>CM064562.1:27410573-28775573 GCA_032716605.1 Paralithodes platypus
GTGGTGGTGGGGGGGGCAATGGTGGGGGTGGTGAAAGGTGGTGGTGGTGGTGGTGGAGGTGGGGGTGAATGGTGGTGGTGAATGGTGGTGGTGGGGGTGGGGTGAATGGTGGTGGGGGTGAATGGTGGTGGTGGTGGTGGTGAATGATGGTGGTGGTGGTGGTGGTGGTGGTGGGGGTGGGGGTGAATGGTGGTGGTGGTGGTGGTGGTGGTGGTGGTGGTGGTGGTGCTGATGGTGGTGGTGGGGGTGGGGGTGGGGGTGAATGGTGGTAGTGGTGGTGGGGGTGTGAATGGTGGTGGTGGGGTGAATGGTGGTGGTGGTGGTGGTGCTGAATGGTGTTGGTGGTGGTGGGGGTTGGGGTGAATGGTGGTAGTGGTGATGGTGGTGGGGGTGAATGGTGGTGGTGGTGGTGAATGGTGATGGTGGGGGTGGGGTGAATGGTGGTGGTGGGGGTGGGGGGGGAATGAATGGTGGTGGTGGTGGGGGTGGGGGTGTATGGTGGAGGTGGTGAATGGTGGTGGTGGTGGTGGTGGGGTGGTGGGGGTGAATGGTGGTGGTGGTGGTGGGGGTGGGGGTGAATGGTGGTGGTGGTGGTGGTGAATGGTGGTAGTGGTGGTACAAAGGAGTACAAAGGAAATCAAGCAACAACAGATCTAGTGACACTTCTAGTCTGCTTGTCCTCCAAAACACTGAGGATCAAGTGTCCAAACAGTGGTTTAGAGTGGGTAAGAGAACATTGGAAAGGGAAGTACTGCCCTGGAACTAATGTCCGTGGCAGGATTAGGAAGTTAGTAGGGGTATAAGTACCTGAGGGGGGGATAAAATAAAGTTATTCATTTACAAACGCAGTCAGTCGCGGGTTTGATGCGAGATATTTGTCTAAGCGGAGTTTAAATGAATCAACGGTGCTGCAGTCTATAACGTCTCGGGGAAGCCCATTCCACAAGTTGACAACTCGATTGAAGAAGAAATTCTTAGATTCGTGTGAGTTAAAAGATTTACCAATAATTTTGCAACCGTTTCCCCGCGTGTAATTAGATTGGTCGATAGTGAAGTACTTACTACAGTTCATATTGTCGATGCCTTTGATGATTTTGAATACTTGAATTAAGTCACCTCTTAATCTGCGCTGGGTTAAAGGAAATAGATTTAATTCTCTAAGACGCTGCTCTTCGTATGGTTTGTTCTTTAGGCTAGGTATCATTTTGGTAACTCTACGTTGAACTCGTTCTAGCTTGTTTATATCTTTTTGGTAATAAGGGCACCAGGATTGAACGCAGTATTCCAGAAGAGGGCGGACTAAGGAATTGTAAAGGGTTAGGATAGCTTCTTTGGATTTATGCTCAAATGACCTGCCTATAAAGCCAATTATTTTGTTTGCCTTCTTAACAACTGCTGAACATTGTTGACTCGGTTTTAGGTTACTCGATATTGTTACTCCCAGATCGGTTTCTCTGTTTACATTCATAAGCTGAGTGCCATTCATCGAATAGTTTGCTTTCTCATTTAGGTATCCGATTTGTAGTCCTTTACATTTATCCGCATTGAAACTCATTTGCCAAATTTGGGCCCAACATGACAATTTATCTAGATTGTGTTGCATATCGTCAACTTGTTCTTTTGAGAGTACGCTATTTGCAATTTTTGTATCGTCAGCAAATTTTGAGATTGTACAGGTGAGACCCTCATCTATGTCGTTGATGTAAATTAGAAAGAGAATTGGTCCCAGTACGGATCCCTGGGGTACCCCGCTACTTACATTGGTCCATTTAGATGCCTTACCGTTTATGACTACTCTTTGCTTTCTGTCGCTGAGCCAATATTCTATCCATTTCAACACACCGTCTTGTATTCCATGCGCTTTTAGTTTTAGCAGTAAACGTTTGTGGGGAACTTTGTCAAAGGCCTTTTGAAAATCAAGGTATATAATATCTACAGCTTTACTCTCATCGTAGAGGTTGAGGATATCGTGCAAGATGTCTAAGAGGTTTGTTAAACAGGAACGTTTTTTACGAAAGCCGTGTTGAGTATCTTTAAGTATGTTATTTTCCTCTAAGTGATTTACGAGTCTGTGTCTTATGACCGTTTCTAGCATTTTACATACAACTGAGGTTAAGCTAATTGGACGATAGTTACTGGGTAGGGATTTGCTGCCTTTTTTTAATATCGGTGTTACGTTGGCTAGCTTCCACTGATCAGGCATAGTTCCAGACTGCAAGGATTTATTGAATAGTAATGTCAGTGGTTTGGAGAGCTCATTCTTAGCTTCCTTTAGAACTCTAGGCGAGATTGTATCAGGTCCAGGCGTTTTATTTACCTTGAGTTTATCTAAACAATTCAATACTTCTCTCTCTGTAACGGTGATATTGCTTAGAACATCTGAATTATCAATCTGAATCGGCGATGGTGTAGGGATATCACTGAGGTCTTCTGTTGCAAAAACTGATGCAAAGAAGGTATTGAGAGCATTACTCATTTGTACTTCGTCTTTGGTGTATTCTCCATTTTCATCGACTAACGGTCCAACAGTTGAAGTAACTACTTTTTTCTTTCTGATATCACTATAGAAATCTTTCGGGTTTGTTTTACTTTGATTCGCAATATGTAACTCTAAGGTCTTTTTACTTTGCTTAATTAACTTTTTGGCTTTGCGTCGTAGCTCTACAAATTTCACCCGTTCTTCGTCATTTTGTGAGGATTTTAATCTATCACTAGCAAATTTTTTAGCAAGCAGGCAGTTTGAAATATCTTTATTCCACCATTTGGGCTTATTATTATGGCCTGGATGCCGTATTTTCGATGGCATGCAGCCTTGCACTGCTTTTAGGTAAATGGTTCTAATATCTTCCAAGATGTATTTATGTCGTTATTGTTAATTAAAAAGCTCCAGTCAGTTTCTTTAAACATAGCTCTAAGTTTATGGAAGTTTGGTTTCTTGAAATTATGGACTTTTTCGATGCTACTATTTGGTTCGTTACTAGTAAACTTTAAAGTGAAAGTTATCGTACGATGGTCGCTGTTACTGAATTCATCACCAACATTCAAATTCTCTATTAATTCTTCTTTTGTTGCAAGTACAATGTCAAGAACGTTATTACCACGGGTCGGTGTTCGAACAAATTGATAAAGCGAACTCTCTTGCAAGTTCGTATACAAGTCATGTCCGGAGTGTGAAGTAAGAGTATCGCCCCACTTGGTCACAGGTAAATTAAAGTCGCCAAAAATTACGGTATCTTGTGAGTTACTTACATCTGCAATTTGTTCGTAAATTTCTCGGTCAGTTTGCACTGATTGAGCTGGAGGTCTGTATATTAACGCAAGTATTATTTTTGTACCTTTATTATTCTTTATTAGCACAAAAGATGTGTCGACGTTCACAATTTGAGGTTTTGACAAGAGGGTAGGGTTAAGACTTTCTTTGATATAAAGTAAAACGCCACCTCCATTTCGATTTATTCGGCTCTTCTCAAACATTACATAACCGGGAAGTGAATACTCTGCTAAAAAGTCTCTATCTTCTGTATTGAGCCAAGATTCTGTTATGCCAATTGTATGTATATGATTTACCTTGTACAGTATCACTTTCATATCTAGTACAGTCACTTATGCATATGTAATATCTCTCTATGAGTAAGATTCATGTTAGCATCCAGGCAGTCATATTAGTTATGTCATATAGCCACTCTGGCAACTCAAGCCTGGGGCTCCTCTCACCAGAGGGCCAATACATGTTTGTGTACCACGAGACAGAGCTATCACCCTGTAGGCTCTGCTTCGTGCCTGTATCCCATATCCTTCTCAATAAGAACCTATATATCTACAGCGTGTCTACTTACTCCCCAACCCAAGATAGGCCTGTTGTGCATCTATGGAGTTAGCTGGGACACACATAACATGGCGCAGTGTGTATTACGAGAAGTTTATGTGGATTTCGCCAGACGCCGCCAGCCGCCATTGTCCACACACCCAGCATCCCAGCCACCGTCTCATTGCTTGGATTACAGTGTTATAGTGCTCAACAGTGCGGCGCCGACGTTCCTAGTACAGTGCCAGTGATATTATATGTGCCAGTGCTATATTGTGTGCTTTATTTTATATGTATTGTGTGTGGCATAAGCATAACGCCCGCACAAGTCCGAGCCATGAGAGAGCGGGGCGTGAGATCTTCCTCCTCTGACTGCCGGCAAGATATTGAGGTGAGGGAGACCGCGCACCACCGGCACCGCTCCACCGCTCGGTACATACGCACGCACACACACTGGGCACACACACAACTGGCAAACTTTTATTTCATCACCCAAGCATTCCCTTCATTGCTAATTGTAATTGGGTTTTATACATTGGTGAGGATACAGCTGGTGTGTATTCTAAATATTCTGCTGTTTTTGCCAGTCATTTTGATACCCCACTTGTATATGTGAGAGGCTAATAACTGTGTGTTTGTTATCTCCCTGTCTGTCTGTCACCCACACAAGATGTCAGACTCTGGTGATGTACAGGATGAAGGGGCAGGAACAAACTTGCCTTATGATGGGGAGGAATACACACCTTATTATCAGCACCCTCAGTCCCCAACCACACCTTCAGCCCCTTCTTCAGCTGATTTCCTGCAATTTTTCAAATACCTGGAGGAGTCTCGCAGGTATGATGAGCAGAGGAGACAAGAGGAGGAGGCCTGCCGAGATCGTGTCCTGGAGGAGTCTCGCAGGCATGATGAGGCTATAAGGAGACAGGAGTTCCAGAGCTTATTTCAGCTGTTGGCTCCCACCAGGACCCCTCCCGACTCCTCCACACCTGCTGGTCACCTTGGCGGACAGCAGCCACATTCATCTCCACATCCCTCACACAATCCTCCACCACAGAAGGCTACGGCCCAGACACCACCACCATTGAAGCCTGACGCTACATTCCAGATGTTCCGGGAGTGGAGGAGACGCTGGGACGACTATGCTGTCATGGTGGACCTGTCCAACCTGCCTGCGGCCAAACAGATGATACAACTACGCATGTGCCTGACTCTCGAGACACAGCGTGTCTTAGAACACACCCTCCAGATCGCTCCCTCCACAGACAAGACTGTTGAAGAGGTGTTGGACGCCCTGCAGCTTCATATCAAGAGTCTAAGGAATGAGGCACTCCGGCGTCGTGAATTGTTGAGCTGCAGACAGCATGAAGGGGAAACTTTTGCAGAGTTCTACGTCCGCCTCAAACGTCTCGCAGAAGAAGTGGATGTGTGCCCTGGTAACTCTCCCATCTGTGTGGAGACACAACTCAAGACTATCATCCTCATGGGCCTCAGGGACAAGGAGTTAGTCCAGAAACTCATCGCCCTGGACTCCAAGTCAATACTACAGGATGTCGTCACTACGTGCCGCTCGTATGAGGCTGCCAAATCTGCGACCACGGCCATTAGTGCGCCCCATGAACAAGTAAGGGCCGTCTCTTCATCCAAGAAAAACAAGAAACAGGGCAGTGACAGGACCCAACCCCCCAAGCCTCCATCGAATGCAGCTGATGCCTGCCAGAGTTGCGCTCGCCGACACGGGCCTGACAAGTGTCCCGCTGCTGGCAGCACCTGTAACAACTGTGGGCGCCACGGTCACTGGGCTCGGACAGCTAAGTGCCCTGCTCACAAGGTTCAGTGCCGCATCTGTTGTCTTCTGGGACATTATGACAAGTGTTGTCCGTCGACTAAGAAGAAGGAAAGACGCCAAGGTGGCCCCCCAGGCGATACGGGTGCCCCCTCCAACTCTGGCAAGCCCCCCGACGCTAGGAGTAATAGCTGTCGTCAGGTGGGATCGACTCCTTCTACAGCTTCGACGCCGCAACCCATCTGTGTTACCCTCTCCTTTGGCGACGCTACATCCCGCCTACGGATGTTGCCGGACACGGGCGCTGACGTCACCGTGATTGGCCGGCGTCACCTTGAGGATTTGGCTATCCCCATGAGCAGCCTGCGAGCCCCTTCGCCCACGACAACGTTCACGTCGGACGGCTCCCCGATGGCACCTGCTCTGGGGGTATTTCAGGCTACCCTCACCCTGGGACAGAGAGTGTGTACTGCCCTGATCCATGTGCACGAGGGTGTCCAGACTCCTCTGCTTTCATACAGCCACTGCAGGGAGTTAGCCATCATACCTCTGGCATTCCCCACGCCCATACAAGAGGTCAAGCACGTCAACAGGTGTAAGGCTACACCACTTCCAGTCTCCACGTCGCCCACTGAAGCCAGAATTACTTCCTGCGGGAGTTTAGCGACGTGTTGATGTCCAAAGACGACCTAAAGACTGTGCCCCTCAAGCCTATGGTGGGTCAACCCCTGAGGATCCATCTTAAAGAGGGAGCTGAGCCCTTTGCCATCCATACTCCCCGACAGATTCCCTTTGCCTTTAGGGACCAAGTCAAGCGAGAGTTGGAGTCCATGGTGGCCCAGGGCATCATCAAGCCTGCTGGAGACAACCCCTCAGAATGGTGCCACCCCCTCGTCGTTGTTGGTAAGGACAGCGGAGGAGTGCGCATCACCGTCGACCTCTCCAAACTCAACAAACATGTGTCCCGACCAGCTCACCCTTCGCCTACTCCCTCCGCAGCATTTCGTGGTGTCGACCGAGGAGCTCGCTACTTCACCACTGCGGACGCCCTCTGTGGTTACTGGCAGATGGAGTTGGCTGAAGAGGACCAGCACCTGACCACCTTCATCACGCCGTATGGACGCTTCAAGCATTGCAGAGGACCCATGGGATTCACAGCTACGGGCGACGCCTTCTGCTATAGGGGTGATATGGCTCTACAAGGTATGCAGAGGTGCGCTAAGGTCGTGGATGACATACTGCTGTACGATGAGGACTACAAGTCTCACCTCGACCGCATCCATTAAGTGCTGACTAGGTGCCGCAAGTTCGGGATTACCCTCAACAAGAGCAAGTTTGTGGTTGCCGCACCTTCAGTGGACTTCTGTGGATACACCCTCTCAGGGGATGGTATTGCGGCTGACACGAGCAAAGTGGCTGCAATCGGGGACTTTCCGGCACCAACCAACTTGACCGACCTCAGGTCATTCCTGGGTCTGGTCAACCAGCTGGCAGAGTTTACCCCTGACATCGCCGCCGCCGCTCAGCCCCTCCGCCCTTTGATGAGCCACAAGAGGACATTTGTGTGGACTCCTGACCACGATTAGGCCTTCAGGCGAGTCAAGTTAGCCCTTGTCACCACCATTCTTCAGACTGATGCATCGCGACTCAACGGCATTGGGTATGCCCTCTTGCAGGACCACGGCAGTGGCCACCTGCGGCTCATCCAGTGTGGCTCTCGGTTCCTGGTGGACGCTGAGACCCGCTATGCTACTATCGAGTTGGAGATGTTGGCTGCTGTTTGGGCCATGTCCAAGTGTCGACTGTATTTACAGGGTCTACAGGATTTCACACTGATGACTGACCACCGGCCCCTCATCCCTATCATCAATCACTACACGTTGGACGCTGTGGAGAATCCCCGCCTCCAACGCCTGAAGGAGAAGACCTCACCCTATATCTTCAAGGCTGTGTGGCATGCCGGCAAGTTGCTCTGCATCCCTGATGCCCTGTCTCGAGCCCCGGTCAGCCGCCCCACGCCAGAGGATGAGATCGCTTGTGCCGACGCCGCCACCTACCTCAGGACTATAGTGACAACCAAGGACGTTATCAACTCAGGACGATCTTCGGCATGATCTTCGGCACCAGACGCAGACAGGACGCTACAGGATCTCCGGGTCGCGGCAAGAGCGGACCCTGCGTATGTTCGTCTACTCGACTGTGTGACCTCAGGATTCCCTGCCAACCGATACGACCTTCACAATTCCTTGCTCCCATACTGGAAGATACGGGACGAACTCTACGCTGATGATGACCTCGTCCTGTATGGAGCTCGGATCGTGGTTCCTGCAGCCCTCCGCCGACGCACCCTACTGCATCTTCATGACGGCCACCGTGGTGTGGAGGCCACTAAACGCAGGGCGAGGCAGGCTGTCTTCTGGCCGGGGATAGATTCCGACATCACCAACACTGTTCAAGCGTGTGAGTCGTGCCAGATCCTTCAGCCTAGCCTCCAGAAGGAACCACTCATGAATGATGACAACCCTACAAGGCCCTTTGAGTCTGTGTCGGCCGACTTTTACATGGTCGCCGGGAAGTCTTTCCTGGTAGTCGTCGACCGTCTCTCGGGGTGGCCTGTTGTTGTCCCCTGCACAGGCGACACAACCGCCTCTGCGACCATCAGGATGTTCTGTCGCTACTTCCGTGAAGTTGGTGTGCCCCATTGTCTGAGGACCGACGGGGGCCCACAATTCACCAGCCACGAGTTCCGGGACTTTATGAAGCGATGGGGAGTTCGTCATGTGGTAACATCACCGCATTACCCACAGGCGAACGGCCATGCCGAGGCTGCGGTGAAGTCTCTCAAGCACCTCACCTTAAAGACTGCACCCTCTGGCAGCATTGACTGTGAGGATTTCGACCGGGGTCTCTTGGAACTCCGGAATACTCCAAACTTCACAGGCCGCTCCCCAGCCCAGTTCCTGTATGGTCATCCTCTTAGGACATGTCTCCCGGCCCATCCCAAGTCCTTTGCTGCGGAATGGCAAGCCAAGGCCGAGGACTGTGATAGACGTGCAGCCGACCGTGCCGAGCAGGTTAAGACCCGGTACGATGAGCACGCACAGCCCCTTCCCAGGTTACGTGTCGGTCAGCAAGTGCGGATTCAAGACCCGACCACGAAACGCTGGGACAAGGTGGGGGTTGTGATGAGCCTTGGCAGGTCACGGGCCTATGAGGTACGTCTCCCTAGTGGCCGTGTGTGGTGGCGGAACCGTCGATTCCTCCGCCCCGTGCCCCAAACTGGTGACTCCCTCAACCCTGTGGCCCCTTTCAATGACGCTGAACAGTCCTTAGCTTCTGACCCCCAAGTTACCCCACGTCGATCAGAACGGCTCAGTAGGAAAGAGTCCGCTCGAGAATGAACTGCGAGCGTGAGGGGGGAGGGAGGTGTATGTATATGATTTACCTTGTACAGTATCACTTTCATATCTAGTACAGTCACTTATGCATATGTAATATCTCTCTATGAGTAAGATTCATGTTAGCATCCAGGCAGTCATATTAGTTATGTCATATAGCCACTCTGGCAACTCAAGCCTGGGGCTCCTCTCACCAGAGGGCCAATACATGTTTGTGTACCACGAGACAGAGCTATCACCCTGTAGGCTCTGCTTCGTGCCTGTATCCCATATCCTTCTCAATAAGAACCTATATATCTACAGCGTGTCTACTTACTCCCCAACCCAAGATAGGCCTGTTGTGCATCTATGGAGTTAGCTGGGACACACATAACACCAATCACATCATAATTTTCTGTAAACACTAGCTCCTCTAAATCTGAAAATTTATTGCGTATGCTACGAGCGTTTGCATAGAAAACCTTTAAATTTGTTATTTTAGAACTCACGGAACGCTCTTTAATAATATTTTTGGTTCTTGTCGGATCTACATTTATGTTCATGGCTGTCCTTGGTCCTCGCTGTCTTCGGTCCTTATCGCTGGTGGTCCTCGGTTGCCTCTGTTTTTTGCTTGGCGTTGGATGATTTATGTCACTGCTGCTTCTTCTCGGATGGCGTTTTTTGATCCATGGCTGCGGACTGGTTCGTGTAGGAGATGACCCATGTGTGCTGAACCCACAGGCTTTAGATGAGTGCCATCCTTGCGGAACAGAGTAGGCTGGTTGTAGAAGTTGTCCCAGAGGTTGATGAATTCAACTTCTTCCCTCAGACACAAATATTTTAGTCGGCTATTTGTGCTGAAGGCCTTGTCGTAGAATTTGTCGGGTGCGTCGATCTTGGGGAGAATGCCTGAGATGATGATATTCCTTGACTTGTTTTTGTAGTGCTGGATCATCTTGCGATATTTCTCCATCAACTCTTCGGATCTGGTGCGCATGACGTCATTTGAACCAGCATGGATGACAAAAAGGGTATTTTCATTTGCATCCTTTGTGGTATCTTCGAAGGCTTCCACAATGTCGTCCAGTCCAGCTCCTGGGATGCAAAATCTTTTTCGTCGATTTGGGACTCTGTCGCAGAACTCTTCGACCTGTCCTCGTAGGACGGAATCCCCAACGAGCCTGGTCTCTTCTGGTTCGTCTTCCATCTCTACCAATATCTCAAATCTGTTTGACATTGTGACTGGTAGATGAGACCTTTTCTGCGTTGGCCGTGCACCGTTCCTCACTGGTGTAAATCCGGAAACCTGTGGTGGCGGGACTCTGCGTACAGGTCGGGGAGAGGAGTGGTTAGAACGGGAGCGAGGGGTTGGTACTGTTCGTGCTAGCAGGCTTCTTGCACGAGGAGTGGGGGAGAGACTAAGGTGAACAGGGCGGCTGTCCTGGTTTGATGTCGGCTCAGGTTCGTCAGAAGATGCTGCAGTGGCTACTGCAGGTGTTGGATTGTTGGCAGATAACCTTGGGGCGGTGGTTGATGTTGGAGTTGAAAGTGGTGTTGGTGGTGGGGGGGGGGGGGGGGGTGGAATGGTGGTGGTGGTGGTGGGGGTGGGGGTGAATGGTAGTGGTGGAGGGCCGACTGTGTGCTGGGGGTGAATGGTGGTGGTGGTGGTGGTGGTGATTGTTGGTGGTGGTGAATGGTGGTGGTGGTGGTGGTGGTGGTGAATGGTGGTGGTGGTGGTGGTGGTGGTGGTGGTGGGGGGCAGAGTGTGTGCTGGGGGTGAATTGTGGTGGTGGCGAATGGTGGTGGTGGGGTGTGAATGGTGGTGGTGGTGGTGGTGGTGAATGGTGGTGGTGGTGGTGAATGGTGGTGGTGGTGGTGGTGGTAGTGAATGGTGGTGAATGGTGGTGGTGGTGAATGGTGGTGGTGGTGAATGGTGGTGGTGGTGGTGGTGAATGGTGGTGGTGAATGTTGGTGGTGGAGAATAGTGATGGTGGTGGTGGTGGTGAATGGTGGTGGTGGTGAATGATGGTGGTGGTGATGGAGGGCCGACTGTGTGCTGGGGGTGAATGGTGGTGGTGGTGGAGGTGAATGGTGGTGGTGGTGATGGTGAATGGTGGTGGTGGTGAATGGTGGTGGATGTGGTGGGGGCCGACTGTGTGCTGGGGTGAATGGTGGTGGTGGTGGTGGTGGTGAATGGTGGTGGTTGTGGTGGTGGGCCGACTGTGTGCTGGGGTGAATGGTGGTGGTGGTGGTGGTGGTGGTGGTGGTGGAGGTGACTAGTGGTGGTTGTGGTGGTGGTTTGGGGAGGGGGGGGGGGGGGGGCGATTGTGTGCTGGGGGTGAATGGTGGTGGTGGTGGTGGTTGTGGTGGAGGGGAATGGTGGTGGTGGTGGGGGGGGGGGGGGGGTCGATTGTGTGCTTAATGGTGGGGGTGGATGAGGTGAATGTGTGCAGGGGGGGGATGGTGGTAATGGTGGCGGTGGTTGTTGTGGTGGTGGGGATGGGGGGGGGGGGGGAGTTGTTGGGGGTTAATGGTGGTGGTGGTGCTGAATGGTGGTGGTGGTGGGGGTGGTGCTGTATGGTGGTGGTGGTGCTGAATGGTGGTGGTGGTGCTGAATGGTGGGGGTGGTGCTGAATTGTGGTGGTGGTGCTGAATGGTGGTGGTGGTACTGAATGGTGGGGGGAGTGCTGAATGGTGGTGGTGGTGCTGAATGGTGGGGTTGGTGCTGAATGGAGGTGGTGGTGCTGAATGGTGGGGGTGGTGCTGAATGGTGGTGGTGGTGCTGAATGGTGGGGATGGTGCTGAATGGTGGTGGTGGTGCTGAATGGTGGGGGTGGTGCTGAATGTTGGTGGTGGTGCTGAATGGTGGGGGTGGTGCTGAATGGTGGTAGTGGTGGTGAATGGTGGTTGTGGTGCTGAATGGTGGTGGTGGTGGTGAATGGTGGTGGTGGTGGTGAATGGTAGTGGTGGTGCTGAATGGTGGTGGTGAATGGTGGTGGTGGTGGTAAATGGTAGTGGTGGTGCTGAATGGTGGTGGTGGTGCTGAATGGTGGTGGTGGTGCTGAATGGTAGTGGTGGTGCTGAATGATGGTGGTGGTGCTGAATGGTGGTGGTGGTGCTGAATGGTGGTGGTGGTGCTGAATGGTGGTGGTGGTGCTGAATGGTGGTGGTGGTGCTGAATGGTAGTGGTGGTGGTGAATGGTGAGGTTTGTGGTGGTGGTGAATGGTGTGGTGGTGGTGAATGGTAGTGGTGGTGCTGAATGGTGGTGGTGGTGCTGAATGGTAGTGGTGGTGCTGAATGATGGTGGTGGTGCTGAATGGTGGTGGTGGTGCTGAATGGTGGTGGTGGTGCTGAATGGTAGTGGTGGTGCTGAATGATGGTGGTGGTGCTGAATGGTGGTGGTGGTGCTGAATGGTGGTGGTGGTGCTGAATGGTGGTGGTGGTGCTGAATGGTGGTGGTGGTGCTGAATGGTGGTGGTGATGCTGAATGGTAGTGGTGGTGCTGAATGGTGAGGGTTGTGGTGGTGGTGCTTTAGATGATTAAATGGCAATGTGGTGGTGAATTGGAATGATGGGGGATTGTGTTAAATGTGTGATGAATGTTTTGTTTTGCCTATATGTAAGAAGGAGACAAAAGGCAAAGCTGCCTGTAACAAGTGTCTCTCCCAAAGCTGAAAGAGTGATAGAGAGCCAAATTCAAGGTACATTAGAGTCAAAATATCCGGACACACGGAACTTGAAGCAGTCTAATTCAAAGAATGAGGAAAAGATAGATTGAGGGAAAGAGTCCCAGAGTTTACTTGAGTAGAAGAACGACTGGGAAAATCGGTTCACTCTTGGGTTAGAGACTTGGACAGAATAGGGGATGGGAATGTGTTGAAAGGCCGGTGACACTCATTCTCCGAAAGGCAGGAGGTATACACAGAGAGCTCTGAAGAGCACTGAATATTTTAATAGCGGTAGAAGAGGGAGAAAGATGCAACATTGCAGTGTGTAGTGAGAGATTGTAGGGAAATAGTAAGAGTAGGTGGGTGAATGAGACAAAATGCTTTGACTCTACCCTATCGAGAAGAGCGGTATAGGTGGAACCTTTCCATTCATGCAAATAGTACCTGATACACGGGCACACTGTGCACCTGTAAACAACAAGAAGCTGTGCGTTGGTACAGAACCCACAGAGACGGTTGAGCACAACTAACTTTATGGAAGCTGTTTTAGCACGAGTGGTGATATGGTCATTCCAAGAAAGATCAGAAAAAAAGGAGACACCAAGAATATTGAGAGAAGATAAAGGGTTGATATGTGTGTTGTTGTAGAGTAAGGGCTAGTTGTGTGAAAGATTGTTATGGGTAGTTAGATGGAAAAATTGGGCTTTGGAAGAACTGAAAGTAAAAAGATTTTCTCTGTCCAATGGGATAGGAAGATAGGCATTCTATTGCTTCATCACGTGAGTTTTAGAGTAATTGCATGGTAGGACATTGTCAAAAATGAGTTAAATAGTGTAAGGTAGTTCATTAGCATATGAGTTGATTGGACAAGAGGTAGAGTTGAAAAGATCATTCATGAAAACTAAAAATAGAACTGGAGACAGGACAGAATCTCGAGGAACACCAGAGTTGATAGGTTGAGGAAATGAGCGATGGCTGTCCACAACCGCAGCTATGGAACAACCAGATTGGAAATTGGAGACAAAGGTGCAGATGGTAAAATGCTGAAAAGGATAGTAGTTTGGAAATAAACGATTTGTGCCAGACTCTTTCGAAAACTTTCAATATGTCTAGAGCAACAGAAAAGGTCTCACTAAAGTGACCAAGAGTTAGAAAGGTAAGAAAGGAGATCAACAGTAGAGCGCCCCTTAGAGAAAGCATACTGGCGATCTGAAAGAAGATTATGGGAGCAATTGGATGATAGTTGGAGGGCTGAGAGCGGTCGCCCTTCTTTGGGACTGGTTAAATGAAAGCAAAGTTCCAACAAGAAGGGAAGATGTTCGACGAAAGACAGAGACAGAAGAGTTTGCCTAGGCAGGGAGTCGAAGCACAGTTTTTTTAGTACAACATGAGGAACACCATCTGGTCCATACACCTTCATAGTATTAAGCCCAGAGAGGGCAGAAAGTACTTCTTTGGAAGACATTATATTATTAGGCATAAATAAGAGAGAGGGGCATGGAGAGGGTGGCAAAGCTCCGGAATCATCCAAGGTGAATTTTTTTTGCGGAAGTTTGAGCAAAATTTCAGTTTCATCTGAGGAAGAAGTGACTGTGGAGCCGTTAGAGTGGAAAAGAGGAGGGAAAGATGAGGTAGTAAATTTGTAAGGAAAAGTTTTTTGTTAGATGCCAGAAAGCTTGGAAAGAGCTAAATCTAGAAAGTTCATTACATTTGTTCTTGATGAAAAACAGTTTTGGTATGATTCTTGGCAGAAACATAAAGTGTTGGAGATTCGTGAGTTTGAAGGCGTTGGTATCATCTGTATGTTTCCTCCTTATGCCAGACAGCAGTAGAACAAGAGTGAGTCAACCAAGATCTCTTTGCATTCGATTGTGATTAAGCAAATGGAATGTATACCTCCATGCCATAGATTATCACCTTAGTTCATCAGACTCTGATAATTTCTGGCCACGGAAGCAAAAATAAATATTAGGATCTCAATAGAGTACTGCCGAATAGCCGAATAGCCATGTAAGGTATTCTAATGTGCTGTGACCTTGTAAGGTGTTAGAATTGTAATGTAGTACTCGGTTGATTGTAGAACTGGTCGATATTCTCTTCTTCTGGTAGATTCTCTCATTGAATGTAGACTCTGGTTTAACCTCCTTTATTTATTTGTTTAAGTAATAATAATGCTGCCACCGTATCCCTATTACCATAAATATAATGTTGATACTTAAAGGTAAAAAGGGGATTTAAATACAAAATGCCACAATCGCCACAGGCTGGAAGAATCGGATGACTGTGCTGGAGAGTAATGCCAGGTAACAGAGATAAGGTTATGCTCAAGTATTGAATTGTTTAGATAAACTCAAGGTAAATAAAAAGCCTGGACCTGATACAATCTCGCCTAGAGTTCTAAAGGAAGCTAAGGATGAGCTCTCCAAACCACTGACATTACTATTCAATAAATCCTTGCAGTCTGGAACTATGCCTGATCAGTGGAAGCTAGCCAACGTATCACCGATATTCAAAAAAGGCAGCAAATCCCTACCCAGTAACTATCGTCCAATTAGCTTAACCTCAGTTGTATGTAAAATGCTAGAAACGGTCATACGAGACAGACTCGTAAATCACTTAGAGGAAAATAACATACTTAAACCGTCCAGCCCCGGCTAGTTTTGTAATGTTTGTTCACCAGAACCCGGCCGGTTTTCAAAAAATGGTTTTATTCCAGAAACAATAGCGAATGGGTTAGGAATGAAGGAAAAACCACGAAAAACCGCTCAAAAAGCTTAAAGAATGGTCCTACAGAGCCCCCGAAAACGTATTTTACAAGAGTAAAAAATTGAAGGCAATTATCCCCAAAAAACAGGTTATTGCGCGCTCACACGCACACACGTGGACTTTGAGAGTTTTCAACCATCGGCACGGTTGCGTGGGATACGTACACAGTTCCCATACAAAACTGAGCCCTCTTGAGTGGCTACACCTGAGGTTACGGTCGGCGCAATTAGGGTGACGCGCCAGGCGCGTCTCTGGGGCTGTGCGTTACATACATCGCCGACGCGCCAGGCGCGTCGCTGGGGCTGTACGGGTTAAAGATACTCAACACGGCTTTCGTAAAAAACGTTCCTGTTTAACAAACCTCTTAGACTTCTTCCACGATATCCTCAACCTCTACGATGAGAGTAAAGCTGTAGATATTATATTCCTTGATTTTCAAAAGGCCTTTGACAAAGTTCCCCACAAACGTTTACTGCTAAAACTAAAACCGCATGGAATACAAGATGGTGTGTTGAAATGGATAGAAAATTGGCTCAGCGACAGAAAGCAAAGAGTAGTCATAAACGGTAAGGCATCTAAACGGACCAATGTAAGTAGCGGGGTACCCCAGGGATCCGTACTGGGACCAATTCTCTTTATAATTTACATCAACGACATAGATGAGGGTCTCACCTGTGTTATGTATTGCCTTAATTAAACTAATTGCTGGTGGGATACAGTTAAATAATTATTAGTGGGTATATGTGACTATTTATTTGTACATAGGAAGGCCTTTAGGAAGTAAACTAACTTCAGGGAACATACTTTGTGTTCAGAGTGTACTGTAGCCTACTTGCCAGACATCGTTTGCCGCAGGCCATAAAAGCCGTCAGATTGTGGCGCCAAGCGCACACGTTACCTTGTTTAAGCATCTCTCTGGCAGACGTATAATTAGTCCTTATATAATTCGTGATTTAATGTTTTACTCTTCATTTATATATTTTAATGAAGTATTCTATATAATTATTAGTTGAGTTAAGTTGTTTGATTGGAGAGCGAGTAGTTGTATTTTAGTCCAGTACAATAACTTTACTGACCATGCAAGGACTCCATAGAATATAGGATTTGAAAAACGTCAGTTCTCCTCAGCCTCTGCTTCGCCAAGACCTCACCATGGGTCATCCTGAGTTTGTCCGGCCTTGTATAACTATATCTCTATAGATAAGTATTATTATTTTGTATTGTATGATTATGTTGTATTGTGTGAATGTAAGGATAGATGTATAAAATGTAATTTATATGTAAATAATATCCATACTTTTAAACTATCTTTTCATCCATACCTACCTTATTTATTTTCATGTAGCCTACTATCTTTCACTTTCAAATTAACTTAAAGATTTAAATACCTTACGAAAGCATAAATTATTCTACTGACATTTAACGTAAACTTAATAATATCAATTATATGATTCTGATTGACTGATTGTATAGCAATAGGGTAATATAATAGTAGGGTTTCGCTGGAGGATAATATTAACCTTGCAGTCTAGTTTTGGGTGGTTAACTTCCATTCTTATAATACCACGGTTATAAGTTGTGTTGCCTTTTCATTGGAGTTAATCATTTATTCATGGTGTTGTGGGTTTGAACCCTAGTCCGTAACATTATATGGGGGCCTGTCCGGAATTACCTTTTTGCTTTTATACAACTGTTAATTATTTTATTAGTGGTCAACTATGAATACTTATGATTTTGTGTGTCCTGTTTTGGTGTGAATAATTTTCTTTGTTTTGTGCACTCTTGAACATCTCCCTTCTAAGACTGTTTGCTCTGTTTAGATTTCAATATGGAGTTTAATTTCGATGAATTTGTTGAGAAACCTTCTTTGAGTACCTTGACTGTTTCCCAGATAAAGAAAACTGACTGGATTGCATTAGCCATCAAATATGGAGTTGCTCACAAATCCAGTATGTCTAAGGCTGAGGTAAAGAAGCGTGTGATCGATAAATTGGTAATTGATGATTTGCTACCAATTGAAGTCTATAGTTTGTGCGATGGTGATGGAGGTAGCGCATCATTGCTTATGATTAAACAAATGGAATTAGAGGAGGCAGCAAGACAGAGAGAGTATGAAAGAGAGAATGCTGAAAAACTGAGAGAACATGAGGACAAACAGAGAGCATGAAAGAGGGATGAAAGAGCAAGAGATGAACATGAACTTGAACTTGAAGAACTTGAAGAACTTGAAAAACTTGAAGTATTGAGACAGAAGAGTGAAGAAAGTGTGAAAGACAGAAGTGAATAAGAAATCTTTCTCTGATCTAGGAAATCAGTTGAAATTTATGCCAAAATTTGATGAAACTGATGTTGAGAATTTCTTCAATCTCTTTGAGCATGTAGCAAACCAGCTTAAATGGCCAAAAGACCAGTGGAGTTTCTTTTCCCAAACTGCTTTCATAGGTAAAGCAAAGTTGATTTATGCTAATCTCCCTAGTGATAGCATACCTTATGATGATCTAAAAAAGACTATCTTGGAGGCTTATGACCAGGTTCCTGAAACCTATAGACAGAATTTCCGTAATCTAAAGAAGGAAGAGAAACAAACCTATCTGGAGTTTGTCAAAGAAAAGGAAAGGCTCTTTAATGCTTGGTTGAGGGCCAGTAAAGTAACTACTTTTGAACAACTCTGTCAGCTGGTGTGTTAGAAGAAATTCTCCGCAAAGTTCCATATTCCTTGAAATTGTATCTACAAGAGAGAGAAGTTACTAATGTAAACAAGGCAGCAACTTTGGCTGAAAATTACAGGTTGACTCATGGTGATTCTTTTTCAGGCAGAAGCAGAAGGGGACTGACTCGTCTAGGAGTACTAGTGTCTCTAGCGGCAGTTTCCGAGGTGGTGGTGGAACTCGTGTAACAGGTGATGGGAATGGTTCTGGTGGCTCCCAGCTATCTACTAAGGTTACTTCTGGGAGCACTGTATCTGGTAAGACTGAACCAGGTAAAACCCCAAACTCATCCAAACCTACTTTGATTTGTGCTTATTGTAAACAAACCGGTCATCACATTAGGGACTGTCCTAAGGTTAAAGGCAGGGAAAGACGCCCAGAACAAGTTCTGGCTACTTCTAGCATTCCTTCTAACTTGCCTACCAGTGAACCAGCTACTTCTAGTTCTAACCAAACTTCTAAACTGACTGTTTTGAGTGCCTGTCCTAATAACCCCACAGAGACTTGAGACAGTGTTCTAGCTGGTAGTGACCTTCCTAGCTGTTCTGTTGATCAGTTTCAACCCTTTCGTTCTATAGGAACAGTTTCTTTTTCTGACACTTCCACTAAACATCCCATTCAAGTACTTAGGGACACAGGAGCCTCTCATAGCCTCCTGTTAACAGGTGTGGTGCCTGATTTGGAGGACTGTTATTTGGCCCAGAGTGTTCTGATCAATGGAGTTAGTGGGTGTATTACTGTTCCTCTGGCTAAGGTTTATTTGAATACTGAGTTAGCTAGTGGGTACTTCACTGTAGGAGTTCAAGAGTCACTACCTGTGAAAGGAGTGAACTTTCTGTTAGGGAATGATATTGCAGGTGGAAAAGTTGTACCTGACCCCATTGTAGTTTCGTCTCCCTCTTTATGGAATAACACAGAACAGCTGGAAAAGGACTATCCTTATTTGTTCCCTTCTTGTGTAATGACTAGGAGCATGGCAGCTCAACAGAATGACAGTAATGATACCACTAATTCTGTGGATGTTGATCTCTCACACCTATTTTCTGATAATGACCCTTCTCAGGTGTTAGCATCTCCAGAGGAACTAAGTAACGTACTAATTGATTCTAACACTCTTAAAGAAGCCCAGGTAGAAGACTCTGAGTTAGCACCATTCTTTGACAAGGCTGTCGAGGATTCTGAGTTAGTGAACTTTCCCAAATGCTTTTATGTGAGGAACGATATCCTAATGAAAAAATACAGACCTCCTAAAGTACCAGCTAATGAAACTTGGCAAGAATACCACCAAGTGGTTATACCTACTATGTTCAGATCTCTTATCATATCAGTGGGTCATGACTTCAGTGGTGGACATTTAGGTGTTAACAAAACTTATACCAAAATCTCCAAGGACTTCTTCTGGCCTAAAATGAAGAAATCTGTTGCCTACTACTGTAAAACATGTCATGGGTGCCAAATGGCTGGAAAACCAAATCAGCCAATAAAACCTGCACCATTAAATCCAATTCCAGTGACAGAAGAACCTTTCAGTAAAGTAATCATTGATTGTGTTGGTCCCTTGCCTAAAACACGCAGTGGAAATGAGTATTTGCTAACGGTTATGTGTTCTACCACTAGGTATCCAGAGGTTTTTCCATTGAGGCGAATAACTTCCAAGAATATCGTGAAAGCCCTTAGTAAATTCTTCACTCAGTATGGAATTCCTCGTATTGTCCAATCTGACCTAGGTAGCAATTTCACTTCCAAACTTTTCAAACAAACTATGGATGAGTTGGGAGTGCGCCAGTACCATTCCACAGCCTGTAGACCAGAGTCCCAAGGTGCATTAGAACGCCTACATCAAACTCTCAAGTCAATGTTGACAAAGTATTGCGAGGAAAATAATGCAGATTGGGATGAAGGTATTCATTTTGTGTTGTATGATGTAAGGAGTAGTGTACAAGATTCCCTTGGTTTTTCACCTTTTGAGTTGGTGTATGGCCATGAGGTTAGAGGTCCTCTTAAAGTTCTAAAAGAACTTGGTTAGATACACCTTCCAGTAAACCTCTTCTTACCTATGTTCATCAGTATAGACAAAGATTAAAAACTGCTATAGAACATGCAATGAAAAACCTGAAGGATTCTCAAGTAACAATGAAAGACAATTTTGACAGGAAAGCTGTTGCCAGAGAGTTTAAGCCAGGTGATCTTGTGTTAGCCTTTCTGCCAATCCCTAAGAAACCTTTACAAAGTAAGTTTCATGGTCCTTATGTGATAAAAGGAAAGACCAGTAATGTAAATTATGTCCTGAAAACTCCTGACAAACGAAAGGCAGAGACACTAATACATGTAAACCTGATCAAGCCATACTTTGTAAGAGATCCTGGCAATGATGCCCCTGTGTTGAACGTGGATGTAGCAAACTCTGTAATTGCGGATGAAGAAGATATTTCTTTGCCCTCGGACACGAAATTGCAAAACTCTGATTTCTTGTCTAATCCTCGTCTAAAATTCCAGCACTTGCCGCCTGACCAGAGTGGTGACTTGGAATCCCTGCTTAATGAGTTTCCACAGCTGTTTGGCAATGTTGCCCAGCAGTGCCCTCTGGTTGAGCATGATGTGGTGTTGGTCGACCGTGCTCGTCCCATCAAGCAGCATCCCTACCACGCCAGTCCATGGAAGCGGGAGGCCCTGAGGAAGGAGGTGATGTTCCTGATGGATATATGGCCTGGTGGAGAAGAGTGACAGCGAGTGGGCTTCACCATGCCTGCTAGTGGGCAAGCCAGATTGATCGTTCCGGATGTGCACTGACTACCGCCAGGTTAACCAACTAACCTGTCAGGACTGCTACCCTCTTCCTCGGATTTACGACCTTATCGACCAACTGGGGGACGCCAACTACATTACCAAGATCGACTTATTGCGTGGGTACTACCAGGTCCGGCTGACTGAGCGTGCCAAACGAATCTCTGCGTTTGTCACCCCTGACGGCTTATACCACTACACCGTCATGCCCTTTGGGATGGTCAACGCACCAGGGTGACAGAGGGACTCATCGGGGTGCAATCTTACTTGGACGATCTGGTAGTATACAGCAAATCGTGGGAAGATCATCAACTTCAACTGCGCGCCCTATTCTACAACCTGGCTGAAGCACACTTAACAGTAAACTTGGCCAAGAGTGAGTTTGGACATGCCAACGTAATATTCCTGGGTCATGTGGTTGGGCAAGGTGAGGTTAGCCCAGTATCTGCCAAAGTAGAAGCCATTGCGTCACTGCCTGTTCCTCATGATCGTAAGGTACTAATGAGCTTCATGGGCATGAGTGGGTACTATCGGCGCTTTGTGCCCAATTTTTCTGACCTCTCTGCACCTTTAACAGACCTAGTCAGTCCAAAGAAGAAGTTTGTGTGGACTCAGGAATGCCAAGACGCTTTCGTGAAAATCCGTGCCCTTCTCACAAATGCGCCCATACTGAAATCTCCACAATTCACCAAGCCGTTTATCTTGCAAATAGACGCCAGTGATGTGGGAGCAGGGGCTGTATTGTTACAGTATAGCGAGAATGAAGTATTACATCCTGTTTGCAATGCATCCACAAAGTTCAATCCATACCAGAGACATTATAGTACTATTGAAAAGGAGTGTTTTGCATTGTTGTTTGCCATTGATAAGTTTAATGTGTACTTGAATGGTTCTTGCTTTCCTATTGATGTGTTCACTGATCATAATCCCCTCAAATTTCTGCATAAGATGAAAAATTCTAACCAGCGTCTCATGAGGTGGGCTTTGGCATTGCAGCCTTACAAGCTGCACATTTTTCATATCAAGGGGAAAAACAATATAATTGCAGACATGTTATCTCGAACTTAGAATATTTTGATTTACAATGTTTCCCTTATAAATCTCTTAATGGGGGAGGTGTTATGTATTGCCTTAATTAAACTAATTACTGGTGGGATACAGTTAAATAATTATTAGTGGGTATATGTGACTATTTATTTGTACATAGGAAGGCCTTTAGGATTTAAACTAACTTCGGGGAACATACTTTGTGTTCAGAGTGTACTGTAGCCTACTTGCCAGACATCGTTTGCCGCAGGCCATAAAAGCCGTCAGATTGTGGCGCCAAGCGCACACGTTACCTTGTTTAAGCATCTCTCTGGCAGACGTATGATTAGTCTTTATATAATTCGTGATTTAATGTTTTACTCTTCATTTATATATTTTAATGAAGTATTCTATATAATTATTAGTTGAGTTAAGTTGTTTGATTGGAGAGCGAGTAGTTGTATTTTAGTCCAGTACGATAACTTTACTGACCATGCAACACTCACTGACCATGCAATACAACACTCGATAGAATATAGGATTTGAGAAACGTCAGTTCTCCTCAGCCTCTGCTTCGCCAAGACCTCACCATGGGTCATCCTGAGTTTGTCCTGCCTTGTATAACTATCTCTCTATAGATAAGTATTATTATTTTGTATTGTATGATTATGTTGTATTGTGTGAATGTAAGGATAGATGTATAAAATGTAATTTATATGTAAATAATATCCATACTTTTAAACTATCTTTTCATCCATACCTACCTTATTTATTTTCATGTAGCCTACTATCTTTCACTTTCAAATTAACTTAAAGATTTAAATACCTTACGAAAGCATAAATTATTCTACCGGCATTTAACGTAAACTTAATAATATCAATCATATGATTCTGATTGACTGGTTGTATAGCAATAGGGTAATATAATAGTAGGGTTTCGCTGGAGGATAATATTAACCTTGCAGTCTAGTTTTGGGTGGTTAACTTCCATTCTTATAATACCACGGTTATAAGTTGTGTTGCCTTTTCATTGGAGTTAATCATTTATTCATGGTGTTGTGGGTTTGAACCCTAGTCCGTAACACCTGTACAATCTCAAAATTTGCTGACGATACAAAAATTGCAAATAGCGTACTCTCAAAAGAACAAGTTGACGATATGCAACACAATCTAAATAAATTGTCATGTTGGGCCCAAATTTGGCAAATGAGTTTCAATGCGGATAAATGTAAAGGACTACATATCGGATACCTAAATGAGAAAGCAAACTATTCGATGAATGGCACTCAGCTTAAGAATGTAAACAGAGAAACCGATCTGGGAGTAACAATATCGAGTAACCTAAAACCGAGTCAACAATGTTCAGAAGTTGTTAAGAAGACAAACAAAATAATTGGCTTTATAGGCAGGTCATTTGAGCATAAATCCAAAGAAGTTATCCTAACCCTTTACAATTCCTTAGTCCGCCCTCTTCTGGAATACTGTGTTCAATCCTGGTGCCCTTATTACCAAAAAGATATAAACAAGCTAGAACGAGTTCAACGTAGAGTTACCAAAATGATACCTGCCTAAAGAACAAACCATACGAAGAGTGTCTTAGAGAATTAAATCTATTTCCTTTAACCCAGCGCAGATTAAGAGGTGACTTAATTCAAGTGTTCAAAATCATCAAAGGCATCGACAATATGAACTGTAGTAAGTACTTCACTATCGACCAATCTAATTACACGCGGGGAAACGGTTGCAAAATTATTGGTAAATCTTTTAACTCACACGAATCTAAGAATTTCTTCTTCAATCGAGTTGTCAACTTGTGGAATGGGCTTCCCCGAGACGTTATAGACTGCATCACGGTTGATTCATTTAAACTCCGCCTAGACAAATATCTCGCATCAAACCCGCGACTGAATGCGTTTGTAAATGAATAACTTTATTTTATCCCCCCCTCAGTTACTAACCCATCTGTCCCCTACTAACTTCCTAATCCTGCCACGGACATTAGTTCCAGGGCAGTAATTCCCTTTCCAATGTTCCCTTACCCACTCTAAACCACTGTTTGGACACTTGATCCTCAGTGTTTTGGAGGACAAGCAGCCTAGAAGGGTCACTAGATATGTTGTTGCTTGATTTCCTTTGTACTCCTTTGTACTCATAGGAGCTCAACAAAAAGAATATATTCACAGTGAGGATTAGAGGTTAGAAATGAGTCAAGGATGTTGGGCCCATCTCCAAGGCAGTCAGGGATACGAGTAGGGTATTGAACTAACTGCTCTAGGTCTTTTAGGATGGAAAAGATGTAAGATATAAGGTTGGACAGTGAAATGAAAGGAAAGCCATTAGCGGTGGTGAACATTGAAATCGTATATAAGATGGAGATTTCAGGGGAAGGAGAGGTTGATGGGATGTGCTCCACTTTAGAATGTAGAAAATCAAAGAATTTGAGAAAGTCAGTAGAATTTGGGGATAAATAGACAACACATAAATGTTGGTTTGACAGTAACAAGAAAGTTAGAGCCAGAGAGTTGAGAATTCAGAAGAGTTGCATTCGGGAACACGAGAGCAAGTGAGTTTGTTGGGCACATAAATTATACACGACCTCCATCTTTGGCTTTGAACTAGAATAGAGGAAGTAGGAGGAAACAGAGAAGGGGCGCTCCTGCTTGTAGTTGCTTCATATATCTGACTCTCGATGAGGATAAAGATATCAGGATTGTTGGAGATAATGGTGTTCAACAGAGGGAAATTTAGAGGAAAGGCCACAAATATTGCAAAAGTTGAGATTGAGAGTGACAGGCCGTGGCCCAGAACATTTTGATGGGTCGTTTAGGGAAGTACAAGTGGTTTGGGGGTCATTAATATGTTTTCCTCCTCCCTAGGGACTTCCAGGCTGGTATTAGAGTCACCATTTTATGTATACAAAAATGGTGTATTTGAAATAAATTGGGGTGTGCTTGTTTAGTGTACTGGTAAGAAGTGTTTGTGAGAGTTAACTGCAATACTCTCTGTGTAGGCGAGATACAAACAAAAACAGTGAGGGAAGCCAGACAAAAGAAACAGGAATACCAGCAACTCCTTATCACGTGATTATGAGGCCTCCCCTGGGCACTACCCTGCTCGATTGGTGCTTACATGTATACAATCTCCCCAATATGGTTGGTTGTGTAGTGGTGTTGCTACTGGTGATGGTAATGGCGGTGAATTGTGGTGGTGGTGTGCTATGGTGGTGAATGCATGCATGTGTGGTGGTGATAAATGGTATACTATAGCCTACTGTTGTTGTTGTCGGTGGTGTTGTTGTTATTGGTGGTAGTAGTAGTGATGGCAATGGTGGTGGTGTGCTATGGTGGTGAATGCATGCGTGTGTGGTGGTGATAAATGGTATACTATAGCCTACTGTTGTTGTTGTCGGTGGTGTTGTTGTTATTGGTGGTAGTAGTAGTGAATATTAGTAGTGATGGCAATGGTGGTGGTGTGCTATGGTGGTGAATGCATGCGTGTGTGGTGGTGATAAATGGTATACTATAGCCTACTGTTGTTGTTGTCGGTGGTGTTGTTGTTATTGGTGGTAGTAGTAGTGAATGTTAGTAGTGAAAGGTAGTAGTGGTGAATGTTGAACTGTGCTGTAGGTTTTAAACTACACAATTATGAATGTAAATTATGAGATGCTGAAGAATATGAATGGATGTCTGGGGTTACGTAGCGGTGTATGAGTAATTGTGAGAAGATAGGTGGAGTAATTAGAAACTAGGTATAGAAAGATTAGTGATAGGAACTAAGTGTAGGCTTATATATTAGATCATACGGAGTGATGATTTATAGTGAGAAGAGTATTGGACAAAATGTATAAAGATCCTGTATGCTGTACTTTAATCCTCTCACCACATATAGGTGTGTTCCTTGGGAACCGTAGTTTAAGCAGAAAAAGAATATCCAGTTAAAATAAAGATGATGTTCGCTGCCGCCCTAGTTATTCTCTCCCTGCTTAATAATAAAGATGATGTTCGCTGCCGCCCTAGTTATTCTCTTCCTGCTTAATAATAAAGATGATGTTCGCTGCCGCCCTAGTTATTCTCTCCCTGCTTAATAATAAAGATGATGTTCGCTGCCGCCCTAGTTATTCTCTCCCTGCTTAATAATAAAGATGATGTTCGCTGCCGTCCTAGTTATTCTCTCCCTGCTTAATAATAAAGATGATGTTCGCTGCCGCCCTAGTTATTCTCTCCCTGCTTAATAATAAAGATGATGTTCGCTGCCGTCCTAGTTATTCTCTCCCTGCTTATAATAAAGATGATGTTCGCTGCCGCCCTAGTTATTCTCTCCTGCTTATTAATAAAGATGATGTTCCCTGCCGTCCTAGTTATTCTCCCCCCGCTTAATAATAAAGATGATGTTCGCTGCCGTCCTAGTTATTCTCTCCCTGCTTAATAATAAAGATGATGTTCGCTGCCGTCCTAGTTATTCTCTCCCTGCTTAATAATAAAGATGATGTTCGCTGCCGCCCTAGTTATTCTCTCCCTGCTTAATCCTCTCACTCTCGCTTCTTGGAAACTTATTACCACTACCGTTCATTCTCAAGCGCTAATTACACTTCTGCGAGATGATACACATATGTTATCGCTAGGTTTTAACCCACACTAATTGCCTCTACATGCAATGTATTATACATACAAAGATAGAGCAAGCCTCATCCAATTATATACCAGAAAAGAATCCCCTAAGATGAAATTAATACATTGGAATTTGATATATAAAAAATATTTAATAGTTTTTTTGATTGACCTCGGACATAATTTCGTTATATGCTATGCAATGCATTTGTATACAAAATGTGAACAAAAAATTCACCCTCATTACAAATGTGTCATTAGAATTTATATTTCATCAATAGTTGTTTATATATGAATACAATAAGTATTGGTACTTAGTGAATACAAATTATGCATGTGTAACCAAGATATTCATTCTACGTCAATTTTCAGCAACACATATTATGCACAGTAAAATATATATTAATAGAAAGAAAAAAGGCCGATCTACAATATTACAGTGCCAAGACCCGCAAACAAATAAATAGTTATCGATAAAAGTGATGAAGACTAAAAAATATATGTTTTTCTAACACATTTCGACTTCGCACTGTCATCAATCAAAATAGGTTTTCATACATGCAATGACAAATACTTTTTCACGCACTTTCCAAAAATCCAATCAGAATCTGTCTATTGTTATTAGTATATTTTCTATGAATATAATAGCACAAACGTATACCTTTTGGGATTCTTGCATTCGTACTCGTATGCTCCACTGTACATTGTTTTCAGTTTATTTTGTTCTAAGGTATTTTAAAACTATAGATTATAGTTATTTGTATAGCTCGTTGTATGAGAAATAGAATATAACAAACCTGAAGCCCTTATTCCTAATATATGAATTTCATACGATAATATATAAATACGCATTCATAACACATGAATCGTAGCACTTGTAACAGTTTTAAATTCAAACAAGCTGCATGGTACAATGATATGATCTTACACTATATATATATATATATATATATATATATATATATATATATATATACTGTATATATACAGTGTATATAATAAAAAAAAAATATATATATATTCTAAGATACAAAACTTTATCATAAAGTTGTCCAGGCAGAATATCCGACATGTTTAATGGAACAGGCGACAGCTCTTCACTGTGTGACCAACATACAGAAACTGAAGAGGAAGCCTTTGTCTACCTCCCACAGTGGGCTTGGTTGACTGAGAGTAGTGTTGCCAATGGTTTTATTCAGCTTGCCACTACCAAATCATATCATAGCTCAATTAATATCGAACTTGAGTATTCAATTTTCAATCAATCGATTGCTAAAGTATTGTAAACGCTAATCGCGTATCCCTGCATTCAGGATGCTCTTCCTGAATGCACAATTCAAGTATCCATTCGTTAGCAGATGAAGTCAAAACTTATCGGTATTGAATGGTGGGAGTGATTGCTAAAAGTACAATGTGAAGAAATTCAAGTAAGACTTATTGAGAATGTGGGCAAGAAAAGCAAAAGTAGGAGGCTTATGCTAGGCTGCATATTGACAAGGTGCTCATCTCATTATCAATGCATTTTGGAGCATGTGATGGGTTAGTTAACTAGGTTGGTTCACAGGGGATACTGTGTTACCTGTGTTTACGTCTATGGATCAAACATCACAAATTTCAACTAACTCCATGTTGCTACTTATTGCAAAGTTAAAAAGAGGCATCAGACATGAGAAAATTGACCCCCAGACATATGTCCTTCTCAGAAACTAAACTAGATTTGTCTGAGTTGTGAATTATGCATGGTAACAAGTGCACCACAGGTTATCCAAATCATATTAGGAGATTTTTTATAATTCTACATTCCAGCTCTACCTCCGGACAACCTATAGATTCAACATTTCAATACGGTGAAGCCAGGAGGTTATACTCCAGATGGCGAGTGAGAAGTAGAGACAGTTTGAGTGTTGCAACCGTCTCGTTCTGGTGTTACCTTCAGAGATATATGACGCCTGATTTTCGCCTCGTTGCAATGCTGACTATCAAAGTCGCATTGGCACTGTCTTAATGTCCCATCTCACAATCACGAACACATCTCTCTCTCTCTCAAGGTCCACCTATTGAGCTATTTACTCACTAGGCACTGCCCCCATGGCATATTTTGAATATGGGAATATGCAAACGTGCTATTTTATTTGAAACAGCGAGGGTATTTTCTTGGGCTCTGAGGTAATGCACTGAAACTAAGTACAGCACATATTCCATCACAGTAGTATCTTCCCATTGACCCATCAGGATTTGAACCCAGGACCATAATTATAAACTTTAAACAGCGAAGCTATGGCAGTTCAAAGGGTACCGCCATGCGAAGGAATTTGGTTCAATTCTGAAAAAAATCGGCATATTTACCATACATATTGTTATGCCAGGTTTTTACTGGGGTTTAATTGGTTTTTATTTAGTGGGTTCTTCCCAACTGGAGCAGTCCTATTGTTTTACCACAGACACAGAAAGACAATAGAGGATAATTATCACAAGACGTGCATTCATATTCCGTTTATTTGCACAAGAATATCGCATGCGTAAAAGCTAGAACAATAACGGTCAAGAACAAAACAATAATAGATGCACGAACGAGGCTCCACTACGTCTGACTCGCAAGACTGGATATTTCTATGCAATATCTAAGTGAGTATTGGCGACCGCTTTCTAACTGAAAGATTACACTAACTTGTCCTGTATTTATTTCAGAGATAAGAATAGCACTCCTTTCAATCGAGGATTTACACTTGTGCTTAGAAAGGCTATGTAGTAATTATATATGTGAACTTTTGGTTTTTACCTGCGTAGAGTTGTTCTGGATTTGGGAGCTGAACGTAATTATTTTTCTGATGTTAATTCACTGTGGTGATTACGCATAAGTTAACTTGAATTTATTTTGTATTAACTTTAACAGAATTATTATCAGTACTTCCCTAATTTATTTGGGTGTCACTAGTACATCCTTTCTCTCGCTTTTTGCATACATGCGTAGTATCCGATGTTTCCAGAATACTTCTTATTATATACCCGGTAGATATATTTTAACTACTTTCACTTTTGATCTTTGTATACTTTCTCTCTGATAAGACACTAAGTATATATTCTTTCCACAGTTAGATCTTCTATAACTTTTAACGGTATAATAACTTCACTTTAGATTGTGTAGAATAAGTAATTCAATTTGTGTAGAATTCGTAATCCAATCTTGGGTAGATGTGTTGGCCGTGGGGGTTGTCCTGTCGTGACTGGGTTAGCACAGTTTAACTCGAGCTCTTTGGTTTGGGACCTTAAATACTATTTACTTGGCCATCACCGAAGGTAAAATAGAATTGAGTTAATGCAGGAGTGAACTCCTGACTACTCTGGTCTTTAACCCTTGTCTAGCGGGGTGTTTTGGGCTTATTTGGGCATATTCAGGCCCTCCTGAATGATAAATCAAGTATCTGCATGAAAAGAAATGTATTCAGCAAAATACTAGGCGCTAAAAGCTTCAAAATGAGACCAGAACGAGCGACGTAGCACTCGTGGTTCTCATACAGTGATACCAGTAACATGGGAGTTTAGCGTATAGCGGCATATTTTCCCCAGCTAAGCTCACTACTGGCTACACTGCCGGCCTCTCGAGAATACAGGGAACATGAGTTAATGGGCGGCGGTAAGCCCTCGGAGTTGGCTGTCTGGTCCGCTGTGCTCCCGGCCATTTGCACTCGATTTTAACCCTTTAAAAGCCTTACTAATGCTCCTAACTTGCTTCAAATTGGAGGCGGACTTAAGTCCGACCCCGATCTTTAAGGGTTAAAAGAACTTTGATGAATTTCTTGCAGTTTGGTCTATCCCAGATAAAGCCACTATCCACATCAGTAGTGTACTTACATCCACAACAGCACCGGGGTTGGGGTAGGGTAAGGATAATAGCTTGCTTCACACTGAAAGATTCTTATAACCCAGCCTTGTTGATACCCACTCAAAATAATTAGTATTGGTGAGTGACTGCATTATCGCAATTGTTTCTACATCCTTCAATCATAGGAACAATTCTTCAACTGAGCCCTCAATCTTCGAAACTGTCCTCACGTCCTTCAACCATAAGAAACAGCTCTAAATTGAGATCTATATGAAAATCGGCGGGAGCATATAGGCCCCTTTTCTTAGTGCAAGGTCGGTGGTGTGGCTGCGCATCAGAAAGGTGCCTAGGGGTAGGGCGTTGTATGGCGGTTGAGTCCGTGTGGGGTGATATCTGGTAACTGTATATCTCGGCTTCCCTGGTCCTGGCGGCAATGCGGCTGCGCTCTAGAGTGGCGTGGGGATTTCTGCAGGTTTATGGTGCCATTTCTTGGTTGATTTCTCTTCTTTGCTTTTCTTGTTCTGCTGGACTTTGGAATTGGTTATGGTGATGAATAAGTCTTTCCCTGGTGTTGGAGGACGTGTCATCTCGATGGCAGTAACTCGTGTTGGGTTGGGGGTTGTTCCCTTGTAGCTCTGGGATGGGGTCATTTTTATCTTCACAAATGCGATGTGAAAGAAGAAGAAAGAAGAAGGAGGTGGGAATCTTGTTGCTTGGGGCTTTGGTAATTTATATTTGTCCTTCTGGTTTGTTCTGGGGCTGCTTAGGTGGTTTGTAGGCTGGAGGTAGATGGAGTGGACAGTGGTTGCAAGTTTGCAGGTTTGGGATGTTGCAGGAGAAGTGTAATCGGCGAGAAACTGATCACATGCTGTTCTCTGTCCTGCGGGGTATATAATTGTTTGCCCTTGAGTCGTTTTCTTTGATGCGGGGGAGGTAGACGTTTTCTTTGATGTGGTGGAGGTAGGTGGAGGTCTTGGTATGTTGGCTGTGGTGGTAGTGTTGGTGGTGGAGGTAGAGGTGGTGATCTCGGTATTATAGGTTTGACTCCTGTAAGGAGATAAAGAAAACCTAATATTTAGTAGTGGCCCCGTAATCATTGACGAACATGCCTATTACATAAGGCATCCTCTTCAAACACTAATCCGCCGTACTTTGAATCTACCGCGCAGAGCATTTAAAATCTGAGGAGCCTTCATCATGAGCGCACGCGACCTCACTCATGGCTTCAGTCATTATGAATTGGGTTCTCACTACGAAAAAACTTCGTAAAAAAGAAAAAGAAAAAGAAAATAAGAATAACTATCCAATAAGCTTTCCATCATATCGTGGATGTATTTGTGTGGATCTTTGACCAGACGCTGATTCAGGCGTCATTCTTCCTTCACTGACATATCAAGTAAACCAAATCCTTAATACATCAACGAATGGGAAGGAGATGGTCGGGAGGGCCCCAGTCGTCAATGATTACGGGGCCACTACTAAATATTAGGTTTTCTTTATCTCCTTACAGGAGTCAAACCTATAATTTATTAGTGGCCCCTCCGTCATTGACGAACATGCCTAATTTCTAAGACTGGAGGGGGACATTCGTAATCATATCATAACTCTAGAAAAGCAGATAATCAAACAACCACATAGTATTCTTACTTTGAAAATATATTTACACATGGCGCAGCCCATATATATACAAAAAAGGGGGTTCAAGCAGGTGCGTGCTTCAAAGAAGCCTGCTTGACAAAAAAGGGTAACTCTGGAGATTCTGTGAACAGATCTGTAGTTACAAAGGCATCCCACTCAACGAGTGGTGACAAAAATAACAAGTTATAAGTTTACATGTGCACATATAACCCCATAATATTCGTGGAACTATCTTGCCAAAATATCTCTACTGTTTAATACTAAATTGCTTTCACAGCTAAAACTACTATAACAATCCTGTTGTTTGTACTAACATTGTACTAGCACAATTTCTCGCCCTGAATCGAACAGAGAAATTTTCAAATCACATTATCCATAATTTGTATCACAGCTCTTACACTCCGGCGGGGTCTAGGGTGTCCTATGTTACACTGACTGCACCCCCCCCCCCCCTTTTTCCTTGAAAGTAAACAAAAGTGACTGAAGGGCCACCTAGACCCTCTGCCTTAAAGCTATACATGGTAAGGAAGGTTTGCCTAGAGCAACTGACAAGTATCTAGTCAAAAACGTATGATTAGAAGCCCACAAATGTGTGGACGTAATATCTTCTACTGAAAAGTTCTTCAGGAAACGTAAAGAGGCTGCCCATTTGCGTAAATCGTGAGCCCTACCCACAACGCCGGGATTACTCTCTTTAATGGCTTCGACCAAAAGAGAAGCCAATCTCCGTTTCAGTAAGCGTTTACCCGTACTTGCTACCCACAAAGCACCTTGGGGGTTTAGAGGAGCTACTCTCAAATATTTGGTTAGAACTTGCACTGAACATAGATTATGGTGCACCTTTCCCCTTTTTAACGCCGGCACAGTGAACTCCGAAAACACGTGTGCACTGTGCTCATTCTTGGCTACAAAACCTGGGGAAGGTGCAATGTGAATACATTCATTAAGTCTACCAAACCTAAGGCAATTAGGTGTGTTGCTCATCGCCGCCAGCTCAGACACTCTGTTCCCGGTGGCCAAAGCCAAAAGGAATACAGCCTTTTTTAAGAGTAATGGAAAATCTGCAGTATTTTGGTACAGGCGAGAGTGAAGTAAAGACAAAGCTTTGTCCAGAGACCAAGTAGGCATGAGCTGACGGGGAGGTGGGCGGAGTTTAAAACATGCTCTCATAAAACCTGTTTCCTCCGCTACCGGTATGGAGAGACCTGTAAGGTCTAAAAAGGGCACTCTAATCGCAGTTAAGTGATTTTTTAACGTTACCACAGATAAACGTTTCTGCTCAAACTGATAATTCAAATAATTAAAAACTAACGCCAGTGAGGGCACAGTTTGTTCTGTTTTAATGATCCAAGAAGTAAAGGCTTGCCAATGTGATTGATACTGTCGTTTCGTAGACTGAGTATATTGATTTATTAATTAATTGGTCACATCTCTACCGTATGGTGCTAGCCACTTGGCCTCTTGAATGTCCATAATGCAAAAGTCAGCGAGGTTGCTAGGTTGCCAATCGTGTCTAAGTGGAAATACTCGACCGGGAGCGACACCGGGTGCGAGCACCACGTCTTTAATTGCTGGTACCATAACTGTGCCGGCCACAGGGGCGCGATTTGCGAGACTAAGCCTCGATAATCTCGTAGTTTGTTCACTACGTGGCACATTAGTGACGCGTCTGGCGGCGGAAACAGATAGATGGAGCTTCATCTGTTCCAGTCTGTCACTAGGGCGTCTGGCCCCCCTGCCGGCGTTCTCGTCCGGCGGGTGAGGTATAGAGGGAGTTTGTGAGTCTCCTTGGACGCAAACAGATCCACTTGTGGATGGTAGAGCTCTGCAATCATTAGGTTGAAAATGGGTTGCTTGAGCTCCCATTCTACTGTCGTGCTCTGTCTCCGGGACAGAGCGTCTGCCCAGACGTTTGCTACGCCTGGGAGATAAGATGCGTGAAGATAAATGTCTAGCCTGTTGGCTAGAGTAAAAATCTCTTCCGACACGTTTAGCAACTTCCGTGATCTCGTTGACCCCTGTTTCTGAATACAGTGAACTGCATTCAGATTGTCCATTCTGAAAGCCACCGACTTGCCCCGTAAAGTAGAGCCGTGAGCCTGAAGGAAATACAAGGGGACTAGTAATTCTTTGACATTGATGTGGGAGATTTCTAAGTGGGACCAAAGCCCCTGACCCTGGTGCCCCTGGTTTGACTGAAAACCCCAACCTATTGTGCCTGACGCATCCGTGTCTACCCATACCGTTGGCGGAGGAGAGGTCCATGACATTACTGAGTGCAACATTTCCCTCTTCGCCCAGACCGCTAGTAAGGTGTGGATTAATTTTTGTATGGGCCATAATTTTCCCGCCGGTAAGAGTGGGAAATATTTGTTGCCCTCCAATATTAACCGTTTTACTTTCAACCGGCCCAACATTACAGTTAGTTGAATCCAGTTGAGAGAGCCGACCAGAGACTCCCAGATCCTCCGTGTCGTAGTCAGACTGTGAAGAAACATGAACAGTTTCCTGCGAAACCTGTTTCGATTGTCCACACTCTGACTCAGAGGGAGAGCAGCTGTGTCCCAAACCAGCCCTATCCACTGAACTACTCGTGAGGGAACAAGGTTTGACTTTACCAGATTTACCTTGAACCCTAGAGTTTTGACATGATTTAAAGTTATGTTGATATGTTTGATGCATAATTGCTCTGTCTCCGCCACCACCAGCCAGTCGTCTAGGTACCACAAAATTCTGATTCCTTGCTTTAACAATGGCATCAGGGCTTGCCGGACTAATTTCGTGAAAAATCGAGGTGCCAGGTTCAAACCGAATGGCATCCTCTGAAAAACAAAATTTTGATGCCTGATCCGTAAGGCCAGAAACCTTTGAAATCTTTTGTTTACCAATACGTGCCAATAAGCGTCTGTCAGGTCTAGGGAACACATCCAACCTCCCGGCGGAAGTGTTAGCCTGATTTGGTGTACTGTTAACATTCGGAATGACTCGTTGTGAATGTGAAGGTTCAGATACGACGGGTCTACGACCGGTCTCATCTGAACACTGTCGCTTTTGGGAACCAAAAATAGCTTGGACGTGAATACTGGGTAATTTGGAGGGACCGTGATGATGACATTCTTGGCAATCATTTCCTGGACCAGAGACTCCACCTCTAAAGAAACTAGATTCGCCATTGTCGGCTGACGTAAGCGAGGTCGCCGGAGCCACTGCCAAGTGATGCCTTTGCTTGCCACCATCCGTGCCCAAGTGTTTAACGGCCATGCTTGGTGACACGTTCGGAACGACCCAGTTAGCAGACAAGGGTTCGCCGGTTGTACTACCCTCGGATCCACCGGCCTTAAGACTGGCACCGGGAGTGAGAGAGACTTTAGTTTTTTTTTTATGGTGGTGGAGTTGGTGGTGGTGGACGCTTCACCGGCTGGCTGGCGTTGGCAGAAGACGGGCCCTGACCTGGTTTATTACAGCCGCGTCCTCTCTGACCTGAAAACCTACCCTGTCTATGCCTGTACTGACCTTGAGGGGAGGAGGACTTAGGTGGATAAAAGGGCTTAGATGCCCCCGGTTGAGCTTTAGCGACTGGCTTGGGTTTGGGGAAGTTAACCCGTGGAGCCCCGGCTAGTTTTGTAATGTTTGCGCACCAGAACCCGGCCGGTTTTCAAAAAATGGTTTTATTCCAGAAACAATAGCGAATGGGTTAGGAATGAAGGAAAAACCACGAAAAACCGCTCAAAAAGCTTAAAAAATGGTCCTACAGAGCCCCCGAAAATGGATTTTACAAGAGTAAAAAATTGAAGGCAATTATCCCAAAAAAACAGGTTATTGCGCGCTCGCACGCACGCACGTGGACTTTGAGAGTTTTCAACCATCGGCATGGTTGCGTGGGATACGTACACAGTTCCCATACACATCTGAGCCCTCTTGAGTGGCTACACCTAAGGTCACGGTCGGCGCAATTAGGGTAACGCGCCAGGCGCGTCTCTGGGGCTGTGCGTTACATACATCGCCGACGCGTCAGGCGCGTCGCTGGGGCTGTACGGGTTAAAGGCAGGTTTCTTAGAAGGGGTGGGACTATGTTTAAAGGCCTGAGCCATATTAAAAACTGTTTGCCACACTTCAGGGGACATTAAAGAGGAAGTGAGCACTGGTGACATGACCACCTGATTCGCAATGCGATCAGGAAGCTTCCGTACCAAGGACATTCTGAGATCTTGTCTCGCTCGTACCGCCTCAAGCAAGGCTGTGCGTATGTCACCCAATGATTGGATTGACGACTGAAGAAGCAGTCGCCGGGACAGTTCAACCGATCTTCTGGCATCCGCATCTGCGATTGCCTGAGTGGACCGGAGCAAAGACTTTGCAACCTGTTGTGACACTATGTATTGGGAGAACAGGCGAAAAGCTTTCCCCCGTAGCCTAAATTCTCGGTCTAGGTGAGTTGGGGTAGGGGTAGTGAAAGAGTCTTTTAGTTCACAAAGATTAATTTTAGGGGCAGCTAAGAAAGCAAACAAAGCTGAAGGGACTCCGCTGGCCGAACACACTGGCATGGAGAACCAAGAATGAGTATCTTGAGGGATCTGGTGGGAAGTTTTGGAAGTAAATGTGGTCGCAAAGTTTTGAGCCTCTGTCTCCCATTCCACCCAAGGTCCTGGACCCAACTGCCCCACCTTCAAGACTGGATTAGCGGCTGCGTCTGTGACGGTTTGCAAATCGAGTTCTGGAGTGAGAGCTGACAGTGTCTTAATGTCATTAAACCCATCATGCTTAGACCAGTCAGAAAACAATTTTGAAGCTGAGGCAGAGGGTAAAGCAGGTTTAGCAGTATAAACAAAATAGTCCTGGTGATATTAACTAGGTATAGCCTTGACATTGACATCCAGTAAATTCCCAAAAGTATCCAAGGCCCTTAATTTCTTAGATTTATTGCCTTGGACGACCCATTCCTGCGGCACTGGGCATTCCCCTGACAAGGTAGGTTGGGCGAGCTCTGGCTTAGTGGGGGTCAAAAGGACCCATGACTCATCTGGGCCGTAAAGCAAGGGCATAGCTACCTTTCTGAGAGGAGCTTTGTCTAACGGGGGCGGATTGACATCCGTTATAACCCTTACATTCGAAGTGGTCAATGCCGCCGGAGCAGGCCTATTGACCACCGATGGTGACATAGAGGGAGGGTGAGGGATCTGAGTCAAAGCAATAGAAGTCATCAGAGGCCGTACCGTAGAGCTTGTCGTGGGAGCTCCCAGGTCCACTGTAGGAGGTTCCGGCTGTTGGCCATTTTTTTTAGATAAAGCATTAACTAGTAGCCCATCAATTTCCTGTGCTGTGACAAATTTATTTGATGATGTACTCAATGGTGAATCAATAAGATCTTGTGCGGCATCTAAGCCTGAACCCGACTCTTGCACTTCCATATCTGATATAATTGAAACCTCGTCTTTATCATCCTGTTCCTCATGAGAGGATTCTGCCGAAGCTGGGGTACCATCTTGTTGCCAAGATAAGTCAGGAATAGAGGATGGGATCGCCACGTCGCGGTGGACGTCAGCCACTGTGTGAATAGTTTGAGCCGGAAGTGGGTGGTCAGGCACCGGTCGAGAATATCGCCAAACACCTAGGCCTTGGCCTACACTCCCTTGGGAGTCCGAAACACTCTCAACCACTGAGCTCCCTGAACTCTCCAAATCCAGGGTTAAAATGCTAATAGGTAAATCCTCTTTAGGTACAGGCACTACACTGGACCCCTGAGACCGAACACTAGCTCTGTCTGGGGTAGAGGTATGACGAGAAGTACTAGATTCCGGCGAATGTCGGGAGGCCTTTCTATCATGGGAATCCTTTCTTGAAGATTTATGGCTGCGGTGTGACCGTGAACTACTCGTTGATTTGGAGGATTTATCGCTGTGACCACTGGTGGAACCTTCCGTCTTACTCTTCTTACTCGATGGTGAAGAGGCAAGACTGGGTGGCTGGTGTCTAAGTGGTGACCTAGACCGAGATCTTGCCCGAGACGAGGAGGCTGCCGCCGGGGGTGTAGGCTCACGTTGACGTTTCGAAGTAGCTGTGGCAGAAGATGACACAGAACCCTGTCCAGTCTCTGCCGGCTTACGGATAGTTACTCGAGAGGAACGTTTAGGGGGAGGGTGCTCAATTAGAAGCCTATCCCAAAGTGGGACGTTATCACATTGCAGTGACTTATGAGCCACAATAGTAGTATAAGCTGCCATTTGTTGCCTAACTTCTCATAAGGCGACCGCTGCGGTCTTATCATTGTCTTTTAATACTTTTACACTGAGTTGGGAGCAAAAGGAACAGTTGCGCATCACCCATAGACCCCTTGAACGGTCTAGACATTTAACACACTTGATACAAAGAGTGTGCGCAAAAAGAGGGATACCAGCACAGGTTGGAGTAATGCATAAAGCAAAAACTGGGGCAAAGGTAGCCATGACAGAGACTGGTGGGAAAACTACTGCAGGTTCTGTATTGGTCCGCCGGAGCCCAGCCCTGGAAAAAAGAAAATTTCCAGGAATTAATGCTCATAAGGTTACCCTAACATGTTCGCACACAAGTGTTAATAACCCGCCGGGTAACGAGACATAATGTCACAACGATTACAGCTCGTTACGCGGCGGGGTTCTATAAAGATTTCCGAATATCTAGACATGTCTTAAGAAAGTTAAGAATACCCTCTGACATAATATAAAAGACCAGTATGGCGTTTATAAACATAGTCTTTCTGGTGGTGACTGTTTCAAGATTCAATTTTGGAAAACAACCCCCCACAAAGATGTCGGCCCCTGAATTATCTTGCAGATTAACACTGGGCAGGCTGATACGAGATCTGACTTCTAACGAATTGTCATATAGATCGCCGTATGTTGAAGGCGGCGATACACTAACGTATCTCTCAATTATTTGGTTAACTAAATTGAATTGTAAATTCTGTATTTCCTCGTCCCAGGAGCACCCGCCGGGTGTGAAAAACTTATGAAAAAGATGTTAACCCCAATTGAGCCTTCGATCGCCGTATGTGTGAAGGCGGCGATACAAATAGTATCACTAAATGGACCGGTTAACTAAACTGAATTACCAATTCGTTCATCCCACCCTACCAAGGTGCACCCGCCGGGTGAGATCTGATGTTTAAACGTTAACCCCATAAGTTCCTATCACCACTTCTTTGTAAAAGATCGCCGGGGAGGAAAGCCCACAACAACAGGTAGGTTTTTTCCTTTGGTTTGTAAAACCGGGTAGAAAAACTTCATAACATATGTCCGCATGAACAATGTTAGATGGGTACAGCCATTCCGCCGGGAATCATAGGGAGCCTGAAACAGGCACCACCACAGAGACGCAGTCCTGGAGAGCCACAGACACCTACTCGCCGCGGACACAAGCCTGTTTTTTGAAACCACGCGTGGCCAAAACTCGGCTCTCGGCCGGGGTTTCATGGTGTAACCGAGAAAAACCCGCCGGAAAGTAACCCACCCCGTCCAGAAACCATCTGAACGCACATAGGACCCGAGAGATAGCCAAAACACAACACTAACCTAGGGCCCACAAACATAATCCGTGGAATTAGCCAATACACAACTAATCCGGGAAACATAAATAGTCCGTGGAATTAGCCAATACACAACTAAACCAGGATACACATGACACAGTAGTACATATTTATAAATAAATCAATAACACTTGTACATGTGGCAAAGCTACGAGCGGCTGGCTAGGCCTAGGCAGACGGCACAAAAACGTTGAAATATAAACAAAAGCATTGGAAATATCACAACAGGAAACACCGCCAACACACCACTGTAGCAATAACTTCCGGCAAAGGGAAGACCGACTCGGGACCCAGAAAAAAATTCACTAAGTGAAGAAAAATACGCTGGGAACGTCAGCAAAACAAATGCTACCTCATCAGACAGATAGAAGGCAGCAAAAAGTGCGTAATGAAAGCCGCCTGCATCACAAGCTAACTAACTGTGAAAAAGCTCACACGTCCAAAACAGGACCACGAGGGTACATCCGAAATAGATGCCCCAAACACACGACCCAAAATACACTGCACTGCGGGCAACCAGCCCAGGACACTCCTGCTACGCATATCCTAACCTTACTCGATACATCCCGGAGTAAACAAATGAGAAAAAACTCACTAGGGACGCAGCAAATGCGGAACCAGCGGAGCGTGGGGAGACACGTCCGGGCGGGGTGAGCGCAGAGCAGAGAAGGAAGAATGACGACTGAATCAGCGTCTGGTCAAAGATCCACACAAGTACATCCACGATATGATGGAAAGCTTATTGGATAGTTTTTCTTATTTTCTTTTTGTTTTTATTTTTTACGAAGTTTTTTCGAAGTGAGAACCCAATTCATAATGACTGAAGCCATGAGTGAGGTCGCGTGCACTCATGATGAAGGCTCCTCAGATTATAAATGCTCTGCGCGGTAGATTCAAACTACGGCGGATTAGTGTTTGAAGAGGATGCCTTATGTAATAGGCATGTTCGTCAATGATGGAGGGGCCACTAATAAATATTGGCTTGTGGCGGTGTAGAGGTGGAGATCTCGGTATGTTGGCTGTGGCGGTAGTGTTGGTGATGGTGGTGGAGATGGTGGAGGTAGGGGTGGGGATCTCGGTATGTTGGCTGTGGTGGTGGTGAGAATGCTTTTCTGTTATTTCACTTCCTTCTTCCCCATCAAAGCCACGACCTCGTGGCTGGAGATGGGATTTTTTTTTTTTTTTTTTTTTTTTTTTTTTTATATGTCTCCGACTGTAGAAGTTTTCGGCTGGTTGGCCAACAGCTTGCGTATAGTGATGATGCCCTTTGTAAATCCCACGGGATCGTGGGTAGCAAAGTATTCCCTAATACTTAAGGGAAGGATCCTTAACCCAGTGAGACCCAGCGTCGCACGTGATGCGTCGGCAGTGTTTGATCACCAACTCCCAGCGACGCATCACGTGCGTCTGACATATAAAAATCACTTACGTGGCTCGTAAGGTAGGAAATGGCGGGAGAATAGGAGGGGGAGGTACCGTAGTGTGTGTGGGAGCCGGGCCGGTAGGTGTGAGCGGGCCAAGACAGCCGCGCGGCTGGTGGTGGTGGGCTTAGTGGGGATACTTTACACCCTTAGTTCACCGCCACTTTGAACCTTCATTACTCCGGTCGTATGGGAGCTAGAGGCTTGAGATTTATGTGAGACACTCCTTAGGATGTATGCCGTACAATGCCATACTCAGTTTTCACCCTAGTGCTCCCGGGCGGGTGGTCATGCGGGGGAGACGAACTTTAGACCCCCCCCCCCCGCCCCCCAAATGACCGAGGTGAGTTTTGTTTTATTGTTTTCTTCATTTCTCACCATTCTCTTCCATTTTGGCTCAACACATTTTTTTGAGGCTCTCCCCCCCAAAAAAAAAAACCTGAGGTGATTTTTTATTTTATTTTTTTCCATTTCTCATCCTTGTCTTCCATTTTAGCAAACAAAAAAAAAGAAGTGAAAATGGCTTGGGACTGGGGTGAACAAAATATTATAACTAGCTGGGGCTCAACGGGTTAAGAGCACACAGAACACCTGTTGCTGTTGTTGCTCATAAGTGTACAGAGGGTAACCAGCTTTTACCTGTTAGGTCACTATTCCCAAGGTACTGTCTAGGTTCGCTCCGTAATTGATTTCGTTGATTTTGTTGAAGGCTGCAACGGGGCCTAGTGATGGCTGAACAGCGTCTATCACAATTGTCCGGAAGTTTTCCCAAGTCAATTCTGGGGTTACTTGCGCGGATACCAGGACACGGCCTTTCCCAGGTGAATTAATAAGACAGAGATCTACTCTTGCTCTGTCTGGTATGCCAGGCTTAGTACCGGGCTGACCATGTCTAGGTACGTGCGAATATCGTAAGTTTCCGCCTCATACTTGGGTATGGGGATGTGCGAACGTGAATTCATGATGACGTATGTGCACTCTATCTCTTTCCTGATTACTGTGTCAAACAACTTTCTTCCCGAATCAAGAACCACCAGCTGCCGCCAATGTTATGCCAGCTTTTACTGGGGTCTAATTGGTTTTGATTTAGTGGGTTCTTCCCAACTGGAGAAGTCCTATTGATTTACCACAGACACAGAAAGACAATAGAGGATAATTATCACAAGACGTGCATTCATATTCCGTTTATTTGCACAAGAATATCCCATACGTAAAAGCTAGAACAATAATGGTCAAGAACAAAACAATAATAGATGCACGAACGAGGCTCCACTACATCTGACTCGCAAGACTGGATATTTCTATGCAATATCTAAGTGAGTATTGGGGACCGCTTTCTAACTGAAAGATTACACTTGTCCTGTATTTATTTCAGCAATAAGAATAGCACTCCTTTCAATCGAGGATTTACACTTGTGCTTAGAAAGGCTATGTAGTAATTATATATGTGAATTTTGTTTTTTACCTGCGTAGAGTTGTTCTGGATTTGGGAGCTGAACGTAATTATTTTTCTGATGTTAATTCACTGTGGTGCTTACGCAGAAGTTAACTTGAATTTATTTTTTATTAAATTTAACAGAATTATTATCAGTACTTCCCTAATTTATTTGGGTTTCACTAGTACTTCCTTTCTCTCGCTTTTTGCATACATGCGTAGTATCCGATGTTTCCAGAATACTTCTTATTATATACCCGGTAGATATATTTTAACTGCTTTCACTTTTGATCTTTGTATACTTTCTCTCTGATAAGACACTAAGTATATATTCTTTCCACAGTTAGATCTTCTATAACTTTTAACGGTATAATAACTTCACTTTAGATTGTGTAGAATAAGTAATTCAATTTGTGTAGAATTAGTAATCCAATCTTGGGTATATGTGTTGGCCGTGGGGGTTGTCCTGTCGTGACTGGGTTAGCACAGTTTAACTCGAGTTCTTTGGTTTGGGACCTTAAATACTATTTACTTGGCCATCACTGAAGGTAAAATAGAATCGAGTTACGCAGGAGTGAACTCCTGACTACTCTGGTCTTTAAAAGAACTTTGATGAATTTCTTGCAGTTTGGTCTATCCCAGATAAAGCCACTATCCACATCAGTAGTGTACTTATATCCTCAACAGCACCGGGGTTGGGGTACGGTTAGGATATTAGCTTGCTTCACACTGAAAGATTCTAATAACCCAGCCTTGTTGATACCCACTCAAAATAATTAGTATTGGTGAGTGACTGCAATATCGCAATTGTTTCTACATCCTTCAATCATAGGAACAATATTTCAACTGAGCCCTCAATCTTCGAAACTGTCCTCACGTCCTTCAACCATAAGAAACAGCTGAAAATTGAGATCTATATGAAAATCGGCAGGAGCATATAGGCCCCTTTTCTTAGTGCCAGGTCGGTGGAGTGGGTGCGCATCAGAAAGGCGCCTAGGGCTAGGGTGTTGTATGGCGGTTGAATCCGTCTGGCCTGGAGGTGGGGTGATATCTGGTAACTGTATATATCGGCTTCCCTGGTCCTGGCGGCGATGTGGCTAGGGGATGTCTGCAGGTTTATGCTGCCATTTCTTGGTTGATTTCTCTTCTTCGCTTTTCTTGTTCTGCTGGACTTTGGGAATGGTTATGGTGATGAATAAGTCTTTCCCTGGTGTTGGAGGACGTGTCATCTCGATGGCAGTAACTCGTGTTGGGTTGGGGGTTGTTCCCTTGTAGCTCTGGGATGGGGTCATTTCTTATCTTCACAAATGCGATGTGAAAGAAGAAGAAAGAAAAAGGTGGGCATCTTGTTGCTCGGGGCTTTGGTAATTTATATTTGTCCTGGTTTGTTCTGGGGCTGCTTAGGTGGTTTGTAGGCTGGAGGTAGATGGAGTGGACAGTGGTTGCAAGTTTGCAGGTTTGGGATGTTGCAGGAGAAGTGTAATCGGCGAGAAACTGATCACATGCTGTTCTCTGTTCTGCGGGGTATATAATTGTTTGCCCTTGAGTCGTTTTCTTTGATGCGGGGGAGGTAGACGTTTTCTTTGATGTGGTGGCGATTGGTGGAGGTAGGTGGAGATCTTGGTACGTTGGCTGTGGCGGTAGTGCTGGTGGTGATGGTGGTGGAGGTAGAGGTGGTGATCTCGGTATGTTGGCTTGTGGCGGTGTAGAGGTGGAGATCTCAGTATGTTGGCTGTGGCGGTAGTGTTGGCGATGGTGGTGGAGATGGTTATAGGTAGGGCTGGGGATCTCGGTATGTTGGCTGTGGTGGTGGCGAGAATGCTTTTCTGTAATTTCACATATAATTAATACTTATCCATATGTGCCTATTTTACTTTTAATATGAACATATTAACATTGAAAAACAATAAAACAAGTGGTAACAGCAATTGGCTGGTAAAAAACTTATATTTTAGCCCACGGTCGTAATCTGACCCGGGCGTACATATCCTCCCTCTCTCCTGTCTCGCATGGCACTGAGAGACAAGGGGAAGTCTGAGACTGGCTTAGAGGGTTGGAGAAAGACTCCCCCATCCTCCCCCCTCTCTCCCTGCCATCCTCGCGCGAGAATACTTTATAAATATCAGGAATAATAGGGAAAATAGCGGGTAATTGAGGAGGAAGGAAGAGGGGGAAAAAAGGGGGGGGGGGGGCCATTGGGACACATATATAGGATTGGTAGCAAGTAATGGAGGGGAATTATCTCACATAATCACAAATTGCTTTTTTATTAGTGCCACTGGAGTGTTTTAAAAAAAAAATGTTTTGCTCTGGCTCTATTGAGACAGGTCACATTGCACCACAAAAACCTCTTTAGAGGACTGTCTCTGTTTATAGGATAAAATTACTAGTCCAATAGCAATACCACTCCACCACACCTTCCATGTGTCAAATTATATTTATATTGTTTAATGAAATATCAACAATGGGTTACTTGTTATTGTTTGTTCATTGATTGAGGAATGTCAGTTTTACTTGAGAGTGGTAAGTAGCTTTCCTTGGATGATCTTAAAGTGAATTTAAACAATTCCAAGTATTTTTCCATTCACGAAGCTATACAAATTATTACAAAATATATCAGAAGATAACCATAATATAGCGGGTGGTCGGTGTATTCATATATCAGAAGATAACCATAATATAGCGGGTGGTCGGTGTATTCATATATCAGAAGATAACCATAATATAGCGGGTGGTCGGTGTATTCATATATCAGAAGATAACCATAATATAGCGGGTGGTCGGTGTATTCATATATCAGAAGATAACCATAATATAGCGGGTGGTCGGTGTATTCATATATCAGAAGATAACCATAATATAGCGGGTGGTCGGTGTATTCATATATTAATACACGTGCATACACCGACCACCTGGTAAATATATCAGAAGATAACCATAATATAGCGGGTGGTCGGTGTATTCATATATCAGAAGATAACCATAATATAGCGGGTGGTCGGTGTATTCATATATTAATACACATGCATACACCGACCACCTGGTAAATCATAGTAATATAGTGTCGAGGTGTGGGTGGTGTGAGTCACAGGAAGCGAGCCAGTAAAAAACAACAAATAAGTATTTGTGAGAGGAGTAATAGGTAGGTAGGAAGTGGGTGGTCTACCCACAGGTTACAGGGAGGGGACTCACACACGAGCTTTTTCCAACAACTTTAGATCGGCAACTTGATGCTGGTGACACATTAGGACTATATTCGCACTGGTATCGGTAACTAGATTGAACTATATGAAGGTAGGTTGACTTAGGTGACTGCATTCACAAGCTGCCAGATCAGAGTTACCAAAATAAACTGAACAAATACACAACGTGTGAACTTTCCTTTATATATTGTAGTATATGTGTGTGTGTGTGTGTGACTGTGTGTGTGTGTGTCTGGGTGTGTGTAGGAGCAGAGGGTGTATGGTGGTGGGTAATGTGTGGGTGGATGAGCAGTGTGTCATTACAGGGTAGAGGGTGCAGGCACTGATGAGCTGTGTAACTCACCTTTCTGTCTCAATAGCAATTGTATGTAAAGTTGGCCATAACAACAAATATACATATGTACTTTAATATACTCTCTCTCTCTCTCTCTCTCCCTGACAGAATGGGCTTCCCCGAGATGTTATAGACTGCAGCACCGTTGATTCATTTAAACTTCGCCTAGACAAATATCTCGCATCAAACCCGCGACTGACTGCGTTTGTAAATGAATAACTTTATTTTATCCTCCCCTCAGTTACTAACCCATCTGTCCCCTACTAACTTCCTAATCCTGCCACGGACATTAGCTCCAGGGCAGTAGTTCCCTTTCCAATGTTCCCTTACCAACTCTGAACCACTGTTTGGACACTTGATCCTCAGTGTTTTGGAGGACAAGCAGCCTAGAAGGGTCACTAAACCTGTTGTTGCTTGATTTCCTTTGTACTCCCTTTGTACTCTCTCTCTCTCTCTCTCTCTCTCTCTCTCTCTCTCTCTCTCTCTCTCTCTCTCTCTCTCTCTCTCTCTCTCTCTCTCGCTCTCTCCCCCTCTCCCTGACAGACATCAGGACTTTTCAACACCAGGCAGTTTCACCACCAAAACAAGACAAGACGCTTCCACACCTACAGTAGTCATGTCATCACTAGACCTTTTCAACACACATCAGTTTCAATACCTAGCCATTTCAATAGCAAACAAATTCACTACTGAGGCATCTCACTACCACAAGTAGCCACCTCTATAGCTATCGAACACCAGACCCTAAGTCTCACTTATGTGATTAAAAACACCCTCTGTTATTATGGCATATAATCCCGTGGTGATTCGGTAATGCTTTGTAGTCTGTTTCTTAGAGAGAGAGAGAGAGAGAGAGAGAGAGAGAGAGAGAGAGAGAGAGAGAGAGAGAGAGAGAGAGAGAGAGAGAGAGCGAGAGAGATTAAGCTACATAATATAAGGATTATGATATGCGATGTTTATATATTTTAGTTTATTATGTTGAAGTACATTTTATTTAGGTTTAGGTTTATATAATGCTGGATTTAGAAATAAAAATAAATATTGTTTTTACTTGATTTTTGTTTAAATCCAGGCCAACAAGAGACGATAGCTCATATTCAACGAGTAAATCATAAAAATATAGAACAATACTAACCCCTTCGGACTCATATGACGCAGAGGTTGCCAGATTAGCAATAAGAAATAGAGTTCTCTCACTCTTATAATTACCTCTCCAAAATTAGTTTTCTGCCCACAGCTAACTCAAAGACAACTGCAGAGGTTGAAGTAACTAAACTGAAGGTTTCTAAATACCCCTGATGGTAACAAAGGCTTTAAAGTATCCCTAATCGGCTCAAAATCGCGTCATATGTCGGAGAGGATTGAAAGAATAGATAACTAGGAATGTCCTGTATTTGAGCAAGTGTGCAAACAAATAGTGAGACCGAGCAGAAGGGAGTAAAGGAGGAGGGCAGGGTATATCAATTAAATGGGATTAACGCGGCCACCTTTTCCCAGCCACTCTTAGGAAACTATGATCTGGAAGATTATAAATGAATGTTTTATTAGAACGTAGATACCGGTAAGTGTAAGTATATTTGTTGATTTTATATAAAAGAGTGCCTCAAAATGCGATCACAAACCTAAATGTCAATCGAAAGTCGCCATAATGATTGCTCTTATCTTAGCATTGAAGGTGGACACGCAGTTTGTGTGTTATTTATCCTAACTTTAATCTGACGCTTTCGAATTAATTTTGTTTATCAACTGTATACTCTATTAGCTTCAGTCATTTAGTCTAGTTACTGATATCAATGCAAAAGATCCCTTCAACGTCGTTACTAGAATATAAAATGTTATTGGAAGTTGCCAGAAAAAAACTTATAATATGTGACCTCTCTCAGATGTATGCTCAGTACACACACACACACAGACAGACACAGAAGACACACACACCAACACACTCACACACACACTCAAACAGAAATTATACTGTATATGCAAACAGATCGCCATTATTTATAGCTAATTTTTTTTTTTTTTTTGCAGAACACATCAGATATTTTATGGCAAGTAGTTTTTGAGCATAATGCTCCAAATTTTGTATTGTGAAAAGTGTTGCTCATACTACATTCGAAATAAATACTTAGCACCGTACACAGTTATTCATACCTCATCAAAGTCAAATCAATAGATGGCATCAAAAGTACATGAACACTACAGGTACTTATATATATGCTGTACTTTCTCCAAGCTAACATGCATCACTTGGATAAAAGTGTTACCTTATAACAAAATGCGAAAACAAAGATACATCGTTTAAACTCTTTTGGATTCTGAATGCCTAATGAATTCCTATGTATGTTACTTCTAAGCTAACAAGATGATTTTTAATTCATTTCTAGCCAGGTAATAAACGATGGGTTTCGAGGGAATGGTCAGGTCAGCAATTTAAATTCCTCGTCTTCCCTCCTCTTTTCCACTCTGATGGCACTACCGTCACATCCTCCTCTGACAAAGCTGAACTCTTTGCTCAAACGTTTGCTAAAAATTCCACCTTGGAATGATTCCGGTGCTATTCATAACTCTCCACCCCCTCTCACTTATTTATGTCTAATATCATAATTTTTTCTAAGGATGTACTTTTTGCACTCTGGGCTTAGTACTAAGAAGGATGGTGTTCCTACTGTGGAATTCAAAAACTGTTCTTCCGTGCTGACCACCTGCCTAGACAAACTATTATATTAAATGTCTGTATGCTTTCTTAGTATAAAGCTGAGTGAGGGCTGAACAAAAACAAAATATATACATAATGTATAATATACTCCCAGCCAGACTCGAACCACCGACAGTCAGAACGAGTGTCCGTGCTTTAATCCACTACACCATGGCATGATATAAGAAACTTAACCATTTCCTATTTATATTAAGGAGAAGGTAAATCCTCCTGGGAACTCTGTGGCAGGTCATCATCTTTGGGAATTTTGAAAAGTTAGTGTAGTATGTAAGGAGTTTGTAATATAGTGTGTTGAAAGAGTTGGAAAGGTGTTCTGGAGGATAAGATAATTAACGAGTAAGCTCTGGAACTCTCTCCCTCAGTCTACCTTTCCCTCATTCTATGACTTAAACTGCTTCAAGCACCGTGTGTCCAGACATTTTGGCTCGAACGTACTTGAATTTGGTTCATTATGAATCTTTCAACTTTAGGGATGATATTTCTTAGAGGCAGATTTGATTTTTGTCTCCTTAATACACATACAAAAAAACTGCTTCAAAAATCAAGGAATCACAAGTAATGTAATGACGTAAAATTCAACATGTTAGCTTATCACCAGCCTCCACTCGACGTACACAACCCTTTCAGCTGACTGACTCCTAAATTTCACACTTCTCATTTACAAATTAATTTTCTCGTCCTCGGTGACTGGCCGGGCAGATAATGTCAGGAGCCCTAACCCTCCTCCTTCATAAGTACTTTCCTTCTCTCCTCTATCTACTTTGGTCCTTTATCACTAGCTGGCCCAACATGTTCCGAGGTTATTGTGGTATTATTTAAAATTATCACTGAGGATTCTTATCGTTTTTGCATTTTTATATTTATTAAAACTTTGCTCCTAGACACCTTTTAAACTAAAATAACATTCCTCTCCCCACCCCCTTGCAAGCTAAAAAAAACCACACACAGAAGACAAACACACCTTCCAGGATCTTTTTACAGGCTCTTCTTCAAGTTATAATTATAGTGTTCTGGAGAAACAATCAACCCTTACTTGCATGTTTGCTATTGCTCACCATGAAAATATAACACACACAGACACACTAACATCGTCCCCTGAATTGGACGAATTGTTTGACAACCGCCAAACGAAATAGGCAGGGTCACCAAGGCACATTATCCCAGTATTTGTATAATATGAACATATTATTGGCAGCGTTATTAAATCTAGTTCATACTTGAGGTTATAAATCTTATTGTTATGCCGCTATTTCAAAGCGTGTAAACTCAGGTTCACTTTGGTATCAACATAAGGTAAGCATGCAAAAGAGAGGATATGGATAGCCAGCTGAATCACAGTTCACAAGCTTCATATACTTACGTACTAGTTACAGCGTGGAGCAAGCCAAGTGCATCTTCTAATGTGGATTTGGCTTTATACAGGTCACAATATACATATATTACTCTTTGAATAAATTAGTGTCTATTCTAGGTACACAGAAATATACATATTTTGGCAAAGGTAGGATTAATAGTTGTTAGGGTGGTGGCTTCTATAGGCAAGAATACACCCTGGCGGCTATTATCCCACTAATTCCGCTTAATATACGGCACCCTAGCGCAATATCTGTAGTCCTGAGCAAATTGGAACGAGCGTCAATAAAAAGATAAATGTTGACGAAATACGTAGTTAGGGTATACATATGACATCTTGGGATATTTTGTCTCAGCCTGTTTGATGTTGGCAACTCCCGAGTCTCACAACAACAATGGCGGAGGTAGAGGAGGTTTGACTGTGAACCTCCTCATAATGACGTCAATTTCACGATGATCTGGACTTTACAGTAACCTTTAGTTATATCTATTGAACTCTGTCATGTTTACAGAGTCTCTGGATAACGTTGAATTGATTATAACGTTATTAGTACAAGGTAGGGAAAATTACAAATTTATAGGTACCCTCCCATTTTTTTTGCGATCGTGCTGCCATCTTTCGTGCGCGTGGATCACTATTTTCAGAACGGTGACGTCACTCTTTCCACTGTATCTATCTATTCTCTATGTGCTACCTCTAGGATGAGTGCGGAATTCAACTCTTTCCACTCTTTCTCTCTATCCTCTTTGCCTCGGAGTATTGCCCATTGTCTGCCGGGGGCCCAGTACTTTTTTGCTGATGCTTCCTACCCTGTTAATGCAGTGCGTGTGTAGCTACTGACTGCCTGACTTAATACTAAGTATTAAATGAAAACAAGAATGATCGTATAATGCGTTGAGCATAACGTTCATTAATTGATTTACATGTTTTATTTGCAGGTATGTCCGTTAAATATTGTGATTATGTGTGCATCACATAAAGGCAGTCAGCACGTACCGAGTAATGGAACACGGAGACTAATAGCTTAGGAACTCTTACTAATTTTCGTTCAAATCATTTTGGCAACTTATTTCATTTTTTTCACAGCTTCTCTTGATTGGTACAATTTGACATATATCTTAGAACTCCTTTATAGTTCTATTTGATTAACTTCAAGGATCAATCCACACACCACAGCCAATATATGTTTATTAATTATCATTAATATGGGGTGAAGGGTTCTTGCCAAGGTATTTATAGATATAAGTTTTGGTTTAAACTGACGGCATTGGCAGTTTGAACCACTATGTTTTTGTCTATGTGTATGAGGGAAACAAAAGTCAAAACTGACTGTAACAAATGTCTCCCCCAAAGTTGAACTAGTGATAGAGCCAAGTTAAGGGTCATTGGTGGTCATCTTCATTCTTTTTGTTTTGATATCTATATATTTATTTTACTTATTTATATATTTATATATGTTTGTGTGTGTATTGGACAGAAGAGTGGTGTGCTTGTTTAGTGTCGTGAAATGGATAGGAGGAGGTGTTTTTTTAGAGCTAGCTGGATTACTCTCTGTGTAGATGAGACACAAACAGAAACAGTGAGGGAGGCACTGACAAATGAAACAGGGGTTCCAGCAACTTCTTATCAACTGCTAATAATCATACTCCGATTTCAAAACATACATCGGACAATCATATGATTATTATTGTATGAAATATAAAATGCAGATATATACCGGTATATATATATATATATATATATATATATATATATATATATATATATATATATACAGTATATATATATACAGTATACAGGGTGATTCAGAACTAATGTCACAAAATTCACGTGTATTGAGATAACAAATATATCTATCAAAATCAACTAAGTATATAAACGTGAAAAATGCTCATATAAATAGTTACAGGACCTGCTAGGTTAGTATAGCAGGACTTGCTAACCATTATAAGACACAGATATAGCATTGCTAATTAAAATATCAGAAAAGTAAACGGTATCACAAAGTTAGAAACAGTGTGGAGGAGATATTGGTATAATTATTGGATAAAGATTGGTAACTAACAGATATCTAGCACATTTATGCACATCCTCTGGGCCATCTCCTTACTGTGAAAAGCCATCACCAATACGAAAGTGTACAAAGGAGTACAAAGGAAATCAAGCAACAACAGATCTAGTGACCCTTCTAGGTTGCTTGTCCTCCAAAACACTGAGGATCAAGTGTCCAAACAGTGGGTTAGAGTGGGTAAGGGAACATTGGAAAGGGAATTACTGCCCTGGAACTAATGTCCGTGGCAGGATTAGGAAGTTAGTAGGGGACAGATGGGTTAGTAACTGAGGGGGGAATAAAATAAAGTTATTCATTTACAAACGCAGTCAGTCGCGGGTTTGATGCGAGATATTTGTCTAGGCGGAGTTTAAATGAATCAACGGTGATGCAGTCTATAACGTTTCGGGGAAGCCCATTCCACAAGTTGACAACTCGATTGAAGAAGAAATTCTTAGATTCGTGTGAGTTAAAAGATTTACCAATAATTTTGCAACCGTTTCCCCGCGTGTAATTAGATTGGTCGATAGTGAAGTACTTACTACAGTTCATATTGTCGATGCCTTTGATGATTTTGAACACTTGAATTAAGTCACCTCTTAATATGCGCTGGGTTAAAGGACATAGATTTAATTCTCTAAAACGCTCTTCGTATGGTTTGTTCTTTAGGCTAGTTATCATTTTGGTAACTCTACGCTGAACTCGTTCTAGCTTGTTTATATCTTTTTGGTAATAAGGGCACCAGGATTGAACGCAGTATTCCAGAAGAGGGCGGACTAAGGAATTGTAAAGGGTTAGGATAACTTCTTTGGATTTATGCTCAAATGACCTGCCTATAAAGCCAATTATTTTGTTTGCCTTCTTAACAACTTCTGAACATTGCTGACTCGGTTTTAGGTTACTCGATATTGTTACTCCCAGATCGGTTTCTCTGTTTACATTCTTAAGCTGAGTGCCATTCATCGAATAGTTTGCTTTCTCATTTAGGTATCCGATATGTAGTACTTTACATTTATCCGCATTGAAACTCATTTGCCAAATTTGGGCCCAACATGACAATTTATCTAGATTGTGTTGCATATCGTCAACTTGTTCTTTTGAGAGTACGCTATTTGCAATTTTTGTATCGTCAGCAAATTTTGAGATTGTACAGGTGAGACCCTCATCTATGTCGTTGATGTAAATTAGAGAGAGAATTGGTCCTAGTACCGATCCCTGGGTACCCCGCTACTTACATTGGTCCACTTAGATGCCTTACCGTTTATGACTACTCTTTGCTTTCTGTCGCTGAGCCAATTTTCTATCCATTTCAACACACCGTCTTGTATTCCATGCGCTTTTAGTTTTAGCAGTAAACGTTTGTGGGGAACTTTGTCAAAGGCCTTTTGAAAATCAAGGTATATAGTATCTACAGCTTTACTCTCATCGTAGAGGTGAGGATATCGTGGAAGAAGTCTAAGAGGTTTGTTAAACAGGAACGTTTTTTACGAAAGCCGTGTTGAGTATCTTTAACCCTCCAGCCCCGGGGGCTATAGCTTGCGACTGTGCTCCGGTACCGGGTGTTTTGACGATCTTTGGCCTATGTTAACTACTCTGTAAGTCAATGAATATGTCATGTAATGTTGTGAATAAAAAAGAATAATGTTCCACAAACCTTCCTCTGTCGAATGGCGTTGAGTAGAGGTCTCTAGCCCCTCTGGTTGCATAATGGTGAGCGCGGGAAGACGAGTGCTTTTCGGCGGCAAATTCTTCCCGCGTTCGGACGCGTCGCCTCGGCCATGGCTACGACGCACCTAGCCGCTCGCCGCGCCAAAGTATTTATCTCCCTTAGACGATTTTAGTGTTTGATATTGAGAATGTGATGTTTATTTGATATTTTCTAGTTATTTTGAGGCCAATTATATAAAATATGTTTATTAGGGTATCACTGTCACTGATATTGCTAATTTTCACTCGATACCGTACATTTATTAGTAATTGAGGTAGCTTATTGTTGTATTAGGCACTGATTATTCGTTATCACAGGTGTTTATTATACTTTGGCCATCAAATATTAGGTCTTGTGTCACTTTCACTTTGACAAATATGCTTTAGAGTGTCACTGTCACTGATAATGCTCATTTTCACTCGATACCGTACATTTTATTAGTAATTGAGGTAGGTTATTGTTGTATTAGGCACTGATTATTCGTTATCACAGGTGTTTATTATACTTTGGCCATCAAATATTAGGTCTTGTGTCACTTTCACTTTGACAAATATGCTTTAGAGAGTGTCACTGTCACTGATAATGCTCATTTTCACTCGATACCGTACATTTTTTTAGTAATTGAGGTAGGTTATTGTTGTATTAGGCACTGATTATTCGTTATCACAGGTGTTTATTATACTTTGGCCATCAAATATTAGGTCTTGTGTCACTTTCACTTTGACAAATATGCTTTAGAGAGTGTCACTGTCACTGATAATGCTCATTTTCACTCGATACCGTACATTTTATTAGTAATTGAGGTAGGTTATTGTTGTGTTAGGCACTGATTATTCGTTATCACAGGTGTTTATTATACTTTGGCCATCAAATATTAGGTCTTGTGTCACTTTCACTTAGTTATATGATTTGTAAACGATTTATATACAATTTATTGTGTCTTTTTTCACTGATTTCTATATTTCTATAGGTTCTAATCATATGAATGTCACTTGGTATATACATATGTGTCACTTTCACATATTATTATGGTGTAATTGTATTTGTATCAATGTTCTCATAATACATGACTTTTGTATTACAATACATTGGTTTTCTTCCACTTTTTGCCTATATATAATTATAGTGTACATATTGTCATTTTATTTGGCAATTTCAGTATGATTATTAGAACTCCAGCTTGGAGTGGTATTCAAAGAAGCAATCTACAGCACAGAGTGCCACCTTGCACTCCACACACTCCAGGGTTGACTTTTTACCTGACCTCGGCTTCACCCTGCTGTTGTAGCAGACATGGCACCGCTTCTGCTGTGTTCTTCCGGATTCATTCTGAGGCAAGGAACCAAGCCTGTGCCTAGTCAAGTATTGAGCAGACTGCAAGCGGTCAATAACGGCGGGCCCAGGATGTGCCACTGCCCTCTGTGGCATAGCATACTTCTCCAGGAGCTCCGTCAACACCTGCTTTTGGAACCTCCGCAGGCTATTGAACTTCATGGGTGTGTTCACATTCCGAAGCTTGTATATGTTGTAGGCATTCAGAACTGACATGTCCACCATATGCAGAAAGAACTTTTTGTACCATCTGCACGAGGTACGCAGGCAGTCAATGAAGCCTATCTGCATGTCGGACTTGTCCACCAGCCTCATGTTGATGTTGTAGTCCAGGACAGCATCGGGCTTGGTCACCCTGGCCTGGGTGCGGCGATCCACCTTGCCAGTCTCCACCATTTCCCCCTTGTGGATGGTGGTCAGGAGGTTGACCTTCCGCTGGTCGTGCCAGTGGGTAGCCAGAATGGGCCCCGACTTCTTCTTGAACACATCACCTTTTTTGGTCTTTGGAGGGAAAGGTGGCATGCCCTTCCTTTTCCCTCATACTGTGCCTACAGTCCCCGTCTTGCGCTCATGCAGGTACTGTGAGAGAGTGGGGGACGTGTAATAATTGTCCGTGTAGAGGACGTGATTCTTATGAAAGTAGCGGTCCATCATGGCTTGCACCACTGCTCCGCCAAAGCCAATGAGGGGGTCCACAAGCAAGTCCCCTTCCTTCCCGCTGTAGACCAGGAAGTCCAGGACATAAGCCAGTTTGGCAGTCGCACAGCACAAAGAATTTTATGCCAAAGCGATGTCTTTTTGAGGGGATGTACTGCCGGAAGCTGAGTTTTCCCCGGAACAGCACAAGAGACTCGTCAATGACGACCTTGCGGAAGGGCTTGAAGTAGGAGGTGAAGCGTTCTCGCATCATCTCATACAACGTCCTAATCTTCCACAGCTTGTCTGGGAGGTGGACGTCAAGGTTGGTGACAAGATGGAGCGCTGCGAGGATATCAAGGTACCGGTCGCGAGACATATATTTCCCGAAGGCAGGGGTGGATATCAGATCATTGGTGATCCAATAGTCAGGCAACCTATGCTTCTTGACATGAGGCATTAGCATGGTGAGTGCCAGGAACACCATGAACTCTTTATGAGTCACTGGGGTCCACTGCCTCATGTGGCCCTTGGTCACCTTTCCCAAAAAGTGGACCTGGAATTGGTGCTGCTTATTTGTCTCTTTGACAACATAGCCTACCACCTCCTCATCAAAGAAGGCCTCAAACAGTTCGTGTGGTGGAGCATTGGGGCCTGCAGGAAAATTGGGGGTAACGCCTGAACCCTCCAGTACCTCATCAAAAGCTGGCACATCAGGGTTGTATGCATCCTCATCAACTACGTCTTGCCACTGAAAAACGTAGAATGGGTCTTGTCTACGCTGACGAGGAGCTCCAGCTGGTGGCCCAGCACGCCCACGGCCAACTCGGGAGGCGCGCGCCCTAGGGCGGCGAGGGCGGCGGCCAGGGCGGTGGGCAGCACGACGGGCAGCACGACGCCGGGCCAAGCGGATGGGTCGAGGGTCGTCGATGTCCATATAGTCATCGTCAGAGTGGTCATCTTGCCCTGACGGTGGACCTATGTAATCATGGCCAGAGTCTTCAGAGAGGTGCCCTTCATCATCAGTGGCCCCCACATAATCTGGCGGGGAACCAGTGATGCGTGAGCGGCGTGCGGGTGGGCGAGGTGGGGAAGGAGTGGCAGGTGAGGCTGTGTCCCCCCGAGGTCCCGGGCTCCTTGGCCTGCGACGAGTGACAGAAAGCAATGTTTCACTGTCACTAGGGCCAGGTATTGGTGATGCGAGCTCAAAGACTTCTTCAGGAAGACATGTTGAAGGCGGGAGAGGTGGGGAGGACCGTGGGGAAAGTTGCGGGGACGTATGGCTGGGGCCGGCCGGGGTGGACGCCGCGGGAGCCTCGAACAAAACTCTCTTACTTTTCTTAATTTTCTTGGTATATTTCCTACCTTTCCCCTTTTCGGCAGCAGTATGTCTCCTGTCGGGGGACCTAGGAGGCAAATAGGCCGAAAGTGTGGGGTCCTCAACCCTTGGCAATGGTGGGGGTGGTGGGGAAGAATGCGGGGCATCCGGGTCATCTTGGGTGGCGTGGGTAGATAAGGGAGACAATGGCGGACGAGAAGGGTCACCACGCTGACCCTCACTCACAGCCTCATCCTCACCAAGTAGTTTTGCTTGTTCCCTAGCTGCCGCGGCCGCCTTCTCAAGTATTTTCTGCTTATACAAATGTAGCTTGAAAGGCGATTTACCAGGGGAAGGGCTTGGCGTCGTGTCACTTAAGCGAAATTTGGTGAGTGACCTTGAACTCTCCCACTCGCTCACTCTCTCAAGTTCACTGTCTTTAGGTAAACCAGCTTCCTCAACAACTGGTACATCACCTTCATCACTCTCATCACTGTCATGTTCTCTCGCAAATCCCAGGAATTGCTCTTCTTTATCACTCTCATGGCCATAATCACTCGACTTATAATTACTGGAGTCGTCACTGACTTCATCATCAACATTATGCTTGGCATCAGCTCGCTCATAAAGTCTCAATGTCGTCTCAATACCTCCGGGAGATAACACATTTAGGCGATGGCGTCGGGGTAAGGCGCGACGAACAAGCAAGGGCGTCGTAGGAAGCACGGTATCGGACACAGCGGAATCACTATTTGGCGTACTGTCCATGATGGCGTCGGGGTAGATACTGTTGCTGTGGCGGAGTTTACGCCTGGTGGCGCCACCTACCGTCCCACGATACCGAAAATGTACGCGCGGCATTCGAAAGCACGCATGCAAGCAATGGGCGTTCAAGAGCCCTTCCGGGTTGCGCGGGCCGAGGTTGTTATGGGCGTTCAAGAGCCCATCCGGGTTGGAGGGGTTAAGTATGTTATTTTCCTCTAAGTGATTTACGAGTCTGTCTCGTATGACCGTTTCTAGCATTTTACATACAACTGAGGTTAAGCTAATTGGACGATAGTTACTGGGTAGGGATTTGCTGCCTTTTTTGAATATCGGTGTTACGTTGGCTAGCTTCCACTGATCAGGCATAGTTCCAGACTGCAAGGATTTATTGAATAGTAATGTCAGTGGTTTGGAGAGCTCATCCTTAGCTTCCTTTAGAACTCTAGGCGAGATTGTATCAGGTCCAGGCGTTTTATTTACCTTGAGTTTATCTAAACAATTCAATACTTCTCTCTCTGTAACGGTGATATTGCTTAGAACATCTGAATTATCAATCTGAATCGGCGATGGTGTAGGGATATCACTGAGGTCTTCTGTTGTAAAAACTGATGCAAAGAAGGTATTGAGGGCATTACTCATATTTTGTACTTCGTCTTTGGTGTATTCTCCGTTTTCATCGACTAACGGTCCAACAGTTGAAGTAACTACTTTTTTCTTTCTGATATAACTATAGAATTCTTGTGTATGTTGCAGCCAAAGCCTCAGCCAACTATCCGAACACTTATGACTTGCAGTTTTGCTGCTAAAGATGAAGCCAAAGTCTCGAACTTGATCCGACGCTTCAAAAATATTTACGACACAGGTTCATTTAGTTGATCATTTTCGACCCTCTATTCTACTTCCTGCTACTCCTCGATTGGTAAGACAAGTTATTCTTTCTTCAAAGTCGAATATTATGTGTAAATTATTCAAGAAATAATTATTGCTTACATTGTTATACTGTAGATAAATGTGTAGTTATTGTAATACATAGTTACTGTATTTATTTATTGCTCATTAATCGCCATTGGTTCATTAAGATATTTATTGCAGTATTTTTACATCTCATTATCAACAGCAGTCTTTAGAAAAGGTGTTATACCCGGTATTGTCGTAGACGGTGCACATTAACCCTTTCATGATCCGAGGACGCCCTGCCCTTCTGTTTTCTGGTTATTCTTGGACTATTTTATTTAGATTGTGAAAGGTATTTTAAATCCTGAAGGTTTATTGAGCTAGTGTTTATCTTTTTCATCCCCTCAGATCCTTCCTAACCTGTATAAAACTTATAATGATTGCCAGAAGAAAACGTCAAATGGCGCCAGGATCGTGAGAAGGGTTAATGAGAGGATAATGTAGCCTACTGAATTATGAAAATAATATTGTGATAATATTTATTCATAATTTTCAATATTTAGTAGCGATAATAGCATAGTTAGTTAAAGTAAATATTATTACATTTTCTTTGAACATAAACTCCAAAGAAATAGCCTACCTCATGCCGTTGCTAGAATTACATAGAAACTGTGCGGTATAATTTCACATACACAATTCTTACCGTATGTGTAAGCTAACGTAGCAATATCTAATTTTTTCATAATTTTATTTATGAACACACATTATTATGAAATCTTTAAGTTAAAATTGAGTCAGGAAGGAATATGAACAATACTTATCTCGATAATCCTTTATTATTGTAATTGCACCTAGAGGTTAGCGTCATTGCATGTATACCCACCCAATGTTTTATAAGTATTTCATCTGGCCTTGAATGATGCTAGTGATGAGTGACCGTACACATAATCATATCAATGAAATTAATCCAACTACTTCTTGGGATAACATTCTGCAATGTTATTCACAATTTTCTTACTATGCACAGTCTCCTGTGATGCTTGGTCTCGTTCCTTATGCAACGATATTCATAACTATTTTAACAATGCACACGCGCGATAGTGTAATTTAAGTGTATGTATCAACAGAACATCAAATGTTAAAATGCACAGATTACAAAGAGACTTAATGTAGGGGGGCTCACAATGCAAACTTTTATGATTACAGGCAAGCCGGAAACATGCAAAGGTTCATCTTCCAAGAATATGCAGATATGCATATGGCTTATGGTGCAGCAAATGGGAACAGTCTAGAGGCATCACAGATTTATGCAGCACGTTTTCCCGTACGACAGCAACATCCATGGCCCAGAACATTTTGCGGCATAGATAGGAGGCTTCGGGAGCGTGGCAGTGTTAGACCATGGATGGAGGAGACTGGAAGGCCACGTGACATCACACCACATGAAGAGGAGCTAATCCTGGATGCTGTGGGAAATAATCCCCGTACAAGCACTCGTGCAGTTGCCCATGATTTAGGATTAACACCTTACGAGCGGCCTATGCGGTTTATTTATGTGTACCGCCCAGCGGGGTGTTTTTAGCCAAAATAGGGCTGTTTACGTGATCATTTTCATGCCTAAATAAGACCCAGAACGTAAAACAAGTATCTATCCCTGAAAGGGCATAAACAGAGCTTTCGAATGACACCATAACGATCCTTGTATGATGGATAGTTTTCTTGCAATAACCGTGCAACGCGAGTGCAAAAAGCAGGTAATTCGGTACTTTCGGTACATAATTGAGTATGTAGCGAGTGAGAGAGGGAGGAGGGAGCTGAGATTTGTGTCAGTAGGTTCGCCGCGGTGGTCTGGAGCAGTCATACGCCCGCTAGTCTCCTGCCACCACTTGTCTCTCTCTCTCAGCCACATTACGTGCTGAAATTGCCACTCGAGTTATGTCGAGCGCCGCCACATAGTCCAGCTTTATTTAACTCGACTTAAGTGGTGAGCCGCTTTTTAAGGGTTAAGTCAGTCAACATTATGGAGAACGTTACACGATCAACTGCTTTACCCATACCACTTTCAGCGGGTTCAAGCTTTACATCCCAACGATTATCCAAGGCGACGAGAATATTGTCAATTGTTTCTCGAAAATGTTACCCAAAATCGCAGTTTCCCAAAGAGTGTGTAATTTACTGATGAGTGTACCTTTTCCAGGGATGGTATGTTCAATACACACAACCTGCATTACTGGGATGATGAAAATCCACATGTCACCTGGCCCCATGCGTATCAGCAAAGATTTTCCATTAACATTTGGTGTGGAGTGATTACTAGCCACCTATTAGGCCCACATGTTTTGGAGGGTACTCTGACAGGTGTCAAATATTTAGAATTTCTACAAGACTCTTTGCCAGTCTTCCTTGATAACATTCCCTTAGGAATAAGACGTCAGCTGTGGCTAATGCATGATGGTGCTCCTGCTCATTACAGCCTTCGAGTCAGGGAGTACCTTAATAACAATTTTGCCGGCAGGTGGATAGGGCGAGGTGGCCCCATTTCATGGCCAGCCAGATCGCCAGATTTGAATCCAGCGGATTTCTTCTTGTGGGGTCACCTTAAATCTTTTGTGTATCAAACTCCAGTTACCAATGAACAGGATCTGATGCAGAGAATTCTAGATGGGTGTACCAAAATTTGTGAAACTCCTGAGATATTGGAGAGGGTTCAAAGATCCTTGATCCGCCGCTATAATGTATGAATTGAGGCTGATGGTGGTCACATTGAACACCTGCTCTAAGATGTAAAACGACTTCAAACTTGGTTGCAATTTATAAACTTACTTATTCTCTCTCTCTCTCTCTCTCTCTCTCTCTCTCATACACTGGAGGTAGTCTAAATCTAGGCTTATGATGGGGCATTGCGAGCTCTTGGTTCATTCGTTTATTAATTTATTTTACGTTATTACTTTATTACTTACATTCATAATTATGTTTTACTAATAACATAGCAGTACAGAATACATAACATTAACTTTGTTCATCCGTCACCTATCGCATGTAAGAAAACAGGTACTGGACAAATAAACTAATATGTGAAGCACGTATTTTGTATTTGTTCCTAGTGTACAGTATTAACCATAAACAGCAGTTAAGCCGGTTTACTTTGGGGAACAAATTATTAGTGTTTATTACCTCCGCCAGGAGGTTATGTTTTTACCGGTGTTGGTTTGTTTGTCTGCCTGTCTGTGAGTTTGTTACCAAGATAACTCAATAAGGTTATGGATGGATTTAGCTCAAATTTTCAGGGATTGTGAGAAATGGTATAAGGAACTAATGATTAGATTTTGGGTGTGATGGGGCACTCGGGAGCGCAGACCTCCGCCACGGCCCTAAAAAGTTATGGACGGATTTTGCTCACATTTTCAGGGATTGTCAGAAATGGTATAAGGAACAACTGATTCAATTTGGGGGGTGATCAGGCACTCAGGTGCCCAGACCTCTGCCACGGCCCTAAACAAAATTGAACGGATTTTGATGAAATTTTCAGGGATTGTCAGAAATGGGATAAGGAACAGATGCAAGATTGAGCGGCCTTGGTGGAGGTATGCGCTCTCTGAGTGCTTTTCTAGTTCTTGGATACCATTGTTCAGATTTAATGTAAAAATAAATCATTTGGAAAATTATGTGAAGTAAATTTATCAGATAAATAATAATCAGCTATTCTAAATGTACAGTCGTGGCTGATAATCCTTGACCAGGGATTAATGGCAAATCACTGCCAACACTGGTCAAGGATGATCAGGCACGGCTGTACACTCTACGACATTAATCCTGTTCTTAAATCTTTGAAGCTGTCCCGAACTGAACCGAATCTTTTCATACATTCTCTACCTAATATTGGCATTTCGGAGGTTCATTTTGATGTCTAAAGTTCGTTTTGGGACAGGATTATTGATGTAGAGTGTACCACCGAATAACAACCACCCGACTAGACTGTCAAGTAACTCATTAAATTAGGAAGGTCGGTCTCTGACAAGGATGATATTCTGATAATTGCATTTTGTGAAATGCTTCAAAATAACGGGTCTCGAACTACGAACAGTGTGAAGCTGGTTGATAACTGAGTGGAGCCGAGTAGAGGAGTAGGGGTGGTGAAGAGTAGGAGGGGTGGGCGTGGGGGGGATGGGGGAAGAGGGGGTAATGTGTTCTGATTCCTGCCTATAATATCACTGGCAAGGCATTGGATAAGTTCGCTAGATTTAATTAAGTAATTTTAACTAGTTTTCCATACACTTTAGGGAAAAGTCATAGAAAGAAATATACCCATCTCCACCTCATGAATATGTGTTGTAATTTTTTGACATTAGTTCTGAATCACCCTGTATATATATATATATATATATATATATATATATATATATATATATATACAGTATATATATATATATATATATATATATATATATATACAGTATATACAGTATATATATAAGTTGTACCTAGGGGATAAAGGTGAGATTGGGGTCGGGGTGGGGAGAAGGACAAGTTCTTCGCTAACCTTAGAATACAGATATAGTGATATTCCCCTGATATTTGGTTAGTACCACATAATGGTCATTTGCTTCACCTCGTCTATATATATAATTATACAAGTCTGTATGTGAGCGGTTGTCTACGAGTGTGCGTGCTTGTTTTTTTGTTTTTTTTTAAGAGACAATGAACGGAGGAAGGAAAAACACAGATAAAACAAAAAGGTCCATGTGCCTAAAGGCATCCTCCATTCATAAAATGTTTGTAACAACTGGATTTAAACATTTGTAAATTGTAAGTTTGTGGAAAGCAATTCGAGGGAAGTGAATTCCAAAGAGTAGTAGCTCTGGGGATAAATGAATTCTGATAAGCAGAAGTTCTGCATTGTGGAGGAGAAAGTGTAAATTCATGGGCGCTCTCAGCTGCCCTAGTTCTACGGGGAAAGATGTGGAGAGGCGGCACAATTGAAGCAAGTTCCTCGGAACAATTGCTGTGAAAATATCTGTAGAATAATGCAAGGGATGCAACGTTTCTTCGTATGGATAATGTAGGAAGGTCCTGTGTGATTGCAGGGTTATTGATTAATCTAATAGCTTTATTTTGAATTTTGTCCAACTGCCTCAATGCAACCACTCCACTTCCACCCCACAGAGGTGAACAGTAATCCATCTGAGAACGCACATGACTTTTATATATCACGGCCAACTGCTCGGCAGTGAAGAATTCTCGAACTCTGTACAGGAGTCCCAGTTTTTTAGAGGCATTCTTAGCAATGCTTTTAACATAATGTGTCCAGATTGTATATATGTAAGTGTATGTGTGATTGTGTGCGTGAGACAGTGAGAAGAACGTGTATACTGTATGTGTGAGCAGCTGTGCATACATGTGAGAGCATGCATGTATGAGTGTGGGTGTGTTGCCGTATGTGTGTCTGTATACGTGTGTACTTTAGTATGTATGTGTTGGAGGGTGCAAAACCATCAAGGGCGGCTGTCTGTAGTCAATTAGTGAGTGGTTTGGTGGCACGCCACCTTGTTTAGTGGCGCCTACACGCACGCACGCACACCACGCAAACAAACACCACACCACCAACACATTTATATACGCACATGGCTCACACATACACACACACACATAAACCACTATAGCACGCACGCACACCACGCAAACAAACACCACACCACCAACACATTTATATACGCACATGGCTCACACATACACACACACATAAACCACTATAGCACACACGCACACCACACAAACAAACGCCACACCACCAACACATTTATATACGCACATGGCTCACACATACACACACACATAAACCACTATAGCACGCACGCACACCACGCAAACAAACACCACACCACCAACACATTTATATACGCACATGGCTCACACATATATATAAACCACTATAGCTCACACGCACACCCTCGAGAGATACGAGAGATAGGCTTAAGTATTTTGGTTAGGTTAAAAGAAAGATAGAACGTTATACAAACCAATACATATTTTGTTTAAGGACATCTTACCTTTAGACCTTACCTTTAGATGTGTTCGCCGCTCTTCTAGCGGCACCAAGGAGCGCGACGCCCCTCGTTATGGGTGGTGATTTGGTGCAGTAGACTGTTTGAAGCGACAGCTCGCTCCCTTGCGAGGATGGGCTCGTCTGGCACTTTTTGCAGTTCGACATCTAGGGCTCTCTTGAAGTTGTCTAACGAGATGTCCCTCATGTCTCTTACTCGCCGTGGGAGTTTGTTGAAGAGACGTGGGCCTCTGTGTGATAACCAGCCCTCTCGCAGAGAGCCCATAGCACCCCTGTTATTCATCCGGGGGATTTCGCATTCCCAGCCTCTCCTATCACTGAATTTCATGACTATCGGAGTATGTAGGTTTGGTACTAAACCCTCTGCGATTTTCCACGTGCATATTAATAGGTAACGTTCTCTTCTACGTTCCAGTGAGTACAGATTCAGTGCTCTTAAACGCTCCCAATAGTGTAGATGTTTTATCGAACTTATATGCGAAGTGAAATTTCTTTGTACACTCTCTACGCCATTTATTTCACCTGCTTTGTATGGGGATGTTAATACGCTACAGTATTCAAGCCGTGGTAGCACTTGAGATTTGAAGAGCGTTATCATAGGCAATTCACCGCGTGTTTTAAAAGTACGCAGAATCCAACCCGTTAGACGTTTCGCAGCCGCCACTTTGACCTGGTTATGTACTTTGAAACCCATATTTTCAGACATTAATACCCCAAGGTCTTTCACACTGTCTTTCCGTTCTATTATGTGGTTAGATTCTGTTAAGTAATTTGTAATTTCTTTAACACCATTATTATCTCCGTACCGTATTAATTGGAATTTTTCCTCATTGAATTGCATGTTGTTTTCCCTGATCCACTGGAACACTACATTCATGTCTTCCTGCAGTCGGCCCGTGTCCTCTTGTGTGTTTACTATTTTGCTTAATTTTGTGTCATCAGCAAAAGACGACACCATACTGTGTCTGGTGTTGGTATCTATGTCGCAAATTAGTATGAGGAACAGAAGGGGCGCTAGCACTGTTCCTTGGGGCACTGAGCTTTTGACATCCGAAGGCTCAGAAGTGACTTGGTTTACTGCTACCGATTGTTTTCGGTTTACGAGGAAATTATATATCCACCGTCCGATTTTCCCAGTTATACCTTTTGCTTTCGGTTTGTGGGCTATTATACCATGGTCACATTTATCAAATGCCTTAGCAAAATCGGTGTAAATGACAACCACGTTTTTCTTTTCTTCTAGCGCTTTAAGAATTTTGTCATAGTGTTCCAAAAGTTGTGAGAGACATGATCTTCCCGCTCTGAACCCATGTTGACCGGTGTTGTGTAGTTCATTTGTCTCCATGAATGTTGAAATTTTGCTTCGCAGGACTCGCTCGAAAACTTTAATGATGTGAGAGGTTAGAGCTACCAGGCGGTAGTTTTTTGGTAGTGCTTTACTCCCTCCTTTATGCAGTGGGGCAATTATTGCGTTTTTCAAGCTATCTGGTATGTCACCAGTGTCTAGACTCCTTCTCCACATTAGAGCCAGGGGTTTTGAGAGGTTTTCCTTACATTTTTTTATTAGGATCGAATTCCATGAGTCCGGGCCTGGTGCCGAGTGGGATGGCGTGTTGGAAATGGCCTCTTCTATGTCTTTTGGACCGAAATCAATATCCAGCATCTGAGGAGTTTCCGTGGGGGAGGTTTCCATGAAAAATATATTTTGGTCTCTGATGACTTTTGTTTCATTAGGCTCACTGAATGCCATTTCATACTGCCTGCTCAAGAGTTCGCTCATTTCGTTTTTGTCCCCTGTGAAAGAGCCGTCCCCTTTGCTCAGTGGGCCGATGTTTGATGTTGTTTTAGCCTTTTGTTTGGCGTATGAAAAGAAGTATTTGGAATTTTCCTTTATACCTGCAATAGCTTTCCTCTCCTCTTCCATATGTTGTAGTTCATATGATATTCTTAGCCTTTGTTCAATTTCCACAATTTCTCTATCTATTTCGACCTTTTGCCTATCCTGTAGATTTTGATGTGTGCATCTTTGTGTGAGTAATTTTCTTCTTCTGTACAGTCTCCTCCTTTCCCGATCTTGTTTGCTTCTTCGTTTTGTTTGTCTTGCAGGTATATGGTGGCTACAGATTTGGGTCATGGTTTCTGTTATTAAGACTAGACATTCTGCTGGTGTCAGGTTATCCATTAAATCTTCCCAGTCTATTTTCTCCATTTCTTGATTTACCTCTTCCCATCTAATGTTTTTGTTATTGAAGTTAAATTTGCTGAAGGGGCCGGTTTTTGTTCTCGATTCTGAGGTTGTCTGTACACTTTCTAAGGTTGTTTTGATCTCAATTAATTTATGATCTGAGTATGTTGTGTCCGATATGTTAATGCTGTGTACTGGAGAGTCGTTGTTAGTGAAGACCAGGTCTAAGATATTGTTTTCCCATGTGGGTTCAGCAATATGTTGGGTAAGACTAAAAAAATCACAAAGTTCAAAAAGCTCTCTCGTATTAGTATTTGCTTCTCCGGTGTTATTTGCCACTAACTGGTTTTCTAGTTGTCTCCATTTAATGTTTGGTAGGTTAAAGTCTCCTAGCCATATAATATTTGGTGTTGGGTTCCCCAGGGTTTCCACTTCTGATTTTATTTTGTTGAGCTGGGTTTTGAATTCTTCTCGGGATGAGTCTGGAGGCCTGTATGTAACAATAACTGCTAAATTTAGGGATTCTATTTTAACTCCAAGTATTTCCACCACTTCATTACTGTTATTTAGGAATTCAGTACATATCAGTGAGTCATGTATGTACAAGGCTACACCTCCATGTGATCTATGCATTCTGTCCGCCCTATGTAGGTTGTAACCAGGAATCCATACCTCACTATCTTCCTGATCTTTAATGTGAGTTTCTGTGAGAGCCGCAAATATAGCGTTTCCTTCTTCTAGCAGGCCCCTAATAAATGGTACTTTGTTCGTGGTTCTATTTTTTAGGCCTTGGATATTTGCAAACAAGATTGGGGAGGGATTGTTTGGCGTACTATGTGTACCTAATAGTCTTCTGTCTATGTATTGTGAAAAACCTGTTATCCTTAACCCGGCAACGTCTTTTCAATTATATCATAGCTATATTTAGACGATTTTATGCAGTGTAAAAAGGATCTGTGCTGTGCTGGTTGAGTAAGATAGTTTGATGCCTGTTAATTGCTAGAAGCCCTTTTTAAACTGAAAAAAATTGTCTAATAGTAGCCAAAATAAAGTTAAAAGGACGGCACCTGTACTGAACGGGTTAAGTTAAATGTGGGGGTGAGTAAGTAAAGTGGGAAGTTTTTATTCTGAATACGTGCTTTTCATAAAACGTGTTGCTAGCCCCAAACACGCGAGCAACTGTGGCCTTCAACCATCCGACACATCTCCCTTTATTTAAGTATATCAAACATTTAAAGACAACATCTAATATACAATGAGAAAATGTCAAAAACCCTAGCGTGGAACGATTAGGGATGCACCATGCCTAACCGGGCCTCACATAGTGGCATGGCCCAGTTGTACTAAGCTCATGACGCTGGTGGCATTGCCCCTAGTCTTTGCTTGAGCCAGAGAGTTTGCTTGGGTTCTCCTGTAACTTCTCTAATTTTGAAGCCAATTTAATTCACCATATTGATGTTTAGAACGCAAGCGGCTTCAACTGATGACGTCCGGCGAGGACTTGGTATATTTCTCGCTTTCTATTTTCTGCTATCCGAGTGGCTTCCCCTGCTTCGTTTGTGCTTCTGATGATGTTGGTCATTGAGAAAGTGTCAACACGTGACATCCCACATGAGGCACCGACCATTCTTGAAAGGGAAGGTGGTCATCCCCTCTGGCCGTTTGCTGTCATTTCTGACAAGCCCAGGAGGTTCAAGGACTGATGCACAGGTAGCACTCTGCAGGGCCCGTTTTATGACATCATTTAGTGCTGAGTGTCTTGGCAGGCGGCCTGTGCTGTGACAACACAGCAGGGCATATTGACCTTGAGAATCCATCAATGCATCACACTTGCATGTGATGAGATGTGTGGGCAACAAACTGACGTACCAACGTTGAGCGCGATGGTAACCCAGAGTGTTTCAGAATCCAAGTGAGTTTCAAGAGGTGGGATGGGGATGGAGTGTAACCACAAACCAGTCTCTACACGGGTGGCTGCATGGTGGCGTGCTTTAGCAACCTGGTCCGCATTGGTTAGGATACTTTCCTGTGTTATCGTTGCTGAGATGGTATCCCATGCTTTCTGCTTGCTCCTGGAGGTACCCTGAGGCTCCTCCTCTGATCCTGTAATTCCCTTCCAGGTGTTAATCGCTTTTGTCAGGTCCTCATTAATTGTTATTCCTGATTGAGAAGAAAGGGTGGACACGAGGGAAGAGATAAAGGCAGGGGAGGCAATATCCATGGCTCCCCGTATCCCCAAGGCCACCAAGGCGGACAGGGAAAGTGGCTTGTGCCCAAGTCTGGTCTTGAAAGTTCACGTTGGTGATACTGGTCACTGCTTCTTGGATTATGTTGTCTAATTCTTGGAGGCCGCCAGTGTTCGTGTAAGTCTGTGATGTGCGCTAAAGGTACTGGAGCTTTGGGATGGAGAAGCAGTTCTTGAGTAGGGCGAGAGCTGCATGAGCATCGATGTGTATCAAGTGGCTTACAAGACGTTGAAACTCCTCCTGCCAGAGTAAGTGGGGAACCTAATAGGGTTTGCTTGTGATAATGAAAGGACCCTTTTATCTGACACTTCAAATTGGGCCCAAGTGCATTCTCTTTTTTCGGGTGTGTGATTGAGGAGTACAAGTTCACATTTGGTGTCATTTACTTCCAGCCCCGCCTGGCCGAGGTCAGTTATGATGTTTAGATCAGTTAGGACATTTTATATAGAGTCACCCAAAGTAGCATCATCCAGGTACAGTACAAACCATTCAACTCTGACCTACCTTTGTTAGCAGCTGAGTCCACCCCAAGTGAGAAAAGAGCATGACCAAGGGGATCTCCCTGCTGTAACCAGGTCGCTTATAAAATAACCATTTCGTACAAAAAACAAAACAAAATTGAAGGTTTGGAATATGCCTGCTAATGTAAGGGGTACTGACTAGGGATGCGCTCTTGTGCTGCTCGGAGGAAGACATCCCTGCCCTGCGAATGCTGTTAAATGCATTCCACATGTCTATCTTTAGAAGCACTCGTTTATCCCAGATTTGGCTGAGGTAGATGAAGGTTGTGTGTAGAGCTGCTTCACACCCCCCTGGTGTTCCAAAACCTAGTTGAACTGGTCCCAGACTGTGGTACACCCCGTACCACAGTCTGGGACTTCCCCTCATAATATCATGTGTGTGAATTTGGTGAGGGTTTCCAAGAGTGCCTACCCAGTTGCTCCTGATCCTCGACCCAAGAGGCCTTTGAGGTGGGTGAGACGGATACCATCTGGGCTTCCGGATGAACCTGCTGGAAAAGAAGTCACCTATAGTCACCATGGCCTCCCACAACATTCGTGCATGTTCGCGTGACGCCTTGGTGCATGACTGTGCAGGTTGTGGATATGCAGTACGATGGTATTTCATATTTGTGCGAGTGCGGCATAAATGTTGGTGAATGGGTTGAACATGGGGCCGGGATAGGAGAATATATTTGTTCTATTCCCCTGCACGAAAGTAGGTAAATGGGCTGAACAGGTAGTTAAAATAGGACTTTAGAGGCTATCAACCCTTCTGGATTATTAAGCCAACACACTGTAAAAGGGGGTATCCCACTGTGCGACTTTTTGATGGCGAATGCCCTGCGACAGTGTTTTTTTTGTTCTATGTCCGTAAATTCGCGTCGAATAGGGTTTTTTCAGAAGCGAATGAAGGCGAAAAAGGCGAATTTCCTCGATTGCAGTGCGACAGAAGTACGACCACAGAGCGAATGTGGCGAATATTTTGGCGAAAATGACGAATGGTGTGCGACAATGGAGGGCGAATCAGGGCGAATCTGGCGATCGATGATGGTGATAGTAGCGATTGCAGGGCGAATGTTGGACGATGTAATGTGAAACACCGAGGCGGTTGTGCGAATATGGCGAATGCCATGTGTGTGTTGTAGTGTGTGTGTGTGTTTGTGTGTGTGAAAAGGCGAAATGTGGAAAAGCTGGACATTCTGTGTGTGTGTGTGTGTTGTAGAGTGTGTAATAATAATAATAATAATAATAAACGGTTTATTAAAGAATGGCAGCCTCATGAGCTGAAAATACACATTTTACAATTTAGTGGATGAACATGAGATGTACAGATATGAGGATGGTAAGCTTAGTTTACAAACAAAATAAATAAATACAATAATGATGCATGTGCAGAATACAAATTATCATAAAATAACCATGAGAGTAAGTGATATACAGTACATATACACATTTATTTACTTACTCATATACAGAACATACGCATATACACGTACGTGTGTACATACATATACATACATATATAGGAACATAAGAACATGCAGTAAGTGTGCACATGTCCGTATACACAAACGCTCACGTATGCACACAAACATACATACATACAGAAACTGTTTTGGTATGGTCAGGGTAAAGGGGTGCAGGTACTACAATGGGAGGTTAATCCTCGGTAGTGTAGGTGTGTGTGTGTGTGTGTGTGTGTGTGTGTGTGTGTGTGTGACAGAAGGCGAAATATGGAAGAGCTGGGCGTTCTATTGTTAAGGGTGGAAATACATGGATGAAGATACGCGAACACTTAATAATAGATAGTGCTTATGCATAGATTTATAATCAGAAGTTGCGCTAGTGAGCAATATGTTCTCGCTCATATGTACGTATATTTACATACATATGTGCATATGACCATATAAATACACGTACAGTACATATATATATTATATACCTTATATTCTCAACCGGGCTCGAACCATTGACAGCACATACACACAGACATACATATACATAAATATATGCACATTACATGCATATATGCTCTTCTCTTATCCTACCTGATACTCTCAGCCGGGCTCGAACCACAAACAGTATACACTATAGACACATATATATATACATAAATAACGCATACATACATACACATATACGCACACATACATACACATATACTGCACATACATAGATACATATATACACATATACATAAACAAACTCAAGCAAATACATACATAATTATATTCTAATACACACACGCACACACACTTATGCATATATTATTAAAGGTGGGCGCTTATATATGGTGTGACAGGCCGTTATTACACATTATTAATAATATTAACAATGGTTGGGATAGGGCTATTTTTATATCTGTCAGTTCTTGCTCTTATTGGTTGGAGTGTGTTGAAATGACGAGCTGCACGTGTAGGTCTAGGGGCGTCTGGTGGAAGTAAGTTTCTGTGTCGTGGGTGAACAAGCATGCACAAGCATGCAGTGTGTGCATGTATGCGTGCTGTAGTGAGTGTGTGTGTGTGAAAAGGCGAAATGTGGAAAAGCTGGACATTGTGCGTGTGTGTGTGTGTGTGTGAAAAGGCAAAATGTGGAAAAGCTGGACATTCTGTGTGTGTGTGTGTGTGTGTGTGTATCTATGGATCAAAATGTACAAGCCTTATCCCGGAATATCTGAACAATACTTGGGAGAACAACAATGATACACTGACGAATTATTCTGAACAATTAACAGTCCCATAGAGAACATTAATTTGTTTTTATATTTTCATTCGAAGTTCACAATCTCGTTTACATAATAAGGTCTATTTCAAAAACATAATTATGCCCTCGAATCAAAATGTAAATATAATAATGTGGGTATGTCTGAGTGTGTGTGCATCTATGGAATAGGTGTATTCCCACTCAAGATACAATTATGGGTTTAGTTTTTGTTTCCTTGCAATTATAAGACTATTGTATTCAGATTAGGAAGTGTATAGGGAGGTCAGAGGGTTAATTGAGATACTCTTTACCCTTCTAGTTACCACAGATCATTCCTAAGCTGGATAAAATCGTCTAAAGGTAGTCATACTATACTGTCAAAATGCGTCCTAATCTTCAAAGGGTTAAGTAGAAGTGTTATGCCGGGTTATAATATTTTAAACCCGTTATTCGGTCTTCACTAAAATCCAATTCTGGACTTATAGAATCCAAAGATCCTCAACAGGAAGACATCGAACACGTTCTTAATCACAATTATGTACTCAATTAGGTGCTACAGAACACAATAACAACACACATGTAAATTATACACATTTAGTTTATTCAAAGGCATATAGTTATATATGAGATTCCGTCTTACGATTTATTGTAAGGCCCGGATTTCTCAATACGTGCCATAATCATATTAATATTTAGGTCACGAATATAGCGAGCTCTGAAGTGGGGACTGAGAGTTAACTTAACTATTATAAGGAATAGTAAGCAAACGGTAGAATGCATTTGATCATAGGTATCAGTCTCTAATCAACAATATACAGGATAACAATAATATTATAGTATTATAGGGGAATATGCCATTATAGAATGGACACGGTTATATATAGATTCAACCCTTGATAATAATATTTATGTGAGTTGAATGTCTAACATATAATATTCTTGAAAGGGAATTAAAGTAATTATGAAATCTCCAAACACGTATGAATGATCAAGGTTAATTAATTGCATTGGGTGTTGTGGTGAAATTAATAAAATATATATTAAGTACAAGGGGAGCGCACGAGGATTTCTAGTTAAATATTCGCTCACGAGTGGCGAGTGGCGCGCAAGTAGTTTAAAGACTACCGCTTAAGATAAAGTTTAACCCGTAGGTCAATCAGGTCATTCTAGGTACTGCGGTGTTGGAAACAATAGTTATTCTTAGTGCGACTATAGTCTTAGTATTTGGAGTAATCAACTGAAGTTAAAAGGAAAGGGATGATGAATTGTTTTTACAATTTAGTATATACTTAGATTAATATGAGAGAATTATGATATGAACATATAATTCACTAACGAAGGGGAGATTTCCACTTGAAGGATTTTATTCTAAACCCCTTTCTCTATCATGTTTAGCACCATTCCTTTTGAAATTTTAAGACGTTCGCCCCATTCGAACGTTCCCTTAAATACAGCTTAGACAGGGCCTTTTGAAATAACTATGCCTCACATACACACTCGACATAGCCACACAACAAAAACACACACAACACGTGTTTCGGTAATGGTTCCGGTACACTGACTTTTAATTTGAGCCATAGTTTGAACTTATAACTCGTGTTATATAAGTTTATTATGAAATATTATGAAGAATTAATTAGGTAAATGATCGTATTTCGGCGATTTTGGTCAATCGGAAAATCAGCTAATGAATCTCGGCGCTCCAAATTAACTTGCATTGAAATTATAGTCTTTGTACAAGACCACCTATGGTTTTGCAGGGTTTATTTAAGGCTTAGAAATGTTTCTTTATACGCCGGTATATACGGTATACTCAGTTTCATTTCATCTGACGGTATTGAATCCCTAATTTCTCGATACTTAATGGAAAAACATGAAACCATGTCTCTGCATCATGTTAAGTCCAAGTTTATGTAATTAGCACCACATTTCACTACAAAATCTTCAAAATAACTGAGAAATCTTGATGGGAACTTTGCATTTGTTTACCGTCAGTTGAAAAGAAACAGAGTATAGTGAGAGACACATCAACAGTCACATAAAAACCCACCTATCGCCTCAATTCGCCACATATCGCATGTCATTCGTATGGCATTGGCAATAATTCGTCGACACATTCGCTGCATTCGCGCTACTGTCGCCCTTATTTGCTCAAAAAGCAGCGTTGCCAATAATTGGAGTTTTCAAATTGGCGAATCAGGGCGAATCAGACGATAAAGACACGAATTGTGCGACTCAAGTGCGAGCCAAGACGAATGCCGTGAGACAAATTTGCCAAATTCGCCAACATTTTCAGTTCGCCGCCGTTTTTTGGGTATGCTCAAAATTTAACGGCGAATCTGGGCAAACATGGGCGACGCTAGGGCGAACGCTGTGCGCTTTCAGCGACAATTGGAGAATATTCGAGCAAATACGGCGAATTTGGGGACATAGACAAAAAAATCCTGTCGCTGCCTGTCGCTGGGCGTTCGCCATCGAAGTCGCACAGTGGGATACCCCCTTAAGTTAAGAAGAACGTAAGGACTGGAGCCCCTTTTCAAGAATCCCAGTCCCTTGTGGCTTAACAAAGGGGCAAGTGGGTATAAACAGGAGACCCAAGAACCTGTGTATATCATTCAGGTGTCACTAAAATACGATCAGTAGCGAAAAGTAAAACGAATAGTAGCGAAATGGAGTTCTGTAAAAGCGAAAAGGACTTTTCATATCAATTCTACCGTACTATGTATGTTTCCATTTCACTCATGATATTTCTAAGTGAAGTGAAATGAAACAAAATATGCACCTGTATATTTCAAATTTAATTTAATTAACTCCATATGTGAATGAAATGAAACTGGAAACTCAGTTAAATCAAGTGTTCATCTGTATTCTGACTTTGCTCACCCTGTAACAAATGGACACACCGGTATGTATGTATACATATCATCCGTTAATTTTAATAGCAAGGAATGTACAGTCAGAAACCGCAGTTTCTGAGACACCTGGATAGGGCCCGGACAATGGGAGCGTAATGTTTCTGGACGACAGCCCACTTTAACTATCACAAGGCCGCACACGTACGAACACACCTTCCGAACCAATAGATGCTTCACTCAGTCTGCCATGTAAAATTATTGTGCTGTTGATATGCTACGATACGATTCATACTACAGAATCTGATATATAAATGACAAACATACTATGTTGTGTCATTCCCTCCTGTTTCAACAATAAACACGGATAGCTATTAAAGAATTAAGAATGTAAAGAAACTCTACCAAACCGCAGTGAATGGCCAGGCTTTCGTTGTGTGTGTGTGTGTGATTCATCAGACGTCATCCATAGTAGTTACTATTAAACACATACCGGTACTCACATATAATTCATCCATTGAATATCATGCTATTAACCTTATTACGCTGTGTAAACATTGTAATATATCAGATACTATAATACTAACATCGAAAAAGTATCTATAGCCATTGCTAAATGTAATTTCACGATGCGATGCTTATATAGCCTTAACCGTTTATAGTTGTATATACATGTATTACTAATTTAATACCGAATATATAAACCTATTAGCGTCCGAAGCTTAACTTTGTGTGGTATTACATAATACCCCCATATATCACTACTGATAACTCATTTCCGTTTCACACCTGAATTTCATAACCAGATAATAACATTAATATTACATTGCATAGTTCGTTGTGTTGTATGTCATGAAGCAGACACTTCTGTTTTAAGTGTTTGTCACCCACTGTAAAGCATTATGTCTATTACAACACACACACACACACTCGACTAATCGTAACTAGCAATTCACGTCATAATTGCCATCGTTACATTACACAACAACTGTTTAGGTAAAATTCTAGTTTCACGTACACAGCGACAAAAGGGAGGCGCCGTTGTAAAGGCATAGCTTCCCGACCAACTATGAAGATCAGGGAAATTGCTGGGTAAAAGACGTAATATAATGATAATAAACTACATTAACGACATTAGCCTAACCTAACAACCTTACCTAACCTAACCTAGTATTATGTAATAGCTATGGTGCCGCATATGGGGATTTTTTTTTTTTTTTTTACAGTAGGTATAATTCCTTATAATGCATTTCCGCCGCTTTGGACATAATATATAGGAATTAAGTATGGTATATGACAACTCTAAAGTAGCCATAGAAATTTATGAGTATGCTGTGAAAGCGAAACTAGAATTAAACCACTGTTTATTACACACCAATGCAAGGTAAACATTTAATTCTAATTCAAAATAGTTTATTGGCATAGTAATACATTGTTAATTATTGCTACGTTTAACATCATCTGAATAAACACAACCAGGTAAACATTTACACTGTAATACTGAAAATCCTCCTTTTCGAAATTAATACAAGTATGCATTCGTGGTCACATGGAACATGGAAATGAAGACAGCTCTCTGGGGGTGGGGGACGAGAGAGCGAACCTAAACTACCAAATTTCGTAACAGCCAGTGAAACGTTTGAAGGTTGGAACCCGAGCCATTCTCGTGGAGCAGCAATCTGGAAGAATTTATTTTATTTTTTAATTTCTTAAAACCTATGGTAATATTCGTGTCCGTATTTACTGTGGATACGTAAGAGAATGAAATACAGACATTTTTGTCATTTATATATCCATACGTATAATATATGAATGCGGATCATACCATAGCAGCAGAATTATGGTGTTACATGGCAGACTGAGTGAATCAATTATTGGTTCGAAACGTGTGTTCTAGGTATGGGGCCTTGTGATAGTTAAAGTGGGCTGTCGTCTAGAAACGACGCACTCCACATGTCCGGGCCCTATCAAAGTGTCTCAGAAACTGCGGTTTCTGACTGTACTTAGTATCACATTTCTTGCCCATCTTGGTTATTTGTTTATTTATTACAAATACTATATATATATATATATATATATATATATATATATAATGAATGAAATTGAATTGAAAATATACAGATGCTTATTTCACTCCATTTCGCACTCCAATATAAATTGAATTAATCAAATGGAAATACACAGATGTATATTTGCTACATTTCGTACTCTTTTCAGAAATGAAATAAATTAAATGGAAATATTCATAACTGGTTTTTGCATCTAGAAAACTCCATTTCGTTACTTTTTATTACTTTTCGCTACGTTTCTTTATTTTTAGCTACATTCCGTTACTTTTCGCTACATTACGCTACTGTTCGTACTTTAGTGACACCGGTGTCATTCTCTTTAACAACTTCGTCCCTCCACTTACAAGCGCTCTCTCCGAAGCATAATTCATAATGAGCCTACTGCCGTACTCCGATGTTATAGCGAGACTGCTGAAGCTGTCATCAGCACTGGAAATAGAGGAATTAGAGATCGAGTACCTGTTTGAATTAATGAAAAGGAGACGGGAGAAAAAGAGGAAACAGCAAAGACAAAGGACATTCTGGGTGAAGCCGTGGCTGCACAGGGGACCAATTCATGGGAATTATGATAATCTCGTAAGGGAACAATAGCTATCGAGGATGTGGAAACTTTTAGGAACTTTATGAGAATGCCCAAGGAAATGTTCAAAGAGATGCTGGACAGGGTTGCCCAAATGATAGAAAAGCAGGATATGTGAAGGTGCTAACACCTGGTGTGCGTGTTGTTGTGACACTCTGGTACTTGGCAACAGGATACAGCTACATGAGTTTGTCTTATAGTTTCCGAGTTGCGCACAACACCATTTCCAAGATAATCCCTGAAACTTGTGAGGGCCTGATTTCGGAGTACATTGAAGAGGTCATGCCATGCACTAAGACACCTGAGCAGTGGAAGGTGGTTGCAATTCGCCTATTATAACCGCACATACACAATCTATACAAACACAATTTACACACACACACACACACACACACACATACAAGCTATACAAACATATTCACACACATACAAGCTACACATAATAATAATAATAATAATAATAATAATAATAATACTTTATTTCAGACTCACACAGTACAGAGGGGACCATACTGGGGTCCATATATACCTTACAGTAACATAAATATATATAAGCATAGGCTACATAAAATAAAAATAAATTAAATAATACCCAGCTTGCTATCATGTAGTTCACAGCACTGCCTCAACCAAAAATAGTGGTCATCAAACTACTGTGTTACCAAAACCACTGTCCTAATTGTGTACAGTACCATGCCTCACATCATTTAGCATCCGGTACAGTATGTTGCTACAGTACAGTATAGGAATATCGGTACTGTACTGCACTATGAGGTTCAGTACCGGTATGCTAATTCTGTAGAGTAGCAGACCTGAAATCATTACTTAAGGTTAAATATAGAGCAACTTTCTCCAGTGTGCCTGAATCCTAGAGGTGTAGCCTATGCTTGGAGTTTGTAGCATTTTAATGATACTGTTCTCAGAAGTGTTAAGGCGCTGAATGAATTTATATGTTAGCTTTCTAATGAGTGATTGGTAACAGTGTAAGTTCTTATAGGCACATAGCGTACTTGTACTCTCATATTTTGAGAGCCCCAGAAACATTTTCATGATATTGTGATATGAGATACTTAGTCTATTCACTGTCATTTTCTTATAGTTCCACCATAGTTGTGCTGTATACATTGGTGAGCAGTAGGAGTTGAACAATTTTATTTTTGTATCCCATGTGCACATATGAAATGTTCTTAATATTGAATTTCCCTGCATGTAAAGATGCCTTCGCTGACGACCCATATCCTCATCATCTGAGCGATCACTTGAAATATAGTGTCCTAGATACTTTACTTGACTTACTTCATCTATAATTTCTTCATACAAATGGAATTTAGGTAGCTTTGATTTCAATAGAAGGTTAGATTTAAATATTATGATATTGCTCTTTATAGGATTACATTTGACTGAATGTTCGATTCCAAATTTTTCACATACTCTTAATAATTTATCCAGTCCTGCTCCAGAGGGCGCGATTAAGGCTAGGTCATCAGCATACATGAGATGATTTACAATGGTGCTGCCAATGCAGCACCCAGTGCGAGTCTTGTTCAGCTCCAGACTAAGATCATCCATGTAGACGTTGAAAAGATACGGAGACAATATCCCCCCCTGCCTAACACCATTGGTTACGGCGAAAGAGCCTGACAGGATGTTGCCCCATCTTACACACATTTTTTGATTAGCATACCAGAAAATAAGTATCCTAACAATATAGCTAGGCACTCCCCTGTTAGCTAATTTTTCAAATAAGGTTTTGTGACACACCCTATCAAAAGCCTTACTTGCATCAAGAAAACAAGAGAAAATTGAGCTATTTAGCTTGTTGTATGTATCAAGCACTTCTTTCAGCACATATATGCATTGGTCTGTGCCGTGATTTTTCTTAAAGCCAAACTGATTGCTGCTGGTGACAATATATGCAGACATTCTTTCTAGCATTATCATTTCAACTACCTTACTCACCACACTAGCAAGTGCTACTGGGCGGTAGTTGTCTTTAGCTGTAATTTTACCTGATTTATCTTTAATGACAGGAACAAGTATTACATAAGAACATAAGAAAATGGGAGTCTGCAGAAAGCCGATTGGCCTAAGCAAGGCAGATCCCTGATTACGGATATCAGATTACGGATATCATAGACTCCGGCAGGACACCATGCGTAAATAGACTGGTGATGCAAGAACTAAGTTTATCTATTAACAACTTATCTGCATATTTAAGATGTTCTGCATATATACCATCCAGCCCACAAGCTTTGTTTAGGTTAAGTTTTCTTATGGCATTCTCAAGATCACTTTCAGTCACTTTAATGTCTTCATAATTACTATCTTTCACATATTGAATTGCACCATTAGTAGACCTTTGGTTTACACTGTTAAGTAGTTCCTTAAAATGAGTTTTCCATAAGTCAGCAATGTTCTCTTCACCCGTAACCCCCTCAACACTGACAGGTAATGGTGTGTTACAATTTTGCATGGATCTGATGTCCTTCCAAAAACAGTTAGTATCCTTTTCTGCCAGACTCTTTGCAAGGGCTTCCTTCCTTAATTGGTTTTCATTTTGCTTAATAAATCTAATGGCATATTTGGTCCTAGCCTTTGCTCTTTTGTGAAGTTCAAATATAGGCCCCTGTCTGGGCTGACCTACTTCAAGCCAATGAGACCTAGCATCTCTAGAGGCCTGATACAGGTCAGCCACATAGTCGTGCCAACCTGGCTTATTGAATGAGGACTTATATTTATGGCTATTAAAAATACTTTCCCCCGCTTTTGATAAAGAATCTATTATACTATTGTAAAATTTAATAATGTCCTTTCTGTGTTGTGCATCACTACATTTTGGATCCCTGCATTGTGCTACACCATTACCATCATATTGCACCCTATTTAATAAGTCTTTGGTTTTATCACAGTACATTTGGCACTCTTCATTTGAGATTACATTCCATGGAACTTTTGCCTTGATGATATTGCAAGTTTCTGTTATTTCCGGTGCCTTATTAATTTGGATTGTTAATTCTATAGGTATGTGGTCGTCATCCGTAATGTCGTATCTTATGGCCATTCTGAGATAGAGTCATGAAAGTCAGAGCTAGAGATTGCATGATCAAGCCACGACCTGGTCTCCCATGCTTCACTAACATATGTATAGCTATTTTCTGGAAGCAGGTTTTTGGAGGACAAAATTAAACCTTGCTCATCACAAAACCTTAACATATGTTTAGCTAACATGGAGCCACCCAACTCGTGAGGGGTAGCATTCCAATCACCTACCACTGAGTAACACGTTATCTCTAATTCAGAAATTAGGCCACCAAGTTCCCCTAACTTTTCCAAATAAAGTTCTTCATTTTCTGCACACTGATACGGTAAGTAAACACAAAATATTGCAAATTTTCTGTATCCCACTTCCAGCTGTATTCCCGCACACGAGCTTAAATTTGTCTCAATGGTTTTAATTACACTATCTAGGCACGATCTCCACATTATTGCAACTCCCCCTGGGGGGTGACCTGCCACAATACCATCACGTGTGTCCGTAGTGGAGACCCCGTACCCATGGAAATCTTTATCTAATATGTTCAAATTACCTAAGTCCTGTTTTGTGTACCAGGTTTCCTGAAGGCAGACTATGTCACTGGTCCTTAATGTAGATACGATGTCAGGTCGCAACAGGAGATTCCTCTTTGTTTTGGGGAGTCCTCTGCAATTGTATGAAGTTACTTTTATACTTGCTGCTGTTGTTGGTATCTCCTCAATTACTGCGGGTTGGATAGTGGTGTGCGATGCCTCCAAGTCCCAGAAGCCTCTGCACTTTCCTCATTGGGATATTGTCTTGGTTCTCTGTACCAGTTGACATATGCATCTTCTGGCCACAGGTCAGGATTCATGAAAACATCTGGATCTGGACATTCGCTAGTTATGCAAAAGGAGGCACAGGTAGTGGATCTGGAGAGGGTGGTCAGCTGTCTTACCTCTATATTTATATGTAGATTATCAGCCAAGTATATTTTGAGATTCTCAGCAGTAACACTAGGGTTGAATCCTGTGGCAAACACCCTAGCTAGTCGGGGCCTTTTGATGGTATTGAGGCCAGTATCCTTGCCCCTACCTTTAATTCCTGGCTGGTTTCTCGGTCTAGGGTGAACCTGCTCGCCTTCCCTAGAGTAGCGAGGCTTGCCATTCACCCATTTGACCATAGTCCATGGGTTTTCCCTTGCATTGGCTCCTTCATTTGGTTCAGTTTGTGTAGGTAAATTTGAGGATGGTGTAGCTGGCACTGTATTATCTTCTCTCGTTGCCGACGATAAAGATTGCTGTTGTGTTCGGTGTTGTTGCTGTTGTGGTCGCTGCTGCTGCCACACCTGGTGTTGCCTTCGATATGAATGCTGCTGCTGGGTTCGTTTGGATTGTTGTTGTTGTTGCTGTTGTAGTTGTCGCTGGTGTTGTTGCTTTTGTTGATGCTGTTGCTGCTGCTGCACCTGCTGTTGTAGCTGCTGCACCTGCTGTTGCTGTTGCACCTGCTGGTGCTGCTGCTGTTGTGGTTGTTGCTGCTGTTGTGGTTGTTGCTGCTGTTGTAGTTGTTGCTGCTGCTGTTGTTGTTGCTGTTGTTGTATGGGTTGCTGTTGTTGATGGGGCTGTTGTGTTTGGAGTTGTTGCAGCTGTTCCTGTTGTAATTCAACCTGTTGTTGCTGGTGGTGGTGTTGTAGGCCTATGGGTGGTTGTTGTTGTTGATGCTGTTGTTCTAGATGCTGCTGCTGTTGTTGTGTCACTTGTGCCTGTGGTTGAGGTGGAGCGTTAGTAGAGTTATTTTCTAACTTATTCACTCTGTCAGCTACATTTGAAACCACACTGCTTATGTCCACTATGGTTTCTTTTTGACCTATGGTACACTCTCTCAGTAATTTAACTTCCATTTGGGTCTTCTTGATTTCACTAAGTAGCACTGACACATCTATCCTATCAAATTGTATAGGTGGTAGGTCCTTTAGGTCCATGGCCACGAAAGTGGGTAAGCCCACAGCCTTACTCTCTTGTAGCAATTGAATAATGTCTTTAATGTTCTCAGCACTTTTGTTTGCACCAACTCGCTTAATATTTCGATAATTGTTATCTTCATTAGTACCAATAAGATCGAACACTCTGTTCTTGGCTGCCACAATTTTATCATCATCATAAAAGGGCACACAAAGCTGCACAATACTGTTTGTAGGTAGACTATCTATTTTATTTGATAGAAAGCATAACAGTTCGTTGATTTCAAGGCCATCACTATTTCGTCACTGGGTTGAGATTGTCCCACCTCGCCCCGCCATCACAATCACACAACATCAAAGCTATACAAACACAAACACACATAATCACACACATACAAGATATACAAAACACAAACACACACATGCAAGCTATACGATCACACACACACACACACACACAAGATATACAAGCTCTAACACACACAATAACACACATACAAACAATATACACACACACACACACTATTCTAACACACACAATCACACACAAAACAATGTTGCCAACCTTTAACAGCTAACTTATATATCACATGGACCAATGAACCGTAAATTAACGTAAATTGGTATGTCACATTTGCACTCAGTATCTTTAAGGTATTTAGGCTATGTTTGAATTTATGTTATACTCAGACATTGCACGCTGAGCTTACCATTTTCATATTGATATTAATTTACACTCGTGGAAAAACAATTTTTACATTGGTGAGCTGAATATATATTTGTGCGAACGGAATGAACCAGGTACTGTATTATCAAAACATTTCGAACCACTTCCAGAATGTTTAGAGCGTTAGTGTAAAGATTATTTTTTCCTTGAGTGTACATCATCCTTTTCTTATGTTCATCCCCTAGATTGTAAAATGTGTATTTCCAGCTCATCGGGCTGCCATTCATTAAATAAACCATTCATTATTATTATTATTATTATTGCATACAAACACACACAAGAAAACACATAGAAGGTATACAAACACAAACACACATTCTCCAGGTTTGCTAGTGGTTGCCAGCGCCACCACAACGCCTGCAAGACTAGGACAAATGCCACACATTCGCATCCCCATTCACCTATCACGACATTCTTGCAAATACTTCACCAATGTCGCACACAGAACAGTGTTACCAACGCCAGCAATTCGCTAATAAACTCCTCTTCATTGCCGGATATTCGTCACTGCTTGATTGGGTGTTGCACAAAATTCGCACAACATTCCCTGGCTATTGCAGGCATTTGAGGTATTCGATATGGACAGAGAATGTGGCGAATATGTGATGCCACTACAAATGTCGTGCAAAACCTGCGAATGCCGTGCAACCTTCTGACGAATTTTCAATTTGCCATCCAAATTTGAACATGTTCAAAATTTGGTTGACTATTGCACGATTTAACGCAAATTATGGTGAGGCTTTGGAGAAATATCTCTAATGCACCTTCCCAGAAAATATATCGACAATAATGAATGCTACTGTACAGAGCTCCGAGTCCGAATTCGGCGAACGTATACTCTTCTGCCATTATTTGTTTTGTTCTATGTGAGTGAGGGAGACAAAAGGCAGAACAGCCTGTGGCGAGTGCATCCCCAGAGTTGAAAGAGTGACATGGCCAAAATCAAGGGACGTTCGAGCCTAATGCCTGGACACGCAAAGTTTGACGTAATGTAAGTCATAGGAAGAGGGAAAGCCTGATTTTGGGGGAGAATTCCAGAGCACAGCTGTTGAATAGAAGAAAGATTGAAAATAACATTTCACTCTTGGACTGGAGAGTTGCACAGAGTAGGGGTGGGATTGTGTTGCAAGACAGGTGCTACGTGCTCTACGAAGAGGGGGTGGTATACACTGAGAGAGCTCTGAGGAACACTGATTATTGTAATAGCGGTAGAATAATTAGAGAGATGCAACATTGCGGCAAAGAGAGAAAGACTGCAGAGAATTGGTGAGTGGATGTGAGTTAATGAGACGGAAGGCTTTCTTTTTTACTTTGTCTAGAAGTGCTGTGAGAGAGGATCCTCTCCATATGTGTGAACAATACTCAATACATGGACGCACTGTGCCCCTGTACAGAGCAAGAAGCTCCTCAGGGGTAAAGAACCCCCGGAGGCGGTTGAGCACACCCAGCTTCTAGGAAACTGTTTTAGCAAGAGTGGTGATATGATCTTTCCAAAAGAGATAAAAAAAAGGGTTGGAGGGTTGAAAACGGTCACCCTTCTTTAGGACAGGTTGAATGAGAGCGAACTTCCAGCAAGAAGGGAAAATGTTAGAGGAGAGACAGAGATGGAAGAGTTTGCCTAGACAGGGAGTCTGCACAGAAACACAGTTTTTGAGTACAACAGGAGGAACACTATCCGGTCCATAAACCTTCTTAGTATTAGCCTAGATATGGTGGAAAGTACATCCTTAGAAAAGATTATGATGTTAGGCATAAGTAGGAGAGAGGAGGTTGGAGAGGGAGGAATACCACCGGCATCATCCAAAGTGAATCTTTTAGCGAAATTTTAGTGAAGAGATCAGCTGTATCAGAGGAAGAAGTGACGGTAGTGCCGTCAGAGTGGAAAAGAGGAGGGGAAGATGAAGAAGACAAATTGTTTGAGAGGTTTTTGGCTAGATGCCAGAAGGTTTTGGAAGAGCTAGAGTTGGATAGTTCAGTGCATATATTATTGATGAGAGAATGCTTGGCGAGTCGAAGAACAGATTTGGCTTGATTCTAGGCAGAATAATAGGAAGTATAAGATTCTTGAGTTTGAAGGTGATGGTACCATTTGAATGCTTCCTCCTTATTGTGGACAGCAGTAGAACAAGCGTGAGGAAACCAAGATTTTTTTGCGTAAGACTGAGAGAAAGAAAATGTAATGTATGCTTCCATGCCCGTGATGGTTACCTTGGTAATGTGTTCAGCACTCTCCGAGGGTCCCCGACCACGGAAGCAGAATTCATTCCATGGGAAACCAAAGAAATACAGCCGATTCCTCCCAGTCGGCAGCGCCAAAGTGCCACAAACGCCGCCTGCTGGGAGGATCTGGTGGCCGTACTTGAGAGATAGGACAAGTGACAGAGATAAGTTTATGGTCGGAGGAGTCCAAAGGAAAGAAAATATTTACAGTATAAGTAAAAGGGTTAGCAGGGATCCCACTGTGCGACTCGGCGACTTGGAATGCGATGAGACAGCTAGCGACAGTTTTTTTTTCTCTATGTCCAGTATTCGCATTAATCGACCATAAAGTCTCAATTAATCTCAGTATTCTCACAATAGTCTCACAAACCCCCCACGAGACCACCAGAAGTCGCTATAGGGTCGCCGTTAGATTTTGAAAAGTTTAAAATCCTGCTGCGAATGGACGACTGCTGCGAGAAATGCGACATAATCGGGCATTGTCTCACTTCTTTCTCACCTTAAATCAGTAGAATCTCATTACTCGCACCAAGGTCTCGTTTGTCGCAACTCATGGAAAAGGTGTGCGAAATGGTCGACCTACAAACGATAAATGCGAAAATAGTGCGACAATTGTGCAACATAATTGGGACAATATCGATTAATTACGATGTCATTGCGTCCTTCATTGAGATTTCAGCGATCCGTCATTATTGGCAACGCTGTTTTTTGGTATGACCGAGCGATTAAAGTGCGACGGTAGCGCAATAAACGCGATAGTCTACCCGATAACTTCTATGGCGACGAGATTGTCACTAGACAAGTTCCGAAGGAGTGAGATAATGTGCGAACAAAGAAAAAAATACGAATACAACAAAAACATTACAACAGAAAATCAGAAATTAGGAGTTCAAAATGGTTTAGTAGGGTCATTTGCTTGGAATCCGTGACCATTTTGTTCCTACCTTTTTCTCTTGATGGATTTGACAACCTGAACTATTTAAAGGAAAAATTAGCTCCTATGCCCCTCTGAAAAATGACCACTAACTCTGCTAGAGCCCAATATTCAAAATGGCCACCAACGCCATCTTGAAAAACATGAAATGTAATATCTCTGGCATCAGATGAGCTACAACGACGAATGAGGTGTCCTTTTTCACTAATTCTGGCATTACAAATCCACTGGAATGGTTATTGGATTGTATTGTATTGTATATTGTATTGTTATTGTATTGTATTATACTAATTGTACATACTAATCTGCCACTTCACTGTCACTACATGATTCACTGTATGAGCCACTATCAGAATCACTGTCCTCACTTTTGCTGCTATCATTACTGTTGTTCTCTGCCTGTGGTGTATATCTAATATTACTTTTTTACTGTTTCAGATGGATCGCATGCCCATCTGATGAAAATCGCCGACTTGTGAAGTGACCGAAATAATGGATAATAGAAGAGAGAGTGAAGAGTTACCAGACAAGACATTAAATGAATACGAGTGCATTTTACTCTGTGGTAAGTGATGTACCGCAGATGATCGTTTGGAAAACATTACACCTGAGAAGTGGGAATCCATCTGGGAAAAGTCTTTACAATGGAAAGAACTTGATAAGTTTCAACATATACATGAAAATGTGGATTGGGAGAAGGGACCAAAGGGTCACCACATGCATAGCATTTGTTACGCATCATTATCCAGCAAGCGCAAGCTCTCTCAAGCCGAAAAACGCAAACACAAATCCGAGGAACGTCTTGAAAGAGATGAAGCATCAGATCAACAAGACCTTTCCCCAGAGGCCAGTGCACCTAAAAGGCTCCGCTCCAGTATGGGTGTCCTTCACGATAAGACTCTATGTGTGTGGTGCATGAAAGGGGCATACAAGAGTAGTGATCGTGACAAGCAGATTTTACTCCTATCAACAGTAGATGCCTGGATTAAATTCAAGTTACATACTGTCCGTCTAGAAGATGAGGTCATGAGATTGAGACTTGACACTCTGATTGCATCCATCCCAGATAGTCAAACAGCATTGGGGTTGGAAATCCGCTACCATCGTGCGTTCTGGCGCAAATATGTAAGCGACCACAAGCCCCTTTCAGATGAAAGCACTCAACATCTGCAGCGTGTAAACCTCCGAGAGGCCCAAGCTCTCTTCTTTCATCATATTCGTCAAGTCATCTTCAAAGACCCTGAAATTCGCACACTGCAAGGCCTGCTGCAGGACTATAAGCGCATTATCTCAAATCACGGACATAACTCAGTAGTAAAATCCAGCTACTTAAAGGAAATTCTCGTCAATGAATTTGGGGAAGACATCGGATTTCATGAACGCATTCAAAAGAATGTGAGTGAACTGGTATATGATACAACAGCAGCAGGTACATACATCGAGGCGGCAATATCTTCATTGGGTGTCAGCAATGATCAGTTGGTGATGAATGTTGCGGCACGACTCAAAGAGCAAGTCATCAGGACAAATACTATTCCCTGGCTCCCATATATACACGAGTTGGAGAGAGAAGAAGACCTCAGTGAGCTCCTGCTGAAGCTGCTCACATGGCTGAAACACCCAAATAAGTTTGCAATTGATGACAGTCCATCCGTCCGATCGATTGCATCTATTCTCACAAGCTACATCACTGGAAAACGCACTACATTTGAGATAAATCTCTCTGTCTTGCTACATGGACTGACCAAGAGTAGGGAGATAGTCGACATAATGCACAAAGATGGACTGGGCATCAGTTACAATGACGTACTTATGCTGCGAGATTTTTGGGTGGTCAATGGGAAGCATGCTGATTGCTCGTCGAGTAAAATGAAGAAGGATGAACAAGCTGTACAGGATATAAGCGCATGTCTCACTGAATTCAAGTGTGATCCATTTGACCATACAAACAACATACTTCAATCCCTACAGTCAGGAATCCCAGCCTAAGACGCTCTCGCTGCCGACTTGAAATCGGCAAAGGAGGATGGCACAAGCAAACTGAATCAGTTCTTGAATGAGAGAGTGTATTCCAAGACCAAGTCTCTCAACGACAGAGTTCCCCGTAGCAAGCGTTTGAACTTTTCAACTCAGGAATTGAAGAAAGCAGATGGTGAGAACCTGAAGGGAAAGACTGAGGAAATTGAGCGTAATGCCTTGGCCTCTGTTCTCGGACTGGTTGAAACGAGTGGTGCCCTCAAACTTCAAGAAGTCCTGCAGCATCATGTTACAGCCGAGTGCCTATCCATCTTCAACGTCAATGGAACCATCCGTAAGGCACAGAAAAGCAAGCTTCAACAAAAACTAACTATGACTGTCATTCCAGAGCCTGATGTATACACGTCTATTATTGATATGGGCCTCATCTGGCGCCTAACAACTCCTACCATTGAAGACAGAGAAAAGGGAGATGGTACCAAGTATACCTGGGGAGATTATGCAGAGAAGTTGGTGCACTTCGTTCTAACGAGACACAAGCATGCTGAGCGCATCATTTGCGTCAATGATTCATATGATCAGAATTACACGATCAAGGAATGTGAGAGAATACTGCGCCATAAAAACTTGCCAATCAGCAATGTCTTCATGAAGACAGAAGATAAATTTCCTTCTAGTAAAGTTTTCCATGCTCTCCTGGGTAAACCTGAGAACAAAATCCGCCTTCAGGCATTTCTTCAAACGAAATTCCAGAGAACAGCAGCAACAACTAGCACCGAGATCATCTACTGTGTAGTTGGCAGCACTGCAAAGAATCTCACCACAGGCAAGCTTGTGCCAGAGCTCACATGCTCCCATGCAGAGGCAAATACGGCAATGCTCACCATATATAGTGTGCTCCGGTCAGACAGCTACACACCAGCTGTCGTTCTTGACACAGAGGACACAGACAACTACGTGCAGGCGGCATATGTTGCTCAGAAGACAACAGGAATCCTGTGTGTGAAACACAAACGTCAGCTTATCGATGCCCGATGTTTGTGCAGTGAGGCAATGGCTGCATCCATCATACCACTTCATGTCCTCACTGGGTGTGACCACAACTCTGGCTTCTATGGAGCAAGCAAGAAGCTCATCGCAGATCGTCTGGAGAAGTCTAAAGAGGCACACGACCTGCTAGCAGCATGTGGTACACAGCTCCTAGTCACAGAACAGGTCATCAGTGATTTGGAGCGGTTTGTCATTCGATATGTCTATGGTGATACCAAAAGCAAGACCCTGGGAGATGCGAGGGCAGCGAAGTGGAGAGCTCAGAAGAAAAAAAGCACTATCCGACTTGTGCCTGACTTGGACAGTCTCCGTCCACACTTGGAGCGTGCAAACAATCTTGCATATTTGCAAAAGCATTACCAGCTCCAAAGTCACCCCTCACCGATCGGCCATGGATGGCATCTTGTAAATGGCCTATGTCTGCTTGTCCGTTCAACCCAGCCCCCACTTCCCCCATCCATACCACTACCTACAAATCCGCAGGCAGAGAACAACAGTGATGATAGCAGCGAAAGTGAGGACAGTGATTCTGATAGTGGCTCATACAGTGAATCATGTAGTGACAGTGAAGTGGCAGATTAGTATGTACAATTAGTATAATACAATACAATAACAATACAATATACAATACAATACAATACAATAACCATTCCAGTGGATTTGTAATGCCAGAATTAGTGAAAAAGGACAACTTATTCGTCCTTGTAGCTCATCTGATGCCAGAGATATTACATTTCATGTTTTTCAAGATGGCGTTGCCGGCCATTTTGAATATTGGGCTCTAGCAGAGTTAGCCGTAATTGTTCAGAGGGGCATAGGAGCTAATTTTCCTTTAAAATGGTTCAGGTTGTCAAATCCATCGAGAGAAAAAGGTAGGAACAAAATGGTCACGGATTTCAAGCAAATGACCCTACTATTATGATTAGGAACGAAGAAGAGGAAGAAGAAGAAGACAGTGAATAGAATGAAGAGGAGGACGAAAGGGAGGAAGAAGGCAGAGGAGGAAGAAGGCAAGTATAAGGGGGATAAAATGTTAAAATAAAGGAATATGAACGATAATAATTAATAGATAAGAAGACGAAGAGAAAGAGAAATATAAGAAAAGGAAAAGAGAAGAAGAAGACGAAGAAGATGAGAGAAGAAGAAGATCCTTCTTAAGCTGTATGAAATCGTGGAGATAGTCTTAACCCTTTAAAATTCCCAGAGTTCCTTCCTAAGCAGTTTAAAATCGTCTAAGGATGTACCGGTAGCCTTATTTGAGATAGTCTGTACCCTTTGAAATTCCCAGAGATCCTTCCTAAGCTGTATACAATCGTCTAAGAATGTAGCCTTATTTGAGATAGTCTTTACCCTTTGAAATTCCCAGAGTTCCTTCATAAGCTGTATAAAATGGTCTAAGGATGTAGCCTCATTTAGGATTTGTTTTTTACACCATGCTCTTACATAAGGAGGATTGAGCCGGTATCACACGATAGCTTTTATAGTCAACATTCGATGATCAACATTTTTGCTGGCAACATTTCTGGAGTATTTGACACTGGTATCGGAAACTAGACTGATGGTAGATGAATTTAGGTAACCGAAATCATCTAAATGTTTACCTCATAAGCTGCCAGACCAGTGTTAAGGATAAATGTTGAGTGAAAAAACGCTCGTGTGATACCGGCATTATGGAGCTCCGATCTTACTTCCAACTATTTTGACAATTTTACCAAAGCACATTATTATGATGATGTGTTGTTTAATGTTGATAAGGGTTGTGAGTGCTTCTAATTGCAGGTTTGCGATCGATCACCGCCAAAAACCGATCCCTAAATGGGGTGAAGCGTCTTATGATCGCCAAAAGGATGATGTGAGATGTCCTAAATTCTCCAAACTAATGGAGTGAAACAAGGAGGGTCCAAACCCCCGCCACACATACACACACACACACACACACATTTGAAAAGAATTGAAATTAATATAGATATATGAAAAATATAGAGATACAGTCAAACACCCTCCCCAAGGCAAAATAGAGAGGCGGATGGACTTCATCAGGCCACAGCCATCCGCCGTAATCGGTTTTCTGTTATAACTGTGGCAAACCGGCTATCTATATAATACCTGGTGTACAGTGTTTGCCCTAAAAGAAAAATTAGTATAGTACTAATGAAATAGTCAAAATCAGCGGGTTGATAAATTCGGGAAGTAAATTTTGTAGTCAGAAGTAGAGTAGACAAAATCAGTTAGTTTAAATTGGGGAAGTCACATTTTGTTGTCGGATATCGAAGAAGAAATCCCTTAACTACGTTAAAATGTACTGAAACATATTTAGCATGAGATAAAGTGAGGTTGAGCTCTGGGAGGCAGGTAAACTGGTCGAGAACCTTCCGCCACCACCCTATTTATACCATACCATATCTGCCTCATCCAATTATAAAATCGGTGACATCGCAGGTGGGATTACAGGGGAACGTATGTGCTGTGTGACAACCGTCCATCATTCGACATGTTTGCATAACATTCTCAGTCTAATTGCACCAGTAGTCTTGCATGCGCACCATTATTGCAGCGGTATCGCAATTGTCAATAATACCTTTCGCATAATTCGTTCTTATCGCTGTCAAATTGCCTTCAGACTTTCGCTAATGTCTCCTCACATCCGATGTTCTCGCACGATACTCGCATACTCGCATACTCTCTCACGGGAATGCTAGACTACTCGGCCCACGGGACAGCTCAGCCAGGACAGCTCGGCCCACGGCGAGACAGCTCGGCCCAGTAAAAACGAGACAGTTCGGCCCCGTGTTAATTACGAGACAACTCTTAATTAACCTAACCTAACCTAACCTAACATACACATTATGAATCGAGAGAACTAGCCTATGAAATAATTATAGAATAAACGAACATTTCGCCCACATTACACACACGCCATAAACGGGAGGCCATGTATGCAGCACCAAATCCTGCAAATCCTGTCCTCTGTGCATGCGTGAGAATCTTAGGCCCCTTGGCACGATTTTTTTTCCTTTATACTATTATATTATCTTAACCTAACCTAACCTAACCTAACTTAAATTAACCTAACAGTTGAGCCTAAATAAAATGCCCCAGAACAAGAAGCCCACCACAGAAGCCACGAGCGAACACCACACAGAAACACCCAAAGGAAAGGTCCACAGAACGAAAGGACCAGCTGACCGAGCCAGCCATTTCAGACAGGCCCAAGCCCGCAGGGCTAAGCAGCTCCAGGCTGCACCCTTTACCTTTTCTAAACTGACCATTTTCCACACTTCACGTACACTAACCCTCTCGTGTCCTACACTCCTAACTACAAAGATGATGAACAGGAATATACATTCATATTAAAAACACCCATGCCCTGTCCCGACGTTGAGCCAATGCCAACACATCAGACAGCCATAATTATATCTATGTATGTTCTTACATCCGAGAAGTAGATGTTATATATCTTAGAAGTTAAAACACCCACGCTTGTCCCTAGACCTCGTATATCATTTTCCATGACGAGTATAGATATATGTAACCCGTGCTCAGTCGCCCCTTGCATTGTTCCTCTAGTAACTAAGTATTAATATTAACATTCCCTAACATCTTGTCTTGCCAGACTAAGCTTCTGAAGACCCATCGCCCCATAAATCTATGTATTCAATCCTTAGGTTAAGTATTTTTATCCGCCATTGTGTTCACCTTTTTCCATTTACTTTCCCACAATTGTCATACGTCTTCCCCTTGCCTCCTTCGTATCCACAGTCCACACTACGCCAATTTACTTCGTGTCTTACACCTCTTACCCCAACCAGAGATTGTATAAGATAACCTGGTTACCAGTATCTGTCATAAGTACCCCTACGAACTGCCGCTGTTGTTGGTATTTATATTTAATAGAAAACGCAGTTCCCAGGGCCAACTAATAGTATCCATAACCCTCGGACTGATCACATAACTCTATCTTTTCCAGACTCATATACCACCCCATAGTTGCATTCCCCGGTAGCATTTGGCTAACGTTTTCTACTGCCTTTTCAAACTTCCATATCAATTGTAGCCTAATGCCACCCCCACACCAAGGGACCTTAGGGGCAAAGTTTCCCTGTAGCCCTTGAACTCTCCCCCCCCCTCTCATTAAGACACCCACGCTTCTCGACTCTTGTCCGACCTAGCCTCTCTCTCATACCTCTTGAAGATCCTTGAATTGTCCGTTGCTAACGCTCTCCAACCTTTTATATATATACTCCTATCCAGCCTACCTTCACTTAGTAGGCCAGAACAACATTAGAACTTTACTAGCCCCTTGCATGACATCTATTCTCTTACAACACATTCACAACCCTGCACCCAATGGTCGTCGGTGCGAGGCTAGCCGCCCCGCCAGTAACTAACTTCTATTGCCATACTTCCAGATAAATGTGGCAGAGTTAGCAACCCAGTCTCCACCACATCCAGCAAACCCTACAATTAACAACCAGCCGAGTAAAACCAGCTAGCTAAGGCACCTTCGGTTTTGGTATTAAAGACACCCACATCTGTCTCATACACCGAGGGTTATTACAAACACTGGTGATATGGCAAGCCCCTAGCCACAGCCGCCGGACGACTATCACAGAGAGAGGGCGCCCAGCTCCCCCTTTTTGCCCACCCGAGGAGGGAGACCCCCACCCCCGCGGAGGTATACCTGGCCCCTGTTTTGACTTTCGAGTCATTGCCAGGTAGCACAGGAATTCTTCCTATCAATGAACTAACCATGAATGACTAACACCTTTACTAACCTCTATTAACTCACACTAAACCATTTACCTTTCTTGCATGCTCTGATCACTAAATTAGCACCTCAGCTATACCATAGAACGAAGATTGAACAATCTAGAGAGACGCTCCTATCACAGCTGTCCCCATCCTCCTCGCAAAGTAGATCCAGTCTCTCTCCCCTAAATACGTCCAGTATAGCCAAAATAGTACCTCTTACTAAGGCTCAGTTATATGAAAATATAAAGGCTTCCTATCGCCCTGTGCCACAACAGTAAATACCACCTTACCTAGTCCCCATATCTATTGAGAGCTCAATTAAGTCCATAAGACTCGAGATCCCTACTGTCTACAGGGTCCAGAACCGAGCCTATAAATCTAACTCCCGCCCCCAGTCAAATCAGTTGAAAGCTAGACACCAACCAGGGGTCACTACCCTGCCGTTAACTTCTAGCTCTGCCCTTCTGTTGAGCCGGAGTGAGATCCCAGAGCCGGCAGACTCCGTGGCAGATTTGGATAGAAGGACCTGCCCACGTATTTAAGAACTTCACACATATGGGCCCCCTGGACGGCCGCGGAACCAGTCGTTAGCCCCCAACATCATGGCGCAAGATAACCAGGACCAGACCCATCAGATGCTACCCAAGATTCCCTTTAGCAGTACTACATATTACTGTGCTGTTTAGAGATTCACTAATTAATATTTCTACGAAGTGGCTAAGACCTTGCCCAGTGTAATTCATACTTAACCATTCCATTTGGGACGTACTAAGCGATCAGTGCTCTTTAATTAACAGGCGACCTTGACTCTCGTAATTACCTTATTCAGATATTAAAACTCTAGTGATATCTAACGTTCGCCCACTGATTTGCGTTCTATGTATTTCTGAGACAAGGATATAAAACTTAGATCAGTACCCCCTGAGGTTACTAGAATTCCCGTGCTCTAAAATATGTGTGTCTAATCTAGTCTGTGAACTACTACTTGTGCACCAGAGCTACCAGTAATAAATCTAACAGTGAATATGAATCTATAAGTAACATTGATGGTCTTCGGTATATAAACCTGTGAAATCAAAGCCAGTGATCAGAAGATTAATACCTGAACGTTGGAAGTGGGAGACTAGGCTCCATCCAGATCCACTTATGCTAGTGTTGTTCAATTCTATTATATTGTCTTACACAAGTATTCTGCAGTGGTATATCAATAAACGTGATCATGTAACTTGCTACCATGTGTTTCTTTGTGTTCTCTATTCCTCATATCTTGTATTGTGCATGCAGCCTTATATACCCAGTCAATTTAGAACTCACATTACCCAAGTTAAACCTGTAGAAAACAGGGCATAACATTGGCGGCAGCGGTGGTTCTTGATTCGGATAAAAGGTTGCATTACACTGCAAGTTTGGAACAGTAGAAGCATGGCAACATCGCGAAATCTTCAGCCACTCGCACACATTCCCAAGTATGATGTAAATACGTATGATATCACCAGTTACTTAGACATAATAAAGCCAGTGTACGATGTGGTACTTCATAATGACCGCGAAAAAATCGGCATTGCAATTGTGCATATTATACAGTTGGGAGAAGCCGTTTCCCAACTTGTTGATAAGCCTACCTTTAAAGAATTTATTCACCAAATGGTGGCACAGAATACGCCAGAGTTTACCTGGAACCAGTTTCGATCCTTCGTGATCCGGACCTTAGATCCACTTTTGGGTTCCCCCGTCGCCCCCAAAATAATAAAAGTCGACGAGATCAAGAATGAAGGGGATATAAATGTGACCCTCATACAACTCTACAGATACGTGAGGACCACGTATAGCTATGAAGATTACGACCAACAAAATGAACTCTTATTCACCGCATTGTTAAACATCCTCCCACCCCACATCACCGCCCATCTCGACCCGTATGGCTTATTCGAAGAACATATGCTCTCCATCAGAGAAGAATGCCTACGCAGTTCGATGAATCCCCTATCCAACCTTTCAGCCCCTATCCAAGACTCCATGCACCCTTCCAAAATGACTTCCGGTGAAAGTCCAACCCCAGTGAACTCTTCCCCCACCAACCCTCCGCAGCCCCCCCCAACAAGCCCCGTATTCTAGCTATGCCTACCTATGTAGGCCTACCACAACATATTTTCCCCATGACCCCAGAAATGGTCAGCTATCCCCCCACCAACAAAATTTCCCTTGTGACAGTTTTCCGTCGGTAGCTTGTGACAGTTTTCAGTCAGTAGCTCCCTTCCACCCCCACACAATTCACACCCCTAGAAAACTTCGAAACCCCACACTTGACTCGCCCTCTCATGTCAAACAAACTCACCAGTCCCAGATAATCTCTAACCAGACCGAGACTGCCACCAAGAAAATTCCCCAAACTCGTCCTGTTAATGTCAAACAAACCCACCAACCCCAGATAACCGCTAACCAGACCGTGACTGCCACCAAGAAGATTCCTAAAATTCGTCCTGTTAACAACCCCAAATCAATACATCAGTCCTCTACCAATAACCCCTGTTCTACACCTAACTCTTCCCCCACCAACCCTCCGCAGCCCCCCAACAAGCCCCGTATTCTAGCTATGCCTACCTATGTAGGCCTACCACAACATATTTTCCCCATGACCCCAGAAATGTTCAGCTATCCCCCCACCAACAAAATTTCCCTTGTGACAGTTTTCCGTCGGTAGCTTGTGACAGTTTTCAGTCAGTAGCTCCCTTCCACCCCCACACAATTCACACCCCTAGAAAACTTTGAAACCCCACACTTGACTCGCCCTCTCATGTCAAACAAACTCACCAGTCCCAGATAACCTCTAACCAGACCGAGACTGCCACCAAGAAAATTCCCCAAATTCGTCCTGTTAACAACCCCAAATCAATACATCAGTCCTCTACCAATAACCCCTGTTCTACACCTAACTCTTCCCCCACCAACCCGCCGCAGTCCCCCCAACAAATCCCATTTCCTAACTCGCTCACCTCTCACCACCCTGACCCTCCCACATGCGCCGTTAATCCTCCCCTCACGCGTGACGACCTAGGGACCCAACTATGTTCCCCCCCTTCCCCCAGAAATACTCGGCTATTCCCCCACCAACAAAATCTCCCTTGTGACAGTTTTCCGTCAGTAGCTCCCTTCCACCCCCCCACAATTCACACCCCTAATAAACTTCAAAACCCCACACTTGACTCACCCCCTCATGACAGACAAACCCACCAACCCCAGATAACCTCTAAACAAACCGTCACTGCCACCGACACACCCCACCACTCTGATACTCCCACACGCGCCGTTAATCCTCCCCTCACGCGTGACGACCTAGGGACCCAACCATGTTCCCCCCCTTCCCCCAGAAATACTCAGCTATTCCCCCACCAACAAAATCTCCCTTGTGACAGTTTTCCGTCAGTAGCTCCCTTCCACCCCCCCACAATTCACACCCCTAATAAACTTCAAAACCCCCCCCCTTCCTAACCCCCTCATGACAGACAAACCCACCAACCCCAGATAACCTCTAAGCAAACCGTCACTGCCACCGACACACCCCACCACTCTGATCCTCCCACACGCGCCGTTAATCCCCCCCCCACGCGTGACCCCCACCAAAGTGATTTCCCCCCCCTCATGCGTACCGAACACCTGCTCACCAGTCGGTCCCCCACCATCATGAGCCCAGCTAAACTTTCAACCTCCCCCTCTTCACCGTTACCCCAACCGCCCCAAATTCCCCCCCAAAGATCCCGCTCGACAAAATACCACTCCCATCCCAATCCAACCACAAAACTTTTTCCACCTTGGCTAAACCCCAAAATACTCTCTCTCTCGCCCCAAACAACATAATCAACCTCTCAACTTCAACCACTCCTCGAAATCCCATCCATGTCTCTCCCGAAAATAAAATCAGTCAATTCAACCCCTCTCAAACCACAACCCTGCCTGCCCAGACCCCCCCCCCCCCCCCCACCATCTCCCTATCAAATCCCCACACCCCAAACCTCCAAACCACCCGATCATAGTAAACTCTCAACCTTCAGCCTGACTCACCCTTCCCCAAACCCCACTCACGACCACAACTCTCTACACAATTCAACCCCTCCCCAGCACCAACCTCTTCCGCAACAACAACCCCGACTCGACCTGCCCGTTTCATCTTTAAAACCCCCCTATCACTACCCCCGACCGAAACCACTTAGACCCCCCCTCCAAAACTGGCCCCGGGCCAGCTCGCCCCCAGACCCACATTCCTAACGACAAGAACTAACGGTATATCCACCCCCTATTACCAGACCGTCAACCAGACTAACGGCAACACTAAATACCCCCCCCCCCCCCCTGAGGATATTATTGTACTTGATTTTTTTTTTTTTTTTTCAATTTCTAAGAGATTGGGCATGATTCTATAAATGTACATGTTTTCCATATACTGTATATATTATTTTTTCCCTTAGTCATACTACTTTTCTTGTTAACCTACACTTTTTTGACTATCTTTTAAATTTGCTTTATACATTGTTAAACACTTTACCTCTTCTTAATTTCCTGTGTTCTTAATTATCTGTTCTTTCTTAAATTTACATGTTTTCCATATACTATATATTATATATTTTTTCCCTTAGTCATACTACTTTTCTTGTTAACCTACACTTTTCTGACTATGCTTCTTTTTACTTCACCCTTGAGGCTCGAGGACGAGCCTATAATGAAGGAGAGGGAAGTAAAATGCCCCAGAACAAGAAGCCCACCACAGAAGCCACGAGCGAACACCACACAGAAACACCCAAAGGAAAGGTCCACAGAACGAAAGGACCAGCTGACCGAGCCAGCCATTTCAGACAGGCCCAAGCCCGCAGGGCTAAGCAGCTCCAGGCTGCACCCTTTACCTTTTCTAAACTGACCATTTTCCACACTTCACGTACACTAACCCTCTCGTGTCCTACACTCCTAACTACAAAGATGATGAACAGGAATATACATTCATATTAAAAACACCCATGCCCTGTCCCGACGTTGAGCCAATGCCAACACATCAGACAGCCATAATTATATCTATGTATGTTCTTACATCCGAGAAGTAGATGTTATATATCTTAGAAGTTAAAACACCCACGCTTGTCCCTAGACCTCGTATATCATTTTCCATGACGAGTATAGATATATGTAACCCGTGCTCAGTCGCCCCTTGCATTGTTCCTCTAGTAACTAAGTATTAATATTAACATTCCCTAGCATCTTGTCTTGCCAGACTAAGCTTCTGAAGACCCATCGCCCCATAAATCTATGAATTCAATCCTTAGGTTAAGTATTTTTATCCGCCATTGTGTTCACCTTTTTCCATTTACTTTCCCACAATTGTCATACGTCTTCCCCTTGCCTCCTTCGTATCCACAGTCCACACTACGCCAATTTACTTCGTGTCTTACACCTCTTACCCCAACCAGAGATTGTATAAGATAACCTGGTTACCAGTATCTGTCATAAGTACCCCTACGAACTGCCGCTGTTGTTGGTATTTATATTTAATAGAAAACGCAGTTCCCAGGGCCAACTAATAGTATCCATAACCCTCGGACTGATCACATAACTCTATCTTTTCCAGACTCATATACCACCCCATAGTTGCATTCCCCGGTAGCATTTGGCTAACGTTTTCTACTGCCTTTTCAAACTTCCATATAAATTGTAGCCTAATGCCACCCCCACGCCCAGGGACCTTAGGGGCAAAATTTCCCTGTAGCCCTTGAACTCTCCCCCCCCTCTCATTAAGACACCCGCGCTTCTCGACTCTTGTCCGACCTAGCCTCTCTCTCATACCTCTTGAAGATCCTTGAATTGTCCGTTGCTAACGCTCTCCAACCTTTTATATATATACTCCTATCCAGCCTACCTTCACTTAGTAGGCCAGAACAACATTAGAACTTTACTAGCCCCTTGCATGACATCTATTCTCTTACAACACATTCACAACCCTGCACCCAATGGTCGTCGGTGCGAGGCTAGCCGCCCCGCCAGTAACTAATTTCTATTGCCATACTTCCAGATAAATGTGGCAGAGTTAGCAACCCAGTCTCCACCACATCCAGCAAACCTTACAATTAACAACCAGCCGAGTAAAACCAGCTAGCTAAGGCACCTTCGGTTTTGGTATTAAAGACACCCACATCTGTCTCATACACCGAGGGTTATTACAAACACTGGTGATATGGCAAGCCCCTAGCCACAGCCGCCGGACGACTATCACAGAGAGAGGGCGCCCAGCTCCCCCTTTTTGCCCACCCGAGGAGGGAGACCCCCACCCCCGCGGAGGTATACCTGGCCCCTGTTTTGACTTTCGAGTCATTGCCAGGTAGCACAGGAATTCTTCCTATCAATGAACTAACCATGAATGACTAACACCTTTACTAACCTCTATTAACTCACACTAAACCATTTACCTTTCTTGCATGCTCTGATCACTAAATTAGCACCTCAGCTATACCATAGAACGAAGATTGAACAATCTAGAGAGACGCTCCTATCACAGCTGTCCCCATCCTCCTCGCAAAGTAGATCCAGTCTCTCTCCCCTAAATACGTCCAGTATAGCCAAAACAGTACCTCTTACTAAGGCTCAGTTATATGAAAATATAAAGGCTTCCTATCGCCCTGTGCCACAACAGTAAATACCATCTTACCTAGTCCCCATATCTATTGAGAGCTCAATTAAGTCCATAAGACTCGAGATCCCTACTGTCTACAGGGTCCAGAACCGAGCCTATAAATCTAACTCCCGCCCCCAGTCAAATCAGTTGAAAGCTAGACACCAACCAGGGGTCACTACCCTGCCGTTAACTTCTAGCTCTGCCCTTGTGTTGAGCCGGAGTGAGATCCCAGAGCCGGCAGACTCCCTGGCAGATTTGGATAGAAGGACCTGCCCACGTATTTAAGAACTTCACACATATGGGCCCCCTGGACGGCCGCGGAACCAGTCGTTAGCCCCCAACATCATGGATGCAAGATAACCAGGACCAGACCCATCAGATACCCAAGATTCCCTTTAGCAGTACTACATATTACTGTGCTGTTTAGAGATTCACTAATTAATATTTCTACGAAGTGGCTAAGACCTTGCCCAGTGTAATTCATACTTAACCATTCCATTTGGGACGTACTTAGCGATCAGTGCTCTTTAATTAACAGGCGACCTTGACTCTCGTAATTACCTTATTCAGATATTAAAACTCTAGTGATATCTAACGTTCGCCCACTGATTTGCGTTCTATGTATTTCTGAGACAAGGATATAAAACTTAGATCAGTACCCCCTGAGGTTACTAGAATTCCCGTGCTCTAAAATACGTGTGTCTAATCTAGTCTGTGAACTACTACTTGTGCACCAGAGCTACCAGTAATAAATCTAACAGTGAATATGAATCTATAAGTAACATTGATGGTCTTCGGTATATAAACCTGTGAAATCAAAGCCAGTGATCAGAAGATTAATACCTGAACGTTGGAAGTGGGAGACTAGGCTCCATCCAGATCCACTTATGCTAGTGTTGTTCAATTATATTATATTGTCTTACACAAGTATTCTGCAGTGGTATATCAATAAACGTGATCATGTAACTTGCTACCATGTGTTTCTTTGTGTTCTCTATTCCTCATATCTTGTATTGTGCATGCAGCCTTATATACCCAGTCAATTTAGAACTCACATTACCCAAGTTAAACCTGTAGAAAAACAGGGCATAACACTAAATAACATAATACAAATATTAGGGAAAAGGCCGCGTATACGCAGAGGACAGGATTTGGTGCTGCATACATGGCCTCACCCATAAACCCTCCACTTAGCTCTCCCCATCCTAATCCTGACTGGTCTCGTCAAATTGCCCCATAGCAAACCATGGGGCCGAGCTGTCTCAAATAATGGGCCGAGTTGTCTCGCCGTCGTGGCCGAGTTGTCCAAAAGTGGGCCGAGCTGTCCGAGCCGAGTTGTCCCATGGGCCGAGTCGTCCAGTCACCTCTCACGGCTACCGCGTTCTTCGCTTACAAAATCACATTGATTCGGCGCCGAAAACGGCGAGTTTTGGACATAGAAGAACAAAAAACTGACGCATCGCATTCGAAGTCGCCGAGTCGCACAGTGGGATCCCTGCTTTAGAGGTTAGAAATAAGTCAAGAATGTTGTGCCGATCTCCGAAGCGATCCAGGATACGGTTGGGTTGCTGGACTAACTGCTCTAGGTCATTTAGGATAGAAAATATGTAGGCTTGTTCACCAAGTTGTTCAGTGGAAATGAAGAAGAGCCTTTTATATATATATATATATATATATATATATAAGCGTGGTTTATGGAGAAGCATGTGAGGTACTCAGGGAAAGTAACATCTAGTTTATTGCAAGGTTTTGCCAATACAATTGGCATCATCAGGCTATACAAAGAGAGCTTAAAATCAATTCGGCACAGGTAAAATGTATACATATCAATACGCTTATAATGAATGCAAACCTATAAACCTATTTATTACAACCGCTTTGTAGGAGATACCTTCTTCCATTTTAAAAGTGCGGAACATATTCCCCAATTTTTATCTTATCTTAATTCCAAACATCAGAACATAACATTTACCCACGAAACTGAAAGGAATCAAAACTTTAATTTTTAGACATCCTAATTTCTCGCAATGCCAATGGCTTCACCACTTTGATATACTGTAAGCCTACTTTCACAGGGCTCGGCGCCCATTATATGTCCCTCATTCCCCAGTTGTTCAAAATCAACTATATGTATTACATTATTAAACAGCTGTCTTAGCCTATCCTCCTCCTGGTTGAATTTGTATTCAATCAAACCCAAGACCCAATTAACAAACAAGTGACATGCATGATGCATTACATTAAACTTCCTTACTATGGTCGTCTCAGATTCACTATTCGTTATTACGAATAGTGAATCTGATGAATTTACTCTAACGTTTTGTTTTCCTTACAACACATTTGTGTTCGTCTTTACAAATACGTTTATAATAGGCTCACAGTTTAAATGCAAAGACTTCTTACCAATGACTCTTATCTCTAACATAGTTTATGAGTTCACTTGTTCATGCTGAAATGCTCAATACATAGGTGAAACAGTGCGAAATCTCACTGCAAGGGTCACAGAACCTGCTCGCACTGGACAACCTATTACCTCTCCCTCTCATTCTGCTATCCGTTCATATTCACTGGAATTAGATCACCCCTTTTCTGTCAATAATTTCAAAATAATAACGACCCCAAAGTTCCCTTCAGACACTAAAATGCTAGAGTGTCTTTGTATAAAACATTTCTCTCCTGAATTGAACAAGTAAATCGCCTCCTTTCAATTATATACAATTAACTGAACCCCTTACCGAAACACCTGATTCATTCTGGAGGAAATAACTTCACTTCTCACACTACACTTATTAGTCAGTTCTACACAATACACGAAAGGGACTAGAGTTCTCGAAAAGGTGCTCAAGTCCTGACGATATTCTAGGCTTAGTGTGCTGGATAAATAATTCAGAAGAGTTGATAGCCTCTGAAGTCCAATTTTAATTGACTAACGTACACAACACCTTGAGGGACTCCCAACTAGGTTTGTATACATCTTTTACTATGTGTTATAGTTTCCTGTATTGATAGTGTTAGGATTAGCTTTATAAGCACATATTTTAATATTTGTAATTAAATAATGCATAGTGTTTGCGAATAAGATATAAAAAGCGACACTGGGGGAAGATAAATAAGGCACAGGAGAGAGAGAGAGAGAGATGCGGCCGAACTGTGAAGCTATAAATTATGGCAATAAAGATACCCATCAACCACCACCCGCTCTGCTACCTACGGAGCTTGTGGTGGCAGTGGTAGTAGGTGTGGTGCTGGTGTTTGAGAGAAGTGGAGAAAGAGCGTAAGGAGGTGATAAGAGGATTCTTTGATGGGGGTGTTGAAGATGTAGGGGTAGAGGCTAGTGATATGTGTTAATAGTCGTATTTGTAGAATATGGTGAATTATGATAGTTTGGGAAATTGTAGTGCTTGAATAGCAGAAGGTGATGTGTTGTGAGTCGTGGCATTTTGTAATGATAGTTTGTTTTTCTATGTGAATGAGGGCGACAAAAGGCAAAAGTGCTTGTGACGAGTGTTTCTCTAGAGTTGAAAGAGTGACAGGGCAAAAATCAAGTAATGTATACGTACGAGCTAAAATATCTGAACACACAGGGTTTGAAGCAATTTAAGTCATAGGATGAGGGAAAGATGGATTCATGGAGAGTTCCAGAGCTCAACTGTTGAATAGAAGAAAGATTGGGAATATCGTTTCACTCTTGGGTTGGAGAGTTGCACAGAGTAGGGTTGAGATTGTGTTGCAAGTTGGGTGCTACGTGCTCTGCGTAGAGGAGGTGGTATACACTGAGAGAACTCTGAGGAACAATAATTATTGTAATAGCGGTAGAATAGTGAGAGAGATTCAACATTGCGGTGAAGAGAAAGAGATTGCAGAGAATCAATTGGTGGAGTTGATGAGATGAAAGGCTTTCTCTTCTACTTTGTCTATAAGTTCTATGTGAGAGGAACCTCCCCACACAAGCGAACAATACTTAATGCGTGGACGCACTGTGCCCCTGTACAGAGCAAGAAGCTGTGTAGGGGTAAAGAACCCCCGGAGGCAGTTGAGCACACCCAGCTGCTGGGAAGCAGTTTTAGCAAGAGTGGTAATATAGTCTTTCAAAGAGAGATAAGAAGAAAAGAGACACTGAGAATAATAAGAGAAGATGAAGGGTTAATTTGTATGTTGTGAACAGTAAAACATAGTCTTCTGGAAAGTTGTGATGAGTAGACAGATGCAAACATTCAGTTTTGGAAGCATTGAAAATAACAAGGTTTTCTCTGACACAATCCGAGATAGTTGTGTAGAAGCAGTAGTAAAGTAAGACAAGTTTGTGAGTATAATGGTAGTTGTGGTGCTTCAGAAAGTAGAGTTTAACCTCTCCGCGGCGCACAGGGGGTTTTCTACAGGGTAAGACTGTGCACACCTATGATGATTTTGGGACCTATTGCCAATTTCGATAAAAAGTACATCATCGTGTAGGGAATGTTTGCGTGCATCGGCCCATATATATTTGACCCCCCAAAAAATGTCTGGGGGGGGTAGGGGAACGGTCCGTAGTTGAAAAATGTGGAGCGAATGGCACCGCGCGGCTAGATTGTCATCGAGCGGCGAGATTTCCCTGCGACGAATATTTACGCGTGCAGGGGGGATAGAAGGAGAGGAGGAGGTATGGGTGGGTTACCGCGTATTATTTCACGTATATCTCCTTTTTCGAGCCCTTTTAGGCTATTTAGAGTATGTATACATGTGGAGGGCACCCATATAACAATGAATATGCCTCATCGTGACCAGAAAAATTGCAATATATAAGGGAATTAAAGAGAATATTTAGGCGGGAAGAATGAAGAGGTTTTTTGGAGGTTTGGCGGCGGCAATTTATGAGCTGAGAGTGTGGTTTACTACCCGCCATACATATCACGTAATATCTTGTATTTAGAGCACTGTCACGGTATAATACACACTTGTACGTATGTATACGTGCCATATATCAAAATATATACAGCATATAACCCAATCATGCGATATTTACGCACATTATCAATGAGTTTCTATGCGTGAACCAAGGTGTGAGTGAGTTGTGTGGGAATGAAAGGGGAGAGGGTGTGTTACGCCATAAATATCACGTCAATCTTGTATTTATAGCACTCTCATGCTTTAATAAAGAGGTGTTCATATGTGGGCGTCCCATATAACAAGGAATATACGGCATATAGCCCAATTGATGCGATATTTACGCAAATTGTGAATTTGTTTCTAGCAGACGGAAGCCTGAAAGGGGGTTGGGGTGGGTGGGTGGGAGGGTTGCATGCAGGGGTGCAGTGTGTGAGTGAGTCGTGGAGAGATGGCAGTCAGGCAGATCTCTAGATAGCTAACCAGCTTAGTGATAATTGTGGAGGCGCGCCCCAGACGTATTGTTGGTTGGTATTTTGACCCTTATGTCTACCAGATGGCTGGTGTTCGTTGCCATCAACAGGTCTACAATAACATGAGTCAGGAATGGAGAGAGAGAGAGAGAGAGAGAAACTGAGACATGCGTATGTCGTACATATAATGGACTTCAGAATTGCATTTTTATGCAAGCAGCCATTGCATTTGAGACACATGTGATGTACCACAGAAACAGGTAGGCCCATTTGACTGTAAATAAGTACTATTTATAGACCACCAGCGACGGTGCTGAGTCGACGCAGGCAGATTGCCTGTTGTGATAGAGGGGGAGATGTAGACTGGTGACTCCTTACAGCAGAGAAAGGGTAGATTGGCCACAGAGAAACGTTTACTTATTTATTTCGAAGTAATATGCAATCTAAATGTATGTTCGAGACCTACTGCAATTATTTGTATGACAGTCCCATGACTATGTATAATCAATATACGCGCGTATGGCGAGACATAAGAAAGCTGGTTGACAATTTTCGACACCACACAGTTATTATTCATTTTTATTTACAATCTTATACAATACCAAATGTATTTGTGAGAGTATTTTATCCATTTATTGTATTTATAGCAATTTTGTTGCCACAGCGAGCGGCTGTAGCTGGAGAAGCAAGGAGCGGCAAGGGTCACGTCGTGACGGCGAGACCGTGTGAAAATGATTGGAGTCACACTGATAGGGGCAATTTTGCTGAGTGTTTGGGCAATTTTTTGACAGATAAAGTATATAATTACTATTCTTGACAGAGACAAACTATTATAAACCTTGGCATGATATAATGATAATCCCATCAATTTACAAACGTACATTGGTGGGATAATTCATTTTTTTTTGTATTGTCATTTCGATTGTAGACACGAAGTTTTGAGTGATATTTGGTATGAGCTCCTGTGGCATGGTTGGTAAGGTCGCGGACTGGAAAACTCAAAGTGTTGTAGGGTAGTGGGATCGAATCCAGGAGGGGGTTATGGGAAGGTTTTATATTGTCTAGAAAAAAAAATTATAATTTTTTTTTTACAAGATCATGCATTGTATTCAAACAATATGAAATTATTCATAGAATATCATATTGTAAGAATACAATGACATGACCTTGTTTTCTTTTTTTTTTCTTTTTTGTATTGTTTTATTTTATTATCATAGTAGGTTTGACATGATGATTTATTGAAACATATTTATTTTTGTACAATTAATTTGAGGTAAGAAATAAATATACACATTACTTAGGCTAATAACAAACATATATATTGATATACTAAAAAAATAAGGCATATTACATGTAAATCTTTGAAACTTATAAACTAAATAATGAACATACAATTATATAACGAGTAAAGCATATCACAGGGACATCTTTGGAACTTATACAGTCTTAATAAGATATTTGTTACATTATGAGGTAGCGTGATCAATTAGGTCAGGTTCAGGTAAGGTAGGGCGCGAGTCCAGGGCAGGGCAGGCAGGAGGCGAGTCCAGGGCAGGGCCGGGGGGCGAGTCCCCAGGCAGGCAGGGCCAGGGCAGGGCCGACACTCAGGTAGTTCTTGAAGGTGTGGTAGTCCCTGAAGCAGTCACCCAGGCAGAGTGCAACTTTGCACTCGGCGCACATTGAGGTGACTCTTTTGGTCACATGGGGGTGGGTTTCCTCACACTGGAGCTGCAGACGGTGCACTGCACCTGCCTGTGACGAGTGCCAATCAGCTCGGTTGGTTGTGTAGTGTCTTTCGACACCCAGCTGGAATGCGGTCAGGAACGTGATCCCCACGCCATGCCGTACGTCTGTGAGTGGTGGTGCCATAACTTCTCCAGGAGTTGGTAGGAGACGTGTGTACACGAACTCCCGGAATTTCAGTTTCTGCTTTGGGGCCTTATCCTTCTTCACCAGCCACAAGTTGTGGGCGTTCAGCATCGTTATGTCAACTAGGTGGAGGAAGAGCTTGTGATACCACTTCACAGTCTTCCTCAGACACTCAACACCTGACAGCTGACAGTCAGACTTGTCCACCAGGCGCATGTTTTTGGTGTAGTCCACTACCATGTCGGGCTTGTAGATTGTCTTCCTGGTTCGGTAGTGGATTTTGCCAGAATCCACCTGGGCACCTGGGTGGACGGTGGAAAGCAGGGGGACGGCTCCCTTATCCCTCCCCTTCAGGGCTATCAGTTTCCCCCCCTTCTCCAGCTGCTTGTATTTCTGCCCCTTTCGTCGCCCTCTTCCCACATGCCCCTCGCGGTGTTCCTGGGCCAGGTCGTCTTCTGAAGGTGTGTCACTGGAGGAGGCATCTGTGAGAGGAATGACATCACCTGTGAACTTTGGCATAAACTTTCTTGTCTTTCTGACAGTCCCACATGACCCCGTTTGGTTGTCATAAAAGACACTGGCAGAGAGCAGGAGAAGTATACCAGTTGTCAGTGTAATGATGTGGCCTTTGCCCAGGTAAGGTGCCAACATTTTCCTGACGATGGCACCTGACATGCCCATGGGGTCAATTGCTGCGGCTTTCGGTACGTCAATGTCAGTTCCTGTATACACGATCATGTCAAGCACTATTCCAGTTTCACAGTCGCACACAACACGGAAGAGCTTGATTCCGACCTATGGCCTCTTCAAGGGGATATACTGCTTGAAAACAAGACGTCCTTTGAAGAGCACGAGCGACTCATCAATCACCAAAATTGAGGAAGGGGTAAAAGTATTCCTATACCTCTCCAACACCATGGTGAACACATCCCGAAACTTTCCATATCCTGTCAATCCTGTGTTAGGATTTTCGTGTTGTCTGCAAAGTGCATAAATCTTAGCAGCAACAAAAATCTGTCACGAGTCATGAACTTATTGAAAGTTGGGGTGGCGATGAGAGGGTCGTGCTTCCAGTAGTGTTGCAACACCATGCTTCTTGATCAGAGGCATGAGGACAACAAGGCAAAGAACGTCGAAATTCTGCCACAGTCGTATCCACCCAGCCTCGTAATTCTCGCTTTTTTGGAGAAAGGACGTCCAATCTGCCAAACACCCACCTGTAGTAGTAGGCGTTTGTTTGGGCCAGCGATGTACGTCATTACCTCCATGTCGAAAAAAAGCGAGGAAGAAGTCGCTTTCGTTCGCTTTGATCATCACAGGGCCAGTCGTCAGTTTGTTCCTGACGTCCCCGGATTGAAACTGGGGCACGTCAGGTACAAAAATTGACGGACCCGTCAGACCACGAACGAAGGCATTGCCAGGGATCGGAATGTCGTCTGCGTCTGCTTCTGCGTCGACAATATCGCTTCCATGGTCGCGATACAGCACCTTCATCATCATTACCCTCCTCTCTCACAATAAAATAACAACTCGACGACGATGCCCTTCCCTCGTTTTTCGTCACCGACGTCGGACTCACTCCCACTGTCCACTCCCAAATCCCCCCCACCCTTGTTCCCGTGCTAGGGCGTCGTCGGCGAAACCCGGCTGGCCAATGTCCTGCGAATCAATCACCATCAAACAGCAGGGCGGCATACTTAGATGGTGTAAGAGTTTTCCGGGTCACTTTGGCACGTGCGGAGTCTTATGGACAGGGACAGCAGAGGTGGTGGCAGGGGCGGCGGCAGGGGCGGCGGCGGCAGGGGCGCGGCGGCAGGGGCAGCAGTGTTGCGTGGCCTTGATGGCAAGGATGATGGGTGGTGCCTGTCGCCCTTTCTCTCTTTCCTTGGACAGGGGCGGCAGGGGCGGCAGTGGCGGCAGGGGGCAGCAGGGCAGGCAGGGACACCAGGGCCAGCAGTTCGATTTCCCTCTCTCCCTTTCCCCTTCCCCTTCCCTGTTCCTTGGGCAGGGCGGCAGGGGCGGCAGTGGGCCGGCAGGGGCAGCAGGGGCGGCAGGGCGGCAGGGGCAGCAGGGCCGGCAGGGACACCAGGGCCAGCAGTCGCTTTCCCAGTCGCTTTCCCTCTCCCTTTCCCCTTTCCCCTTCCCTGTTCCTTGGGCGGGGCGGCAGGGGCGGCAGGAGCAGCAGGGGCGGCAGGGGCGGCAGGGGCATCAGGGCGGCAGGGGCAGCCGGCCAGGGCGGCTGGTTGGTGTTGGTGGTGGTAGGGCACTGTGCTGGCGTACGGGTTCTTTTTCCCTACGCCCGTGCCTTTCATTTTTTTCCTGCCCCCCGCAGGTAATGCAGCCTAGGGCTCGGCCTCCTGCGTCGCTGGTACCGGTGGCAGGGGTGGCAGGGGTGGCAGTGTGGTGGCAGTGGTGGTGGTAGTGTTGTTGCAGTGGCCTGGGTCGTGGTGGCAGTGTACCCGAAAGACCATGACCTCTGTGCCATTGCCCTGCTTGCACGTGTTTACGTGCTTTTGGTGCTGGTGATTCGTCCTCTGAGCTGTAGGGCGTGTCGTACTGGTAGCTAGGGTCTTTGGCAGCCACCCTCTGCCTTCCACGGCGGCTAACACCACCAGAAGAAGGGGTGGTTGTGTCATCAGGGAGCGAGCGTGAGGGACGTGTAGGCTCCATGACTAGTGCGTGGTTACTGGCGCGGTGGTGCTTGCACGAGTGCGGGGCGAGCGTTTGGCGGGGTGGTATCGAGAGTTGACATGTAGTACTATACCCACACCAATTTTCATGCGCGCCTGGCTATAAACGCGCGGTTTTGGTACGTGTTCAAAGTCTCTGCTCTTAAGAGTCTACCCGCAGTGCGCCGGGGGAACTCTTAAGAGTCTCCCCGCAGCTCCCGGGTTAACGATGTGTGACAATAATCGTACATTATGGTGTTAATTGTGGTATTGGTGCTGTAAAGGAAGTAGTGGTGGAAGATGACGAGTTGTGGTGTAGTGGTAGTTTGTGGAAGTGAAGTGTCGAGATGTGATCATTTTGGTATTCTGTGGTAGTAATTTAGGGTTTGTAAAATAATGGAAGAATATGGCGAGTTGGGGGCAGTTGTGGTGGTAGTATACGTATTAAAGATCGACAATGTGATAGTAGTGGATATTCATTTTTGTAAGACCATGGTAAAATGGTGATAGGTAGTTATCATAATCGTCTCTTCCTTATTATGCTTGCTATTTCTAGACGATTTTAAGTAATCAAAGGGGTAACCTCGATATCAGTTAAAGTCTCTGATACAAACAAAACCTTCCTAATCTTTACAAAATCACCTAGTCAAAGCCAAAATACAATTAAGGTGAGCTGCACTCACCCTCCGACTTCACTTCGGGGGATCCTTCCGAGTGAGACTCCAGGCATCTGCCCGGCCCGCATATTTACCAAGTAGAGACTGGTAGATGCCATAGGGTAAATTAGGACCAATCACAGCTCGAGTTTACCCTAGGATGACTATTACCAAGTCACAAGACTAACTTCAACCATGCATATAACCCTGGACAGCCAACATTGTAGCACTAAGTCATGGAAATATAACTACAAAGTAATAGGAAATTCTTATAATAAGGCCCTCGCTACTTTAAATTATGCAAATAAATATATCCCATTATGTTTTACGATAGTAAGAGTTAAAGCGCATCTGGCAACAGTGTTTAGTCCCAGTATAGCGATCATTCGGCATTCAGTGGATTCGCCTTAATACTATGTCCTATTATAATAGATACCTATTACTACTTCAATATAATACAACCATAGACAATGCCAGGTAAATATTTACTTTTACACCGGGGACGATTTTTACAAGTATTTTTTTAGTTTTTGTCCTTGTTTTAGGGTTTTTTAGTTTTTTTTTTATGAACCACATCGGAAAATGCAAAACAAGTCTTATCCATCAATCTTAAGACACGGCCCCCGATAGTGGGGAGGGCTATGAAGATCAGGGAAATTGCGGGGTAAGAGGCGTAAATAAAGAGGTAATATTAGAAGAATCCATGAAATCCGAACCAAGTTTTGTCATTAACCTAACCAAATAACCTAACCTAACCTAACCTAGTATTATGGTGGGCTAATATAGTATATTACCCACACCCCCCCCGCTAAATCCATGAAATCCGAACCAAGTTTTGTCATTAACCTAACCAAATAACCTAACCTAACCTAACCTAGTATTATGGGTGGGGGCTCCCACACCCACGCTAAATCCATGAAATCCGAGCCAAGTTTTGTCATTAACCTAACCAATGAATGAAGGTGGTGCAGCGAGAGGGGTGGCCGTCCCGCACCAATGCAACAGAAAATGGAGATCGGGTGAGCCGTGCGAGATTTAGTTTTTTTTTAGACATTTAGGGATTTTTTTTATAATTAATTACCGACGGGGTGGACATATATGGCAATGAAGTACATGACCTAACTAACATATTTGTCTAAATAATATATCGATGTTTCGACCCGGTGTAGAAATAAATAAATTCCCAATGCCATTACATATTATTTGAATCTGATATAAAGTTCTCCACTATAATGTTAAGCATGAACAGTCATGACAGAACCGAAATATTATCTATTGACTTTAGTGCACAGCGAAGGTTTTGGTTCTAATGTTATGACTCCTGACATGTCTATGAGTTCATTTGGCTTAAATAATAATTATAATTTATTCCAAATATAAAAAATATAATAGGCCTACACTTGAATAAGTCAATTCTCCATATAATTTAGTCCATAACACTATTTACGATAAATATAAGCTAGGTTAAGTATGGATTAATTTTACAGTTCTGTAGTTCGAAATTCATTGTATTGATTGATTGATTGACTATATTTATTAAGAGTTACATACACCCTGATAGGGACAGAAAGTCGGCGTATTTGTTAAAAGCACCCCAATACAGCATGATCACTCCCACAGGGATAACCCATGGGATAACCTACACAATGTTAGCTAAGTTATTTCCATCAGGGTCCCTGTTGTGAGGTAAGAATGAGAAGTCTACAAGGGAGTCGAACAAACTACAGTAGAAAGTGAAACTCCACCACATTGTAGACCTCCTGTACCATCTCAATGAAAGATCTAATAATAAATAGCCTACCAAGACAAATACCGTGCAACAATTAATTACTTAACCCTTAAAAAGCGGCTCACCACTTAAGTCGAGTTAAATAAAGCTGGACTATGTGGCGGCGCTCGACATAACTCGAGTGGCAATTTCAGCACGTAATGTGGCTGAGAGAGAGAGACAAGTGGTGGCAGGAGACTAGCGAGCGTATGACTGCTCCAGACCACCGCGGCGAACCTACTGACACAAATCTCAGCTCCCTCCTCCCTCTCTCACTCGCTACATACTCAATTATGTACCGAAAGTACCGAATTACCTGCTTTTTGCACTCGCGTTGCACGGTTATTGCAAGAAAACTATCCATCATACAAGGATCGTTATGGTGTCATTCGAAAGCTCTGTTTATGCCCTTTCAGGGATAGATACTTGTTTTACGTTCTGGGTCTTATTTAGGCATGAAAATGATCACGTAAACAGCCCTATTTTGGCTAAAAACACCCCGCTGGGCGGTACACATAAATAAACCGCATAGGCCGCTCGTAAGGTGTTAAAATATAGGCTAGTGTGGCCTATTACATGTTGCGAAGTAAATTTTGTGGCCTATTACATGTTGCAAAGAATATTTTATGGCCTATTACATGTTGCGAAGAACATTTTATGGCCTATTACATGTTGCGAAGTAATTTTGTGGCCTATTACATGTTGAGAAGTATATATATGGCCTATTATATGTTGCGGAGTTTATTTTGTGGCCTATTACATGTTGCGAAGTATGTTTTGTGGCATATTACATGTTGCGAAGTATATTTTGTGGCCTATTACATGTTGCGAAGTATATTTTGTGGCCTATTAAATGTTGCGAAGTATATTTTGTGACCTATTACATGTTGCAAAGTATTTTTTGTAGCCTATTACATGCTGCAAAGAATACGGTCAATATACAGGAGGCGCTACAATATAGGTAGCAAAATTCTAATGGTAGTTTTGGGTTCCTATCATCATATGCTTCATTTCTATATACTTTTTATCCCCGGGAAAAAAAGAAAAAAATCTTGGGATTTTTCATTTATTTTCTTGGGATTTTTTGTTTTGGTCATTAACCTAACCAAAAAACCTAACCTAACCTAACCTAATAGCCCCCAAATACATTTAGGTTAGGTTAGGTTAGGTTTTTTGTTAGAATAATAAAAAAAAAAAAAAAACTCCAATAAAAAAATAAAAAAACCAAGATTTTTTTTCTTTTTTTCCCGGGGATAAAAAGTATATAGAAATGAAGCATATGATGATAGGAACCCAAAACTACCATTATAATTTTGCTACCTATATTGTAGCGCCTCCTGTATATTGACCAAGAATACTTTTTGGCCTATTACATGTTGCGAATTATATTTGTTGGCCTAACACATGCCGTGAAAAATATTTGGTAGCCTAACACATGCCGTTAACAGTATTTGGGAGTTCGGCCACCTAGGGTTATTAACGGCATGTGTTAGGCCACCAAAAGTTATTCGTAGCATGGGTTAGGCCACTATATATTCTTCACAGCATGTGTTAGGCCACCATATATTATTTATGGCATATATTAGGCCACCAAATATTATTCGCGGCATGTTTTAGGATACCAAATATTCTTGGCAGCATGTAATAGGCCATAAATATTCTTCGCGGCATATAATAGGCCAAAATAAATTATGCGCAACATGTAATAGGCCACAAAATATTCGTCGCAACATGTAATAGGCCACAAAATATACTTCGCAACATGTAATAGGCCATAAATATTCTTTGCAACATGTAATAGGCCACAAAATATACTATGCAACATGTAATACGCCACAAAATATACTTTGCAACATGTAATAGGCCATAAAATATTTTTTGCAACATGTAATAGGCCATAAATATTCTTCGCGGCATGTAATAGGCCACAAAATATTCTTTGCAGCATGTAATAGGCCATAAATATTCTTCACAACATGTAATAGGACTATTACATGTTGCGAAGTATATTTTGTGGCATATTAAAAGTTGCGAAGTGTATTTTGTGGCCTATTACCTGTTGCGAAGTATATTTTTGGGCCTATTACATATTTCGAAGTATATTTTGTGGCCTATTACATGTTTCAAATTATATTTTGTGGCCTATTACATGTTGCAAAATATATTTTGTGGCCTATTACATGTTGCGAAGAATATTTTGTGGCCTATTACATGGAGCGAAGAATATTTTGTGGCCTATTACATGCTGCGCATAATATGTTTTGGCCTATTATATGCCGTGAAGAATATTTATGGCCTATTACATGCTGCGCATAATATTTTTTGGCCTATCATATGCCGCGAAGACTATTTATGGCCTATTACATGCTGCAAAGAATATTTGGTAGCCTAACACATGCCGTGAATAATATATGGTGGCCTAATATATGCCATAAATAATATATTGTGGCCTAACACATGCTGTGAAGAATATTTAGTGGCCTAACCCATGCTGCGAATAACTTTTGGTGGCCTAACACATGCCGTTAGTAACTCTAGGTGGCCTAACTCCCAAATACTGTTAACAGCATGTGTTAGGCCACCAAATATTCTTCACGGCATGTGTTGGGCCAACAAATATTATTCGCAAAATGTAATAGACCAAAAAATATTCTTCGCAGCATGTAATAGGTCACAAAATATACTTTGCAACATGTAATAGGCCACAAAATATACTTCGCAACATGTAATAGGCCATAAAATGTTCTTCGCAACATGTAATAGGCCATAAAATATTCTTTGCAGCATGTAATAGGCCATAAATATTCCTTGCAACATGTAATAGGCCATAAAATATTCTTCGCAACATGTAATAGGCCATAAAATATTCTTTGCAGCATGTATTAGGCCATAAATATTCTTCACAACATGTAATAGGCCATAAAATATTCTTTGCAACATGTAATAGGCCATAAATATTCTTCGCGGCATGTAATAGGCCACAAAATATTCTTTGCAGCATGTAATAGGCCATAAATATTCTTCGCAACATGTAATAGGCCTATTGCATGTCGGGAAGTATATTTTGTGGCATATTAAATGTTGCAAAGTATATTTTGTGGCCTATTACATGTTGCGAAGTATATTTTGTGGCCTATTACATGTTGCGAAGTATATTTTGTGGCCTATTACATGTTGCGAAGTATATTTTGTGGCCTATTACATGTTGCGAAGTATATTTTGTGGCCTATTACATGTTGCAAAATATATTTTGTGGCCTATTACATGTTGCGAAGAACATTGTATGGCCTATTACATGTTGTAAAGTATATTTTATGGCCTATTACATGTTGCGAAGAATATATATGGCCTATTACATGTTGCGAAGTGTATTTTGTGGCCTACTACATGTTGCAAAGAATATTTTGTTGCCTATTACATGTTGCGAAGAATATTTTGTGGCCTATTACATGCTGCGCATAATATTTTTTGGCCTATCATATGCCGCGAAGAATATTTATGGCCTATTTCATGCTGCAAAGAATATTTGGTAGCCTAACACATGCCACGAACAATATATGGTGGCCTAATATATGCCATAAATATTATATGGTGGCCTAACACATGCTGTGAAGAATATATAGTGGCCTAACCCATGCTGCGAATAACGTTTGGTGGCCTAACACATGCCGTTAATAACCCTAGGTGGCCTAACTCCCAAATACTGTTAACGGCATGTGTTAGTCCACCAAATATTCTTCATGGCATGCGTTTGGCCAACAAATGTTATTTGCAACATGTAATAGGCCAAAAAATATTCTTCGCAGCATGTATTAGGCCACAAAATATACTTTGCAACATGTAATAGGCCACAAAATATACTTCGCAACATGTAATAGGCCATAAAATGTTCTTCGCAATATATAATAGGCCAAAAAATATTCTTTGTAGCATGTAATAGGCCATAAATATTCTTCGCAACATGTAATAGGCCATAAAATATTCTTTGCAAGATGTAATAGGCCATAAATATTCTTTGCGGCATGTAATAGGCCACAAAATTTTCTTTGCGACATGTAATAGGCCATAATATTCTTCACAACATGTAATAGGCCTACATGTTGCGAAGTATATTTTGTGGCATATTACATGTTGCGAAGTATATTTTGTGGCCTATTACATGTTGCGAAATATATTTTGTGGCCTATTACATGCTGCAAAGAATGTTTGGTAGCCTAACACATGCCGCGAATAATATATGGTGGCCTAATATATGCCATAAATAATATATGGTGGCCTAACACATGCTGTGTAGAATATATAGTGGCCTAACCCATGCTGCGAATAACGTTTGGTGGCCTAACACATGCCGTTAATAACTCTAGGTGGCCTAACTCCCAAATACTGTTAACGGCATGTGTTAGGCCACCAAATATTCTTCACGGCATGTGTTAGGCCAACAAATATTATTCGGCACATGTAGTAGGCCAAAAAATATTCTTTGCGTCATGTAATAGGCCATAATATTCTTCGCAACATGTAATAGGCCATTACATGTTGCGAAGTATATTTTGTGAAGTTGCGAAGTATATTTTGTGGCCTATTAAGTGTTGCGAAGTATATTTTGTGGCCTATTACATGTTGCGAAATATATTTTGTGGCCTATTACATGTTGCGAAGAATATTTATGGCCTATTACATGTTTGCGAAGTATATTTTGTGGCCTATTACATGTTGCGAAGAATATTTTGTGGCCTATTACATTCTGCGCATAATATTTTTTGGCCTCTCATATGCCACGAAGAATATTTATGGCCTATTACATGCTGCAAAGAATATTTGGTAGCCTAACACATGCCGCGAATAATATATGGTGGCCTAATGTATGCCATAAATAATATATGGTGGCCTAACACATGCTGTGAAGAATATATAGTGGCCTAACCCATGCTGCGAATAACGTTTGGTGGCCTAACACATGCCGTTAATAACTCTAGGTGGCCTATCTCCCAAATACTGTTAACGGCATGTGTTAGGCCACCAAATATTCTTCACGGCATGTGTTAGGCCAACAAATATTATTCGGAACATGTAATAGGCCAACAAATATTCTTCGCAGCATTTAATAGGCCACACAATATACTTTGCAACATGTAATTGGTCACAAAATATACTTCGCAACATGTAATAGGCCACAAAATATACCTCGCAACATGTAATAGGCCATAAAATATACTTCGCAACATGTAATAGGCCACAAAATATACATCGCAACATGTAATAGGCCATAAATATACTTCGCAACATCTAATAGGCCACAAAATATACTTCGCAACATGTAATAGGCCATAAATATACTTCGCAACATGTAATACGCCACAAAATATACTTCGCAACATGTAATAGGGCACTAAATATACTTCGCAACATGTAATAGGCCACAAAATATACCTCGCAACATGTAATAGGCCATAAATATACTTCGCAACATCTAATAGGCCACAAAATATACTTCGCAACATGTAATAAGCCACCAAATAATATTCTCTGCATGTAGAAATAACTGATTTTGTATAGCCTACTACTATATTTTAAGTAATTAATTGTTGCACAGTATTTGTCTTGGTAGGCTATTACTAGGATATTTATTATTAGATCTTTCATTGAGATGGTACAGGGGGTCTGTGGTGGAGTTTCAGGGTCAATGTTATTTTAATACCACAAATTTTGTTGATATATTTGAAGATAAATATTGAATCTATATGCTCTAAAGATCATAAAAAAAATTGTTTTAACCCTCGGCAAAACTTAATAAAAAAATATGGTACTAAAATGTCTTTTTCGTAACAAGGTTGTCAATACGGTACTTCCAGTTATCTATAGCTCTAAAGATCATATGAAAATGTGTTAAACACTCGGAAAACCCTAATATAAAAGTATGGTACTAAAATTTAAGTTTCGTAACAAGGTTGTCAATACGGTACTTTCCCGTTATCAATGTACAATCAAAGCTGAAGATTGCAGAGTAAACACCGTAGACTTCATCAACTTTCTTTCACCTTCGTATAATCGACAGCCAATTTTTTTTTGTTTTTTTACCAAGGGATTAGTACTCAACCAGCGGGGGTGTGGGGGCAGCAGCCCCCACCCATAATACTAGGTAAGGTTGTTAGGTTAGGCTAATATCTTTTCAAATCACTATCGGGGGCGTGTCTCAACATCGATCAATAGGCCTAATGGGGAAAATAGGTTTTCCCGAGATTTCTAATTAATTACAAAAACTATATATTGATGCAAATGAACAATTTCTTTTATAAAAAACACTCGGAAAATTTGTGGTATTAAAATAAAAAAATTCCGAGTTTCACTTTCTACTGTAGTTTGTTCGACTCCCTTGACCTTGTAAACTTCTCATTCTTACCTCACAACAGGGACCCTGATGGAAATAACTTGGCTAACATTGTGTAGGTTATCCCATGGGTTATCCCTGTGGGAGTGATCATGCTGTATTGGGGTGCTTTTAACAAATACGCCAACTTTCTGTCCCTATCAGGGTGTATGTAACTCTTAATAAATATAGTCAATCAATCAATCAATACAATGAATTTCGAACTACAGAACTGTAAAATTAATCCATACTTAACCTAGCTTATATTTATCGTAATATAGGTTTGACTCCTGTAAGGAGATAAAGAAAACCTAATATTTAGTAGTGGCCCCGTAATCATTGACGAACATGCCTATTACATAAGGCATCCTCTTCAAACAGTAATCCGCCGTAGTTTGAATCTACCGCGCAGAGCATTTAAAACTGAGGAGCCTTCATCATGAGCGCACGCGACCTCACTCATGGCTTCAGTCATTATGAATTGGGTTCTCACTACGAAAAAACTTCGTAAAAAATAAAAACAAAAAGAAAATAAGAATAACTATCTAATAAGCTTTCCATCATATCGTGGATGTACTTGTGTGGATTTCTGACCAGACGCTGATTCAGGCGTCATTCCTCCTTCACTGACATATCAAGTAAACCAAAATCCTTAATACATCAACGAATGGGAAGGGGACGGTCGGGAGGGCCCCAGTCGTCAATGATTACGGGGCCACTACTAAATATTAGGTTTTCTTTATCTCCTTACAGGAGTCAAACCTATAATTTATTAGTGGCCCCTCCATCATTGACGAACATGCCTGATTTCTAAGACTGGAGGGGGACATTCGTAATCATATCATAACTCTATAAAAGCAGATAATAAAAACAACCACATAGTATTCTTACTTTTGAAAAATATATTTAAATATGGCGTAGACCAAAAATATACAAGAAAAAGGGGTTCAGGCAGGTGCGTGCTTCAAAGAAGCCTGCCTGACAAAAATGGGTAACCCTGAAGATTCTGAACACAGATCTGTAGTTACAAAGGCACCCCACTCAACGAGTGGTGACAAAAATAACAAGTTATAAGTTTACATGTGCACATAATAAACCCCAAAATAATCGTGGAGAGAAATTGCAAAGAATCTCCACTGTTCTAATATTAGACTGCTTTCGCAGCTAAAACTACTATAACAACTCCGTTGTTTTTGTACTAACATTGTACTAGCACAATTTCTCACTGAGAAATTATTATATCACAGCTTTCAATCTCCGGCGGGGTCTAGGGTGTCCTATGTCAACTGACTGCACCCCCCCCCCCCCCCCCCCCCTTTCTCGTGAAAATAAACAAAAGTGACTGCAGGGCCACCTAGACCCTCTGCCTTAAGGCTATACATGGTAAGGAAGGTTTGTCTAGAGCAACTGATAAGTATCTAGACAAAAACGTATGATTAGACGCCCACAACTGAGTGGACGCGATATCTTCTACTGAAACATTTTTCAGGAAACGTAAAGAGGCTGCCCATTTGCGTAAATCGTGGGCCCTACCCACAACGCCGGGATTACTCTCTTTAACTTCGACCATACGAGCTAATGTTTATAATGACTTCGACCAGAAGAGAGGCTAATCATCGTTTAAGTAAGCGTTTACCCGTACTTGCTACCCATAAAGCACCTTGGGGGTTAAGAGGAGCTACCCTCAAATATTTGGTTAGAGCTTGCACTGGACATAGATTATGATGCACCTTTCCCCTTTTTAACGCCGGCACCGTGAACTCAGAAAACACGTGTGCACTGTGCTCATTCTTGGCTACAAAACCTGGGGAAGGTGCAATGTAAATACATTCATTAAGTCTGCCAAACCTAAGGCAATTAGGTGTGTTGCTCATCGTCGCCAGCTCAGACACTCTGTTCCCGGTGGCCAAAGCCATAAGGAAAACTGCCTTTTTTAAGAGTAATGCAAAGTCTGCAGTATTTTGGTACAGACGAGAGTGAAGTAAAGACAAAGCTTTGTCGAGAGACCAAGTAGGCATGAGCTGACGGGGAGGTGGGCGAAGTTTAAAACAAGCTCTCATAAAACCTGTTTCCTCCGCCACCGGTATGGAGAGACCTGTAAGATCTAAAAAGGGCACTCTAATCGCAGTTAAGTGATTTTTTAATGTTACCACAGATAAATGTTTCTGCTCAAACAGATAATTTAAATAATTGAAAACTAAAGCCACTGACGGCACATTCTGTTCCGTTCTGATGATCCAGGAAGTAAAGGCTTGCCAATGTGAGTGATACTGTCGTTTCGTAGACTGAGTATATTGATTGATTAATTTATTGGTCACATCTCTACCGTATGGTGCTAGCCACTTGGCCTCCTGAATGTCCATAATGCAAAAGTCAGCGAGGTCGCTAGGTTGCCAATCGTGTCCAAGTGGAAATACCCGACCGGGAGCAATACCGGGTCCGGGCACCACGTTTTCAATTGCTGGTACCACAACTGCGCCGGCCACAGGGGCGCGATTAGCGAGACTAAGCCTCGATAATCTCGTAGTTTGTTCACTACGTGGCACATTAGTGACGCATCTGGCGGCGGAAACCGATAGATGGAGCTCCATCTGTTCCAGTCTGTCACTAGGGCGTCTGGCCCCCCTGCCGGCGTTTTCGCCCGGCGGGTGAGGTATAGAGGGAGTTTGTGAGTCTCCTCGGACGCAAATAGATCCACTTGTGGATGGGAGAGCTCTGCAATCATTAGGTTGAAAATGGGTTGCTTGAGCTCCCATTCTACTGTCGTGCTCTGTCTCCGGGACAGAGCGTCTGCCCAGACGTTCGCTACGCCTGGGAGATAAGATGCGTGAAGGTAAATGTCTAGTCTGTTGGCGAGAGTAAAAATCTCTTCCCACACGTTTAGCAACCCCCTTGACCTCGTTGATCCTTGTTTCTGAATAAAGTGAACTGCATTCAGATTGTCCATTCTGAAGGCCACCGACTTGCCCCGTAGCGCCGGGCCGTGAGCCTGAAGGAAATACAAGGGGACTAGTAAATCTTTGACATTGATGTGAGAGATTTCTAAGTGGGACCAAAGCCCCTGACCCTGTTGCCCCTGATTTGACTGAAATCCCCACCCTATTGTGCCTGACGCATCCGTGTCTACCCATACCGTTGGTGGAGGAGAGGTCCATGACATTATTGAGTGCAACGTTTCCCTCCTTGCCCAGACCGCTAGCAAGGTGTGGATTAATTTCTGGATGGGCCATAATTTTTCCGCCGGTAAGAGCGGGAAATATTTGTTGCCTTCCAATATTAATCGTTTTACTTTCAACCGGCCCAACTTGACAGTTAGTTGAATCCAGTTGAGAGAGCCTATCAGAGACTCCCAGACCCTCCGCGTCATAGTCAGACTGTGAAGAAACATGAACAGTTTCCTGCGAAACCTGTTGCGATTGTCCACACTCTGACTCAGAGTGAGAGCGGCCGTGTCCCAGACCAGCCCTATCCACTGAATTACTCGTGAGGGAACAAGGTTTGACTTTACCAGATTTACCTTGAAGCCTAGAGTTTTGACATGTTTTAAAATAATATTGACATGTTTGACGCATAATTGTTGTGTCTCTGCCACCACCAGCCAGTCGTCTAGGTACCACAACACTCTGATCCCCTGTTTTAACAATGGCATCAGGGCTTGCCTGACTAATTTCGTGAATAATCGAGGTGCTAGGATCAAGCCGAACGGCATCCTTTGAAAAACAAAATTTTGGTGCCTGATCCTTAAGGTCAAAACCTTTGAAATCTTTTGTTGACCAAGACGTGCCAATAGGCGTCTGTCAGGTCTAGTGAACACATCTAACCTCCCGGCGGAAGTGTTAGCCTGATTTGGTGTACTGTTAACATTCTGAAAGATTCGTTGTGAATGTGAAGGTTCAGATAAGACAGGTCTACGACCGGCCTCATCTGAACACTGTCCCTTTTTGGAACCAAAAATAGTTTGGACGTAAATACAGGGTAATTTGGGGGGACCGGGATGATGACATTCTTGGCAATCATTTCCTGGACCAGTGACTCCACCTATAAAGAAACAAAATTCGCCGTTGTCGGCTGACGTAAGCGAGGTCGCGGGAGCCACTGCCAAGTGATGCCTTTGCGTGCCACCATCCGTGCCCAAGTGTTTAATGGCCATGCTTGGTGACACGTTCGGAACGACCCAGTTAGCAGACAAGGGTTCGCCGGCTGTACTACCCTCGGGTCCTGGTGGTGCTGGACGCTTTGCCGGCTGGCTGGTGTTGGCCGAAGACTGGCCCTGACCTGGCTTATGCTGGCCGCGTCCTCTCTGACCTGAAAACCTACCCTGTCTATGCCTGTACTGACCTTGGGGGGAGTGGGAGGACTTAGGCAGAAGAAAGGGTTTAGATCCCCCTGGCTGAGCTTTAGCGGTTGGCCTGGGTTTGGGGAAGTTAAATGCAGGTTTCTTAGAAGGGGTGGGACTGTGCTTAACGGCCTGTGCCATATTGAACACCGTTCGCCACACTTCAGGGGACATTAAAGAGGGAGTAAGCACTGGTGACATGATCACCTGATTCGCAATGCGATCAGGTAGCTTGCGAACTAAAGACATTCTGAGATCTTGTCTTGCTCGTACCGCCTCAAGCAAGGCGGTGCGTATGTCACCCAAGGATTGGATCGACGACTGGAGGAGCAGTCGCCGGGATAATTCAACCGATCTTCTGGCATCCGCGTCTGCGATTGCCTGAGTGGACCGCAGTAAAGACTTAGCCACCTGTTGAGACACTATGTACTGAGAGAACAGGCGAAAAGCTTTCCCCCTTAGCCTAAATTCTCTGTCTAGGTGAGTAGAGGTAGGGGTAGTGAAAGGGTCTTTTAGTTCACAAAGATTAATCTTAGGGGCAGCCAGGAAAGAAAACAAAGCTGACGGGACTCCGCCGGCAGAACCTACCGGCATGGAGAACCATGAATGAGTATGCTGAGGGATCTGGTGGGAAGATTTAGAAGTAAATGTGGTTGCAAAGTTTTGAGCCTCTATCTCCCAATCCACCCAAGGTCCTGGACCCAACTGCCCCACCTTCAAAACTGGATTAGCTGCTTCGTCTGTGACGGTCTGTAAATCAAGTTCAGGAGTGAGAGCTGACAGAGTCTTAATATCATTAAACCCATCCAGCTTAGACCAGTCTGAAAATAGTTTCGAAGCTGAGGCAGGGGGTAAAGCTGGCTTAGTAGCATACACAAAATAGTCTTGGTGATAATAACTAGGTATAGCCTTGATGTTTACGTCCAGTACATTTCCCAAATTATCCAGGGCCCTTAATTTCTTTGATTTATTGCCCTGGATGACCCACTCACGCGGTACCAGGAGTTCCCCTGACAAGTTAGGTTGGGCGAGCTCTGGGTTAGTGGGGGTCAAAAGGACCCATGACTCGTCTGGTCCATAAAGCAAGGGCATAGCCACCTTTCTGAGAGGCGCCTTGTCTAGAGGGGGTGGATTGACATCCGTGATGACCCTGACATTTGAAGTTGTCAATGCCGCCGTAGCAGGCTTAGTAACCACTGATGGTGACAGAGTGGGTGGGTTAGGGATCTTAGATAAAGCAATCGAAGTCATCAGAGGCCGTACCGTAGAACTTGTCATGGGAGCCCCCAAGTCCATTGTGGGGTTTTCCTGTTGTTGGCCAAATTTTTAGATAAAGCATCAGTAAGTAGCCCATTAATTTCTTGCGCAGTAACAAATTGGTTAGATGATGAACTTACAGGTGAATCATTAATATCCTGCGCGGCGTCTAAGCCTGAGCCTGACTCTTGCCCTTCCATCTCCGAAATTATTGAAACCTCGTCTTTCTCCTCCTGATCCTCCTGAGAAGACCCCGCCGAAGCTGGGGTACCTTGTTGCCAAGATAAGTCAGGAATAGAGGATGGGATCGCCGCGTCCCTGTGGACATCAGCTACTGTGTGACTCGTTTGAGTCGGACGTGGGTGGTCAGACCCTGGCTGAGCAAACCGCCAAACACCGAGGCCCTGGCCTACACTCTCTTGGGAGTCTGAAACATTCTCAATTATTGAATCCCCTGAACTTTCCAATTCCAGGGTTAAAATATTAATAGGTAAATCCTCTTTAGGGACAGGCACCGCACTGGACCCTTGAGACCTAACACAAACTTTGTCTGGGGTAGAGGTACGATGAGAGGCACTAGAAGCTGGTGAATGTAGGGAGGACTTTCGTTTCTGGGAATCCTTTTTGGAGGATATATGGCTACGGTGTGACCAAGAACTACTCCTAGATTTGGAGGATTCATCGCAGTGACCACTGGTGGAACTTTCCGTCCTACTCTTCTTACTCGCTGGTGAAGAGGCAAGACTAGAAGACTGGCGTCTGAGAGGTGACCTAGACCGAGATCTCGCCCGAGACGAGGAGGCGGACGCCGGGGGTGTAGGCTCTCTTGGACGTTTTGGTGTAGTAGCAGAAGATACAGAACCCTGACCAGTCTCCGCCGGCTTATGACTCGTGACTCTAGAGGAACGTTTAGGGGGAGGGTGTTCAAATAGCAATCTATCCCAAAGAGGGACGTTGTCACATTGAAGTGATTTATGCGCGACAATCGTAGTGTAGGCTGCCATCTGTTGCCGTACTTCTGTTAAAGCTACTGCCGCGGTCTTATCATTGTCGCAAAGGACCTTGACAGCTAATTGGGAGCAAAAAGAGCCATTGCGCATTACCCAGAGACCCCTTGAACGGTCTAGACATTTAACACACCTTATGCAAAGGGTATGCGCAAAAATAGGGATACCGGCACAAGCAGGGGTAGTGCATAAAGCAAAGACTGGGGCTGAGGTAGCCATGACAGAGACTGGTGGGGAAAACTACCGCCGGGTCTGTATTGGTCCGCCGGAGCCCAGCTCTGGAAAAAAAGACAATTTCCAGGAATTAATGCTCATAAGGTTAACCCAACATGTTCGCATACAAGTGTTAATAACCCACCGGATAACGAGATGTAATGACACAACGATCACAGCTCGCTACGCGGCGGGGTTCAGAATATCTAAACAAATCTTTTTGACGAAAGTGAAGAATACCCTCTGACATAATATAATTGTCCAGCATGGCGATTATAGTCTTTCTGGTGGTGACGGTCTTAAGATTCAATTTTTTTGGAACAAAAAGAACCCCCCATAAAGACGCCGGCCCTTGAAATATTTTAGTAGAATAACACAGGGCAGGCTGACACGAGATCTGATTTCTAACGAATTGTCACAAAAAGATCGCCGTAAGGTTGAAGGCGGCGATACCTAATTGTATCACTAAATTAAGTGGTTAAATCGAAATTGAATTTGTAAATTCCTTATTTCCTCCACCTAGGAGCACCCCCCGGGTGTGAAAAAAAACGATGTTAACCCTAATTGAACCTTCAATCGCCGTAAGTATAAAGGCGGCGATACATATAGCATCACTTAAAATGGATTGGTTAATGAACTAAATGACTTAGTTGTTCATCCCACCCTACCAAGGTACACCCGCCGGGTGAGATGTCAAAAAGTTAACCCCATAAGTTCCTGTCCCCACTTCTTTGTAAAAGATCGCCGGGGAGGAAAGCCCTTAACAACAGCTAGGTTTTTCATGTGGTTTTTGTAAAACCTGGTAGAAAAACTACATAATGTATGTTCGCATGAACAACGTTTTATAGATGGGTACAGCCATTTCCGCCGGGAATCAAAGGGTGCCTGAAACCAGGTACCAACAGAGACGCAGTCCTGGAGAGCCACAGACACCTCATCGCCGGGGACACCAGCCTGTGTTAAAACCACGTGTGGCCCAACACGGCTCTCGGCCGGGTTTTTTTCATGAAACCGAGAAAAAATCCGCCGGAAGGAAACCCACCCCGATCAGACACCATCTGAACGTACAACGGACACGAAGGAAGCCACGCACGACTAACCTAAGTCCACACAATAATCCGTGGAATTAGCCAATACACAACTAAACCAGGAAACAAACATAGTCCGAGGAATTAGCCAATACACAACTAAAACCCGGATACACATGGCACAGTATGGCATATTTATAAATAATAAACAATAACACTTGTACATGTGGCAAAGCTACGAGCGGCTGGCTAGGCCTAAGTAGACGGCATAATAAAAGTTGAAATATACACCAACACTGGAAATATCACAACAGGAACCACCGCCAACACACCACTGTAGCAAATACTTCCGGCAAAGGGAAGACTGACACGGGACCCAGAAAAAACTTCACTAAGTGAAGAAAAATACAAAGGGAACGTCAGTAAGCAAAGCATACCTCATCAGAAAGATAAAAGGCAGCAATAACTAACGCGTAATGAAAGCCGCCTGCAACACAAGCTAACTAACTGTGAAAAAGTTCACATGTCCACAACAGGACCACGAGGGAACATCCGAAATAGATGCCCCAAACACACGACCCAAAATACACTGCACTGCGGGCAACCAGCCCAGGACACTCCTGCTACACATATCCTAACCTTACTCGATACATCCCGGAGTAAACAAATGAGAAAAAACTCACTAGGGACGCAGCAAATGCGGAATCAGCGGAGCGTGGGGAGACACGTCCGGGCAGGCTGAGCGCAGAGCAGAGAAGGAGGAATGACGCCTGAATCAGCGTCTGGTCAGAAATCCACACAAGTACATCCACGATATGATGGAAAGCTTATTAGATAGTTATTCTTATTTTCTTTTTGTTTTTATTTTTTACAGAGTTTTTTCGTAGTGAGAACCCAATTCATAATGACTGAAGCCATGAGTGAGGTCGCATGCGCTCATGATGAAGGCGCCTCAGTTTTAAATGCTCTGCGCGGTAGATTCAAACTACGGCGGATTAGTGTTTGAAGAGGATGCCTTATGTAATAGGCATGTTCGTCAATGATGGAGGGGCCACTAATAAATATAGTGTTATGGACTAAATTATATGGAGAATTGACTTATTCAAGTGTAGGCCTATTATATTTTTATATTTGGAATAAATTATAATTATTATTTAGGCCAAATGAACTCATTGACATGTCAGGAGTCTTAACATTAGAACCAAAACCTTCGCTGTGCACTAAAGTCAATAGATAATATTTCGGTTCTGTCATAACTGTTCATGCTTAACATATAGTCGAGAACTTTATATCATATTCAAATAATATGTAATGGCATTGTCTATGGTTGTATTATATTGAAATAGTAATAGGTATCTATTATAATAGGATATATAGTATTAAGGCGAATACACTGAATGCCGAATGATCGCTATTCTGGGACTAAACACTGTTGCCAGATACGCTTTAATTAACTCTTACTATCGTAAAACATAAAATGGGATATATTTATTTGCATAATTTAAAGTAGCGAGGGCATTATTATAAGAATTTCCTATTTCTTTGTAGTTATATTTTCATGACTTAGTGCTACAATGTTGGCTGTCCAGGGTCATATGCATGGTTGAAGTTAGTCTTGTGACTTGGTAATAGTCATCATAGGGTAAACTCGAGCTGTGATTGGTCCTAATTTACCCTATGGCATCTACCAGTCTCGACTTGGTAAATATGCGCCCGGCCCATTGCAAGTATCCTATCACAGAATTGGTCGACTTGTCTCAGGCATGAGTTATGTGGCTTTCTCAAAGGTCTCCTCCACTCAGGGTTGCTCTTTGTAGAAACCACTTGGTGAGCAGGGTCAGCTTCAGGGAGGCAAACCACATGCCCATATAGACGAAGTTGACATTCACGAACCATGCAACCAATGTATCCTGACTCAGGTTGACGTAGTAGGCCTAATCGCTGGTTTGAGATGTAGTCATGCCACCGGATAGCCCATGATCCTGCAAAGACCTTCAGTACCTTTTAGGAATAGGCAAAAGGAACCTCCTGCAACTCCCACAACCACTACACCGTCCATGACACCTCCCCCCCTTCATGGGGTCAGCCAAAATATGAGCAGTGCAACTATCCTCCACCCGGCACCCACCAGGACTCGTCCCAACTCCCTCTCGGGAAGCCGTGCGATGGACCAGAACATCCTGGGCAACCTACCCTGTCAAACCTCCAAGCATCCCCATTACTTCTGGCCCAGTCCCATGGATGTCCCTGTAGCTTGAACCACCCAAGTTAGCCACTGAGCATATCCTGCCACAACCTCCTATATTCAGGCTGGTCACAGCTCCTGCGACCCTTTAACGTCATTGTGGGGAGGTTCCTCTCACACTGCTCTCCTAGACAAAGTTGAAAGGAAGGCCTTTCGTATCATTAACTCCCGTCCACTCACCAACTCTCTGCAATCTCTCTCTCTCCGCCGCAATGTTGCATCTCTCTCGCTATTCTATCGCTACTATAATAATCAGTGTTCCTCAGAGCTATCCCAGTGCATACCACCTCCTTTACGTAGGGCACGTGGTACCCGTCTTGCAACTCAATCCCACCCCTACTCTGTGCAACTCTCCAACCCAAGAGTGAAACGTTACTCTCAAACTTTCTTCTACTCAACAGCTGAGCTCTGGAACTCTCTCCCAGAATCAGTCTTTCCCTCTTCCTATGACTTAAATTGCTTCAAACTCCGTGTGTCCAGGCATTTTGGCTCGAACGTCCCTTGATTTTGGCCCTGTCACTCTTTCAACTATGGGGGAGGCACTCGCTATAGGCAGTTATGCCTTTTGCCTCCCTCAATCACATAGAAAAAAAAAAAAAAAAAAAAAAAATTTGATGAGGTCGATCCCAGGGAGCCCATATGGTGAGGACCCATGCGTGTTTATCTCGGTGGGTGACCGCAGTTCGGTTACTCTCTGTGGTGTGTAGGGTCACTTTCATGCTTTATGTCAGTGGATAAAGTGAACGAATATTTTGTGTAATGAAGTAACCAAGTTTTTCTGACCTTAATGGTTATATGGTGTTTGTCGTGCGTCAAAGAAAACTATAAAATAAACCCTAAAATCTACAAATTTAGAATACTAAGTTGTATGCAATGCACCAAACTGTGAGCTTTTCAGGGTCTTAACCCTTAATTAGCGGCTCACCACATAAGTCGAGTTAAATAAAGCTGGACTATGTGGCGGCGCTCGACATAGGTCGAGTGGCAATTTCAGCACGTAATGTTGCTGAGAGAGAGAGACAAGTGGTGGCAGGAGACTAGCGAGCGTATGACTGCTCCAGACCACCGCGGCGAACCTACTGACACGAATCTCAGCTCCCTCCTCCCTCTCTCACTCGCTACATACTGAATTATATGGGGAAAGTACCGAATTACATGCTTTTTGCACTCGCGTTGCACGGTTATTGCAAGAAAACTAGCCATCATAAAAGGATCGTTATGGTGTCATTCGAAAGCTCTGTTTATGCCCTTTCAGGGATAGGTACTTGTTTTATGTTCTGGGTCTTATTTAGGCATGAAAATGATCACGTAAACAGCCCTATTTTGGCTAAAAACACCCCGCTGGGCGGTACATATAAATAAACCGCATAGGCCGCTCGTAAGGTGTTAAAATGGCTACCGTACGTGGAGCACAACTGCGACTCACTATATATAGCCTGTGCGTGTGTGCGAAGTTTGCTAGTGCACACAAAACAAAAGCACAAACACCCCTTTTCTTTAGCTAGTAAGATGAATATGAATAATGAAAACAAATCAAGGTTACTGTATCGTTATTCTACGGATAATTTTTGCACGTATAAATATACTAAATTCATATAATATATTGCACAAGTATTTTCGCAAGGAAAACACAGTTGATGAAAATAATATAATGTAATACACTGTGTTACTACTTATATTAAGGGGATACTACTTGTTTTGTTGGGTCTAATTATGTATATATTAATTCCTTTATCTTTTAGTTTCCTCCCTAGAGCTCCATCAAGGTTAAAAAAATACCCCCTAGACCCCCTATCAAATAAATGTGTACATTTTTCGGTAGAAGAAATTCCCGGTCAAAAGCCCTTTCCTTCTAAAATTACAGGCTCGCTATAGCTCGCCAGAACAAAATCGACACCTAAAGGGGACGAAAGGTCTTAATATTGACAAAATAATGGGGGAAGGTCTCAAAATAATGGGGGAAGGTCTCAAAATAATGGGGGAAGGTCTCAAAATAATGGGGGAAGGTCTCAAAATAATGGGGGAAGGTCTCAAAATCGGTAAACTAACAGAACGAACGTCTTAAAACCTCAAAACTAATATGCTAAACATGAGGGAGAAGGGGGTCCAGAAAAAGCGAGTAGTACCCCCTTAATCGATATATATGATAACTTATAAAGTTTAGCTCTATAATAACAAGTCTATTAGAACAAACATACTAACACACATTGCTTCACTACCGTAACGCTTCGATACAATAATTACGCCTTTTTAAGGGGATATGGGTAGTTTTTCTGGTTCCCCTTCTTCCTCATATTTAGCCCCATTAATTTTCAGATTTTAAGATGTTTGCCCCATATGAATGTTTTTTTATTTTATTTTTTATTTTTTTTATGGAGGTATACGGAGAAAACTAGACAAAATAACAAAACTAAAATGCCCCAGAACAAGAAGCCCACGACAGAAGCCACGAGCGAACACCACACAGAAACACCCGAAAGAAAGGTCCACAGAACGAAAGGACCAGCTGACCGAGCCAGCCAATTCAGACAGGCCCAAGCCCGCAGGGCTAAGCAGCTCCAGGCCGCACCTACATACCTCTTCTAAACTGACCATTTTCCACACCTCACGTACACTACCCCCTCGTGTCCTACACTCCTAACTACAAAGATGATGAACAGGAATATACATTCATATTAAAAACACCCATGCCCTGTCCCTACGTTGAGCCAATGCCAACACATCAGACAGCCATAATTATATCTATGTATGTTCTTACATCCGAGAAGTAGATGTTATATATCTTAGAAGTTAAAACACCCACGCCTGTCCCTAGACCTCGTATATCATTTCCCATGATGAGTATAGATATATGTAACCCGTGCTCAGTCGCTACCTTGCATTGTTCCTCTAGTAACAAAGTGTCTCTATAATATTAACTGCCACCAGTATTGATACGACATAGCGGCACTGTCCTTGTGTCATATTGTGCCAAGTACAGATCAACCAGGTTTCATCACCTTATTAGGACGACGACTATAATGTCGTCGTTCATCGATGTATTCAATCCTTAGTTTAAGTATTAATATTAACATTCCCTAACATCTTGTCTTGCCAGACTAATTTCTGAAGACCCATCGCCCCATAAATCTATGTATTCAATCCTTAGGTTAAGTATCTTTATCCGCCATTGTGTTCACCTTTTTCCATTATCATTTCCACAATTGTCATAAGTCTTCCACTTACCGCCTTCGTATCCACAGTCCACACTACGCCAATTTGCTTAGTGTCCTACACCCCTTACCCGCCCGATTCTACCTACACGATGATGAACAAGAATATACATTCATATTAGAAACACCCATGCCCTGTCCCTACGTTGAGCCAATGCCAACACATCAGACAGCCATAATTATATCTATGTATGTTCTTACATCCGAGAAGTAGATGTTATATACCTTAGAAGTAAATACACCCATGCTGTAACGTAATCCTTACCCCAACCAGAGATTGTATAGATAACCTTTGTTACCAGTATCTATCATAGTACCTCGAAACAATAACGCAGTACCCCTACGAACTGCCGCTTTCCTTGGGTCTATATTTCCTGGAAAACGCAGTTCCCAGGGACACCTAGACGTACACAAAAAGCGTGTCAAATAATAGGTCCATAACCCCTCATATGTACGAGAAATAATACACCATGTTTTTCCTTACTTTATCCACAAGTCACGCACACACCTACAGTTAACCTCCTTCTCCCCCACCTCCCCACAGTCCACATGATTCTATCTTTTCCAGACTCATATACCACCCCGTATTTGCATCCCCCGGTAGCATTTGACTAACGTACTTTCACTGTCTTTTCAAACTCCAATATCAATTGTAGCCTAATGCCACCCCCACGCCCAGGGACCTTAGGGGCAAATTTCCCTGTAGCCCCTGAGCTTCCCCCCCCCCCCTCTCATTAAGACACCCGCGCTTCTCGACTCTTGTCCGACCTAGCCTCTCTCTCATACCTCTTGAAGATCCTTGAATTTTCCATTGCTAACGCTCTCCAACCTTTTATATATATATACTCCTATCCAGCCTACCTTCACTTAGTAGGCCAGAGCAACATTAGAACTTTACTAACCCCTTGCATGCCATCTATTCTCTTACAACCTATTCACAACCCTGCACCCCTTGGTCGTCGGTGCGAGGCTCGCCGCCTCGCCAGTAACTAATTTCTATTGCCATACTTCCAGATAAATGTGGCAGAGTTAGCAACCCGTCTCCACCACACCAAGCAAGCCATGAAATTAACAACCAACCGATTATAACAAGCTAGCCAAGGCACCTTCGGTTTTGATATTAGAAACACCCACATCTGTCTCATAAACAGAGGGTTATTACAAACACTGGTGATATGGCAAGCCCCTAGCCACAGCCGCCGGATGACCATCACAGAGAGAGGGTGCCCAGCTACCCCTTTTTACCCACCCGAGGACGGAGACCCCCACCCCTGCGGAGGTATACCTGACCCCCTGTTTTAACTTCTGAGTCATTGCCAGGTAGCACAGGAATTCTTCCTATCAATGAACTAACCATGCATGACTAACACCTTTACTAACCTCTATTAACTCACAATAAACCATTTACCTTTCTTGCATACTCTGATCACTAAATTAGCACCTCAGCTATACCATAGAATGAAGATTGAACAATCTAAGAGAGACGCTCCTATCACAGCTGTCCCCATCCTCCTCGCAAAGTAGATCCAGTCTCTCTCCCCTAAATACTTCCAGTGTAGCCAAAATAGTACCTCTTACTAAGGCTCAGTTATATCACAAATTGAAGGCTTCCTATAGCCATGTGCCACAACAGTAATCACCATCTTACCCAGTCCCCACATCTATTGAGAGCTCAAATAAGTCCATAAGACTCGAGATCCCTATTGTCTACAGGGTCCAGAACCGAGCCTATAAACCTAGCTCCCGCCCCCATTCAAATCAGTTGAAAGTTAGACACCAACCAGTGGTCACTACCCTGAAGTTAACCTCTAGCTCTGCCCATGTGTTGTTCCTGAGTTGAGAGATTGCCGAGCCGGCAGACTCCATGGCAGAAGTTAAATAGAAGATCTGTCCATGTACAAGTCCTAACGTGCACCTTATAACCTTCACACAAATTCGTGGGTATATAAGTGTGTAGCCAGCAACGATCGTCAAGAGATCCGACTTGAGAACTTCCTACATTTTGGACCACCTGGACGGCCGCGGAACCAGTCGTTAGCCCCCATCATCACCGGAAGCAAGATAACCAGGACCAGATCTACAAATACTATTCAAGATTCATGTTGCTAGTACTAAGTGTTATAGTACTAGTTTGACACTCACTTATTAACTTTCTATAAAGTGGCTATAACCTTGCCCAGTGTAACTCATATTTAACCATTCCATTTGGGACGTACTAAGCGTATCAGTGCTCATTAATTAACAGGCGACATTGACTCTCGTAATTACCTTATTCAGATATTAAAACTTTAGTGATATCTAACGTTAGCCCACTGATTTGTGTTCTACATATTTCTGCTATAAGAATATAAAACTTAGATCAGTACCCCATGAGGTTACTCGAGATTCCGTGTTCTACAATATACGCGTGTCTAATCCTAACTGTGAGCTGCTACTTGGGCATGCGACCAGCCAGTAAGAGATCAAATCAGTGAAATTGAATTACATGAATATATTGAGGTCTTCCAGTAAAATAAAACTTGCTAATTAAACCCGTGATCAGAAGAGTATACCTGAACGTTGGAAGTGGGAGACTAGGCTCCATCCAGATCCGCTAATGCTAGCAGTTCCCTTCTATTATTTGTTTTGTACGAGAATTACTATCTTTCCATGCTCTTTATTTACTTACTTCAATAAACGTGAACTTGTGTCGTGTTACCGTGTGTTTATTTTGTGTTCTCTATTCCTCATACCTTGTATTGTGCATGCAGCCTTATATACCCAGTCATTTAGAACTCACATTACCCAAGTTAAACCTGTAGAAAAACAGGGCATAACAAAAACAATACATACATGAGCAAGAAAATAAGCCCATCCCCCCTTAATTCTTGTTTATCTAAGATTAGAATATGTTAGCTATTCACATTCAGAATGAGACCTTGATGTACAAGTTTATACAATATCTTGTGTAACTCCTACGGTATTATGACTAACTTTGTATGTGCTTAAGGTTTACGAGAAACCAATATATTTAGCTAAAGAAGGTATATATGCGCTTCATTTCACTATTATACATTTGTCGGATGATGTTTATGATATATGATTGTACCATAATTATGCTAGCTTTTTTTATCCTAACATATGCAACCTTACGATAAGCTAACCTGAATTAAATTAACCTATCCTAATCTGATCTAACCAATGCTGCTATTACTAAACCTATACTAACTTATCGTATACTAACTTGGCATATCATATTCTGACCTGATTTAGCCTATCATAACCAATACTATTTTTACCGATGGATGTATGTATGTATGTATGTATGTACTCAGTCACATACCCCATTGCTGGGGTGGCCGACTCGAGACAGAGCCCGAACAGAAACCTTTAAAGTTCCAATTCTCAGGGTCCGGGACCACTTTCGCGTTCCCTCACCCCTTTCTCTGTCGTTGAGTAGGACAATTTTACAAGGGGAGGAGGATTGCTAGCCTCTTTACCCCTATCCTAATATACAAAAACTTACTGAATGTACTTGTTTAGCTCTGATAAATCTTATCCAATCGTAACCAATTCTACCCTATCCTAACCTACATAAAACTATCTAAATCTAACTTGTCCTAAAATTACATATCCTATCCTAACCTGACTCTCCTTAACCAATTTACTAACCCAATCAAATCTAGCCTAACAGAACAAATCTAGCCTAACAGAACAAATCTAGCCTAACAGAACAAATCTAGCCTAACGGAACAAATCTAGCCTAACGGAACAAATCTAGCCTAACCGAACAAATCTAGCCTAACAGAACAAATCTAGCCTAACAGAACAAATCTAGCCTAACAGAACAAATCTCAACGCAACCAAATGTATTACATCCTAACTATGCCTATTATAGCGTACCTTACTGTATCCTAATTTACGGTACCTTAATATAACCTACTCTATCCTATCCTCACCTACCCGAATGGATTTTGATCTTGCCTATCTTGACCTGACAAAATAACCTAATTATTCTTGTTTAACAATTATCTGACATAATTAAAGTTTTCCGATCTTCAACTATTTTACTGTATATCCATACTTATTGTAAAATAGCTCGATCAACGTGAACCTATCCTGGATTAGTATACCTAAACATAATTATACTACCCTGATATAATACCAGTTAAATTGATATGCCAGTATTTAATGCTACATACAACAATATATGTGTTATATAATTCAATTAGCTTCATTTCTAGGTACCCTTACCTATCGTAAACAATCTGACCCCAAAACAATCTTTACCTAATTAATCGTAACCTACTTTAGCAAATTTTAAATCGCAGTAGCCTAATCTATCATATTCTACTACAACTGAAACTATCCTTACATGAACTAACCAAACCATACTAACACCGGCACACACACACACACACACACACACACACAAACACACACACTAATAATTGACACCTAGTTATATACATGAAATCTGAATCATTATATACCGGCACACACACACACACACACACACACACACACACACTAATAATTGACACCTAGTTATATACATGAAATCTGAATCATTATATACCGGCACACACACACACACACACACACACACACACACACACACACACACACACTAATAATTGACACCTAGTTATATACATGAAATCTGAATCATTATATACCGGCACACTACGGCATACAGATAAAAGGAAGCTGGAGCTAGTTATACATTCAGTCTTTAAATATACATAAAACACGATTCCTAAAAGGTGGGTATATTTATTTTTATTGAGCTTATTATTATTTTATGGCGGCATTTCAATAAATGTTGTTGAACATTGGATCCTTATTTTTGTCACAATCTATTGATAGATGTAAAACATATTGGTCTATTAAACTGTCAACATCGTTTAATATTTAGATCAGGAAAATCAGACTCATATCCTATCTCTTTTACCGTATATTAACTGTAAAGAGAAATATGCCTGAAATAGTCAGTGTCTACGATTTTAAGCACCAGTTTCAAATGAAATACAAAGTTGAAGTGTGGAAATAGTGATATTAGGCCTATATACAGGGTATTTGAAGTATGCAGTCAGCCTATTCAGCTAGCCTGTGAGCCTAGCTTCTGACGTCACAGGAAACTAAATCAGGTGATTTGCCCAGATAGGTCACAGAATGACAATTCAATGGGGATAGCCAAGCAAGAAATCCCAGAAACTCATCAGTTATTGTTCGGCACCACCCCAGTCAACAACCCTCTCTCCTCCCTCCTCACCTGCACCCTCAGAAGGCTGCTATCCCCAACTCCCCACCACCGAGTGTTACGCTGGCCAGCTTGCCAGAATGTACTCGTAACTCGCTAGCGCTCGGCAGGGCAGTGAAATGGGCTATAATAATCGTAGAATGATGTTCTTTCTTTCATAGTGTTTATGTTGTCACAGACAGATCAGTGGTGGTCTTTATTCTTGTCTGTGACACTTGGAAGTATTTTATATCATTGATAGAGTATAAGATACTCTTATACCAGTATAAGCTGGATACACATCTTTCTGCCTCACACATCAGGGGTATCAGGAAAACCCTCTTTATATAACATACACATCCAACTTCACGACATTGCCCTACATCGCTATCCTCTATCCATAAAACACTACTCTTCCCACTACATATCATACATGTAACACCATACACCTTACCCAATAAATATGGCAGTACAATTGTTAAGAGCAAACCTGGTGGTCCCTCGGATATCCACCCCCGGCAAGGTTGGGTCATTGACACAGGGCCCTCCCGGTCGTCATCATGCGACTGTGTCAAGAGCATTGCAACGTCCCAAAGCTGCTCGTCGGTGCAGCTTTTTCTTTAGCAATATAAGGGGACTTCACTCTAACATCAATTCTGTACACCAATTTCTTCAAGCAGAATCCCCTACTCTCCTTTTTTTGACAGAGACTCAAGTAACATCCACATCTGACACGTCTAGATTTAATTTTCCAGGTTATCAACTGCTCCAAAATTTCAGACCTAAAGGTGTATGTTGCTTCGCAAAATCTGAAATTGCCCTGGAGGAGTTACTAGTTTCAATTGTCCCTATTTTGATTATTCTATATACAAATTAATTTCTGCTGGTAAATTTAAATACATATGTTGCATCTACCGTTCCCCAAATACTCCTCCAGAGCAAAGTCTTTTTGATTCTCTGTCTTCACAACTCAGTGTCCTCAACTTAAATGCTTCTTCTGAAATCACTGTGTTGGGTGATTTTAATGTCCATGTTGAATGGCTCACTCATTCAGCCAGGACTGATGATGCTGGTCTTGAATGTGAGCTATTTGCACTCTCATTTAATCTCACTCAACTAGTCAACCAACCCACCCGTGTAGCAGATAATCCTAATCATAATTCCCACCAACTGGACTTATTTTTAACAACCAATTCAGAAAATTATGATGTTACAGTGAGGTCCCCGCTTGGATCTTCTGATCACTGTCTGATACAGGCCACCTGTCTATCACCTACCACACCTCCCCACTCTGAACCTGTTTTGGTGACTAAATGGCATTACGATAGGGCAGACTGGGAGGGTCTTCAAGGTTTCATAATTGATATTCCCTGGACCTCTTTCTTTTCTAATGATGCACACTCCACCTTGAGCCATATACAAGATTTTGTAAAAATTGGAATGGAAACTTTTATTCCTCATCAAAAGTACATTAAAAGATCTAATTCACCTAAATGGTTTGACCATAATTGTGCTAGAGTAACTGAACAAAAAGCAATAGCCTACAATGCATACACAAGATCAAAAACACATGAAGCCTTTAATTACTTTAGAAACCTCAGAAATCATGCCAAAACTGTATTAAACCTAACTAAATCAAACTTTCTCCACAAGCAGGCAAATAAACTTCTAAATAATCCAAATGATAACAAAATATTTTGGTCTACTCTTAACTCATTCAAATCCAACTTCACAACTGCTTCATCCATTCCAACATTAAAATCTCCGACTGGCAATCTTGTAAGTGACCCACGAGGTAAAGCTAACCTTCTTGCGGATATTTTCTCCACCAACTCAACCTTAGATGAAATAAATCAAGATGTCCCTGTACTTAATTTTAATTCGCCTGAAATTCCCTTACTTAAGATCCACACCAGACATGTCAAAACTATTTTGCAGAATCTCTCAGTAGATAAGGCTCCTGGTCCAGATGAAATTCCTCCAATAGTACTTAAGAATTGCTCCTTGGTGCTCGCTCCTGTATTGGCAAAAAAATTCCGTCTATGTACTCATACCTCATGCTTCCCAGTACCCTGGAAAGAAGCAAACATCCATCCAGTTCCTAAAAAAGGTGCCTCTTCAGATCCATCAAACTACAGACCAATAGCTATAACTTCCACTATTGGTAAAGTCTTTGAAATTATATTAAATAATCACATAATTAAGAATCTTGAGAATAATAAATTAATCAGTGATAGGCAATATGGTTTTAGACGATGTCGATCAACTGCAGACATTCTTTGCCTTCTTACGCATCAAATCAACCAAGCTACAGACCAACATGGTGAAACACATACAATAGCACTGGATATATCAAAGGCATTTGATAGAGTCTGGCATCAATCCTTATTGTCGAAGATGTCACACTATGGCCTTGCATCATTAGTTCCACTAATTTCTTCTTATCTTCATGACAGAAAAATACGTGAAATGGTAGATGGCCTTTATTCTCAATTTCACTCAATAAATGCTGGTGTTCCCCAGGGATCAGTTTTGGCCCCAACTCTGTTCCTCATTCATATCAATGATCTCATATCTACCACTCATAATCCAATACATTCCTACGCAGATGACTCAACACTCCACAGTTCCTTCACATTTACCAATTCTTTCACCCAACCCGATCTTATAAATTCAAAAATAAGCACTGCAATTTCTCTGAACCAGGACCTTTCTAGAATTGAAGAATGGGGACAAAAGAATCTAGTTTCCTTTAATGCACAGAAAACCAAGTACATTAAATTTTCTAACCGACAGAATCTCACTGACTCCCATTTATTTTTTAATGATGTAAATATTCCCACTTCCCCTAGTATTGACATTCTCGGTGTAACATTAACTACTAACTTGAGCTGGACACATTATGTTAGAAGCATTGCTAAGAATGCCTCTAAAAAACTGGGACTCCTGTACAGAGTTCGAAAATTCTTCACTGACGAGCAGTTGGCCGTAATATATAAAAGTCATGTGCGTTCTCAGATGGATTACTGTTCACCTCTGTGGAGTGGAAGTGGAGTGGTTGCATTGAGGCAGTTGGACAAAATTCAAAATAAATCTATTAGATTAATCAATAACCCTGCAATCACACAGGACCTTCCTACATTATCCATACGAAGAAACGTTGCATCCCTTGCATTATTCTACAGATATTTTCACAGCAATTGTTCCGAGGAACTTGCTTCAATTGTGCCGCCTCTCCACATCTTTCCCCGTAGAACTAGGGCAGCTGAGAGCGCCCATGAATTTACACTTTCTCCTCCACAATGCAGAACTTCTGCTTATCAAAATTCATTTATCCCTAGAACTACTAATCTTTGGAATTCACTTCCCTCGAATTGCTTTCCACAAACTTACAATCTACAAATATTTAAATCCAGTTGTTACAAACATTTTATGAATGGAGGATGCCTTTAGGCACATGGACCTTTTTGTTTTATCTGTGTTTTTCCTTCCTCCGTTCATTGTCTTTAAAAAAAAAATATATATATATGTAGTGTGAATTGTAAGGAGAAAGAGAGCGAGCAGCGAGGTGGTAATATGTGCGTGTGTATGTACGTGTGACTCCCTCGCTCGGGCGGAGGTTCCCACGCTCGTGATTGGTCGGCTGGCCTGACACGTCATATGACGCCTGCTCTTCATGACGTAGTCGTCTGTGATTGGAGGCCGCTGTCCTAGTAGGGTGGTGCGGGCTCCTGCCCGCGTGTCTCCTTCAGAGCTTGGCATAGCGTGCTTGGTCCTACATGTCCTTTGCAATCTGTCCCCAATCTAACCCCCTGTACTACTGTTTCTCTCTCTGAACTTCTTCTTTTCCAATACTTCTCATCTTTATTCAATTACTTATCCCTTCTGGTTCTGCATACGACTTCCATAGTCGGCCAGTCGTATTACCAGCACCAGTTCTCCATATATGTTTTGCACTAGCTTTAGGGATTATTAGTCATAGTCACATGGTATCATAGGATTGGGGTGCTTCTAATTATTGAGTTGTTCTTTCCTACTATTTAATGCTAGACAGTGGAGGGTATCTTTAGTCGTTGTCTGAGTTATGTATGTGGCAAGTCAGAGCCTGTACGACTTTGACGGAACTAGGTAGCCTGTAACCCTTGTGCATATTTTTCCTTTGCGAGTGTAGCAGCATACTAGCGAAGGGCTTATGCCTAATCTTGCTCGTATGCTTGCTACCTCATTTTGTTGACCTTTGTGGAGCGCCAAGGTAAGACCAGATACTTGAGATCTGGACTTACCAAGAGAGCCTCCTAGTCACTTAACGTAACATAAGGGAAATCTGTTCAAGGGGAGACAGTAGGCTACGAGCATGCTTGCGCTCTGCCTAGGTTCCTTGTACCTTTTGTGCCACTGCTAGACTTTATTAGTGAGAAAGACAGCATTGTGTTCATTAACTTTAACTGCGTATGCTTTAGGAATTATTCACGCCTTATTTTAGCCTAGGTTGATGCATAGTGCACAACCCAGTTTGGCTGTTACATTGGCTAAGGAAGTACTGTTTTTGAGCGGCTATTATTAGTGCTGTCACAGAGTTGTTGCACTCCCTTGTTATATGTATATGTATCCTACTTGTTGGTGTATTTAAGATACACGGTTTGGTGTCCTGCCCCTGCATTATTTCTGTTCTATATTGACGAGCATCTTAGAGCATCAGACTTTTTCAGAAGATTCCATATCTGTTTGCTGTAGGACTAGACTTCCAGTGTTTTCATAGAGCATTGAAGAGTTTAGTGTTGAGTACAGACTCACACTAAAGTTAACGTAAGCATATACTCCTTTATTAAATCATATGATAGTTTATTTAAGCATTGTGATTACTTGAGAGCATTTTCGTAACGTAAGTACTCCTGTTGTGAGTTGGCTTTGCCGTCACCGGAAAGCCTTTGTAGAAGTGCACTAAAACCCAGTTAATTGATACCCCGTTATCCAGTAGATTATTTCTGGAGGGTTTAAGTGTTTTGTTCACCGGCGTAATAGTTCGAGGATTTGGAATTAGCGTACCGTTGTTGCAGATATAGCCTATCATCTAGTCCATTATTAAGTGCCCTTGTTTATTTCGCAGTGCCGGTCGTAACAAATGGCGACCTTAGTCCAGTATATAGTGAACTGAATATTGCAGTTTTTTTTGGAGAAATCTTATAGCCATTTGGGGTTGAATTTATTTCTCGCATTGTTGACAGTGGACATTGTTTTGAGGATATATAGAACTTGTTGGAGTTATTGGTGACCTAGTATTGCACTAAAAAAAACATCTTCGAATATTTGTTGGTGAATAAAGCTACACGAGAGTTTGGCTACTTTTGTCTTGACTTGAGAATTTTTGTTGTTGACTCCATCATGTCACTGGACGGGTCTGAGCATAGTGAGGGCACAGTGTGAGAGACAGGCGAGGAGGTGGAGAAGGTGGAGTTGTTTAACGGCGTTCGGGTGGTGAACAATGAGGAGGATGCTCGGATTTTTTTGGAGGAGCCTGACGGTGGACCGTGTGTCGGGGCTGGACCGGTACGGACTGCAGTGTATAGCCACGGTCGTGGGGTTTTCCGGTACTAGCGGTTTGTCGAGAGGTGAGCTGGTTACCTGTGTGCTCGGTGGTGTGCGTGGGGCTTCGGGTGGAGGGGAGCTGGGGCACCTTCGTCCCAGCCCCCATTCCACTCGACTCCTATCATGGCGCCCCCTCGGGCTCCGGAGCCTGGTACGTTCCCGCAGGCCGATGCCCGTTGGCGGTTGGGTATGCCTCTGAGTAACTCACTGGGTGGGTCCCCGTTAGTAGCACCCCCTCCTCAAGATTTGTCTTCCGAGCTGTTGCTTCAGCTCGAGCTTGCCAAACTTAAGCAACAGACTGAGCTCGAGCAGCAGAGGGCTGAGCTCGAGCAGCGAAAGCATGAGGCTGAGCTCGAGCAGCGGGAGCGAGAGTCTGATCAGAAGTATAGGTACCAGTCTGAGTCTGCAAGGTATTGTGCCGATATTGACCTAGAGAAAACTCGTGTAGAGGTGATGAGGAACCGGGTCGTCCAGGGGGGACGACCCCATGACCAGTCCCTGTCGCATCTACTAAAGTTGGTTCCAGTGTTTGATGAGTTAGGAGTTACAGAATTCTTTCTCCGTTTTGAGAAAAAGTGCCGGGAGGACCAATGGCCCGAGGAGAAGTGGGCAGCCCTTGTTTCTTCACGATTGACGGGGAAAGCACTCAAGGCGTACGATGCTTTACCCCTAGAGTCTTGCATTGACTACGAGGTGTTGAAAGAGGCTGTCCTGTGGGCGTATGAGCTACAGCCAGAGACCTATAGGCTGAAGTTTAGGCGGTTCCAAAAAGAAAGGAGAGTACTTTCCAGGAACACGCTAGAGAGCTGTCAGATGCATTTGAAAATTGGTTGAGGTCGGAGAAGGCAACTACTTTTGATGCAGTAAAGCAATTAGTGTTGTTAGAACAATTTTTTTAAATGTACTGGCAGTGACTTGACTCTTAACCTGAAAGAAAAGCAACCGAAAACTCTGGAGGAGGCGGCGGAGCTGGCTGACCTCAGGTTGTCATTGATTCGTGGGTGCGGGTCTGCACAGAGAGCTGAGGCAGGTAACAAGGGGCGTACCACTCCACCCCCCCGAATTAATGACACAACTAATTATCCATTTAAGAGTACTGTTGCCAATTATGATCCCAAGTCGAAACCCTTCCCATTAAAGAAAGGCCAGGGCCCTTACCCACCTCAGGGGAATTCCAAGAGTGAAGTGGAATGTTTCAAGTGTCATAAGAAGGGGCATATTGCGCGCTCATGTCCGAGCGCACCGCCTACAGCAGTGGTGTCACTAGTGAGCAACATCGGCGTGTCTTTGAGGTCTTCCGCGTTTGCCCGGGGTAAACAGTCGGTTGCGAAGTCATCACCGGTGCAGAAGCAGCAGGAGGGCTCGTCACCCGTCCGAGATGTTTTTTGTGGTCATAGGGGGCACGGCACTGTGAGGTGGGCTGGTGTGAAGCATAGGCTTGTGTTGCTGCATGATACGGGCGCTTCCCAGACACTTGTTTAGAATTTAACTGGCAAGCCTATTAACGCGGCTCTGGTTGTGGTGGTTCAAGGCATCAATGCTATGCGGTCTTACCCACTGGTTAGAGTGGAGCTTGAGGTGGACGGTGTGACACGGGAGTTGGATGTGGGTGTGGTGGAGAAATTGCCAGTTGAGGGGGTCGACCTCCTTCTCGGCAACGACTTTGCGGTGCCCACTTCCGAGGTTCCACCCTTAGTCGTTGCCGAGAGGGAGGCCGACACGAGTAGGGAGGGGCAAGAGTGGCTCGAGAGGTGCCAGATGCCGCAGATGGCGTGTGCTGTCACCAGGTCTCAGTCCGCTCAGGTGTCACAGCCTAGTACCCAAGTTTTAGGCCAGCGGAGGAAGGGTCGGAAGGAGAAAGTCAAGGCTGGTCGGGTTGAGAGTTTGGATCCAGCGACACTCCTTGGTGACTCGGTACTTGCACCCATTATGAGGTCCGGAGTGGCCCCAGAACCTGTTTCCCCTAGTGACATGGTAGGGCGAGTTAGCACTCCGCGACAGAAACGTTCCCAGGCGAAGCAGGCAAGGCTTGAGCAGCCCAGTATTGGGGGTGGCCACAAGTTGCTTCAGGAGCATTTAGATAGGTTGGCACCCTCGGATATATGTCGGTTGCAAGTAGAAGATCCTGGGCTTGAGAGTTGTGGGAACGGGGCTATAGAACTCGACGAGGACGGGGATGCAAAGCCGGGAGATTTTTTTCATGTTGGGGGAATCCTGTACCGCCGTTTTTTGGATCCCAGACGTAGTTGGGATGGTGGGGCAAGAGTGGTTGACCAGTTGGTGGTCCCTGAGAAGTGTCGTGATAGCCTGTTGCGGTTGGCGCACGATGTTCCGTTGGCAGGTCACTTGGGTGTGAGTAAAACGTTGGCCTCGTTATCTAGGTTGTTCTGGTGGCCAGGTATTAAAGCCCAAGTTTCGGCCTGGGTGGCGATGTGTGGTACCTGCCAGAAGATGGGAAAGCCGAATCAGAGCATACCTAAGGCTCCGTTGCACCCAGTGCCTGCTATTGGTCCGCCCTTCAGCAAGGTTATAATCGACATGGTAGGCCCTCTGCCTCCCACTAGTGCAGGTAACAGGTTTTTGCTAACCCTCATGGACGTCTCCACTCGCTACCCTGATGCATACCCTATGATAAATGGCAAGTCTAAAACTGTTGTGCGAAACTTGCTGTTGTATTGCTCGAGATACGGGTACCCGCAGGAAATTGAGTCGGACCAAGGGTCGAATTTCACGTCCACACTCTTTAAACAGACCATGCAGCAGCATGGGATCAATACGGTTGTCTCTTCAGCTTATCACCCAGAGAGTCAAGGGGTGTTGGAAAGATGGCATTCCACTTTGAAAAGCATGTTGCGGTGCTACTGTTTGGAGAACGGCAAGGATTGGGACCTAGGGTTACCGTACGTTTTGTTTGCGGCACGAGAGGTACCTGGGGAGAGCCTTGGGTTTAGCCCCAACGAGTTAGTTTTCGGGCATCAGGTTAGAGGTCCTCTGAGCATAGTGAGAGAGATCTGGGAAGGGACTGTGCCGCCATGTTCTCTAATTAAGTATGTCCTCGAGAGTAGAGACAGGATGCTGAAAAGCCTGGAGTTGGCAGGGAGAAATTTGGTAGATAATCAGGCCTTGATGAAGGATCGGTATGACATCAAAGCAAAGCTCCAGGAGTTTGTGGTAGGACAGGAGGTTTTGGTCTTATTGCCCTTAGTAGGCCATCCCCTGTCGGCCAAGTTTGTCGGTCCTTACAAGGTCGTGCGGAAGTTGTCTGACCTAGATTACCTTGTGGCTACTCCGGATAGGCGGAAGAAAAATCCGCTCTGTCATGTGAACCTGTTAAAAGAGTTCGTGAGGCGCCCACCTGAGCAGCCTACTGTCCCTGTGTTGGTCTGCAGCGGCCAAGGTGGAGAAGGAGAGGGGGGCAGTGAGGCACAGGTGGAGGAAAGTTGGGATTGTCATGTCTCGGCGGATCAGTGGGCGGGGAACACGAACCAGGTGGCTGTGGAAGCGCTTGAGCACCTGCCTGAGGAACAGCGTGCAGCGATCCAGCACCTGTTCAGTTTATATCCCACTGTGTTTTTTTACGAACTGGCACTCGGGTACACAATGGCTCTCAATCAGGACTCGAGTACGGCTCGCTGCCACAACGGAAACACACGATCCCAACCCCTGAGTACTGCCAGCCGAACACAAAAAACACCAATACCCTCCTGAGTTCAATCTGCTATAACGGGGCATACAAGAACTCGGTACTAGTGTTCAACAACAGACTAATAAAGAGACAGGAATTATCTAGTCTGGTCAACAATCAAACAAAGAAGTAAGAAACAACAACACAAAAGAATAGTGTTGGCCGAAGCCGAAGTAATCCACCGTTGACTAAGAACTTAAGAAGTCCCCCACCCTATACTTCGGATCGGCACTATTACGTTACGTTAATTAATAGTCCTTAAGCATCGAGCAAGGAATCTTCTGAAAAAGTTAGACGTTTCTCGGATGCTCGTAAGAAGTACGTATCGGATTTTGAACAGTAATTCAATAAGCAAAAACACTGGCAGTTAAATACTATTAAAGGTTTAAATTGGCATAAGAATAATTAAAAGAATATGCAATAGTAAATGGCAAACATTAAAAAGAAGTACTCCGCAAATGCAACGGCAATAGCCTACTAGGATTGTGCTCGTGGGCCACTAATCACTAAAGTAGCCAAGCTTGCAACACATGAAATCAATAGTGCATAAACAATATCATACATAAGGAAAGCTTCAATACTATTCTGTATCTACTAATCGAGTAAAGTCTAGCTGGGGTACTGTGGGCAAAAGGTAGCAGTGACTGAGCAAAAACGGCTCGTAGCCTAGCGAAGTCCTCACAACTGTTTAAAGTATTACGTTAACACTAACAAGTGCACTTTGAGAAATCCAGATCCCTTGTATCTGGTTTTCTCCCGGCTCCTTGACAAAGTAAAAACAAACTGTTAACAAAATACAGGGTGGGTAGGCTCTTGCCCTCACGCACTGTAAATTATTAACTCAACACAGTCAGCCGCGAAGACAACCTAGGCTTCACTGAACCGAAACGAGTATGCAGGTTTATCGCTTAACCACTGCATCAAACAACAACTTGTAACACAGAAAAGCCTTACCCCAGTCTAGCATTACCTAGACTAGCAGAAAACAGGAATAATAATAATAACACACAGGGAAATGCATATACAAGTGCAACAAACATAAATCAATCCTATTCTAAGTTAACCCTTCCAAAATAGGCTATCTAATAGGCAAGTATCTTAGTGAGAACTCAAGCGATAATACGTTGGCTGACTAGCTCTGCACCAACGGGACCATGGAAGTTAAAAAGGGTAGGGAAAAGAGGAGATAAGAATGTAAGGTAGTAGAGAAAGTTCACATCAGTCAGAAGAATATATATAGTTAGCAAGGGAAATGAGAAGTCGCTCTGCCGAATGAGTTCTGATTAAAAAATGGCTAGACTTCCCTTTTTATACCCGGCCCTCTAGTGAGCCCAACGTGAACTACTAAGGACCGCCCACTGACAATCATTACGTAATTTCTCTCTCCTCTGGGATAGACAAAGGCTTTCCTAGCACTGAGGGGAGGGGGGAGGGGGGGAGTGCTAGTGAGTTAGGCCCACCTCCCGCCTGGCGCACCCACTGACCCCCATTACGTAATTTCTCTCTCTCCTCTCATCATTACAAATAAGTTTTACACACAATACTTATAACTAATGATATAAAATAGAACTCGTTGACTCAGATGAAAACAAAATACATATTCATAATACTTATAGTACAACGGCTCACATGAACTAAGTTAGGAAACTCTACATAGACTACAGCCAAAGTTCCTGCCCTGACGATCCTAGCGAGAGTGGGGCATGACTAGGCGTTCTGTACAGCATGCTCACACTGGACATGCGTCACAGTTTGCCGAGCACCCAGACCTCACATCTCATGCGGTGCATGATGTTGACGTTGGAGACCACCCCCCCTTTAAATCGGTGCCCTATCGTGTACCTTCCATTAAACTTCCGGCTCTCCGAGCGGAGTTAGGCTACATGTTGGAGAGGGGCTGATAGAAAAAGGGGCGGTTAGGTGGACATCTCCCGTCACTGCAGCCTAAACCAGATGGCAAGGTCAGGTTTTGCATTGACTTCAGGCGGTTGAACGGCTAACCCCCACCAATGCCTACCCTCTTCCCCGCGTAGATGACAGTGTTGACAAGATCGGGTGTGCAAGTTACCTCACCAAGGTGGATCTTGTCAAAGGTTACTGGCAGGTGCCGTTGTCTGAGCGGGCGAAGCAGGTGTGCGGGTTTGTGGTGGATGGGAACACTTACCGTTGCAACGTTATGCCGTATGGGCTGAAGAATGCACCTGCAACTTTCCAATGCCTGATGAATGAGTTAGTGGCGGAGATCCCTAACTGCACCGTTTATCTAGATTATGTGGTAATCTACGATGATGACTTTGAAAGCCATTGCGAGCACATCGGGGCATTGTTCAGGAAGCTGAGTGAGGCTCATTTGGTGGTCAATCTGGGCAAATGTGATTTTGTTCGGGCAACTGTGCAGTATTTGGGGTTTGTGGTAGGGTTAGGCCAGGTGTGCCCCCCCCCCCCCCCCCCTACCAAGATACAGGCTATTAATCAGTTCCCCAGGCCGACCACCAAAAGACAGATCATGAGGTTCTTGGGCATGATTGGGGATTACCGCAGATTCATCCGCGGATACTCCTCGGTGTTGGCTACTTGCAAAGACGAAAAAGTTTGGGTGGCCACCTGAGTGTGAGAAGGCCTTCTCACTGGTGAAGCATCTTTTGTGCACTCACCCCATACTCAGGGCCCCAGACTTCTCAAGACCTTTTCAGCTAGCGACAGATGCTAGCGGCGTAGGGGATGGTGCCGTCTTGTTGCAGACAGACACAGAAGGTGTGGAACACCCAGTAAGCTTCTTTTCTAAAAAGTTCAACTCAGCACAAAAGAACTGTTCAGTAGTAGACAAGGAGCTTCTGGCCATTGTGCTGGCGCTCAGGCACTTTGAGGTGTATGTTCCCGCTTTTGGCCCAGTCGTGGTGATTTACACTGACCACCACCCTTTGAAGTTTTTGAATCAGTTCCACAACCAGAATATGAGGCTAACCAGATGGTCTTTAATGTTGCAGGAGTATAATCTGGACATTCGCCATATTGCCGGTTGTGACAATGTGATAGCTGACTGTTTGTCCAGGGTGGAGGACCCAGGGTAGATCACCACAGGTGTGTTTGGTGGAGTGGAGAAAAACGCTGCCAAAAACACTATTAAAAAATATAAAAACCTCACATAAATTTTTTTTCTTTTTGATAGTATATAAGTGCAGTATATTACAGCAAGAATCTAAGACACTCTGAGTTGTTGTCTTAGTAGGCTAGTTTGGTGAAGCTTACTCGTTGAGCGTGATATAATTATTATTATGCTATTATTTTGGGGAAGTATTGTGTAGATTTTTTTTTTTTTTTCATAATGAAGTGTTTTATGTTTGTGATCGTGCCTTGTTTTCACAACTTGGGAGAGTAGCTGGGTGATGCGGGGTTGGTGGGCATTCTGTCTGGTCAGATGTGGAGTTCACCTGAGGCTGAAATGTCCCACATCTTGGGCGGGGTGTTACGCTGGCCAGCTTGCCAGAATGTACTCGTAACTCGTTAGCGCTCGCCAGGGCAGTGAAATGGGCTATAATAATCGAAGAACGATGTTCTTTCTTTCATAGTGTTCATGTTGTCACAGACAGATCAGTGGTGGTCTTTATTCTTGTCTGTGACACTTGGAAGTATTTTATATCATTGATAGAGTATAAGATATGTAGTGTGACTTGTAAGGAGAAAGAGAGCGAGCAGCGAGGTGGTAATATGTGCGTGTGTATGTACGTGTGACTCCCTCGCTCGGGCGGAGGTTCCCACGCTCGTGATTGGTCGGCTGGCCTGACGCGTCACATGACGCCTGCTCTTCATGACGTAGTCGTCTGTGATTGGAGGCCGCTGCCCTAGTAGGGTGGTGCGGGCTCCTGCCCGCGTGTCTCCTTCAGAGCTTGGCATAGCGTGCTTGGTCCTACATGTCCTTTGCAATCTGTCCCCAATCTAACCCCCTGTACTACTGTTTCTCTCTCTGGACTTCTTCTTTTCCAATACTTCTCATCTTTATTCAATTACTTATCCCTTCTGGTTCTGCATACGACTTCCATAGTCTGCCAGTCGTATTACCAGCACCAGTTCTCCATATATGTTTTGCACTAGCTTTAGGGATTATTAGAGTCATAGTCACATGGTATCATAGGATTTGGGTGCTTCTAATTATTGAGTTGTTCTTTCCTACTATTTAATGCTAGACAGTGGAGGGTATCTTTAGTCGTTGTCTGAGTTATGTATGTGGCAAGTCAGAGCCTATACGACTTCGACGGAACTAGGTAGGCTGTAACCCTTGTGCATATTTTTCCTTTGCGAGTGTAGCAGCATACTAGCGAAGGGCTTTTGCCTACTCTTGCTCGTATGCTTGCTACCTCATTTTGTTGACCTTTGTGGAGCACCAGGGTAAGACCAGATACTTGAGATCTGGACTTACCAAGAAAGCCTCCTAGTCACTTAACGTAACATAAGGGAAATCTGTTCAAGGGGAGACAGTAGGCTACAAGCATGCTTGCGCTCTGCCTAGGTTCCTTGTACCTGTTATGCCACTGCTAGACTTTTTTAGTGAGAAAGACAGCATTGTGTTCATTAACATTAACTGCGTATGCTTTAGGAATTATTCACGCCTTATTTTAGCCTAGGTTGATGCATAGTGCAGAACCCAGTTTGGCTGTTACGTTGGCTAAGGAAGTACTGTTTTTGAGCGGCTATTATTAGTGCTGTCACAGAGTTGTTGCACTCCCTTGTTATATGTATATGTATCCTACTTGTTGGTGTATTTAAGATACACGCTTTGGTGTCCTGCCCCTGCATTATTTCTGTTCTATATTGACGAGCATCTTAGAGCATCAGACGTTTTCAGAAGATTCCATATCTGTTTGCTGTAGGACTAGACTTCCAGTGTTTTCATAGAGCATTGAAGAGTTTAGTGTTGAGTACAGACTCACACTAAAGTTAACGTAAGCATATACTCCTTTATTAAATCTTATGATAGTTTATTTAAGCATTGTTATTACTTGAGAGCATTTTCGTAACGTAAGTACTCCTGTTGTGAGTTGGCTTTGCCGTCACCGGAAAGCCTTTGTAGAAGTGCACTAAAACCCAGTTAATTGATACCCCGTTATCCAGTAGATTAACTCTGGAGGGTTTAAGTGTTTTGTTCACCGGCGTAATAGTTCGAGGGTTTGGAATTAGCGTACCGTTGTTGCAGATATAGCCTATCATCTAGTCCATTATTAAGTGCCCTTGATTATTTTGTAGTGCCGGTCGTAACACGAGGCCCCAGTCTCCCACAACCCTGACCCAAAGTCTGAAGAAGCAACCTTCCCAGTAGTGTAAACCTATGCCAGTACTACCGACCCCCACCTGTTCGTAGAACTACGCAATTTATGACACCTGATTGACCCATACCCTGATTAAGTTTCTAGTTCTTGTAATTAAAAGAAGAATGGATGGCTAACTTGACAAGTACCGTACGAGAGAGGCGAGAGGAGGACGAGGCCCAAACCTAAATAGGAGATAATACCTAGGATGTGAGTAAACTATGTCTCTATTTTTGCTATACGTTGAAAGTTGAAGTTGACACGTGTATGTCAGATCATCCACGAGAGAGAGCACAGTCTGAGGCAAGCAGACCTACCATAGAAGATGGCGGTACCCACCCCTGCTGTGCAACTGTGGGAAACTGAAGTCGGCCTAGAGTGTGACCCACGAGCACACGATGCACGAGCGAGGCGCCATTCGATAGGAGCAATGAGGCCCTTCTTGGATGATCAAGAGGACGACCAAGGGATTTCAACAGTTCAACCCCTCGTGAGTAGCCTACTAAACCGACAATCGCACGCCTAGCCCATAATAACATCTACCTTGTGTTTACTAGTAATCTAATTTGAGAAGCTATATATAAAAAGAAAGTCTACTCAGATTTTCCGCTGAAATACCTCTTTGTCTCTCCTCAGGAAACTTCTCACTCTTCAAAAGAGGACCCTGTGCTGACCCAGATCTCCATCTAATCTGGCATCATGACTCTCTTCTATTATACCCAGTATCTCACCTGATAAGATTACCTCTCCTTAATCTTTGGTTGACTCAATGCATTCATCAGCTGTCGACGGGGTTCCACGTTTAATGTTTTCCCACAACTCTATAGGGTCCTCCAGGGAGCCAAGCTGTCATGGTAAACTTAAAAGGTTAATAGGAAACGTATCTCAGTTTTAAAGCACTCGAGGGTTAAAGTACACCGAGAATGGTTGTAATTTTGAAAAGATAATATCCTCTTCTCACAATTCTATGTTCTTCTTCTGAGAACTGATAACGCCGACATGTCATGAAAATATCCCAGGTCATTCACAGTAAGGGGCACTGAATACCTTATACCGAAAATATTGCGAGGACTGTATGATAACATTCATAAACAACATAGATACCAATATTGACAGCTAATACAGCACACTTTACCAACCAAGATCACAATGAATCAATTAACAAACTGGGATCCTCGTACAAGTTACTGGCTACTAAAATGGGGAGGGTGAATTAGGTACGGTGTACAATAAGTTAGTGCAGGGTATGAAACAGGTAAGTTTTCGAATTTCTTTCCAAGTAAACGTCAGTAAGTTCGAAAAGGCCAAAAACTAGGTTGTTGGAATTAAGTTCGAAATGGTCTAGTTTGAATTAGATTCGAAAATATCCACTCCACATTAAATTCGAAATTCGGCAATAAGTTCGAAAATCCTTCGAACTTGTTTCCCACGAACCAATTTTGTTGGCAACTAGGGGGAAAAAAGATATTATAGTGGCTGAATATGCATAAGAAATACTTAAAAATAACCAGATTTCAGATACTGTATAAACCTGTTAAAAAAATAACCCATGTCATCAGTTAACTCATATTAACCTTTTCACTGCGGGTGACGCAACACACGTTCTGGAAGTATCATGGAATTATTACCCCATTAAAACCTGTGGAGATGAGCGTGAGTGATCAGGAGCACAGCAGACCCCCGTCCGCTCAGCTGCTCGACACTGACTCTCTCTCCCCACGTATCGCGAGATATATTCAGTGTTGCCAAAGGCAAATGTAACAGAATATTGCTAATTTTTAGCGAATATTGGCGATGTCTGTAGTAACGCTGCGCAAGCTAAAGAGCTCATTCTGGTGTAAATTGAAAGCTCTTTTCTTCTAGGTTTTTGGCTTTTTGCTGCAAACATTTTATTTCATTCATGCACTTGTTTAAGCAATCAGGATTGCCTGAATGAGCCCTATTATAGAGGGAAATCTCCCGCACTGAAAGGGTTAAAGTTGATCTTATATGAGTTGCTTAATGCAGAGTGGGAAATCTAACAATAACATTCATATGGGTTTTAGACAGTAATGTAAATAGTTGTATTGTTGAGTAATGTATGCTTATTGCAACATTATTAGTAAAATGAGGGCATAACACATCACAAATGGAATTTCATTAATAAACCCTCATCTATCCATCTACAATTCCGTGTTTACTTATCCAGTACTATGACTACTTAGTCACACCTCACCGACTTCTTCATTCAATAATTATTGTACAGCGAAAGGTTATCTCCGGATTTTTTTGTTTATATATTTATGTTGCTTTACTTTATTCTTCTGAATGTTGTCTAGCTTGGATGCAACCTTTTTCTTGTCTTGTGACTTTACAATCGATCATGACAGAACAAATAAAAAATTGGGACAGAGTATAATTATTTAGAGATAGCTTGTATTTCGAAAACCTTTATATATTTTCAACCTCTTAAAGTTCTTACAGAATTTTCGAAAGTTACTCCAGCAAGGTTCATGATAGTACATATGGAAGGTGAATTTAGATGCCACCTATTCGAGTGTTACTTCAAATCTACCTATAGTCAACATGCTTCTACTCTCTTACATATATAATTGTGGAAAAGGATTCACATAACACTGACAACGATGCTAATGCATATCCCACACGGAAAACACTTATAACAATAGCCAGTACATCGCGTGTTGTGCTGAGGTCCATGGAAAGAAATAATGCTGTTTGTTTTTTTCAATACAATAATCACAATGAATATTGGTAATAGTCAATCACCTAATACCCAATCAAACATCTAAATATGGGAATGAATGTGTACCTAAAAATGTATTGGCATTGTGCAACATAATGACATGCATGAACATTCATTAATGGTTAATGAATCCGCTACATCCCGATTCCTCTACATCCTGTTTTAGATAATGTCGTTGTGCAAGAGCCACCACAATCGGTAGCAGAAACCTGGCAGGTTCACTTTGTTCATTTTGGCTCTGCAAGCAACTTTAGTCTTAGTGTTTAATGTCGTATAAGCAGTCGTTTTAGAGGAGTAGTGCATCAAAATTTCCGGAGACGACAAAAAATAAGACAATATGGAGGTGTAAGAACCATCATAGTCAGTAGCAGAAACCTGGTAGGTTTATTTTGTTAATTTTGGCTCTGCGAACAACTTTGGTCTTCGTTTTTTTGTTTAGTTTTCAATGCCGTGCCAGCAGTCGTTTAGGAGTAGAGCGTTAAAGGTTCCAGAGACGACAAAATGCCGCGAAATTGCCTACTTAGGGAGTGTAGCAAAAACTCGGCAGGTTCACTTTGTCCATTATAGCTCTGCACACAGATTTAGTCTTAGTGTTCAATGTCGTGGAGGCAGCCATTTAGAAGGAGTAATGCATCAAACATTCTAGAGACGACAACATTCAATTTAGTAAAACACAGTCCTCTTACTAGAGGAATCGGAAAAATATTCGTTAATGAAATTGTCACTCAATACGTTGAGCATGTTTTACGTACACGCAACAAGATATCCAACTGGCCCAGGGTTTAGTCTAGTAATGTTATTTTACCTGTAATGTGTAGAGGTATGACTCTCAAAATATATAGACTTAACCTACCCATCGGTTTGTTATTGTCTGCCTTTGGCGTTTCTCGTGTCTGTATTTATAAGTATCTTGAATAGCTTAAATATTAGTAGATCTGGGCCAGCAGGAGATCTTGCCAGCTGTACATGTGTACTTGATAATTTTAAACCATTAAAAACTCAAACACCAGAAAACCCTTTAAATGTGATTACTATACATGTAGCAGTTGCTTGTCCTAAACAAAACTATTATATAATGTAATTGGTACACACCTAATCATGTCTGGTTATATTATTGGTACACACCTAATCATGTCTGGTTATATTATTGGTACACACCTAATCATGTCTGGTTATATTATTGGTACACACCTAATCATGTCTGGTTATATTATTGGTACACACCTAATCATGTCTGGTTATATTATTGGTACACACCTAATCATGTCTGGTTATATTATTGGTACACACCTAATCATGTCTGGTTATATTATTGGTACACACCTAATCATGTCTGGTTATATTATTGGTACACACCTAATCATGTCTGGTTATATTATTGGTACACACCTAATCATGTCTGGTTATATTATTGGTACACACCTAATCATGTCTGGTTATATTATTGGTACACACCTAATCATGTCTGGTTATATTATTGGTACACACCTAATCATGTCTGGTTATATTATTGGTACACACCTAATCATGTCTGGTTATATTATTGGTACACACCTAATCATGTCTGGTTATATTATTGGTACACACCTAATCATGTCTGGTTATATTATTGGTACACACCTAATCATGTCTGGTTATATTATTGGTACACACCTAATCATGTCTGGTTATATTATTGGTACACACCTAATCATGTCTGGTTATATTATTGGTACACACCTAATCATGTCTGGTTATATTATTGGTACACACCTAATCATGTCTGGTTATATTATTGGTACACCTAATCATGTCTGGTTATATTATTGGTACACACCTAATCATGTCTGGTTATATTATTGGTACACACCTAATCATGTCTGGTTATATTATTGGTACACACCTAATCATGTCTGGTTATATTATTGGTACACACCTAATCATGTCTGGTTATATTATTGGTACACACCTAATCATGTCTGGTTATATTATTTTCAAATAAACACTTGTTTTTTTTAACATCCCAATTTTATTGGAAATGATCAAATATGTTATGAAAGGCAAATTAATGTAAATTAATTGTAATGCTCTAGAGATACTTCAGAAGTCAATTATATGTAAGCGAAACTATTATGGTAAGTTGAGAGAGGCTCGGCACCTCCCCGAGGACCTTGACTTGAAGCGCCACACTCTGTATCATCAGCCTCTCATATATCCTCCTCCTCCTGCCTGGCTAACATCCTTCACCATAACATTACTGCCACACTGCTAATCTTTCCCTCAGTACGTGATGCATGTATTCCCCGGGTCCAGCTCTCAGCGTCAGCACGCCGACCCGACTATTATTCCTACGCTAAGTAGCAATAACGACGTGTAATTCCCTGTCTTAATACAGGTCATTACTTCCTGCTTGAGATAATCTACGATGCAATTCCGTCTGGTGACCGAGCCGTTACCACGGCCATACTTCTTCCTTTAACTGCAAACTAAATGCAAAACATATGCATCCCATATTCATGTTAGCTTCTTGTGTAAAGACTGCCTTCTTTTATTTTGAATTTTAAAATAATGAGCACATAAATTACTCGAACGAAATTTAATTATTGGCTTGAACTGTTCACAATTTCCATAGCCTTTCTTTTTTAGCGTATTATCCTCTCTCAGAAAATTATGCTATGCTATTTCTCATTTTCGCTCTTACTTATTCGTATATATCTTCCTAGTGATCAAGTTATTGCATAATTGTGACGGGAAAATTGCTTACTATCCATTGTGTTATAATTTATGAAGTGTAGTTCGACGAAATATACAGGAGTTGGTGATGATGTACGGAAGTGTTACAGACGATATACGCCAGGTGAATAAATCCTGTGATGGGGATTTATGTGGTCAAATAATGTTCAGCTAAGGTCTTAGTGCCAAAGTATTGATGATTGTAGGGTACTGGTTCTCTTAAGGGAATGATTTCAAAGGCAATAACTAAAAACCTTGGTCTTCTAGTTCAGTTTGAGAAATGGAAATAATTACATATATAACAATAAACTAGTATATGTTAAGGCACTGAACACAATAATTACATATATAACAATAAACTAGTATATGTTAAGGCACTGAACACAATAATTACATATATAACAATAAACTAGTATATGTTAAGGCACTGAACACAATAATTACATATATAACAATAAACTAGTATATGTTAAGGCACTGAACACAATAATTACATATATAACAATAAACTAGTATATGTTAAGGCACTGAACACAATAATTACATATATAACAATAAACTAGTATATGTTAAGGCACTGAACACAATAATTACATATATAACAATAAACTAGTATATGTTAAGGCACTGAACACAATAATTACATATATAACAATAAACTAGTATATGTTAAGGCACTGAACACAATAATTACATATATAACAATAAACTAGTATATGTTAAGGCACTGAACACAATTCAAAACGAACATAAGAGTCTGATATGTCAGATTGTATTTTATTGGTGTGAATACTTAATGTGAAAGACCATCGATGTCATTTATGGAGAGATAAACACAAAATATCATATCCATAAATGCACATACAAAACATGAATACAGATATGCTTTGGTTCAAACTGCGGAGTTATGTTATTTTTAATCATATTAAAGTGATACATATAGTGAATAAGCAGACAATTGAGGAAGTGGGTTAATGAGAGAGAGAGAGTTACACAGAGTTACACAGATACTCAGACCACACAGACATTGCGGTCCTAACTAGATGGTCCGGCCTTAATACTACTAGACAGGGACAGTTTATAGTGTAAGAATAGGACAGTAAAGTAGAAGGCTTTCTCCCCACCTTCCGCTCCCTCCGGCTAAAAAGCCGTACCGGAAAATATAGTCCAGCGGCATAGCTCAACATTATGGATGAATTTTTAATTTTGTTATACCAGCATGAAACTTTGCACATTTGTAGAGGAACATTAGACGATCATTTTAAGATATAGTGCAAAGCTGGACAATGATTTGTTACCAAGAAAACAGACTTTTACTACTTTACGTATATTATGTATAATAACATCACAAATAATAGGGGTAGGGGTGCACAAATAATCATAACTTCATGAAAGTTTACGCTATTCATACAAGTGTGGTCCATGTGTTATCATAACATGTTTATACAGCAGTACATACATGTATTTTGATTACAATTGGCCATTGTGGTGGCACTTCGATGACGATTTCACAACAAATTCAAGGGAACACGTAATACTGCATGTTGCTACAAATATCAATACTACCAACTATGCACTAACATAATATCATCATTGACCACTAAAATAAATTTGACCCATTCGATGACTACAATGTACAATTACAATGCCTCTTACTTCAGAAATATTAAATATAGCAGTACATTTACTATACTAGCCACAGGCTATGGCATTCAGCATCTAATGGCAACTAGTACCTAATCTCTAGTGCACATCCCATCACACATGCATAGTGGGGTGCAGGATAGGGCAGCTGTCACACATTTGCAGCGAGATGTGCAGTTTGTCTTGCACCCGCAGTGTACAAGTTCGTAGCACGCTTTTGATGCTTCTGATAGCGTCGTCCATTTAGGTTGCAGTTCACCTTCCACAAGCATCCAACCCCAGGATGTCGCATCTGGGAGCACTGGCATTACCACTGTGGTTTGTCCCCAAATGTAGCCCCCTTGGTAGCAACTTTAGCAAGCCCGGCGGATGTGTTGAAGCAGTGCAGCCTGTGTTGGTGGTAGTCCTTCAATGGCCCGTCCCTTCTTTGTGCACAAATGCTTTCGGACATCATTGACTTTTTCACGGTCGCTGGTTCTGTCATACATCAATGACACAAACCGTTCAAGTGTAGCGAGACACTCAACCGAGACATCTGATGGGCAATGCGCTAATTCCAGGAATGCATTGGTTGCAGTTGGAAAACACTGCCATGTTGCCCATGCAGTGTTCTTTCCACGCCCACAGAAGTAAGATGTTGTGTCGCAACCTGTTATAGCATGGAACATGGGGAGGCTTTTACACCTATCAGCACCAAGAGCAAAGGCATAAGCATGGGCAGGTAATAATGTGTAGTTCTTCCCAATTCCGTATGCAATCCACAGTTCCTTAACTGCACAACGATGAGCAACGTTGACCACTAGAACCACAACATCAGCGTCTACTGTACGAATTATGATAGACTGATGCCCCTTTGCTACAGCATCCACAACATGCACCATAATGCGGGTGTCCGCTTCCTCGTGCGAGCAAGGTGACAGCATACTTTTGTTTTCTTGGGGTGGAAACATGAGAACCTCGGGGCCATATGTTGCCACAACCATCTTGCCTTCTGTTTGTATCTTGCTGGTTTCCTCAGACAGAAATTTGAATAACTCTTTCTTGTTGCTATCTAATCGCAAGAAACTCTGCCAGTTTTGGGTGACAGAAACAGAAGGTAGGACGCGACGTCTTGTTCCACTTCCTCGTTTGGCTCTTGTGGCTGCCTTTAAGCTAGTTGCAAAGTAATCATCCCATACTATATCGATCCTGTTCTCTTTTTCCAACCATGTTGAGATATATGGCAAGAAAACTTTTCACGGTACTCCAGAAAGGTTTTGCATGCTGTTGGTTTCAACATTTGAACGACAGCTGCAGCATCCATGATAAGGGCAGATGCTGTTGGGTGGCCTTCATGGACCTCCACCAGTTTGTCCAAGCATTTTACTAAATCACTTTTCCTACCCGATCTTAACTTTCCTCCATCCGACAAAGAAGGTGGGCAGCCTTGATTTTCATGAGCAAAAAAATCATCAACATTCCCGTCCCTGTTTTGGCAACCGATTTAGAGTTTGGAAAATAGTTTGCTGTCATTCTTGGCTGACAGCAGTTTCACTTTACTCTGTGACACATGTTTTGGTGGACGATCAGGGAAGAGGGGCAGCTTGTTGAGTGGAATGTTGTCATTTAGTGGCTTGGATCTTTCTACAAGTCTATCCCTCACAAAATGTTGATACTGTTCCAAACCTACTGCCTTAATCTGTCTCACTGTCTTGCAGACAGATTGGTCAGCGATATCTTTGGTTGATAGTGAAATCAGGTCATCACCCTCTTCTTCAAACGGATTACCTAACTCATCAATCGTGGCACACAGTGATTTAACATAATTTCGGAAACGCTCTAGTCATGCTGGAGACTGCTCATGGTGTTGGTGTGACCCTTCCCATTTTTCGGCGTTAAAGGTTTCCTCAAACTCCTTTATCATCCTGGCAACTTCTGGTCCTGCCACCATCCACCGCAACAGAGCACAGAACGCGACATACTGAAACACTCCCCAGCACCCCACACACAAGACATCACACAACAAATTCAAGCACTCAACACCCAAACTAACAACAAAATACAAGAACAACAAAAACTAAATTGGAATAACTTCCTACAAACACTTGATCACAAAACAAACCCCAAAAAACTATACAAAACACTAAACAGCATCACACTTTCCAACAGCAACACAACACAATCACATGCTGCAATCACAACAACAGACTCTACTCCTTCATGTAAACAACAAGCAAACACTCTCATCAATCACTTTTCACATGTCAGCCACCTAAAACCTCACAAAGACGACCGACGTGTCATCCGACGTAAGAGACAATTCCCCACAGACCCTGACTATACACCCTTCACCAATCACCAGACAAAGCATATCATCAACAATCTCAAGCACTCACCCGCCTGTGGCCTAGACAACATAAGCAACATACACCTCAGACACCTGGGACCACAAGGCATACAAGCACTCACTAACATATCAAACAGCTATTCACACAACACAATACCAGACATTTGGAAGCATGGTATCATCATCACATTCCCCAAACCCAACAAAGACCCCACGCTACCCTCCTCGCACCGCCCCATCACACTCCTTTGCTCCCCCTCCAAAGTCATGGAACGCCTAGTATTACAACTAATTACACCTGACCTACCCCTAGCTCCAACACAACATGGCTTTAGGCCACTGCACTCCACAAACACTCTTCTCACAGACCTTACACAAAGAGCTTTCGACGGCATCAATTCAGCTAGACCACCACACAGATCACTATTAGCCACACTCGACATTAGTAAAGCCTTCGATGCCATCCCCCGCCACAACCTAACAAACAAAATCTACAACACAAACATGCACAACAACACAAAACGGTGGCTGGCCAACTTCCTAGCAGGCAGATGTGCACACGTATCTTTTGCCGGTCAGTCATCTAAAATCAGAAACTTTCCAAACGGAGTCCCACAAGGATCCGTCCTATCGCCTGCACTCTTCAATCTGTACATGCACGATATAACTACACCCAATACGCCCCAAATAAACTTAGCCTCCTATGCAGATGACATAACACTCACATGCACACACCATGACCCAAAAAGAGCAACAGATCTCCTTCAACCCTATCTCAACACACTACATGGCTGGTGCACTACAAACAGACTTAATCTAGCCCCAGCCAAATCCACCGCAACCCTGCTCACAAGTTGGACAGGAGAACACGAATACATCCCTCAACTCACCATAAACAACACACCCCTAACACATACACACACACCCAAAATCCTAGGAGTAACATATGATACTCATATGACATTCAAACAGCACACCACAAACATTAAAAAGAAACTGACACCCAGACTTAACGCCCTCAGGTCACTTGCTCACACAAAATTTGGACACAACAAAGAAACTACCACCACAGTATATAAACAATACATAAGATCAGTGATGGAATACGCAAGCCCAGCCTGGGCTTCTAACCTAGCTGAAACACATCATAAGACCTTACAGACTATTCAAAACAAAGCCCTGAAGATCATTACAGGCTGCACAGCTACTGCACCCACAGATCACCTACATCAAGAAACCAAAATCCTCAAAGTCAAAGACCATCTGGACATGAGAGGCACTCAATTCCTGGCAGCAGCCTCCACGAACCAAGACCACCCACTAAACTACATGGCAACACACCCACAGACACCAAGAAATATCAAAACAACACCCAGCACACGGTATCACACACAATTATTGTCCTCTCTCCCTCCCTGCCCACCCCGAACCAACTTCCAGAAGCACATCCATACTCATATCTCTCACCGATCCATCCACTCACTCACAGACAACACGCAGCTGCATGCACGACCTCCCGAAATCCATCCTTCCGAATCCTCCCTTCCTCGCGAGGACAGAGTCCACCTGGCCAGGCTGAGATGCGGACACCATCCAGCTCTCCTGAGCTATCAGAAGAGACTGGATGACTCCGTTGTCGACACCTGCCCGGGATGTAACACAGCACCCCATACCATTAAACACATCATAGAAGACTGCATTTCACACAACCACTTACGCCAACAACACAATCTACACTCAATGAGAGCTCTGTGGGAAAGCCCGATCGTGGCCATGGCCTTTCTCAGGGACTCGGGGCTGTTCGGCCAGGCAGCTTAGGGAACAACAACAACAACAACAACAGAGCACTGGCATTTTCGGTCAGACCAATTGCTCCCCCATCACCTTTCACAAGTTTATTGTTCTGTTCGTGAGTTTGATCTATTGCGATTGCAGAAAATGAATTTCCAGTCTTTTGTATGGTGAAGTTCCCATTCATGAATTCCTGGTGTATGTCGGGATGCTTGTGTTTTAGTTCCAGCATGTCTCTAATGTGTATTGGCAACCATCGAGAATAATGTGTCCTGTCAAGAGCAAATAACCATGGGACTAGTTCACACAATACTGAAGTGTATAGACTAAAGTTTGACTCACGGAAAGATCTCACCAAAATCATGATTAGGAGTTCAAACTCGAGGGTCAAACTCCAGAACTGGAACTGAGGACTTTCTGTGATGCGCTTACTACACCATGCAGAAAACGACATGGGCTCATCATCTGAAAATATCTCCATGTATTTCTCATAGGCAGAGTGTTGCAGTTGGTGTAGACTCGCAGCCGTAACTTGATGTGCATATCTAGTTCGTGTGGCATGAGCTGCTTTCAAAAGGGAATCAGCCTTTCCAGATGTAATAGCAGCCTGGACTAAGACATCAACCCAACCACTTCCATCAAGCCATGACCCTACTGCTCTTAGGACAGCCATTTCAGTATGCAGACCTCCTAACACAATTACCATTTTATCTTCTCCAACACTATCTGGACAAGACCACTGGATTTCTTTAGCTAATGCAAAGAGGGGTTGGTCAAAAATAAGAACGGGAGTCTGACCAGGATTGAGATATTGCACAGCTTTTTTCACAACTGTCATAGAATGGTGAATCATCGCTACAGAGTGTGCTGCATCAGGAAATAGAGGCAACAACATGCTTGTACACTGCGGTTTGATATCTGTAATTTGACACTCAGCATGGTATGCTGACCAAGATATTGCCAACTTGTTGTTGCAGTTTTCTTCACTATCCTCCTCATGCGGAGCATGTGATCCGACTGTGGTTCGTACCCTCTCTAGCCAGTGCTCTTCCTTCTGTATAGCAGCCGTTATCTCATCAGGATCACACTGCATTCGTGTCACCACAGCTGGTACAACTGATTCGCCAGTTTTAATCGAAACAGGTGGTACACAGCTGTAAGACTCCGGTAGATTGATGATACATTTTGTTGAAGAATCTTCTATCACTACTTGACCCATGTCTCTCCCCTCCCCAGCAAAGTTGGGATGTTGTAAGAGTGAAATGCCGGTACCATGGAAAGAGCCTGCTGCAGTTGTGGATGAGGGATTATGATCAATATTGTCAATTGCTGCTGTAGTGAACACATTGCCAAGTAGTTGAGGGGGACATACAGCCTGGGTGTCTCTGAACCGCTCACAAACAGCATTTCCAAGACCAGCTGAAATACGCAACACACGGTCATAGGACACAGACAGTCCGAGGTCAAAGAAGCAATCAACCAACTGTCTTTTCCTGGTTTTAGCGTGCAACATGGTTCCAATATATATCGGTAGTGGGGTTTCAAGGCTCCTGCTGTGCTTGGTGGTGCTGGTACCATGCCGTTTGTGTTTAACACTGTTGAATTTCAACAACTCTGCAATTGTTAACGCTGCCTGGTTTGTTGGTTTAGCTGTTTGATCTCTAATATTTGGTCCTTGAAGTATCATATTTACCATAGCCAGGAGTTAGGGTGGGACAGATTTAGCTTGGCAGTCTGTGGAAAATGTTCCATTGAAAGGTGTATTTTCGGCAAACAGTTTTTCTCTAGCTATCTTTGCTGCCTGAGCAAGACATATTGCATCAGTATCTTTGTTTTGTTGACACACATTGGACAGTAGCAAAGCAACGTCATCATCAAATCCCATCATATCATCACGCCCTTTAGGATATGCTCTCAGATGAGGGATATGTGCCAGCAGCTTATCTTTTAGTCGACCGGTATGTATTTTCTTACATTGTTCAAGGCCTAACTGCTCTAGTCTTAAACAATAGTCTTTTGCTAGCTCTGAGAGTTTGAAAACTGGGGTGCCGGATTCATTGGATCGGGTATCTTCAATGAAAACTATCAATTGCGCTAATGCAATACTATGTAACATTTCATCATTGTCTTCTGCAGCGTCTTTATTCACCTTATGTCGTCCTCGATTGTAAAGTGCCACAAGACACTTTTTGTGATATTTGGTCTCAATGGCTTTCATGTCCCCAGCACTCACCTTCGCAAGCAGTTTGGAATCTTCTAGCTGGAGAGCAACAGAGCGAACACAGGCATCGAGACCCAGTGTACAAGCTTGGGTTAGGTTACCCAACGGTGACACCTGGTCACAGAAAAAACATGCTGTCTCCTGAAGATGAATGTTCTTGGTATTGTAAGTTGAGCGAGTACTTTTTGCGATTCCATGTGATTCACTGCCAGGTTCATTATCCACAATCTTTCTTTTTAACGCACGGTTTAACTTAGTTTTGTTGTACATGTCCCGGCATGACTTATGCCAGTGGGCCTCATGCTCTAACAGTGTTTGTGCGATGCCACTGCCATCATCCAGGGCTGCCAAGTTGAAACCGGTGTGTAGCTCGTTAATTTCGGCGAAGCGCTGAAGGTCCTCTGCTAACGTTATGTACCCTGCACCACGATCCTTCCTTTTCGATCTAGCAGGGCACTGGAGGTGCTCATCTGTTATTTGCTGGCACAGAAGACAATTGGACCAATTAATGGTCGGAACAGCAGGCGGTCCGGCAGGTGCTTCATCTCGGTCCAACGTATGTTCTTCCGGAAGTTCTGCCATGGTACACTGCAACAGAACAGAATAAACATAAATATCACCACATGGTTGGCATGTGTGCAAAAAATTGTACAGATTAATGTTTGACAAATCTCCTATTTATAATAAAAATGTACACAATTCCACCCTGGGATGCTACAAAAGCATAACTTTTACCAAACAATTATACATTATGAACTACTAAAGGGTATTGCGAAACATTATACATTATACATTATGAACTACTAAAGGGTATTGCGAAACATTATACATTATACATTATGAACTACTAAAGGGTATTGCGAAACATTATACATTATACATTATGAACTACTAAAGGGTATTGCGAAACATTATACATTATACATTATGAACTACTAAAGGGTATTGCGAAACATTATACATTATACATTATGAACTACTAAAGGGTATTGCGAAACATTATACATTATACATTATGAACTACTAAAGGGTATTGCGAAACATTATACATTATACATTATGAACTACTAAAGGGTATTGCGAAACATTATACATTATACATTATGAACTACTAAAGGGTATTGCGAAACATTATACATTATACATTATGAACTACTAAAGGGTATTGCGAAACATTATACATTATACATTATGAACTACTAAAGGGTATTGCAAAACATTATACATTATGAACTACTAAAGGGTATTGCGAAACATTATACATTATACATTATGAACTACTAAAGGGTATTGCGAAACATTATACATTATACATTATGAACTACTAAAGGGTATTGCGAAACATTATACATTATACATTATGAACTACTAAAGGGTATTGCGAAACATTATACATTATACATTATGAACTACTAAAGGGTATTGCGAAACATTATACATTATACATTATGAACTACTAAAGGGTATTGCGAAACATTATACATTATACATTATGAACTACTAAAGGGTATTGCGAAACATTATACATTATGAACTACTAAAGGGTATTGCGAAACATTATACATTATACATTATGAACTACTAAAGGGTATTGCGAAACATTATACATTATACATTATGAACTACTAAAGGGTATTGCGAAACATTATACATTATACATTATGAACTACTAAAGGGTATTGCGAAACATTATACATTATACATTATGAACTACTAAAGGGTATTGCGAAACATTATACATTATACATTATGAACTACTAAAGGGTATTGCGAAACATTATACATTATACATTATGAACTACTAAAGGGTATTGCGAAACATTATACATTATACATTATGAACTACTAAAGGGTATTGCGAAACATTATACATTATACATTATGAACTACTAAAGGGTATTGCGAAACATTATACATTATACATTATGAACTACTAAAGGGTATTGCAAAACATTATACATTATACATTATGAACTACTAAAGGGTATTGCGAAACATTATACATTATACATTATGAACTACTAAAGGGTATTGCGAAACATTATACATTATACATTATGAACTACTAAAGGGTATTGCGAAACATTATACATTATACATTATGAACTACTAAAGGGTATTGCGAAACATTATACATTATACATTATGAACTACTAAAGGGTATTGCGAAACATTATACATTATACATTATGAACTACTAAAGGGTATTGCGAAACATTATACATTATACATTATGAACTACTAAAGGGTATTGCGAAACATTAAACATTATACATTATGAACTACTAAAGGGTATTGCGAAACATTATACATTATACATTATGAACTACTAAAGGGTATTGCGAAACATTATACATTATACATTATGAACTACTAAAGGGTATTGCGAAACATTATACATTATACATTATGAACTACTAAAGGGTATTGCGAAACATTATACATTATACATTATGAACTACTAAAGGGTATTGCGAAACATTATACATTATACATTATGAACTACTAAAGGGTATTGCGAAACATTATACATTATACATTATGAACTACTAAAGGGTATTGCGAAACATTATACATTATACATTATGAACTACTAAAGGGTATTGCGAAACATTATACATTATACATTATGAACTACTAAAGGGTATTGCGAAACATTATACATTATACATTATGAACTACTAAAGGGTATTGCGAAACATTATACATTATACATTATGAACTACTAAAGGGTATTGCGAAACATTATACATTATACATTATGAACTACTAAAGGGTATTGCGAAACATTATACATTATACATTATGAACTACTAAAGGGTATTGCGAAACATTATACATTATACATTATGAACTACTAAAGGGTATTGCGAAACATTATACATTATGAACTACTAAAGGGTATTGCGAAACATTATACATTATACATTATGAACTACTAAAGGGTATTGCGAAACATTATACATATACATTATACATTATGAACTACTAAAGGGTATTGCGAAACATTATACATTATACATTATGAACTACTAAAGGGTATTGCGAAACATTATACATTATACATTATGAACTACTAAAGGGTATTGCGAAACATTATACATTATACATTATGAACTACTAAAGGGTATTGCGAAACATTATACATTATACATTATGAACTACTAAAGGGTATTGCGAAACATTATACATTATACATTATGAACTACTAAAGGGTATTGCGAAACATTATACATTATACATTATGAACTACTAAAGGGTATTGCGAAACATTATACATTATACATTATGAACTACTAAAGGGTATTGCGAAACATTATACATTATACATTATGAAACTACTAAAGGGTATTGCGAAACATTATACATTATACATTATGAACTACTAAAGGGTATTGCGAAACATTATAACTACATTATGAATTATTGCGAAACATTACTAAAGGGTATTGCGAAACATTATACATTATACATTATGAACTACTAAAGGGTATTGCGAAACATTATACATTATACATTATGAACTACTAAAGGGTATTGCGAAACATTATACATTATACATTATGAACTACTAAAGGGTATTGCGAAACATTATACATTATACATTATGAACTACTAAAGGGTATTGCGAAACATTATACATTATACATTATGAACTACTAAAGGGTATTGCGAAACATTATACATTATACATTATGAACTACTAAAGGGTATTGCGAAACATTATACATTATACATTATGAACTACTAAAGGGTATTGCGAAACATTATACATTATACATTATGAACTACTAAAGGGTATTGCGAAACATTATACATTACATTATGAACTACTAAAGGGTATTGCGAAACATTATACATTATACATTATGAACTACTAAAGGGTATTGCGAAACATTATACATTATACATTATGAACTACTAAAGGGTATTGCGAAACATTATACATTATACATTATGAACTACTAAAGGGTATTGCGAAACATTATACATTATACATTATGAACTACTAAAGGGTATTGCGAAACATTATACATTATACATTATGAACTACTAAAGGGTATTGCGAAACATTATACATTATACATTATGAACTACTAAAGGGTATTGCGAAACATTATACATTATACATTATGAACTACTAAAGGGTATTGCGAAACATTATACATTATACATTATGAACTACTAAAGGGTATTGCGAAACATTATACATTATACATATGAACTACTAAAGGGTATTGCGAAACATTATACATATACATTAGAACTACTAAAGGATATAGCGAAACATTATACATTATACATTATGAACTACTAAAGGGTATTGCGAAACATTATACGTTATACAATATGACTACTAGGTATTGCGAAACATTATACATTATACATTAACTACTAAAGGGTATTGCGAAACATTATACATTATACATTATGACTACTAAAGGGTATTGCGAAACATTATACATTATACATTATGAACTACTAAAGGTATTGCGAACATTATTATACATTATGAACTACTAAAGGGTATTGGGAAACATTATACATTATACATTATGAACTACTAAAGGGTATTGCGAAACATTATACATTATACATTATGAACTACTAAAGGGTATTGCGAAACATTATACATTATACATTATGAACTACTAAAGGGTATTGCGAAACATTATACATTATACATTATGAACTACTAAAGGGTATTGCGAAACATTTAATACATAATTATACTTGATGGATAAATGGAAAATTGTGAGATTTATGGCCACTCCCCTACCTATATAATACCCCCATCTCGCGACATACAAATTATGTTGTTTTATACCATTTTACGAAAACCGTCCTCTGGCTCATAATTGTTTTAATTGAGATTGGCATTATATCACAAATTAATCAATATGTGTATCCCTAACTCTGTGCCAGGTGTCATGCTGGTATACAAAAATGAACGATTTTTCACCTATGCCGCTGGACTAATAGGATGAAGTGTAACCTTATGGGTCAGGAAATGCCCACAAAGAAAGCTTTTTATATAGTATCGGAAGAAATTAATTTGAAAGGGAAATTACACATGTCCACTGATTAATTCATATTGATCAAATCTTCATTAGATGATCGTCCAGTCTTTTCGTAAACGTACCAATAGAATAGTGAGTGGGTTTGAATCCTGGTCAGGTCCGACGTTATCATTAGATATTTGTCATTCAGAGAGGTTCCTCCACATTCTTTTCTGTTTACCCCTTCTTGTAGCTCCATCTCTTGGTTCCCATTCTGTTGTTCTATGTGTCCACCTGTTTTCATCTCCTCTAAATATATGACCTGTCCAGGGCCATTTCCTCTTTTCTATAGTACTGAAAATATCTTCTACAAAATTGTGTTTGTTCTCTTATCACAGAGGCTCTCTTATCTTTCCAAATTAAACCTATGGTATAAGGACTTCACATGGTATAAAGACAATAATGACGTCACCTTCTTCACAACGCTTCGACTAACCTAAATAGGGTCTTCAAACAGGATCGGTATATTGTGTTTAACCCGAAAATGTAGAGTAACATGGACAGACATAGACATATATATATATTTTGTAACACGACCCTATTTTCTGTGCTAAAGTTGATATTTTTTTTGCGTTTGAAGAATATATGAACAGCTATGAGGTAGCTTACAGCCGACTTTAAATTTTTACCGCGGCAGTAAGCGATCGTTATGGTGTGTTTTTCACCTAAAATGTAAATAACGTCGATTGATACCGACAATTTTATTGTAATAGGACCCAATCTACATGTTAGCATTGTTATTCTTTTTATCTGTAGCATAAATGAGGTGATATTTCGAAGGTGTCTGACATTTTCCCTTCGCAGGTCGGGAGAAAGTTTGGAAGTAGATGGGTTCTCGCTTGTCCCTTGTCCAACAAATTATTGGAGTGTCATTGTTACCTATTTTAATTGACTGTAACTATTTGCTTCAACCTTTTGATTAAAATTTCTGCACTCCCATTAATGTATGTCTATAGACTTTTATTCTGTGTGTAATCTCACCATAAATACTCTGAAAATATACCTAATATGCCTTAGTCTATATCATATACTACAGTAGAACGGACTTGACACGAAAATGTAACTTTGCAGTAAGGGACCCAAATTCGGCAAAAGAACCCCCAAGTTCGATCCTCGAAACCGTGAAAATTTTATATTTTCGCGGTTTCGAGGTTCGAAGTTGGGGGTTCGTTCTCCGATTTTGGGTCCCTTACTGCAAAGTTCCATTTTCATGTCAAGTCCAGATCTACTGTAGTCTATGTCTATATGTATCTATTCTAGTCTAAGTTTCCAGTCTATATTGGACCATAGGAGGAGGAGACGGTAGGCACCAGCTGAACAGGGTGGTACTCTCTGAAGTGTTACAGGTAACTGATAAGGACAGCTGGAACTCCTGTTTCACCACCTGGATCCCTTGCTGAACTTTTCCGTGCCTTACCAATAATGAGGACAACTTCAGTCGGCCCTCCAAAGCACCTTCTCTACCAATACATTACATCACAAACACACTACCGGTCCATACCGTACTACACTATCTTTGGCAAAATATTCAAAAACAAGAAAATTACATCAGTAAAACGCCCAGCATTCAAGTTATCTGTCCCTATCAAATATAAATACATACAAAATATGTATTTTTGTATATTTACATGTAATAGTGACAGATAACTTGAATGTAAAGGCGATAGTAGGGTTAGGTGGTGGCTGATAACTACCGTGTTTGATGGAGGAGCAATAATGGTTTGGTGGTTTCACAAGTACGCCACGGTAGCCTTGTCCGTTTCCTAGTCATTCAGGTGTGACTTTAGCCTTATGACTCCGGGACAAGTGGCTCATTTATCCACTTTTGGTAATGCACAATATTAACAAAAATTATGAGACGGTGTGAAACAAGTTGTGGCAAAATATCATACTGATCCAACTGTTTGTTCAGAAGTTATTCCCGAAAAACGATTTAACACGGCCTCTGAAACCCATAGTAGCTATCAATTTATGCAACATTCACGGTCTTTCCTCTAAATTCCGCTCTGTGAAACACCATCTCTCTTCTACCAAACCAGACTTACTTTACCTCACGGAAACTCAGTTGCCTAAAGGCGCGGTTACACATGCCCGAATTATTGCCACCCAGGCAACTTTTGTCACCGCTACGGGCAACTTTTCTGAGACCCAAAAACAAGTGGTTACACATGCAGGAAGAGAGTTGCTCGTAGCACTATCTCCCGTAGCCTACACTCTTTCGTTTTCACTTCGAAATGAATTGGTCTTAATTCGGCCGTTTTAGCTTAATACATCACAATCCCTATGATAAAGCTGAGCATATATAAAAATCAAGGTATGTGTTATGCCCTGTTTTTCTACAGGTTTAACTTGGGTAATGTGAGTTCTAAATTGACTGGGTATATAAGGCTGCATGCACAATACAAGATATGAGGAATAGAGAACACAAAGAAACACATGGTAGCAAGTTACATGATCACGTTTATTGATATACCACTGCAGAATACTTGTGTAAGACAATACAATAGAATTGAACAACACTAGCATAAGTGGATCTGGATGGAGCCTAGTCTCCCACTTCCAACGTTCAGGTATTAATCTTCTGATCACTGGCTTCGATGCCACAGGTTTATATACCGAAGACCATCAATGTTACTTATAGATTCATATTCACTGTTAGATTTATTACTGGTAGCTCTGGTGCACAAGTAGTAGTTCACAGACTAGATTAGACACGCGTATTTTAGAGCACGGGAATTCTAGTAACCTCAGGGGGTACTGATCTAAGTTTTATATCCTTGTTTCAGAAATACATAGAACGCAAATCAGTGGGCGAACGTTAGATATCACTAGAGTTTTAATATCTGAATAAGGTAATTACGAGAGTCAAGGTCGCCTGTTAATTAAAGAGCACTGATCGCTTAGTACGTCCCAAATGGAATGGTTAAGTATGAATTACACTGGGCAAGGTCTTAGCCACTTCGTAGAAATATTAATTAGTGAATCTCTAAACAGCACAGTAATATGTAGTACTGCTAAAGGGAATCTTGGGTAGTATCTGATGGGTCTGGTCCTGGTTATCTTTCGTCCATGATGTTGGGGGCTAACGACTGGTTCCGCGGCCGTCCAGGGGGGCCATATGTGTGAAGTTCTTAAATACGTGGGCAGGTCCTTCTATCCAAATCTGCCACGGAGTCTGCCGGCTCTGGGATCTCACTCCGGAACAACACAAGGGCAGAGCTAGAAGTTAACTGCAGGGTAGTGACCCCTGGTTGGTGTCTAGCTTTCAACTGATTTGACTGGGGGCGGGAGTTAGATTTATAGGCTCGGTTCTGGACCCTGTAGACAGTAGGGATCTCGAGTCTTATGGACTTAATTGAGCTCTCAATAGATATGGGGACTAGGTAAGATGGTATTTACTGTTGTGGCACAGGGCTATAGGAAGCCTTTATATTTTCATATAACTGAGCCTTAGTAAGAGGTACTATTTTGGCTATACTGGACGTATTTAGGGGAGAGAGACTGGATCTACTTTGCGAGGGTGATGGGGACAGCTGTGATAGGAGCTTCTCTCTAGATTGTTCAATCTTCATTCTATGGTATAGCTGAGGTGCTAATTTAGTGATCAGAGCATGCAAGAAAGGTAAATGGTTTATTGTGAGTTAATAGAGGTTAGTAAAGGTGTTAGTCATGCATGGTTAGTTCATTGATAGGAAGAATTCCTGTGCTACCTGGCAATGACTCGAAAGTCAAAACAGGGGCCAGGTATACCTCCGCGGGGGTGGGGGTCTCCCTCCTCGGGTGGGCAAAAAGGGGGAGCTGGGCGCCCTCTCTCTGTGATAGTCGTCCGGCGGCTGTGGCTAGGGGCTTGCCATATCACCAGTGTTTGTAATAACCCTCTGTGTATGAGACAGATGTGGGTGTCCTTAATACCAAAACCGAAGGTGCCTTAGCTAGCTGGTTTTACTCGGCTGGTTGTTAATTGTAAGGTTTGCTGGATGTGGTGGAGACTGGGTTGCTAACTCTGCCACATTTATCTGGAAGTATGGCAATAGAAGTTAGTTACTGGCGGGGCGGCTAGCCTCGCACCGACGACCATTGGGTGCAGGGTTGTGAATGTGTTGTAAGAGAATAGATGGCATGCAAGGGGCTAGTAAAGGTCTAATGTTGTTCTGGCCTACTAAGTGAAGGTAGGCTGGATAGGAGTATATATATAAAAGGTTGGAGAGCGTTAGCAACGGACAATTCAAGGATCTTCAAGAGGTATGAGAGAGAGGCTAGATCGGACAAGAGTCGAGAAGCGCGGGTGTCTTAATGAGAGGGGGGGGAGAGTTCAAGGGCTACAGGGAAATTTTGCCCCTAAGGTACCTGGGCGTGGGGGTGGCATTAGGCTACAATTGATATGGAAGTTTGAAAAGGCAGTAGAATACGTTAGCCAAATGCTACCGGGGAATGCAACTATGGGGTGGTATATGAGTCTGGAAAAGATAGAGTTATGTGATCAGTCCGAGGGTTATGGATACTATTAGTTGGCCCTGGGAACTGCGTTTTCTATTAAATATAAATATACCAACAACAGCGGCAGTTCGTAGGGGTACTTAGTTATTGTTTCGGGGTACTTATGACAGATACTGGTAACCAGGTTATCTTATACAATCTCTGGTTGGGGTAAGAGGTGTAAGACACGAAGTAAATTGGCGTAGTGGGGACTGTGGATACGAAGGAGGCAAGGGGAAGACGTATGACAATTGTGGAAAGTAAATGGAAAAAGGTGAACACAATGGCGGATAAAAATACTTAACCTAAGGATTGCATACATCGATGAACGATGACATTATAGTCGTCGTCCTAATAAGGTGATGAAACCTGGTTGATCTGTACTTGGCACAATACGACACAAGGACAGTGCCGCTATGTCGCATCAATGCTGGTGGCAGTTAATATTATAGACTTAGTTACTAGAGGAACAATGCAAGGGGCGACTGAGCACGGGTTACATATATCTATACTCGTCATGGAAAATGATATACGAGGTCTAGGGACAAGCGTGGGTGTTTGAACTTCTAAGATATATAACATCTACTTCTCGGATGTAAGAACATACATAGATATAATTATGGCTGTCTGATGTGTTGGCATTGGCTCAACGTCGGGACAGGGCATGTTTTTAATATGAATGTATATTCCTGTTCATCATCTTTGTAGCAAGGACAGTGCCGCTATGTCGTATCAATGCTGGTGGCAGTTAATATTATAGACTTAGTTACTAGAGGAACAATGCAAGGGGCGACTGAGCACGGGTTACATATATCTATATTCGTCATGGAAAATGATATACGAGGTCTAGGGACAGCGTGGGCGTTTTAACTTCTAAGATATATAACATCTACTTCTCGGATGTAAGAACATACATAGATATAATTATGGCTGTCTGATGTGTTGGCATTGGCTCAACGTCGGGACAGGGCATGGGTGTTTTTAATATGAATGTATATTCCTGTTCATCATCTTTGTAGTTAAGAGTGTAGGACACGAGAGGGTTAGTGTACGTGAGGTGTGGAAAATGGTCAGTTTAGAAAAGGTAAATGGGTGCGTCCTGGAGCTGTTTAGCCCTGCGGGCTTGGGCCTGTCTGAAATGGCTGGCTCGGTCAGCTGGTCCTTTCGTTCTGTGTACCTTTCCTTTGGTGTTTCTGTGTGGTGTTCGTTCGTGGCTTCTGTGGTGGGCTTCTCGTTCTGGGGCATTTTACTTCCCTCTCCTTCATTATAGGCTCGTCCTCGAGCCTCAAGGGTGAAGTAAAAAGAAGCATAGTCAGAAAAGTGTAGGTTAACAAGAAAAGTAGTATGACTAAGGGAACAAAATAATATATACAGTATATGGAAAACATGTAAATTTAAGAAAGGACAGATAATTAAGAACACAGGAAATTAAGAAGAGGTAAAGTGTTTAACAATGTATAAAGCAAATTTAAAAGATAGTCAGAAAAGTGTAGGTAACAAGAAAAGTAGTATGACTAAGGGAAAAAAATAATATATACAGTATATGGAAAACATGTAAATTTATAGAATCATGCCCAATCGCTTAGGAATTGAAAACATTCAAAACAATTTAGTACAATAATATCCTCATCATCATCAGGGGGGGGTATTTAGGGTCGCCGTTAGTCTGGGTGACGGTCTGGTAATAGGGGGTGGTGGTTCACTTTCACTTTGGAAGGGCGGGGTGGATATACCGTTAGTTCTTGTCGTTAGGAATGTGGGTCTGGGGGCGAGCTGGCCCGGGGCCAGTTTTGGAGGGGGGGTCTAAGTGGTTTCGGTCGGGGGTAGTGATAGGGGGGTTTTAAAGATGAAACGGGCAGGTCGAGTCGGGGTTGTTGTTGCGGAAGAGGTTGGTGCTGGGGAGGGGTTGAATTGTGTAGAGAGTTCTGGTCGTGAGTGGGGTTTGGGGAAGGGTGAGTAAGGCTGAAGGTTGAGAGTTTACTATGATCGGGTGGTTTGGAGGTTTGGTGTGGGGATTTGATAGGGAGATGGTGGGGGGGGTCTGGGCAGGCAGGGTTGTGGTTTGAGAGGGGTTGAATTTAGACTGATTTTATTTCCGGGAGAGACATGGATGGGATTTCGAGGAGTGGTTGAAGTTGAGAGGTTGATTATGTTGTTTGGGGCGAGAGAGAGAGTATTTTGGGGTTTAGCCAAGGTGGAAAAAGTTTTGTGGTTGGATTGGGATGGGAGTGGTATTTTGTCGAGCGGGATCTTTGGGGGGGGAATTTGGGGCGGGTGGGGTAACGGTGAAGAGGGGGAGGTTGAAAGTTTAGCTGGGCTCATGATGGTGGGGGACCGACTGGTGAGCAGGTGTTCGGTACGCATGAGGGGGGGAAATCACTTTGGTGGGGGTCACGCGTGAGGGGGGGATTAACGGCGCGTGTGGGAGGATCAGAGTGGTGGGGTGTGTCGGTGGCAGTGACGGTTTGCTTAAAGGTTATCTGGGGTTGGTGGGTTTGTCTGTCATGAGGGGGTGAGTCAAGTGTGGGGTTTTTGAAGTTTATTAGGGGTGTGAATTGTGGGGGGGTGGAAGGGAGCTACTGACGGAAAACTGTCACAAGGGAAATTTTGTTGGTGGGAATTGGTGGAGGTTGAAAGTTTAGCTGGGCTCATGATGGTGGGGGACCGACTGGTGAGCAGGTGTTCGGTACGCATGAGGGGGGGGGAAATCACTTTGGTGGGAGTCACGCGTGAGGGGGGGATTACCGGCGCGTGTGGGAGGCTCAGAGTGGTGGGGTGTGTCGGTGGCAGTGACGGTTTGTTTAGAGGTTATATGGGATTGGTGGGTTTGTCTGTCATGAGGGGGTGAGTCAAGTGTGGGGTTTTGAAGTTTATTAGGTGTGTGAATTGTTGGGGGGGTGGAAGGGAGCTACTGACGGAAAACTGTCACACGGGAAATTTTGTTGGTGGGGAAATAGCTGAGCATTTCTGGGGGAAGGGGGGGAACATGGGTGGGTCCCTAGGTCGTCACGCGTGAGGGGAGGATTAACGGTGCGTGTGGGAGGGTCAGGGTGGTGAGAGGTGAGCGAGTTAGGAAACGGGATTTGTTGGGGGGACTGCGGCGGGTTGGTGGGGGAAGAGTTAGGTGTAGAACAGGGGTTATTGGTAGAGGACTGATGTATTGATTTGGGGTTGTTAACAGGACGAATTTGGGGAATTTGCTTGGTGTCAGTCTCGGTCTGGTTAAAGGTTATGTGGGGCTGGGGAGGATTAGTGGGGGCAGAGTTAGGCATAGGACATGGGTTATTGAGGGAGGAGTGATGTACTGATTTGGGGTTGTTAACAGGACGAGTTTGGGGAATTTTCTTGGTGGCAGTCTCGGTCTGGTTAGAGGTTATCTGGGACTGGTGAGTTTGTTTGACATGAGAGGGCGAGTCAAGTGTGGGGTTTCGAAGTTTTCTAGGGGTGTGAATTGTGTGGGGGTGGAAGGGAGCTACTGACTGAAAACTGTCACAAGGGAAATTTTGTTGGTGGGGGGATAGCTGAACATTTCTGGGGTCATGGGGAAAATATGTTGTGGTAGGCCTACATAGGTAGGCATAGCTAGAATACGGGGCTTGTTGGGGGGGCTGCGGAGGGTTGGTGGGGGAAGAGTTAGGTGTAGAACAGGGGTTATTGGTAGAGGACTGATGTATTGATTTGGGGTTGTTAACAGGACGAATTTTGGGAATCTTCTTGGTGGCAGTCACAGTCTGGTTAGCGGTTATCTGGGGTTGGTGGGTTTGTTTGACATTAACAGGATGAGTTTGGGGAATTTTCTTGGTGGCAGTCTCGGTCTGGTTAGAGGTTATCTGGGACTGGTGAGTTTGTTTGACATGAGAGGGCGAGTCAAGTGTGGGGTTTCGAAGTGTTCTAGGGGTGTGAATTGTGTGGGGGTGGAAGGGAGCTACTGACTGAAAACTGTCACAAGCTACCGACGGAAAACTGTCACAAGGGAAATTTTGTTGGTGGGGAGATAGCTGAACATTTCTGGGGTCATGGGGAAAATATGTTGTGGTAGGCCTACATAGGTAGGCATAGCTAGAATACGGGGCTTGTTGGGGGGGCTGCGGAGGGTTGGTGGGGGAAGAGTTAGGTGTCGAACAGGGGTTATTGGTAGAGGACTGATGTATTGACTTCGGGTTGTTAACAGGACGAATTTTGGGAATCTTCTTGGTGGCAGTCACGGTCTGGTTAGCGGTTATCTGGGGTTGGTGAGTTTGTTTGACATGCATAGAAAAAGGATGGGGTTTATGGGGTAACCAATTGATGGAAGATGATCGTTGGTGGATGGCTGGGCAGGGGAAAATTTAGGGATGGTCAGAGAGGATAGAGGCAAGGAAGAGTGCACTGGGGTTGGACTTTCACCGGAAGTCATTTTGGAAGGGTGCACAGAGTCTTGGATAGGGGCTGAAGGGTTGGATAGGGGATTCATCGAACTGCGTAGGCATTCTTCTCTGATGGAGAGCATATGTTCTTCGAATAAGCCATACGGGTCGAGATGGGCGGTGATGTGGGGTGGGAGGATGTTTAGCAATGCGGTGAATAAGAGTTCATTTTGTTGGTCGTAATCTTCATAGCTATACGTGGTCCTCACGTATCTGTAGAGTTGTATGAGGGTCACATTTATATCCCCTTCATACTTGATCTCGTCGACTTTTATTATTTTGGGGGCGACGGGGGAACCCAAAAGTGGATCTAAGGTCCGGATCACGAAGGATCGAAACTGGTTCCAGGTAAACTCTGGCGTATTCTGTGCCACAGTTTGGTGAATAAATTATTTAACCCTTAAAAAGCGGCTCACCACATAAATCGAGTTAAATAAAGCTGGACTATGTGGCGGCGCTCGACATAACTCGAGTGGCAATTTCAGCACGTAATGTTGCTGAGAGAGAGACAAGTGGTGGCAGGAGAGTAGCGAGTGTATGACTGCTCCAGACCACCGCGGCGAACCTACTGACACGAATCTCACCTCCCTCCTACCTCTCTCACTCGCTATATACGGAATTGTATCGGGAAAGTGGCTAATTACATGCTTTTTGCACTCGCGTTGCACGGTTATTGCAAGAAAACTAGCCATCATAAAAGGATCGTTATGGTGTCATTCGAAAGCTCTGTTTATGCCCTTTCAGGGATAGATACTTGTTTTACGTTCTGGGTCTTATTTAGGCATGAAAATGATCACGTAAACAGCCCTATTTTGGCTAAAAACACCCCGCTGGGTGGTACATATAAATAAACCGCATAGGCCGCTCGTAAAGGGTTAAAGGTAGGCTTATCAACAAGTTGGGAAACGGCTTCTCCCAACTGTATAATATGCAAAATTGCCATGGCGATTTTTTCGCGGTCATTATGAAGTACCACATCGTACACTGGCTTTATTATGTCGAAGTAACTGGTGATATCATACGTGTTTACATCATACTTGGGAATGTGTGCGAGTGGCTGAAGATTTCGCGATGTTGCCATGCTTCTACTGTTCCAAACTTGCAGTGTAATACAACCTTTTATCCGAATCAAGAACCACCGCTGCCGCCAATGTTATGCCCTGTTTTTCTACAGGTTTAACTTGGGTAATGTGAGTTCTAAATTGACTGGGTATATAAGGCTGCATGCACAATACAAGATATGAGGAATAGAGAACACAAAGAAACACATGGTAGCAAGTTACATGATCACGTTTATTGATATACCACTGCAGAATACTTGTGTAAGACAATACAATAGAATTGAACAACACTAGCATAAGTGGATCTGGATGGAGCCTAGTCTCCCACTTCCAACGTTCAGGTATTAATCTTCTGATCACTGGCTTCGATTCCACAGGTTTATATACCGAAGACCATCAATGTTACTTATAGATTCATATTCACTGTTAGATTTATTACTGGTAGCTCTGGTGCACAAGTAGTAGTTCACAGACTAGATTAGACACGCGTATTTTAGAGCACGGGAATTCTAGTAACCTCAGGGGGTACTGAGCTAAGTTTTATATCCTTGTTTCAGAAATACATAGAACGCAAATCAGTGGGCGAACGTTAGATATCACTAGAGTTTTAATATCTGAATAAGGTAATTACGAGAGTCAAGGTCGCCTGTTAATTAAAGAGAACTGATCGCTTAGTACGTCCCAAATGGAATGGTTAAGTATGAATTACACTGGGCAAGGTCTTAGCCACTTCGTAGAAATATTAATTAGTGAATCTCTAAACAGCACAGTAATATGTAGTACTGCTAAAGGGAATCTTGGGTAGTATCTGATGGGTCTGGTCCTGGTTATCTTGCGTCCATGATGTTGGGGGCTAACGACTGGTTCCGCGGCCGTCCAGGGGGGCCATATGTGTGAAGTTCTTAAATACGTGGGCAGGTCCTTCTATCCAAATCTGCCACGGAGTCTGCCGGCTCTGGGATCTCACTCCGGAACAACACAAGGGCAGAGCTAGAAGTTAACTGCAGGGTAGTGACCCCTGGTTGGTGTCTAGCTTTCAACTGATTTGACTGGGGGCGGGAGTTAGATTTATAGGCTCGGTTCTGGACCCTGTAGACAGTAGGGATCTTGAGTCTTATGGACTTAATTGAGCTCTCAATAGATATGGGGACTAGGTAAGATGGTATTTACTGTTGTGGCACAGGGCTATAGGAAGCCTTTATATTTTCATATAACTGAGCCTTAGTAAGAGGTACTATTTTGGCTATACTGGACGTATTTAGGGGAGAGAGACTGGATCTACTTTGCGAGGAGGATGGGGACAGCTGTGATAGGAGCGTCTCTCTAGATTGTTCAATCTTCATTCTATGGTATAGCTGAGGTGCTAATTTAGTGATCAGAGCATGCAAGAAAGGTAAATGGTTTATTGTGAGTTAATAGAGGTTAGTAAAGGTGTTAGTCATGCATGGTTAGTTCATTGATAGGAAGAATTCCTGTGCTACCTGGCAATGACTCGAAAGTCAAAACAGGGGCCAGGTATACCTCCGCGGGGGTGGGGGTCTCCCTCCTCGGGTGGGCAGAAAGGGGGAGCTGGGCGCCCTCTCTCTGTGATAGTCGTCCGGCGGCTGTGGCTAGGGGCTTGCCATATCACCAGTGTTTGTAATAACCCTCTGTGTATGAGACAGATGTGGGTGTCCTTAATACCAAAACCGAAGGTGCCTTAGCTAGCTGGTTTTACTCGGCTGGTTGTTAATTGTAAGGTTTGCTGGATGTGGTGGAGACTGGGTTGCTAACTCTGCCACATTTATCTGGAAGTATGGCAATAGAAGTTAGTTACTGGCTAGTTGAGGGCTAGCCTCGCACCGACGACCATTGGGTGCAGGGTTGTGAATGTGTTGTAAGAGAATAGATGTCATGCAAGGGGCTAGTAAAGGTCTAATGTTGTTCTGGCCTACTAAGTGAAGGTAGGCTGGATAGGAGTATATATATAAAAGGTTGGAGAGCGTTAGCAACGGACAATTCAAGGATCTTCAAGAGGTATGAGAGAGAGGCTAGGTCGGACAAGAGTCGAGAAGCGCGGGTGTCTTAATGAGAGGGGGGGGGAGAGTTCAAGGGCTACAGGGAAATTTTGCCCCTAAGGTACCTGGGCGTGGGGGTGGCATTAGGCTACAATTGATATGGAAGTTTGAAAAGGCAGTAGAATACGTTAGCCAAATGCTACCGGGGAATGCAACTATGGGGTGGTATATGAGTCTGGAAAAGATAGAGTTATGTGATCAGTCCGAGGGTTATGGATACTATTAGTTGGCCCTGGGAACTGCGTTTTCTATTAAATATAAATACCAACAACAGCGGCAGTTCGTAGGGGTACTTAGTTATTGTTTCGGGGTACTTATGACAGATACTGGTAACCAGGTTATCTTATACAATCTCTGGTTGGGGTAAGAGGTGTAAGACACAAAGTAAATTGGCGTAGTGTGGACTGTGGATATGAAGGAGGCAAGGGGAAGACGTATGACAATTGTGGAAAGTAAATGGAAAAAGGTGAACACAATGGCGGATAAAAATATTTAACCTAAGGATTGCATACATCGTTCAACGATGACATTATAGTCGTCGTCCTAATAAGGTGATGAAACCTGGTTGATCTGTACTTGGCACAATACGACACAAGGACAGTGCCGCTATGTCGCATCAATGCTGGTGGCAGTTAATATTATAGACTTAGTTACTAGAGGAACAATGCAAGGGGCGACTGAGCACGGGTTACATATATCTATACTCGTCATGGAAAATGATATACGAGGTCTAGGGACAAGCGTGGGTGTTTGAACTTCTAAGATATATAACATCTACTTCTCGGATGTAAGAACATACATAGATATAATTATGGCTGTCTGATGTGTTGGCATTGCTCAACGTCGGGACAGGGCATGTTTTTAATATGAATGTATATTCCTGTTCATCATCTTTGTAGCAAGGACAGTGCCGCTATGTCGTATCAATGCTGGTGGCAGTTAATATTATAGACTTAGTTACTAGAGGAACAATGCAAGGGGCGACTGAGCACGGGTTACATATATCTATACTCGTCATGGAAAATGATATACGAGGTCTAGGGACAGCGTGGGCGTTTTAACTTCTAAGATATATAACATCTACTTCTCGGATGTAAGAACATACATAGATATAATTATGGCTGTCTGATGTGTTGGCATTGGCTCAACGTCGGGACAGGGCATGGGTGTTTTTAATATGAATGTATATTCCTGTTCATCATCTTTGTAGTTAAGAGTGTAGGACACGAGAGGGTTAGTGTATGTGAGGTGTGGAAAATGGTCAGTTTAGAAAAGGTAAATGGGTGCGTCCTGGAGCTGTTTAGCCCTGCGGGCTTGGGCCTGTCTGAAATGGCTGGCTCGGTCAGCTGGTCCTTTCGTTCTGTGGACCTTTCCTTTGGTGTATCTGTGTGGTGTTCGTTCATGGCTTCTGTGGTGGGCTTCTCGTTCTGGGGCATTTTAGTATGTATGACTATATTGCTCGCCATTACATAAAACAAGCGACATGAATCCACGTCTGTCGGTAAAAGTGCAATTCAGTTGAAACAGCAGCACGCTCATGATTGGCTATCTTATTATTACCCTGATCATTTATTTATCATCTGTATTGTTCCTTATTTATTCATTAACTAGATATGTTTAAGTAATTTTAATGATTAGGCCTACTTAATAAATTACAGTACTATCCGAATCTAAAGAGCTCTTAAAGAACACAGGAAACACAATAATAACGTATAGGCTATATCATAAAGTAAACACAAGCAAGATAAAGATATGATAAACCAAAGAAGTAAGCGAGAGAGAAGACTGGCTGGCCCGGGCTCACCCGGTTTAGCCCATCACAGGCCTTGCTTTACGTATTACACATTTAAAATAGGCATTGACAGTATGTCTTTCCTTGCTTGTGTTTACTGTATTATATGTACGATTTTATGTGTTCCATATGGTATTTTATAGCTCTTAAGGTTCGGATATCACCTGTCACATTATCATGAGAAGTATTAACACTTATTTATATTAATATAGGCCTAGCCTACTGTATATGGATTATATATATATATATATATATATATATATATATATATATATATATATATATATATATATATATATATATATGGGCCTATTTAGGCTATAGGCTACATATGGAATATATGTCCACGACATAGCCAAGCGGCTCGCTTGGTGTAGTGACTAGCGTCTTGGACTTCCACCCAGAAGGCCCGGGTTCGCACCCACGCTCGGCGCATTAAAGATTTTTCACAAGCACTGAGTTGTTACCATCCCTCATGAGCAAAGGGATGGGTTAGTAGTACAGGACCCCAATGGAAATACGCCTAATCGGCCTTATTGAGCTATCCTTAGCTAGCTTAGCATGCGCTAGCTTTAAGAACTATTATTATTATTATTATTATTATTTTTAATTCACGCCAAACACTATTACCGTATACTGTACATGTAGGCTACTAAGTTATGTAAAGAGTAGCCTACGTCTATTTAGCACGTCGCATTAACCGAACCTATAATGCATAAATACGGTATTTAATCAAGATTACAAAGCATACAGAATACATAATTTGTAATACTGAAGGAAGTATTAGGCTAACCATTGCAGTAACGAAGCTATTATTCATATTTAGTTATAACAAATCGTTTACTGTTGCAAATTATAATTGTAAGTTGATTATGATAACGGATATATGACACATTTAATCCCTTGAGAGAATATTCTTCCCATTCTTGCCTAAAGATATTGTAGGCTATTTGTACAAACTTGAAATTTTGCATTCATACCGTAGCTTACTTCTTGATTAAACCGTTTTCTCATCCCAATCTATTGAATATTATACTGTGATGACATAATATTAAAGGATTGAGCATTATTATAGTATATTAATGCTTGCACATCATGTATATAGTTATCACATTACTACTATTGCATGCAACCCATATTTATAGTTGCCGCAACAGGCGATGCGTCCCGTACGTTCGGGACGCAAAAGTTGCCCTATTCGGGTGACAAATGGGTCCCGAAAAAGTTGGTTGGGGCGCAAAAGTTGCTCCACGGAGCAACTTTTGTCACCGATTCGGGCAACTCGGGCATGTGTAACCGCGCCTTAAGGCAACAAAGAGCAAACCATTCTCTGTATCTTCCTACTATCTCTATCCTCATTTCAAAGCCAAAGGTCAATGTTGTATGTACAGTCACTCATAAAAGTTCATGGACCACACCTATTTCTAATTATGGAAGTATGTCTCTGGAAACTAATTTATGTATATATTGTTCTGTACAACAGCTACAAAACTTTATATACTAATTATTGATAAACAAGTTCCATCCAAAAATTAATCCAGATAGTTATAATTGCAAAGAAAAACATAAGGGGTCCAAAAATATTTATAAATGACTGTACATATGCAACAATATTACTTGGCTTCATGTTCCCAAGGAGGTAGATGTACTGGAAAGTTTGAAAAGGAACACCTTGAGATGGTTTGGCCATATGGAACGTATGGAAAGCAAGAGAATGACTAAGAGTGTGTACGAGAGCGAGGTGGAAGGACAGAGAGGGAGAGGTAAACCGAAAGAGGGGTGGAAGGATGGAGTGAGGAAGTATATGGATGAAGGCGGTGCTGGTTGGGAGGAGGGGCGTCGACTGACTGGGGACAGAGGTGCATGGGGGCGGTTCGTTCGTGGCCACCTCTTCGGGGATCATGGCGTCAGGCAATAGATAGATAATAGATGTTCCCAACTTTGACTCTTCTGAATTCTCAACTCTCTGGCTTAAGCTAGCTTGTCACTCTCTCACTAAATATATCAATTGTGGAATACGATAATTAGTGTTAATTGGGGCCACTCTCTATGAATAGAAAACGAGGTTACTATAGCAACCACTTGCCCTTGTTACCTTGTCTGTAGGTATATATAAATAATCGCGGTCTTATGCAATAATTGTTTTTATAGATATGATAATACTATAGCGCTAATCTTGGAAATACATTCAGTTTTGTATTCCTATATGTATATAGGAGATATAAATATATCGTATCTGTATTTTACAGTACAGTATTTCGACTTTGAGTCTGGCGCCATTTTTTGCAGACCCTTTGTTCTACATGATGGAAGGCAGTCTTCCTAAAACATCAAGGGACTGGGGTTCCCGAAAAGAGGTGACAGTCCTGACGCTATTCTCGACTAACAGTGTGCTGGCCTAATAATCCAGAAGGGTTGATAGCCTATGAAGTCCTATTTTAACTAACTAAAACAGCCATAGTCTCAACACACTCTCATAGCCGTCCAAGATATCCCCTTACATCACAATCTTCAATGATCCAAGACAGACAGATAAGACTAACTTTATAATTATCATGTCATAATCAATTCAATCCTCATTCCTTAGTTGAGGTGCGTTATAACAACCACCTTGGTTTTATTACGGTGAGTTATAAACAGCGACCTTCCCTTTTCTTTTTTACTTCACCTGGCACTGGGCTAACTACAGTATTGTGGGGTTCATGTTAAGAAAGTGTGTTTCTGTACGGTGCCCGTCATTTGACGGGCGCCATTTTGAGGCTATTATGAGCCCTGAGAGAGAGGCCAGCTGTTGTAAGGAGCACAGGGGGGCTCCAACCGCCGGCCACAAGCGGTGGGCACACACTGAGTTCTGAGAGACAGATCGCTCAGTCATGTGCAGCGTCACACAAAGCAAAAACAGCAAAATATTGCTAATTTTTACCAATTTTGGCCTTTGTTTGCAAGATTGTTGCAAGATAACCAGATGTCATACAGGGATGATTCAAGTGTCATTGGAAAGCTCTACCATTGTACTTTCACAGATATATAATTGTATTAGGCTTTGGCTAATGCCTCTGCATGAAAAAGAGCATGGAATGAAGGTAATTTCGGGCAATAATGCCCGCACTGAAGGAGTTAATTGCAGGCCTAGTTCAGCCTAAAGCCTGGTTCACACATAGACAAGTCGTTGCCCGAGTCCAACATGAGTGATGAAATTTTGCTATTCGGCAATGACTAGTCAATACTCTGCAACACTCGTGTAGACTCGTGTTACACTCGTGTATACTCTCCGTGTATCGGGGCGTGTCCTGGGTACTCTCCACGTGGCCCAAAAATTTCATACATGCATGAAATTTCTTGTCCCCGTCACGAGTCCGAAGGACATACGTGTAGACTCGTGTTGACTCTTCGTGACTCTTGTTGAACTCTGCATAAATCTTTGTGACTCGTGTTGACTCTTGTTACACTCTTGGGTGAATCAGGCACCTGGATAATGGCGGCAAGTCTTGGGAGCACTCATTGTGACTCTTGTTCCACTCTTGTTGACTCTTGTTACACTCTTGTTGACTCGTATCGACTCTTTGTTTTCGTACCCTGGAATTTGACCGTTATTTTTCAAATTTATGACACTCGTGTCGGGTTCGTGTTACACTCGTGTTGACTCTCCGTTACTCGTACGGACTCTTGTTTGAACACGTGTTGACTCGTGTAACACTCGTGTTGACTCGGGATCAGTTACTACTCGTGTAGTAATCGGCCTCCAGCAACGCCGATAATCGACGAGTGTCACTCGTGTTGGACTCGGGCACCGACTCGTCTATGTGTGAACCAGGCTTTACAAATTACTGAGAAATAAATTCCCCATAATATTTGTGCTGTTTATCTCTCCTAATTATACTGACTATCCAAAACTCTTTGAATATCTTACTTTTAACACCTTACGAGCGGCCTATGCGGTTTATTTATATGTACCGCCCAGCGGGGTGTTTTTAGCCAAAATAGGGCTGTTTACGTGATCATTTTCATGCCTAAATAAGACCCAGAACGTAAAACAAGTACCTATCCCTGAAAGGGCATAAACAGAGCTTTCGAATGACACCATAACGATCCTTTTATGATGGCTAGTTTTCTTGCAATAACCGTGCAACGCGAGTGCAAAAAGCATGTAATTAGCCACTTTCCCGATACAATTCCTTATATAGCGAGTGAGAGAGGGAGGAGGGAGCTGGGATTCGTGTCAGTATGTTCGCCGCGGTGGTCTGGAGCAGTCATACGCTCGCTACTCTCCTGCCACCACTTGTCTCTCTCTCTCAGCAACATTACGTGCTGAAATTGCCACTCGACCTATGTCGAGCGCCGCCACATAGTCCAGCTTTATTAAATACGACTTATGTGGTGAGCCGCTAATTAAGGGTTAAAGTGGAACACATTCTATCCATTTCTCCCTTTTCTGAAATGTCCATCTTTGGTGATTTCAATGTTCACCACCAGCAATGGCTCACCTCTCATTTCACTGATCAACCTGGTGAACAAATTTACATCTTTTCTATCCTAAATGACCTAGAGCAGTTAGTCCAGCACCCAACTTGTATACCGACCGCCTCAGAGATTGGCCGAACATCCTTGAATTATTTGTAGCCTCTAATCCTTCTGCTTACACTGTAAACCTTTTCTCTCCATTGGGCTCCTCCAATCATAATGCTACCTCTGTTACCTAACCTATCTACAGTACGGTCTTCTGACCTCGCCAGCCAGCGCCACTTGCAGCATTTTGGCGCTGCCGACTAGTAAGCTCTTCGGCAGTACTTCCATGATTTTTCATGGAATGTTTTTTGCTTCCATGGTCGGTGATCCTCAGAGAGTGCCGAGGCAATTATTGAGGTAATCCTCTCAGGCATGGAACCATATACTTCATTTTCTTTCTCTCAAACTAACACACACAAATCTTGGTTTACTCACGCTTGTTCTACGTCCGTCCGCAATAAAAAGGACGTATTCAAACAAAACAGTCGCCTTCAAGCTCAAGAATCTCGTACTTTTTATTTTTCTGCCCAGAATCAAACCAAATCTGTTCTTCGCCTTGATAAAAACTCTTTCATCAATAATATATGTTCTGAACTTTTCAACTCTAGCTCTTCACAAGCTTTCTGGTATCTAGCCAAAGACCTCTCCAACAATTTCACTTCCTCATCTTTCCCTACTCTTTTCCACTCTAACGGCACTACCGTGGCACGTCTTCCTCTGACAAAGCCAAAGTCTTCAATGAAACGTTCACAAAAAGCTCCACATTGAATGATTCTGGTGCTATTTTTTCCTCTCCAGCTCCATCTCTCTTACTTATGCCTAATATTGCAATATCTTCTAAGGATGTACTTTCTGCCCTCTCTTGGCTTAATACTAAGAAATTGTACAGACCGAATGGTGTTCCTCCTGTTGTACTTAAAAACTGTTCTTCCATGCTGACTTCCTGCCTAGGCAAATTCTTTCATCTCTGTCTTTCCTCTAACGTCGTTCCTTCTTGCTGGAAATTTGCACTCATTCAACTTGTCTCAAAGAAGGATGACCGCTCGCAGCAATACATTTATTTTCTAATAGCTGTCATTTCTTGCATCGCCAAAGCTTTTAAAACTGTTCTGAAATTAAAACTTCCTAACCCCTTGAGTACCAGCAACGCACGTTATGCGTCGGCAATGTATGTAACGCTAAACCCCAGCGCCGCATAGGGTGCTTCGCGGTTAATTACTCCAGTCCTATGGCACCTAGAGGGTTCAGATTTGTATGGGAACTGCGTAAGTATCCCAGACAACAATGATGATGGTTGAAAACCCTCAAGTCCAGCCGTGTGTGCGTAAAAAACATGTTTTTGCATGTTTTTGCCTACCCATTTCCCCCTGTTAATTCCAACTTTCAGGCACCCCATAAGACCCCTTAATGACCTAGGGAATCGTTTTTTTGGGGGGGGTTTTTCCTTCATTTCTAATCCATTCCAGGTGTTTTCTGGAAAACAAAAAGAAATTTGACAACCTGATGGGCCTGGAGTGTACATTTATATTATATTGCCTAGTGCTCAGTGGGTTAAGCATTTGTCTTCCCATGATCTACTTTCAGATCCTCAGTATGATTTCCTTAACCTGAGGAATGCACCATTTATGTTTTTGAAAGTGCCGTGCATGCGAATTACTTACCTTCGATTCAGACAGCATTTGTTATATTTACCATATAAAGCAATATTACTGCTCCATTTGTGTATATTTTAATTGTATAATGAACATGTGAGCATTAAAAACCAGAAAATAGGTGTAAACAGCGAATATCCAGTCCTATGCTGTGTATTTGTGACAGTGGAGGGTTGAGGTATGTGACAGAGAGTGCTACATACACCCTGCCTCTCCAAGGTCTCGCGAGACACTAGTGATATATGACTGCCTACCGCACATGCTAGAGGGTGGGAGGAAGGGAGTGAGAGTGCTAACTTGACATATTACCAACAGGAGAAAGTAATAGGGGGAAATATAGATGGAAAAGTTTGCATAACTGAGGAGAGGTGAAGTGAAGGGAGAAAGGGAAGGAAGAGAGGGAGACACATGTTAGAGGAGGGCAGGAAGTGGTGGTAAGTATACATACCACCTAATCACATATTTCTTACATTTCAGAAGTACTGAGGCTATTTTTTCTTTTTATGGGCTGTCTTCTGGGAGTCCCATTGGGCGTTTGTCTAGCAGGCACTTCCGGAAGGCCTATCGCGCTTCTTGGGTTAAGAGCCGCTCTACTGGTAATTTCCTTTCTTATCTTGCTAACTCTTGGTCCTCCTCTTTTCGGGACTTCTGTGAGACCTCTATTGCAATAGATGTTTTGTAAGCCTTCAATAGAGTCTGGCACACATCTCTAACTTTTAAGCTACCCTCCTTTGATTTCAATCCCTTCATCTATACCTTTATCTCTAATTTCCTTTCTGGCCGTTCCATAGCTGTAGTTGTGGAAGGCCATCGGTCACATCCTCAATCTATCAACTACGGTGTTCCTCAGGGTTCTGTCCTGTCTCCAGTTATCTTTTTAACTCCTTCAGTGCGGGCATAATTGCCTGAAATTACCTTCATTCCATGCTCTTTTTTTCATGCATAAACAAGAGCCAGAGCATAATACAATTATATACCTGTGAAAGGAAAATAATAGAGCTTTCCAATGACACCTGAATCATCCCTGTACAACATCTGGTTATCTTGCAACGATCTTGCAAATGAAGGCCAAAATTGGTATAAATAAGCAATTTTTGCTGTTTTTGCTATGTGTGATGCTGCACATAAGTGAGTGAGACCTCTTTCAGAGCTCAGTGTGCCTGCCGCCTGTGACCGGCGGTTGGAGCCCCCCCTGCGCTCCCTGCAACAGCTGGCCTCTCTCTCAGGGCTCATAATAGCCTCAAAATGGCGCCCGTCATATGACGGGCACTGTACAGAAGGGGTTAATATATATAAATAATCTTCTCAACCGTACATCTAGTCCTATCCACTCATATGCGAATGACTGTCCCTTACACTATTCAAATAGTTTTCCACAATGACCCGTTATGCATTCACTCCAAAACTCATGTGATGAGGCCATAGAGTGTCAAATATCTGATCTATCAACACTCTATGTTAGGGACAGAGAAAATCTTGTTACTTGCAATGCATCCAAAACCTAATTTCTCATATTTGCCCATCATGAACCTCCACATGACTTTCCCTTATTCCTTAACAATACATACATCATCCCTTTATCTTCTCTCAGTATTCTTGATGTTTCTTGGAAAGATCATATTACAACTCTTGACACATCAGTTTCCCAGAACTTAGTTGTGCTCAACCATTTCCGTGGGTTTTTCACTCCTACACAGCTTCTTGCTCTGTATAGGGGCACAGTGTGCCCCTGTATCGAATAGTGTTTGCTTGTGTGGGGAGGTTCCACCCATACCCCACTGCTTGAAAGGGTAGAGTCAAAATATTATGTTGTCACATCAACCCAGTTACTCTTCCTAATTCCCTACAATCTCTCTCTATTATCGCGGTTTTGCATATTTCTCTCTCTTTTACCACTATTACAATTATCAGTGTTTTTTCAGAGCTATCTCATTGTATACCTCCTCCCTCACGGCAAGTGGGGGTCACCGGCCTTTCAACACACTCCGAACCCTTTTCTGTCCACCCTTCCCTACCCAAGAGTGAGCCGATTTTCCCAGTGTTTCTTCTAACTAACAAGTAAGCTTTGGAACCCTTTCCTTCAATCTGTTTTCCCTCGTCTTATAACTTAAACGGTTTCAAGGTCCGTGTGTCCAGAAATTTTGACTGTAAAGTATCTTGAATTTTGCTCTCTGTCACTCCTTCAAATTTGGGGGAGACACTTGTTACAGCTTTGCCTTTTTTCTTCATTCACATAGAACAAATATATGTGCTCATACTGATAAGTTTACGCGATTCTGTAGCCAGGTTTTAGTACAAACCACTTAAATTTAATTCCTCTTGATTATCAGGTATATCTCGTCTTCCATTCTTGAACAAAGCATGCCCTTCAACGTAATAGACAATAGGCTAAAAATATCATCTTTATAAAGGTATCAGCACTTCATCTCTTTGTCCTTACGAAGAGCGCTCTCTCTCCCTCTCTCCACAATCATTATTTTACAAAACTGAAGTATATGGTGCAAGTGTACAGTCAATTAGAAATGTGTATTCAGCTTCAAAAAGAACTACCGTAGGTAAAGTTGTGGTCATGAATACTTATAACACAACCTAATGGTACAAGTAAGACAGTTAAAGTTAGCTTGTGAATCCTAGTTATTTCAGCGTTGCTACTCAAACAGTTTATCAATATCGTTTTCCAGTATATCATATTTGCACCTCCAAAAACCTGTACAGAAATTTCAGGTCACGACTATCCGGTGCACGCTCCAATGAGTGTGTGAGATTTAAACAGCTATTGTTAAGCAAATTTGACTAGAACTTTTCTAATCTGTAGTTATATTGGTTTAGTTTTTATAACGTATGAGCCATATTGTCAATAATTATTCGCTTGTGTAATAAGAATAACGTTCATTCTTGGCCTTTTTTTGTATTTCTGTAGTATATACAGTAGATATAAACGATTTGTTGTGTAGTACCTGAAGGTCAAATTGAGGCATTTTAAGCAACATACATAATGTGAAATTCAATATAGTGATGTCAGCATATATTTCATATGAACAAAAACAACATCAATACTTGACAAAATAAATGGCCCTCTGACTCTCAAAGCCCTTCATTAAGCATCTCAAATAAAATAGCTGTCATCTGGTTGGAACAAATAACATATTAATAGAAGACGAACACGAAGAAGAAGACAACAATGTAAAAGTTGACAAAGAAGACGACGACGACGACGACGAAGAATACGATGACGAAGAATACTACGATGATGACGAAGAAGACGACGGCGAAGACGAAGACAACAAAGAAGACGACGATGAAGATGAAGACGACGACGAAGACGATGACGAAGAAGAACACAGCAACAAAGAAGACAGCAACAGAGAAGATGATGACAGAGAAGAGGATGATGACGAAGACGACGACGATAAAAAAGAAGAAAACAACGAATAAAAATAATAATAATAATAATAATAATAAGGAGACGTTAACTACAGAGACGATGCAGAATCCATAGAAGAGAATAAGAATAAGAAGAATGCAAAGTTATAGAAGGAAGGGAATAGACACCGTAAAGAGGGAGATAGTACAAACGTAAATTGATAATGAAGGAAAACAAATGAGACAGGAATAAATGGTTGATGGAAGAAGGGCAGGTAGCAGGGAAAGAGAGAAACGACAAAGAAAAGGGTGAATTTAATTCAGAATGAGTGGTTAACAATAGGAGAACAGACACAAGGACATGAGGAAATAGTACGATACGATGTTTAGAAAGAGTTCTTAAAGGAAAAGCGGTAAATATAAGCAACAATCAAAATAAATACCAAACTGAGTAGGAAACACAAGAAGTGATAAATATGCAGGATGTACGAGGTGTTTCAAAGATAACCCCTTTATTGGAAGTAACCAGTCTACAACAATTATGATAAGCATAGAACCCTGGCTAGTATAACACGCCTCCCACCTCCCTCCCTCTTCATCATTCCCTTGTTTATTTTATTTGCATATCACACGCTCTTCTTCTTTGAATAATAATTGTTTTGTATAATGTTTGTGATGTCAGATGGACATATTATACTATAGTTGTAAAATTATAGTATTTTTTATATAAATGTTTTTTTTTTTTTATTGAAATTCTGTCAATCATGCTAAATTTGATTATTCATTACCTCCAATTGTAGCAACAGAATAAATATGAATATTTGTATTTGGTGGATATCGTGTTAATCCTATAAAACCTAATGTAGCATTCCAGAGCAACTGTTTGTGTTTTGTATATGAACATGAAAACCACTGAATTATTACGATGATATAGAATATTTCATTGCAAATAATCTTTTTAAATCAATTGAAATATGCCATTCTCATCGTGTAGTGACTAACACAGAATAGCTCTGCAGTACAGATATGTTTCTATCGAAATCTAGGTTTTCACTACGAGTTATCTGAGGGATTTTAAAGATTTTGTTTATTATAATTTAACAATCATAGTTTTAACCCCTAATTAGCGGGGCCCGACTGAAGTCCGTATCTAAAAACCTGGACTATGTGGCGGGGACCGACTTAAGTCTGTGTGCAATTTTTGAGCAAGAATGGCTGTGAGAGAGAGACGAGCGACGGGAGGAGCGTAGGTTACCTCATGACCGCTCGGCACGGACCCCGCGCACCTACTGAGATCGACTCCACACAACTCCACCCTCCCTACCTCGCCACACAGGGAATTATATAAGGAAATTACCGTATTTTAGGGTTTTTGCACTCGTGTTGCACGATCGTTGCAAGAGAACACGTGGTCGTAGAAGGATGGTTCAGGTGTCATTGGAAAGCTCAATTTACGCCCTTTCAGGGATACATAATTGTATTACGCTCTGGCTCTTGTTTATGCATGAAAAAGAGCACGGAAACAAGGCCATTTAGGGTAAAAAACAAAACGCTGGGCGCGTAGTGGAAAAAAAATGACGGGCCCGCTCGTAAGGTGTTAAGATACTAGATATACAACTCTGTCATGTTAAGAGTTAAAACTATTTGGATAATTCCCCTTGTAAAACAATATATTATTATTATAATTTCATTAGATTGACGATAATGCAAATTATTTTGCTTCAATCTTACACACACAGACACACACACATAACCTAAGGGATGATAGCCCATGCTTTAGTCCACTCCATCTCGGCGTGATAAAACTTAACCAACCATTTCCTAAAAAAGGATTTGAGGAAATCCTACTTGGAAGAAATATTCCATTCCTTCTACTATTTTCAGCGAATTAACAACTCATGACATGTCACATAGCTTCAACAAGGTTACCAATGTTCACACAATTAAATTCAGATCAGTTCGTAAGGCACAGTTCGTTGCGAAACTTAGACCTTGGTTCATTTAACCTAAAATAACCTAAAAAGGCTATCACATTGGCATATTTGTCGTCGTCCTTCACCAAATGTACAATTTGCCTAGTCCTTCATCTCCATTTTCTTGTGTTCTTTTAGGCAGCCCACGGTCACCCAAGTATAGGCAGAGAAATCGTGGTTAATTTACCCTTCTTTGGCGGCGCCCGGCTATAGTCGGACAAGAAAACCTAGGACTATGTAGCGGGGCCCGGCTATAGTAGCACGCAATTTTGAGCACGTAATGTGCTCTGAGAGAGCCGAGCGGTAGGAGGAGCATAGGTTCCCTCTTGACCGCTCGGCACGGCTCTCGCGCGACGACTGAGGCCCCCTCCACACACATCCACACTCGCTACCTTGCTACACACGTAATTATGTAATGAAATGACCATATTTAAGCGATTCTGCCCTTCGGTTGCACGATCGTTGCAAGACAACCAGTGATCGTAGAAGGATGGTTCAGGTGTCATTGGAAAGGTCAATTAACGCCCTTTCAGGGATACATAATTGTATTACGCTCTGGCTCTTGTTTATGCATGAAAAAGAGCACGGAAACAAGGCCATTTATGGTAAAAAAAAAACGCGGGGCGGCACAGTGAAATATACTCCACCACCCGCTCTTATTGTGTTAAGCCCATTATAATACTATACTCAAATGGCCACTTATAGCATAAATAAATATTTGGAATATATAATAGTATTGCTGATTTACTTACTAATGATATATAAGAGGAAATCGACTTGTCATAAACTCTAAACCGATAAATTTGTATCATATTAAACACTCATTTGGTTACATTTGATTTGAATAGTCGAAGTCGGCGGCTCGTTGCTGGAGGCGCCGGGTGTAATCTCAGAACCAGTGGTCAATTGCTGTCAATGTCTTATAATTATGTAACAGCGCATTTTGAGCGACTGTACACTCTAGGGTAACTCATATAATCACTTGTATAACTCTCAACCTTATAACAGTTATTCACTTACTTAAGCATACTACTGTACATTCTAGTTGGGAATGATCCCCCTATAGATAGATCATCTCCCCCACCTATAAAAGGACTTGGTACAATTCTTGCAGAGTAAGCAAACGTTCCCACGGTCTTCTTAAAGTATTGCAGCAACTCCAATATGATTGCTAGCAACATGTATCGTATGACTCCACACTGGTCAGAAGCCGGCACGCTCGAGCCCCCAGGCATTGACTAGTAGCAGATCAGACAGCCATTAGGAAGGTTAACCCTTCATGCGGCCGTGGTAATTAATACAGTGACATATACAGTGACAGTGTGATACAGTGCGATAATTAGTGTGTGTACCATTATATATTTTCGCAATTCTTATTCTTTATTCTTTTACAGGAAAGATTATAATCACAGGAATATAGCTCAATCTAATTGCTTTTATAATATAGTGCAAAGCTGTAGGTATTTCCCAGCCGGGTAGCTACAATACCTACAAAGACAATCAATAACTCAAACCAGCCCCTAATTAAGCATAATCTATTTTTCTGGTAATAAAACCCTAGAAAACCCAACAGTGTCTTTACTTCAAATCAATACCTTAACAAGTTACCTTTCAACATGTTTTTACAGTGAAAACCTCCACTACAAGCATAATCAAGGACAATTAAGGTAAGAGGTAATAAGGGCAACCATAAAGTCACCACTACAATTATTAATTTATTTATTTTATTTGTTAATGTCAATAAATGAAGTGAGACAAAACAATGTGTATATATTGTGTTAATTTAATCAGAGTTGCGTTAGGATAGGTCTCCGGCTAATGTATGCAAAATTACTGTAATTTACTATATACAGAAAATTTAAGATATGGTTAAGCATATGTTAGGATAGGTTAGGTGAGGTTATAAGAGGATACAGTTGGACAAAGTTAGGTTAGCATTGTTGGGCTAGTTAAGTTTGGCTAGTTATTGTAACAACATTGTAAATTAAACACTGCAATTACTCTAAATGAAGACGTATATATACAAAATTAATAAGTAAGATCTGATAAATCTATTTTATGATAATACAAATAAGGCTAAATAAATTATATTCTCTAATAGGCATATCCCACCTGAATCCAACATACCTTTCAATAATACAAATATTCCCATTTCTTCGAATGTTAATATCCTTGGATTATCTCTCAATGGCAACCTCAGTTGGACGTATTGTGTTGGATCTATTGCAGAAGGTGCCTCAAGGAAACTGGGACTTATTAACGGAGTTTGTGAATTGTTCACTGTCGAGTATTTACCTGTTACTGTATATATATAAAAGTGATGAGCGTTTTTAGATGGATTATTGCTCGCTTCTATGGAATGGTTGTGAAGAGTGGCCTTAAGGTAATTGGACAACATTCAAAATAAAGCAATGCAAATGATCAATAACCCTTTAATCACTGTTATGCTGCTATTATTGAAGCACAACTGTGATATTCACGGGGCTTGATCAAATATATTAACAAGGAGTCAAGAAAGAGTGCCAAATTAATCAAAGATTTTAGACAGCATGAACATATCAGCAACTTGTGATAAGCGTGGCAAGGAAAACGATTTGTTTTTTGCTGAATTGAATTTTATCATCTCCGGAACCTTTGACTCACTACTCTTCCTAAACGGCTACTTTCACGACATTTAACACTTAGACCAAAATTCTTTCGCAGAACCAAAATTAACTAAGTAAACCTTCTAGATTTCAGCTACACTTGCTAAGTAGGTCGTTTCGCCGCATTTTGTTATCTCTAGAACAATTGAGGCACTACTCCTAAACAGCTACCTCCACGACATTGAAAACTAAGACTTAAGTCATTTGCAGAGCCAAAATTAACAAATTGAACCTGTCAGAATTTTGCTACCGACTGTGGTGGCTCTTGCACCAGAGGATTGATTGTTTTTCTCCCGAACGTTTGATGTACTACTCCTCCTAAACAGCTGCCTCCACAATATTGAACACTAAAACCAAAGTTGTCCACAGAGCCAAAATGAACAAAGTGAATCTGCCAGATTTCTGATACTGTCTGTGGGAGCTCTTGCATCGCAAGATTGTTTAAAATGGGATGTAGCGGATTCAACCTCCATTAATTAATATTTTAGTCTTTATATATATATATATATATAATTCACTAAATTTAACACAGAACAGCCAGTAGTGACACAGGTAGGCCCTTCACACAAGCCAACAACCAGTGGTGCCACAGACACACCTTTCACACAGACCAACAACCAGTGGTGCCACAGACAGACCCTTCACACAGACCAACAACCAGTGGTGCCACAGACAGACCTTTCACACAGGCCAACAACCAGTGGTGCCACAGACAGACCCTTCACACAGACCAACAACCAGTGGTGCCACAGACAGACCTTTCACACAGGCCAACAACCAGTGGTGCCACAGACAGACCCCTCACACAGACCAACAACCAGTGGTGCCACAGACAGACCCTTCACACAGGCCAACAACCAGTGGTGCCACAGACAGACCCTTCACACAGGCCAACAACCAGTGGTGGCACAGACAGACCCTTCACACAGGCCAACAGCCCAAGGTTTGGTGCAAGGGACTGCATTGGCTGTAGCAGAGGAGGGGCGTAACCTGGAGACTGTTGTACCTGTAGCAGAGGAGAGCGAGGAGGAGAGGGTTGTGAACTCGTGGTGAGCCTGTCTCTTTCTACTGATTCTGGTGCACTTCCGGGCCTTATATTGAGCTCCTCAGTATTGGATCAATCCTGCGAAAGGACTTTTGCTGCATTTGCTTTTTTGATCCTATTTCCAGGCTCTCCCCGGACAGGTAAAATGATGATCTTCCCCTAAGTTGCTGACCAATCACCTGACGAGGTTTCCTCCTTGTACTGTCCTGGGCTCCAGTCTGTTGAACGTGATATGGGCGGTATCGTGGGTACTCGTCTGTCCGGGGAGTCGTTGGTGTGGGAACCTCCATCTTCAGGGGCATGAGAGGGAAAGGTCTTGGGCCAGCTGAGGTTTCGGTCAGAGGTGCAAGGTATTAAGCTCAGGACGTCTGTGTTCAGAAAACTGCATCTAGCGAAGGCATGGGAGGCGTGGAGAGTAGTTGTATCACCCTAATCACTGGAAGGGTTGGTGAGTCTGGGGGTGTTACATTGGTTGTTGCGGAGCCGTTATGACTGTGCCTAACAATGACAAATTAATATTCTCCCTTATATATACAATGGTCTTCGAAAGGGGTGAAGCCACAAAGTGTGAGGTGAAGTTGAACAGTCAGGCTATGGAGATTGTCAGCTCATTTAAGTATCTGGGCAGTGTGCTGAGTAAAGATGGGAGTATGGATGAGGAAGTGCGGGAGAGGTTGCAACAGGGGAAGAGGATTGTAGGAACGTTGAAAGCAGTAACAAGAAATAGAGTGGTCAGCATGAAAGTGAAGAAGTCCTTGCATGACAGTGTGGTAATCCCAACATTGACTTACGGAAGCGAAGCATGGACGTTGGTGGAGAGATTCAGACCAAGAGTGAGAGGGGTGGAAATGAGTTACTTGAGAAGTGCGTGCGGAGTTACATGGAGGGATAGACAGACGAATGAGGAAGTAAAAGGGAGGTTAAGTGTGGAGGTAGATGTGCTGGAAAGTGTGAAAAGGAACACCATGAGATGGTTCGGCCATATGGAAGGTATGGGAAGCGAGAGAATGACTAAGAGAGTGTACAAGAGTGAGGTGGAAGGACAGAGAGGGAGAGGTAAACCGAGAGAGGTGGAAGGATGGAGTGAAAAAGTATATGGATAAAGACGGTGTTGGTTGGGAGAAGGGGAGTCGACTGACTTGGGACAGAGGTACATGGGGTGTTTCGTTCGTGGCCTCCCTTACGGGGATCACGGCGTCAGGAAATAGATAGATAGATAGATATATACACAAAGAGATGTTGCATCCTGTATATTATTTTATAAAACACTTTTAAGGTAAATTTTCAGAGAAACCTGCCTCAGATGAGCCACCTTTTCATATCTTTCCATGATGTACTAGGGCAGCTGGTAATCCCCATGATGTTCATTATCTTCTACACGAGACTTAAGAGATAATGTTGTTGTTTTAATAATAATTTAAGAGATAATGTTGATATTGTTGTTCAGTTGCCCTCTGACCCTTGACCAGTGCGGACGTCCCAGTGACCGCTAGTGTACTGTTTACCCTTAGTGAGGTCCTAGTGAACTTTCTTAGTGATGGCTGTTGTTGATGAGTCTGCTGTCTCCTCCCATACTCTCCAGCTTTGTCTTGCTTTGCAAGAAAGACTGGAGAGTGTGGAGCAGGAGATTCAGTGTCTCAAAGATGAAAATTTGGCCTTGAGACTAGCTATGGCGGAGAAGAAGTGTGAGGCTACCGGAAATGTTCCCAGGGATCATGAAGCCCCTTGGAAAGTGGTGTCAACAAGTGCAACGGCCTGCAAGCTGAAAAGGAAGCCACTCAAGACCCACAACAACTTCAGCACCTTGGCTGATGAGAGTGATGGCGAGGAAGTGGCGATCATCGAGGCAGTGAGAGGGGAGGGGGGAGGGGGGAGTCTGCAACAACTTGCTGCTACACGCCGACAACGGAAAAAAAGCTAAGTTCATTGTCGGTGATTCAATGGTTAGGTACCTTGACGGGGCTACTAACACTCATGTTAGTAAAGTTGTCTGCCTACCTGGAGCCGGAGTCGGGAGGGTGGCAGAGAAGATGGATGGTGTCCTAGAAGGGGGTGGGGAGGACCCCATCATCTTCATCAACGCGGGGTCCAATGACATAATTGTGGAGATACAGGACTGAGGAGTTGCTGACCAAGTACCAGGAAATGCTGGAGAGGATCAAGGAGAAGGGTGGATTTCCTGTGGTACACAGTATCCTGCCAAGAAGAGGGGTACGGAAGGAATGGTCCTCCAGGGCTATTGGTGTAAATAGCCGGCTGGAGAAGTATTGCAAGGCAAAGTCAATACCATTCCTAGATAACTGGACCCACTTCTATGGTAAGGATGAACTGTATACCCAGGATGGACTACATCTTTCTCGACTAGGAGTTTCGACCTTAGCCAGCTTACTAGACAAGATTGTTGCGGGGTTTTGTTAAAAAAACCTGGGTGTGTAAGTAAAATACTGTCTCCATATGGAGCAGGTACTTCATGTGACAAACCAGTGAGTAAAATAGAAATAATCAGTCAAGATAGTGCGGATATAGTGATGTGTAATAGTAGTATCGATAACACTACACATGTAACTGATAGTAAAGGTGAGAATACTGATAGAGTAGAATTTCCGTCTAGAGCTAGTAGTTCAACAGGAAATAATAAGTTAGCTAAACACAATAGAAAATTAGTTGCAAATAAAAGTAATAGGTTGAGGGTATATTATACAAATTGTAGGAGTTTATGTAACAAAATGAACGAACTTAGAGCACTCGTTAGCACAGAAAATATAGACATAATAGCGCTAACTGAAACGTGGATTAATACAGAATCTAGGCATTTTTTAGCAGAATTTGATATTCCAGGATATAGTTTGTTTAAATATGACAGAACAAGTAGGAGGGGCGGGGGTATAGCAGTGTTTGTCAGGAGTACATTAAAAAGCTGTATTAAATCAGGTATTAGACTAAATAATGATAATGAAAGTGTTTGGGTAGAGGTTAACGAAGGTAGTGAGACCATAGTTATTGGAGTTTATATAGACCGCCTAATATGAGTAGAAATGGCGGAACATCGTTATGGGAGGAAATTAAAATAGCATCAAGGTTTATCAATGTGTGCATTATGGGGGATTTTAATTTTCCGAACATTGATTGGCAGCACCAAATAGGCGACTCCGATTCAGTAGAGTTTATTGAGGTAGTACAAGATAGTTTTTTATTTCAATTCATAGATACGCCGACTAGAGGTATTAATATTCTTGATTTAGTTTTCAGTAACAATGAACATATGATAAATGATGTAGAGATTGGTGACCACCTAGGAAATAGCGATCATAAATCTATTTATTTTAATATACAATGGACAGGGAATGCTAAAGAGAATACGACACTTATCCCAGATTTCAGAAAAGCCGATTATGGTGGGCTAAGAAGAGACTTAAGGGTGGACCCTATTGTTAAGCAATTAAGTCAGGATAAGCCAGAGTTAAACTTGCCACCTACATATAACCAGTTTATTGCTTCACTCCACAATGCTCAAAATAAATATATCCCTAAAAGAAGATTTAGATCGACGCAGAACCAACCAAAATGGATGACTAATCAGCTAATTGATCTTATAGGAAAAAAGAAAGGAATATATAGAAAAATAAAGAAAGGCGAAAATCATCTACATATATACAGTACTGTCAGTCTATCAAGACAGGTCAAAAAGGAAATCAGGAAAGCAAAAAGAAATTATGAAATAAGGATAGCCAGTGACTCAAAAAATAACCCTAAAGCTTTTTACCAATTATATAAATCTAAAGTTAGAGATGAAATAGGCCCCTAAAAACTTCAATAGGAGAAATAACAGAAAATGATTTAGAAATGTGCAGTACATTAAATAGTCAGTTTCTTTCCGTTTTCACTAATGAAAATTTGGCACAGATTCCAGAAGTCAATATGGTATATAGTGATAGTATAGAAAATATGTTAAGTACGGTTAGTATAAGTAGAAATGATGTGCTTAAGGAAATTGACAGACTGAAACCTCAAAAATCGCCTGGTCCTGACGAGGTATATGCTAGAGTATTAAAATAATGCAGAGATGAGTTAAGTAGCCCATTAGCATTTCTATTTAACAAGTCATTAGAAACAGGTTTAGTTCCAGAAGCTTGGAAGCTTGCAAATGTAGTTCCGATTTTCAAAAAAGGTGATAAATCGATAGCATCCAATTACCGTCCCATTAGTCTCACATCAATCATAGGAAAGTTGCTAGAGTCTATTATTGCTAGGAAAATTAGAAGCCACTTAGAAAAATTTAACTTAATAAATTCTTCTCAGCATGGATTCACTCAGGGACGTTCTTGCCTTACTAATTTGCTTAGCTTTTTCTCAGAGGTATATGAAGCAGTAGATAGTGACAAGTCATATGATATTATTTATTTAGATTTCAGTAAAGCTTTCGACAGAGTCCCTCATGAGAGATTGATGAGAAAGGTTGAGGCACATGGAATAGGAGGATCGTTGTTGGGATGGATTAGGTCATGGCTAATTGGTAGGAAACAGAGAGTCAGCATAAATGGTACCAAGTCAGAGTGGGGATCAGTCAAAAGTGGTGTCCCCCAGGGATCGGTATTAGGTCCCCTGTTGTTTCTTATATACATAAATGACCTAGATTTAGGTATAACTAGTAGGATAAGTAAATTCGCAGACGATACTAAAATGGGGAGATCAATTGATTCAGATAGCGATATAGAGTACCTCCAAAGGGATCTAGATACCTTACATGAATGGTCAGTAAATTGGCAGATGAAGTTTAACATTGACAAATGCAAGGTATTAAATATAGGGAAGATGCAAACAAATGTTAAATATAAACTAGCTAATATGGAATTAGAAAACTCGAATTGTGAGAAAGATCTAGGTGTGTTTGTTAGCAATGATTTGAAGCCTAGAAAACAGTGTATAAGCGTTCGAAACAAGGTAAACCGGATTCTCGGGTTCATCTCTAGGAGTGTGAGTAACAGAACTGCTGATGTTATCTTAAAACTTTACTTGTCATTAGTGAGACCCCATATGGATTATGCTGTCCAATTTTGGTGTCCTTATTACAGAATGGACATAGATTCATTGGAGAGAATACAGCGTAGAATGACAAAAATGATCCATAATATTAGAAATCTTCCGTATGAAGAAAGGTTGAAGAAATTAGGTTTACATTCGTTAGAGAGACGCAGAGTTAGAGGGGATATGATAGAGGTGTTCAAGTGGGTTAGTGGGATTAACAAAGGGGACATAACAAATGTACTAAAGCTCAGTGATAGCGAAAGAACTCGTACCAATGGTTTCAAATTAGATAAATTTCGTTTCAGAAAAGATATAGGCAAATATTGGTTTGGTAACAGAGTTGTAGATGGGTGGAATGGACTACCAAGTGCTACAGTGGGATCTAAAACGGTAGGGAGCTTTAAGATAAAATTGGATAATCATATGGACGAGAAGGGTTGGGTGTGAAGGGGATCAGCCGGGTTGGGCCAATCAGCGCTCTGCAGACCCCCATAATCCTGCGTTAATCTCTAACCGTTTTGGTAAGATGATCCTCAGGGAATTAGAGTGTTGAGCCTATAATTGGGCTTTGTAATTGAATTGGGGTTGTGTGGGACAGGGATCTGCCTTTCTTGGGCCAATCGGCTTTCTGCAGACTCCCATTTTCTTATGTTCTTATGTTCTTATGTTTTAGGTGTCCATCTATCTCTGTTTAACCACATCAGCACGATGACGTAATTTTCATCATATTCTGGTTACCATCAGACAATGTTCTTAAGCTTATAATCTATCTCTAGGACTCAAAGGGGTTAACACGATCTCAATAACATCGGTCCTTCTTGAACTGCATAAAATGATCTAATTTTTTGGCAGAATCAAAGGTAATAAGGCGTCATTGTGCTGAAGAGTTTAAGAGTACGATATTTCATAATCAAACTTGAAATAATATGAATGCATTTAATAATGATGCACTATCTGAGGAATCAATCAGCTAGCTGCTAGGTTATCATGGAATGGCCATAAGGGCAGGTTTTCATTAATTAAACAAGGTGTTAGGCCATGGTGGAATTTTATCACCATTATTGTTTAAATTATACATATAGATAATGTGCTAAATAAAATTACAAACATGGAGAAAGGTTGTCGTTTAGGAATATCTAGAGTGAATGTGTTGGCATAATTTATTATGCTGACGACCTGGTAATTTTGGCAACTCAATACGTACATTTTCAGTTCATATTTAGAACCTTAAAGCAAGAAATGGTAAAGTTAAATCTTAAAATCAAAACTGATTAAACTAAATGTATGGTATTCGCTTAGACGGCAAAATATGAAGCCAAAAATTTAAGTGTAAATGAAAATGAAGATGAAAGTGAGATGGGAGTTGTTAACAATTACAAGTAGCCTACTTGGGTCATATTATACAGGATAATTTAAGTAACGCACAAGACGTTGAGTTTAGGCTAAACTAATTTCATTCTAGATTTTATTCGACTTACAGTAAGTTTAGTGATATATCCATGAAGACATCTATATTTATTTGTATTTATTTATTTTGTGTTGTATGTCTGATCATGGCTTACAGTATACGTGTATGGAATGTCTAGAGTATTTTGTTAATACAATTTTTTTTAAGGCATTCGAAGTAGCATTTAACAATGCTATAAACATTGTTTTAAGGTTGCCCCTATCTTCAAGTAGCCATGAAGCAGCTGAGCGATGTAACCTTTTATTAAAAAAAAAGCATATTGCGCTCATTCATGCTAGACAGTTTAAAAGGATAAAACATAAGAATATTTTGTAAAGATGTTCATTTGTTAATCTTGGAAATAATTCTTAGCTTCAAAACATAAGACTTTTATTCAAACATATATACGAAATAAATATTGAAGAAAATTACTTATATATTGTTGGAATAAGGATAAGTTGGTTACAAAAGCATGAGCCAAGACGTGGCATTGGGTAGATGTAGGCATACTCGTGAGTCTACTAATACAGCAATATCTACTAGATCAATACATATTAATATGATATATATGTCTTTTAATGAGATATATAATGTAATGTTTGTATTTATGGATATCCTATACGAAATAACTGACTGACCCCACTCCCTAACATCAATACTTCTACCACCCCACTCCCTAACATCAATACTACTACCACCCCACTCCCTAACATCAATACTACTACCACCCCACTCCCTAACATCAATACTTCTACCACCCCACTCCCTAACATCAATACTACTACCACCCCACTCCCTAACATCAATACTACTACCACCCCACTCCCTAACATCAATACTACTACCACCCCCCTCCCTAACATCAATACTACTACCACCCAACTCCCTAACATCAATACTAATACCACCCCACTCCCTAACATCAATACTTCTACCACCCCACTCCCTAACATCAATACTATTACCACCCAACTCCCTAACATCAATACTACTACCACCCCACTCCCTAACATCAATACTACTACCACCCCCCTCCCTAATATCAATACTACTACCACCCCACTCCCAAACATCAATACTACTACCACCCCCCTCCCTAACATCAATACTACTACCACCCAACTCCCTAACATCAATATTTCTACCACCCCTCTCCCTAACATCAATACTACTCCTACTACCCCACTCCCTAACATCAATACTACTACCACCCCACTCCCTAACATCAATACTAATACCACCCCACTCCCTAACATCAATACTTCTACCACCCCACTCCCTAACATCAATACTACTACTACCCCACTCCCTAACATCAATACTACTACCACCCCACTCCCTAACATCAATACTACTACCACCCCACTCCCTAATATCAATACTACTACCACCCCACTCCCTAACATCAATACTACTACCACCCCACTCCCTAACATCAATACTACTACCACCCCACTCCCTAACATCAATACTACTACCACCCCACTCCCTAACATCAATATTTCTACCACCCCTCTCCCTAACATCAATACTACTACCCCTCCCCCAACTCCCTGGCACCAATACTACTACCCCCCCCCCCCCACTCCCTAACACCATTACTACTACCCCCCCCCCCCACTCCCTAACACCAATACAACTACCCCCCCACCCCCTAACACCAATACTACTACTACCACACTTCCTAACATCAATACTACTACTACCCCACTCCCTAGCATCAATACTACTACTACTACCCCACTCCCTAGCATCAATACTACTACCACCCCACTCCCTAACATCAATACTACTACCACCCCACTCCCTAACATCAATACCACTACCACTCCACTCCCTAACATCAATACTACTACCACCCCACTCCCTAAAATCAATACTACTACCACCCACTCCCTAGCATCAATACTACTACTACCCCACTCCCTAACATCAATACTACTACCACCCCACTCCCTAATATCAATACTACTACCACCCCACTCCCTAAAATCAATACTACTACCACCCCCCTCCCTAACATCAATACTACTACCACCCAACTCCCTAACATCAATACTACTACTACCCCACTCCCTAGCATCAATACCACTACTTCCCCACTCCCAAACATCAATACTACAACCACCCCACTCCCTAACATCAATACCACTACTACCCCACTCACTAACATCAATACTACTACTACCCCACTCCCTAGCATCAATTCCACTACTACCCCTCTCCCTAACATCAATACTACTACTACCCCACTCCCTAGCATCAATACCACTACTACCCCCCTCCCTAACATCAATACTACTACCACCCCACTCCCTAACATCAATACTACTACCACCGACTCCCTAGCATCAATACTACTACTACCCCACTCCCTAACATCCATACTACTACCACCCACTCCTTAGCATCAATACTACTACTACCCCACTCCCTAACATCAATACTACTACCATCCCACTCCCTAACATCAATACTTCTACCACCCACTCCCTAGCATCAATACCACTACTACCCCACTCCCTAACATCAATACTACTACTACCCCTCTCCCTAACATCAATACTACTACTACCCCACTCCCTAGCATCAATACCACTACTACCCCACTCCCTAACATCAATACTACTACCACCCCACTCCCTAACATCAATACTACTACCACCGACTCCCTAGCATCAATACTACTACTACCCCACTCCCTTACATCAATACTACTACCACCCACTCCCTAGCATCAATACTACTACTACCCCACTCCCTAACATCCATACTACTACCACCCACTCCTTAGCATCAATACTACTACTACCCCACTCCCTAACATCAATACTACTACCATCCCACTCCCTAACATCAATACTACTACTACCCCAATTCCCTGACATCAATACTACTACCACCAACTCCCTAACATCAATACTACTACCACCCCACTCCCTAACATCAATACCACTACTACCCCACTCCCTAACATCAATACTACTACCACCCCACTCCCTAGCATCAATACTACTACCACCCAACTCCCTGGCATCAATACTACTACTACCCCAATCCCTAGCATCAATACTACTACCACCCACTCCCTAACATCAATACCACTACTACCCCTCTCCCTAACATCAATACTACTACCACCCAACTCCCTGGCATCAATACCACTACTACCCCACTCCCTGACATCAATACTACTACTATCCAACTCCCTAACATCAATACCACTACTACCCCACTCCCTAACATCAATACTACTACCATCCCACTCCCTAGCATCAATACTACTACCACCCCACTCCCTAGCATCAATACCACTACTACCCCTCTCCCTAACATCAATACTACTACCACCCCACTCCCTAACATCAATACTACTACCACCCCACTCCCAAACATCAATACTACTACCACCCCACTCCCTAGCATCAATACCACTACTACCCCTCTCCCTAACATCAATAATACTACCACACCATGCCATAACATCAATACTACTACCACCCCACTCCCTAGCATCAATACCACTACTACCCCACTCCTCTAACAATACCACTACTACCCCTCTCCCTAGCATCAATACTACTACCACCCCACTCCCTAACATCAATACTACTACCACCCAACTCCCTAGCATCAATACCACTGCTACCCCACTCCCTAGCATCAATATCACTACTACCCCACTCCCTAACATCAATACCACTATTACCCCTCTCCCTAGCATCAATACTACTACCACCCCACTCCCTAGCATCAATACCACTACTACCCCACTCCCTAACATCAATACCACTACTACCCCTCTCCCTAACATCAATACTACTACCACCCCACTCCCTAACATCAATACCACTACTACCCCTCTCCCTAACATCAATACTACTACCACCCAACTCCCTAGCATCAATACCACTACTACCCCTCTCCCTAACATCAACACTACTACCACCCCAATCCCTAACATCAATACTACTACCACCCAACTCCCTAACATCAATACTTCTACCACCCACTCCCTAGCATCAATACTACTACTACCCCATTCCCTGGCATCAATACTACTACCACCCACTCCCTATCATCAATACTACTTCCACCCCACTCCCTAACATCAATACCACTACTACCCAACTCCCTAACATCAATACTACTATCACCCAACTCCCTAGCATCAATACTACTACCACCCAACTCCCTGGCATCAATACTACTACTACCCCACTCCCTAGCATCAATACTACTACCACCCACTCCCTAACATCAATACAACTACTACCCCTCTCCCTAACATCAATACTACTACCACCCAACTCCCTGGCATCAATACCACTACTACCAATACACACAACTACTACTACCCCACTCCCTAACATCAATACTACTACCACCCCAACTCCCTAGCATCAATACTACTACCACCCCACTCCCTAGCATCAATACCACTACTACCCCTCTCCCTAACATCAATACTACTACCACCCCACTCCCTAACATCAATACTACTACCACCCCACTCCCTAACATCAATACTACTACCACCCCAATCCCTAGCATCAATACCACTACTACCCCTCTCCCTAACATCAATAATACTACCACACCACGCCATAACATCAATACTACTACCACCCCACTCCCTAGCATCAATACCACTACTACCCCACTCCCTAACATCAATACCACTACTACCCCTCTCCCTAGCATCAATACTACTACCACCCCACTCCCTAACATCAATACTACTACCACCCCACTCCCTAGCATCAATACCACTACTACCCCACTCCCTAGCATCAATACCACTACTACCCCACTCCCTAACATCAATACCACTATTACCCCTCTCCCTAGCATCAATACTACTACCACTCCACTCCCTAGCATCAATACCACTACTACCCAACTCCCTAACATCAATACCACTACTACCCATCTCCCTAGCATCAATACTTCTACCACCCCACTCCCTAGATTCAATACCACTACTACCCCTCTCCCTAGCATCAATACTACTACCACCCCACTCCCTAGCATCAATACCACTACTACCCCACTCCCTAACATCAATACCACTACTACCCCTCTCCCTAACATCAATACTACTACCACCCCACTCCCTAACATCAATACCACTACTACCCCTCTCCCTAACATCAATACTACTACCACCCAACTCCCTAGCATCAATACCACTACTACCCCTCTCCCTAACATCAACACTACTACCACCCAACTCCCTAACATCAATACTACTAACACCCCACTCCCTAACATCAATACTACTACCACCCCACTCCCTAGAATCAATACCACTACTACCCCACTGCCTAACATCAATACTACTACTACCCCACTCCCTAACATCAATACTACTACCACCCCACTCCCTAGCATCAATACCACTACTACCCCACTCCCTAACATCAATACTACTACTACCCCACTAATATACTACCACAACCACTCACATGACATACACTGCACCGCAACATTCACATCCCATATCAACACTACCACCTATACCACTACATATATATACCACTATCACCATACCTTGCACATCATTTACCATCACCACAACCACAAACACAACAACTACCACGCTATCAACAGCACGGCAAAAACATCTACCACCACCAAAATCTTTACAACTACCACCACCACTACAAACACAAGCACAACTACTACCACAACAACCACTACAAAGACCACTCAATCATCACCTCTACCACCACCACCACTACTCCTACTATTAAGGGGGAAGTGCTTGGTTTTTGGTCTATATATTTATGTATTAATTTATTTTGTTAGTTTCCTGGCTAGGCCTCCATCAAGCTTAAAAAAAAAAAAAAAAAAATAGACCCACTATTATATAAATGTACCGGCCGAAGGCCGGTTCTTTCTAATATTACAGGCTCGCTATCGCTCGTCAGGAAAAAATAGACACCTAAATGGCACAAAAGGTCTTAATAATGACAAACAAAATTAGGCGAAAGGTATAAAAATCGCCAAACTAAGAACGTCTTAAATCTCAAAATTAATATGCTAAACATGAGGGAGCAAGGGGACCAGAAAAAGCGACTACCTCCCCCTTAATACCAGCACAACTCACACCTACCCTACCCAGATTACCACCTACAGTATACTACCACTAACATTACAACTATACTCTGTTTAATTACCCCTTAATACCAGCACAACTCACACCTACCCTACCCAGATTACCACCTACAGTATACTACCACTAACATTACAACTATACTCTGTTTAATTACCCCCTTAATACCAGCACAACTCACACCTACCCTACCCAGATTACCACCTACAGTATACTACCACTAACATTACAACTATACTCTGTTTAATTTCAGCTGAGGGTAAACTTACATGTCCCCATCTTCATTACTCAGTTATTACAAAGATTGTGTTGCGAAATTTGTTGTTTATTGTGAAAACTTGGCATTAATAAGACTTGGATACATATTAGTCTCATATTTTCCCATTACGTATCGGGAAATTCGCTGCTAGGGATTCAGTTTGTGGACAAAAATTGACTAAACCACACTGCCATTACCACAGCAAATACAACTACCAAACTACAATGACCATCAATACAACCACTACAGCTACCACACTACCAATCCAACACGGCTACCACATCACCACCGACCAAACACTACCACTACCAAAAAAACACTACCACATACAGTATACCCAACTCCTAAACCACTACAACTAAAACACTACCTCCACTAGAACAATTACAACACCACCACCACAATGCCTACTGACACTACAACCATTACCAATACCACACTACTTCCACCACAACCACCGCTACCACTACCACCACCACAACCAATACAATTATCACCACCACAACTGCTATAACTACCCCCCCCTAACACAACCACCACGACTACCACCGTCACAATTATCTCAACTACCACACAATCATCACCACCAACTCACACATCCACTTCCACCACGACTACAACTACCGCACCACCACCACTACCACAACTACCACACCACCACCACTACAACTACCACACCACCATTACAACTGCCACACCACCACCACCACAACTACAAAGGAGTACAAAGGAGTACAAAGGAAATCAAGCAACAACAGGTATAGTGACCCTTCTAGGCTGCTTGTCCTCCAAAACACTGAGGATCAAGTGTCCAAACAGTGGTTTAGAGTGGGTAAGGGAACATTGGAAAGGGAACTACTACCCTGGAACTAATGTCCGTGGCAGTATATGGGTTAGTAACTGAGGGGAGGATAAAATAAAGTTATTCATTTACAAACGCAGTCAGTCGCGGGTTTGATGCGAGATATTTGTCTAGGCGGATTTTAAATGAATCAACGGTGCTGCAGTCTATAACGTCTCGGGGAAGCCCATTCCACAAGTTGACAACTCGATTGAAGAAGAAATTCTTAGATTCGTGTGAGTTAAAAGATTTACCAATAATTTTGCAACCGTTTCCCCGCGTGTAATTAGATTGGTCGATAGTGGAGTACTTACTACAGTTCATATTGTCGATGCCTTTGATGATTTTGAACACTTGAATTAAGTCACCTCTTAATCTGTGCTGGGTTAAAGGAAATAGATTTAATTCTCTATGACGCTCTTCCTATGGTTTGTTCTTTAGGCTAGGTATCATATTGGTAACTCTACGTTGAACTCGTTCTAGCTTGTTTATGTCTTTTTGGTAATAAGGGCACCAGCATTGAACGCAGTATTCCAGAAGAGGGCGGACTAAGGAATTGTAAAGGGTTAGGATAACGTCTTTGGATTTATGCTCAAATGACCTGCCTATAAAGCCAATTATTTTGTTTGCCTTCTTAACAACTTCTGAACATTGTTGACTCGGTTTTAGGTTACTCGATATTGTTACTCCCAGATCGGTTTCTCTGTTTATATTCTTAAGCTGAGTGCCATTCATCGAATAGTTTGCTTTCTCATTTAGGTATCCGATATGTAGTACTTTACAATTATCCGCATTGAAACTCATTTGCCAAATTTGGGCCCAATGTGACAATTTATCTAGATTGTGTTGCATATCGTCAACTTGTTCTTTTGAGAGTACGCTATTTGCAATTTTTGTATCGTCAGCAAATTTTGAGATTGTACAGGTGAGACCCTCATCTATGTCGTTGATGTAAATTAGAAAGAGAATTGGTCCTAGTACCGATCACTGGGGTACCCCGCTACTTACATTGGTCCATTTAGATGCCTTACCGTTTATGACTACTCTTTGCTTTCTGTCGCTGAGCCAATTTTCTATCCATTTCAACACACCGTCTTGTATTCCATGCGCTTTTAGTTTTAGCAGTAAATGTTTGTGGGGAACTTTGTCAAAGGCCTTTTGAAAATCAAGGTATATAATATCTACAGCTTTACTCTCATCGTAGAGGTTGAGGATATCGTGGAAGAAGTCTAAGAGGTTTGTTAATTAAACAGGAACGTTTTTTACGAAAGCTGTTTTGAGTATCTTTAAGTATGTTATTTTCCTCTAAGTGATTTACGAGTCTGTCTCTTATGACCGTTTCTAGCATTTTACATACAACTGAGGTTAAGCTAATTGGACGATAGTTACTGGGTAGGGATTTGCTGCCTTTTTTGAATATCGGTGTTACGTTGGCTATCTTCCACTGATCAGGCATAGTTCCAGACTGCAAGGATTTATTGAATAGTAATGTCAGTGGTTTGGAGAGCTCATCCTTAGCTTCCTTTAGAACTCTAGGCGAGATTGTATCAGGTCCAGGTGTTTTATTTATCTTGAGTTTATCTTAAATAATTCAATACTTCTCTCTCTGTGACAGTGATATTGCTTAGAACATCTGAATTATCAATCTGAATCGGCGATGGTGTAGGGATATCACTGAGGTCTTCTGTTGTAAAAACTGATGCAAAGAAGGTATTGAGGGCATTACTCATTTGTACTTCGTCTTTGGTGTATTCTCCATTTTCATCGACTAACGGTCCAACAGTTGAAGTAACTACTTTTTTCTTTCTGATATAACTATAGAATTCTTTCGGGTTTGTTTTACTTTGATTCGCAATATGTAACTCTAGGGTCTTTTTACTTTGCTTAATTAACTTTTTGGCTTTGCGTCGTAGCTCTATAAATTTCACCCGTTCTTCGTCATTTTGTGAGGATTTTAATCTATCATTAGCAAATTTTTTAGCAAGCAGGCAGTTTGAAATATCTTTATTCCACCATTTGGGCTTATTATTATGACCTGGATGCCGTATTTTCGATGGTATGCAGTCTTGCACTGCTTTTAGGTAAGTGGTTTCGAATAACTTCCAAGATGTATTTATGTCGTTATTGTTAATTAAAAAGCTCCAGTCAGTTTCTTTATACATAGCTCTAAGTTTATGAAAGTTTGCTTTCTTGAAATTAGGGACTTTTTCGATGCTACTATTTGGTTCGTTACTAGTAAAGTTTAAAGTGAAAGTTATCGTACGATGGTCGCTGTTACTGAATTCATCACCAACATTCAAATTCTCTATTAATTCTTCTTTTGTTGCAAGTACAATGTCAAGAACGTTATTACCACGGGTCGGTGTTCGAACAAATTGATAAAGCGAACTCTCTTGCAAGTTCGTATACAAGTCATGTCCGGAGTGTGAAGTAAGAGTATCGCCCCACTTGGTCACAGGTAAATTAAAATCGCCAATAAATACGGTATCTTGTGAGTTACTTACATCTGCAATTTGTTCACAAATTTCTCGGTCAGTTTGCACTGATTGAGCTGGAGGTCTGTATATTAATGCAAGTATTATTTTTGTACCTTTATTATTCTTTATTAGCACAAAAGATGTGTCGACATTCACAATTTGAGGTTTTGACAAGAGGGTCGGGTTAAGACTTTCTTTGATATAAAATAAAACGCCACATCCATTTTTATTCATTCGGCTTTTCTCAAACATTACATAACCGGGAAGTGAATACTCTGCTAAAAAGTCTCTATCTACTGTATTGAGCCAAGATTCTGTTATACCAATCACATCATAATTTTCAGTAAACACTAGTTCCTCTAAATCTGAAAATTTATTGCGTATGCTACGAGCGTTTGCATAGAAAACCTTTAAAGTTGCGGTTTTAGAACTCACAGAACGTTCTTTAATCAAATTTTTGGTTCTGGTCGGATCTACATTTACATTCATGGCTGACATCGGTCCTCGGTCGTTATCCCTGGCGGTTTTGAATTTGGGTCGTGTTGGTGGAGCTTTATCCAAATTCGCGGTTTTTGACAGATTATCATTTAATTCCTTTGCAGGTTGCCGCCCTCGCTGTCTTCGGTCCTCCTTCCTGGTTGTCCTGTGCTGAGTCGATTTCTTCTCCGAAAATCCTTCACCGCATCGTTGAGAAGACGCCCAAAACGTGCTGCTCCCACCTGGTTCAGATGAACTCCATCGTCCAAAAACAAATAGTCATCATAGTAGAAATTGTCCCAGGTGTCGACGAATCCCACGTTTTCCTTCCTGCAGAGGTTTGCTAGACAACGATTTGTGCTGGTGGCTATGTTGTAAAATCGGCTCTCTACACCAAGCCGGGGGACGATTCCTGAGACGATGATCCTTGATGACTTCTCCTTAAACGACTTGATCAGCTGCTGTTACTTTAAAAGCAAATCTTCCGACCGGGTTCGCTGTACATCGTTGGATCCAACGTGGATGACGTACATTGTATTAGCAGGGGCCAGCTTAGATACTTCGTCAACTGCAGCAACTACGTCGTCCACACCACCACCAGGGATACAAAATCGCTTCCTGGTCTTAGGTGCTCTGGCGCAAAACTCTGTGAGCTGACCACGTATCATCGAGTCTCCCACGAGCCGGACTTCTTCTATTTCCGCTTCGTCATCTGAGTCTGCGAGTATCTGGAAGCGGTTTTGACACTCGGTAATCGGTGTGGGTTTCGTGGTCTTGGGGCAAACGTAGTTCCTCACGACACGGAAGTTGTGTTGAGGGGGAAGAGAGTTACTATTTCTTTCTTGAGTATCGGAACCATCAGATGAAATGGCTACTGCAGGCGTTGAATTGTTGGCAGTTGACGTTGGGGCGTTGGTGGCTGCTGGAGTTGCGGTGACAATTGAAGTTTGTGGTACTCCAACGTTGAGTGTTACAAACTCTTGGAGTGATTCCAGCTTCATGGTGAGGACGTTGATCTTGTTGTAGGCTTCATCTAATTTCACTGTCAAATTCTCTCGTTGCTGGCAGAGACGGCAGACTTGAAGATCGACAGTAACAAACATGGACTCACCAAACTTACCGGCGCAGTTCGTACAAGTGCGAGGCATGGTAACAGTCAGTTTCTTCAGATCACTTCACTCACTTTAAAACACTTAACTCACTTTAAAACACTTCACTCACTTTAGAAACACTTCAATCACTTCAACCGAAAACAAATATGTTGAATTACACAACAATAGGTTATCAGGGGTGATAGCCTAACCGAAAACAAAAAATTTGAGATATGCAGAATTAGGCTTCCAGGGGCGATAGCCTAACTAAAAGTTAAAAAAAAAATGAAATACGCACCAATAGGCTACCAGCGTTGAATAGCCTAACCGAAAATAATAAAATTGAAATACGCAGAAATAGGCTACCAGGTGTGATAACCTAACCTTAAACAAATATATATATATAACAGAATATGTAGCTAAATATACAATTCACCAAATAGAGATTATATACTACCACACCACCACCACCACTACAACTACTACACCACCACTACAACTACCACACCACCACCACTACAACTACCACACCACCACCACCACAACTACCACACCACCACCACTACAACTACCACACCACCACCACTACAGCTACCACACCACCACCACCACACCACCACTACAACTACCACACCACCACCACTACAAATAGCACACCACCACTACAACTACCACACCACCACCACTACAACTACCACACCACCACCACTACAACTACCACACCACCACCACTACCACACCACCACCACCACCACTACCACACCACTACCACCACAACTACCACACCACCACCACTACAACTACCACACCACCACCACCACAACTACCACACCACCACCACTACAACTACCACACCACCACCACTACAGCTACCACACCACCACCACCACACCACCACTACAACTACCACACCACCACCACTACAAATAGCACACCACCACTACAACTACCACACCACCACCACTACAACTACCACACCACCACCACTACAACTACCACACCACCACCACTACCACACCACCACCACCACCACTACCACACCACTACCACCACAACTACCACACCACCACCACTACAACTACCACACCACCACCACCACAACTACCACACCAACACCACCACATTTACCACACCACCAGTACAACTACCACACCACCACCACCACAACTACCACACCACCACCACCACAACTACCACACCACCACCACCACAACTACCACACCACCACCACCACAACTACCACCACTACAACTACTACACGACCACCACTACAACTACTACACCACCACTACAACTACCACACCACCACCACTACAACTACCACACCACCACCACTACAACGACCATACCACCACCATTACAACTACTACACCACCACCACAACTACCACACCAACACCACCACTACAACTACCATACCACCACCAATACAACTTCTACACCACCACCACAACCACCACACCACCACCACTACCATACCATCACTACTACAACTACCAGACCACCACCACTACAACTACTACACCACCACAACTACCACCACTATCACTACAGCTACCACTCCACCACCACTACAACTACTACACCACCACTACAACAACCACATCACCACCACTACAACTACCACCACCACTACAATTACTACACCACCACTACAACTACCACCACCACTACAACTACCACACCACCACCACCACTACAACTACCACACCACCACCATTACAACTAGTACACCACCACCACCACAACTACCGCACCACCACCACTACAACTACCACCACCATCACCACTACAACCACCACCACTACCACACCACCACCACTACAACTACCACACCACCACCACCACCACCACCACCACCACCACAACTACCACACCACCACCATTACAACTAGTACACCACCACCACCACCACAACTACCGCACCACCACCATTACAACTAGTACACCACCTCCATTACAACTAGTACACCACCACCACCACCACCACCACCACCACCACCACCAACTACCACTACCACCACCATTACAACTAGTACACCACCACCACCACCACAACTACCGCACCACCACCATTACAACTAGTACACCACCACCACTACAACTACCACACCACCACCATTACAAGTAGTACACCACCACCACCACCACAACTACCGCACCACCACCACTACAACTACCACCACCACCACCACTACAACCACCACCACTACCACACCACCACCACTACAACTACCACAAATACCACCACCACAACTACCACACCACCACCACTACCATACCACCACAACTACCACACCACCACCACTACAACTACCACACCACCACCACTACAACTACCATACCACCACCACCTCCACTACCACACCACCACCACTACAACTACCATACCACCACCACCTCCACTACCACACCACCACCACTACAACAACCACACCACCACCACTACAACTACTACACCACAACCACCATCACTACAACTACCTCAACACCACCACCACAACTACCATACCACCTGCACTACAACTACCACACCACCACCACTACAACTACCACACCACCACCACTACAACTACCACACCACCACCACAACTACCACACCACCACCACTACAACTACAACTACTACACCACCACTACCACACCACCACCACTACAACTACCACACCACCACCACTACCACTACAACTACTACACCACCACCACTACAACTACCACACCACCACCAGTACTACACCACCACATCTAGCACACCACCACAACTACCACCACCACCACTACAACTACCACCACCACCACCACACCACCACTGCCACTACCACACCACCACCACCACTACCACACCACCACCACTACCACACCACCACCACTACCACACCACCACCACTACCACACCACCACCCCACTACCACCACCACCACCACCCACACAGTCTACCATCATTAACAAAGCCACCCCGCCCACCCTAGGTCAAACTTCGCCCTCACCCTTTTTATTCCGTATAAGGCATGAAACCGCTCACACAGAGAGAGAGAGAGAGAGAGAGAGAGAGAGACTACAGACCAATAGAATAATAGGATGATTATGATGATGGTATTGGTGATGTTTGAAGGGTTAAGGAGAGAGACTACAGACCAATAGAATAATAGGATGATTATGATGATGGTATTGGTGATGTTTGAAGGGTTAAGGAGAGAGACTACAGACCAATAGAATAATAGGATGATTATGATGATGGTATTGGTGATGTTTGAAGGGTTAAGGAGAGAGACTACAGACCAATAGAATAATAGGATGATTATGATGATGGTATTGGTGATGTTTGAAGGGTTAAGGGGAGATGGGTCGTTTTTCTGGTCCCCCTTCTTCCTCATGTTTAGCCCCATTAGTTTTTTGAGATTTTAAAATGTTTGTCCCATTAATTTGTCGATTTTAAGACTTTTCGCCCCATTTATTTGTCAATATTAAGACCTTTCGTGCTATTTAGGTGTCGATTTATTTCGTGGCGAACGGTAGTGCGCCAGGAATTTTGGAAGAACCGGCCTTCAGCCGTGACATTTTTCTACCGAAAAATGTACAAATTTATCTAGAAGGGGGATCTAATGGATGTTTCTTTGAAGTTTGATGGAGGTCTAGGGAGGAAACTAAAAATATTTATTATATGAAATAATCAAACAAAACATATATCCATCTCCCCTTAATTAATGATGGCTTAAGACGATGATTTGTCTAACAGTTTTATTTAATTGTTGTTTGGTAAAGCTCCTTGGTGAAAGATTATTCTAATACAACCACCTAAGGGGCTAGTGGCCGTTTTTTTTTGTTTTTTTTGGTCTATTAACCCAGGTATTCATATACAGTATATGTTAGTTTCCTCACTAAACCTCCATCAAGCTTAAACAAAACAAAAACTACACTCCCTTCAAGATATATTTGTAAATTTGTTGGTAAAATAATGTCCGGGCCGAAGGCCGGTTACTCTTAAAATGACAGGCTCGCTATCGCTCGCCAGGAAAAAGTCGACACATAAATTAAACAAAGTTCATAAATTTGACAACGAAATGGGGCGAAAGGTATTAAAATCGCCAAACTAATGGGTCTGACGTTATTAAATCAGAAAACCAATGGGGCTAAGCATGAAGAAGAAAGGGGACCAGAAAACCAATGGGGCTAAGCATGAAGAAGAAAGGGGACCAGAAAACCAATGGGGCTAAGCATGAAGAAGAAGGGGGACCAGAAAACCAATGGGGCTAAGCATGAAGAAGAAGGGGGACCAGAAAAACGGCCCATGTCCCCTTAACCCCTTCAGGGTACGAGGACGGTTTTCTCAGGTGAAGACAAATAAATATGTCGGGCAGAGTATTGCCAAAAATACATTAAGAGGGAAGTACAAAACTGACTTATTAATTGAGTAGAGGAAGAAATAGTAAGGGTGAACGATCCTACATCCTTGAAAAGAATGTAGTTATTATTATTCATTATCTAACTGGTTTTGTTCACAACAGCGATACAAAGATGGGTCGAGCTGAAAATTAATCAGCTTACCAGTAATGTAGCAAAACATAAACGTTGAGGTGTGTGTGTGTGTGTGTGTGTGTGCTCTATACTCGGGCTAAGAAAAGTGGTGGCTAAGTCATACAGGTATTTTGTCGGTGTCTTTCGATCAACATCTCTGGTTATGACAGCATATTGGGGCTCCATTTTATTGGAATCGGCAGATTTACTTGACATTAGGTTCTCGTTATTGGCTGACATCTTATAAAACTTGATACTACAAATGTCTTGACTTTAATTACCTATAATAGATGCTGGAAATACAAATGTTCATATGACTCAATCTTGTGCGTGTGTGCGCGCGTATGCGATCCATATCCAAGCCCCAAGGAGTACAGTGATTGGCTGGCTAGTGGTGAAGATCCTCCTCCGCTGGCCGCTCATTGGTGAGGAGTAGTCTGGAAGCGCCCATGATTGGTAGGCGATGATGTCAGCCTGCCAAGTATGCCCAGAAATCGGAAGGTGGGCATGGGACAGCTTTCTCTCTGGTTATGAACACTCTGAAGGAAATTATCCATATATCACCTATCATTACCACTTCACTAAATCCTAAATCGAATCATAATAACCGCAAATACTAATGCAAAGAGAGATAGACAGCAGAAATACTTGTTAACTAAAACAAAAATTATCTAGGTGGCTAAGAATCGTAAAAAAAGGTTTATGAGATGGCAGGACGAAACTAAAGTGGACGTGAGTGAAGCCCAGTGACTGAGCCCCGAGGTACAGCTGATGCCCGACTCGTGCTGGAATAAGAACAGGTGGAGGAGCAAGTGCCGACCAGTTGGCAGATCAACACGACAGCCCGGGGAGTCAAGAAGGCCGTGTGTTCTTCCCTCCTTAAGACCCACTTACTGAAAGGGAAAGACCGTTTTAGTTCTTAGCATTCAAGTTTGTTTATGTAACTTGAGAACAATAATACATCAAGCTTTTCGAACTTAAGCTGATGATTATAGAAAAAGCAAAGGACATAAAAAGGAAGACGTGTGTTTGTGGATACCTCCTTGTGTGTCAAACATTTCTAGTGATTATTTTAGCTTGGCAAACATAATAAGCAATCTAGCAAACATAATAAGCAATCTAGCAAACATAATAAGCAATCTAGCAAACATAATAAGCAATCTAGCAAACATAATAAGCAATCTAGCAAACATAATAAGCAATCTAGCAAACATAATAAGCAATCTAGCAAACATAATAAGCAATCTAGCAAACCAGCGAAGATTTAAAAAGCCAGCTTAACAGACAACTACGTAACATTCTTAGAAAAGGGTGTCAATACTCAATTGACTTTTGGACAGAAAACCAGTGAGCAAAGAAAAACACTTAGTTACTTAACCATTTAGTCAGCAAGTTAGAAGACAAAGATGTGTTGAGCATGACCTGGACCAGTGTGTGGAGCAGCCGGCACCAGTTTCTAACAGTGATACATACACCAACTACCATGGCAGATTATTTGGATGTAAGTATGCACGTAATCGGTTATTATTTTCAGGCGGTTATTCCGTGTCGAGTCTTACAATTAACAGTTTCCTTCCATATATTATGTTGTATCCAACAACCAACTCTACTCCTAAAATCGATTAATGGTAATCTTAAGGTATTCTAATGGAATTGGTTAATCAACCAGAAAATGTACTTGAAATTAAGAAATACGTATGCAACAAATATGACTAAATTGAAATAATTACTGAAACCAGTAAGTGTTTATATACATATCCTAAGATGTCAGATGTTTGTAAAAATGCACTTTGAAATGTATCTCTATGAATAACATCATACTATTTAATCAAGTAGGCCAAATGTTATGGTTAATATAAAATTACACTCTTCCTTTCAACAGTACCGTATTTGCCGTACTGTACTTGTCCTAATTCCATTCACAAGTTAATTATATCCTCGATACTGAAGCATGTATATAATTAACATTAGTTTCAGCATATACCGTATCTATCTACATATATATATATATATAGCAAAATATCTTCCGGCAGATTCAGCAGAAGTGGTTGGAATCAATTTTTGTTCTCCTGAACTGTGACTAGTTATCTATTAGCAAGAAAAGCTGAATTCATTTATGACAAATATCACAAAGCATAACATGAAGAATATAGATAAAACTTAGTATACTGAAAAATATCAATATATATTTTAATGGTAGGTGTAACTATTTTATCTTTCTTTGTTGTATGCAAAACTGCGTTTTTCTTTGTTGTGAACATTGTAAGAGAGAGAGCGAGATAGAGAGCTATATAGGTGACATGCTAAGTGTAGGGCCAATTAGGTTTATAACTCTTATTTTTTTGTATTGCTGTCAAATGTAATTATATTAGTTCATTTATTTGTCTATATGTTAGGTGTTTTTGTATTGCTGTCAAATGTAATTATATTAGTTCATTTATTTGTCTATATTTTAGGTGTTTTTTTACTTACATTGATTGGTCTTTGAGAATAGTATAGGTTTTCTTTATTTTCCATTGTATTCCTTGTGATACGCGTAATTCATTAATTAATTATCTTACTAATTGGTCACGGATCAACAGAGACAATTTGACTCCAACCTCTTATTCTCCAACTACCGGAAGATGTCTTGGAATAGAGACGAAAGCTTGGAGTTCCCCGCTTCATTTTCCTAACGAGTACAAGAAATATATTAATCATAATTATGTATTTGTATGTATATGTGATTATTTCTCTAAACTAATAAATTAATTAATATATATATATATATATATATATATATATATATATATATATATATATACAGTATATATAATTTAATAGCAAATCGGAAATATTTTGTTTTGCTTAATGTTTATTCATAGATGATTAATAGCAATATAATACAAATGGTGATTGTTAATGTATTGTACAGTAAACATATAATTGTATATATCTGTCTAGACTGGATGTTTATATATTCTACTCTTCCATAGTAACATTGTAGTGATTCATCGTAGATGTAGCTCATATTTCCACGTTCCTTACGGGTTTATGACCATAATTACATGTTGGATAAGTAATTTTATTTGGATGTACAGTAGAAAGTCATACTAAGTATACTTTATGTTTACAGTAGAAAGTCATACTAAGTATACTTTATGTTTACAGTAGAAAGTCATACTAAGTACACTTTATGTTTACAGTAGAAAGTCATACTAAGTACACTTTATGATTACAGTAGAAAGTCATACTAAGTATACTTACAGTAGAAAGTCATACTAAGTATACTTTATGTTTACAGTAGAAAGTCATACTAAGTACACTTTATGTTTACAGTAGAAAGTCATACTAAGTATACTTTATGTTTACAGTAGAAAGTCATACTAAGTACACTTTATGTTTACAGTAGAAAGTCATACTAAGTATACTTTATGTTTACAGTAGAAAGTCATACTAAGTATACTTTATGTTTACAGTAGAAAGTCATACTAAGTACACTTTATGTTTACAGTAGAAAGTCATACTAAGTATACTTTATGTTTACAGTAGAAAGTCATACTAAGTATACTTTATGTTTACAGTAGAAAGTCATACTAAGTATATTTTATGTTTACAGTAGAAAGTCATACTAAGTATACTTTATGTTTACAGTAGAAAGTCATACTAAGTATACTTTATGTTTACTAAGTATACTTTATGTTTACTAAGTATACTTTATGTTTACTAAGTATACTTTATGTTTACTAAGTATACTTTATGTTTACTAAGTATACTTTATGTTTACTAAGTATACTTTATGTTTACTAAGTATACTTTATGTTTACTAAGTATACTTTATGTTTACTAAGTATACTTTATGTTTACTAAGTATACTTTATGTTTACTAGGTATACTTTATGTTTACTAGTATACTTTATGTTTACTAAGTATACTTTATGTTTACTAAGTATACTTTATGTTTACTTAGTATACTTTATGTTTACTAAGTATACTTTATGTTTACTAAGTATACTTTATGTTTACTAAGAATACTTTATGTTTACTAAGTATACTTTATGTTTACTAAGTATACTTTATGTTTACTAAGTATACTTTATGTTTACTAAGTATACTTTATGTTTACTAAGTATACTTTATGTTTACTAAGAATAACTTTATGTTACTAAGTATACTTTATGTTTACTAAGTATACTTTATGTTTACTAAGTATACTTTATGTTTACTAAGTATACTTTATGTTTACTAAGTATACTTTATGTTTACTAAGTATACTTTATGTTTACTAAGTATACTTTATGTTTACTAAGTATACTTTATGTTTACTAAGTATACTTTATGTTTACTAAGTATACTTTATGTTTACTAAGTATACTTTATGTTTACTAAGTATACTTTATGTTTACTAAGTATACTTTATGTTTACTAAGTATACTTTATGTTTACTAAGTATACTTTATGTTTACTAAGTATACTTTATGTTTACTAAGTATACTTTATGTTTACTAAGTATACTTTATGTTTACTAAGTATACTTTATGTTTACTAAGTATACTTTATGTTTACTAAGTATACTTTATGTTTACTAAGTATACTTTATGTTTACTAAGTATACTTTATGTTTACTAAGTATACTTTATGTTTACTAAGTATACTTTATGTTTACTAAGTATACTTTATGTTTACTAAGTATACTTTATGTTTACTCTCTGAACCTTCACAAACTAAAACTGTAATAGTTTGGGATATTTTATAGCACTGTCTGATCTGATTTTAGTTCGAGACAGATTAATAATGGCGTATGCTTATTATAATTTATGGATGCAAACAAATCTATGGAAAATGGTCATTGACTCTTATTTCATATACCCATACGTTAATTTATCGTACCGTACACTGCAACACTCTGTCAATACCAACGGTTATTCAAACACAATACTATACTATAGGTACCGGTACCATCGTGTACTTGTGTCTATGCTAATTTATAAACTATGTATTATATTATTATAAATAAAAAGCGTAATTTTTCATAAAGGACCTTAGATTTGATGCTTCAACAGCATAATGTCCCACATAATCCACTGCAATTGACATGTTTTTTCCACTTAATTATTTATTTGGCTTATATGAAATATCATGGCAAAGACTGAAGGAATTAACAATATCTCTTAGCTCTTGAAGAGAGAGTTATTGTCTGATAATCAATAAGTATTTGTTATTAACCCCTTCCGTATCGGCAACGTCTTTTATATATTATTTTAGCTATATTTAAACGATTTAGTGCAACTTAAGAAGGGTCTGTGGTACTAAAATGTGTTAATTAAGATACTTCGAAGCCTGTTAATTGGTGGAGGTCCTTCTTGAACGGAATACAATCGTCTATTAGCAGCTAGTAAAACAAAAGGACGGAACTGGTACGGTACAGTACGTAATGAACTGGTACGGTACAGTACGTAATGAACTGGTACGGTACAGTACGTAATGAACCGGTTGAATGTTTTAATACACCGCGTAATCCAGCTTGACAATGTTGTACCACCCCCTCACTGCACTTTCCAGTACAATGACACGGAGATATAGAGTTGAAAATAAATGTTAACACCGTTTTGAGAAGCACTTTAATAACAACGCTTCGCCTAGTGCTTCACCTGATGAAGCTTTGAGCAAAACTTTGTCAATAAAGTGCTGCTTCTCAAATGGTGTTTATACCGAAAGCCTCGGAAGCGGGCTATGCGGTGGCATAAATATGCTGTTCATTTGGCCTGTGTCGGGTATTAGAAAAAAACAAAATATATATATATATACAGTACAATAATTGATGAACGAAGAAGTAATGTAACTTTTAGCACTCAATAATACACATACCACGTTCAATAAAGCTTCTAAACAACGTTGATAATCAATAAGGAGAACAATCTATAAAATAACGAATATGGGCGATACTTCATGATCAATTACAAATAACACCTAATCACAGTTCTATTCAATCATTACGGTACTCAAAATGTCCTCAGTCACTAATTTAATACAAGAAGAGGTTCGAATTCACCCTTAATCAATGAACAAATTATATCTATATTGAAATAAATAAATATATAAATATTAATGGCATCTCAAAAGCTCATAACAATATGTCTCGTAAGTATCCATAGTATAGAAAATGTATGCAGAACATTTTATGTCCTTATTAATGTTTGCATTAAAAAAACAGCCAAGCAACGAGGCAGCGATTGGAATTTTTGTCATGCCGTAAATTGCTTTGACATGTCTTCATTTCAGCATTAATGCGTCTTACTTTTAACACTTTAGAGCACTGATAATGATTCATATACAAACGCTTAGAGTATGAACTAAGGTATTGCTAGTATTTCAGCATTAATGCGTCTTACTTTTAACACTTTAGACCACTGATAATGATTCATATACAAACGCTTAGAGTATGAACTAAGGTATTGCTAGTATTTCCTTGGTTATCCTATTTGTATGTTATATGCAAACAACTATATCAAGGTTAAATACAATTAGCCTATATGACACTAATTGTGATTTCCTTCTCTTTAAATATTCAGATGTGGCAGGATATCGAGACGGTGCTGCTGGGTGACATCAAGTTGTCTTGTCCTGAGACGTCCCCTTCAGAGATCCCCGACCCACAAACAACCCTGACCAGTACCTCGGCACAGGACATGTCACAGACCCCGTTGTCAACATATTGCACCCTCCAGCAGCCTCAGCTGTCAACACAGCTTCAGTCAAGCAGGTTGACACATACGCTGTCAGGCGTTATTATTGAGCCTAGATCTGTTTCACCTGCAACAGAAACACGCATACCTGGCGCCTCTTATTTTTCCAATGTGAATGGTGGTACTGGCAGCGAAGCAGGTTGGCGAGTGAAGACTGAGTATGGTGAACAGGTAGTACCGGAAGGCAGATGGGAGTATCGGGACCCTGTGTATTGGAGTGAGTACTGTCCTGGGGCATTATCACAGTACTCCTACTTTCCTGCCACACCACCTTACCCCCCCGACACATACTCCATGTCAGGGGTCACATCACCAGCCCTACCTACACAAGCTGCTGTCAGTAACAATTTACTGACACCACCTTCGTCTCCGTCAGTGGTGGGAAGTCACACAGGTTCCTCGTCCCTGGCTTGCCTACCCAGTCCTTATGGCCAGTCTTCCTCTACGTGCCCTCACCAGTCCAACCACGCCTGTCCTCAACAAGGTGCCAAGCCAAAAACACGTCGACGCCGCACCTGGACCCGACGAAAGACTGTGGTTCACTACTGCACGGCGGGCGGCTGCAACAAGACCTACGCCAAGTCCTCACACCTGAAGGCTCACATGCGCACACACACTGGAGAGAAACCATACACCTGTGACTGGCGTGGCTGTGGGTGGCGGTTCGCGCGGTCAGATGAACTAACCCGACACTACCGCAAACACACAGGCGACCGTCCCTTCCAGTGTCGACTGTGTGAGCGAGCCTTCTCCCGCTCTGATCATCTCAGTCTCCACATGAAGCGACATCTTTCACTCTAGTTCCTTCACTAAGATCACTCAATTTTCTATTATATGTGCTAACTTAAGTATTTTTTGTATGTAGAGGTAAAATAATCTCTACTACTTAATAAAAAAAGAGCATGAAGATTCTTTAGATTTCGATATACTTATTTTCATGACTGACGCATTTTAAGATTAAGTTGATAAGTGCCATATTCTCATCGACCTGATTTTTAACCCATAATTTACACACACAAACATTTATTACCGTAAATATAAATATTATGTGTTTCCTCTAAAAACTTTATAAGTATTACATATGTAAAGATGTTCAATGCTGTAGTATTTATTGGTGAAAGAATATGTAGGTACACTCGGATACCATAGTCTCTAGCCCACTCATAAGAATATGTAGGTACACTCGGATACCATAGTCTCTAGCCCACTCATAAGAATATGTAGGTACACTCGGATACCATAGTCTCTAGCCCACTCATAAGAATTTGTGGACCCCCTATATTTTTCTGTATGCAATTACAACTATCAGGATTGATGTTTGGTTATAACTTGCTTATCAATTACAACTATCAGGATTGATGTTTGGTTATAACTTGCTTATCAATTACAACTATCAGGATTGATGTTTGGTTATAACTTGCTTATCAATTACAACTATCAGGATTGATGTTTGGTTATAACTTGCTTATCAATTACAACTATCAGGATTGATGTTTGGTTATAACTTGCTTATCAATTACAACTATCAGGATTGATGTTTGGTTATAACTTGCTTATCAATTACAACTATCAGGATTGATGTTTGGTTATAACTTGCTTATCAATTAATAGTATATATAGTTTTGTAGTTGATGTATAGAACATATTATCATAAATTCGTTTCCATAGATATATTTCCATTATTATAAATAGGTGAAGTTCACGAATATCTATGAGTGTGCTAGAGACTATGGTATCCGAGTGTACATCATATTTATGAGTGTGCTAGAGACTATGGTATCCGAGTGTACATCATATTTATGAGTGTGCTAGAAACTATGGTATCCGAGTGTACATCATATGAGTGTGCTAGAAACTATGGTATCCGAGTGTACATCATATGAGTGTGCTAGAGACTATGGTATCCGAGTGTACATCATATGAGTGTGCTAGAGACTATGGTATCCGAGTGTACATCATATTTGTATCTTTGGCATTATAAATTCCTGAGGTGCAATCATTGAAATGTATTTATCAGCAACAAAGTGTGTTAATTAATTAGTAACTATAAAAGCTTACATATCACTTTTAGCACACAATTACATTTTCTCTCTCACCACATAAATGAGTTCGCTTTTCAAATTACTGAGATAATTAACTCTATATAAATTGTGTATATACTATCTATATACAGTATATATACATATATATATATGCAGTTTTAACAGCTTGTTCATTAAATTTATTATTTACTCAATACTGATCTTTCCCAGGTGAGTAATCGATGATCTCACGTTAATCTTGTGTTGACTTACAACGTAAAGTAAAATGTAGTTTTTATTGTCAAATCCCATCAACCGTATGTTCATCGTGTCTATAATCCCATCAACCGTATGTTCATCGTGTCTATACTGATTACCTTATAATCCCATCAACCGTATGTTCATCGTGTCTATACTGATTACCTTATAATTATGCCTGTTGCCTACTTTTGACAATGTCTTCTCCCATTTTCATTGCAAAACTCAATAACAATAATTACACACCACTGGAAACACATCACTAATATTCCTTACCTGTGAACGATATATATATATATATATATATATATATATATATATATATATATATATATTGATTGCTCCTCTCTCCCTTTAACATATATTTTAATTAGCCAGTTCTCCTTAATTAAGGCCAGACTAACAGCTCAGTTTCACTCTAGTCAACAAAAGGGCCTACATTAGCCTGTAAGGTTGCAGTATAGTTTAGGCAGATTTTGTATATAGTTACTTTTGTACTGTTTTTATACTTGGCAATAAATTTATAAAATATAATGGGTGGCATTATTATAGTGCTTTTAGTATAGTAACAACATTCATATTTCTGAATAATTATGTACTAGAAAGAACGCCAGAGCACTCACTTTTATGTCCCAAATGAACTTACTTGTATTTATAATGAATTGTATTAGGCCTATTGTCAACATTTCTACCCCATATACCTGGTGGTGAGAAAATGCTACTGATGTGGTTTGGAATGTTGTTTTAAGTAATTTAAGTTTGCAGAGGAAATAGTTATGACAATTTCACCCTTCGAGTCCAATTACTCTTCTTTCCTATTCCAGCCATCTTGTCTGGTCTGGAATAATTTACACACTTCCTAGATAACCACTTTGATAATATCTCGCGAGCTAAATCTTGGGATTTATTGAAGTTAGTAAGGTACATTTGGAAATGTATCGTATATATATTTTTGTATTTACCTTATATAATACAAACTGTAAAATTTTACTAATTGATAGAAAAATAACGAGCATTGGCTCGTTATTTATAATTATTCATCTTAATTTATAATTAGGTTTGTAAAATCAATACACCTTGGCTAAGATTCCGTATGTTTCGTAAAGAGTCTGAAGGAAATAATACTCTAATTGCATACTTACTAGCGCATAATTTGTGACAATGAAAAGAAAATCTAATAATACGCTATGTCATAGTTTAATGTAAACATTATCATTTATATTTTGTATGTGTACTTGTTAAACAATTATATATATATATATATATATATATATATATATATATATATATATATATATATATATATATATATATATATTTTTTTTTTTTTTTTTTTTATGAGAAATAGACTTGCCGCGTTGAAAGCGCCGTCTCAATATGGAGAACAGTACCAGGGTTGTGACAAACATATTCAAGGAGATCATCTTTATTGCAACGTTGCAAACTCACACATGGTCCAGCCTGTGAGTAAAATATATTTCTTACAATATAAATTTGATTTAAACAGGTAAACAGCCGCCTAGATATCATATGCATCGGCAGACAAATGAAAATACACAGTAAAATCAAAGGTATTAACATAAAGGTATTTTGAAATTCCTTATAATACAAATTAAAGATAAAAATATCAATACATTAAGTAAACTACAGTATAAAGCATAATGTATATAGTTATCAAAAGACTTGACAACATACACAGTTATATTACAGCTGCTCACAATACAAACGCGAAACAAAAACATAAAAGGCGATACATTAGGTAAACCCATCAGGGCAGACAAAATAGATTACTCATCGAAATCAAAGGTATTTACGCAAAATCATATTGAAATGGCGTATAATAGAACACGAATAGAAAATAAAAACACTATATATTAGGAAAACTATCATACCGGTCCTATGCATTCAAGATCGTCGAAAGATTGATTAAAACATAATATCACAATTTATATATAAATTATCTTGTCAACAAATTACTACGCAAGTAAAACTTAATTGTAAACGCTTAAATTGAATGAATGCGGTTGGGTTACAGTTAAGCAATATATAATTATATATAAATCCTAGTAAATCCTAAGTAATACATAACAATTATAAAACTAAACCTACATCCCTAGTTTTATACTTATATTGAAACAAAGAAGAGGCACAGAGTCCTCGTACCCAGGGCTCGTATGCTAGGGTGCTCAACCGCCTGGTAAAATATGCTGTCTAGGATGAGGAGATCCATGTCTGTAGAGCTACTGGCTAATTTTAGTTAAGTAAAATAGGACTTCAGAGGCTATCAACCCTTATAGATTATTAAGCCAGCGCACTGTAAGTCAAGAATAGTGTCAGGACTAGAGTCCCTTTTTGAGAACTCCATTCCTTTGCGAAAACTGAGAAGTTGTTTCTATTCATATGGTGGTCATTGTTATGGGCGTTATCACTAATCACTAAGTGAACAGGTCTCTATAATGGATGACCTGTTCCCACTGATTTGTCTAAATGTTCGTGAATCCTAGCTTCTAGTTGCCTCTTCGTCTTACCTATGTATGTAGCCTTACAGCTATCACACGTGTACTGATAAACAACAGAATAGACAAGCTTGGTAGGAATCACAGTTTTATATTAAAAACAATAAACAAAACTACCTGCGTCCTGACTTACAAATGGCCTTAATTTAACTCTGGTCTGAGGGTAACATTTTCGGAAAAGTCCAGTGAATTTATTATGGAACGACTAACTTTTGCTGCCTGTGAAAACAATAGGGAAAAAGATAATCTGTTTAGTGACTGTTGCAATCGATGGTTTACACCCATTAATAAAGTTATCAAGGGCTTTAATTACCTACATATTGTATATGTCAATACACTGGCGAGGTAAACCATTATTGTGGAGTAGGTTACGAATAAATTGAATCTCTTTATCGAATTTGAAATAATCTGAACTTATTTGATATGCTCTGGAAGGGAAAGTTAGGAGTAGATTACGTTTATATTACATGGGTATGAACAAAGCAAACTTGAAAGTTAATCCTGTGAACGTCGGTTAACGGTACAGCGAAGTTTCAAAACCCTCATCTTTACGCATAAAACAAGGGACTGGAGTTTACGAAAAGGGGCTCCAATCCCGACGTTACTCTTGACTTACAGTGTTTTGGCTTAATAATCCAATAGGGTTGATAGCCTCTGAAATCTTATTTTAACTAACTAACGCATAACGTATATATTTAGGAAGGACTGAAGTAAAGTGAATCATAGGATGTTTACAATTATAACAATCTAAAATCAAGGAAACATGTTGGGGTGATCGAAAGACTAAGAATGTGTCATCGACATTATCTTCGATAAAGAATTGGGTTAAACAAAGCAGAGTAATCATCCAACCATTGGAATTCATAATGACACATGGATATATTAGCCAAAGAACAACCAACCGGCAATCCCACGCCGAGACCATCAATTGTTTATAGTAGTTATTGTTAAAAATTAAGAAATTGTCCTGTACCCCTAGTTTAAGTAGAGCTGTTGATTTCTTTGTTTCTATGTGAGTGAGGGAGACAACATGTAGAACTACCTGTAGCAAGTGCCTCCCCCAGTGTTGAAAGAGTGACAGGGCCAAAATCCCTTGTTAAAACCTTTGATCAACTCTACTCCATCAAAAAGTGTAATTATGCAAATATCCACGGTTTCAGCGAGTGGAATGTTCACGTCAAAACTGGTCCTATAACAGTTATAAAATATAAATAGGAGATTTCTTTCACAAAATTAAATGAACTTGAAACAATGTATTCGTTAGTGGTGATGGGAGAAGGCAATGGTACCAAGAATGTCGATATATTGTAGTTACATGTGCCTATTGCTGATAGTATTGGTCTAAGAGGACAATCATCTTTGTGAAGTTTTATATTACACTATGATTATTTGATGACTAATATAATAGTTATGGCTAGGATTCGAAGGTTAAAAGGAGGAATCTAGTACTTCTACCTGTGTTCCTCCCCAATCTCAACTCAATTGGGGGACTGACACTCTTTTCATAGAACTCCGGTTCTTCTAAGCATGACAAGATGAATATTTGATGATTCCTCCTTTTAACCTCTGTAGTGGTATTGGTGAAAGACCTCTTGTCTGCATAGTTTAGAATCCTAGCCCTAGCTATTTATTTATCATCAAATACTCATCTTGTTATGCCTAGGGGAGCCATATTTTGATTATTATTATTATTATTATTATATGAGATGCCGAAGTCTCCAACCAGGGTGCAGAAACACCATCAAGATGAATCCACACAAAACACCCGGAGGCACTGGAGAGAGACTACGGCAACTTAGGAAAAAATAAAAACATATTATACTGTATACTGTACATATACACATATTAAACATATTATACTGTATACTGTACATATACACATATTAAACATATTATACTGTATACTGTACATATACACATATTAAACACAGATAACATATTATGCAGTGGAGGATATCAAGTATAAATATAATACAATAAAATAAAATAAAATAAGTTTAAAAATTAGAATTAATGCTGCAAAAAAGCATTAACTCTAGACTTAAAAATGGAGATATTAGCTGAATTGACTAGCTCATTTGGCAACTTATTCCACAAGTCAACCATGGCCGGCACAAAACACCGTGAAAACTGTGTAGTAGAAAAATTAACACGGCTCATGGCAAGATCATTAAGATTGCTTGTGAATCTAGTTGCACGAGCCCGGACATAGGGCCCAGGCAGAACCCTATGTAAGGGATGCTGAGGGTTGTTTAAAACTTTATATAAAAGACTAAGGGCACCAACTTTACGTTGATGACACAGATCAAGAGACAAATGAGGTAGAATAAAACTGATGGAATTTAGCAACCTATCAAGCAACTTGAGATGGCAGTCAGCTGCTGACAACCAGACAGGGGAGCAGTACTCGAAATGTGGCAAAATAAAAGCATAAAAAGACTTGATAACTGTGGCGTCACAAGCAAATGTTTTATAAACCTTGCGAAGCAGACCAATTTTTTGGGAAATGGAAGAGGAGAAAGAACGAATATGCTTTTCAAAAGTAAGTTTGGGATCAAGAGTAACTCCTAACAAACGCAGAGTATCCACATTCTCAATTTGCTCGCCAGAGACTTGTAGATAAGGATGGGGAGGATCCAAGGTACGAGATCTGCTGATGATAATGGAGTGTGTTTTACTAGCATTAAGTTTCATGCCCCAAAGTTCACACCATGATGTAATTTTGGCTAAATCCCTATTCAGAGCAGTAGCAATTACGTGTCGATCTATTGGTGATGGAATTGACGCATATAAAGTTGTATCATCAGCATAGGAGATTAGTTTATTTTCAAGCTCGGAACACAGGTCAGCAGTAAAAATAATAAAAAGCAAAGGCCCAAGGACACTGCCTTGTGGAACACCAGAAACAATAGTAACAGAAGGGGAATGACACCCATCAATGACCACAGACTGAGATCTTTTCGTCAAAAAATCTTCAAAGATCCTTAAAAAATTGCCACCAATACCGATGGGTTGTAACTTATGCAGAAATGCTTTATGGTTGACTAAATCAAAAGCAGAACTAAAGTCAATAGCCACGACACGAGACTCATGTCCCTGGTCCAATGAAGATTGCAAGTCATGGGTGAGTGTCAGAAGCGCATCACATGTACCCAGTCCCTTACGAAAATCAAACTGTGAGTTTGGTATAAAATTATGACTATTACAATAAGAGGAAAGGCGTCTGGACAAAAGCCTCTCATAGAGCTTGGATAGGATAGGTGTAATGGAGATAGGGCGATGATGGCGATGATAGGGCGATATTAAATGACTGTCAGTCCCCCACTCATGTTGAGGTTGGGGAGGAACACAGGGAGAAGTACTAGATTCCTCCTTTTAACCTCCGTAGTGGTATTGGTGACAGATTTTCTGTCTACATAGGTTCGAATCCTAGCCATAGCTATTACATTATACTATATAGTTTTCTTAAGGTATCGCTATTATGTGTTGACTCGCGTTACATCCGTGTAAACTTGTGTAAACTCTCGTTGATTCGTCCTACATTTTTGAAATAACGGTATTTCAAATGACACTCGTTTTTTCGTGTTACACTCGTGTTTTTTTCTCAGTGGTTCGTGTATACTCTTGTTTACTCGTGTTTTAACTCATGTTTGAATCGTGTAAACTCTTGCATCATGGGGTCACCAAATTTTGGCAATCACATTCGTGCTTTGTACTCTTGTTGATACGTGTTACATACGTTTTGTTACGTGTAGACACGTGTTGATTCGTCAACGTCGAAATGAGTACGAAAAGCGACGAATCACCAAAGAGTGTTACACGGGTTTACACGAGTCAACACGAGTTAACACGAATAACGAAGAGTTATTCAGAGTCAAACACGAGTTAACACGTATGTACACGAGTCTACACGTATTTAGGACACAATCGTGGGTACTCGCTACGGGGCCCAAAAATGTAATGCATGCATGACATTTTTGGACCCCGTGGCGAGTACCCACGAGTGTGTCGAGTAAACAAAGAGTATACACGAGTCTACACGAGTGTTGAGGAGTATCGACGAGTCATTGCCGAATAGCAAAATTTCATCACTCGTGTTGGACTCGCGTACCGACTCGGCTATGTGTGAACCAGCCTTTAGAATATATCTTATTGCTTAGTTGTTCTCCCTTGTGTAGTGCCCCATAGTATCAGATTTAGGAATTTCTGTACTCCTAGTGTATAGTTGCTCTTGCATTTCTTTAACCGTCTGTCTGAGGTCCCTTTCTGGGTTTGACAAGGACAGTAGTCAAGTAATATCATTTATATAATTTATACCAGGGATTTCCAGTTTGTGCCTAGTTAACGATCCTGTTTAGTGTCATGCTCTGTTTGTAGTATGTTCTGTTGTGCATGGCAGTGTAAGTAAGGAAGGAGAGATAAGCCGTCTTAGTGGTCAGAAATATTCTGTGCCTCCCCAGTTACCGTTTCATAACAGATGGCGACCTTGCATGGATATTTGGAAAAAATGCGAGAAGGGAACACTAACATCTTTGTTGTGTGCGAAGAGCTTAATTTAGTCTTACGACACTGCTTACTATTTTTCATTCATTAGTTTATTTTTATTCATGTTGGAGGGTGCTCACATTCCCCTGTATTTGACTAGTGAGAGGGATGTGAGTGAGCTCTTGATGTCCGAATCCGGTGTGGAAGAATTAGAAATTAGAACTACTGATGATTTGTAGCTGTTGGCTGAAGTTTGAGGAGGTGTGGGAGTGGAATCGTGCACTCGGGAGCAGTGTATTGGAGGAGGAGGCTGTAGGGACCAGCTGAACAGGGCGGTACTCTTGGGGAATGCTACAGTGGCTAATAAGAACAGCTGGAACTCCAAAAAAGCCCCCATCGGACTGACCCCTGGTTTGGACTCATTTTAAGTGCCCTGGACTTCTTCCTGCTACTCTATCTATCAATTTTTGTAACATTTGCAGCTTTTCCTCAGACTTCCTCTCTGTGGAACATCAACCCTGACTTACTTTTTCTCACCGAAATCCAGTTGTCTAAGGCAACAGACAGCAAACCATTCTTTGTATCCTCCTACTATCTCTATCCTCAATTCACAGCCAAAGGTGGATGTTGTGTATACGTACGCAATAATCTTTCTTGCATTCGTGCTCCCAACTTTGACTCTTCTGAATTCTCAATTATCTGGCTTAAGCTATTTTGTCCTCTTTCACTAACTATATCTGTGCTGTTTTCTCTCCGCTAATTCTGCTGACTATCCAAAATTCTTTGACAATCTTACTTCTAAAGTAGCACACATTTTATCCATCTCTACCTACTCTGAAATCACCATCTTGGGCCAGCCATCCAGCTAGCTCAGTCCATAGCGTTTCTGCTTCCCATTCTGCAGTCTCCCATTCAATCCCATCTAAGGTTGAAAATATTTTCTGGATTATAACCGACAGTTACTATCTCCTCTTGAGCAAGTAAGATGGTTAATGGTCTCTGGTTGGTAAAAGAAGGTTAAGGGCTTGTGAATCCTCGAAGGAGGAGATACGAGCGCTATATACAGCAAGTAACCAGACACATATTTGTTATTATTATTATTATTATTATTTCAATGTTCACCACCACCAGTGGCTCTCCTCTCATTTCACTGACTAACCTGGTGAACAAGCCTACATATATTCTAAATATAACCAGTTAGTTCAGCACCCTACTTGTAGTCCGAACCACGTTGGAGATCGGCCCAACATCCTTGATTTATTTATAATCTCTAATCCTTCTGCTTACACTGTAAATCTTCTCCCTCCAATAGACTCCTCCAATCATAGCCTTATCTCTGTTATCTGTCCTGTCTCTCCAGTACAGTCTCCGGACCCCCCCCAGCTGGCGGCGCTCTTGGCATTTTGTCAATTTCGACTGGGAGACTCTTCGCCAGTAATTCTTCGATTTTCCTTGGAATACATTGTGCTTCTGAGGACGGGGACCCTCAGAGAGTGCGGAGCACATTACTGAGGTAATCATCTCGGGCATGGAAGCATACATACCATTTTCTTTCTCTCAAACTAATTCACAATTGTCTTGATTTACTCAGACTTGTTCTACTGTTGTCCACAATAAGGAGCAAGCATTCAGACGGTGTAGGGATGTGGCGACCCTTCGCCCGTCACTTTGTTGTGCAGATAATCCCTGGAGGTTGGGACTGGGAATCCCACCTCCAGAATTGTTAGTAGGAGGCTGTAGGCACCAGCCGAACAGGGTGGTACTCTCGGGGAGTGCTAGGTGGTTGACAAGGACAGCTGGAGCTCCTGTTTTACCACCTGGCCTCCCTAGCTGATAATTTCTGTGGCTCATCAATATTTAGGGCAACTCCAGCCTAACCTCCAAAACACCTTCTCCTTCTATCAATACATTATACTACAAACACCTTACACAGTACACTACCTTTCTTCGCCAAAAAAATTACGCAACCACGACCCGCCTCGGAGTACCAAGGTAGTGGGACCAGAAATGCCCCCAATGGACTGACCTTACCTTTGGATACCTTTGGATGTGTTCGCCGCTCCTCTAGCGGCACCAAGGAGCGCGACGCCCCTCATTATGGGTGGTGTTTTGGTGCAGTAGACTGTTTGAAGTGACAGCTCGCTCCCTTGCGAGGATGGGCTCGTCTGGCACTTTTTGCAGTTCGACATCTAGGGCTCTCTTGAAGTTGTCTAACGAGATGTCCCTCATGTCTCTTACTCGCTGTGGGAGTTTGTTGAAGAGACGTGGGCCTCTGTGTGATAACCAGCCCTCTCGCAGAGAGCCCATAGCACCCCTGTTATTCATCCGGGGGATTTCGCATTCCCAGCCTCTCCTATCACTGAATTTCATTTTGTTTTCATGACTATCGGAGTATGTAGGTTTGGTACTAAACCCTCTGCGATTTTCCATGTGTATATTATTAGGTACTGGCAACGACTCCATAAAATGCTCTGGACCACTACCTTCTACTCTTACTATTCACTTCAGCAACATCCGTGGCCTTTCCTCTAACTTCCACTCTGTGGAACACCACCTCTCATCCGCCAACCCTGATCTTCTGTTTCTCATCGAAAGACAGTTGTCTAAGGCAGCAGCCAGCAAACCCTTCTCTGTCTCCTCCTACTATTTCTATCCTCAGTTTCAAGCCAAAGGTGGAAGTTGCGTATATGTGCGCAACAATCTCGCTTTCTCTTGTGTGCTAATTTTGACTTCTGAAATCTCAACTCTCTGGCTAAAGCTTTCTTGTCACTCTCAAACTAAATATTTCTGTGCTGCTTATATCTCCCCTAATTCTACTGACTATCCAAAATTCTTTGACTATCTAACTTCTAAAGTGGAACACATTCTATCTATCTCTCCTTTCGCAGAAATCTCCATCCTAGGAGATTTCAACTTACATTTGCTCTATTCTAAAATGATGACATAGAGCAACCACCCGTATCCCGGATAGCTTCAGAGATCGGCTAAACATTCTTGACTTATTTTTAACTTCTAACCCTTTTGCTTATACTGCAAATCTGTTCTCTCCTTTGGACTCCTCTGGCCATAAACTTATCTCTGTCACTTGTCCTATCTCTCCGGTATGGCCACCCGATCCTTCAAGCCGGCGGCGCTTGTGGCACTTTGGCTCTGCTGACTGGGAGGCTCTTCGGCAGTACTTCTTTGATTTCCCATGGAATGACTTTTGCTTCCATAGCTGGGGACCCTCAGAGAGTGCCGAACACATTACCAAGGTAATCCTCTCGAGCATGGAAGCATACATTCCATTTTCTTTCTCTCAGTCTAATGCAAAAAAATCTTGGTTTACTCACGCTTATTCTACTGCTGTCCTCAACAAGGAGGAAGCATTCAAATGGAACCGACACCTTAAAACTCAAGAATCTCATTCTTCCTATGATTCTGCCCAGAATCAAGCCAAATCTGTTTTTCGACTTGCCAAACACTTTCATCAATAATAAATGCACTAAACAATCCGAGTCTAGCTCTTCCCAAGCTTTCTAGCATCTAGCCAAAAACCTCTTCAACAACTTTTCTTCCTCGTCTTTCTCTCCCCTTTTCCACTCTGATGGCACAACCATCACTTCTTCCTCTGACAAAGCTGAACTCTTCGATCAAACTTTTGCTAGAAACTCAACCTAGGATGATTCCGGTGCTATTGCTCAATCTTCACCCCCCTCTCTCCTACTTATGCCTAATATCCTAATCTCGGACAATATAAAGATCTTGTAATTAAATTCATACATCAATTTTATCGTGGCCTATAGGTTTCTTATACCATGTATTGCATTCCTATATGTGTCTAAATGCCCTTACAAATTTATTACTGATCCTGAAAAAAACAAAATATTCTCTATATCGCCTACCTCGCAAGAGGCGGGTGGCTTTGTTTACATCCGCCACGAGTGTAGCCTCGACGTCTCGCATTGGGGATTTTTTTGTTTTGTCCCCCTACTGTTTAACCCTTGTCTATCGGGGCCCGACTTAAGTCCGTATCTAAAAATTTGGACTATGTGGCGGGGCCCGACTTAAGTCTGTGTGCAATTTTGGTGCAATATTGGCTCTGAGAGAGAGACGAGCGACGGGAGGAGCCTGGTTACCTCATGACCGCTCGCCACGGCCGCCGTGGACCGACTGAGATGTACTCCACTTACATCCACCCTCACTCCCTCGCTACATACGTAATTATATAAAGAAATTACCGTATTTTAGCGATTTTGCCCTTCGGTTGCACGATCGTTGCAAGACAACCAGTGATCGTAGAAGGATGGTTCAGGTGTCATTGGAAAGCTCAATTTACGTCCTTTCAGGGATACATACTTGTATTACGCTCTGGGTCTTGTTTATGCATGAAAAAGAGCACGGAAACAACCCCATTTATGGTAAACCCCCCCCCTAGTGAAATATACTCCACCACCCGCTCTTAAGGTGTTAAATATATGAGGATTTCGATAAATCCTGGGGGGGTGAGGGGGGAGCTTTCCCCCCTCCCCCCCCCCTCAACATATTTTGTATCCCAAGGCAAACTGTTATGGCCAAATAGTTATTTTTCGCGAGTGGAGGGGCGTGTTTTTAGATTGTTGTTTAATGGGTAAATATGCATATCCTAGTATTATCACACATCAAAACACCCTTACACGACTCAAATTCGATATAAACAATCGATTTTTTTGTTTAGCAATTTAATTACAAGATCTTTATATTGACCCTAATCTCTTCTAAAGATGTATTTTCTACCCTCTCTGGGCTTAATACTAAGAAGGCGTGCGGTCCGGACGTTGTTTCTCCTGTTGTACTAAAAAACTGTACTTCCGTGCTGACTCCCTGCCGAGGCAAACTCTTTCGTCTCTGTCTCTTCTCTAACGTCTTCCCTTCTTGCTGGAAGTTTGCTCTCATTGAAATTGTCCCAAAGAAGGGTGACCGCTCTCAACCGTCCAACTATTGTCCAATTGGTCTCATCTCTTGTATCTCTAAAGTTTTTGAAACTATTCTTGCTTCCAAATTTATTAACCTTTAAACGGCAAAGCTATGGTATTTGAAAGTGCCCGTCAGGCGAACGTATTGTGGTTAATTCCCGACGAAAATCGTCATTATCCGATAAATATCATTAATACTTATTCATACGCGCCTATTTTATGTTTAATATGAAGATATTAATATGTAACAGCAATAAAACAAGTAATTTTTTTTTTTTTTTTTTAAAGACCTCCGTCTACGTATTGTGAAAAAGCTGTTATCCTCCGGCAAATTACGGGGTGAGTGAGTGAAGTGAGAGACAGTGAATGTATGAGGATACATGTTTTTCATATGTTACGACCGGGACTTGTATAAAACAAGGGCTCTTAATCATTGGACTAGAAAGGCACACAGCCACAACGGTAACACTAGATCCAACCCTCGAACTTATAATGCCGGCGCACAAAAACACCTATACCCTCCAGAGTTAAATCTGCGATAACGGGGTATCCTATAACTAGGTATAAATGCACTACAGTCACTACTACTACAGGATGATGATCTCTGAAACAGCCTGATGACACCTACATACAATTACGTTAATAATGTATACAAGGAAAAGGATAGAGAGCTTAATTAAATCACTGGAATGATTTAATGCAAACAAGAAGGTATAATTAAAGTTACTCTAAACAATAATAAACTGTCACTCCTATATTAAAGAAAGTGAACGAAAGTCCTAAAGCATCGAGCAGGAATCTTCTGAAGAAAGTCTGATGCTGCTTAAGATGATCGAATCGGATTTTGAACTGTTATATAAAGCAGGAACAAGATATGACAAGTGTATGGACATATAGTGTTAACTGGCACGGGAATAATAATAAATGTGCAATAGTATTATCTCCAACAACAAAAGAAGTACTTCCTCAGGCAACGTAAAAGCCTGCTCGGGTTGTGCAACTCAACAACAACCAAGGCTTACAATCAACGTGAATAAAAATGCTGCATACATAACATAAGAGTTTATAATCATAATCGGGTGTCTGCTAGGCGAATAAAGTCTAGCTGGGGTGTAGTAGGCTAGGAAACAATGGCTGAGCAAGCGGCTCGTAGCCTAGCGAGGTCCTTAAGACTGTACGGCCAAATTACGTTAATTGACGGGGTGCTCTCTTGAGAGATCCAGATCGCTAGTATCTGGTTCTCTCCTGGCGACCCTCTCAAAGTCAAAGCAAAACGAGTTAGCACAGTGTTGGGTGGCAGAGGCAAAAGCCCTCACTCACAACACAGTGCTAAACTCACAAGGTACACAGTCAGAAAGACAACCTAGGCTTCCCACGTATCCGTTGCGATTGTACAGGTTCAACAAAACCTGTTACACATCGGAAATCACAACAACAATAGCCTCACCCCTGTCCAGCATTAAATAGCCCAGCAGACAACCAAGCAAAAGGTAGGGAGACACCGTGAGTGTGTCGAACCTCTACAGACAAAATGTTAACCCCTCAAAAATGTCTATCTAAACATGGAATATCTGAGAGCTTCAGCATATAATACGATGGCCGATGTATGAAATCGTGCAGAACCAAAGGGGAGTTATGATATTAAATAGATTAGAAGAATGAGAGGTAAGAAGTTGAGAGAGAGAGAAAGTGTTCTATAGGTAGAAGTCGGGGACAGGTAGCAAGGGAGATGTGAAGGGTATGCTGGTCAGGCAAGCTCTGAGCAAGGAAGGCACAAGGCAGTGGGGAGTGCGGGGGAGACCACTTCCTGACGCGGCGGGAGGGTGGTGAGGCAGCCAGCCACTCAGAGGGCCCGGCCGTGGCATGACGTCACCGAGACAACGTGTGACACTACGCGACTACCCTCTGCCTCCAGCACTTACTCACTCACACTCTCTAGCTGTATCATTCAGTCTTATACATTAAACTTATAACTGATGATATAAAATATAATCCCTTGTCACAGGCGAAAACAAAGACCACTTCTTTACTGCCTGTGACATGACGATTCACATTAAAGAAAGTACAACATTGTAGATAGACTGTAGCCAAATGCATTGCCCTGGCGAGTGTTAGCGAGTGGCCAAGCGAGCGGCTGAGCCCACATGGCGTTCTGCCAAGCTGCAGGCGTCACACCCCCACCAAGATATTAGACGTTCAACCATTAGCTCCATATCTGACAAGCAGAACGCCGATAAGACTTGCCACCTCTAATCACCTCGCAACAAAGAAGGCAAAGCTCAGTTCTCATCAACTTAAACAAAATTTACAACCCCTCCCAATACAATAGCTTAATTCATACTGCTATGTTCCTAGAGCGAGCTTCTACTAGCCCAGCCTTCTGAGATAAGTACAGGTTCGACTCAGAACTTCAGCTATAACATACTTAAAACAAATTTAACTATTAAAGAAAGAGTTTTTATAGAATTTTAATTTTTAATATGTTTTTGGCGGCTGCACTTACAGGGGCAAGCCTGATTTTTCTCCACTCTCAACACACACTGACTGAACGGCGAGGGTTCTCCTGCAAACAAACCCTCCCATGACAAACAATCAGCCAAAACATTATCAGTGCCCTTAGCATGCCACACATCCAACTTGTGTCCCGGCAGCAAAACAACACCTGGCACTGATAAACTGCCCAGTTCATCACAAGACTGGCATTTCTCTTCGCTCTTTCCGGCAACGGGACCTGCCAAAAGCTTTTCACTAGTTCTACCTTCGTGATAGGCGATGCAGCCCCGAGGCGGTCTATGGTTTCGTCAACTCTCGATAAGGTATAGGCGTCTGTCAGGGATAATTCACACCCATTCTTGCAATCAACACACACACTGATCTTGCCACTTAACACAGGTTGTAAAGTTACAGGCAACGACCACTCACGATATCCCTTATCCCTCAGACCCTTGGGCAATGGATAGGTGTCTGTCAGGGATAATGCTTCCACACTCTTGCAGTCACCATACACACGGATCTTGCCACTCAACTCAGGTTGCAAACTCACTGGCAACGACCACTCACGATATCCTTTATCCCTCAGACCCTTTTCCCACATGTCATCTAGCTCTGTTTTCACGACAGGCTGTTGAGCAGGATTTATACGGTAGGGAATTAAACTGAGCCTAGCACTGTCTCCAGCCTCCATGTCGGATTCTACCCCGTACATCAGGCCTGGAGAAGCAACAAACATGCGGATGCACTGCCACAGCCTAGTAAACAACTTATCTCGCAGAACAACATGCCTAGTGCCCTCCCACAACCCAGCCGAGACTGCAGCTTCTAACCTGTAGTCTCCCTCCTTCTCCACCTTCGTCCCTAGAACAGCCAGGTCATGAGAGGGACAATCTGTACCACCTGTGCAGTCACTCCCATAGTTCATTATTGCTAAGGCTTCCCTGCCGATACCGTACATGCGCACCCCCACATTCCTTACGACTACATTTGCCTGCGCAGCATCACCGCTTTTAGCGACATGGCCAGATACAGTCGGTCTATGGTAGGGTTGTTGCATTCGACTAGAGCAGCATTGGGAGGCTATGCGACGACCGGGCACATCCACTCCACAGCCAACCTCACCAATCTGCTCAAAGTCCTCCTTTTGACCACCACCCTTGGCAGCCATGGGTCGACCTTGACCTGACAACCATGTCCAAGCCTCGTCGCCCACCTTGAACCACCGAAACAACGAGGCTAACGGTCTCCCAACATTCACGTGACCTACCCGCGGAACATCTTGCACTGCCTGAGTTGTGAGGCTCGGGGACTGGGCACGACCAGTGGGGTATGAACCGAGCTGGTGCTGGAGCGCTGCACACTGCTGCTCAGGCAGGTGCTCAAGCGCTTCCACAGCCACCAGACTCGTGTCCCCCGCCCACTGCTCCGCCGAGACATGACAATCCCTACTCTCCTCCACCTGTGCCCTACTGCCCCCCTCTCCTTCTCCACCTTGGCTGCTGCAGACCAATGCAGGGACAGTAGGCTGTTCAGGTGGTTGCCTCACAAACTCCTCCAACAGGTTCACATGACATGTTTCCTCGTCCTCGTGTTTGATCTCGACAGCACCATTACCAAACTTTTGAACTTCCGGATCCTCCAACTGCAGTTTACAAATATCTGAGGGAACCAACCTGTCTAGATGCTTCCGAAGCAACCCAAGTCCTCCCCCAATATCAAACTGAGCAACCCTTTTTTCTCTCTGTGCGTAACGTTGCTGCCTCGGAGTCTCTTCCTGCCCTACCTCCTCACTAGCTGTGACAGGTCTTGGGCCTCTCCAGACTCCAACAATGGTGCCAATACTGAGTCGCCAAGAAGCGCTGCTGGTACTAAACTCTCCCAACTTTTACCAACATTAGCCATCTTCTTCCGACCGTTCCTCCGCTGATCAGAAGACTGAGGAATAGGCTGTGACACTTTGGATGCAAGAGATCTTGTAACAACACACGCCATAGGTTGTACATGACACTTCTCTACCCTCTCCTGTTCCTCCCTACTCACGTCGGCCGGCTTCTCGGCAACGACTAAGGGTGAAACCTCAGAAGTAGGCACCGCAAAGTCGTTGCCGAGAAGGAGGTCGACGCCCCCAACAGGCAAGTTCTCCACAATTCCCACATCCAACTCTCGTGTCACACCATCTACCTCCAGTTCCATCCTGACCAACGGGTATGACTTGATAGCATTGATACCTTGCACCACAACCACCCGTGCCACGTTTATTGGTCTACCAGTAAAGTTCTTCATCTCTCTTGAGAGATCCAGATCGCTAGTATCTGGTTCTCTCCTGGCGACCCTCTCAAAGTCAAAGCAAAACGAGTTAGCACAGTGTTGGGTGGCAGAGGCAAAAGCCCTCACTCGCAACATAGTGCTAAACTCACAAAGTACACAGTCAGAAAGACAACCTAGGCTTCCCACGTATCCGTTGCGATTATACAGGTTCAACAAAACCTGTTACACATCGGAAATCACAACAACAATAGCCTCACCCCAGTCTACCATTAAATAGCACAGCAGACAACCAAGCAAAAGGTAGGGAGACACCGTGAGTGTGCCGAACCTCTACAGACAAAGTGTTAACCCCTCAAAAATGTCTATCTAAACATGGAATATATGAGAGCTTCAGCATATAATACGATGGCCGATGTATGAAATCGTGCAGAACCAAAGGGGAGTTATGATATTAAATAGATTAGAAGAATGAGAGGTAAGAAGTTGAGAGAGAGAGAAAGTGTTCTATAGGTTGAAGTCGGGGACAGGTAGCAAGGGAGATGTGAAGGGTATGCTGGTCAGGCAAGCTCTGAGCAAGGAAGGCACAAGGCAGCGGGGAGTGCGGGGAGGACCACTTCCTGACGCGGCGGGAAGGTGGTGAGGCAGCCAGCCACTCAGAGGGCCCGGCCGTGGCATGACGTCACCGAGACAACGTGTGACACTACGCGACTACCCTCTGCCTCCAGCACTTACTCACTCACACTCTCTAGCTGTATCATTCAGTCTTATAGATTAAACTTATAACTGATGATATAAAATATAATCCCTTGTCACAGGCGAAAACAAAGACCACTTCTATACTGCCTGTGACATGACTAGTCACAAGAAAGAAAGTACAACATTGTAGATAGACTGTAGCCAAATGCATTGCCCTGGCGAGTGTTAGCGAGTGGCCAAGCGAGCGGCTAGGCTCACGTGGCGTTCTGCCAAGCTGCAGGCGTCACACATAATACGTGTTGCTAGCCCCAAACGCGCGAGCAACTGTGGCTTTCAACCATCCGACACATCCCCTTTAATTATGTATATCAAACATGTTTAATACAAATAAAGTTTATTTTTATACCCTACCTTGGAAAGACTACGGATACACCACTTCTTCCCAGACCTCACACAGTGGCATGGCCCAGTCGTAATGAGCTCATGATGCTGGTGGCATTGCCCCGGAGGATAGCCATCCCTAGTCTTTGTTTGAGCCAGAGGGTTTCCCGGGGTTCTCCTGAAACTTCTCTGATTTTACGGCCTATTTCATTCACCATTTTAAGGGTGGTAGGGCCGAAGACTCCTGAAGTTTCGAATACCAGAGGCTCGAACTGATGACTTCTGGCGATGGCTTGATATTTTTCTCGCTTTCTACTCTCTGCTATCCGGGCGGTTTCACCTGCTTCGTCGGCGTTTCTGGCGATGTTGGTTATGGAGAAAGTGTCAACACATGTGGCATCCCACACGAGGCACCGGCCATTCTTGTAAGGGAAAGTGGTCATCCCATCTGGCCGTTTGCCGTCTTCTCTGAGAAGTCCATGTGGTTCAAGGATTGATACACGGTTAGCACTCTGCAGGGCCCGTTTTATACATCATTTTAGTGCAGAGTGTCTTGGCAGGCGGCCTGCGCTGTGATTACATGACAAGGCATGGTGACCTTGAGCATCCATTCCCCCACCACACTTGCAAGTGTGTGGGTGACAAACTGCCGCACCCACTCAGAGCGCGATGGCAACCCGGAGCGCTTCAACATCCAAGTGAGTTCCAAGAGGTGGGATGGGGACGACATGTAACCACAAGCCACTCTCCAAATGGATGACTGCCTGGAGGCGTGATTTTCCAACCTGGTCTGCATTGGTTAGGAGGTATTCTTGAGTTTTCTTCGCCGAGATGGTATCCCACGCTTTCTGCTTGCTCCTGGAGGTACCCTGAGGCTCCTCCTCTGCTCTTGTACTTTCCTTCCAGGTGTTAATCGCTTCTGCTACGTCCCTATTAAGTGTCATTCCGGGTTGAGAAGAAAAGATGGACACTACAAGGTCGTTGGTCGCAATAAGGGAAGAGATAAAGGCTGGGGAGGCAATATCCGAGGCTCTCCGTATGCCCAAGCCCCCGAGGCGGACAGGAAGAGTGGCTTGTGTCCAGGTCTGATCTTGAAATTCCACGTTGGTGATGCTGGTCACTGCTTCTCGGATTATGTTGTCTAATTCTTGGAGGCCACCATTGTTCGTGTAAGTCATCGATGTGCGCAAAAGGTATTGGAGTTTTGGGATGGAGAAACAATTCTTGAGAAGGGCCAGAGCTGAGTGGGCATCGATGTGTATCAGGCGACTCACAAGACATTGAAGCTCCTCCTTTTTACCTTGAAGTGCTGGGGGGATTGATGCCGGAGTTAGTGGGGAACCTAATAGGGTTTGCTGGTGCTCCTGAAGGATCTTTACATCTGGCAATGTGCCTTGAAAGTGATGCCCCCAAAAATAGGGGTGTGGCACAGTCGGGTACTTCCTCTCTTAAAACCATGTTGATAAATTTTGTGAGGGTTTCCAAGAGTGCCTCCCCAGCTGCTCCTGATCCCTGACCCAAGAGGCCTTTGAGGTGGGCGGGTCGGATACCATCTGGGCCCGCGGCTGAGCCTGCTGGAAATGAAGTCACTGCGGCAACCACCTGCTCCTTCGTGACAACTAAAGGTTGGGGTATCTGGTCATTTGGAGCTGGGGGGAGGTTTAGGTCCCCAGGTGTAGGTGGGTGCTTTCCTCGTAGGGCTTCAACAACTTCAAAGGAGTACAAAGGAAATTAAGCAACAACAGGTCTAGTGACCCTTCTAGGCTGCTTGTCCTCCAAAACACTGAGGATCAAGTGTCCAAACAGTGGTTTAGAGTGGGTAAGGGAACATTGGAAAGGGAACTACTGCCCTGGAACTAATGTCCGTGGCAGGATTAGGAAGTTAGTAGGGGACAGAGGGGTTAGTAACAGGGGGGGATAAAATAAAGTTATTCATTTACAAACGCAGTCAGTCGCGGGTTTGATGCGAGATATTTGTCTATGCAGAGTTTAAGTGAATCAACGGTGCTGCAGTCTATAACGTCTCGGGGAAGCCCATTCCACAAGTTGACAACTCGATTGAAGAAGAAATTCTTAGATTCGTGGGAGTTAAAAGATTTACCAATAATTTTGCAACCGTTTCCCCGCGTGTAATTAGATTGGTCGATAGTGAAGTACTTACTACAGTTCATATTGTCGATGCCTTTGATGATTTTGAACGCTTGAAGTAAGTCGCCTCTTAATCTGCGCTGGCTTAAAGGAAATAGATTTAATTCTCTAAGACTCTCCTCGTATGGTTTGTTCTTTAGGCTAAGACAAATTTTGGTAACTCTACGTTGAACTCGTTCTAGCTTGTTTATGTCTTTTTGGTAATAAGGGCACCAGCATTGAACGCAGTATTCCAGAAGAGGGAGGACTAAGGAATTGTAAAAGGTTAGGATTACGTCTTTGGATTTATGCTCAAATGACCTGCTTATAAAGCCAATTATTTTGTTTGCCTTCTTAACCCGGCAAGCGCGATAGGCCTCACGGAAGGCTTCCTATAGGGAACGCGATAGGCCTCACGGAAGCAGGACCATAAAAAAAGCCTTCCATAAAAAAAAAGGGCCTATCAAAACAAAGGAATTTGTCTCTAGGTGAGATAATTCCCCTCCAGTACTCATCCATGTAAATCTCACCCACCCCCCTCCCCTCCTTCCCCACCTTATTCCCCCCTCCCTCCCCTCCTCAATTATCACCTATTTTTCCTCTTATTATCATCATTTATCGGTTATTTTTCTCTCCCGCGATAATGTAGCACAAGTGGGTTGCATAAAAGATCGTTATGCAACACCCAGACACCGGCACACACCGCCCCGCTCTTCTCAGTTGACTCCCAGACAGCGAGAGGGGAAGGCTGCCTGTCTCTCTCTCTCGCCTGAGATTATGACCGGGTGGCCAATATCTTCGTTTTTCACCACCCAAATGCTTTTCCCACTTATTTTAGCACTCTTGAAGATTCATATATACATCATATATGTAAAATAAAAGCATACCGAAAACAAATAATGGTTTATATTGTAAATATAACGAATTCTGTCAGAATCCAGGGCTAGAAATGCACAAATAACTACCCTAGCACCTACGTCTATATCGCGCTTGTCAGGTTAACAACTTCTGAACATTGTTGACTCGGTTTTAGGTTACTCGATATTGTTACTCCCAGATCGGTTTCTCTATTTACATTCTTAAGCTGAGTGCCATTTATCAAATAGTTTGCTTTCTCATTTAGGTATCCGATATGTAGTACTTTACATTTATCCGCATTGAAACTCATTTGCCAAATTTGGGCCCAATGTGACAATTTATCTAGATTGTGTTGCATATCGTCAACTTGTTCTTTTGAGAGTACGCTATTTGCAATTTTTGTATCGTCAGCAAATTTTGAGATTGTACAGGTGAGACCCTCATCTATGTCGTTGATGTAAATTAGAAAGAGAATTGGTCCTAGTACCGATCCCAGGGGTACCCCGCTACTTACATTGGTCCATTTAGATGCCTTACCGTTTATGACTACTCTTTGCTTTCTGTCGCTGAACCAATTTTCTATCCATTTCAACACACCGTCTTGTATTCCATGCGCTTTTAGTTTTATCAGTAAACGTTTGTGGGGAACTTTGTCAAAGGCCTTTTGAAAATCAAGGTATATAATATCTACAGCTTTACTCTCATCGTAGAGGTTGAGGATATCGTGGAAGAAGTCTAAGAGGTTTGTTAAACAGGAACGTTTTTTACGAAAGCCGTGTTGAGTATCTTTAAGTATGCTATTTTCCTCTAATTGATTTACAAGTCTGTCTCTTATGACCGTTTCTAGCATTTTACATACAACTGAGGTTAAGCTAATTGGACGATAGTTACTGGGTAGGGATTTGCTGCCTTTTTTGAATATCGGTGTTACGTTGGCTATCTTCCACTGATCAGGCATAGTTCCAGACTGGAAGGATTTATTGAATAGTAATGTCAGTAGTTTGGAGAGCTCATCCTTAGCTTCCTTTAGAACCCTAGGCGAGATTGTATCAGGTCCAGGCGTTTTATGTACCTTGAGTTTATCTAAACAATTCAATACTTCTCTCTCTGTAACGGTGATATTGCTTAGAACATCTGAATTATCAATCTGAATCGGCGATGGTGTAGGGATATCACTGAGGTCTTCTGTTGTAAAAAAAGGATGCAAAGACGGTATTGAGGGCATTACTCATTTGTACTTCGTCTTTGGTGTATTCTCCATTTTCATCGACTAACGGTCCAACAGTTGAAGTAACTACTTTTTTTTTCTTTCTGATATAACTATAGAATTCTTTCGGGTTTGTTTTACTTTGATTCGCAATATGTAACTCTAGGGTCTTTTTACTTTGCTTAATTAACTTTTTGGCTTTGCGTCTTAGCTCTAAAAATTTCACCCGTTCTTCGTCATTTTGTGAGGATTTTAATCTATCATTAGCAAATTTTTTAGCAAGCAGGCAGTTTGAAATATCTTTATTCCACCATTTGGGCTTATTATTATGGCCTGGACGCCGTATTTTCGATGGTATGCAGTCTTGCACTGCTTTTAGGTAAGTGGTTTCAAATAACTTCCAAGGTGTATTTATGTCGTTATTGTTAATTAATAAGCTCCAGTCAGTTTCTTTAAACATAGCTCTAAGTTTATGAAAGTTTGCTTTCTTGAAATTAGGGAGTTTTTCGATGCTACTATTTGGTTCGTTACTAGTAAACTTTAAAGTGAAAGTTATCGTACGATGGTCGCTGTTACTGAATTCATCACCAACATTCAAATTCTCTATTAATTCTTCTTTTGTTGCAAGTACAATGTCAAGAACGTTATTACCACGGGTCGGTGTTCGAACAAATTGATAAAGCGAACTCTCTTGCAAGTTCGTATACAAGTCATGTCCGGAGTGTGAAGTAAGAGTATCGCCCAACTTGGTCCCAGGTAAATTAAAGTCGCCAAAAATTACGGTATCTTGTGAGTTACTTACATCTGCAATTTGTTCGTAAATTTCTCGGTCAGTTTGCACTGATTAAGCTGGAGGTCTGTATATTAACGTAAGTATTATTTTTGTACCTTTATTATCCTTTATTAGCACAAAAGATGTGTCGACGTTCACAATTTGAGGTTTTGACAAGAGGGTAGGGTTAAGACTTTTTTTGATATAAAGTAAAACGCCACCTCCATTTCGATTTATTTGGCTTTTCTCAAACATTACATAACCGGGAAGTGAATACTCTGCTAAAAAGTCTCTATCTTCTGTATTGAGCCAAGATTCTGTTATGCAAATCACATCATAATTTTCTGTAAACACTAGCTCCTCTAAATCTGAAAATTTATTGCGTATGCTATGAGCGTTTGCATAGAAAACCTTTAAATTTGTTATTTTAGAACTCACAGAACGCTCTTTAATAATATTGTTGGTTCTTGTCGGATCTACATGTATGTTCATGGCTGTCCTCGGTCCTCGCTGTCTTCGGTCCTTATCGCTGGTGGTCCTCGGTTGCCTCTGTTTTTTGCTTGGAGTTGGATGATTTATGTCACTGCTGCTTCTTCTCGGATGGCGTTTTTTGATCCATGGCTGCGGACTGCTTCGTGAAGGAGACGACCCATGCGTGCTGAACCCACAGGGTTTAGATGAGTGCCATCCTTGCGGAACAGAGTAGGCTGGTTATAGAAATTATCCCAGAGGTTGATGAATTCAACTTCTTCCTTCAGACACAAATATTTTAGTCGGCTATTTGTGCTGAAGGCCTTGTCGTAGAATTTGTCAGGTGCGTCGATCTTGGGGAGAATGCCTGAGATGATGATATTCCTTGACTTGTTTTTGTAGTGCTGGATCATCTTGCGATATTTCTCCATCAACTCTTCGAATCTGGTGCGCATGATGTCATTTGAACCAGCATGGATGACAAAAAGGGTATTTTCATTTGCATCCTTTGTGGTATCTTCGAAGGCTTCCACAATGTCGTCCAGTCCAGCTCCTGGGATGCAAAATCTTTTTCGTCGATTTGGGACTCTGTCGCAGAACTCTTCGACCTGTCCTCATAGGATGGAATCCCCAACGAGCCTGGTCTCTTCTGGTTCGTCTTCCATCTCTACCAAGATCTCAAATCTGTTTGACATTGTGACTGGTAGATGAGACCTTTTCTGCGTTGGTCGTGCACCGTTCCTCACTGGTGTAAATCCGGAAATCTGTGGTGGCGAGACTCTGCGTACAGGTCGGGGAGAGGAGTGGTTAGAACGGGGTCGAGGGGTTGGTACTGTTTGTGCTAGTAGGCTTCTTGCACGAGGAGTTGGGGAGAGACTAAGGTGAACAGGGCGGCTGTCCTGGTTTGATGTCAGCTCAGGTTCATCAGAAGCATCTGTTGCAGTGGCTACTGCAGGTGTTGGATTGTTGGCAGATGACGTTGGGGCGGTGGTGGATGCTGGAGCTGAAACAATTGGAGTTAGTGATACTCCAACGTTGAGTGTTACAAATTCTTGGAGTGATTCCAGCTTCCTGGTGAGGGTGTTGATCTTGCTGAATTTTGCTGTCAAATCCTCTCGTTGCTGGCAGAGTCGGCAGACTTGTGGATCGGCAGGGGCAAACATGGAAGCACCAAACCTACCGGCGCAGTTGGTACAGGCACGAGGCATGGTGACGATCACTTTCTTCAGATCACTTCACTCACATAACTCACTTTAAAAACACTTAACTCACTTTAAAAACACTAAACTCACTTTAAAAAACACTTATCTCACTTTAAAAACACTTAACTCACTTCACTTACATAAATAGGCCTAACCGAAAACAAAAAAATTGAAATACGCACAAATAGGTTATCAGCGGTGATAGCCTAACCGAAAATTAAAACAAAACAAAATTAAATTTAAATACACAGTGATAACCGAACCGAAAACAATTTTATTTTTATTTAAACAGAAATAGGCCACCAGGGGTGATAGCCTATCCTAACCGAAAACAAAAATAACCAAAAACAAAAATTATGAAATACCGGTACGCAGAAATATGCCACCAGCGGTGATAGCCTAACTGAAAATTTAAAAATTAAAGTACGCAGAAATAGGCCACCAGGGATGATAGCCTAGACTAACCGAAAACAAAAATAACCGAAAACAAAAATTATGAAATAATTGCCATGACCAGCAAATCCTTCTGAAGAGGACAACAGTCTGATGGCCCCTTTGATGTCACTATCCGCCAGCTTCGCTGCGACCCTCTTACGTAGCTGTTCAGCCTCTTCCTCTTCCTTGTCCTGTTGCTTCTGGGCCCTGTTTGGTTGCTGTTCGGGGGGTTCCACCAGCCTGTTTGCCTCCATATACTGTGCTACTTGACGTTTCACTCTGGTGGCTAGTTAAACCTGGAGATGGTCTTGTATGTTGGTTCTGGGTGGTTTTCGGAGGGCCCCATAAGAGAAACCAAGGAGCTGTGCCCATGCGAGGGGTGTCTTGAGCTGTAGGGCCTGCTTTATGATGGTCGTAAGGGCCTCTGCCACTTGGATTCTGGCTCCTTTAGGTACCCGGGCAAGGACCTGGATCCGCGCTTTCCATTTGGTCAAAAGTTGAATCAAGTCGGCGTCCGGTGTTGCCCTGGTTGGCCCTGCAGTGGGCCCTGGCCATGAGGGACATTTCCAGTTTGGTTGTTCTCCTGATGCCTTTCTTTGTCAACTTAGCACAAGTTAAATGAACAGATCTAAGACAGCTGGAACATTTTCGCGAATTCTTTCTTGCATTGGTTTTTCCGCACGTAAGACACCTAGTATCCGCTAGGCCATAGTCCTCCAAGATTATCCGTTCCTCTGCCTCTACCAAGCCGACCTCCTGATCTTCCTGTGGTGCTTCCGTCTCTGCCATGTCTCCCTTGTTTCAGAAACCCCGGGAAATCTCTCCTGGCACATATCTAGATTATTGCTGTTGTTATTAATGTAAAATTGGTTGTATGCATACAAATTCACATATCATAGTCAACCTTTCTGATGGGGTCATACACGCAATTGGCCTGCTTCTCCTAAAGCTATGTGGTTAAATGTAAAAATCCTTGGCATTGGGCACCGGTTCAACTAAAAGATCTAACTAATTAAAAGGAAGCACGTCAATTATATCCGATGATTATCCTATGATTAAACTGGCGACTCCACCCTGATGTTGAGTATTAATAAATGCTTAGGATATTAATAATGCTGTCAGCATCAAGATAGGGAGAGAGCCAGAGAGTGAGCGAGAGCCAGGATCTGAGTGAGTAACCGAATCTAGGACAGCAATTATGGAAAAATGCTTGAATTGTACAAAATGTTAAGAGAGAGAGAGAGAGAGAGAGAGCAGGGGCGGGGGCGAGGGAAAAAGAAAGCGAGCTGGAGAGGGGACTGGCCTAGTTGGGTATTGAATGATGTTAGAGAAAAACAAATAAATTAAAATGATAAAGAGCGATCTGAGATGGTTGAATAAAGTTAGAGAAAAACAAAAGATAATATCACTGAGAGCGACTTGTGACGGTTAAGTACGGTGATTGAAAGTGGATGGAAAGATGTTGTCATAACCTAAGACAAACATTTTATTGTCTAAACCAGTGCCTGGAAATCCACAGAAGAGTACAGAACAAATACCTTACTCTGGAGCCAGCCACTCTTGCAAATGTTTATATTTACTGAAGATCTACGAAAGTAGAGAAATGCATTTTAGCACTTTTACATAAACATTATTTTAATATGTACACAACAGTCCGAGCCTTCTAATAAGATACTCAGACATACTTTTTAAACCCTTATTTTGTGCATGCAATATATTTTAGATGCAATTTAATTTTAGCACTAACATTTTTTAAACTTTGTGCAGTGAACCTACCCTTTTCTACACACCTTTAGTGTGGAAGCATATTCGCATATATTTTTACCACAAGAATCAATAGTTTTCATGTTTTATACATATATATATATATATATATATATATATATATATATATATATATATATATATATATATATCATAGACTCCTTTAACACCTAACGAGCGGCCTAGGCGGTAATTTATATGTACCGCCCAGCGGGGTGTTTTTACCCTAAATAGGGTTGTTTACGTGATCATGTTCATGCCTAAATAAGACCCAGAGCGTAAAACATGCATCTATCCCTGAAAGGGCATAAAAAGAGCTTTCCAATGACACCCCCACCATCCTTGTACGACCGCTAGTTTTCTTGCAACGATCGCGCAACACGAGTGCAAAAACCATGTAATTAGGTACTTTCCCTACATAATTCCCTGTGTAGCGAGTGCGTGACGGTGGGGGAGGGTGGGATTCATGTCAGTTGGCCCACCGCAGTGGTGTGCGACGGTCATAGCCTTACTACGCTCATCACACCGCTCAGCTCTCTCTCTCTGCAACATTACGTGCTGAAAATGGAACACGACATAAGTTGTGAACCGCCACTTAGTCCAAATTTCTTTCACACGACATAAGTTGCACACCTCCAATAAAGGGTTAAAGAAGGACTGGAACGTCACGACCTCGGAGTATTTAACTTGAGTCTGAAGGATTAACTTGAGTCCTGGGCTAAAATGACTTCTAGAAGGGCTAGAGACACGATCTCGGGGTCCAAATAGGGGTTTTTGAGGACGTCGAGTTCACTGGCGACATTTTCAACACCACCTGGGGTCATCTTCAAGGTCAAAAGGTCATATTTCAAGGTCAAATTAGTGAATTTTGATAATTTTTGCCCTTTTTTAGTGTCTAACTCATAAACGGTGAGAGATGGCTGATTATAATAAGAGGTAAGTTTGAAGAGCTGTCAAAATTTGATATTTATTATCCATAGACTCCTGTAAAGAAGGACTGAAACCTCCCATGCTCGGGGTTTGTAACTTGAGTATGAAGGATTAACTTGAGTCCTGGGCTAAAATGACTTCTAGAAGGGTCAAAATGATCAAAATTCACTAATTTGACCTTGAAATATGGCCTTTTGACCTTGAAGATGACCCCAGGTGGTGTTGAAAATGTCGCTAGTGAACTCGCCATCCTCAAAAAATCCTATTTGGACCCCGAGATCATGTCTCTAGCCCTTCTATAAGTCATTTTAGCCCAGGACTCAAGTTAATCCTTCAGACTCAAGTTACAAACCCCGAGCATGGGAGATTTCAGTCTTTCTTTAACCCTTAACTGGCGGTGCGCGACCTATGTCGAGTGAAATAAATTTGGACTATGTGGCGGTGCACAACTTATGTCAACCGTCATTTTCAGCACGTAATGTTGCTGAGAGAGAGAGCTGAGCGGTGGGACGAGCGTAGCAACGCTATGACCGGTCCCCACCACCGCAGTGGACATACTGAACTGTATTCTACTATCCTCCCCCCTCCCTCACTCGCTACACAGGGAATTATGTAAGGAAATCACCTGATTATAGTGTTTTTACACTCGTGTTGCACGATCGTTGCAAGAGAACCAGTGGTCGTACAAGGATGGTTTGGATGTCATTGGAAAGCTCTGTTTACGCCCTTTCAGGGATAGATACTTGTTTTACGCTCTGGGTCTTATTTAGGCATGAAAATGATCACGTAAACAACCCTAGTTAGGTTAAAAAAAAATGCTGGGTGCTACGGTCAAATAGACCACCTAGCCCGCTAAATAAGGGTTAAAGGAGTCTATGATATACTGTATATATATATATATATATAGTTCCTACAGTAGCCTATATATTATTTGTTCTGCTTATCCTTGTGGCTTATTTGCCTTATGGCTTATGCGGCTCTCACTCTGAATATGTCCTGAACTTTTGGCTCTCTTGAAAAAAATAGTGAATAACACTGGATTAGTGAGAGGGGGAGGGTGTGTGCCACACCAGCTCTCCTCTCATGAATGAACCGGTCGGCAATACTTCGTATTTTTCACCCCCCAAATACAGTGAGCACACAGGTTGGTTGAGCTCCTCAAAAGAGGGGATTTTCGGAGGGGTATCGTGGGGCTAAGTGACCGATATACGTATCAGAAGATCGGCGATGATACGGTGTTTCGGCACATAGTAAACAGAACGTGGTTTCTTGTTTAAACATCGCCCACAAAGCATCTTTAGTAAAATCTTGAGAGTGTTATTACCAGTATCAGCGAGGGAACAAGTGAGCCGTTAGGCTCAGGCACCATAAAAATCTCCAGTAACCACAAGGTGAGTGATGTGACCATTTATAGGGCAGGCAGTTTATCCCTTATGGTTCCCCACCAGAGGCCTTATCTTCCACCTACCCCGAGAACTTGACTCTCGGTCTTTCAACTTCTCAAACAATTCTAACCATTATGAAGTACTTGCAATAAGGTCCATTTTTATTTCTCTCTCTCTCTCTCTCCTTTTTATCCTGAACATCTTTCCATCCACTTTCAATCACCGTACTTAACCGTCACAAGTCGCTCTCAGTGTTATTATCTTTTGTTTTTCTCTAACTTTATTCAACCATCTCAGATCGCTCTTTATCATTTTAATTTATTTGTTTTTCTCTAACATCATTCAATACCCAACTAGGCCAGTCCCCTCTCCAGCTCGCTTTCTTTCTCTCTCGCCCCCGCCCCTGCTCTCTCTCTCTCTCTCTCTCTCTTAACATTTTGTACAATTCAAGCATTTTTCCATAATTACTGTCCTAGATTCGGTTACTCACTCAGATCCTGTCTCTCGCTCACTCTCTGGCTCTCTCCCTATCTTGATGTTGACAGCATTATTAATATTCTAAGCATTTATTAATACTCAACATCAGGGTGTAGTCGCCAGTTTAATCATAGGATATAATTGCCGTGCTTCCTTTTAATTAGTTAGATCTTTTAGTTGTACCGGTGCCCAATGCCAAGGATTTTTACATTTAACCACATAGCTTTAGGAGAAGCAGGCCAATTGCGTGTATGACCCCATCAGAAAGGTTGACTATGATATGTGAATTTGTATGCATACAACCAATTTTACATTAATCACAACAGCAATAATCTAGATATGTGCCAGGAGAGATTTCCCGGGGTTTCTGAAACAAGGGAGACATGGCAGAGACGGAAGCACCACAGGAAGATCAGGAGGTCGGCTTGGTAGAGGCAGAGGAACGGAAAATCTTGGAGGACTATGGCCTAGCGGATACTAAGTGTCTTACGTGCGGAAAAACCAATGCAAGAAAGAATTCGCAAAATGTTCTGGCTGCCTTAGATCTGTTCATTTAACTGCTAAGTTGACAAAGAAGGCATCAGGAGAACAACCAAACTGGAAATGTCCCTCATGGCCAGGGCCCACTGCAGGGCCAACCAGGGCAACACCGGATGCCGACTTGTCTCAACATGTGACCAAATGGAAAGCGCGGATCCAGGTCCTTGCCCGGGTACCTAAAGGAGCCAGAATCCAAGTGGCGGAGGCCCTTACAACCATCATAAAGCAGGCCCTACAGCTCAAGACACCCCTCGCATGGGCACAGCTCCTTGGTTATTCTTATGGGGCCCTCCGAAAACCACCCAGAACCAACATACAAGACCATCTCCAGGTTTCACTAGCCACCAGAGTGAAACGTCAAGTAGCACAGAATATGGAGGCAAACAGGCTGGTAGAACCCCCCGAACAGCAACCAAACAGGGCCCAGAAGCAACAGGACAAGGAAGAGGAAGAGGCTGAACAGCTACGTAAGAGGGTCGCAGCGAAGCTGGCGGATAGTGACATCAAAGGGGCCGTCAGACTGTAGTCCTCTTCAGAAGGTTTTGCTGGTCATGGCACCGAAGTTGTTGAAGCCCTACGAGGAAAGCACCCACCTACACCTGGGGACCTAAACCTCCCCCCAGCCCCAAATGACCAGATACCCCAACCTTTAGTTGTCACGAAGGAACAGGTGGTTGCCGCAGTGACTTCATTCCCAGCAGGCTCAGCCGCGGGCCCAGATGGTATCCGACCCGCCCACCTCAAAGGCCTCTTGGGTCAGGGATCAGGAGCAGCTGGGGAGGCACTCTTGGAAACCCTCACAAAATTTATCAACATGGTTTTAAGAGGGGAAGTACCCGACTGTGCCAAAAAAAGGTGGCGGTGTGCGCCCAATAGCAGTAGGGAACACCTTCCGCCGTCTCGCCACAAAGGTGGGTTTGAAACCACTTTCGAATGGCCTAGGTCAACACTTAAGATCAGTTCAACTAGGTTTTGGAACTCCAGGGGGGTGTGAAGCTGCTGTACACGCAACCCGCACTTACCTCAGCCAAGCCCAAGGAAAATGGGTGCTTCTAAAGATTGACATGCGGAACGCATTCAACAGCATTCGCAGGGATGTCTTCCTCCGTGCAGCTCGAGAGCACATCCCCACTCTGTACCCCCTACTTTGGCAGGCTTATTCCAAACCTTCAATCCTGATTTTCGGCGAGACGGTAATCCCATCAGCGACCAGGTTACAGCAGGGAGATACAGGTGGTCCTGCTCTTTTCGCAATAGGGGTGGATGCAGCAGCTAACAAAGTAAGGTCAGAATGGAATGTAGGGTACCTGGACGATGCAACCTTGGGTGGGTCTGTAGAGAATGTTCTAACCGATCTAAAAAACATCATAACTGACCTCAACCAGGCTGCGCTAGCGATAAATGACACCAAATGTGAACTTGTCCTCCTCAACCACACACCTGAAGAAAGAGAAGACACTCAGGCCCAATTTCAAGGCACATTGCCAGATGTAAAGATCCTTCAGGAGCACCAGCAAACCCTATTAGGTTCCCCACTAACTCCGGCATCAATCCCCCAGCACTTCAAGGTAAAAAGGAGGAGCTTCAACGTCTTGTGAGTCGCCTGATACACATCGATGCCCACTCAGCTCTGGCCCTTCTCAAGAATTGTTTCTCCATCCCAAAACTCCAATACCTTTTGCGCACATCAATGACTTACACGAACAATGGTGGCCTCCAAGAATTAGACAACATAATCCGAGAAGCAGTGACCAGCATCACCAACGTGGAATTTCAAGATCAGATCTGGACACAAGCCACTCTTCCTGTCCGCCTCTTGGGCTTGGGCATTCGGAGAGCCTTGGATATTGCCTCCCCAGCCTTTATCTCTTCCCTTATCGCGACCAACGACCTTGTAGTGTCCATCTTTTCTTCTCAACCCGGAATGACACTTAATAGGGACGTAGCAGAAGCGATTAACACCTGGAAGGAAAGTACAGGAGCAGAGGAGGAGCCTCAGGGTACCTCCAGGAGCAAGCAGAAAGCGTAGGATACCATCTCGGTGAAGAAAACTCAAGAAAACCTCCTAACCAATGCAGACCAGGTTGCAAAATCACGCCTCCAGGCAGCCATCCGTTTGGAGAGTGGCTTGTGGTTACATGTCGTCCCCATCCCACCTCTTGGAACTCACTTGGATGTTGAAGCGCTCCGGGTTGCCATTGCGCTCAGAGTGGGTGCGGCAGTTTGTCACCCACACACTTGCAAGTGTGGTGGGGGAATGGATGCTCAAGGTCACCATGCCTTGTCATGTAATCACAGCGCAGGCCGCCTGCCAAGACACTCTGCACTAAATGATGTCATAAAATGGGCCCTGCAGAGTGCTAACCGTGCATCAATCCTTGAACCACATGGACTTCTCAGAGAAGACGGCAAACGACCAGATGGGATGACCACTTTCCCTTACAAGAATGGCCGGTGCCTCGAGTGGGATGCCACATGTGTTGACACTTTCTCCATAACCAACATCGCCAGAAACGCCGACAAAGCAGGTGAAGCCGCCCGGATAGCAGAGAGTAGAAAGCGACAAAAATATCAAGCCATCGCCAGAAGTCATCAGTTCGAGCCTCTGGTATTCGAAACTTCAGGAGTCTTCGGCCCTACCACCCTTAAAATGGTGAATGAAATAGGCCGTAAAATCAGAGAAGTTTCAGGAGAACTCCGGGAAACCCTCTGGCTCAAGCAAAGACTAGGGATGGCTATCCTCCGGGGCAATGCCACCAGCATCATGAGCTCATTACGACTGGGCCATGCCACTGTATGAGGCCTGGGCAGGAGTGGTGTATCCGTAGTCTTTCCAGGGTAGGGTATAAAAATAAAATTTATTTGTATTTAACATGTTTGATGTACATAAATAAAAGGGGATGTGTCGGATGGTTGAAAGCCACAGTTGCTCGCGCGTTTGGGGGTAGCAACACGTAATATGTGTGATGCCTGGAGCTTGGCAGAACGCCACGTGGGCTCAGCCGCTCGCTTAGCCACTCGCTAACACTTGCCAGGGCAATGCATTTGGCTACAGTCTATCTACAGTGGTGTACTTTCTTTCTTGTGAATCATCATGTCACAGGCAGTATAGAAGTGGTCTTTGTTTTCGCCTGTGACATGGGATTATATTTTATATCATCAGTTATAAGTTTAAGGTATAAGACTGAATAATACAGCTAGAGAGTGTGAGTGAGTAAGTGCTGGAGGCAGAGGGTAGTCGCGTAGTGTCACACGTTGTCTCGGTGACGTCATGCCACGGCCGGGCCCTCTGAGTGGCTGGCTGCCTCACCACCCTCCCGCCGCGTCAGGAAGTGGTCCCCCCCGCACTCCCCGCTGCCTTGTGCCTTCCTTGCTCAGAGCTTGCCTGACCAGCATACCCTTCACATCTCCCTTGCTACCTGTCCCCGACTTCTACCTATAGAACACTTTCTCTCTCTCTCAACTTCTTACCTCTCATTCTTCTAATCTATTTAATATCATAACTCCCCTTTGGTTCTGCACGATTTCATACATCGGCCATCGTATTATAATGCTGAAGCTCTCAGATATTCCATGTTTAGATAGACATTTTTGAGGGGTTAACATTTTGTCTGTAGAGGTTCGACACATTCACGGTGTCTCCCTACCTTTTGCTTGGTTGTCTATGGGCTATTTAATGCTAGACAGGGGTGAGGCTATTGTTGTTGTGATTTCCGATGTGTACTGGGTTTTGTTGAACCTTTACAATCGCAACGGATACGTGGGAAGCCTAGGTTGTCTTTCTGACTGTGTACCTTGTGAGTTTAGCACTGTGTTGCGAGTGAGGGCTTTTGCCTCTGCCACCCAACACTGTGCTAACTCGTTTTGCTTTGACTTTGAGAGGGTCGCCAGGAGAGAACCAGATACTAGCGATCTGGATCTCTCAAGAGAGCACCCCGTCAATTAACGTAATTTGGCCGTACAGTCTTAAGGACCTCGCTAGGCTACGAGCCGCTTGCTCAGCCATTGTTTCGTAGCCTACTACATCCCAGCTAGACTTTATTCGCCTAGCAGACACTCGATTAAGATTATAAACTCTTATGTTATGTATGCAGCATTTTTATTCACGTTGATTGTAAGCCTTGGTTGTTGTTGAGTTGCACAACCCGAGCAGGCTTTTACGTTGCCTGAGGAAGTACTTCTTTTGTTGTTGGAGATAATACTATTGCACATTTATTATTATTCCCGTGCCAGTTAAAACTGTATGTCCATACACTTGTTATATCTTGTTCCTGCTTTATATAACAGTTCAATATCCAATTCGATCATCTTAAGCAGCATCAGACTTTCTTCAGAAGATTCCTGCTCGATGCTTTAGGACTTTCGTTCACTTTCTTTAATATAGGAGTGACAGTTTATTATTGTTTAGAGTAACTTTAATTATACCTTCTTGTTTGCATTAAATCATTCCAGTGATTTAATTAAGCTCTCTATCCTTTTCCTTGTATACATTATTAACGTAATTGTATGTAGGTGTCATCAGGCTGTTTCAGAGATCATCATCCTGTAGTAGTAGTGACTGTAGTGCATTTATACCGAGTTATAGGATACCCCGTTATCGCAGATTTAACTCTGGAGGGTATAGGTGTTTTTGTGCGCCGGCATTATAAGTTCGAGGGTTGGATCTAGTGTTACCGTTGTGGCTGTGTGCCTTTCTAATCCAATGATTAAGAGCCCTTGTTTTATACAAGTCCCGGTCGTAACATATGAAAAACATGTATCCTCATACATTCACTGTCTCTCACTTCACTCACTCACCCCGTAATTTGCCGGAGGATAACAGCTTTTTCACAATACGTAGACGGAGGTCTTTAAAAAAAAAAAAAAAAAATCTTACTTGTTTTATTGCTGTTACATATTAATATCTTCATATTAAACGTAAAATAGGCGCGTATGAATAAGTATTAATGATATTTATGGGATAATGACGATTTTCGTCGGGAATTAACCACAATACGTTCGCCTGGCGGGCACTTTCAAATACCATAGCTTTGCCGTTTAAAGGTTAATAAATTTGGAAGCAAGAATAGTTTCAAAAACTTTAGAGATACAAGAGATGAGACCAATTGGATGATAGTTGGAGGGTTGAGAGCAGTCACCCTTCTTTGGGACAATTTGAATGAGAGCAAACTTCCAGCAAGAAGGGAAGACTTTAGAGAAGAGACAGAGACGAAAGAGTTTGCCTCGGCAGGGAGTCAGCACGGAAGTACATTTTTTTAGTGCAACAGGAGAAACAACGTCCGGACCACACGCCTTCTTAGTATTAAGCCCAGAGAGGGTAGAAAATACATCTTTAGAAGAGATTAGGGTCAATATAAAGATCTTGTAATTAACCCTTAATTAGCGGCGAGCAACATAAGTCGAGTTAAATAAAGCTGGACTATGTGGCGGCGCTCGACATAACTCGAGTGGCAATTTCAGCACGTAATGTGGCTGAGAGAGAGAGACAAGTGGTGGCAGGAGACTAGCGAGCGTATGACTGCTCCAGACCACCGCGGCGAACCTACTGACACAAATCTCAGCTCCCTCCTCCCTCTCTCACTCGCTACATACTCAATTATGTACTGAAAGTACCGAATTACCTGCTTTTTGCACTCGCGTTGCACGGTTAATGCAAGAAAACTATCCATCATACAAGGATCGTTATGGTGTCATTCGAAAGCTCTGTTTATGCCCTTTCAGGGATAGGTACTTGTTTTACGTTCTGGGTCTTATTTAGGCATGAAAATGATCACGTAAACAGCCCTATTTTGGCTAAAAACACCCCGCTGTGCGGTACACATAAATAAACCGCATAGGCCGCTCGTAAGGTGTTAAATTGCTAAAAAATGTTTTTGAGTGTTTATATCTAGTTTAGAGTTGTGTAAGAGTGTTTTGATGTGTGATAATACTAGGAAATGCATATTTACCCATTAAACAACAATCTAAAAACACGCCCCTCCACTCGCGAAAAATAACTATTTGGCCATAACAGTTTGCCTTGGGATACAAAATATGTTGAGGGGGGGGGGGGGGGGAAGGGGGCAAGCTCCGCCCTCACCCCCCAGGATTTATTGAAATCCTCATATATGTAACACCTTAAGAGCGGGTGGTGGAGTATATTTCACTGTGCCGCCCAGCGTTTTTTTTTACCATAAATGGGGTTGTTTCCGTGCTATTTTCATGCATAAACAAGATCCAGAGCGTAATACAAGTATTTATTCCTGAAAGGGCGTAAATTGAGCTTTCCAATGACACCCGAACCATCCTTCTACGATCACTGGTTGTCTTGCAACGATTTGTGCAACCGAAGAGCAAAATCTCAAAAAATACGGTAATTTCTTTATATAATTACGTATGTAGCGCGGGAGTGAGGGTGGATGTAAGTGGAGTACATCTCAGTCGGTCCACGGCGGCCGTGGCGAGCGGTCATGAGGTAACCCAGGCTCCTCCCGTCGCTCGTCTGTCTCTCAGAGCCTATATTGCGCCAAAATTGCACACAGACTTAAGTCGGGCCCCGCCACATAGTCCAATTTTTTCAATACGGACATAAGTCGGGCCCCGATAGACAAGGGTTAAACAGTAGGGGGCAAAAAAAATATTTTCCCCAATGCGAGACGTCGAGGCTACACTCGTGGCGGATGTAAACAAAGCCACCCGCCTCTTGCGAGGTAGGCGATATAGAGAATATTTTGTTTTTTTCAGGATCAGTAATAAATTTGTAAGGGCATTTAGACACATATAGGAATAAAATACATGGTATAAGAAACCTATAGGCCACGATAAAATTTATGTATGAATTTAATTACAAGATCTTTATATTGTCCGAGATTAGGTTATTAGGCATAAGTAGGTGAAGATTGAGCAATAGCACCGGAATCATCCTAGGTTGAGTTTCTAGCAAAAGTTTGATCGAAGAGTTCAGCTTTGTCAGAGGAAGAAGTGATGGTTGTGCCATCAGAGTGGAAAAGGGGAGAGAAAGAAGAGGAAGAAAAGTTGTTGAAGAGGTTTTTGGCTAGATGCTAGAAAGCTTGGGAAGAGCTAGACTTGGATAGTTTAGTTCATTTATTATTGATGAAAGAGTGTTTGGCAAGTCACACAATCACACAATTTGGCACACAATTACCTGGACCTCGGCCTGTTACTCTTTATATTAATTTCTGCAACATTCGTGGACTTTCATCTAACTTTCACTATGTTGAGCACCATCTCTCCTCCTACAAACCTGATCTTCTCCTCCTCACCGAAACTCAAGTGTCTGTAGCAACATCCAGCAGCCCCTTCTCTGTATCCTCCTACTTTCTCTATCCTAGTTTCAAAGCCAAAGGCGGATGTTGTGCATATTTGCACAACAAACTCACTTGCTCTCGTGTTCCCGATTTCGACTCCTCTGAATTCTCAACTTTATGGCTCAAACTTTCCTGTCATTCTCTTACTAAATATTTCTGTGCTGTCTATCTTTCCCCTAACTCTACCAACTTTCCCAAATTCTTTGACTATCTAAACTCTACAGTGGAACACATTCTATCCATTTCTCCTTTCTCAGAAATCTCCATCTTAGGAGATTTCAACGTTCACCACCGCCAATGGCTCTCCTCTCACACTACTGATCCACCTGGTGAACAAGCCTACGTCTTTTCTATCTAAATGACCTAGAGCAGTTAGTTCACCAACCCACCCGTATCCCGGATCGCATCGGAGATCGGCCCAACATTCTTGACCTGTTTCTAACTTCTAACCCTTCTTCTTATACTGTCGATCTTTTCTCTCCTTTGGGCTCCTCCGACCATAAACTTATCTCTGTCACCTGTCCTATCTCTCCAGTATGGCCACCCGATCCTCCTAGCCGGCGGCGCTTGTGGCACTTTGGCGCTGCCGACTGGGAGGCTCTTCGGCAGTACTTCTTTGATTTCCCATGGAATGATTTCTGCTTCCGTGGCCGAGGACCCTCGGAGAGTGCTGAACGCATTACCGAGGTAATCCTATCGGGCATGGAAGCATACATTCCATTCTCTTTCTCTCAGACTAATGCTAAAAAATCTTGGTTTACTCACACCTTTTCTACTGCTGTCCGCAATAAGGAGGAAGCATTCAAACGGTACCGACACCTTAAAACTCAAGACTCTCATTCTTCATATGTTTCTACCCGGAATCAACCCAAATCTGTTCTTCGACTGCCAACCACTCATTCATCAATAATAAATGCACTGAACTATCCAACTCTAGCTCTTCCCAAGCTTTCTGGCATCTAGCCAAAAACCTCTCCAACAATTTCTCTTCCTCGTCTTTCCCTCCCCTTTCCCACTCTGATGGCACAAGCATCACTTCTTCCTCTGACAAAGCTAAACTCTTCGCTCAAACTTTTGCTAGAAACTCCACCTTGGATGATTCCGGTGCTATTCCTCCCTCTCCGCCATCCTCTCTCTTACTTATGCCTAATATCCTAATCTCTTCAAAAGATGTACTTTCTACCCTCTCTGGGCTTAACACTAATAAGGCGTACGGTCCGGACGGTGTTCCTCCTGTTGTTCTCAAAAACTGTGCTTCCGTTCTGACTCCCTGCCTAGGCAAACTCTTTCGTCTCTGTCTATCCTTTAAGGTCTTCCCTTCATGCTGGAAGTTTGCTCACATTCAACCTGTCCCAAAGAAGGGTGACCGCTCTCAACCCTCCAACTATCGTCCAATTGCTCTCATTTCTTGTCTTTCTAAAGTTTTTGAAACTATTCTTGCTTCCAAATTTCTTAAGCATTTCTCTTCTCATAATCTGCTCTCAGATCGCCAGTATGGCTTCCTTAAGGGTCGCTCTACTGGTGATCTTCTTTCATATCTTACTAACTCTTGGTCATCCTCCTTTCGGGACTTCGGTGAGACTTTTTCTATTGCACTAGACATATCGAAAGCCTTCGATAGAGTCTGGCATAAATCTTTAATTTCTAAACTACCCTCCTTCGGTTTCTATCCCTCCATCTGTGCCTTTGTCTCTAATTTCCTTTCCGGCCGTTCCATAGCCGCGGGTGTGGACGGCCATTGTTCACTTCCTCACCCTATAAACTCCGGTGTTCCTCAGGGCCCTGTCCTATCTCCTATTCTCTTTCTTTATAAATGATCTCCTTAACTGTACCTTAATTCCCATCCATTCATACGCAGACGACTCAACCTTACACTACTCCATTACTTTTTCAGAACGCCCCAGGCAGCAATCCCTCAACGACAAACGTAATGAAGCCATACAACTCTTAAATTCTGATCTAAATACTATTTCCAATTGGGGCAGAGAAAACCTTGTTAACTTTAATGCTTCCAAAACCCAATTTCTCCATCTATCTACCCGTCAGGATCTCCCAGCGGACTATCCCTTATTCTTCAACAATACAAAAATCAACCCTTCATCTTCTCTCAATATTCTTGGTGTCTCTTTTTCTTCTGCTCTCATTTGGAAGGACCATATTACCAGTCTTGCTAAGGCAGCCTCCCAGAAGCTGGGTGTGCTCAACCGCCTTAGGGAGTTCTTTTCCCCTGCACAGCTTCTTGCTCTGTACAGGGGCATAGTGCGCCCTTGTATTGAGTATTGTTCACATGTGTGGGGAGGTTCCTCTCACACCGCTCTCCTAGACAAGGTTGAAAGGAAGGCCTTTCGTATCATTAACTCACGTCCACTCACCAACTCTCTGCAATCTCTCTCTCTCCGCCGCAATGTTGCATCTCTCTCGCTATTCTATCGCTACTATAATAATCAGTGTTCCTCAGAGCTATCCCAGTGCATACCACCTCCTTTACGTAGGGCACGTGGTACCCGTCTTGCAACTCAGTCCCACCCCTACTCTGTGCAACTCTCCAACCCAAGAGTGAAACGTTACTCTCAAACTTTCTTCTACTCAACAGCTGAGCTCTGGAACTCTCTCCCAGAATCAGTTTTTCCCGCTTCCTATGATTTAAATTGCTTCAAACTCCGTGTGTCCAGGCATTTTGGCTCGAACGTCCCTTGATTTTGGCCCTGTCACTCTTTCAACTATGGGGGAGGCACTCGCTATAGGCAGTTATGCCTTTTGCCTCCCTCAATCACATAGAAAAAAAAAATCGAAAAACAGATTTGGCTTGATTCTGGGCAGAATCATAGGAAGAATGAGATTCTTGAGTTTTAAGGTGTCGGTTCCATTTGAATGCTTCCTCCTTGTTGCGGACAGCAGTAGAATAAGCGTGAGTAAACCAAGATTTTTTGGCATTAGACTGAGAGAAAGAAAATGGAATATATGCTTCCATGCTCGAGAGGATTACCTTGGTAATACGTTCGGCACTCTCTGAGGGTCCCCAGCTATGGAAGCAAAAGTCATTCCATGGGAAATCAAAGAAGAACTGCCGAAGAGCCTCCCAGTCAGCAGAGCCAAAGTGCCACAAGCGCCGCCGGCTTGAAGGATCGGGTGGCCATACCGGAGAGATAGGACAAGTGACAGAGATAAGTTTATGGTCAGAGGAGTCCAAAGGAGAGAACAGATTTGCAGTATAAGCAAAAGGGTTAGAAGTTAAAAATAAGTCAAGAATGTTTAGCCGATCTCTGAAGCTATCCGGGATACGGGTGGTTGCTCTATGTCATCATTTTAGAATAGAGAAAATGTAAGTTGAAATCTCCTAGGATGGAGATTTCTGCGAAAGGAGAGATAGATAGAATGTGTTCCACTTTAGAAGTTAGATAGTGAAAGAATTTTGGATAAGTCAGTAGAATTAGGGGAGAGATAAGCAGCACAGAAATATTTAGTTTGAGAGTGACAAGAAAGCTTTAGCCAGAGAGTTGAGATTTCAGAAGTCAAAATTAGCACACAAGAGAAAGCGAGATTGTTGCGCACATATACGCAACATCCACCTTTGGCTTGAAACTGAGGATAGAAATAGTAGGAGGAGACAGAGAAGGGTTTGCTGTCTGTTGCCTCAGACAACTGTCTTTCGATGAGAAACAGAAGATCAGGGTTGGCGGATGAGAGGTGGTGTTCCACAGAGTGGAAGTTAGAGGAAAGGCCACGGATGTTGCTGAAGTGAATAGTAAGAGTAGAAGGTAGTGGTCCAGAGCATTTTATGGAGTCGTTGCCAGGGGTCAGTCCATTCGGGGCATTTCTGGTCCCACTACCTTGGTACTCTGAGGCGGGTCATGGTTGCGTAATTTATTTTGCGAAGAAAGGTAGTGTACTGTGTAAGGTATTTGTAGTATAATGTATTGATAGAAGGAGAAGGTGTTTTGGAGGTCAGGCTGGAGTTGCCCTGAATATTGATGAGGCACAGAAAGGATCAGCTAGGGAGGCCAGGTGGTAAAACAAGAGCTCCAGCTGTCCGTGTCAACCACCTAGCATTCCCCGGGAGTACCACCCTGTTCGGCTGGTGCCTACAGCCTCCTACTAACAATTCTGGAGGTAGGATTCCCAGTCCCAACCTCCAGGGACTATCTGCACAACAAAGTGACAGGCGAAGGGTCGCCAGATCCCTACACCGTCTAAATGCTTGCTCCTTATTGTGGACAACAGTAGAACAAGTCTGAGTAAATCAAGACAATTGTGAATTAGTTTGAGAGAAAGAAAATGGGATGTATGCTTCCATGCCCAAGATGATTACCTCAGTAATGTGCTCCGCACTCTCTGAGGGTCCCCGTCCTCAGAAGCACAATGTATTCCAAGGAAAATCAAAGAATTACTGCCGAAGAGCCTCCCCGTCTAAAATTGACAAAATGCCACAAGCGCCGCCAGCTTGGGGGGTCCGGAGACTGTACTGGAGAGACAGGACAGATAACAGAGATAAGGCTATGATCGGAGGAGTCTATTGGAGGGAGAAGATTTACAGTGTAAGCAGAAGGATTAGAGGTTAGAAATAAATCAAGGATGTTGGGCCGATCTCCAACGTGGTTCGGACTACAAGTAGGGTGCTGAACTAACTGGTTATATTTAGAATATATGTAGGCTTGTTCACCAGGTTGGTCAGTGAAATGAGAGGAGAGCCACTGGTGGTGGTGAACATTGAAATAATAATAATAATAATAATAACAAAAATATGTGTCTGGTTACTTACTGTATATAGCGCTCGTATCTCCTCCTTCGAGGATTCACAAGCCCTTAACCTTCTTTTACCAACCAGAGACTATTAACCTTCTTACTTGCTCAAGAGGAGATAGTAACTGTCAGTTATAATCCAGAAAATCTTTTCAACCTTAGATGGGATTGAATGCGAGACTGCAGAATGGGAAGCAGAAGCAGCTCGTTTGGTGTAGTGACTAGCGTCTCGGACTTCCACCCAGAAGGCCCGGGTTCGCGCCCACGCTCGGCGCATTAAAGATTTTTCACAAGCACTGAGTCGTTACCATCCCTCATGAGCAAAGGGATGGGGTAGTAGTACAGGACCCCAATGGAAATACGCCTAATCGGCCTTATTGAGCTATCCTTAGCTAGCTTAGCATGCGCTACCTTTAAGAACTATTATTATTATTATTATTATTATTATTATTATTATTAAACGCTATGGACTGAGCTAGCTGGATGGCTGGCCCAAGATGGTGATTTCAGAGTAGGTAGAGATGGATAAAATGTGTGCTACTTTAGAAGTAAGATTGTCAAAGAATTTTGGATAGTCAGCATAATTAGCAGAGAGATAAACAGCACAGATATAGTTAGTGAAAGAGTGACAAAATAGCTTAAGCCAGATAATTGAGAATTCAGAAGAGTCAAAGTTGGGAGCACGAATGCAAGAAAGATTATTGCGTACGTATACACAACATCCACCTTTGGCTGTGAATTGAGGATAGAGATAGTAGGAGGATACAAAGAAGGGTTTGCTGCCTGTTGCCTTAGACAACTGGATTTCGGTGAGAAAAAGTAAGTCAGGGTTGATGTTCCACAAAGAGGAAGTTTGAGGAAAAGCTGCAAATGTTACAAAAATTGATAGATAGAGTAGCAGGAAGAAGTCCAGGGCACTTAAAATGAGCCCAAACCAGGGGTCAGTCCGATGGGGGGCTTTTTTGGAGTTCCAGTTGTCCTGATTAGCCACTGTAGCATTCCCCAAGAGTACCGCCCTGTTCAGCTGGTCCCTACAGCCTCCTCTTCCAATACACTGCTCCCGAGTGCACGATTCCACTCCCACACCTCCTCAAACTTCAGCCAACAGCTTCAAATCATCAGTAGTTCTAATTTATAATTCTTCCACACCGGATTCGGACATCAAGAGCTCACTCACATCCCTCTCACTAGTCAAATACAGGGGAATGTGAGCACCCTCCAACATGAATAAAAATAAACTAATGAATGAAAAATAGTAAGCAGCGTCGTAAGACTAAATTAAGCTCTTCGCACACAACAAAGATGTTAGTGTTCCCTTCTCGCATTTTTTCCAAATATCCATGCAAGGTCGCCATCTGTTATGAAACGGTAACTGGGGAGGCACAGAATATTTCTGACCACTAAGACGGCTTAGCTCTCCTTCCTTACTTACACTGCCATGCACAACAGAACATACTACAAACAGAGCATGACACTAAACAGGTTCGTTAACTAGGCACAAACTGGAAATCCCTGGTATAAATTATATAAACGACATTACTTGACTACTGTCCTTGTCAAACCCAGAAAGGGTCCTCAGACCGACGGTTAAAGAAATGCAAGAGCAACTATACACTAGGAGTATAGAAATTCCTAAATCTGATACTATGGGGCACTACACAAAGGAGAACAACTAAGCAATAAGATATATTCTAAAGGCTGGTTCACACATAGCCGAGTCGGTGCGCGAGTCCAACACGAGTGATGAAATTTTGCTATTCGGCAATGACTTGTCAATACTCCTCAACACTTGTGTAGACACGTGTATACTCTTTGTTTAATCGACACACTCCTGGGTACTCGCCACGGGGTCCAAAAATGTCATGCATGCATGACATTTTTGGGCCCCGTAGCGAGTACCCACGATTGTGGCCTAAATACGTGTAGACTCGTGTACATACGTGTTAACTCGTGTATGACTCTGAATAACTCTTAGTTATTCGTGTTAACTCGTGTTGACTCGTGTAAACCCGTGTAACACTCTTTGGTGATTCGTCGCTTTTCGTCCTCATTTCGACGTTGACGAATCAACACGTGTCTACACGTAACAAAACGTATGTAACACACATGCAACACGTATCAAACAAGAGTACAAAGCACGAATGTGATTGCCAAAATTTGGTGACCCCATGATGCAAGAGTTTACACGATTCAAACACGAGTAAACAAGAGTATACACGAACCACTGAGAAAAATACACGAGTATAACACGAAAAAACGAGAGTGTCATTTGAAATACCGTTATTTCAAAAATGTAGGACGAATCAACGAGAGTTTACACGGATGTAATGCGAGTCAACACGTGTACAACAGAGATCCAACAAGAGTCAACGCGTACCTACACGAAGCTACACGAGTCGTGGAGTGTAGCCCGAGTGCTGGCAACACCGCGTGAAGAGTTGGCACCAACGCCGCTCACACAGACGCCTCCCACACCCTATAAAATGTCCCCACCCACGCTGCCTCGTCCCAGTCCACCGCCGCACCAGTGACCGACCACAACCTTGACCTGCCTCTCTGACCTCCCTATCTACTGCCCATCTACCCACGCTGCCCTTCGCCATGGCCCCTGAAAAGCCTGAAAAGAAGAAGGTCCCTTCCAAGTCCATCAACCCTCGACATGTGCTGAAGGGTACGCTGGCCAAGTGTGTCGCCAAGCCGCCGCCTGGGCCCAGCCAACCACGTGACACAGCAGCCACCCCACGCCGCCCACCCCCACCCAAGCACAATTAGAGTGGCATATAAATTGCCTTGTTATATCACATGTCGCCTCTACGAAACCTGTATTTGTTGGAAATAACATGACATTACCATCACATTACATGACATTAACATGACATGACATGACATTAACATAACATGACGTTAACATAACATGACATTAACATTTACCTGGAGGACATGATGCCAAAGGCATTCTCCACAACGCGGCGAGCCCTGGACAGACGGTAATTGAAGATGCGTTGAGCTACAGTGAGCTGGCGGGTAGAGTGTGGCTTCATCAACCACCTTCGCATGGGGAATGCGTCGTCAAGGGAACAGGGGTGTCGTCCATGGGCAGAGGTTCGGCAGCAGGGAGTCCCAGGGTGCACCCATCCAATGCTGCTCTGATGTTTGTTCTTAGAAAAACACCTCCATCTGAGCAGCAACCGTGATTGCCAATGTCGCAGTACAGGAATTTGTAGTCTGCGTCTACAATAGCCATGAGCACGATAGAGTGGAAGCCTTTATAGTTGTAAAATTCCGCTCCGCCATGGGGAGGGCATCGGATGGCGCAGTGCTTTCCGTCGATGTCACCAACGGCATGGTGGAAATCCCACCGTTTGGAGAATTCCCTGGCAACCTCCTTCCACTCCGCCGGGGTCCTGGTGCAACGTATAAGCTCCTGCTGGTACTCTGCGATGATGGCTTCACATGTCTCAGGCACAATGAGGGAGATGGTGTTCCGGGCCACACGGAACGCGTACTGCAGGGTAGGATAGGAGTCACGCGTGGCCAGGTAGCGGAGTGTGATTGCCAATCTCAGCCCAGGTGACAAAGCCTCCCTCCAAAACGTGTCCTGCTTCTCTATCCTGGGCCGACACGCTCCACCAACTCCCTAAACATGACTTTGTCCACACGCAGGAAGTTCCGGTATGGTTTGGGGTCCTCTACCTCAAACTCCTTCAGGAGTTGTTCGTAAATACCGAACTGTGGCCGTCTCAGTAACCAACTCCTGGCCCAAACTGTCCTTGCTTTCCTTTTCCGTTGACGTTGGCGTTCATCTAGCGCCTCTGCTTCCTCGATGTCTTGCAGATCCATCCGCATCTTCAGGAGTATCACCATAGCTGCCGCGTGGCGCCAATTGATGGTCATGGAGGGTGGGTGGGTGTGTCCTCCGTGGTGGTGAGTGGTTGTGTGGCAATGGGTGGTGGTGGGGGTTTCCTTTATATAACTTTCGTGCACAGTGGCTGTCACTCTCAATGACTGTTGGTGGGGTCTCGGCGACTCTTGCACACTCGTTACGACTCGTGTAAACTCGTGTTGTCTTTCGTGTTGATCCGTATAACAATCGTGTTGATCCGTGTAACAATCGCGTTGATTCGTGTTGACTTGTGTTGACTCTCGTTGACTCGTGTTAGACTCGTCCATACTCTTTGTTTACGTGCCCTGGAATGGTTCGTGTTACACTCGTTTCGACTCTCAGTTACTTGTACAGACTCCTGCATGAACACGTGTTGACTCGTATTGACTCGAGTTAACTCGTGTTACACTCTCCTTGACTCGGGAGCAATTGCTACTCGCGGCCGACTCGGCCACCAGCGACGGCGATAATCGACGAGTGTGACTCGTGTTGGACTCGCACACCGACTCCGCTATGTGTGAACCAGCCTTAACTGAACCAAGGAATAAAAATAACTGAAGAGGGTTGACAGAAGTGTAACTAGATCTCTGATAGAACCCTCCCAAGTATCATCCTAAAGTTCAAATAATACACTATCATGTCCTAAAGTGTCCTAGTGAGACTTTAACTGAATGCACGTGCCAGCAACCAGCAGCACCACAAGAGCGCATTTAAAAAAAACGCAATCCTGATTAGCATAAGAACTAAATGGCATACTACAGTCATGATTACTAATTTCAGACCAGGGAGTTAGCCAAAGTCGTGGCCAGGTGTAGGCTGCACTCAACCATCGTTCCAAGAAGGTTCAGTGCCTCTATGGAAAAATGTTCGGAGATTCACTGTATCAGATTTTGACTTTGCATGTGCATGAGAGTCATGGTTGGTGTATTATTGATTACATTGATCATGATGTTTGCCAAATAAGTTGTATGTAGGGAAGACAGAATCATAAAAACACGGAAATATGCACCAGGCCTACTGACCCAAACGAGGCATATTGATTATGGTTCTAATTGATTAGCAGTAGTCATTTGGAAGATTTGGACATTTTTGACTGACAAGTGGGGAGATTTGTGAAATTTGACATGACACTTTCAGGAAGTGATAATCAACGAGTCCTTAAATCTCCTCCGGTGCTGTGATGCCTTCAGGCAGTACACCCCGTCCAAAAGACACCGTTTTGAGATTAAGTTCTTCGTGATTTGTGACTGGGAGACAGGATATGTGTTGGACATCATTGTGTACACGGTCACTTGGGCCTCTCGAGGTCAGCCGTGAAGCACCTGATGAGGAGCTACTTAGATGCTGACCATATTTCATATATAGACAACTTATACATGTTGTCACTTTTCGCCAAGTATGTCTTGGACAGGATAACCTAATCCTGTGGCACAGTCAGGAGCAACAGGAAGTACTGGCCTCGGTTTCCAAGACAGTGAAAAGGCGATAAGATTCGAAAGATAAGCAGCACCGACAGGATCCTGGCTGTTTGCTGGCATGACAACAAGCCAGTCCATGTACTATTCACCATCCGTAAGGGAGCAGTAGTAGGTAGCGGCAAGAAGAGATAAGAGAGGGACCATAAAACAGACGAAAGTGTCCATGTTCCCATCATGAAACCTGATGCTGTTCTTGACTACAACGTGAACATGCAGCTGTTGAGTAAGATCAACATGCAAATCAGTGCTGTGGATTGCATGAGGAAGACCTGCAGGTGGTACAAGAAGGTTGTTCTTTATCTTCTTAATATTGCTCTCCTGAACGCGTACAACCTGTGGATTATGCAGACGGGAAATAGGTCTTCCATCAGGGTGTTCAGCGAGGAAGTCATACTGGAGCTGTTGCGAAGGTATTGGGTAGTCCAGCTTGTAGCCCCAAAAAGTTCACCACTGGCTGGCTTGCCTGACCGGCTACAAAACAATGACTAAGTCAGTCATCACTTCCTCCAGGAGATCGTGCTGACAGGTGGAAGAGCTCAGGAGGGAAGGGGTCAGACACAGAGGAGGTGCCATATTTGCTGCCAAACCCAGCTGCGACCTCAACGCCGAAAGAATGTAATGACGGAGTGTGCAGAGTGCAAGGTTACTCTCTGCGCCCTTGGATGTTTCAAGGGCGTTTTCAATATGCTTGCCACCTACTGAATGAGGCAGTGATAGGTTGATCAGTGTGTGGTGTGATGTATGGAGTGGAATTGTCCAGCCGTACTTTTATGTACTACCTTGGAATATTGGGTTTGGGTTGGAAGGATAGACTAGGGAAGCTGCCCATCAGTGGCCCCCCAAAAAACGATATCGCGGACACTTCCAATACCGCATTCCCCCAGTGGTGAGATAAATTTCCATATGAGATAGCATAGTTACATGGGAATATTAGTCAAGAAAGGTTGTAAGGAATTCAGCTATCAAGGGATATCTGTACATTTTTAAATATAATATCTTGTAAATGGGGGTACAAAAAAGAGTAATTGGTATGGTAACTAACGAAAAACATAATTAATACCTTTGATTTATACAAATATTTGTTGGTTGGGTGTGCAAGGGATCTGCCTCGGATGGGCCAGTAGCCCTCTGCAGATCTCTGTGTCCTTATGTTCTTCATATGTTTTAACATTCCATTCATATATAAGGGGTTATACTTTAGCTTTTTAACTTTAACTTTTATCTTTAGAGGGCTAAACATGGGCAGCATGATAAGCGGGGGTTGTGTGGGGAGTTATGGGACTAATGGGAAGGATGAGGAAGAGGATAAGGAGAATTTTTGGGGGGGATCCTAGCTTTAAAACTATCAAGAGTGGGACTGTTAACTATATGAGATGGAAGGTAATTCCACTCTTGGATGCTGCAGGGAAAAAATTATTACCCAAATATGTCGGTGCTTACCTGGTATATGTGTCATTTTCGGTTGTGGCTGCCTCTTGTGGAGCGTATATTTGTAGGGTGTAAAATATGTGTCTTTGTCTATATCAACTAGGTTGTTTGTGATTTTGTATAGCATTTGTTGTCTGTGTATTTGTCTTCTTGTTGCACATGTGTATAATTTAATGTCTTGTTTAAGCAAAGTGACTGATGTAGTGTGTCTGTAATCACGCCTGATCCATATTGCCGCTATATTGTGTATGGCTTCTAATATATTAATGTTGTTGTGAGTGTGTGGAACCCAGACGGTGTCGCAGTATTCAGTGTGTGCTTGAACTAGAGTTTTAATTCAAGCACTCAACACCCAAACTAACAACAAAATACAAGAACAACAAAAACTAAATTGGAATAACTTCCTACAAACACTTGATCACAAAACAAACCCCAAAAAACTATACAAAACACTAAACAGCATCACACTTTCCAACAGCAACACAACACAATCACATGCTGCAATCACAACAACAGACTCTACTCCTTCATGTAAACAACAAGCAAACACTCTCATCAATCACTTTTCACATGTCAGCCACCTAAAACCTCACAAAGACGACCGACGTGTCGTCCGATGTAAGAGACAATTCCCCACAGACCCTGACTATACACCCTTCACCAATCACCAGACAAAGCATATCATCAACAATCTCAAGCACTCACCCGCCTGTGGCCTAGACAACATAAGCAACATACACCTCAGACACCTGGGACCACAAGGCATACAAGCACTCACTAACATATCAAACTACAGCTATTCACACAACACAATACCAGACATTTGGAAGCATGGTATCATCATCACATTCCCCAAACCCAACAAAGACCCCACGCTACCCTCCTCGCACCGCCCCATCACACTTCTTTGCTCCCCCTCCAAAGTCATGGAATGCCTAGTATTACAACTAATTACACCTGACCTACCCCTAGCTCCAACACAACATGGCTTTAGGCCACTGCACTCCACAAACACTCTTCTCACAGACCTTACACAAAGATCTTTCGACGGCATCAACTCAGCTAGACCACCACACAGATCACTATTAGCCACACTCGACATTAGTAAAGCCTTCGATGCCATCCCCCGCCACAACCTAACAAACAAAATCTACAACACAAACATGCACAACAACACAAAAAGGTGGCTGGCCAACTTCCTAGCAGGCAGATGTGCACACGTATCTTTTGCCGGTCAGTCATCTAAAATCAGAAACTTTCCAAACGGAGTCCCACAAGGATCCGTCCTATCGCCCGCACTCTTCAATCTGTACATGCACGATATAACTACACCCAATACGCCCCAAATAAACTTAGCCTCCTATGCAGATGACATAACACTCACATGCACACACCATGACCCAAAAAGAGCAACAGATCTCCTTCAACCCTATCTCAACACACTACATGGTTGGTGCACTACAAACAGACTTAATCTAGCCCCAGCCAAATCCGCCGCAACCCTGCTCACAAGTTGGACAGGAGAACACGAATACATCCCTCAACTCACCATAAACAACACACCCCTAATACATACGCACACACCCAAAATCCTAGGAGTAACATATGATACTCATATGACATTCAAACAGCACACCACAAACATTAAAAAGAAACTGACAACCAGACTTAACGCCCTCAGGTCACTTGCTCACACAAAATTTGGACACAACAAAGAAACTACCACCACAGTATATAAACAATACATAAGATCAGTGATGGAATACGCAAGCCCAGCCTGGGCTTCTAACCTAGCTGAAACACATCATAAGACCTTACAGACTATTCAAAACAAAGCCCTGAAGATCATTACAGGCTGCACAGCTACTTCACCCACAGATCACCTACATCAAGAAACCAAAATCCTCAAAGTCAAAGACCATCTGGACATGAGAGGCACTCAATTCCTGGCAGCAGCCTCCACGAACCAAGACCACCCACTAAACTACATGGCAACACACCCACGGACACCAAGAAATATCAAAACAACACCCAGCACACGGTATCACACACAATTATTGTCCTCTCTCCCTCCCTGCCCACCCCGAACCAACTTCCAGAAGCACATCCATACTCATATCTCTCACCGATCCATCCACTCACTCACAGACAACACGCAGCTGCATGCACGACCTCCCGAAATCCATCCTTCCGAATCCTCCCTTCCTCGCGAGGACAGAGTCCACCTGGCCAGGCTGAGATGCGGACACCATACAGCTCTCCTGAGCTATCAGAAGAGACTGGATGACTCCGTTGTCGACGCCTGCCCGGGATGTAACACAGCACCCCATACCATTAAACACATCATAGAAGACTGCATTTCACACAACCACTTACGCCAACAACACAATCTACACTCAATGAGAGCTCTGTGGGAAAGCCCGATCGTGGCCATGGCCTTTCTCAGGGACTCGGGGCTGTTCGGCCAGGCAGCTTAGGGAACAACAACAACAACAACTAGAGTTTTAAAAGCTAAAATGTTGATGTCTGCGTTGCACCTCCTAAGTTCCTGCGCAGGAACCCCAGGGCTTTGTTGGCTTTTGCCCTGATGCTACTCACATGTGTGCTCCACGTGATGTCCGCTGAGAGGTGGACTCCCAAATACTTATGAGAATGGAAGGTATCAAGGTTGGTATTATGGAGTTAATAGGCAAAGGGGACAGGTTTCTTAGAGCGGGTAAAACATATGTGTTGGCATTTGCCTGGTCTGAAGGTCATCTGCCACTTGGCTTCAAGTCTTCAAGTGCAGTCAATTCGTCTTGAAGTCGAATGCAATCATCCTTATCAGCTTTTGGTCGGTATACTATAGTATCGTCTGCAAAAAGTCTTTTAGTAGAAGTTAAAGATGATGGAAGGTCATTGTGTATGAGAGTAAAAGAAGGGGACCAATTTTATATGCAAACAATCCCAACTTGGCAACTTACCTCCAAGGTCGACCACTCCATGCGGGTGTGACTTAGACTTCAGTGAGGATATTTAGACCTGAATTTACCCCTGGGCATCGGTTCATTAAGATCAGTTCATTGGATAGCGCAGTAGGGCGCATAATAAGGAGTAAAAATCGCCGAAAAGATCCCGCAGAGGGCGGTAAAACTAACTATATCCCCACCACAGCCAAAGGCTTAAGTGAAACTGTAGTGATGTTATTGCACATGTTTATCACCCTTGAATATAGGAATGTTGGTCACTATGTGGCAAATATTCAGTACTGACAATACATTTTGATTAAGAATTGATTTACAAAGACCAGATTTTAAAGTTCAATGAAGATTTATTAATTTTTTCATGTAGATGGGAAGTTGCTGAAGGCAGTGAAGAGCATATAATTATGAGGGTGCAAAGGCAGCAGTACGTGTGAAGAATTAGCAGAGTGAGTTCTTTGATCTGAACGTTGGGTTGAAACAGGGGTGTGTGATGTCCCCGTGGTTGTTCACTGTATAATATGGATGGAGTCATGAAAGAAATACAAGGAAGAGCAGTGGATGTTGGTGTATCGCTGATAAGGGAGGGAAACGAGAGGAAGCTACCTGTACTGCTGTTTGCTGATGATGCAGTTCTGATGAGCGATAATGAATGGTCTGGTAAATATGTTTGGATTAGTGTGCGAGAAACGGAAACTGAAGGTAAATGCGGTGAAGAGCATGGTTATGGTCTTCGAAAGGGGTGAAGCCACAGAGTGTGAGGTGAAGTTGAACGGTCAGGCTATTGAGATTGTCAGCTAATTTAAATATCTGGGCAGTGTGCTGAGTAAAGATGGGAGCATGGATGAAGAAGTGCGGGAGAGGGTGCAACAGGGAAAGAGGGTTGTAGAAACGCAGTAACAAGAAATAGGGTGGTCAGTATGGAAGTGAAGAAGTCCTTGCATGACAGTGTGGTAATCCCGACACTGACTTACTGAAGTAAGCGAAGCATGGATGTTGGTGGAGAGACTCAGACCAAGAGTAAGAGGGGTGGAAATGAGTTACATGAGAAGTGCGTGAGGAGTTACATGGAGGGATAGACAGACGAATGAGGAAGTAAGAAGGAGGTGTGGTGTAGAGGTAGATGTGCTGGAAAGTGTGAAAAAGATCACCTTGAGAGGGTTCGGCCATATGGAACGTAAGGGAAGAGAGAGAATGAATAAGAGGGTGTACAAGAGCGAGGTGGAAGAACAGAGAGAGAGAGGTAAACCAAAAGAGAGGTGGAAGGATGGAGTGAGGAAGTATATGGATGAAGGCGGTGCTGGTTGGGAGGAGGGGCGTCGACTGACTGGGGACAGAGGTGCATGGGGGCGTTTCATTCGTGGCCACACCTTCGGGGATCACGGCGTCAGGCAATAGATAGATTGATAGATAGATAGATGTAGATGGGCTTTATAATTTGGAATATAACAAGGTATTTAATTTATCTTAGATACATCACTTAGCAATGCGGGAAAGCTAGAGAATGACAAATGTAACATGAATAATTATGTAGACACATTTATATATACTATATAATTTGCTATCACTTGAATATTTTCCCAGTGATTTTAATTAGTATGTTCAGAAGACATTAACACACGAGTATTTACTATGTACTAAAATTTGCATCTCTCTCTCCCTCCTTCCCACCCTCAAAGTATATGTCTTTCAAATTCCCGCACTATCTCTCTGGCCTTTAACCCCTCATTAGAAAACAATGGTTAAGAGGGCCGAGCCCCCCAAACAATAGTGTTTACAGCAAAGCACAAACATCGGCGGTCCTTTTAAACTTGCCCCCCACTCCTTCTATTCACTTAACTCCTCTTAGAACGAGAGCCTTAATTCAATTTCTTACTCCAACTGTGAATTCCTTTGGTACTGGCTTCGTTCTGCTATTCACATTCATCATCCACCCTTTTATTCTTCTACCCAAACGAATAATAGTGCCTCATTTCAATCTCTTATGCCAAATGTGAATTGTTTTCTTATGGCGTCAATATATTATCAGTATTCACATCTTATATTTCTCTTTTCTCCAAACAATAACCTTTTTCCAGCATAAATTATTTTGCCTCATCTTATAATTTCCTCTTAAGTCCCTTGCCATACAGTAGCTCATGTATTTATATATATATATATATATATATATATATATATATATATATACCCTGTTCGGAAATCCCACCGACAAAAAAATACAGCATTATCACTGAAAACAAATGAAAATCTTGTACTAAATTACGTTTTTTCATATCATGTACCAATAATGAGTTAGAGAGCATTCAATTATAATAATAAATGTAGGCCTGACCGGGGACAGAGACTTGTCCACACGTTCGAACACTGTTCCCCACCATTCCTCAGGTTGGACTGAACACCTGATTCGGAAAATGATTTATGAAGCACTTAAACAAACTGAGTATTCTACCTTTTCTTAGTCGCGAAATGAGGTGTACTCAGTCCAAAAACTCTACATAACAATAATTGTTAATGTTTATTATTTTACCAACGTAAATATGTTGGCCGTATCATTTATAACTTGCTAAAAATAACTGGTGGTTAATAAAACGTCATTAGCATATTAAATCCATGTCTCTTTATATCTAGCAAGTCCTGTAATACTATCCTAGCAAGTCTTGTAACTTGTTTTCAATGCAATTTAGTATTTTTGTTTAAATTTGAAAATATTGTTTACAATATTTTTATCTACCTATTTTGTCGGTGGAATTTCCGAACACCCTGGTTAAATGCTCAATAGGTGGCGTTCTGAGAGTTAGGGTCCAAGTCGAGGAGGTGAGACAGTGAAGCATAAAGGCGAAACAGCCTCAGAAGTGGGACTGCTTTGGGCCAGAGTGGGCAACCAAGATCCGCGCGTCTGCGATGGCAGGTTGGCGAGGGCTGGTTGTAGCTCGTGCTTCACTTGTCTCACTTCCTAGGCTGGAACAAGACCTCACAGGCTTCATCGTGTTGAGCGGTGAATATGCAGGCTCTCAGCCTATGCCAGAGAGGGAGTAGTTGGAATTTAGAAGAAAACAAAAATATATATATATATATAATTATATAATTTATGTATATATACAGTATATACTCTTATATGTTTACTTTACCTTACACTATTCAACTAGTTTTCCAGAACCCCCCAGCAAGCAACCACTCAGAAAATCATGTGATGATGCCATAAAACACTTATCTTCTGGCCTATCAACAATTTCCATTTGGGGCAGAGAAAATCGTATTGCTTTTAATGCTTCCAAAACCTTATTTCCCCATTTATCTAGCCGTAAAGAACTCCCATAAGACTATTCCATATAATTCAACAGCACACAAATTAACCCTTCATCTTCTCTCCGTATTCTAGGTGTTTTTTCTTCTTCTCCTAATCTCCTTTGGAAAGACCATATTACCACCCTTGCTAAAACAGCTTCCCAGAAGCTGCGTGTGCTCAACCGCTTCCGGGGGATCTTTACCCCTGCACAGCTTCTTGCTCTGTACAGGGGCACATTGCATCCATGTATTGATTATTGTTTGCATGTACATGGTGGATCCTCTCACACAGCACTTCTTGACATTAATTCACTAATTCACGTCCACTCACTGACTCTTTGCAACCTCTCTCTCTTCGCCGCAGTGTTGCATCTATCTCGCTTTTCAACCGTTATTACAATCATCAGTGATCCTCAGAGCTCTCTCAGTGTATTCCACCTCCTCTATGTAGAGTACATAGCATCCGCCTTGCAACACAATCCCATCCCTACTCTGTCCAATCCAAGAGTGAAACGATATTCCCAAACTTTCTTCTATTTATCAGCTGAGCTCTGGAACTCTCTCCCTGAATCCATCTTCCCCTCATCCTATGACATAAATTGCTTCAAACTCCGTGTGTCCAGGCATATTGGCTCGAACATCCCTTCATTTTGGCCCTGTCACGCTTTCAACTCTGGGGGAGGCACTCGTCACAGGCAGTTTTGCCTTTTGTCTCCCTCATGCACATATGAAGAAAAAAATAAAAATAATAATATATATATATATATATATATATACCGTATATATAATTAGGATTACAAAACCATTTTGTTATTCTACAAAGTAAATTCACGATTGCGATTCCCTTTCTGTCACATTGTTCTTGTATGTGCCACATACCCTTCCCTCATGAGCTTTCTCTTTGACCACAAATATTAGCAATATCCTACGTTTCTTCTGAATCTGTACTAGAAAACTCAATGCATATGATGAAACCAAAGGTTCCCATTTCAATTAATTTTCTTGTTGACTGGTGAATTACAAGCATTTATCCACACACCATAATTCTCTTCAATAACAGAAGATGCCGCCATATTTTCCCTTTCAGTTGTAACAATTACTCATAGAGAGTCCGTTTACACGGAATTTTCATATTATATGTCAAATGTATAAATGCATATTGAACGTATTGCAAGCTACGAGATTTTGAAACTGTTCTCATCCTTCACGTTCTTTGATTAGCTAATCAGTTGATAGACTCACAGTATACAAAATAGTTTTGTCCGTAGTTTGTTTGCTCCTAAAGATAATGTGGTATATGGTCCTCTATATAATTTTCCTTGCACAACGCACACTCAAAAGCCAAGAAGAATAATGTTTTAGCGGCATGAAAGAGTAGCCACTAATTGTTTTAACCCCTTCTGTACCGGCGACATCATTTTCATTCTAGTCTGGCAACTATTGAACGATTGTATTAAGATTATAAAAGCTAACCAACAATTAAGAAGCTTCGAACTATCTCACTTAACCCTTTGTACTACCACAGATCCTTCTTAAACTGCACACAATCGTCAAAATATAGCTAGAATATAGCTAATACCACATCTCGGTAAAGACGAGGCTAAACATTTCTTAGTATTATATATTCATTTACCCTCCTCTTGCTATCCACATAATCTTTTGTGCAATTCAATATTGACATCTAAATCTCTGCTAGCTGCCTCTTTCCTTCACCCTCCCCCATTTTCTGTTTTGTTTTGCTTAATTATCTCTTATTCCCGATTCTGCTCGTGTTACAGGTTGGCTCACATGTGCACTTTTTCCGGCATCAGTCTTGACGATGTTTAAGTGGTAGCATTTAACTTATTTTGTTGTAATCATTCAGCTACCTTAGATAAGCTACAATCAGATAAATAGCCGGTCAAAACTAATAAAAAAGATAATTGAATACTTGCCAGAAAAAAAACATTCCTATTAATGCTTATGAATAACGCCATTTGACTCAGTGCACCGATAGACGCTCTGGGAGCTACTATGGCTACTGAGGGTCCCCACGGTGATAATTGACCTGGTGGCCGGACATAATACAGGGACAGACAATGTTGTCAAGTATGGTGGGGGAGCGTTCTCCTTCTTCCCTGGGAATTCAGGTGTGAGGCAGGGGTGTGCTCTAACACCTACACTGTTTATCACTTGTATGGACTGTTTACTGGGCCGGACAGTAGGGCAGACTCGCTGTGGAGCAGACATCAGTAATTCAAGATTATTGATCTTGATTTTGCAGATGAAGCAGTGATCTTATCAGAGATGTTAGATGTTCACAGATTGCCCCTCGAGACACTACACAAGGAGTCGGAGCCGCTGGTTTTAAAGGTCTTACAAGACCAAAGTTGAAGGTGACTTATTGGACGATGCAGTGGAATCTGTTCATGCATGTGGCGAGGACTTAGAGATCTTGGATAAATTTACCTATCTTGGTAGCGTGATCCATAAAAGTGGAAAGTCGGGATACGATTTCAATCGTCCTCTCGGCTTAGCATATAGGATTATGGATTAATTCAACACAAGTATATGGCATCGTCAATACCTGAGCAGAAGGACGAAACTGCGGATCTTCAGTACATTGGTGTTCCCTGAGAGACATGGACACTTAACAATAAGTTGAACAGATGCATTTAATTCTATGGGGAGGTGTGGTGGAGTGGTCTTGTCACTGGACTGGTAATCCAATGGACCCAGGTTCGAATCCCATTATGTCAATGGGAAGATATTATTGGGATGGAATTTGTGCTGTACCTAGTATCAGTGCATTACCACAAAGCCCACCGAAACGCCAGTAAATACCCTCATTGTTCCCTGATTAAACCTTTCACGCACATATGATGCAGATGTTGCCAGATTAGCAATAAGAAATAGAGTTCTCTCACTCTTATAATTACCTCTCCAAAATTAGTTTTCTGCCCACAGCTAACTCAAAGACAACTGCAGAGGTTGGAGTAACTAAACTAAAGGTTTCCAAATACCCCTGATGGTAACAAAGGCTTTAAAGTATCCCTAATAGGCTCAAAATCGCGTCATATGTCGGAGAGGGTTTAATAGCACTGTATGAATATTCCCATATTCAAAATGTGCTACAGGAGGACAATGCCTAGTGAGTTCATTGCTTAATAGATGGCGTTTTGAGAGTGAGGTTCCGAGTCTAGGGGGTGAGACAGTGAAGCACTGGATTAAGGCAGCTTCAGAGATGGGGCTGCTTCGAGCTGTGAGTGAGCAACTAAGCCCCATGCATCCTGTGAAGGCAAGATGGCAGGGACAGGTTGCAGCTAAAAGTGCTTCACATGTCTCACCCCCTAGACTGGAACAAGACCTCACGGGCTTCACCGTTCAATGTAGAATGGTTGAATGTACAGGCTCTCGGCCTATGCCCGAGAGCCGAGAGGGAGTAGTTGGAATATAGAAGAAAACAAATCCAGGATTATGGGCTATCGCTGCATGATTACATCTCAAACCAGTGACTACTCTGTAAAACTGCTACAAGATATACTAGCGCCAAATTCGGCTATATAGGCACTTGGTTCGCCTCCCTGATGCTGACGTTGCTCACCAGGTGGTCTCTACAGAGGACAACCCTGAGTGGAGGAAGCCTAGGGAAAGACCCCTGGAACTCGTGGCTGAGGCAAGTCGACCAATCTTGCGATAGGATACTTGATATGGGCTGGGCAGATGCCTGGAGTCTTACCCGGGGGATCCCCCGGAGTGGAGTCGAAGGATGAGTGCAGCTACGTGCTATCACGTCGTATGCCCCATTGATTGATTAATTGAATTCCGCCTAGAACCCTTTGTACCACCTCATCCCATCCGTCCTTAGCTTCCCTGTACTCCTTACCTTCCCCCCTACCTTACTGCTCCTACCTCAACTCTTCCCTGTTTTACCTCTACTTCACCCTTCATACCCATCCCTTCAATACAGTATCTACCCCTACCTTACCTCTCCCTTCTTCCACTTTACCTCCAACTGCAGCACAGATCCCCACTACATCCTTACCCTGCTAAGATGTCCTTACCTTGGACATTCTTTTCCAACCTCTTGGTTCCTTAACCCTTCCAGTACACGATTACGCATTTTACCGTTATTCTGGTTATCATTAAATAATGATACATAATTTAGAAGGGGCCTGTTTGAAACAAAGGGGTAAAACTATCTCTATATACCTTTAAACTTTAACTTATTATATATAAACATCATACACTCGTCTAATGAGGACTACAATGAAAGTAAGAAATGCTGCTTTGAAAACTGAAAGGGTTAACTCCAATTCCCATTCCCATCCACTCTCTGCTTCACCAGTCCTCTCCTTATCTGTTCCCACCTTCTCCTCCCCTTCTTCTCCCACCTTAACCCTATCTGATGCTGGGCGGGTCCTTTTGCGTCCCCAATTGTTTACGCCATTATAGTTTGGATATTTAGGCCTAAAGATGTTTAATTTTCGCCCTATTCAGGAATTGTTTTATACATTTTTTTTCTAGGCGAACGATAGCGAGGTTGCAAATCAAGAGAACTGGCTTTCGGCCAGAATATTTTCTACCAAAGAATTAACATATTTAGCTTGAGGGGAGTCTTGGGGTGATTTTGTTCTTCAGGTATATGGGGGTTTGGGAAGGCGAGGTTTCTTTTAGTGAAAACCAAGTTACGTGGGGAAACTTGTAAAATCCCTGTATGATATATGATACATTGCTCGAAAATGGCAAAAACAATCGAAATCCTCAGCACCAATTTAAAAAAAAATCATAACACATCACACCACACTGCGTTGACTCCTTTAATAGTTCTCCTCTCCCAGCCCCTCTCCTCAGACTTCAGGCCCCACCCACCCCCAATTCTCCCCTTTCACTCCCCATTCTCTACCCATTCCTCCCAACCCTCCCCCTCTCCTCGCCCTCCCCTCCCCGGCTATTGTAAAGGTAATGAGCATTGTCCGTGCCTGTGTGTCCTAAAGACCGACTAATTGACTCTGATTGCTAGTTACCACCTCACTCACCCCGACCCACCTCCCCTCTCCCCTCCTCCCTACCCCTTCTGCTGCCTACCCACTAAAACAATAAACAAAGTACACGAGAGAGAGAGAGAGAGAGAGAGAGAGAGAGAGAGAGAGAGATCGTGTCAATTATTCAGTTCCTCCTACATATATGTTTTTATTCACAATATTTAGGTCTTTCCATATCAGTTTACTAGGCATAGTATAATGTATTATTCTGCGTATCATGCTAAACGTAATGTGTTCAATATACAGTATTATATTAATGCAATTAATGTGTCACACATCTCATCATAAACAGCATAATCTCTTTTGTGATAAGTGTGTTATGTTTTCTTGACTTCTATCCTAATCGTTATAGGCTGTCACAGAGAAGTTACAGTAGAAGGATTGCTACGCTATAGTCAATAACATATTACTAAATTTAAGCAACTATTCAAATATAATCACTGAGCTAGTCCAAAAAGTTAACTTGCCAATACAATGCACTTTCAAATGAGTAGGATATTTACCTTGAAAAAAAATCCAACATCTGTAGTGAGTCAAAACAATATATAAATCTATCTATCTATCTATCTATATGCTCAGGCCCAATCCCCATTTTGGGGGTAGCCGACTCAAGACAGAGCAAGAACAGGGAAAACACAAAAACAACATAAAACAAAAAATAAACACAGATAAAAAACACAAACTCACACACATCCAGGTCACCCAGGAGAAGACCCAGAGACCAGGGTTATCAAGGTCGCTCCAGCACTCCCCCGGCCCCTGACCACCCGGAGAGGTTCCGATCTCGGCAGGCAGACATGCAGCGGAGCCAAAGCCACAAGCCCTCCCACCACACTTCCAGGCACACCCTTCATATTAATCGTCCCCCCGGGCCAGGCGCCTGATGGACTATTATCTAGTCGAACTTGCGCCCGACCCCTTACTCCAAATGACCACGTGTTCACTCAACTATTCACAAGCATTCTCCATTCACTCCTGTCCACCACCACTTCCCCTGCCTGATCTATAGTCATTCCTCTATCATCCAAAGCCTCTCCATCTCAATGGGGGTCTTCCTGCCCTTCTATCTCCCCTTGTACCTGACTCACATATTCTCTTTGTAAGCCTTTCATCTCCCATTCGTTCAACATGACCATACCAGCTCAGCACCCTTCTGTCCACTCTGGCTGACAAATGTTCCTGCTGCCCCACTCTCCTACATATCTCTTCATTCCTCAATCTGTCTCTACGAGTAACTCCACACATACTCCTCAAGCAGCTCATCTCCATCACATCCAGCCCTCTTTTCTCCTTTTTCTTCAGAGCCCATGTCTCAGCCCCATACATCACTGTTGGCACAACAATTCCTTGATACAGTGCACTTTTTACTTTCACTCCGAGATTTCTCGTCTTCCACATACTTCCCATTGCTCCGAAAACCTTCCTTCCTTCACACACTCTCTGTTTTACCTCCACTTCCATACCTCCACTCCTGCTTATCGTTCCTCCTAGATATTTAAAACACTCTACTTGTTCCAATATTTCCCCATCCAGCCTCACATCTAGATTCACCCTATGCTCTCCCCTATTACACACCATTACTTTACTTTTATTGACGTTCACCTTCAGTTTCCTCCTTCCACAAACCACACCAAACTCTTTGACTACCCGCTGCAGTTTCTCATCAGAATCCGCCACCAATGCTGTGTCATCAGCGAACAGCAACTGATTCAACTCCCAATCTCTACCATTCTTTCCTACTAAACCCAATCCTCTTCCCATAGTTCTCCTTTTCACCTCCCTCACCACACCATCCATAAACATATTAAACAGCCATGGTGACATTACACAACCCTGTCGCAAACCTACCTTTACCTCAAACCATTCACTCAACTCACCATTTCCTACTCTCACACATGCTCTGCTACCTTCATAAAAACTCTTAACTGCTTCTAACAAATTTCCTCCTATTTCATAAATCCTTAACACCTTCCACATTGCTTCACGGTCCACACGATCATACGCTTTTTCCAAGTCCATAAAAGCCCAAAATATCTCCTTATGCTTCTCTAAATACTTCTCGCATAACTGTCTTACTGCAAACATCTGATCCACGCACCCTCTTCCCCTCCTAAAACCGCACTGTTCTTCTCCTATTGCAACTTCCGTACACTTTATTATCCTCTCTATCAACACCCTGCCATACAGCTTTCCAACCACTGACAATAAACTAATACCTCTATAACTTGAACACTCCTGCCGATCTCCCTTCCCCTTGTACAACGGCACAATACATGCACTCTTCCAGTCTATTGGTACCATTGACACAACAAAGCACACATTGAAAAGTCTCACCAACCAATCTATTATCACATCTCCACCCTTCTTTATACACTCCACAGCAATACCATCCAAACCTTCTGCTTTTCCCGCTCTCATTTGTTTCACTGCTTCTTTCACCTCATTTTCCTCAATCCTTTCATTCATTCCCTGCCACCTGGGTGGCCTGGGTAACCTATCTCCATCCACCTCTGCTTCAATCACTGCTTCTCTTCCATCTCTTGTATTTAACAAAGATTCAAAATACTCGGCATATCTTTTCCTCACTTCAACTGGTTCCACTAGTAATTCTCCATTTTCATCTTTCACTGACTCTTCCCTCTTTTGTCCTCCTTTCCTTACTTTATTTACCTCCTTCCAGAACATCTTCTTTCGTTCTTCAAAATTCTCACTCAGCCTTTGGCCCCACCTTTCGTTTGCATCTTTTTTCGCTTCTCTAATTTTCAGTTTTGCCTCTCTCCTTTTCTCCTTGTACCTCTCCCATACCTCAACACTACCATCCTGTAAAACCCTCTCAAAACACTGTCTCTTCTCCTCAACTGCCTTTCTCACCGTATCATTCCACCACTCGCTTCCCTTCCTGATACCTCTGCCTCCTACTTTCCTTTTTCCGCATACTACCTCTGCACTTGCTTTCACTCCTTCCTTAAACTGTTGCCATTCAACCTCTACTTCTCTCTCTTCCATCTCTCTCACTTCCATCCACTTTTCATTTAGTCTTTCCTTGTACTCCCTCTCTTTTTCACTCTTCTCTAACTCACTAACTTTTATTACCTCTCTTACTTCACGCTTGTCTCTTATTCTCCTGTAACTCTTAACTCTTAGCTTTCCCTCCACCAGGCAATGATCTGACATACCCTCCGCCTCACCTCTCATCACATTCACATCCAGCAGTCTACACAATCTTTCCCTTGTCACCAGCACATAATCCATCAATGCCCTCTCTACAATCTCTCCCCTCACAAGTCTATGCCAGGTGTACTTGTGTATACGCCTTTTTTTGAAGAACGTATTACTTACACTCAATCTACACTCTTCACATACATTTTTCAGTCTTTCTCCACTCTCGTTTACACCATCCACACCAAAACTACCGATGACTCCCTCAACAGGCTCATTTCCTACCCTAGCATTTAGGGCCCCTAAAACTATAACAATTTCATTTTCATCAAACCCTTGTAGACAATCTCTCAAATCCTCCCAGAAACCCTCTACCTCGTCTAACTCTCTTTCACTTCCTGGTCCATACGCACTTACAAAAACCCACCTTTCTCCCTTAAACCGCATTCTCACCCACATTAGCCTTGATGACACCTCTTTCCACTCTTTTATAAACTCTCTCAACTCCTCCTTCACAATAATAGCCACTCCTTCTTTCCCCCTGACTCCCTCGTCTACTCCAGACTTTCTACCTATCACGTTTCCAAAATCCACTTCTCCCTCTCCTTTCATCTTTGTTTCATTCAGTGCAAGGACATCATACATCCTTCTTTCAAATAACCTTCCAATATCCTCTCGCTTCTCATTCGTACTACATCCACGCACATTCAAAGCTCCTATTCTTAGGGTCCGGGACCACGAACGCATTCCCTCGCCCCTATCTCTGTCTCGTTTTTTTTGGTAGATTTATTTAAGGGGAGAAGGATACCAGGCCCCCCGCCCCCGATCCCCTTTAGCCGACTTCTACGTCTCGCCGGAGAAAAGCGGTGGTGGAAATTTCTCACCCCTCCACCACAGAGGAGGCTACCTGCACCAGAAAGTGGCGGGCGTTGGGGTCGCCGCATCCCTACGCCATTTGAAAAAATTAGAGATGCAGAAGGAGAAAAAGATAGAAAGGGCTATGGGAAGTAGAGGACACCAACCCTCACTCTGACAAAGGGTCAGCCCACCACGTAATATATATATATAAAATATAATATATAAATAAAAACTTAAAAACAAATATTTTATCTGACTAATATAACGTGTGGACATTATCATTGGAAGATTCATATTACACGAAGTGCTGTAACCATTCCTAGATAATTATTTATCTTGAATAGAGGCCGCCATTGGGTGTATGAACTTGTTATTTATTAGCTATGTGTATTCTCTTCCTCTATTCCTTTAAATAAAAATCAATATCAATATATATATACTGTACTGTACTGTATATATATTGGCTCTTATTCACTTTATCAACAAACCTGTTCACAACGCTTTCGTAATTGACTACTTAAGTCTTAACCCGTCCAGTACCAGCGACTGCTGACGTCTGTCAGTTATAATGTTACACGCTAGTACCAGCAATAGTTTTCGTCTGTCAGTAATATGCAATCCTCGTTCCTGATAATATCGTGTGGGAGCTGCTAACATGACTTGGAGACACTGTAGGCCAGCTGAGTCAGTTAGTTGCCCACCAACTCTTGTGCTGAGAGAGCTTTTGGCAACAATGGCTGGCACTGGAGGGTACATTAAATATAATATGCCATGGTACAGTATGGATTAAGAACCCCTACACAAAACCACATTAGCCCCCAACATGGCTTCTGTCAGTTAAAAACTCCACTGCAGCTTAACTCAACTGCAGCTTGGTTCTCATACTAAACTTACTCATTTAATATCCATGCAAAGGATTGGCTAATAAACTCACTTCATACTTTCATGTACAATACATATTTTTAATCTTCCATGATCTACAAATGAATCTAGTACATCGTTATAAATATCCCGTTGTGTTTATGGTCACGGGACAAGAAGCCGTATTTCCGACTTAATACTGTAATTTAACGCTGAGAATATTACTATTTCTTTAATGTCTTATTACTGTAATGTGGAGGAATATTACATATTACTATAAAACTTATTACTGTTTTCAAAAGTCAACATTTATAGTTAATTGTACGGATATTTTCTACAGTGTACAGTACCTTTGCCTCCCTCATGATTTATGTCTCTCTTCCTGTAACACCATTCCAACACACCGCTGTTCTTCCTGTAACACCATTCCAACACACCGCTGTTCTTCCTGTAGCACCATTCCAACACACCGCTGTTCTTCCTGTAACACCATTCCAACACACCGCTGTTCTTCCTGTAGCACCATTCCAACACACCGCTGTTCTTCCTGTAGCACCATTCCAACACACCGCTGTTCTTCCTGTAACACCATTCCAACACACCGCTGTTCTTCCTGTAGCACCATTCCAACACACCGCTGTTCTTCCTGTAACACCATTCCAACACACCGCTGTTCTTCCTGTAGCACCATTCCAACACACCGCTGTTCTTCCTGTAGCACCATTCCAACACACCGCTGTTCTTCCTGTAACACCATTCCAACACACCGCTGTTCTTCCTGTAGCACCATTCCAACACACCGCTGTTCTTCCTGTAACACCATTCCAACACACCGCTGTTCTTCCTGTAGCACCATTCCAACACACCGCTGTTCTTCCTGTAACACCATTCCAACACACCGCTGTTCTTCCTGTAGCACCATTCCAACACACCGCTGTTCTTCCTGTAACACCATTCCAACACACCGCTGTTCTTCCTGTAGCACCATTCCAACACACCGCTGTTCTTCCTGTAGCACCATTCCAACACACCGCTGTTCTTCCTGTAGCACCATTCCAACACACCGCTGTTCTTCCTGTAGCACCATTCCAACACACCGCTGTTCTTCCTGTAGCACCATTCCAACACACCGCTGTTCTTCCTGTAGCACCATTCCAACACACCGCTGTTCTTCCTGTAGCACCATTCCAACACACCGCTGTTCTTCCTGTAGCACCATTCCAACACACCGCTGTTCTTCCTGTAGCACCATTCCAACACACCGCTGTTCTTCCTGTAGCACCATTCCAACACACCGCTGTTCTTCCTGTAGCACCATTCCAACACACCGCTGTTCTTCCTGTAGCACCATTCCAACACACCGCTGTTCTTCCTGTAGCACCATTCCAACACACCGCTGTTCTTCCTGTAGCACCATTCCAACACACCGCTGTTCTTCCTGTAGCACCATTCCAACACACCGCTGTTCTTCCTGTAGCACCATTCCAACACACCGCTGTTCTTCCTGTAGCACCATTCCAACACACCGCTGTTCTTCCTGTAGCACCATTCCAACACACCGCTGTTCTTCCTGTAGCACCATTCCAACACACCGCTGTTCTTCCTGTAACAACATTCCAACACACCGCTGTTCTTCCTGTAGCACCATTCCAACACACCGCTGTTCTTCCTGTAACACCATTCCAACACACCGCTGTTCTTCCTGTAACCATTCCAACACACCGCTGTTCTTCCTGTAGCACCATTCCAACACACCGCTGTTCTTCCTGTAGCACCATTCCAACACACCGCTGTTCTTCCTGTAACACCATTCCAACACACCGCTGTTCTTCCTGTAACACCATTCCAACACACCGCTGTTCTTCCTGTAGCACCATTCCAACACACCGCTGTTCTTCCTGTAGCACCATTCCAACACACCGCTGTTCTTCCTGTAACACCATTCCAACACACCGCTGTTCTTCCTGTAACACCATTCCAACACACCGCTGTTCTTCCTGTAACACCATTCCAACACACCGCTGTTCTTCCTGTAACACCATTCCAACACACCGCTGTTCTTCCTGTAACACCATTCCAACACACCGCTGTTCTTCCTGTAACACCATTCCAACACACCGCTGTTCTTACTCTATACACAAATTATCTAAATAAATTACACTTAAAGCGCCATTTTCAGAACTAACTTGATTTTTATTTTTCAATTTCATAATTTACTCATAATTCTCTTCTTTTGTGCATCTTTCATATTCCATCATTTCACACTTGCAATTTTAATTGTGCCCTTGGCTTATTTTTCTTAATCCACTATTATCTAAGCTGGAGCTAAACCTAGCAAGTATAAACTGTGGCAATAACGCCCATGACTATGTCCTTTTTTACAGTACGAGGTTATGGAGTTTTTACCAATAATAGGCATCGAACGAACGGTTATAATATGGATGTGAGCATTATATTATAGCACAGACCCTCTTCCATTACTAGATTTTGTTTTTGTTTTTCTCTCATATTCCATCACCCATCTTTTTCGTACAAAAGGCTTTCCTTTCTACTTTGTCTAGGAGTGCGGTGTGAGTGGATCCTCCCCACACATGTGAACAATACTCAATACAAAGACGCACTGTGCCCCTATACAGAGCAAGAAGCTCTGCAGGGGCAAAGAACCCCTTGAGGCAGTTGAGCACACCCAGCTTCTGGGAGGCTGCCTTAGCAAGACTGGTAATATTGTTCATAAATATAGGAACATATCGTGACTATCTTTCTGTTTTCTTAGATCTGTGCTTGTCTGTCCCAACGTCTTCTGCCACGACCCATTTCTGTGGAAGACAGAAACACAATCCCTGGGGTAAACTCCACAAGAATCTCTTGATTCTTATTATTCTGCCTGAAATCAAACCATATATGTTCTTTGACTAGCCAAACACTCCTTCATCATCACCAAATGTTCTAAACTTTCCAACTCTAGCTCTTCCCAAACACTCTGGCATCTAGCCAAAAACCTCTCTGACAAGTTTACTTCTCCATCTTTCCCTCCTCGTTTCCACTCTGATGGCTCCACCATCACATCTTCCTCTGACAAAGTTTAACTCTTGGCTCAAACTATCGCTAAAAACTCCCCCTTGGATGATTCCGGTGCTATTCCTCCCTCTCTACCCCCTTCTCTCTTACTTATGCCTAATATCATAATCTCATCTAAGGACGTACTCTCAACCCTCTCTGGGCTTAATATTAAGAAGGCTTACGGAAGGAATGGCGTTCCTCATATTGTACTAAAAAAAAAAATCTTCTGTGCTGACTCCCTGCCTAGGCAAACTTTTTCATCTCTGTCTTTTTTCTAACGTCTTTCCTTCTTGCTGGAAGCTTGATCTCTCTCAACCTGTCTCAAAGAAGGGTGACCACACTCAACTCTCCAACTATCATCCAAGTGCTCTCATTACTTACATTTCATTCTTAAATATTTATTTATTTATTATCATTGACCATGCGCCTTACAATGGTAATGGCCAATCTTTGAACTCAAGGCTCGCCGTTCAAACGACCTGCCTAGGAGAGTAAAAAATACGATTGCCAAACATCGTGAGCAAAACGCTCTTAACCCCCTCCGTCACATATGACGCGACCGCGTCATATGGCGGTTTCGCCCAAAAGTATCATATGACACGGTCGCGTCATATGAACCTAGTGAATTAGCTCAATAATAAGTTATATGACGCTTTTGCGTCATTTTGAGCTCAGTAAGTTAGGTAAGTTAGATCATAATCTGTCGGTTGATGGCAACCCAAAAATTCCTCCGACTTCTAACGGTCCCTCAGTGTGAGAAAGACTGTTGTGGGGAAAATACCGGGCGCTCGGGCAACCCTTATCTTACGTAAGTTAATATGTCTGGGGAGGTGGGGAGGTTAAATATAACAAAACCACTCACGAACTCGTCCTTATGATGTGGGTACCACTACTAGAAAATACTAGTAAAAAATAAAATAATTAAAATATTAAACATGATCCAGCTTAATGCGCTTCACAGGCATCTGCTGTCTAATGTGCGCGTCATCCAGCTCTTATCTGGGCGCATTTGTCCTTCTTCTCCTAGGCGCCGTCGAGTCCGGACGTGTTCGTAGGTGTGCCCAGCCTCAGCTTCAATTCTTCTCCTGCCTTCCGACTTGTGAGTCTTTTCTCATAATTATGTACATGCTTTATGCTGAAGTCAGGGTAGCTTATAGATTAGCTAGGCTGTGTACACCTTTTCCCACTCGCCTTTGGAGACTGTTTTCTGGGTGTTTGGAAAAGGTCTTTGTCAGGAGTTCTTGTTGTGATAAGGCAAGACTCCCACGTGTGTGTTTTATTCCCCCAGGTTATTCTATTTTAGCTCTTATAGGCAAGAGGCTTCTTTTAGAGGATCCGGGGCCCGCTTTTCGGCCACCTATTCGGGTGGGTTAAGCGTTGTTTTCTTCGCTTTGAGAGGAACATGTGCGTTTCAAGGTGTCTCACGTAGTGAGGGACTTGGTACTTGGTCATGACGCTTTTCAGCCTACGTTCTTGTTAATACGTGATGGGTGTATGAGGACTTCGCTGGATTCCAGGTTTGTTCTTTTATGATATTCTGCCACCTGCCCCCGTCTAGTTGGCCTCTTGTAGGTTTTTTAGTTATGGCTAGGATGTGTTATTTATTGATTGATTAATTAATGTATAACTATGCCATAATATGTACACGTTGTGAAATCTAGTGGCTTGAAGGGTTGGCCCTTCCGGCAGGATTTATTAAATGAGACTTGTGACAACGTGCCTCCAGTCACTTCACGCGGTTTCCCCGCCGGGATATTTCTGGAAGTGTCTAGAGCTATGTTGATTTCGAGTTGTCTTTGTTTGGCACAAGATAGGTCGAAATAATTCTGTGTGTTTTGCCGGCGGTGATAAATTTTCGGGAGGCAAAATTTTACTTCATTTTGTCTATTGGGGTCCCCGGCTTGGCCGTCGCCCACAGGACATTTCCTCCTCAAGGTCTGGCAGAATACATTCGTAGTTTGGAGCTATTAAGAACGCAAGCCTGGTTGGATAAAAGTGGGGAGCCACTTCCGCCGGGTACAGGATGAGCTGAATATGAACTCACCTCTTCCTATCTTGAGCATCTCAGTAAACTGTGTAGCTAATAAATTCAGGCGTTGTCCGCCGGGATATGTTGGACGCATGGCTCTGTAGGCGTTTGTCGCCGGAATCACGTTCCTAATTAGATGAGATGAGGTCAGTGTTGGTCCCTTAGGTAAGAAGTTATTACTCAAGTAACATCTGGTATGATACTTAACGTAAGGGGAAATAAGATTGTCTAGTGTTAGTTCTACTCTTGTTTCTCATTAACATTGGTTGTTATTTTTAGCTTTCCAGCCTAGCATGTCCCTATGAGCATTGATTCTTGAAATTTTTCAACCCTCAGGTGCGGTAGCCAAGTTACCATCCGGGACGCCTAGGAGGATTTGCAACCCCCCGGCGGGAAGGAGAGATGGATCCTAGTGGGTATACTTTTTGTTCCGGCCCTGGCTGTGCGAACCTTGCTGTCATCGGACACAAACTGTGTGTGAAATGTGTAACCTGTTTAGACAGGTCAAGAGGTCGGTGGCTCTCTAAATCATTCCCACAATGCTCAGTGTTACGCAATGGCTTTCTAACCCACTCTGACAGTAAATGTAAGACAATTTTACTACATATCAGATCCATTTTCGTGCTGTACTGTAAAAATGTAGCCCATAAATCTCTACAGTTGGATGATCCATTATTAGACGACTTATTGAAAACAGTCCCTACTTCATACGTAGCCAGTGGTTCTCATGTGAGAAAGACAGCTTCAAAATCTTCCGATAACTCTAGCGGTCGTGATGCTCCCTCCCGCCACTCCAAAAGACCCAGGAACTCTGACGGGCCTGCTTTGACCTCCTGGCGCGCTAGGTAGCGTTCACCCTTGGCTAGGCCCAGGTATTCATCACCTCTGATTCTACAAGAGGCGAAAAAGCACCGTTCCGACTTCTCTTCCGCTCTGGCAACGGGCGATGGCAAGTCAAAGGATACGAAGAAACCCACTAAGTGGTCATCTACGAAGAAGTCAGCTAAGTCTCAGAACTCAGCCAAGCCAGAATGTATACCATATTTTCGTCCCGCCGGGATTCTTCGCAAAACTCTGATGCAAGCGTCGTAGGCCCAACACCTCAATTTACAATCCCCCGACGGGTAGCACAGCCAGCGCCTCCGGTACTCGGGGTAGATCGAAGCAACAGTGTCCCTTCTAGCAGACAAAATTATGATATCTACTATTCTTCTGAGCAGTTTGAAGATTCTGTCACCGAATTTATGGAAACCTCCTTTATCCCGGATCTCTACCTGGGTGAGGACGTTCTGCCCGGCGTTCCTGTATCACAAACAAGAACATGTGACACTGTTGTCCGGGCTGGCGGGTCTCGGTCGGAGGCTTTCCCAGCCCCCCCAGCCCGGCCACCGGGTGTCACCCCTCTGCAACAGTATCTCGCAGATATGGAGGAAAATCCGTCTGGCCAACGGAAATCTCCTTCACCCTCAGGAACGCAGGGCTTGGAAGTCTCTCGCCATACGTCCACATCTGACCAGGCAGGTGGAATAGTGGTGACTAATGAACAATTCTAGGAGTGGCTAGCGTTTGTCAAAACAGTGAAGGAAGAATGACAGGTTAAGGTAGCAACACCTGTAGCCCCGGCGGTGCGACCTCTTGGGCAAGTGCAAGTTCATCCCCAGGTTAATATTCAACCTCCCCCCGTCACTGTCACTCCAGCGGATCCTACGCCTAGTACCGCTTCTCTTTTACCGTCAAAATTAAACTTATTAGCGGATTTAGTTTCACCTCCCCTTGACAGATCAGTACCTTCTAAGAGGGACCCTATGCCTTTTTTATATGGCCCTGATACTTCCTGGACAGTTATCAAGCCCACTCGTCCCGAGGTCGTGCAGCCGACGGTAGCAGGTGAGATCCCTGTACCGGAACATTGGTTTATTGAGATATTTGAGGCCGAGAAATTATGAGCCACGAATCAAACCGGTGATGTGTTAGATGTCATTATCAAAGCTATCCCGAGTCTATATAGTCCTGAGTATTTTGTCTACTCGCAGTCCCCGGCTCTCCCTCCGGCATCCTCTGTGAAACTATTTTCTGATTGGACCAAGTCTGATTGGTTAAATGACGTGAAAATGTTGCAGGGCATGATCCCAGAACTTGACACTATCCCGCAGAGGGACGATTCAGGTCTTCCGGTCATTCACATTGACGTTGGGGAGTCTGGGCTGCGGGCTGCGTGTGGACAATAGGCCCAGCTGTTTGCCAGCACAATTACTAATAAAAGCAGCTATCAGCTCCCGCCGGAAGATAATCATTGGTTTTCCATGCTGGTAGGCAAGGCTGCAGGAGTACCACAAAATATGCTTGATTTTTGTAGTGCCCCTAAACTTTTATTATGCCAACTAGTTGTTGTTGTTGTTGTTGTTGTTGTTCCCTAGGCTGCCTGGCCGAACAGCCCCGAGTCCCTAAGGAAGGCCATGGCCACGGTCGGGCTTTCCCACAGACCTCTCAAGGAGTGTAGATTGTGTTGTTGGCGTAAGTGGTTGTGTGAAATGCAGTCTTCTATGATGTGTTTAGTAGTATGGGGTGCTGTGTTACAACCTGGGCAGGAGTCGACGACGGAGTCATCCAGTCTCTTCTGATAGCTTAGAAGGGCTGGATGGTGTCCGCATCTCAGCCTGGCCAGGTGGACTCTGTCCTCGCGAGGAAGGGAGGATGCAGAAGGATGGATTTCGGGAGGTCGTGCCTGCAGCTGCGTGTTGTCTATGAGTGAGTGGATGGAACGGCGAGAGATATGAGTATGGATGTGCTTCTGGAAGCTGGTTTTGGGTGGTCAGCGAGGCAGAGAAGATAGTATTTGTGTGTGATATCGTGTGCTGGGTGTTGTTTTAATATTTCTTGGTGTCTGTGGATGTGTTGCCATGTAGTGTAGTGGGTGGTGTTGGTTCGTGGAGGCTGCTGCCAGGAATTGAGTGCCTCTCATGTCCAGATGGTCTTTGACTTTGAGGACTTTGGTTTCTTGATTTAGGTGATCTGTAGGCGAAGTAGCTGTGCAACCTGTGATGATTTTTAGGCTTTATTTTGAATAGTCTGTAAGGTCTTATGATGTGTTTCAGCTAGGTTAGAAGCCCAGGCCGGGCTTGCGTATTCCATCACTGATCTTATGTATTGTTTGTAAACTGTGGTGGTGGTTTCTTTGTTGTGTCCAAGTTTTGTGTGGGCAAGTGACCTGAGGGCGTTAAGGCTGGGTGTCAGTTTCTTTTTAATGTTTGTGGTGTGCTGTTTGAATGTCATTTGAGTATCATATGTTACTCCTAGGATTTTGGGTGAGTGTGTGTGTGTTAAGGGTATGTTGTTTATGGCGAGTTGCGGGGAGTATGCGTGATCTCTTGTCCAGCATGTGAGGAAGGTTGCAGTGGATTTGGCTGGGGCTAAATTAAGTCTGTTTGTAGTGCACCAGTCATGTAATGTGTTGAGATAGGGTTGAAGGAGACTTGTTGCTCTGGCTGGGTCTTGGTGTGTGCATGTGAGTGTTATGTCGTCTGCGTAGGAGGCTATGTTTATTTGGAGTGTATTGGGTGTATTTATATTATGCATGTACAGATTAAAGAGTGGGGGCGACAGGATGGATCTTTGCGGGACTCCGTTTGGGAAATTTCTGATGCTAGATGACTGACCGGCATAAGATGCGTGTGCACATCTGCCTGCACCCTCCCTGAGGGCACGAGTGCCAACTAGTAGATCCCTTCAGTTCTTCTACTCACCTACAAATTGATAAAGATTATAAAATGAGGCAGAAAGCCTGGAGGCTTCTATCTATCTATCTATTGCCAGACGCCGCAATCCCCGAAGGGGTGGCCACGAACGAACCGCCCCCACGCCCCTCCTCCCAACCAGCACCGCCTTCATTCATATACTTCCTCGCTCCATCCTTCCACCTCTCCTTCGGTGAACCTCTCCCTCTCTGTCCTTCCACCTCGCTCTCGTACACCCTCTTAGTCAATCTCTCGCTTTCCATACGTTCCATATGGCCGAACCATCTCAAGTTGTTCCTTTTCACACTTTCCAGCACATCTACCTCCACACCACACCTCCTTCTTACTTCCTCATTCGTCTGTCTATCCCTCCATGTTACTCCGCACGCACTTCTCAAGTAACTAATTTCCACCGCTCTCACTCTTGGTCTAAGTCTATTCCCGAACGTCCATGCTTCGCTTCCATAAGTTAGTGTCGGGATTACCACACTGTCATGCAAGGACTACATCACTTCCATACTATCCACCCTATTTCTTGTTACTGCTTTCAACGTTCCTACAACCCTCTTCCCCTGTTGCACCCTCTCCCGCACCTCCTCATTCACAGTCCCATCTTTACTCAACACACTGCCCAGATACTTAAAAGAGCTGGCGATCTCCATAGCCTGACCGTTCAACTTCACCTCACACTCTGTGACTTCACCCCTTTCGAATACCATAACCTTGCTCTTCCCTGCATTTACCTTCAAATTCCGTTTTTTGCACACTGTTCCAAACTCATTTACCAAACCCTGCAGCTCCCATTCATTATCACTCATCAGAACTGAATCATCCGCAAACAGCAGTATAGGCAGCTTCCACTCATTTCCCTCCCTTTTCAGCGATACACCAACATCCACTGCTCTTGATAGTATTTCTTTCATGACTCCATCCATATATACAGTAAACAACCACGGGGACATCATACACCCCTGTTTCAAACCAACCTTCAGGTCAAAGAACTCGCTCTGCTCACTCTCCACACGTACTGCCGCCGTTGCACCCTCATACATACTCTTCACTGCTTTCAGCAACTTGCCATCTACTCCGTATATTCTAAGTACTTTCCACAAACCTTCTCTATCCACTCTGTTATAGGCCTTCTCCAAATCCATAAAGGCAACATACACCTTTTATTTCATATTCAGATATTTCTCCACAACACAATTCAGGGTAAAATTCTGATCTACACATCCTCTTCCCTTCCTAAAACCTCCCTGCTCGTCGCCTATCCATTTCTCCGTTCTCACTCTCACTCTCTCAATCACTACCCTACTGTATACCTTCCCTACTACACTTAGAAGACATATTCTTCGGTGGTTACTACACACTCCTCTTTCCCCTTTGCCCTTATAAAGGGGGACTATTATGCCAGTCTTCCAGTCATCGGGTGCACTCACCTTCTCCCATGCTAGTTTGCACATTTTCCATACCCATTCGATCACTATCTCACCACCATACCTCAACATTTCCCCACACACTCCATCTGTTCCTGGTGCTTTCCCCAACTTCACTCTTTTCATGGCTTCCCACACTTCTGACCTCCTGATCCCCACCTCCTCCTCCACTACTTCTCTTCTTCTCCCTCCCATACCATATCCAGCTATGTTTGCTGGCTCTTCATTCCTTACATTTAGCAACTCATTGAAGTACTCCCTCCATCTTTCGACTCTCTCTTGCTTCTCGGCTAGCATTCTCCCATTCTTATCTTTCACACCCTTACTGTTTCCCTTGCTACCTTCTTTAACTTTCTTGACTTCTTTCCAGAACAGTTTCTTACTCTCCCTCCATTTTACACTCAGATTCCTTCCAAATTCCTCATCTACTCTTCTCTTACTTTCCTTCACTACTCTCTTCACCACCCTCTTACTCTCCACGTACCTCGCTCGTTTCAGTCTCTCAAAATCTTCATTCCCTCTACTATCCAACCACTCTCTATATGCTTTCTTCTTTTCTTCCACAGCTATTCTTACCTCTTCTGTCCACCATGCTGTACCTTTCACTCCCCTCCCTCTTCTCCTCACTCCACACACCTCCTCACATGCTGCACAGATTTCATCCTTAAACACCTTGCTCATCTCCTCCACTTCCTCCGTAACTTCCAGGTCAAACCCACCTAGTCGTCTTTCCACTGCTCTCCTGTACTCCTCCCAGACTTCCTCCTCCTGCAACCTCTCCACCCTCCTCACCATTCCACCCTCCTCTCGCCTCCCTCCAGCTCTCCTCACCCACTTCTTTTGTATCCTAACCTTAGCTACCACTACATAATGATCAGACAGACCCCCTCCAATACCCCTATACACCCTAGCATCCATCACAGATTTCTTCATTCGTTCATCCACACATACATAATCAATCAATGACTTTCGTTCCACCACTGTTTCATCCTCCATTGTCCACACCCGTTTCCACGTGTACCTGTGGATCATTCTGTGTCGGAAGAAGGTGTTGGCTATCCACAGCCTCCTCCCCACACATACGTCCACAAGTGCACTACCATTCCCATTCACCTCTGATGGTACCACCCACTCTCCCACCACTCCCTCAACTTTCCTATCACCCACCTTACCATTCATATCCCCAATCAGAAATATTCTTTCGTTCTTGTCAAACTTCTCCAGGCACGCCTCCACATTCATCCAGAACTCCTCTTTCTTTCTTTCAAGTTTATCCTCTGTTGGGGCATACACACACACAATCACTCAGGTTTGTATTCGTACTTTCATTCTCCCCCACACAATCCTTGAACCCACAGACCCATACTCTCTTACACATTCCTTCCATTTGTTACTTACAAACAAACATGCACCTTCTCTCGCTGTTCCTTCACTCACTCCAGCACACACACCCATTCCACACTCCCACATCTGAACCTTTCCATTTGGTCTCTGTCATTCCACATACATCCAGCCTGGCATTCACTAGCACTTCCAGAACCTCTCTCTCTTTTGTGCCATCATTCATGCCACTAACATTCCATGTAGCCATTCTCAGAATGTCCGAAGGAATGTCCTTAGTCGGTCATGGTTCGTCAACATAGGTTCCGTCCGCATCCGAGGCTGTTCGTTCGTTTTTCTTTGCTTAGGTATTTTTTCCGGGTGGGGGTCGCAAGCCCACCGACCCAACCTCTTTAGTCGCCTCTTACGACACGCAGAAGGCTTGTATCCCAGTATTTGCTCAGCCGTCCGCTTGCGGCTTCTCTAGCCAGGACGGCTGAGTCGGTTACTGATTCAAGTACTCATAAGGCACTATCTCTCACCAGACGCCTCTTACTCCAGAACTCGATTCAGTCCCTTGGGGACATCCGCACTGCGATCTTTGAAGCGGTGCGGGTGCGTCAATTTTATCTGATGTTTTCACTAAAACCCTTGCCTCCACAGATGCCTGGCGCACAGTTAATTGTTTGCTGGACTCTAACCGTGCCACTGCTTCCAAACCGAAGAGTGAGTCAGCATTTAAACCTAAATTCACTAAGAGTCCATTTCGTGGACAGTTTCAGTCATTACAGTCATCAAAGACTCGCACAACCACTGGAACCAGTGGCACAGCTAGAGGCCGCAGTCAGTCCAGGGGTCGAGGTAGATGGTTCAGGGGACAATCCAAGAGTAGGCCTGGTAGCAATGATAGCAAAGCCTCTTGTCCCTCTAACAGTCAGTCAGAGTCACAATCCTCCCAACCAAAAAACTGAGACACCATGAAGCTCTCGCACTCTCAGTGCCGCAAAACAGCGAGTTGGATCCGAGAGTTGCTCTGCCGGACAGCACCATTCTAGTGACTGGCAGCTTTCGGGCTTGTTACCGGGCATGGCCCCGAGACACATGGGCAAGGACAGTGGTCTGCAAGGGTATCTCGTGGAGATGGTCCCGGCGACCTCGCTTACGTATTCCCTAAGAATTCACTCATGTTTCATTAGAGGTGGGATCCGTCATCCGGAAGATGGCGCTCAAACAGAACAGTGTCCCCATTTCATCCAATCAGCCCGTGTTCACTTCCCAAATATTCCTGGTGCCAAAAAAGGGACAGTGTTCAGATGAGGCCGGTCATCGACTTGTCTTCTCTGAACCTATACATTCACAATCAGTTGTTCAGGATGCTGACTGTGAATCAGATCAGGCTGACACTGCCGCTGCAAGGTTGGATGTGTTCCATAGATCTGACAGATGCCTACTGGCATGTCCCTATAAACAAACGCTTTCAAAAGTACCTTGCCTTGCGCCAAGGGAATCAGACGTTTGTGTTTCAAAGGATGCCCTTTTGTCTCAATCTAGCACCCCGTATTTTCACAAAGTTAGTCCGACAGGCTTTGCTACCATTGCTCAAACAAGGGATCATGGTGTTATGGTACCTAGACGACAGTGGTCTGCAAGGGTCTCTCATGGAGATGGTCCCGGCGACCTCGCTTACGTATTCCCTAAGAATTCACTCATGTTTCATTAGAGGTGAGATCCATCATCCGGAAGATGGCGCTCAAACAGATCATTGTCCCCATTTCATCCAATCAGCCCGTGTTCACTTCCCAAATATTCCTGGTGCCAAAAAAAGGACAGTGTTCAGATGAGGCCGGTCATCGGCTTGTCTTCTCTGAACCTATACATTCACAATCAGTCGTTCAGGATGCTGACTGTGAATCAGATCAGGCTGACACTGCCGCTGCAAGGTTGGATGTGTTCCATAGATCTGACAGATGCCTACTGGCATGTCCCTATAAACAAACGCTTTCAAAAGTACCTTGCCTTGCGCCAAGGGAATCAGACGTTTGTGTTTCAAAGGATGCCCTTTGGTCTCAATCTAACACCCCATATTTTCGCAAAGTTAGTCCGACAGGCTTTGCTACCATTGCTCAAACAAGGGATCATGGTGTTATGGTACCTAGACGATTGGTTAATAGTAGCTCATTCCAAAATTGCTTGCCTTCAACATGTACATCAGGTAATGTCTCATGTCACTGCCCTGGGCTTCAAAGTGAACTAGGCAAAGTCCAACTTGAATCCCACAAGGGCCATCCAATGGGTGGGTCTACTCTGAAACACCGAGTTGCTCTCTCTTAGTATGGAGGCTTAGTGAAAAATCATGCATATTGTGATACAAGTGTGAAATTTGGCACAAATGTAGTATAGCCCATAAATTTTCATTTAAGAACGGGAGCCCAACCAGATTCGACCTATGACGAAAATGGCGGCCATTTTTAAATGGCTGCCATGCGAGTATTGAAATCCTCATATCTCTGTTAATAATAGTGATAGGTTTCTAATCTTGACATCTATACCTATGTTTTTAATACCAAGGAATCCAAATATGAGACTATTTTCAACTTATAATGTATCCACCAGTTGTTTATTATATACGAGTGCTATTCAAATGTTAATGTTTCAGAATTTTACACTCCTAAACAAATATAATGTTATAGACGTGTGATCTCTTTCTACAGTAATATGAGCAGTACATACTGATGTTGCTTCTTTTTCTTTTTCATGATAAACATTCTGGAATACTCAAATTAATTCTTATTATCTCATCTTTTCAGACCACTTTGATGTAGGAGCAATGTCAAAGGAGTGCATCATAGTGAAGAAGGACACGGCTGCTTCGGAAACTGTGCCAATAGACTGGATGAACTGTATTCTTTGTCAACATGTAACAGACGAGAAATTAATTTGTCCCACAGATCGTTCATATGGTGGGGCTGGATACAAAACATTGGCAGAAATCTCCATGCTTTTGCTATTCTTCATCAGTTACCCTCATCGATAAATTTTGAGCGTCTTGATGATGGTGTTGGCCTTGAAAAAACATTCATACAGAGACAAGCTAAATATCACAAATGTTGCTACCTACAATATAACAACAAAAATCTACAGCGTGCGCTGAAACGCAAGAGTAGCGAACAACCAGCGGAGAAGCCTGAGAAGTATACAAGACAAAAATCACCAAAGGCAGATATCACAACATGTCTCTTCTGTAATAATCCAGGAACAAGTAAAAACCCTCTTCGAAATGCCTCAACTGGGGATCTGGCTGGATACAAAGATTAGACAGTGTGCTCTGAATCTGCAGGATCAGCATTTGTTAGCAAAATTGAGCAGTGGCGATGTTGTAGCTATAGAAATGAAATATCATCCCAAATGCTTGGTAGCCCTTTATAACAGAGATCGTGCTCAGTCAAGTACTGCACTGCCTAGCACAACAACAACAAGTGAAAACACAGCTTGGGCAGAATTAATTTCCTTTATTGAACATACTGTCGGGAACAGGGTAATGATCCCGACAGTTTAGGTCCTATAGGGCATTTGAATTTGGCGGTATCGTATCGCATGTACGATTTCGGCTAGTTCTTTGTGTATTGTAGTTTATTTTTAAGTGTAGGTTAAATATTAACTGTAATGTATAAATATCTACATCAGCTCTAGATGTATCATGAAACCAAGTTATGGGTTATAATTATTATGAGCCGGCAGCCATATGTAATTTCGCGAAGCGATCGGACGCCGGCCCTTTAGTCTCTCAAAACCCACCATACAGCCAACATCTCGCCCCGGCTCTGACTCGACCCATAGTTCACCATGTGCTACAATTACTAATCTATATCAACAGTCCTACATCACCAGTCCTCTAAGCTAAGTTCATTGTATCGATATTGTATTATGTGAACATTCCTACATGTCATGCAATTGAATTAGCCGTGTGTGGGGGACTGGATTACACCCATTGAATACTGAATACTTCGTTGGTAATTATATTATAACTATTTGTTGGGATATTTTCATGTACCAGTGATATGCAATTTAACCTCTTTATCTAAATTCCCGACAAATAATGGTCCTTCGTGCCCTAGTGCTTAATATTTTACTGTTAAAGTGCTTTGTTTACTACCGCTTCACTTGGTATTGCAAATGGCTGCCGCCTCATACATTGTTGGGCCGACTGCCCTTTCACTAGTTTCTTAGCCTAGTTTTTTCCCTCGAGGTTTTTTTCTGGGTAGCGTCGTCACAGTATTTTTGGGGGCTGGTTTCCCGGTTTTATGGACGTTGTGCTCCTAACCGTTCTTGGAGGGTTTGTTGGGCTAGTGCTGGGTGAAAGTATTTTTTTCGTTGGTTCCATTTCGCGGGGTTGTGCTAGGCTAGGCATGTAGGTGTCTGTGGTAGCTATTCATTTCACTTAGGTGGTACACCTATGGTGTTCTTTATGTTTTGTCGTAGTGAGACTCATAATTAATTTTGCTGGTGGGGAGGGTTCTCGTGTGACTAATTTTATTAAATTTTATAGCCTAGTTGCCTAATTACGGTCATGGGGTTCGGTCTCTGTTGATTCCTAAGCGATTGACAGCCAACAGACCTCATGATTGTTGGATGGGCAGCTGGGCTAGGCCTAATACTTATTACTAGTCAGTTCTTTTCATTTATCCTTCTTTCTCTAGCCCTAGTTTGTTTCTGCTATTTGTCAATTTGCTCAATTAATTCATTCTACTGGAGCTAGTAGCCTAATGACCGTTTCCAAATTAGGAGTGGCAATGCTATTGCCACATATTTTAATTTTAATTAATATATGTAACTAGTTTGCTTTATAGTTTAGAGAGTTAATAGCCTAGATTAATAATTTAACGATGACAGAATTAAAGAAGCTTAAAATTCTGAAGGGAGGGATGAAGGGAAGTTTAAATAGGTGTTTAAGAGATCTTGATGAATTTTTATTAAGTGCCTCGGCTGATCAAATTAAGGGTAAATTTGCTACTGTAACTAAATCGCTAGCCACTTATGATAATTATGCTCAGCAGGTATATGGTTTATTGACAAGTACTGACGATGTGGAAGAAGAAATGTCAGCAGATCTTGAGTACGTTGAGGATGTTAATACAGCCTTAGCCAGACTATCTCCCACACAAGAAACACAACCTGTTGTTGTTGTTGTTGTTGTTCCCCAAGCTGCCTGGCCGAACAGCCCCAGGGCCCTGAGCAAGGCCAAGGCCACAACCGAGCGCCCCCACAGAACCCTCCCCGCCGACCACAATAAAGCCTGGGTGACCGAAGCCACTCCATGGCGGGGAGCTGAGGAGGGTGCGGAAACGCCCGGGAAACCAAAGCCCCACCCAGGGCCCTGTGTCCCTCAGCAATTATGAAGAGAAAGTTGAGAGGCAAGGGAAAAATGTGATGCTTTGGCTTCCAATCTTGGTAGATTGGGAGGTCAATCCACGTTAGAGACGCCGTCACTTGAGATCTAGAAAATATATAAGTAAAAGGAACAGTCAGAGTAAGCTATGGGTATGGCAGAGATTGCTCAGTTCTCACTCTAATAGACCAGCCCATCACCACATGACTAGAACCCAATCCTCTCAGCATCAGCTAGGAAAGGCCCTAGAAAGCCGCCTTTGGCGGGGGGATAGCTCCCCTATTTTAACCCTTTTCGGGGTTGGGCACCCGCCCAACACAACCTGTTAAGGATACCGGTACACCAAAGGCGACTGGCTTTAACCTGCCGAAGCTTACTTTGCCTACCTTTTCCGGGGATTCGACTACCTGGACTGGATTTTGGGATATCTTTGAGTGTTCCGTCCATCGGAATAAAACACTCACATCCATCCAAAGGTTCACATATCTCTGTGGTCAATTGAAAGGGGAGGCATTGAAGTTGATCGATGGATACAAGCTAGAAGCTACAAGCTACGAGTCTGCAGTGGAGTTGCTGAAGAGAACTTACGGGAGAGAGGAAGTCATCAAGACCGCATTAATTACTAAATTCTTCACTCTAGATCCTCCATCCTATGATGTGACAGACCTAAAGGAGTACTATGCCTCCTTTGAGAGCCTCCTCCGATCTATGGAGACAATGGCCATCACCAAGGAGGAAATATTTAGTATAAATATCTTGAACAAGATACCCTCTCCCCTAAAGGAAATCGTAAGACGACAACTAAGCGACTCTCCACTAAACTTGGAAGCATTGGTGCAGGTGTACCAGACTGAAGTCTTCAATATGGAGATTACTGGACACTACCGACAAGTGGAGATGTCGCCATCCACTGCAGCTTTCCCGGTACAGACTTCTCCTAAATAGAAAAGGCCAATATCATTAGGATGCAAGTTGTGCAGTGTCCAAGGTCATCTGTGGTACCAGTGTCCTAGGTATCCTAAGGCTACACAGAAAATTGGCAAGGCTAAATCGCTTAATCTATGTACCAGCTGTCTGGCAAGAGACCACTTCAACAGTACTTGCACCAATTCCTACATCAAACCTTGTAAGTATTGCAAGGGGAAACATTGGTTTTCCCTTTGCACCCCGTCTGATCGGCACGACGGCAAAGAAAAGGGGAGAACCACCAAATAGTCACATGAGAAAAGTAAAAGCAAGGGTAATAAAGTATCTACCATGTCCATTGCTTCTCGGGAATGTCAATTGCTTCCTACTATGATGCTGCCAGTAGTGGGGAGTAATAATAAGCCTACAATGACGCGCACCTTACTCGACCAGTGCTCACAGAGGTCATTCGTTCTGCGGTCATTATTACCCGAGCTCGAGTGTATCAGCAAGGGTCAAGAGAATTTGCGTCTCCATGGTTTCACTGGTGAAGTAGATTCCAGTGACTATGATATAGTGGAGATTTCCTATGTTTATAGAAGAAAGGTATGTCCCATCAAGGCTGTTGTGGTCGACAAACTACCCAGTTTCTATATAGCATCAGAGATTCAACCACATTTGAAATATCTCAGAAGCAAGGGTTATAAACTGGCTGATGATCAACTCTCTGCTAACAATGGAATTATGCTACTGGTCGGAGCTGATTATTACTACGACCTAGTTCACCCTGGATATCGGCGGGTAGATAAGCTAATAATGCTCCCCACGATCCAAGGGTATGCCATTTCTGGATCCTATGCCACTTCCTCTCAAGACACACAGGTGGAGGTGGTTACGGTCCTCAAGGTAGCAGTAAGCCCCATAGATAAATATATTAGGCCAAATGTTCCTGATAATACATGTACTGATATAGATAAGCTATGGGACTTGGACAATATTGGAATTGACCCACATGAACTTGATCGGGAGTCCAAGCTATAACATTGAGCTCGTATGAAGAGACTGTAACGTATGACTCTGGCAGGGGTCAGTATGTGGTAAGGCTCCCTTGGAATGATAATAAGAGTAAATTACTTACTAATTTCCATCTAGCACTTGGTAGATTACGTGGCCTTCAGAAGCAGTTTGTCAAGGATCCAATTTATTGCGAGACTTATGCGGCAGTACTAAACGAACAGGTACAACGTGGATTTGTTGAAAGAGTAGATCTCAGTGAGTATGGGGATAACATCCATTACCTTGCTCACCATGGGATTAAAAAGGACAGTTCCACCACTCCTGTTCGTATTGTGTATGACTGCTCTGCTAAATTCAGTGATCGCTCCTATAACCTGAATGATTGTCTGTACACGGGTCCGTCCCTGGTCTCTGATCTCGCGCAAATTATGTTGCGCTTCAGATGTCATAAGTTTGCATGGGTCGCCGATATTGAGAAGGCCTTCCTGATGTTTCAACTCCATCGTGAAGACAGGGACTCGACAAGATTTTTATGGCCACGGGACCCAATGGATCTAGATTCAGAGTATCTGGTCTACAGGTTCAGAGTCGTCTTATTCGGGGCGACCTGTTCCCAGTTCCTTCTCAACGCTACTATCTTGCGTCATCTTGAGGAGGCTGGACTAGATCCTGACTTCAAGAATGAGATCAAGAGGGGGATCTATGTGGACAATCTTCAAGGCACTGGAGACAATGAAGATTTATTGCTCAAGAGATGCTGGGAGATCTGCGATATATTTGCCAAGGCTCATTTATACTTGAGAGAATGGGCCACTAATAGTGATCTTTTGAAAGGTCAATTTGCTTCTGACGGTGTAGCTACTGAGAATAGTGAGGTGAAGTTTTTAGGCCACAAAAGGGTACACTACCACAGATTGTATATCCTTCTGTCACACCCCATGCGGCAGTGAGCTTATGACCAAGCGAAACTGCTTAAGCTTGTCAGCGAGGTTGTTTGATCCCCTAGGTTTTTTGCTGCCTGTAACTATCCGTGCTCGTATGTTTTTACAGCAACTATGGCGGCTAAAGCTAGATTGGGACATGCCCCTCTCGACTGAGTTACAAGATACTTGGCGGTTAATTCGGTCGGACCTTTCCACATGTTGCAAGGTCCAACTTAATCGTCAGGTTATTAGTGGTCAACAGGTGGATCTACATGCCTTTTCTGATGCTAGTAATAATGCGTACGGTACTGCCATATACATATGCAATGGTAGTGAAGCGAGACTGGCTATAGCAAAAGCCAAATAGCCCCTATAAAGAAAATTACAGTTCCTAAATTAGAACTTACTGCATTGCTTCTGTCTGCTCGTCTAATAAAGTTTACACTGGATGCTTATACAGACATACTACAGATTAATAACGTCTATGTCTGGAGCGACAGTCAAATAGAATTTTCATGGGTACACAGCCAGAAAGTGTTACCTGTTTATGTTTCTAATCGCACTGATGAGATACATAACTTAGTTCCTACAGCTAAATTTTGCTATGTGAGCACCAAGGATAACCCCTTGACATAATTTCCCGGGGGATCTCGGCGCAACAGTTTATGTCGTCCTCTATTTGGTGGCATGGACCTCCATGGCTTATATCTCCAACTGAATGGCCTCAGGATTTCAGGAAATGCATATCTGATCCTTCAAGTCGGCCCCAAGATGATGTGTTAAGTAGTTCGACTGTGAGTACTATACATCAGGATAACAAGTTGGTAGAGTGGGAACGTTACGGCAGCTATGATCAAGTAATACGGGTATTTGCATGGATATGCCGTTTCATTAACAACATGAGAAGTCGGGCTCCCGGGTCTTTCCTTAGTGAAGATTCGAAGCATATCAGACTCCATGAATTTAGATCAGCAGAAGCGAAACTAATATGTTTAGTACAAAAGGAATCTTATCCTACTGAACATCAAATTCTGAGCAAGGAGTCAAAGGCCAAACCCTCTAACTTAATGAGGCAGCTAGGATTATATATGGAAGGAAGCATAATTAAGTGTAGAGGCAGGATACAAAAGGCGGATATTATTGATTCTGCGAAATATCCTGTCCTCCTTAGCTCCTCTCATTTGATTACCAAACTGTTGATTTGCCAATGCCATAGGACCTGCCTACATTTTGGCGTAAATTATGTTCTGGCGTATATGCGACAACGTTGGTGGGTCCCTAAGATGCGACAAGTAATTAAAGGGATCCACAATAGCTGTACTATCTGTAAAAGATTTACAGGGTAAGCCTTACTCCCCAGTAGATCTACCTCCCTTACCTGAGTTCAGGGTACAAAGGACTGAACCATTTCAGGTAACCGGGGTGGACTACACCGGAGCGATTCAAGTTAGAGAATCGCCCGTGTTACGACTGGGGTTCAAATATATCAGGGCTCTTATTCATTGGACTAGTAATGGCATAAATGCTACAACGGAAAGCGCTAGCTCCAACCTCTGATGTATATTCCCAGTGAACAAAGAACACAAATACTCTACAGAGTTCTATATGCAATAATAGGCTATCAAACTCTCAATAAATGTGCGTCTACTCTAGGCTTAATGTTATGTGAAAACAGCCTATTACTACCTATAACCGAAGGTGCTTGGTTATGGTATGCAAAGTAAGGTGGTAAGAGAAGTTACAGCTTACGTTACTTTAATCAATAAATGTCAGGCACTCCTGCATGAAAGAAAGTGCACTAAAGTCCTTCAACACTAACAAGGAATCTTCTTTAAATGTTAGATGCTATAAAGATGCTCGTATCGGAAATGGAACCCAAAAAGGCAGGCAGCGGAACAATGCTCGTGCAGGCTATGCACACAAAAAGGCAGAATATATAATGCCGTCGGAGCCAAGAATATCCTAAACACTACAACAATAATAATAATCGCCCCGACAATGCAGTATTCCTATCAACAAAAAGAGCCTAAGTCGTTTGTGTCTCAATACATCAAACTAGGCTGCGAAATGCTTGTGTAATAATAAATGGGTATGCATAAAAAGAGTAATTAGGTTAATATACTTAATGTCTACTGTGACTGATAAAGTCTAGCTAGAGTCAATGATACGAGATACTGGTGCGCATGGCATGCCGCATAGCCTAGTGCAAATCTCAAGTCTGTGCGTCAAATATTACGATATAATGAAGGGTAGCTCTCTAGCCACTAGCAAGGGAGCTAGCAGCATGGTAAGGACCTCTCTCCACCAACCCCCACGAGGCAGCCAGCCATGACGTCATCGAGCGGGACAAAAACACTGGGCGCTCCCTCTCACTCTGTTCTACTCTCTCTCTCTCTCCCAGATCCCATCATTACTAGTTAATGATAAAACATATACTTTACAATTAAATATATAAAGCCTTGACATGGGTGAAAACAAAGAGCCTTTCTGGACTGCCCATGACACGAGCTTTCATATGAAATAAAGCACACTCTAATACATAAACTGTAGCCCCATCCACTGCCCTGGCGATCCTAGTGAGTCACTGTAGGACGAGCCATGCGGTTCTAACGGAATGGTTTACGTCACACCCCCCCCCAAGATTTTTCTCAGAGGCCCCAAGGCTCACAAAAATCTGATGGTTAGAACCCATGCTATATCTCCACTTCCCATCACCCAGCGGCAGTAAAATATCTGGCACAGTTCTTCAACAAAACATTTTTCAAAATTATAAACCTCCCCAACACCATAGGTTAAATTTTATGTAGTTATGCTCCTCAAGAGCGAGCTTCTCTAGCCCAGCATTCTGAGAGGAGTGCAACTCAGAATTACAGCTATAACATACTAAACAAATTCAACTATCAAAGAAAGAGTTTTTATTTGATTGTTTATGTTTATAATTTGTTTATTTCGGCTGCACTATAGGGGCAAGCCTAGTTTTTACTTCTATACCAAACGCTCAACTCCTGCTTTACGACCCAATACGCTGGGCTACAACCGCGAGCCAACAAGCACCAAGCGCAAAATACTATCCAAACTAAAGCAGGAGGCTACCCGTGTGTCAATCTACCCAGGATCATATACCCTTGAACGACCATCTGCAACCACGTTGTCACAACCGGCAATATGGCGTATGTCCAGGTTATATACCAATAACCTTAGTGACCACCTGGTCAGCCTCATATTCCGATTGTGAAACTGGTCCAAGAACTTGAGAGGGTGATGATCTGGGTAAACTACAACGACCGGACCATAGGCTGGAACATAGACCTCAAAATGCCCAAGCACAACAGCCAGTAGCTCCTTCTCGACAACAGAGCAGCTCCCCTGGGCTGAATTGTACTTCTCCGAGCAGAAACTAACAGGATGCTCCAGCCCATCATCGTCCTTTTCCACAAGGACGGCACCCGCCCCCACATCACTAGCCTCCGTTGCTAGTTGGAAAGGTAGGCTAAAGTCAGGGGCCCTGAGGATCGGGTGAGTGCACAACAGGTGTTTTACTTCCCTAAACACCTTCTCACACTCAGGCACCCATTTGAACTTCTTATCCTTCCAGTTATCCTCCACCTGAGCTTGACTGTCCCGTTCTCCTTCTCCACCTTGACTGCTAAACGTCATCACAGGCACAGTGAGAGGCTCAGGGGGGTGCCTCCCATACTCCTTCATGGGATTAACATGACATAACTGATTGCGCTTCCGTCTGTCTGGTGTGGCTACCAAGTAATCCAGGTCTGATAACTTCTCCACCACCCTATAAGGACCAGCGTACTTCGCGGATAAGGGGTGACCTACAAGGGGCAGTAGAATCAACACCTCCTAACCCACGTGCAACTCCCTGAGTTCAACCTTGAGGTCGTACCTGTCCTTCCTGAGGGCCTGAGAGCTAGTCAAATTACGGCCAGCCAACTCCAGACTGCGCAACATCCGTTCTCGACTGTTGAGGATACACTTGAGCATAGAACAAGGTTTTTCTGCGCCCTCCCATACTTCTTCAACCATATGGAGAGGCCCTCTGATACGGTGTCCAAAGACGAGCTCATTAGGGCTGAATCCCAAACTCTCCCCAGGTACCTCCCACACAGCAAACAAAACACATGGCAGGCCAAGATCCCAATCCCTCCCAGTCTCAAAGCAACAACAACGAAGCACAGATTTCAAGGCTGAGTGCCATCGCTCTAACACACCCTGGCTCTCCAGATGATACGCAGATGACACAACCCCAACAATCTCATGCTGCGGCATTGCTTGGACAAAGATAATAGAAGTGAAGTTGGGTCCCTGGACTGACTGAAGCCCCTGCGGGTAACCATACCGGGAAAAATACACTAGCAAGCTTCGGACCACCGTCTTCGCCGACCCATTTCTCATCGGGTACGCGTCAGGGTACCTTGTTGCTACATCTCCCGACTGTGCATCACTGTCCTCCTTCAACTCTTTCGTCTTTTTAAGCCCATCCTCTGCCCCTTCAGGAACAGTTACTGGGTCTTCTCCAGACTCGAAATGTGGTCCTAATAATGAGTCCCCGAGAAGGTCCGTTGACACTAAACTCTCAACCGCATCAACTTTCAACCCCTTCTCGGTACCCTTCCTCCGCTGATCTAAAGATTGTTGACCAGAATGTGACTCCCTGGATGCAGGATCTCCGGTGACAACACACGCCATAGGCTGCACCGGACATTTCTCAACCCACTCCTGCTCCTCCCTACTCACGTCGGCCGGCTTCTCGACAACGACTAAGGGTGGAGCCTCAGAAGTAGGCCCCGCAAAGTCGTTGCCAAGAAGGAGGTCGACGCCCCCAACAGGTAACTTCTCCACAATTCCTACATCCAGGTCCCGAGTCACACCATCAACTTCCACCTTCATTCTTACAAGCGGGTATGACCTTGTCGCATTAACTCCCTGAACCACAACCACCCGCGCCGTATTGACAGGTTTACCAGTGAAATTTCTCAACAGTGTTTGCGATGCCCCAGTGTCACGCAAAATTCTCACCTCATGTCTTCTACCCCCCCACTCCACACAACCGAGTCCCCTGTGGTCACTAAAGGCATCACGGACAGGGAATAAGCCTTCCGGATCCTTCTGCACTGGCAGTGTATTTACCTCGGAAGAAATGCCTCTAACAAACTCCGATGTCCTCTTGAACACTCCAATGCCGTGAGCAAAAGACACGGCTGCCGGAGGAGGTTGACTAGGGCACTCATTTGCCTTATGACCCTCCTGGTGGCACCTAAAACACATAAATTTCGGTTTCGGCTCATACTGTGATGTAAAAGACTTTTCACATACGGTGTGGTGGTAGGTTTGGCTTCAGTTTTAGTTTCATGGCTCTTCTGTTTAAATGTGTCATTGTTACGGGGTGGGGGAGGATAACGGTCCCTAGCACTTGCATCGTACTTCTGTGAGGACCCGCAACCCCGAATCAACGACAGCCGTAGATCAGCCATTTCTGCTGCTTCTACTAGAGTTCTTGGGTTTTTCTCCTTTAAGTTCAAAGTTAGATCACTGCCCGTGCTCTTAAAGAACTGCTCCAACATCATTAACTGCTTAATTTCATCAAATGTTGTGACCTTCTCAGATCGGAGCCAGTTCCCCATAGCATCGGACAAGTCCCGGGGGTGTTCCAAAAAGGTGCTATCTCTTCCCTTAGTTACACCCCGGAACTTCAAACGGTACGTTTCTGGTTTCAGTTCGTAAGCCCTCAGGACAGCCTCCTTGAGATCCTCGTACACAATACATGACTCCAAAGGTAACGCATCGTAGGCTTTAAGACCCTTGCCTATCAATCTAGAGGACACAAGTGCTGCCCATTTATTCTCTGGCCACTGGTGTTCCTGGCACTTCTTCTCAAAGCGTGTGAACAATTCTGTTACACCACTCTCATCAAACACCGGAACCAGTTTCAATAAGTGCGAGAGAGACTGCTCATGAACACGGTTACCAGCCCCAAGTCGCTGTCCCGTTGCCTCTACTCGCGACTTCTCTACGTCCATGTCGGCACAGTACCTAGTCGACTCTAAATCAGCTTGGATTTTTGCTAGCTTGGCTCTCTCTTCTATCTTGGCTAATTCTATTTGCTGCTGAAGCTCAAGCTGAAGCTCAGATGCCCTGATAGCCTTTCTCTCTTCGATCTTGGCTAATTCTATTTGCTGCTGAATCTTAGCTAATTCGAGCTGAAGCAATAATTCTGGAGATAACCCTTGAGGAGGTGAAGGTGCTACAATGTTTGAAATTACCGGTGGTCCCCCCAGGGGCAACCCACCCTGCCAGTCACCACCCAACTGCGGAAGCGTACCCGGGGTCGGCAAACTACGGGGATGGCTGGGAGTCGAGTGTAGGGGAAGCATGGCCGAAGGGCTCTGAGCACTCAACCCATCTCGCTCACCAGTCACCCTGCCCAGTACACACGTTATCAAGTTATCCTTGGTCATGCTGCTAGTAACCGCATGACCGATAGCTGTGGCCAGGCATTGAAGACCGTACCGATCCAAACCCTCCAACCGCTCGGCAGTAACAGGCCATTGCAAAAATATCCTAGCATCCTCCTCACAGTTCACCCGATTAACCCTTTCATCATGCTGCTGTTCCTCAGTTTCGACATTACGTACTGTGTCTCCATTCTCCTCTGACCCGGTATAAGACATGATGCTCACAAAAATTTCTCACCACAATATTCAGAAAAGAAGTACCCCAAACTCTTATACCTCAATATACACACAAACATTCTCGGAAATACTCAAGGGCTATACTATGTTGCAAAAAAAAAAATTCTTGCTGATCCCCGCAAAATATTCCCCAAAACAACAAATGTTCCCTGCTTAATAAATGTAGGTTCACCAAATCCTAGGTAAGGTCGCCATTTGTTACGACTGGGGTTCAAATATATCAGGGCTCTTATTCATTGGACTAGTAATGGCATAAATGCTACAAATGAAAGCGCTAGCTCCAACCTCTGATGTATATTCCCAGTGAACAAAGAACACAAATACTCTACAGAGTTCTATATGCAATAATAGGCTATCAAACTCTCAATAAATGTGCATCTACTCTAGGCTTAATGTTATGTGAAAACAGCCTATTACTACCTATAACCGAAGGTGCTTGGTTATGGTATGCAAAGTAAGGTGGTAAGAGAAGTTACAGCTTACGTTACTTTAATCAATAAATGTCAGGCACTCCTGCATGAAAGAAAGTGCACTAAAGTCCTTCAACACTAACAAGGAATCTTCTATGTTAGATGCTATAAAGATGCTCGTATCGGAAATGGAACCCAAAAAGGCAGGCAGCGGAACAATGCTCGTGCAGGCTATGCACACAAAAAGGCAGAATATATAATGCCGTCGGAGCCAAGAATATCCTAAACACTACAACAATAATAATAATCGCCCCGACAATGCAGTATTCCTATCAACAAAAAGAGCCTAAGTCGTTTGTGTCTCAATACATCAAACTAGGCTGCGAAATGCTTGTGTAATAATAAATGGGTATGCATAAAAGAGTAATTAGGTTAATATACTTAATGTCTACTGTGACTGATAAAGTCTAGCTAGAGTCAATGATACCAGATACTGGTGCGCATGGCATGCCGCATAGCCTAGTGCAAATCTCAAGTCTGTGCGTCAAATATTACGTTATAATGAAGGGTAGCTCTCTTGAGAAACCTTAATACCGAAGTATTAAGCGTTCTCCTGGCGTACCTCAAAGACAAACAACGAGCTTAGAACATTGCAGAATGGTATAGGCAAAAAGCCCTCATTCGTGCATGCTCTACTCTCAATGGCACACAGACTAGAATTTACTCAATCAACTCCAGTTCTCAGGTATGTCGTGCAGCTTTTAACTAAAGCCAGCACTCATAGGAAACAATACCTTATAATATCAGACTCCTAGTCTAGCATTATCTAATCCAGCAGAACACTAATAATTAAAGGAAGCGGCAATATGAAAGCCAACCAATGCTTCGTGATCCACTTATCTTAACAACTAACATACATGGGTTATATCAGACCTTAACGCACAATACAACTGGCCAGCATTAAGCTGATTTTGCAGAATTAACCAGAGGGGGTATAATATTAATAAAAAGGTGGTGAAAGATATGAAAAAAGAGAGAGGTAGGCAGAGGAAAAGATTCTCAGGTGCGGAGCGGGGACAGATAGCAAGGGAAAAAAGATGTATGCGTTCTAGAAACCAGATCTGAGGGAGAGAGTGGCGAGGATCTGTATATATACTCGCACTAGCTCGAGCCGCGTGGGAAAAAAGCGGTTACAAGTCCTCTAGCCACTAGCAAGGGAGCTAGCAGCATGGTAAGGACCTCTCTCCACCAACCCCCACGAGGCAGCCAGCCGTGACGTCATCGAGCGGGACAAAAACACTGCGCGCTCCCTCTCACTCTGTTCTACTCTCTCTCTCTCTCCTAGATCCCATCATTACTAGTTAATGATAAAACATATACTTTACAATTAAATATATAAAGCCTTGACATGGGTAAAAACAAAGAGCCTTTCTGGACTGCCCATGACACGAGCTTTCATATGAAATAAAGCACACTCTAATACATAAACTGTAGCCCCATCCACTGCCCTGGCGATCCTAGTGAGTCACTGTAGGACAAGCCATGCGGTTCTAACGGAGTGGTTAACGTCACACCTGGTAATATCATAAAGGTATATGCCGTTCTATTCACATGTGCAGTAACCAGAGCGATTCATATTGAATTGATTGACGACCTATCCAGTGAGGGGTTTTTGCATACTCTAAGACACTTTGAAGGCCCTCAAGTTATTATGAGCGATAATGCGACTTGTTTTGTCGGGGCCTCTAAATATCTCCAGAGTTTAATGGATGACCCGCAAGTTGTGGCTACCCTCACTGGAAAGGGTTGTCAGTGGAAATTTATACCAGCACGTGCACCATGGTTCGGGGCGATTTGGGAGAGAACAATCGGTATTGTCAAATCTGCCATGAAGAAAGTATTAGGAAGGGCACTGGTGACCAGAAGGGAGTTGCAAACCATCTTAACCCGGGAACTGCGGGGAGACTCTTATGAGTGAGTGAAAAAAAAAATCAACTTTTGACATCGAAAAAAAAAAATATATATATATTTTTATTTTTTTATTTTTTTATTTTTTTTGGGCCCCTGGGCCATGCAAATTCTCAGTCCTCTACCTCCCCTCCTTCCCCACTTTCCTCCTCTCCTTCAGTTATCACCTATTTTCCCTGTTATTCCCTTATTCTGAGGTATATTTTCGTGCTAACATTAGCGAGTTGCAAGCAGGGTGTTGTCATCACTGATGGCAAGCGAGTGCAAGAGAGAGAGAGAGTATCGATCGACTGTGTCTCAGTGGCCTTGGGGGAAATTGGCGGGAAAGCAGTTTGCCTCACCCATACATTATACAACTCGCGGGCTATATCTCCGATTTTGACCATCCAAACGCTGTTTTCACTCGTTTTATTGTTGTTTCAGGTTAATACCTTTATAATCAACCCATAATAGGCGCATATGGATAAGTATTAATGCTATTAATGGCACAATGAATATTTTAGTGACGGAAACACCTCAAATACGTCAGCACAGGGGGACGTTTCCAATTACCCCCATGCGCACTTCAGAGGTTAATAGAGATTGAGATGTCAGTCAACGACAGGCCCTTGACCTATACCTCGGCAGATGTTGATGACCTCTTACCCATTTCGCCTTCTATGCTAACACGTGGACGAACCCTTAATACCTTTCCTAGATCGTCAATAACCGACGAAGATCTACAAGACCCTACGTTCGGCGATGCTGACGCCACCCGTCGTCGCTTCCAGTATGTGAACAAGGTGTCGGACGATCTATGGAAAAGGTGGACCCAAGAATATTTGCTGTCTCTTCGCAAACGTCACTCCAATATGATCAAAGGGACGAATCAACGATGGCCTCGTATCGGGGATATCGTACTGATTCATGATGAGCGTCCTAGGTTATTTTGGAAGCTTGGGAGGATTGTCGATTAGTTCCAGGGCATTGATGGTCTTATAAGGGTTGCTAGATTACGAACTTCGACTGGGGTTACTACTCGCCCAGTCGTAAGGTTATATCCCTTGGAGCAGGATGTAGAACTGCCGGATGATACTGGCGTCTCTACTGATATCCCTCCGCGGGAGAGTGCTGGTGACAGTGCTCCTCAGGGTTGGGCAGTTGATGATGAGAAGGATGATCCTCCTCTGGCTTCAGGTAGCGCTTGCCCCAAAAGGAGGGCGGCTATGAGTTCCGTGGATCTTTGGAGATCTATGATCAAACAAGGTGATCTTTGAATCTTCGATGTCCTTTTGTTTTCTGTATATAGCTACTGTATATCGTTTTTGGTGGCGGGCAGTATGTCGGGAATAGGGTAATGATCCCGACAGTTTAGGTCCTATAGGGCATTTGAATTTGGCGGTATCGTATCGCATGTACGATTTTGGCTAGTTCTTTGTGTATTGTAGTTTATTTTTAAGTGTAGGTTAAATATTAACTGTAATGTGTAAATATTTACATCAGCTCTAGATGTATCATGAAACCAAGTTATGGGTTATAATTATTATGAGCCGGCAGCCATATGTAATTTAGTCTCTCAAAACCTCACCATACAGCCAACATCTCGCCCCGGCTCTGACTCGACCCATAGTTCACCATGTGCTACAATTACTAATCTATATCAACAGTCCTACATCACCAGTCCTCTAAGCTAAGTTCATTGTATCGATATTGTATTATGTGAACATTCCTACATGTCATGCAATTGAATTAGCCGTGTGTGGGGGACTGGATTACACCCATCGAATACTTCGTTGGTAATTATATTATAACTATTTGTTGGAATATTTTCATGTACCAGTGATATGCAATTTAACCTCTTTATCTAAATTCCCGACACATACACTAGATGAAGAAAATGAAGCCATGTCTGTATTTCAGCTCTCAGAATTGACAAAACTATGCACATCTAGAGTTTATCAACTTGGATGCTGAGGCAAAGGCAAACATTAGTCACACCAAAGTGCAGGGCCATTGAAAATATCCCACCAACTCAAGATGCACTGACCCAGCACCTTTTACGAACAGGATATCAAGCAGGTCACGTCTGGGGCCAGGCACTCATCAAGTCATCAACATTACCAAGTCCAGCTGACTTTGGGTGGTCATGGGAGGAAGCAAGTGCACATTGAAAAATAAAGTGGATGACCCTTCCAGCCGCTGGGGAAGCTTGTCTAGATATTATCAAGTGTGGATGTATCAAAGGCTGCAAGGGACAATGCAAGTGCAAAAACGCAGACTTGCCTTGTACAGGACTATGTAAGTGTAGTGGGTGTGAGTAATTCCCTGGAAATAATATCTATTAAGTGTTAATTTAGGAAGTATTATTGTATTCCATTAGTTTTAAGTAACAGGGAAATAGTATCTTTTAGGTGTTACATTTAGGAAATATTATTATATTCCATTAGTTAAAAAAAAAAATAGGAGACGAAGGTATTCCTGCAGCTAGGAGTCATATACAGGGCATTAACTGGTTAACTGCACGGTGTCCCCGCTACATCAAACTGTTTAACCAGAGAAATTGGCTACAGTTTGATGATCTGATCATACCATTTAATTAACTATATCACCAACATTTTCATTTAATTACAATTAACGTAACAGTCTGCATTATTGTTTAATTATACAAATTATACAATATAATTATACAATTAACTATACAAAATAATGTAATATGTGGCTGTATAATGTACAAAACTTTCATGACAAATAAAATATTTTGAATTGAATTGAAAACAAAAAAAATGTTTGGACATTAAACCAATGTTGAAACAAACATACTTGAGTGTTACAGCAGCCATGTCTGGTAACATGGTGGATACATTATAAGTTGAAAATAGTCTCATATTTGGATTCCTTGGTATTAAAAACATAGGTATAGATGTCAAGATTAGAAACCTATCACTATTATTAACAGATACGAGGATTTCAATGTTCGTATGGCGGCCATTTAAAAATGGCTGCCATTTTCGTCATGGGTCGAATCTGGTTGGGCTCCCATTCTTAAATGAACATTTATGGGCTATACTAAATCTGTGCCAAATGTCATGCTTGTATCACAAAATGCATGATTCTACTCAAAATGTGCCTTAAGCCTCCGGACTATCTGAGTCAGAGTGCGGACAACCGACAGAGATTTCGCAAGAAACTCTTTCAGTTTCTCAATTCTCTGACCTCCACGAGGAGAATTTGGGAGTCTCTGGTGGGGTCACTTAACTGGATAAGGTTGACGGTTCCGTTAGGTCGTCTAAAGGTGAAAAGGCTTATTTTGGAGGAAAACAAGTGCTTTCCGTTGTTGCCGGCGGAAACACTATAGCGAATCCCGAAATTAATCCACAACCAGCTGGCAGCTTGGGCGAAGCCAGAAGTATTACACTCCTCTTTGACATGGGCAACTCCTCCTCCGACGGTCTGGATCGACACAGACGCATAAGGTACCCTGGGATGGGGGTATCAGTCAAACCTGGGCCATCATGGTCAGGGTTTATGGTCCAGGTACAATCACCTTCACATAAATGCCAAAGAGTTAATAGTCCCCCTATTTTTCTTAAAGGAGCACGGCTCAACCTTGGCGGGAAAGTCCTTAGCCATCAGGATGGACAATCTGACTGCAGTCACATGTATTCAGAAGCAAGGGTCAGTGAGATCTTGAGTGTTACAAGGGTTGTCGGAAAAGATCTTTCGGCTCGCTGCAAGGCTAGAGATTTATTTTCACGCAACATACCTGCCCGGCGTGGCAAATGTCTGGGCAGACACTCTGTCTCGGCGACAGAGCACTCTAGTAGAATGGTCTCTCAAGCAAACCGTCTTTCAAGAGATGATTGCAGAGCCATACCTTCCACAAGTGAACTTTTTCGCGTCAGAGGCGACTCACAAGTTGCCTCAATTCCTCACACGCCGGAGCCAGACTCCGGCGGGAGGACCGGACACATTTCTGGTAGACTGGAACAAATGGAGCTCCATTTATCTGTTTCCACCTCCAGACGCATCCTTAATGTGCAAAGTAATTCTCAAACTATGGGATTATCGGGGCATGGTATCGATGATCACGCCTCTGTGGCCGGCCCAAGTGTGGTACAACCAATTGAAGACGTGGTGCGAGAACCCGGTGTCGCTCCCGATCTCGTACTTCCACTTGGACACAATTGGAAACCTGAAGACCTCGCTGACTTTTGCCTTGTGGATATTCAGAAGGCCAAGTGGTTAGTACCGTTTGGGGAAAGTGTAACTCACAAGTTGATTAATCAGTACTAGCAGGGGTACCCGGCGTTGCCCTGGTTTAAATTCTACCATTTTTTATGAACACATGAAACATCTATTTAACCTTATTTAATAATAATACTGTAACACCATAATCACCATCACTACTACCACCACTACTACTACCATAATCATCATCATCAATCACTACAACCACAATCATCACAATACTACTACTACCATAATCACCGGCCTCAATATTTAATAATAATACTGTACCACCATAATCACCATCACTACTACAACCACTACTACTACCATAATCACCATCATCAATCACTACTACCACAATCATCACAATACTACTACTACCATAATCACCGGCCTCGACCTCCTTGAGCCTCATTAAACGTCGACCTCGATTTCGGCCGCTAAATGACCTCCGATTTTGGATCTGACCTCATCCGTAACCCCATTTTGGGGAGCTGCGAATAACTTTCGTTCCATACACCTTTTCGATCGGAGGCCTCCTGCCCCAAACGGCCATTTTTTCAATTTTGTTTCAATTTCGGCCTCGAAACGACCTCCGATCGTGGCCTCGCCCCCTCTATGACCTGACCCAGGTCAATTGACACCCACATGCAAAGTTTCAGCTCCCCAGGTCCAAAACTGCGGCCGCCTATTAAGAACACACAGACAGACAGACACACGAACTGATCTATTAATATATATATAAGATACTCCATCAACCCAAAGACAGTACCAATCACATTGGAAGGCATTTACTACCTGGATTGTAGAAACTGACCAACAGCAGTCCTCAGTGGCTCTGATATTTAAATATCTAAATTATTTTTTCGAAAGACGTTCATTGTCAGTTGTTAAATTAAGGAATCACCTCACCGCTATGCTATCCGGATGCCTTTATTCGATTTAACAGGCCTTTCCATACCTGAGGCGGAGGAGAAGGGGTTCATGCTTGCATGCTTCCGGCTTCGTCCCCCACCGCGTCAACTCTTGATTTAGCCCTCAATGTGCTTCACTCACATAGGTATTGTCACCATCCTGCTTACGAGTTAAAGTTAAAGAAGGCTGTTTTTCTTATGGCCCTGGCCATGGGTAACAGCGTATCTGAGTTGGCTGCGATGAGTTCTGAACCATCTAGCCTACGGTTTTCTAGGCGTGATATATGAGTATAGCTCCTACTCATAATTTTGTGGCTAAAAACGAACATGCTAATCATGTATTTTCTGAGTTTGAGGTCCCAGCCCTCAAGCACGGCGATAAACACCACCTACTGTGTCCGGTGAAATCGCTGATTACTTATAAGCAGGAATCTCGACCATCTCAGGCCGGGTCATACGTTTATCACGCGGTACTTGTCCGTGAATCTCATGAAACCTAATCTACAATGTGTTGCTCTCAGGCAGAAAGTCTAGTTTTTAAGCTATTTCCATGTACAAAGAAGGGGGGAGGGGGGGGGGGGAGGGGGGAGTGTTCTAGCTAAGACCTCCTATCTGCCTCCTATGTGATACACTGGATATGTAAGATTAGGCTCATGTGATAACCCGTTCCTAGGACTTAAGACAGTCTAGTCAGGAAAACTTTTATTTTAGTACTTTAATATTGGCAATAAGAGTATTTATTTTGTACTTATTAATTTTAAGAATACTTGCAAGTGCATAGTACAAACTATTTTGTAATAGAGTACCTGTTATACGAATGATGTCGTATTTTATATCAGTATTTTCTATGTAAGAATATTGATTTATTTATCATATGCTATATGTATAGTTTATGAGTGTTGTTTCCTACTGTTCTATCAAACGTCAGGTTACAACACAATAGGCTAACCCTTAATAAACGCCGCCTGTCCCCCTGTTCTATTTTTCTATTAAACATTGATCTTTTTGTGTGTTTTTGCTTTGACCTTAATAATTTGTTAGTGGTTCTGATCTTCTTGATGAATGTCCCCCTCCAGACTTGTGACATCAGGCGCATCGTCAATGATGGAAGGGCCACTAATAAATTATAGGTTTGAGTCCCGAAGGGAAGAAGGAAAACATAATATTTAATAGTGGCCCCGGAATCATTGACGATTCCGGCCCTCCCACCATCCCCTTCCCATTTATCTGCTGTATTGAAAGAAAGTCTTAATATATCAGTGAAGGATATTTGCGCCCAGATAAGAGCTGGATGACGCGCACATTAGACAGCAGACGCCTGAGAAGCGCATTAAGCTGGATCATGTTCAATGTTTTGATTATTTTATTTTTTACTAGTTTTTTCTAGTTGTGGTACCCTCATTATAAGGACGAGTCTGTGAGTGGTTTTGTTATATTTAAGAGCGCTTCGCTCACAATGTGTGGCAATCGTATTTTTTACTCTCCTAGGCGGGTCGTTTGAACGGCGAGCCTTGAGTTCAAAGATTGGCCATTACCATCGTCAATAATTCTGGGGCCACTACTAAATATTAGGTTTTCCTTTTTCCCTTCGGGACTCAATCCTATAATCCTCCCATAATCTACTTTCAGATCGCCAGTATGGTTCCCTTAAGGGCTGCTCTACTGGTGATCTCCTAGCTTATCTTACTAACTCTTGGTCAAACTGTTTCAAGAATTGCGCTAGACATATCGAAAGCCTTTAATAGAGTTTAGCACAAGTCTCTCATTTCCAAACTATCTTCGTTCGGTTTCTACCCCTCTATTTATGCCTTTGTCATTAATTTCCTTTCCGACCGTTCCATAGCTTCAGTTGTGGACGGGCATAAATCACTTCCTCAACCAATAAACTTCCGTATTCCTCAGGGTTCTGTCCTGTTTTCAATTATCTTTCTAATATTTATTAACCCTTGTCTAGCGCCGCCGGACTTAAGTCGGTCTAGAGAAGAAAGGACTATGTGGCGGGGACCGACTTCAGGCGGTGTGCAATTTTGAGCAATAGTTGGCTCTGAGAGAGAGACGAGCGGTGGGAGGAGCGTAGGTCGGCTCTGACCGTTCGGCACGGGTCCCGCGCGGAAACTGCCGTCCCCTCCACACACATCCACACTCACTGCCTCCCTAGACAGGGAATTTTGTAAGGAAATTACCAGTGGTGGGCGTGGGTGCACCGATTTGGCGCTCTGCTCTCTGCGATCCGGTGCGCACTACCAATATAGAGGAGCGCGGAGCGAGGAACGGCAAAAATTTGAACTCGGAGTGCAGGCGGGGAGCGCAGCTTGAATTTTGCACACCACATACTGGTGTGCTTCTCACTCTTAGTCAGGCAAGCCTGCTCGGACAGAGTCTTTAAGCCACACCCTGACTCACAATGCTCACAAAAACGGTAAACTGTGGCACAATAACAAGCATACAGAGATGATAAACCCCTAGCTGTTAATCTGCCAGGTGGCAGAGGTCTAGCCGGAAGGATATAGGCTTCGGATACCCGGGCTGAGCCACCTGCTCTAGCCTAGGGACGTTCCCAGGTCTGTGCGCCAAATTACTCTAATTGAAAGGGTGCTCTCTTGAGAGACTCAGATCGCAAGTATCTGACTCTCTCCTGGCGACCCTAAAACAAAAGCAAGACGTGCTAGCGCAGTGCTGAGTGGACTAGGCAAGGGCCCTCACACAACACAACACTAGACACACAGGGACACAGACAAGAAAATGCCCCCAGACTCCCATGGGTATCCTAGTATAGTCGTGCGGGTCCACAGGACGCGCACCAGCAGACTTTACTTGAAGGATCGCAAAAAGCCTCCCCTCCGGTCTAGCCCCTGCTAACCTGACACAAGAACACTCTAGCAAGCATGAAACCACCAAATATGAGACAACAAAAAAGCTTCCTAGGTCTCATAAACAATTACGTCTCTGCATAAGGCCCAAAATCCTATCTAGTTATCAGAGATCGTCGTTAATACAATAATAGATATAAGGTCTATCAAGGGGATGGGATAATTAAATAGATTGGTGAAGTAGTGGAAGGAAGGTATACAAAGTAAGAGAGAAAGTTTCTAAGTGGGGTTGAGAGGGATAGATATCAAGGGGGTCCGAAGGGTACGACAGTGAGGTGAGCTCTGAGTCTTGAATCTGTCTGGACCCCGCCCTAGGCATGCAGAATACATCCCATGCTTGGCAACACTCAACATAATTGCCAGGTCAAAATCCTCTACCCCGTGCGTGAGTCGAAACTAAGCCTAACGTTGCAATCAAATGCATATGGCAACGCTTCAGGCTCGTCCCAAGCTGGCAAGCGAAGCACCGTCCCAAGCCGGTCTCTCTCTCCCGCTCGTCTCCTCCCGCCCTCACCAAACTTACATCTTATATATTATAATGAAACAATCAACTATCGAGAATAAAATATACTAAGATGCGTTGGTTAAGAATAAGGGAAGCTTCAAGCTGTGAAACAACATAAGAATATCCCAGACATTAGTTACGTTGTCGTAGGATATATACTAAGGAAAAGCCTGCCGACCGGCTGCCACCAGCGGGTTTCTAAACGGCTGGGCAGCCGACGCGCGTGCATGCCCGCACGTGGCTACTATGCAGAAGCGTCACACCTCCCCCAAGATATAAGACCCTTGACTAAGTTCTTCATATCTAACAGAAAGCTTCTCATAGTACCACACACTGTTGCGACACAAGGCACTATATATAAAAAAAATAAAGACTGTTGCGCTCCACCGAGCAAGTTCAACTAACTTAGCGACAATAAGCGAAAACATTCAACTTAGATACTGCTACAACATCTTATACAAAATTCTACACGTTATACAAAATAAAGAGTTTTTATAAGGTTTTTGCTTTTTTAATTTGTTTTTTTTCGGCTGAACTACAGTGACAGCCTATTTTCCTCCACACTCAACCCTCAATCCTGTGGCAGTCTAACCAACATCATCCACCCTTGATAGACAATCCGCTATCACGTTATCAGAACCGGCAATATGGTGTATGTCCAGATTATACTCCTGAAGCATGAGTGACCACCTGGTCAGCCTCATATTCCGGTTATGAAACTGATTCAAAAATTTCAGAGGGTGATGATCGGTATAAACCACTACGACTGGTCCGAAAGTAGGAACATATACATCGAAGTGCCTGAGCGCCAGCACTATCGCCAGGAGTTCTTTTTCAATTACAGTGTAATTCCTTTGTGCACTATTGAATTTTTTACTGTAAAAACTCACTGGATGTTCGATACCTTCATCATCAGTCTGTAACAAGACAGCCCCAGCCCCTACGCCACTGGCATCAGTCGCCAGCTGAAAAGGTCTGCTGAAGTCCGGGGCCCTGAGTATGGGGTGGGTACATAACAGGTGTTTCACCAAGGAAAACGCCTCTGCACACTCAGGAGACCACCGGAACTTCTTGTCCTTAGATAATAAGTCAGTTAAAGGTGCAAGTACAGTCGAATAGCCTTTGATGAAGCGACGATAATAGCCTATCATACCTAGAAACCGCATGATTTGTTTCTTAGTCGTAGGCTGGGGAAACTGATCGATGGCTTTGATCTTTGTCTGTGGAGGGCACACCTGACCCATCCCCACCTCGAACCCCAGGTACAAAACTGTGGCTTTGACAAAATCGCACTTACCCAGGTTTACCACCAAACCTGCTTCATTCAGTTTATTAAAAAGCTGTCCGATGTGAGCACAGTGACTGTTAAAATCATCGTCGTATATTATGACATCATCTAGGTACACCGTACAGTTGGGAATGTCGGCTACAATGTCGTTCATTCATTTCTGAAACGTTGCAGGGGCATTTTTCAGCCCGTATGGCATAATATGGCAACGATATGTGGCACCGTCCACCACAAACCCACACACCTCTCGCGCTCGCTCAGACAAGGGCACTTGCCAATAACCCTTAACAAGGTCTATCTTAGTGAGGAACTTGGCTTTTCCTATCTTATCAACACTGTCGTCCACGCGAGGGAGAGGGTAGGCATTTGTGGGGGTTAAACCATTCAACCTGCGGAAATCTATACAAAACCGCACCTTGCCATCTGGTTTGGGCTGCAGTGTGACTGGGGAAGTCCACCTTACTGCACCCTCAGAAATCAGCCCACGTTTCAGCATATAATCCAGCTCTTCCCTAAGTGCTGGTAATTTAATAGGGGGAACACGGTATGGCACTGATTTAAAGGGCGGGTGGTCCCCAACATCGACATCCTGCACTGCTTGAGTAGTGAGGCCAGGATGCTCCGCGAAAACAGCTGGGTTTGAATCAAACAAGTGCTGCACAGCTACACGCTGTTGCTCAGGCAGGTGCAATATCAACTCGTGAGCCACTTGTCTAGAATTACCCGCCCACTGATCCGCGGAAACATGACAATCCCAATTATCCTCCCCCGCAGCTTGACTGTCCCTTCCTCCTTCTCCACCACGATCGCTGCAGATCAACACCGGGACAGTGAGAGGCTCGGCGGGGCGCCTCACATACTCTTTCATCAGATTTACATGGCAAAGTTGGTTCTTTTTCTTACGATCAGGAGTAGCTACTAAATAGTCTAGATCAGAAACCTTCCTTACAACCCGATACGGACCAGAATACTTGGCAGACAAGGGGTGTCCCACCAGAGGCAGTAGTATCAGTACCTCCTGATCTACTTCAAACTCCCTCAGCTTCACCTTCTGGTCGTATCTGTCCTTCATCTGAGCTTGTGAACTCTTAAGGTTCCGACCTGCTACCTCCAGGCTCTTTAGCATTCTCTCACGGCTTACAACAACATACTTTAGAAGCGAGCATGGCTTTGTGACTCCCTCCCAGATCTCCTTGACTATGTGGAGGGGCCCCCTGACCCTGTGTCCAAAAACCAACTCGTTCGGGCTAAATCCCAAGCTCTCCCCAGGTACTTCTCTCGCAGCAAATAAAACGTATGGGAGCCTAGATCCCAGTCCTTCCCATTTTCCATGCAATAACACCGCAACATACTCTTGAGAGTCGAGTGCCACCTTTCCAAAAGTCCCTGACTCTCGGGATGGTAGGTAGATGACACCACAGACACTATCCCATGTTGCTGCATGGTCTGCTTAAACAGAGCAGAAGTAAAATTGGATCCCTGATCAGACTGGATCTCCTGAGGGTAGCCATAACGAGAGAAATAGACAAGTAGGTTTTTGACAACAGTCTTAGCCATCCCGTTGCGCATGGGGTAAGCATCTGGATACCGTGTTGCTACATCCATTACAGTTATTGCCGGCACGAGTGGGGGGCAATGGGCCAACCATATCGATAACTACTTTGCTGAAGGGCGGCCCAATGACAGGGATGGGTTGTAACGGGGCTCTCGGGATGACCTGATTGGGTTTCCCAACAACTTGACAAGTGTGACACTGTGACACCCATGACACGACAATCGCCTTTAACCCTTATTTAGCGGCGAGCAACATAAGTCGAGTTAAATAAAGCTGGACTATGTGGCGGCGCTCGACATAACTCGAGTGGCAATTTCAGCACGTAATGTGGCTGAGAGAGAGAGACAAGTGGTGGCAGGAGACTAGCGAGCGTATGACTGCTCCAGACCACCGCGGCGAACCTACTGACACAAATCTCAGCTCCCTCCTCCCTCTCTCACTCGCTACATACTCAATTATGTACTGAAAGTACCGAATTACCTGCTTTTTGCACTCGCGTTGCACGGTTATTGCAAGAAAACTATCCATCATACAAGGATCGTTATGGTGTCATTCGAAAGCTCTGTTTATGCCCTTTCAGGGATAGGTACTTGTTTTACGTTCTGGGTCTTATTTAGGCATGAAAATGATCACGTAAACAGCCCTATTTTGGCTAAAAACACCCCGCTGTGCGGTACACATAAATAAACCGCATAGGCCGCTCGTAAGGTGTTAACCCAGGCCACCAGAAAAGCTTGCTCAGAGCTGCCTCCGTCTTACGTGCCCCCAGGTGCCCTGCCAAAGGCACATCATGAGCTAATCTCGATAAGCTCTCACGGCACACCCTCGGTACTACTAACTGGTCCACTAATCCTGACCCGCCATCCTACTTTTTCTTGGGATCCTGATGTCTCCGATACAAGATCCCCTCGGACAAGAAAAAATCACCAGGCTGCGCATCCCCATCGCTCTCCAGTTCGACAGCACCATTACCACACGCCCTGACTTCAGGATCTTCCAGCTGCGAGATTATCCAAGTTCATCTTAAATAATTTATTTCCACCTCCAATGTCCCGCTGAGCCATCCTTTCTTCACGCTGCGCATAACGATGCTGTCGCAGAGTCTCTTCCTGCCCTGCACCTGCACTAGCGGTGACAGGCCCCGGGGCCTCTCCAGACTCTAACATAGGTGCCAATAATGAGTCACCAAGACACACTGCCGGCTCAAAACTCTCCAATTGACCAACACTTCCCGTTTTCTTGTGACCTTTCCTCCGCAGTTTGATAGACTGAGGTGGTGGCTGCAAGGCTCCGGATGTCTGAGAACGCGTCACAACACACGCCATGGTTTGTACGCTACACTTCTCAACCCACTCCTGTTCCTCCCTACTGAAGTCGGCCGCCTTCTCGGCAACGACCAAGGGTGAAACCTTAGAAGCAGGCACCGCAAAGTCGTTGCCGAGGAGGAGGTCGACGCCCCCAACAGGCAAGTTCTCTACAATTCCGACATCCAGCTCCTTCACCACACCACCCACCTCCAGATCCATCCGCACCAGCGGGTAGGACTTCGTAGCATTGATCCCCTGAACTACCATCACCCGAGCAGCGTTAATCGGTCTACCAGTAAAGTTCCTTAACAAGGTCTGAGAAGCCCCAGTATCACGCAATAGCTTAACTCCTCGCCTTTCGCCAGCCCACCTCACAAAACCATGCCCTCTATGACCCCCAAAGACGTCGCGGACAGGGTTCGAGCCTTCCGGACTCTTGAACACAGGCTGTGTCCCAACCTCTGACGAACTACCTTTGGCAAACTCAGAAGATATAGGCGACACCCCTATGCTGCAGGCCAATGACACAACCTTGTTTGGTGGCTTGTTCGGACAAGCATTTGCAAAGTGACCCTCCTTGTGACATGCAAAGCACTCTTTACTCTTTGGTTTCCCTTGGGAGTGGGAGGTACCATTAGACTTCTTATACGGGACGGTATTTGGTTTATGTTCAGTTTTATTGTCAGTGCTAGATGGTTTTGTGTATTTATGTGTATCAAAATTCTTGGGAGGGGGAGGGCTACGATCCTTTGCACCTGACTCACTCCTAGCTGCTGCTCCGCACCCTCGAATTAATGACAGTCGGAGGTCAGCCATTTCTGCTGCCTCCTGGAGAGTTCTAGGATTTTTTTCCTTTATATATAATGTTAAGTCTGTTAAGGCCTGTTAAGGCCTGTGCACTTAAAGAACTGCTCCAAGAGAACCAGCTCACTCAACTCCTCAAAAGTAGCTGCCCTCTCAGAATGCAGCCAATATCGTAGTGCATCAGACAAGTCCCGGGCGTGTTCTAGGAAGGTACTATCCTTGCCCTTAGTAACACCCCGAAACTTCAAGCGGTAAGTTTCTGGTTGTAACTCATAGGCCCGTAGAACAGCCTTCTTTAGCTCATCATAAACTACACAGGACTCTAAAGGTAGTGCATCATACGCTTTTAGCCCCTTTCCTAGGAGTCTTGATGAAACTATTGCTGCCCACTTTTCCTGAGGCCACTGGTGTTCCTGACACTTCTTCTCAAATCGGATAAAAAACTCAGCCACACCTAATTCATCGAACACAGGAACTAGTTTAAGCAGGTGCGACAATGATTGGTCCCGATGTCTGTTACCTCCCCCAATATTTCGCCCTGATACCTCCACTCGAGATCTCTCCAGCTCCCTGTCAGCCCGATACCTAGTAGACTCTGCCTGCAGTTCAGCCTTTCGTATAGCAACCTCAGCCTGAGCTCTAGCATCCTCAGCCTGCACACTAACCTGTCTTTCGGCGGCCTCAACCTGAGCTCTAGCGGCCTCAACCTTGGCCATCTCAAGCCGAAACAACAAATCTGGAGTCAACCCTTGAGGAGGGGAAGGTGCATTTAATGGAGAGGGTCCCTGTGATTGAATTCCACGCTGCCATTGACCATCAACTTGGGGGTATGTACTAAATTCAGGCACCCTGACGTTTGATATGGGGGTAGAGTGGAGGGGGGGCTGGGGACCGGGGCCCCCAGTCGCCTCTCCACCCAGGTCTCTCCCTTCTAAACCCAATATCAAAGTCCTCAGCTGATCTTTCCTCATGCCACTTAAACCCTGGTGACCCTGAAGACCTGCCACACACTTTAACACCTTACGAGCGGCCTACGCGGTTTATTTATATGTACCGCCCAGCGGGGTGTTTTTACCCAAAATAGGGCTGTTTACATGATAATTTTCATGCCTAAATAAGACCCAGAGCGTAAAACAAGTATCTATCCCTGAAAGGGCATAAACAGAGCTTTCCAATGACACCATAACGATCCTTTTATGATGGCTAGTTTTCTTGCAACAACCGTGCAACGCGAGTGCAAAAAGCATGTAATTCGGCACTTTCCCCATACAATTCCGTATATAGCGAGTGAGAGAGGGAGGGAGGAGGTGGGATTCGTGTCAGTAGGTTCGCCGCGGTGGTCTGGAGCAGTCATACGCTCGCTACTCTCCTGCCACCACTTGTCTCTCTCTCTCAGCAACATTACGTGCTGAAATTGCCAAACGACCTATGTCGAGCGCCGCCAGATAGTCCAGATTTATTATACTCGACTTATGTTGTGCCCCGACAGTTATGGGTTAAGCCATACTTATTCAGTTTCAACACCCTGGCAGCGGTAAGGGGCACCTCTAAAAATCTTCTAGCACCCTCCTCGCTATCGACTAGCCACTCCACAGGTCTTTCTCCCTCCGAGCCCGTATCGTGACCTGACCCATCACTGTGTTCTGATGTATTAGACATGTTTGTGTACTGCAGTAATTATCACGGTTATAGAATGTGCCTTATCTCCTATGCAAGTATGTATATACTAATGGTATTTAAAGTCTTTAATGTGTTATATTGGTTGCTCCAAAAAAAAACTCTATGTCCACTGTATTCCTCTAATCATAAGGAATCTCAAAACAAATGACCACTATATTCCTCTGTTCAGTAAATCCTATGCAAGGTCGCCATTTGTTACGTCCTGGGATATATAAACACTGGGCTCTTTCTATTGGACTAGGTATGCGGCAACGAGCAACAACGGAAAACGCTAGATCCAACCGTTATCTATAAACCCAGGCAACAAACCACCCTAAACCGTCAAGAGTCCTGCCTGGACAACGAGGTATCCTATGACTCGGTTACAGGGTGCACGCACTATAGACTGCTGATAGTCAAGCAGGCTATATAAAAGATCACACAATTAAGTTGACTTAAAGCTTCAAGGAAAAGATAGATAACGGAATTAAATTGCAGAAACAATTTAATAACAAACTAGAAGAAAGTACATTTAACGTTACGTTAATTAATACAACTAATCACCCCTGCGTGAAAGAAGGTGAAAGCAAACAGTCCTCAAAACATCGTACAGGTAGACAAGATGCAGGTTTCTAAACTGCATGCGGCTACTGTAGGATCTGATGCTTAGCAAAGAAAGTACGTTACGGATTTAGAGAACTCTTAACTCATAAGCAGGAATAAATACTAGTGATAGGCCATACAGTGTATAATGGCATAGGTATAATTAAATAAAGGCAGCAACTCGCAACATAACCACATACAGGTGTGCTTCTCACTCTTAGTCAGGCAAGCCTGCTCGGACAGAGTCTCTAAGCCACACCCTGACTCACAATGCTCACAAAAACGGTAAACTGTGGCACAATAACAAGCATACAGAGATGATAAACCCCTAGCTGTTAATCTGCCAGGTGGCAGAGGTCTAGCCGGAAGGATATAGGCTTCGGATACCCGGGCTGAGCCACCTGCTCTAGCCTAGGGACGTTCCCAGGTCTGTGCGCCAAATTACTCTAATTGAAAGGGTGCTCTCTTGAGAGACTCAGATCGCAAGTATCTGACTCTCTCCTGGCGACCCTAAAACAAAAGCAAGATGTGCTTGCGCAATGCTGAGTGGACTAGGCAAGGGCCCTCACACAACACAACACTAGACACACAGGGACACAGACAAGAAAATGGCCCCAGACTCCCACGGGTATCCTAGTAAAGTCGTGCGGGTCCACTGGACTCGCACCAGCAGACTTTACTTGAAGGATCGCAAAAAGCCTCCCCTCCGGTCTAGCCCCTGCTAACCTGACACAAGAACACACTAGCAAGCATGAAACCACCAAATATGAGACAACAAAAAAGCTTCCTAGGTCTCATTAACAATTACGTCTTTGCATAAGGCCCAAAATCCTATCTAGTTATCTGAAAGCTCATCGTTAGTACAATAATAGATATAAGGTCTATCAAGGGGATGGGATAATTAAATAGATTGGTGAAGTAGTGGAAGGAAGGTATACAAAGTAAGAGAGAAAGTTTCTAAGTGGGGTTGAGAGGGATAGATATCAAGGGGGTCCGAAGGGTACGACAGTGAGGTGAGCTCTGAGTCTTGAATCTGTCTGCACTCCGCCCTAGGCATGCAGAATACATCCCATGCTTGGCAACACTCAACACAGTTGCCGGGTCAAAATCCTCTACCCCGTGCGTGAGTCGAAACTAAGCCTAACGTTGCAATCAAATGCATATGGCAACGCTTCAGGCTCGTCCCAAGCTGGCAAGCGAAGCACCGTCCCAAGCCGGTCTCTCTCTCCCGCTCGTCTCCTCCCGCCCTCACTAAACTTACATCTTATATATTATAATGAAACAATCAACTATCGAGAATAAAATATACTAAGATGCGTTGGTTAAGAATAAGGGCAGCTTCAAGCTGTGAAACAACCTAAGAAAATCCCAGACATTAGTTACGTTGTCGTAGGATATATACTAAGGAAAAGCCTGCCGACCGGCTGCCACCAGCCGGTTTCTAATCGGCTGGGCAGCTGACGCGCGCGCATGCCCGCACGTGGATACTATGCAGAAGCGTCACACCTTCCCCAAGATATAAGACCCTTGACTAAGTTCTTCATATCTAACAGAAAGCTTCTCATAGTACCACACACTGTTGCGACACGAGGCACTATATATAAAAAAAATAAAGACTGTTGCGCTCCACCGAGCAAGTTCAACTAACTTAGCGACAATAAGCGAAAACATTCAACTTAGATACTGCTACAACATCTTATACAAAATTCTACACGTTATAAAAAATAAAGAGTTTTTATAAGGTTTTTGCTTTTTTAATTTGTTTTTTCGGCTGAACTACAGTGACAGCCTATTTTCCCTATCAACCCTCAATCCTGTGGCAGTCTAACCAACATCATCCACCCTTGATAGACAATCCGCTATCACGTTATCAGAACCGGCAATATGGCGTATGTCCAGATTATACTCCTGAAGCATGAGTGACCACCTGGTCAGCCTCATATTCCGGTTATGAAACTGATTCAAGAATTTCAGAGGGTGATGATCGGTATAAACCACTACGACTGGTCCGAAAGCAGGAACATATACATCGAAGTGCCTGAGCGCCAGCACTATCGCCAGGAGTTCTTTTTCAATTACAGAGTAATTCCTTTGTGCACTATTTAATTTTTAATGTAAAAACTCACTGGATGTTCGATACCTTCATCATCTGTCAGTAACAAGACAGCCCCAGCCCCTACGCCACTGGCATCAGTCGCCAGCTGAAAAGGTCTGCTGAAGTCCGGGGCCCTGAGTATGGGGTGGGTACATAACAGGTGTTTCACCAAGGAAAACGCCTCTGCACACTCAGGAGACCACCGGAACTTCTTGTCCTTAGATAATAAGTCAGTTAAAGGTGCAAGTACAGTCGAATAGCCTTTGATGAAGCGACGATAATAGCCTATCATACCTAGAAACCGCATGATTTGTTTCTTAGTCGTAGGCTGGGGAAACTGATCGATGGCTTTGATCTTTGTCTGTGGAGGGCACACCTGACCCATCCCCACCTCGAACCCCAGATACAAAACTGTGGCTTTGACAAAATCGCACTTACCCAGGTTTACCACCAAACCTGCTTCATTCAGTTTATTAAAAAGCTGTCCGATGTGAGCACAGTGACTGTTAAAATCATCGTCGTATATTATGACATCATCTAGGTACACCGTACAGTTGGGAATGTCGGCTACAATGTCGTTCATTCATTTCTGAAACGTTGCAGGTGCATTTTTCAGCCCGTATGGCATAACATGGCAACGATATGTGGCACCGTCCACCACAAACCCACACACCTCTCGCGCTCGCTCAGACAAGGGCACTTGCCAATAACCCTTAACAAGGTCTATCTTAGTGAGGAACTTGGCTTTTCCTATCTTATCAACACTGTCGTCCACGCGAGGGAGAGGGTAGGCATTTGTGGGGGTTAAACCATTCAACCTGCGGAAATCTATACAAAACCGCACCTTGCCATCTGGTTTGGGCTGCAGTGTGACTGGGGAAGTCCACCTTACTGCACCCTCAGAAATCAGCCCACGTTTCAGCATATAATCCAGCTCTTCCCTAAGTGCTGGTAATTTAATAGGGGGAACACGGTATGGCACTGATTTAAAGGGCGGGTGGTCCCCAACATCGACATCGTGCACCGCTTGAGTAGTGAGGCCATGATGCTCCGCGAAAACAGCTGGGTTTGAATCAAACAAGTGCTGCACAGCTACACGCTGTTGCTCAGGCAGGTGCAATATCAACTCGTGAGCCACTTGTCTAGAATTCCCCGCCCACTGATCCGCGGAAACATGACAATCCCAATTATCCTCCCCCGCAGCTTGACTGTCCCTTCCTCCTTCTCCACCACGATCGCTGCAGATCAACACCGGGACAGTGAGAGGCTCGGCGGGGCGCCTCACATACTCTTTCATCAGATTTACATGGCAAAGTTGGTTCTTTTTCTTACGATCAGGAGTAGCTACTAAATAGTCTAGATCAGAAACCTTCCTTACAACCCGATACGGACCAGAATACTTGGCAGACAAGGGGTGTCCCACCAGAGGCAGTAGTATCAGTACCTCCTGATCTACTTCAAACTCCCTCAGCTTCACCTTCTGGTCGTATCTGTCCTTCATCTGAGCTTGTGAACTCTTAAGGTTCCGACCTGCTACCTCCAGGCTCTTTAGCATTCTCTCACGGCTTTCAACAACATACTTTAGAAGCGATCATGGCTTTGTGAATCCCTCCCAGATCTCCTTGACTATGTGGAGGGGCCCCCTGACCCTGTGTCCAAAAACCAACTCGTTCGGGCTAAATCCCAAGCTCTCCCAAGGTACTTCTCTCGCAGCAAATAAAACGTATGGGAGACCTAGATCCCAGTCCTTCCCATTTTCCATGCAATAACACCGCAACATACTCTTGAGAGTCGAGTGCCACCTTTCCAAAAGTCCCTGACTCTCGGGATGGTAGGCAGATGACACCACAGACACTATCCCATGTTGCTGCATGGTCTGTTTAAACAGAGCAGAAGTAAAATTGGATCCCTGATCAGACTGGATCTCCTGAGGGTAGCCATAACGAGAGAAATAGACAAGTAGGTTTTTGACAACAGTCTTAGCCATCCCGTTGCGCATGGGGTAAGTATCTGGATACCGTGTTGCTACATCCATTACAGTTAGTAAAAATTTATTGCCGGCACTAGTGGGGGGCAATGGGCCAACCATATCGATAACTACTTTGCTGAAGGGCGGCCCAATGACAGGGATGGGTTGTAACGGGGCTCTCGGGATGACCTGATTGGGTTTCCCAACAACTTGACAAGTGTGACACTGTGACACCCATGACACGACACTCGCCTTTAACCCAGGCCACCAGAAAAGCTTGCTCAGAGCTGCCTCCGTCTTACGTGCCCCCAGGTGCCCTGCCAAAGGCACATCATGAGCTAATCTCAATAAGCTCTCACGGCACACCCTCGGTACTACTAACTGGTCCACTAATCCTGACCCGCCATCCCACTTTTTCTTGGGATCCTGATGTCTCCGATACAAGATCCCCTCGGACAAGAAAAAATCACCAGGCTGCGCATCCCCATCGCTCTCCAGTTCGACAGCACCATTACCACACGCCCTGACTTCAGGATCTTCCAGCTGCAAGGAACATATATCAGTAGGTGCGAGATTATCCAAGTTCATCTTAAATAATTTATTTCCACCTCCAATGTCCCGCTGAGCCATCCTTTCCTCACGCTGCCTGTCGCAGAGTCTCTTCCTGCCCTGCACCTGCACTAGCGGTGACAGGCCCCGGGGCCTCTCCAGACTCTAACATAGGTGCAATAATGAGTCACCAAGAAACACTGCCGGCTCAAAACTCTCCAATTGACCAACACTTCCCGTTTTCTTGTGACCTTTCCTCCGCAGTTTGATAGACTGAGGTGGTGGCTGCAAGGCTTCGGATGTCTGAGAACGCGTCACAACACACGCCATGGTTTGTACGCTACACTTCTCAACCCACTCCTGTTCCTCCCTACTGACGTCGGCCGCCTTCTCGGCAACGACCAAGGGTGAAACCTTAGAAGCAGGCACCGCAAAGTCGTTGCCGAGGAGGAGGTCGACGCCCCCAACAGGCAAGTTCTCTACAATTCCGACATCCAGCTCCTTCGCCACACCACCCACCTCCAGATCCATCCGCACCAGCAGGTACGACTTTGTAGCATTGATCCCCTGAACTACCATCACCCGAGCAGCGTTAATCAGTCTACCAGTAAAGTTCCTTAACAAGGTCGGAGAAGCCCCAGTATCACGCAATAGCTTAACTCCTCGCCTTTCGCCAGCCCACCTCACAAAACCATGCCCTCTATGACCCCCAAAGACGTCGCGGCCAGGGTTCGAGCCTTCCGGACTCTTGAACACAGGCTGTGTCCCAACCTCTGACGAACTACCCTTGGCAAATTCAGAAGATATAGGCGACACCCCTATGCTGCGGGCCAATGACACAACCTTGTTTGGTGGCTTGTTCGGACAAGCATTTGCAAAGTGACCCTCCTTGTGACATGCAAAGCACTCTTTACTCTTTGGTTTCCCTTGGGAGTGGGAGGTACCATTAGACTTCTTATACGGGACGGTATTTGGTTTATGTTCAGTTTTATTGTCAGTGCTAGATGGTTTTGTGTATTTATGTGTATCAAAATTCTTGGGGGGGGAGGGGTACGATCCTTTGCACCCGACTTACTCCTAGCTGCTGCTCCGCACCCTCGAATTAATGACAGTCGGAGGTCAGCCATTTCTGCTGCCTCCTGGAGAGTTCTTGGATTTGTTTCCTTTATATTTAATGTTAAGTCCCCGCCTGTGCACTTAAAGAACTGCTCCAAGAGAACCAGCTCACTCAACTCCTCAAAAGTAGCTGCCCTCTCAGAACGCAGCCAATGTCGTAGTGCATCAGACATGTCCCGGGCGTGTTCTAGGAAGGTACTATCCTTGCCCTTAGTAACACCCCGAAACTTCAAGCGGTAAGTTTCTGGTTGTAACTCATAGGCCCGTAGCACAGCCTTCTTTAGCTCATCATAAACTACACAGGACTCTAAAGGTAGTGCATCATACGCTTTTAGCCCCTTTCCTAGGAGTCTTGATGAAACTAATGCTACCCACTTTTCCTGAGGCCACTGGTGTTCCTGACACTTCTTCTCAAATCGGATAAAAAACTCAGCCACACCTAATTCATCGAACACAGGAACTAGTTTAAGCAGGTGCGACAATGATTGGTCCCGATGTCTGTTACCTCCCCCAATATTTCGCCCTGTTACCTCCACTCGAGATCTCTCCAGCTCCCTGTCAGCCCGATACCTAGTAGACTCTGCCTGCAGTTCAGCCTTTCGTATAGCAACCTCAGCCTGAGCTCTCGCAACCTCAGCCTGCACACTAACCTGTCTTTCGGCGGCCTCAACCTGAGCTCTAGCGGCCTCAACCTTGGCCATCTCAAGCCGAAACAACAAATCTGGAGTCAACCCTTGAGGAGGGGAAGGTGCATTTAATGGAGAGGGTCCCTGTGATTGAATTCCACGCTGCCATTGACCATCAACTTGGGGGTATGTACTAAATTCAGGCACCCTGACATTTGATATGGGGGTAGAGTGGAGGGGGGGCTGCGCACCGGGGCCCCCAGTCGCCTCTACACCCAGGTCTCTCCCTTCTAAACCCAATATCAAAGTCCTCAGCTGATCTTTCCTCATGCCACTTAAACCCTGGTGACCCTGAAGACCTGCCACACACTTTAAGCCATACTTATTCAGCTTCAACACCCTGGCAGCGGTAAGGGGCACCTCTAAAAATCTTCTAGCACCCTCCTCGCTATCGACTAACCACTCCACAGGTCTTTCTCCCTCCGAGCCCGTATCGTGACCTGACCCATCACTGTGTTCTGATGTATTAGACATGTTTGTGTACTGCAGTAATTATCACGGTTATAGAATGTGCCTTATCTCCTATGCAAGTATGTATATACTAATGGTATTTAAAGTCTTTAATGTGTTATATTGGTTGCTCCAAAAAAAAAACTCTATGTCCACTGTATTCCTCTAATCATAAGGTATCTCAAAACAAATGACCACTATATTCCTCTGTTCAGTAAATCCTATGCAAGGTCGCCATTTGTTACGTCCTGGGATATATAAACACTGGGCTCTTTCTATTGGACTAGGTATGCGGCAACGAGCAACAACGGAAAACGCTAGATCCAACCGTTATCTATAAACCCAGGCAACAAACCACCCTAAACCGTCAAGAGTCCTGCCTGGACAACGAGGTATCCTATGACTCGGTTACAGGGTGCACGCACTATAGACTGCTGATAGTCAAGCAGGCTATATAAAAGATCACACAATTAAGTTGACTTAAAGCTTCAAGGAAAAGATAGATAACGGAATTAAATTGCAGAAACAATTTTATAACAAACTAGAAGAAAGTACATTTAACGTTACGTTAATTAATACAACTAATCACTCCTGCGTGAAAGAAGGTGAAAGCAAACAGTCCTCAAAACATCGTACAGGTAGACAAGATGCAGGTTTCTAAACTGCATGCGGCTACTGTAGGATCTGATGCTTAGCAAAGAAAGTACGTTACGGATTTAGAGAACTCTTAACTCATCAGCAGGAATAAATACTAGTGATAGGCCATACAGTGTATAATGTCATAGGTATAATTAAATAAATAAAGCAACTCGCAACATAACCACATACAGGTGTGCTTCTCACTCTTAGTCAGGCAAGCCTGCTCGGACAGAGTCTCTAAGCCACACCCTGACTCACAATGCTCACAAAAACGGTAAACTGTGGCACAATAACAAGCATACAGAGATGATAAACCCCTAGCTGTTAATCTGCCAGGTGGCAGAGGTCTAGCCGGAAGGATATAGGCTTCGGATACCCGGGCTGAGCCACCTGCTCTAGCCTAGGGACGTTCCCAGGTCTGTGCGCCAAATTACTCTAATTGAAAGGGTGCTCTCTTGAGAGACTCAGATCGCAAGTATCTGACTCTCTCCTGGCGACCCTAAAACAAAAGCAAGACGTGCTAGCGCAGTGCTGAGTGGACTAGGCAAGGGCCCTCACACAACACAACACTAGACACACAGGGACACAGACAAGAAAATGCCCCCAGACTCCCACGGGTATCCTAGTAAAGTCTTGCGGGTCCACAGGACTCGCACCAGCAGACTTTACTTGAAGGATCGCAAAAAGCCTCCCCTCCGGTCTAGCCCCTGCTAACCTGACACAAGAACACACTAGCAAGCATGAAACCACCAAATATGAGACAACAAAAAAGCTTCCTAGGTCTCATTAACAATTACGTCTTTGCATAAGGCCCAAAATCCTATCTAGTTATCTGAGAGCTCGTCGTTAATACAATAATAGATATAAGGTCTATCAAGGGGATGGGATAATTAAATAGATTGGTGAAGTAGTGGAAGGAAGGTATACAAAGTAAGAGAGAAAGTTTCTAAGTGGGGTTGAGAGGGATAGATATCAAGGGGGTCCGAAGGGTACGACAGTGAGGTGAGCTCTGAGTCTTGAATCTGTCTGGACCCCGCCCTAGGCATGCAGAATACATCCCATGCTTGGCAACACTCAACACAGTTGCCGGGTCAAAATCCTCTACCCCGTGCGTGAGTCGAAACTAAGCCTAACGTTGCAATCAAATGCATATGGCAACGCTTCAGGCTCGTCCCAAGCTGGCAAGCGAAGCACCGTCCCAAGCCGGTCTCTCTCTCCCGCTCGTCTCCTCCCGCCCTCACTAAACTTACATCTTATATATTATAATGAAACAATCAACTATCGAGAATAAAATATACTAAGATGCGTTGGTTAAGAATAAGGGCAGCTTCAAGCTGTGAAACAACATAAGAATATCCCAGACATTAGTTACGTTGTCGTAGGATATATACTAAGGAAAAGCCTGCCGACCGGCTGCCACCAGCGGGTTTCTAAACGGCTGGGCAGCCGACGCGCGCGCATGCCCGCACGTGGCTACTATGCAGAAGCGTCACACTCTCATGAGGGACTCTGTCGAAAGCTTTACTGAAATCTATATATATAATATCATATGACTTGTCATTATCTACTGCTTCATATACCTCTGAGAAAAAACTAAGCAAATTAGTAAGGCAAGAACGTCCCTGAGTGAATCCATGCTGAGAAGAATTGATTAAGTTAAATGTTTCTAAGTGGTTTCTCATTTTCCTAGCAATAATTGACTCTAGTAGCTTTCCTATGATTGAAGTGAGACTAATGGGACGGTAATTGGATGCTATTGATTTATCACCTTTTTTGAAAATCGGAACTACATTTGCAAGCTTCCAAGCTTCTGGAACTATACCTGTTTCTAATGAATTGTTAAAAAGAAATGTTAATGGGTAACTTAACTCATCTCTGCATTCTTTTAATACTCTAGCATATACCTCATCGGGACCAGGCGATTTATGAGGTTTCAGTCTGTCAATTTCCTTAAGCACATCATTTCTACTTATAGTAACCGTACTTAACCTATTTTCTATACTATCGCTATATACCTTACGGACTTCTGGAATCTGTGCCAAATTTTCATTAGTGAAAACGGATAGAAACTGACTATTTAATGTACTGCACATTTCTAAATAATTTTCTGTCAATTCTCCTATCGAAGTTTTAAGGGGGCCTATTTTATCTCTAACTTTAGATTTATATAGCTGGTAAAAAGCCTTAGGGTTATTTTTTGAGTCATTGGCTATCCTGATTTTATAATTTCTTTTGTCTGTCCTTATACCTTTTTTAACCTCTCTTGATAGATTCTGATAGTAAGCAAGTAGGTGAATTTCGCCTTTCTTAATTTTTCGATATATTCCTCTCTTTTTTCCTAGAAGGTCTAATAGTCTATTATTCATCCATTTTTGGGTTGGTTCTGTGTTGATTTAAATTTTCTTTTGGGGATATATTTATTTTGCGCATTGTGGAGTGAAGAAATAAAATTAGTATATGTAGCTGTCAAATTATCCTGAGTTAAGACAGGTATCTGGGAGAGAGTATGTTCATTAGCGCACCTGGGTCCACTTAATAGTTTAACCATAGGATCGACTCTTAAGGCTCTTCTTAATCCACCATAATTGGCCTTTCTGAAATCTGGGATAAATGTCGTATTCTCTTTAGCCTTTCCTGTCCATTGTATGTTAAAATAAATTGATTTATGATCACTATTTCCTAGTTGGTCTCCTATCTCTACATTATTTATCATTTGTTCATTATTACTGAGAACTAAATCGAGGATATTATTACCTCTAGTAGGCGAGTCTATGAATTGAAATAAAAAACTATCCTGTACCGCCTCCATAAACTCTTTTGAATCTGAGTTGCCGATTTGATGCTGCCAATCAATATTCGGAAAATTAAAATCCCCCATAATACACACATTGCTAAACATTGATGCTATTTTCACTTCCTGCCATAAAGCTGTACCTTCGTTTCTACTCATATTTGGTGGTCTATAAATAACTCCCATAATTATGGTCTCACTACCTTCGCTAACCTCTACCCAAACACTTTCGTTATCAGTATTTAGTCTAATACCTGATTTAATACAGCTTTTTAAAGAACTCCTGACAAACACTGCTATTCCGCCGCCCCTCCTACTTGTTCGGTCGCGTTTAAACAAACTATATCCTGGTATATGGAATTCTGCTATAAAATGTCTTGATTCTGTATTAATCCATGTTTCAGTCAGTGCTATAATGTCTATATTTTCGTTGCTAACAAGTGCTCTAAGTTCATCCATTTTGTTACATAAACTCCTACAGTTTGTATAATATAATCGCAATGAATTTATTTTACTGGTATCGGATTTACCTTTATTTCTAACTGAATTCCCATCTTCTGTTACACCTTTAATATTTCTACTAGCAGTACAATTAAAATCCTGTGACTGATATTTTCTATTCCTATCTGATGTACCAGTACGGCAATTTACCCTATCTAGACAATTATTCTTACTCATATTCTCAGGCTTTATTTTCAGCGAAACCCCGCGACAATCCTATCTATTGACCTAGCTAAATTTGCCACCCCTTGCCGAGAAAGATGAACCCCGTCCTGTGCGTACAACTGATTGTTACCATAGAAACGGGTCCAGTTATCAAGGAATGGTATTGCATTTGCATTGCAGTATTTTTCCAGCCGACAATTGATACCAATTGCCCTAGATGACCATTCCTTGCTGATCCCTCTCCGTAGCAAGATACTGTGTACTACAGGTATGCCTCCTTTCCTCCTAACTTTATCTAACACCTCCCTGTACTGCCGAAGCAGTACTTCCGTCCTACCTTTACCAACATCATTGCTCCCTGTACTGAGACAGATAATGGGGCTATCTCCAATATCTTTCATGATGTAATCAATTTCCTCTAACACCTTCCCAACCCCGGCACCAGGCAGACAGACAAGCTTCCTAATATCAGTACAGGTGGACCTAGCTAAGTGTCTGACCATGGAGTCCCCAACAATTGAGAATGACTTGCCTCTCCTTGTCGATGACTTGGTAGCAGCTGCGGCAGCGGCAGGAACTCCTGGGGCAGCAGTTGAAGGTACTCCTGGCGGGGCAGCAGTCACAGCATTCCCTGTGTTTGGAGGCAACTTACTTACCTTTCTCCTGGTTTCCTCGCCGAAGGAAGCACTAGCAGCCTCACCATCACATTCGTCATCCAAGGTGATGAACTTGTTGCTGAGGGCAACTGGCCGCCGTAGAAATTTGCAGGTTGTTGCACTTGCTGGAACAACTGTCCAGGGAGCATCACGATCCCTAACAGCAGTTGCACTATCCTCACTTTTTTTGTCAGCCAAAGTCAGCTTTAAGGCCAAATTCTCGTCTTTGAGAGACTGCACCTCTCTCTCCACATTATCCAGCCTTTCTTGCAAAGCAAGACAAAGCTGGAGAATATGAGAGGAGGTAGCAATCTCGTCAACACCAGCCATTTTAAGAAAGCGTTAACACTATCACCACACTATGGGCATAGATAATTCACTGGGAGTCACTAGGGACAGGTCCTCACTCAGCAAAGGTCAGGCAGGTATATATATATATATATATATATATATATATATATATATATATATATATATACCGGTATATATATATATATATATATGTAGTAAAACTCGCTAGGAAAATTGAAACAATGGAACACCAAGCTTTCGTCTATTCTCTTAAGACATCTTCTGGGTAATACCCTGCAAGGTTACAACCGTAGCAATGCTCTCTCACGGCTGAATGAGGAGGGTTACTGATGGGGAGGCCGGTTCTACTGGACTGACCCTTGTGCTCATCCATCCTTACTTTGAGAGCTCGTATTGTGCTCCCAATGTAGCCATTTTTGCAAAATGGACAGGTCAATTTATAAACGATGGATGAGCGAAGTTCAGTGGGAAGTCTATCTTTGTAGTGAAACAGGGATCGAATCTTAAATTCATTCTTGTGAATTATTTTAAAATTGATATGAGGGAAGAAATTAGGTAATTTGTTGTTCAGTAATCTTTCTATTTTTCTGATACCTTTCCAAGAAAGGGTAAACTAATATAAAAATCCTCCTTTTTAGCAGTGAGCACAGGTTGTCTAGGTTGGTACAATTTATTTAGGAAATTCCTCAATTGCTTGTTGAAGAGGTCACTGGTGAAGCCATTATTAATAAAAAAAGTCTCTAAGGAAGGATATCTCGCAGTGAAAAAGGCTGTATGTCGAAGTCAAGTGGTACGCCCTGTGAAGAAGGGTTTTAATTGCATTAATTTTGAATCTGAGTGGACAGTAGCTAAAGAAGCTAATACCGAGACCGGAAAAGTTGGGTTTTCTAAAGATTGAGATAACAAGTATGTCATTAACTTTGGTAAGTAGAAGGTCGAGGAATGGCAAAGTGTTATTTACCTCGTTTTCGCTAGTGAATTTTATATTTTGTGCTGTTTATTTAGGTAATTTAGAAACAAGGGGGTATGACTTTTATCTTTAAAGACCAGCAGGGTGTCGTCGACATATCTACGGTAGAGGATAGGTTTGAGGATAGGTTTATATATATATATATATATAGGCTATATATATATATATATATATATATATATATATATATATATATATATATATATATATATATATTATGACATTCCTGCGTAGTTGCCTCGCATAAGAGGACATTCCTAATTGGATCTGTAAAAGTATCCGAATATAATGGCGAATTTGCTTTGTGTCATCTTTGACATAAACCAAAGTGGTGATGATTGACATTATTTACTGGTGGTTGTTGATTATGGTGCTTAGACACAGTATGGGTATGTATATTAGTCCATGAGCCAGGCCAGATATCGGTACCACCTGGGGTGACTAAACACGAATGGTACTAAAATGTTTATAGAGTGACTGTAAGTACATTAAGATATGATAGCCTTCTCGCACTGGTAGCTTAGTCTAATTTTTTTGATGCAATAGGGGCGCTACCCAAAAATAAAGATTTTTAGCGTGACGCTCGGCGTTTTCCTCATTTTCTTTAAAATCCATCACACAATCATCGCGAAACTTTGAACACCTATGTAGAATTATATTCTCTACCAGAGTTGTTCCTAGGTATTTTTCAAATTTCCTCATATTTCGGAATATACTCTATATTTTGGGTATTTTCCTCTAAATCTAGAATAAATCCTTAAATATGGGGAACATTGAAAAATATATTCCAACAGCTCTTGTAGCTTATTTGATTCTCTACAAGAATTATTCCGATGTGTATTTCAAGTTTCTCCATATTTAGGGGTTTATTTCATATTTGGGGATTTTTTGTTATATTTTGGGGATAATTTATTATTGGAAGGAGCAAACATATGTAGAGTGGTTTCCATGTAATGTGTTTGTTTGTTCATGGTTTAATGGTGATATTTTTTGCAGGTGTGTGTCGACTGTTTGACGGCAGGATGGAACCATCTGCGAGGAAGAGAGCACGGATCGACTGTATCATCCACTGCTCTGATGATGACAGCGATGCTCTGGTGTCACCACAGGATTTGGACTCCTGGAACACATTGCTCAGGGCTGCAGAAATCAGGCAGCATGATCCAGTCCTGGAAGCAGCCAAAGGGCCTTGAAGAAGGAGGAATACCACACATACATTATCACTGTAAATGTCGTAGTCTCTTTACAATGAAGAAGTCACTGGATTCTATCCTTGCCAAGGGTGTCAAGATAGAATCAGCAAGCGTCGACCCCAGGAGGAGGGCATCAAGGGATGCCCCTAGTACTAGCAGGGTGTATGCCAAAGTATGTATCTTCTGCGAGAAGTCAAGCAAGTACATAAAAACAACAAAGACAAGGGAGCCACTCATACAGTGTGTTGAGCTACGAGCAGATGAGAAGATTCGCAGAGCAGCAATAAGGAAACTCAACCAGAGAATCCTTGGTTTAGTTAGCAGAGACCTTGTTGCTGCAGAGGGTCACTACCACAAGTCGTGCTACAAACTCTTCACAAAAGATGATTTCCCAGCGGCCGCCAGGTCGGGTGCAGGTGAAAATCAGGAAGAAAGCGAGGAAGCACGCTACGAAGAGGTTGAGACAGAAGCCCTCGAGGAACTTGCTTGTATATAAGGACCAAATTATTCCCCAACCCAGAGGTACTGCCTATGACAAACCTCACATCTAGGCTTGAGAGATCCATGATGTCCCGTGGTATTATCCAACTGAAACCAGCGACAAAGAAACATGTTCGCCGAAAGATTGAAACCGAGTTTGGAGAATCACTACGCTTTGTCCCAGATGAGAAAGGAAAGCTTCTAATCTATCCACGCAGCCTCTCAATGGACGACCTTGCCCGGCAAGCACACAAAATGGCAAAAGACCTGCAAGAAGCAAGAGCAGCTAACTCTGAAGATGTCTTAACCAAAGCAGGAATGCAGCTGAGGAATGAGATCAATAAACAAGATGTGAGTCAGCCATGGCCTCCCGATACAGATCAGAATGTCATTCCTGCAGCAGTCACTCAATTCCTGCACACCCTGCTGACAGGAGAGTGTGAGTGTGAAACTCCCTCTGAAAGAGCTCAACGTCTTGCCACTTCCTTTGGCAGTGACTTGGTCTTTGCTGTTACCAGTGGCAAGACAAAACCACCCAAGCACGTACTGCTGACCAATGCTGTAAAGTCTTTGACAGGAAACACAGAACTGATCCGAACTCTGAATCGTCTTGGTCACTGTGTGTCTTACTCAATGTTTGAGGAGATCGATACAGCCCTTTGTATCCAGAAGCTGGAATGCTCAAAGGATGACATTCCACTGCCAGCAAACATCTACCCTGGTGTGTTCACAACCCTGGCCTGGGATAACATTGACCGACTTGAAGAGACCCTAAGTGGAGCAGGTACTTCTCATAGAGTCAATGGCATTGCTGTCCAGTCCAAGGTTGCAGGCTCTGTGCCAGAGAAAGTCCTGCCAGAGATTACCAAGTCCAAGATAAGAAGCATCACTCAGACATCATCAATGCTGCCAATATACAATGTTGGGCGGCGGGCAGGGCCACCTAGGATTGAGACTGCGTATGTCGACACTACCAAGGAAGTCCAGGATTCAAAGACAAAGAACCATATCTGGCTTCTTACTCGAATGTCAGACCATGAGGACCAGTCCATCAGCAGTTGGACTGGGTTCAACATCAAAATGCGCAGAGACATTGCAGTGGTTCAGGACACTGTAAGCTACCTGCCCACTATCAATGCTCCCGCAACAGAAATGTCCACCGTTAATGAAATCTTGGAACAAACGCATGCTATCATGCAGTCCTTACAGCTTAACAAGATTGTGTGCGTGTTTGATCAAGCACTTTATGCCAAAGCTGCCGAAGTTATCTGGAAACAAGAGAAGTTCAAGAACATTATCATCAGGATGGGCGTCTTCCACACAATCTGTAATCTCATCTCCACCATAGGAAAGAGGTTTCAAGATGCAGGTCTTAGAGATCTGTGTGTGGAATCAGGTATCATCGCAGAAGGATCAGTGTCAGGAGTGATGAACGGCAAGAGGTACAACAGAGCAGTGAGACTACACAAGCTCGTGTATGAAGCACTGATGAGGCTTGCATGGAAAGGCTTCCTTTCATGGCTAGAAGAAAACCATTCAAGGGACATACACCATCTAGATGAAACACTGAAGGACATCAACAGCTTTCACAGCAATGTGTCTCAGGGACTCTTTCAAGAGCTGATGGAGAGTGAATCATGCACACATATCATGAAGCTTTTCCAAGTTTATCTTGAGACCCTCAGAGATGAACACAACCTCTCAGCATTCTGGATGTCATACCTGGACATGGTTGAGATCATGCTGGACTTAATTCGAGCCTCCAGAGAAGGCAACTGGATGCTCCACCTAGGAGCAATCCGACAGATGATACCGTGGTGTTTTGCCTAAGACAAAGTGAACTATGCCCGGTTCCTAACCTACTACTATGCCTTGATGTCTCGACTGCCCATTGAACACCCAGAGGTCCATGAACACTTCATGCAAGGTGGCTTTTCGGTCCAGATCGGTAGCAAGAATCCCTTTGGACGGATCCCTGTGGACCAGACAATCGAAGAGACGATCAACAAAGACACCCAGACACCAGGGGGCACAAAAGGCTTCAGCCTGAAAGGCGGAGCTGTCGCCAGGTACTACCTGACATCGGAGTATCGCAGCAGGTACTTAAGGCAGCTCAGGACTATGGTAGTAGGCCAAAAGTATACTGACTTCAGCCACCCAGACCTACAGATGCCCAGGATTAGAAGAGATGAGGCCGATGTCCAATCTTTAGTTCAACTGATGGAGACCAGCTGGTTGAACCCCTTCAACGCAGAGCAAGAAGATCTTGTCAGTTTGTCAACTGCGACTATGGCACCACCAGAAGTTGTCAAAGACCTTCTAGGGGCCTACAGAATAGGAGAGGATGCATATCAAGCCTTCAAGGAAGAGCGCCTGGAGATCGATACGCCAACTATACAGTTTCATGACACGATGACGAAGACGAAACTGAGAACGTTCACTAACATCAGAATGAAGCCACGCTCACAAGACCATGCCAAGGAGGTTATCTTAAAGGCTGACAGGAACCTATTTGGCCAGATGATCCTTGTTGCCGAGAACAGAAAGCTCAAAATGAGTGATGTCTTGGCTCATCCCCTGGGGCCTTTGCCTTGGGCACTTGCCAGCGGTGATGGGTCTCTCCGCAAGACCAACAAGGCTGCCCTCGCAAAGGAGTTAGAGAGGAATGTTTCTCCTGCAGAAGTGATACCCGAGCCCTCTGCTACCATAATTGATGGGATGAGCCTGGTCCACAAACTGAAGGGAAACGACAAAACTTTTTCACAGCTTGCAGGTACAGCACTGAGTCACGCTGTTCATGAAGGTGCTAAGAGCAGGCGCATTGATGTTGTGTTTGATATCTACAAGGAGACATCCATCAAGGATGCAGAACGAGCCAAAAGAAGTGCAGGCACAGGAATTCATTTCAAGAACATTCAACCTGGGCACAACATCCAGCAGTGGAGAAAGTTACTCGGTAGTTCCTCCAACAAGGCAAGTCTTATCAAGTTCTTGGTAGAAGAATGGAAGGCACCACAGCACAGGGAGAAGCTCAAGGACAAGGAGCTGTATGTCACATGTGAGCAGCGCTGCTTCAAGATCACCAAAGAGCAGTGGGAAGAGGCTCCTGAGCTTAAGTCAACTCAAGAAGAAGCAGACACACGCCTTCTTCTCCATGCACTTCATGCAGCAGAATCTGGGAACAAGTCTGTCATCATCACTGCAGAAGATACAGACGTCATGGTGTTGTGTCTTGGCATGTGCCACAAGATCCCATCCCATCTGTTCCAGAAGTGCGGGACGAAGAACCGGACAAGATTCCTGGATATCACCACACTGAGCCGCACACTGGGAGGCAGCGTGTGTGATTCATTGATTGGTATGCATGCCTTTACAGGCTGTGATACCGTCAGTGCATTCGCTGGCCGAGGGAAGATGACGACACTCAAGCAGGTGAAGATGGACAAGACATACCAGCATGCTTTTCACGAACTTGGACGCTCATGGGAAGTGTCTCCTGAACTCTTTGAGAAGCTACAGGAAATCACCTGCCACATGTACCTACCATCTACCCACACAACTAAGGTAAACAAGCTTCGGTATGAGCTGTTCTGTGCAAGACGTGGAGAGGTAGAGTCAAGTCAACTCCCTCCTTGTGAGGACTGCCTCTTCATGCATGCACTGCGTGCAAACTACCAGGCTGCGATCTGGAGGAGAAGTCTTCAGAGCCAGCCATTTGTTGCGAACCCAACAGACTGCGGTTGGATGACAGATGAGGACGGTAAGCTTGCCGTCAACTGGATGCGAGGCTCACCAGCACCAGATGCTGTTATGCAGCTACTGTCTTGCAAGTGTGTGCGGTCATGCGAACTCCCTAAGTGTACTTGCCTCAGCAATGGTCTAAAATGCACGGACATGTGCAGGTTACAGACATGTCAGAACAAGGCTATTGAAGAAGAGCCGGTGGCACAACAGTCAGATTCCGAGTCTGACGTAGATGATATTTAGGAGTAGTAATTTGCCATAATAGTATGTACAAGCCCATGGCATGCTTAGTGTGTATTTACAGGACTTGTATTAAATGTGACAATTACTATATGCATTTTGTTGACATTTAGGCATTCCTGTCCCCAAATTTGACATTTTAAAAAATTTCGGAATTTTCGGTAGGGTATGTCTATTCAAGAAGTGATAACGACCATTAAGCTACCAATGTGCAAGGGCTATCATATCAAAACATAAACTAGAGACATGTAGCAAGCTAAAAACACCTAAGAGAATTAGTCACCCCGGGTGGTACCGATATCCCAAAATTCGGGTCTTGGCTCATGGACTATATACTCTGCTAAGAAATACAATTACGTTGCCTGACATTATATGCATATTGAACCTTAAGCTGAATGCATATACATGTTAAGGCATAATTTAAGGTAAGAATTGTTAATGAAAGCCAAATTCAATATTTCATTTGTTACTTTTGTGCAAAATATAAACATCTTAAACATAGAAATTAAAACGGAAATATCGTTTAAGGTGGAGAAATATGCAACTCGATTGACGAATGTCTGTTCACGTATACAGGTGTCTAAATCAAATGCTGAAAGTCATTTACAATTGCCAATTGACGATCTTGATGCTCCATGTCGGATAGTTGTGAAGAGGTCGTAATATAATTATTTAATGTCGGTTCATGTGAATACTTTACAATGTTCGTGAACACGGTCGAAATATAATTAAAATATCCTATTCGACCATAGATTTGCCGATATTACTTGAGAAAACGTCGGTTCCCACTGACAAAAGTGTTGTAGGAGAAGTAGGGATAAGACGCCTGGACCTATCTTTATTCTCGAATTTTCGGCTTATTAAGCCATCTTCAGGAGTACCATATAATCCCTAAAAAAAATAAAAAAAATAAAACTCATAACAGAAGGAACAACGGGATCACTAATAAGTCAGTGAAAAATGAGTAAACAATTACAATCTATTCCATATAAATATTTATAAGTTTAAAATCTATAAAACAATACTGAAGACTCACAGTTAGAAGTAGAAACTGAAACATATCTAACTAAATATATACAGTATAATTATATAGCTATGTCGTAATTTACTTAAGAACATCGTGTACTATCAACAGACTACACTTTTTACAAAACATAATAATACAAAAATCATATAATACATGTAAACTTACCTAAGTACAGGGAAACAAAAGACCAGACACGTTCACAGAACTGGGTGTGGGGGTCAACTAAAGCACCGCCATAAAAAAAAAAAAAAAAAAAAAAAAAAAAAAAAAAAAAAAAAAAAATATATATTTAAGAGTTGTTCGAAACATTTAAGTTCTGGATTGAGCATCTTGATGAGTATTTTTTCTCCAATGAGCGTGTCTGTATGATGCCTAAATTTCCTAATATTTGAAAATCCGTATCAGAGAAACGATGATCGTTCTCATGGGAGTGATTACGGACGGCAGAAAATGCCATCTTTTGTAAAAAAAAATACCTGACCTGTAACTTTTGCCAATATGGTCGTATACCCTTATCTTGAATGAACGGCTAGTACATCCAATATACCCAGCATTACAGCTAGGACAAGTAAATCGGTAAACGATATTCGAACATAGAGGGTCTATCACACGGTCTTTGAAATGAAAAAATAAACCAAAACTATTGTTACCATAGAAGGGCATCTTGATATACTTAACCAATTTAGGAACATCATACTTGGGTTTACTGGCTCCGTATTGTTTGACATCATACTTGGGTTTACTGGCTCCGTATTGTTTGACATCATACTTGGGTTTACTGGCTCCGTATTGTTTGACATCATACTTGGGTTTACTGGCTCCGTATTGTTTGACATCATACTTGGGTTTACTGGCTCCGTATTGTTTGACATCATACTTGGGTTTACTGGCTCCGTATTGTTTGACATCATACTTGGGTTTACTGGCTCCGTATTGTTTGACATCATACTTGGGTTTACTGGCTCCGTATTGTTTGACATCATACTTGGGTTTACTGGCTCCGTATTGTTTGACATCATACTTGGGTTTACTGGCTCCGTATTGTTTGACATCATACTTGGGTTTACTGGCTCCGTATTGTTTGACATCATACTTGGGTTTACTGGCTCCGTATTGTTTGACATCATACTTGGGTTTACTGGCTCCGTATTGTTTGACATCATACTTGGGTTTACTGGCTCCGTATTGTTTGACATCATACTTGGGTTTACTGGCTCCGTATTGTTTGACATCATACTTGGGTTTACTGGCTCCGTATTGTTTGACATCATACTTGGGTTTACTGGCTCCGTATTGTTTGACATCATACTTGGGTTTACTGGCTCCGTATTGTTTGACATCATACTTGGGTTTACTGGCTCCGTATTGCTTGACATCATACTGGGGTTTACTGGCTCCGTATTGTTTGACATCATACTGGGGTTTACTGGCTCCGTATTGTTTGACATCATACTTGGGTTTACTGGCTCCGTATTGTTTGACATCATACTTGGGTTTACTGGCTCCGTATTGTTTGACATCATACTTGGGTTTACTGGCTCCGTATTGTTTGACATCATACTTGGGTTTACTGGCTCCGTATTGTTTGACATCATACTTGGGTTTACTGGCTCCGTATTGTTTGACATCATACTTGGGTTTACTGGCTCCGTATTGTTTGACATCATACTTGGGTTTACTGGCTCCGTATTGTTTGACATCATACTTGGGTTTACTGGCTCCGTATTGTTTGACATCATACTTGGGTTTACTGGCTCCGTATTGTTTGACATCATACTTGGGTTTACTGGCTCCGTATTGTTTGACATCATACTTGGGTTTACTGGCTCCGTATTGTTTGACATCATACTTGGGTTTACTGGCTCCGTATTGTTTGACATCATACTTGGGTTTACTGGCTCCGTATTGTTTGACATCATACTTGGGTTTACTGGCTCCGTATTGTTTGACATCATACTTGGGTTTACTGGCTCCGTATTGTTTGACATCATACTTGGGTTTACTGGCTCCGTATTGTTTGACATCATACTTGGGTTTACTGGCTCCGTATTGTTTGACATCATACTTGGGTTTACTGGCTCCGTATTGTTTGACATCATACTTGGGTTTACTGGCTCCGTATTGTTTGACATCATACTTGGGTTTACTGGCTCCGTATTGTTTGACATCATACTTGGGTTTACTGGCTCCGTATTGTTTGACATCATACTTGGGTTTACTGGCTCCGTATTGTTTGACATCATACTGGGTTTACTGGCTCCGTATTGTTTGACATCATACTTGGGTTTACTGGCTCCGTATTGTTTGACATCATACTTGGGTTTACTGGCTCCGTATTGTTTGACATCATACTTGGGTTTACTGGCTCCGTATTGTTTGACATCATACTTGGGTTTACTGGCTCCGTATTGTTTGACATCATACTTGGGTTTACTGGCTCCGTATTGTTTGACATCATACTTGGGTTTACTGGCTCCGTATTGTTTGACATCATACTTGGGTTTACTGGCTCCGTATTGTTTGACATCATACTTGGGTTTACTGGCTCCGTATTGTTTGACATCATACTTGGGTTTACTGGCTCCGTATTGTTTGACATCATACTGGGGTTTACTGGCTCCGTATTGTTTGACATCATACTTGGGTTTACTGGCTCCGTATTGTTTGACATCATACTTGGGTTTACTGGCTCCGTATTGTTTGACATCATACTTGGGTTTACTGGCTCCGTATTGTTTGACATCATACTTGGGTTTACTGGCTCCGTATTGTTTGACATCATACTTGGGTTTACTGGCTCCGTATTGTTTGACATACTTGGGTTCACTGGCTCCGTATTGTTTGACATACTTGGGTTCACTGGCTCCGTATTGTTTGACATCATACTTGGGTTTACTGGCTCCGTATTGTTTGACATCATACTTGGGTTTACTGGCTCCGTATTGTTTGACATCATACTTGGGTTTACTGGCTCCGTATTGTTTGACATCATACTTGGGTTTACTGGCTCCGTATTGTTTGACATTACACAAATTCTTTAAGATACTTTTGAAAAGATCCTCCTTATAATTATTATTAACAAAGTATTCCCTTAATTTGGTTATCTCCTCGTGAAACGTGACATAATTAGAGCAAATTTCACAAGCTTGATCTAGCAAAGTTTTAATAGAGTTGATTTTGCAAAGTTTCGGGCAAAATCTGAACCAGCTAAGACCCTGTCCCGTGTGAGTTGGTTTTCTGTAAACGCCTGTACATAATCCATCTTTAGTTGGTTTTCTGTAAACGCCTGTACATAATCCATCTTTAGTTTTTGTTATGAGGACATCCACAACATTCAGAGATTCGTTGTTTTCTTTTTCCTTTGTGAAGTTAATGTTTTTGTGTTGTTTATTTATATACTTGAAAAAACATTCGTTATCATTATCGTTCCTAAAGATAAGAAAGATATCGTCCACGTACCTTTTGTACCAAATAGGTCTAAAGGTAAGTGGACAGTTATCTAGCCATTGAACTTCCTTGTTGCATAGGAAAGCATTAGCGAAAAGGGGGCCCTAACTACTTCCCATAGATACACCATCGGTTTGACTATATAGGTTATGATTTACAAGAAAACAAGATTCCGAAGTGACAGGTCTAAATAACTTCCGTATTATGTCTTTAGCTATACCAAAAACATTATTAGGCTAATAGTTCTCCAAAATGATGTCCAAGGTCTCATCCTAGGGTACATAGTGAACAAGGACTCCACATCATAACTGACTAAGACGTATTTATTGGGCAAATTTAACTCACGAAGTTCACTAACAAAAGTTCTGGAGTTAGACACAGTATATTCGTTGGATACAAGTGGAGTTATTAGCGGCTGTAGAAATTTAGCTAAATTGTATCCAGCAGTTTTAATTGTAGAGATTAATGGTCTAAGAGGCAGTCCCTGTTTGTGCACCTTGAGTAGGCCATAGGCAATTCCTGGAGTAGAGCCAGAAGCATACAATTCACTGAAAATAGTTGAACCAATATTGTCCTTGATTGATCTTAAAATCCGGTTTAGTCTGTCCTCAACTTGGATAATTATGTTAAAAACTTCACCTTAACCCTTTTAAATTTGGTTTATCATTTAAAATACTATCCATTTTGGCTAAATAGTCACATCTATCCATAAAAACCACTCCTCTGCCTTTGTCAGGTCTAACGATAATAATAGTCATCCTTCCCTAGTTTCTTAAGTAATACTAAAGTTTCCGTCTTGAAAACTATCGAATCAATATCTTTAAAGTTTCTCTTGGATAATCTATAATTGGTATTGCCTATTTCTCTGAGTTTATCAACTACATCATTGTTCAAATCTCCGTCTTAATGCAGTCCTGAGCCGTGTTACAAAATTTCCCCAAAGATAAGTAATGTTATAGCCAATCGTTGTTGTAGAAAGGGATACATAAACCAAGCCCTAACATTAACATTTTCTTCTCCCTGGTTGTTAATTGTCTACTAGATATATTGAAGATTGAATTTTCGTTGTGTCTGACAGAATGTATACCGTGATAATCTAGCTTCCTTTCATGTCTAATCTTAGTCTTCTTGGCGAATTCACTATAGTATGCTCATATATCTTATGAAGGAAGGTCCAAAAGTCAAGAAAGGATACCTGGTTCTTAAAGGCCGTTTTTAGACTATAAAATATATATATATTCGGAAACTAATATAGCCAGGTAGTATATTTTCTTGAGGGCATGTGAGATTAAATAATACAGCATATTTTGCATTTATATATTTTGTATTCAGGGATTCAATATCTCTCGCAATCTTACGTTGTTGATCATTAAGTAGATGTAAGAGAGTACCGTAATTATTGGAGGGTTCTTGGGTAGTTGGTGGTTGTAAAGATTCGACTATTACATTAGTCATTATCACATAGTTGATTATGGTTAGCGTAAGTGTAGAGGGGTCTTATATAGAGGTTTCCTAGGTCTTGCGTCGCTTGTTCTACACAGGTGGGCGAGGCTAATCAGTGATCTGCGTTCGTGGTTGGCTGGCTGCTGCTAGTCGCGCACTACGTCTGTTGATTGCCTGGCTGGACAGTGGACACTCGGGCAGCTTCAGTTGGGCGTTGGCTAGGGGTGAGGGGTGCTCGCTGTGGGTGTGGTCATTATCTTCTTGGTGTCTATGAGGGTAGGATCTCCTCGCTGTGGGGAGAATTTATAGGTCCAAGTTCTGGTTATTTAGTGAAGGGTTGAAGGTCTGTATGTAGATGGCTTCAAGGATGGGGAGGCGTCAAAGGTCGGGTTCATTATCTAATATGGAGGTGCTGGTTTCTAGGTGTTTGCAAATTAGTTTGGGGTGGCATGGGCTGTTGTAATGATTTTTGATAGAGCCAGATTGTACTGCAGATGGAGGGTAAGACGACGGCTCAAGCGAGTCTGGGTAATGCCAATATACAATTTACGGGGTCCACAGTCCCCGTGGGTACAAGTGTTGGTGTACCACATGGTCCAGATTCAGTTGTTTTTTGACGTTGGCAGGGCGATTACGTAGGACAAGTTGGGAGGTTTTGGGGGATATATAATATATAATCAGTTTGATTTTGTTGTCAGTGTTGGTGGGCTGGACGTTGATGACATCTTTGTGCAGGTGAAGGACCTGGACGAACTACGAGAACTTCAACAACGCTTCATTACAGTATCAGGGAAATCAACCCCTCCTTTGCCACTTTCATTTCCCACTCATTGATTCTCTCCAATTATATACCTCAAGCTCCTTGCCCTCCACTGGGTCTTCTGTGCGCAGCATGTATCCACTCTCCATCTTTCAAGCATTTCAACGATCTCGACACTTCTTTTCATCATTCTGACATTCACACTACCGAGTTTGAACCTGAGGGCATTCGCAGTAGTTTCAGTATACAATTTTTATTATTATAACAGACTTATGTTGTTTCATTGATGGAATTGTCATAATAGGTAAACATTTTACCAGCGAATGAGAGCACTGTCCCCAGGCAAAACCAGCCCCAGGCTCCACCGGTGGGTTTTCTCCCGAAGGCCATCCCAGGGTCTAATTAAGTGAGGTGCCTAGGGGCCTCAAGGCACCCCACCATAGCCAGCCACAGGGACGCTATCCATACGCATACACTACACTACGACTGGCCTGATATTATGCGTCTACTGATACCCCCTGGTACGCTACCTCCAAGTTCGGGACCCTGTACTACCAAGCAGAGAGAGCCAATTTGCAAAGCACTATGCCCTGTACTCTCTAGGACCCCCTGGCCAAGGTTTACCACCAGTGAGACAGAGCTGGGTCTTAGTTGGATCCCTTCATGCTAACAGGCCACCATTAGGCAGAGTTGAAACAAATTTTACATGCGATGCCTGCTCTGATTAGCCTCCAACCACAGTAATCTGCTGTGGATCTAGCCTTTGGCCAAAGGGGCGGCTTCACCTGCTTCGTTGGCGCTATGAGAGATAAATTTCGCCAAACATTCCTCAAGACCTCCATTAATTTAAATGCTTCCACAACTTTGAATCTCATCTCCATTGAAGTATATTCTCAATTATATACTGGCCTTTATTTCTATGGTATTTCACAACTTTACTTTATCTTTATTTACCTTTTGTTATCTCCTATCACATGCCACTCCAGACTCTGGCATCAATCTCAATATCAATTTTTAATTTCAAAATCTTGTATTGCCATGCAAAGTTGATTATGTTTTCAATATTCAAAAGGTCTTACATATTTATTATACATAGTGCAGTATTTGCAGAAATATACCAATCATGTAAGCATATTTGACCTGAATCCCATGACAATAACGACAGATACCCTTGGGTATATGTGTCTTTATGACATATACTGTACACTGGCTTTATATAACGTGTAGTAAGTTATGCAGATAACTAAATAGATAAAGTGCGAATATTTACAACATCAACAAAATAATAATAATTTTGTAGTACTTATTTTCTAATTCTCAGTATACTACTAAGGTGGGAATAATTTGACAGTTGTTCAGAATTTCGTATCCTTTATTTAACAAACTCCCTAATAGTTTTATGTTCCCCTAGCAATTGATTCTCTGTTCGGGCCGAAATGAGTTCAACACTCAGATTGAATATTATCGTCGACCCACAATAGATTGCACCATGGAACACGCAAGTTCCCGTTACAACCTATTTGGATACCCGCTATTCAGGTATCGACTTCGATCCAAAGGCACATTACTAGTCTCCAAAATAATATATCAACTTTACCTGGCCTCAATATGTCTAATCCAAAGACCAAGGCTTTAATGAATTTCACCGCTATTTACCTATCTTTAACACTCTTACATTATCTATATTCTTATCTTTAACACAAATAAATCCGTACCCGTAGGCACCTACATTAATATAACCCTTTGTTTTGGAATATTTCCACTCTGACTTCCTATCTGACAAATAAATAAATTCAATAACACTGACACCACTTACTCAAATAATATATCTCATTACATGGTCCGATATCTATCTGCAACTATTATGTATCCCCACGTCATTCCTATAGTTGCTTCTAACTTTTAATCTCTTATTTCATCTTCCCCTTATCTTTATAGTTTACATTTATCTACTAACCTAGAAGATCCTATACTATTGGTAGCTAAGTGGCATGAAGCCTTCTCTATAAATGACAGCTATATTCTCTCAACACTTCATCCTTATATTTATTTCATGAGTCTAATCTCTTTCTTTTTATTTGGTTTTATAAGAACACATCAAGTTTCATGGTTGGAACCACTGGGTTTGTCAAACATTTCTCTCCTTTTAATAATGGTATTTCGGGCCCATAAGGGTCCTGTAAAAAGTCTTGGGTATCTCTGGAACAATCTTCACCACCTCAAGGCCGGCCAATAGTTCTTCTGGAAATCTTCAGTTCCATCTACTATCTGTCGTCCCTCTTGAATTGCTTGGCTATAAGTGTGTAAGCCAGCAATGTGACGACAAGCACCAAGACAAGCACCAAGATACTTGTGGTGTATCTGGTTAGTAGACGAAAGCTCTGATGCGCCAGAGGTGGACTTTATTGGGGCGGGATAGGCGAGCTGGGAGGCTGGAGCAGGTGTAGCCAAGTTCCCATTGTTGCCCAGGTGAGGGAGAGAGTGTGAGTTGCTGGCAAGTGAACCCAGTGGGACCCGTGGCGGGAGTGACGTCTGCATGAATGAATGAATGAATAAATATAGAAAAGGTGGGTGAGGGTGAAAGAAGGGAAGTTTTTATTGGTTAAGTAGGAGAGACAGTGATAATAGTGGGAGAAATAGGGTGTCGGGGCTTGACCCAACGTGCGTGAGTTGAATAATTGAGCTGGGGTTGAGTTGATTTAGTTGGAGAAGTTACTTTAATGAGATTCAGGATGGCTTGCCAAGAAGGGGGCAAGGGATGGGGAGCAAGTTAATTTACGTCTGCCCCCCCCCCCCCCCCCCCCCCCTCTTTATAGCCCTGCCTCACGAATTGCTGCGCTGTGATTGGTTGAGTCAGCCGCCCGGGCAGTGCTTTCTCCAGCCGCGCGGTTTGAACATTTCTTCCCCTCTCCTCTTATCTTATCTCTTCATAATAAGACCTGGTTGCAAAGGTCTTGTAGTGGCTTACGGGAGTATAGGGCTTGCACTGATGTCGAAGACCTATTGCAACTCAAAGAAACGGCCTGTGTAGGGAGCAAGAGCGATTTGGAAGATGAAGATGTGTGCGCGGCTGGCTCAGTTTTTGCTTGCTCCGACAATGGAGGCTCCAGATTGGCTGCACGGGAAGGTGTGGCAGAGTTGGGGGAAACGTCAGGAATAGAAAACTCAGCTGGTTTAAAGAGATAGTCAAATGCAGTTCGTTGTCTGGCAGGATTCTTACTTTATTAACCCGTGCAGTACTATCCCTTTAAAATCCCTGCCATTAGCCTGCCAATCAACCAGTCCACTGTGTTCACAAATACACCTGTGCAACTGGTTTGCTGGATTTTGGTTCCCTACCGCAGTCATGGCTAACAGAACTTGACCTGGTTGGCTGAGAAGTTGCTTGAAAGTTCTGGTGGTCTGTACTATCTGCCCTTTTCCGTCGACAATAACTATGAGGCGATGGAGCCGGTACTGAGGGTCAGTTGGGAGAGGCATAGTGCCTTTCAACTGACAGGCACGCGCCTCGGGGGTTCTATTTATAACCTCGTCCGGATACCTGATTGGTGGACGGCTAACTCTACCAGTGTGTAATTGTTTCTGCAGGGCCCATTGGTTTAGAGAACTTTGCTGGACTCTTACCCGGGAAGTCAGTCGCTCTGTTTTCCTGTGACTTATTTATTTCAGTTAAAGGGGGACTACTTATGTTTTTACCCTCAGTAAATACTGCTTTTCCGGTCATTTCTGCTCGGGGATACTCTTCCTCACTACTGAAAGTCTCATTAAATTCTCTCTCGGGGTCTGAAACTTCGCTTTCGGGGTCCATAGAATTATCGTGATTGGTAAGTTCTCGGGATCCCCCCTCCCCCCTTGTTGTAACTTCCTTGGTTCCCCCATTTCTCTCTCGTTCTGACCTGGAATGACTCTCGTTTTGGTTACTTCTGTAAAACTGCCAGAACAGAATGTCCCCAGTATAATCCCCTCCCCGAATGGGATCTTCTGTCTTATAACAAGTTGAAAAATAATCAGAATTATTAGCCCCGGATTCTAAAAAAAATGCCTTGTACCGTTTGGTATGGTGAATATGCGTAGTCGAAACAATATCTCCTTGATGCAAATATAAAACTTTGTATGGTCCATTTATCTCCACAACCCAGAAGGGACCCTCATATTTCTCCTCCAATTTACCGGTCCTTGTGGGATCATTTCTCTTGACCAGAATATATTCTCCCCAGTAATGTGGATTATTTAAGGTAAGTTTCTCGAGCTACCGTTAATTAATGTGGTTATGAACTTGTTGCCCTCTTTTCCCTTGATCTCGCAGATAATGTTCTGGTCGGGAGTATTTGGCGGAATTGACGGGATAGGGTAATAGTCGTTCTTGAGGAAGTTTCGGAGTAATTAAAAACAAACAAAATCTCATAGGGAGAATATCCGGTAGTTCTACAAACGGTGGTATTGATTCCCCAGACAATTTCTGGCAATAGTTCCGGCCAACCTCGGGATATTTCTTCCCCTTGCGAACTTAGACTAGCTCGTACACAATTCGCTAGTAACCGATGATTTTTTTCACATACAGCGTTCCCTTGTGGATAATACGGGGAGGTATGTTGAATCTGGTAACCCAAAGTATCCCCCAAATGTTGCCAAATTTCATTATTAAACTCCTTTCATCTATCACTCAGAATACATCCGGGGGGGCCATACACAATAATGACTTTCTCCAGAATACTATTAGCCACAGTCTCAGCTTTCTTGTCCGGAATAGCACAAGCAACCGTACATTTAGAAAAGACGTTGACACAGGTCAAAATGTACCTTTTGTTTGTCTGTCTAGGCAGAGGTCCCATAATGTCCACAGACAACATCTCCCACGGTTTTCCGGCCAGAATGTGTCCTGGTGATTGTTTGGGTCCTCGTCTGTCTTTCCCTCTTTGACACCCCAAACAACTTTGGATCACTTCTTTAACAATTTTGTCGGCTTGTGAGGTCCAGTACCTTTCATTAAACTGCTTCAAGACTCTAGACTGACCTTATTGAGCCCCCTTCCCCTCCTGTCCGTGGATAATTTTAATCATGTGTTTAGCCTTAAGGTAATCTAATACCACCCGATCCTTAGAATCCCGCCTGGCTCCCTCAGAAAATTTTACTTTATTTCCACAATTTGGTATCAGATCGTTCTTTTTCTTGTTGGGTCGAGTGGGTTGGACTGATGCTACAGGTAATCTGGATAGACCATCAGCATTGGAATGTAATTTACCCGGTTGGTGCCTAACTTCAAAGGAATATTCCTCCAGAATCCCTTTCCACTTAACAAACAATCCATCTTCTGTCTTAATTTTTCTAAGCCATTGTAAACTATGGTGGGGGTGATTACTTCAAAATGATCTCCGGCTAAATAAGAACGGAAATATTGTACAGCCTAGACTAAAGCTAGAAATTCTTTTTTAGTAACCCTGTAATTCTTTTCGCCCTTATTCAGGGTCTGGCTGGCGCATGCCACTATGCAATCTTTCCCATCCACCTTCTGGGCCAAGACTGCCCCTAGCCCTTCATCAGAAGAATCGGTGTACAATTGGAACGGCTTGGTAAAATCGGGATGACAAACAATGGGGTTAGAGGTTAGCTTTTGTTTCAGGTGATCAAAAGCTATTTGACAGCTCTGGTCCCAGTCAAATTTCCTCCCTTTTTCAGGTCTCTTAGTCATAGGGCGAGCAATTTTTGAAAAATTTGGTATAAACCTCCGATAATAGGAAGCCATTCCCAGAAACGCTCTGATTCCTTTGACAGTGGTGGGGGGTGAAATTTCTGCAATAGCTTTTACTTTAATAGGGTCAGGTTGAATACCTTTCTTGGAAACCATATGTCCTAAGTATGTTACTTCACGGGCCCCTAATTGGCACTTGGAAGATTTTAATTTAAGTCCTGCCTTCCTGATTCTCTCTAATACTTCTCGTAATCGGTTGATATGTTCCTCCCAACTGTTCGAAAAGATTATTATATCGTCCAGGTAAGCTAGGCAAGTGCTCCATGTCAATCCCCTCAGTACTTCATCCATGACACTAGTAAAACTGGCTGGTCCATTACAATCTCCGAAGGGTAAAACCGTGAACTGGTAGAGTTCGCTCGTGGCAAACGTGGTTTTCTCCTGGTCCTCTGACCTAACTGGTACTTGCCAGTACCCACTTTGTAGATCTAGGGTGGAAAACCACGTTGACCCATTTAATGATTCTAGCGAGTCGAGTCGTCAATACAAGGTAGGGGTTGAGCATCTTTGATGGTAACATCATTCAGTTTTCTGTAATCCACACAGAACCGAGTGGACCCATCTTTTTTTTTTACTAGGACTACCGGAGATGACCACGGACTGTAGGATTCCACTACTATTCCTTGCTTAACCCTTATTTAGCGGCGAGCAACATAAGTCGAGTTAAATAAAGCTGGACTATGTGGCGGCGCTCGACATAACTCGAGTGGCAATTTCAGCACGTAATGTGGCTGAGAGAGAGAGACAAGTGGTGGCAGGAGACTAGCGAGCGTATGACTGCTCCAGACCACCGCGGCGAACCTACTGACACAAATCTCAGCTCCCTCCTCCCTCTCTCACTCGCTACATACTCAATTATGTACTGAAAGTACCGAATTACCTGCTTTTTGCACTCGCGTTGCACGGTTATTGCAAGAAAACTATCCATCATACAAGGATCGTTATGGTGTCATTCGAAAGCTCTGTTTATGCCCTTTCAGGGATAGGTACTAGTTTTACGTTCTGGGTCTTATTTAGGCATGAAAATGATCACGTAAACAGCCCTATTTTGGCTAAAAACACCCCGCTGTGCGGTACACATAAATAAACCGCATAGGCCGCTCGTAAGGTGTTAAGCATATCATCTACCTGTTCCTTCTCTTTCTGTCTCATAATGGGATTTTGTCGTCTATAGGGATGTCTAATAGGGGGTCCTTGAGTATGTATCTCTTGTGTGTGTCGGGTTCGGGCCGTTACGTGGTCCCTTTCATCTTGGGCAAATACGTCTCTGTAAGCCCAGAGTAATTCATGTAAAGTAGCAGCTTGGTCTGACGTCAATTGTTTTGGGATCTCAGGTAAGTTAATTGGCCCGTTAGTCCCAACAGTGGTGTGTTGCGCGGGTGTAACTTGTCCTAACAGTTTTCCCTTTTGGTAATTGATCGTATTCTCTCCAAAGTTAGCAAGAACTAATTTCCTCTGGTCAGTAGTAAAAAAGGTGTGAGATATTCGTGCTTCTTTCTGTGCATCTGGTTAAAAAATTCCGGCAGTCATTCCCTGATATCTGGGAATTTCTATCATTCTCCATGTTTTAGGGGGGATAGATTTTTTTCCCGTGGTAGCTACTATTTGGGGTCGTAGTGCGGTCGTCGTGTCTTTCGGGCTGCACTGTATGGTTACCCCCAATTGACTCATAAGATCTATTCCCAGATATCCATCTACTCCGCTGTTGGATTTTCCCGATATAACACAAAAATCGGTTGTGAATTTCATTCCTTTCCATTGTACCACCAAGGTGTTAGTTCTCTCTAAATTCGTCAATGGTTGACCTCCGGCTCCTGACAACTGAATACTAGTTTGGTTTAGTAGTCCTATTTCTTTCTGACCATTTTTCACAAAATTCTCCAAAAGACAACTTCTATTTGCCGCGGTATCTATTAACATGTTTGTGGTTTTCCCATTTATTACTATTGTTTCGCAAGGCGTTTGTCTCTCTAATATATTAACCTCGCCATATCACCTTTCTATGAGAGGTTTAGGGGAACATTTTCTCCCCCTTCTGGCATTGTGATTTTTGGTTGGGTCTCTGTTTCTCTGTACTCTACTGGAAGCATTCCTACCTGGTTTGGATTTGTCACCATCGGCAGGGGTCGATCATTTGGAGGTGTGGGTCTCGAGTTAAATCTGTGTGTGAGGGTTTGGGGACGGTTGGAACAGTTCCTAGCTAGGTGTCCGGTTTGTCTGCATATAAAACATTGGATCGTTGTTCTCTGATACCCTTTGTTTGGGTTCTCCTCCTCCCCTTTTTTTTCTCCTCCTTTAGCTCTCTGGCTTCCATTACTTTCTGATTTTTTTTTTAAAGACCTCCGTCTACGTATTGTGAAAAACCTGTTATCCTCCAGCAAATTACGGGGTTGAGTGAGTGAAGTGAGAGACAGTGAATTGTATGAGGATACATGACTTGTATACGAACTTGCAAGAGAGTTCGCTTTATCAATTTGTTCGAACGCCGACCCGTGGTAATAACGTTCTTGACATTGTACTTGCAACAAAAGAAGAATTAATAGAGAATTTGAATGTTGGTGATGAATTCAGTAACAGCGACCATCGTACGATAATTTTCACTTTAAAGTTTACTAGTAACAAACTAAATAGTAGCATCGAAAAAGTCCCTAATTTCAAGAAAGCAAACTTTCATAAACTTAGAGCTATGTTTAAAGAAACTGACTGGAGCTTTTTAATTAACAATAACGACATAAATACATCTAGGAAGTTATTCGAAACCACTTACCTAAAAGCAGTGCAAGACTGCATACCATCGAAAATATGGCGTCCAGGCCATAATAATAAGCCCAAATGGTGGAATAAAGATATTTCAAACTGTCTGCTTGCTAAAAAATTTGCTAATGATAGATTAAAATCCTCACAAAATGACGAAGAACGGGTGAAATTTGTAGGGCTACGACGCAAAGCCAAAAAGTTAATTAAGCAAAGTAAAAAGACCCTAGAGTTACATATTGCGAATCAAAGTAAAACAAACCCGAAAGAATTCTATAGTTATATCAGAAAGAAAAAAGTAGTTACTTCAACTGTTGGACCATTAGTCGATGAAAATGGAGAATACACCAAAGACGAAGTCCAAATGAGTAATGCCCTCAATACCTTCTTTGCATCAGTTTTTACAACAGAAGACCTCAGTAATATCCCTACACCATCGCCGATTCAGATTGATAATTATTCAGATGTTCTAAGCAATATCACCGTTACAGAGAGAGAAGTATTGAATTGTTTAGATAAACTCAAGGTAAATAAAACGCCTGGACCTGATACAATCTGGCCTAGAGTTCTAAAGGAAGCTAAGGATGAGCTCTCCAAACCAATGACATTACTATTCAATAAATCCTTGCAGTCTGGAACTATGCCTGATCAGTGGAAGCTAGCCAACGTAACACCGATATTAAAAAAAGGCAGCAAATCCCTACCCAGTAACTATCGTCCAATTAGCTAAACCTCAGTTGTATGTAAAATGCTAGAAACGGTCAAAAGAGACAGACTCGTAAATCACTTAGAGGAAAATAACATACTTAAAGATACTCAACACGGCTTTCGTCAAAAACGTTCCTGTTTAATAAACCTCTTAGACTTCTTCCACGATATTATATACCTTGAAAAGGCCTTTGACAAAGTTCCCCAAAACCGTTTACTGCTAAAACTAAAAGCGCATGGAATACAAGACGGTGTGTTGAAATTGATAGAAAATTGGCTCAGCGACAGAAAGGAAAGAGTAGTCATAAACGGTAAGGCATCTAAATGGATCAATGTAAGTAGAGGGGTACCCCAGGGATCGGTACTAGGACCAATTCTCTTTCTAATTTAAATCAACGACATAAATGAGGGTATCACCTGTACAATCTCAAAATTTGCTGATGATACAAAAATTGCAAATAGCGTACTCTCGAAAGAACAAGTTGACGATATGCAACACAATCTAGATAAATTGTCATGTTGGGCCCAAATTTGGCAAATGAATTTCAATGCAGATAAATGTAAAGTACTACATATCGGATACCTAAATGAGAACGCAAACTATTCGATGAATGGCACTCAGCTTAAGAATGTAAACAGAGAAACCGATCTGGGAGTAACAATATCGAGTAACCTAAAACCGAGTCACCAATGTTCAGAAGTTGTTAAGAAGGCAAACAAAATAATTGGCTTTATAGGCAGGTCATTTGAGCATAAATCCAAAGAAGTTATCCTAACCTTTTACAATTCCTTAGTCCACCCTCTTCTGGAATACTGCGTTCAGTCCTGGTGCCCTTATTACCAAAAAGATATAAACAAGCTAGAACGAGTTCAACGTAGAGTTACCAAAATGATACCTAGCCTAAAGAACAAACCATACGAAGAGCTTCTGAGAGAATTAAATCTATTTCCTTTAACCCAGTGCAGATTAACACCTTATTAGCGGCCTAGGCGGTTTATTTATATGTACCGCCCAGCGGGGTGTTTTTAGCCAAAATAGGGCTGTTTACGTGATCATTTTCATGCCTAAATAAGACCCAGAGCGTAAAACAAGTATCTATCCCTGAAAGGGCATAACAGAGCTTTCAAATGACACCATAACGATCCTTTTATGATGGCTAGTTTTCTTGCAACAACCGTGCAACGCGAGTGCAAAAAGCATGTAATTAGGCACTTTCCCCATACAATTCCGTATATAGCGAGTGGGATTCGTGTCAGTAGGTTCGCAGCGGTGGTCTGGAGCAGTCATACGCTCGCTACTCTCCTGCCACCACTTGTCTCTCTCTCTCAGCAACATTACGTGCTGAAATTGCCACACGACCTATGTCGAGCGTCGCCAGATAGTCCAGATTTTTTATACTCGACTTATGTTGCGCGCCGACAGTTAAGGGTTAAGAGGCGACTTAATTCAAGTGTTCAAAATCATCATGGCATCGACAATATGAAGTAAGTACTGCACTATGGACCAATCTAATTACACGCGGGGAAACGGTTGCAAAATTATTGGTAAATCCTTTAACCCTTGTTTAGCGGAGCCCGCCTTAAGTCGGTCTAGAGAACCAAGGACTATGTGGTGGGGACCGACTTGAGCCGGTGTGCAATTTTGAGCAATAGTTGGCTCTGAGAGAGAGACGAGCGGTGGGAGGAGCGTAGGGCGGCTCTGACCGTTCGGCACGGGTCCCGCGCGACAACTGCTCTCCCTTCCACACACATCCACACTCCCTACCTCGCTACACAGGGAATTATGTAAGGAAATTACCGTATTTTAGGGATATTTCCTTCGTGTTGCATGATCGTTGCAAGAGAACGCGTGGTCGTAGAAGGATGATTCTGGTGTCATTGGAAAGCTCAATTATCGCCCTTTCAGGGATACATAATTGTATTACGCTCTGGCTCTTGTTTATGCATGAAAAAGAGCACGGAAATAAGCTCGTTTAGGGTAAAACTACCCACTTGGCAGGTAGTAGAAGTTACCGACCTAGCCACTCATGGAGTGTTAACTCACACAAATCTAAGAATTTCTTCTTCAATCGAGTTGTCAACTTGTGGAATGGGCTTCCCCGAGACGTTATAGACTGCAGCACCGTTGATTCATTTAAACTTCGCCTAGACAATTATCTTGCATCAAACCCGCAACTGACTGCGTTTGTAAATGAATAACTTTATTTTATCCCCCCCTCAGTTACTAACCAATCTGTCCCCTACTAACTTTCTAATCCTACCACGGACATTAGTTCCCTTCCAATGTTCCCTTACCCACTCTAAACCACTGTTTGGACACTTGATCCACAGTGTTTTGGAAGACAAGCAGCCTAGAAGGGTCACTAGACCTGTTGTTGCTTGCTTGCTTGATTTCCTTTATGTTTTTCATAATACGTGTTGCTAGCCCCAAACGCGCGAGCATCTGTAGCTTTCAACCATCCGACACATCCCCTTTTATTTATGTACATCAAACATGTTAAATACAAATAAAGTTTATTTTTATACCCTACCGTGGAAAGACTATGGATACACCACTCCTGCCCGGGCCTCACACAGTGGCATGGCCCAGTCGTACTGAGTTCATGACACTGGTGGCATTGCCCCAGAGTATAGCCATCCCAAGTCTTTGCTTGAGCCAGAGGGTTTCCCGGGGTTCTCCTGAAACTTCTCTGATTTTACGGCCTATTTCATTCACCATATTAAGGCTGGTAGGGCCGAAGACTCCTGAAGTTTCGAATACCAGAGGCTCGAACTGATGACTTCTGGCGATGGCTTGATATTTTTCTCGCTTTCTACTTTCTGCTATCCGGGCGGCTTCACCTGCTTCGTCGGCGTTTCTGGCGATGTTGGTTATGGAGAAAGTGTCAACACATGTGGCATCCCACACGAGGCACCAGCCATTCTTGTAAGGGAAACTCGTCATCTCATATGGCCGTTTGCCGTCTTCTCTGAGAAGTCCATGTGGTTCAAGGATTGATGCATGGTTAGCACTCTGCAGGGCCCGTTTTATGACATCATTTAGTGCAGAGTGTCTTGGCAGGCGGCCTGCGCTGTGATTACATGACAAGGCATGGTGACCTTGAGCATCCATCCCCCCACCACACTTGCAAGTGTGTGGGTGACAAACTGCCGCACCCACTCTGAGCGCGATGGCAACCCGGAGCGCTTCAGCATCCAAGTGAGTTCCAAGGTGGGATGGGGCTGGAGGCGTGCTTTTGCAACCTGGTCTGCATTGATTAGGAGATTTTCATGAGTTTTCTTCGCCGAGATGGTATTCCATGCTTTCTGCTTGCTCCTGGAGGTACCCTGAGGCTCCTCTTCTACTCCTGTACTTTCCTTCCAGGTGTTAATCGCTTCTGCTACGTCCCTATTAAGTGTCATTCCGGGTTGAAAAGGAAGGATGGACACTACAAGGTCGTTGGTCGCGATAAGGGAAGAGATAAAGGCTGGGGAGGCAATATCCGAGGCTCTCCGTATTCCCAAGCCCCCGAGGCGGACAGGAAGAGTGGCTTGTGTCCAGGTCCGATCTTGAAATTCCACGTTGGTGATGCTGGTCACTGCTTCTCGGATTATGTTGTCTAATTCTTGGAGGCCACCATTGTTCGTGTAAGTCATCGATGTGCGCAAAAGGTATTGGAGTTTTGGGATGGAGAAACAATTCTTTAGAAGGGCCAGAGCTGAGTGGGCATCGATGTGTATCAGGCGACTCACAAGACATTGAAGCTCCTCTTTTTTACCTTGAAGTGCTGGTGGGATTGCTGCCAGAGTTAGTGGGGAACCTAATAGGGTTTGCTGGTGCTCCTGAAGGATCTTTACATCTGGCAATGCACCTTGAAATTGGGCCTGAGTGTGTTCTCTTTCTTCAGGTGTGTGGTTGAGGACAAGTTCACATTTGGTGTCATTTATCACTAGCCCAGCCTGGCTGAGGTCAGTTATGATGCTGTTTAGATCGGTTAGAACATTCTCTACAGACCCACCCAAGGTTGCATCATCCAGGTACCATACATTCAATTCTGACCTTACTTTGTTAGCTGCTGCGTCCACCCCTATTGAGAAAAGAGCAGCACCACCTGGATCTCCCTGCTGTAACCCGGTCGCTGATGGGATTACCGTCTCGCCGAAAATCAGGATTGAAGGTTTGGAATAAGCCTGCCAAAGTAGGGGGTACAGAGTGGGGATGTGCTCTCGAGCTGCACGGAGGAAGACATCCCTGCGAATGCTGTTGAATGCGTTCCGCATGTCAATCTTTAGAAGCACTCGTTTTTCTCGGGCTTGGCTGAAGTAAGTGCGTGTTGCGTGTACAGCACCCTTACATCGTTCAGGGTCTTGCCTAAGTGTGCCTTTCCATAGGCTATCTTCTTTTCATCTTCTCTCACATCAAGTAGAGTGAATTGACATTCTAATTGTTAAATCCATAGCACAAGTTCTTCTTTTCCCTCTTCCCATAATCTAAATGGTAGTAATGTCGTCATTATGTCTGGTTCGTTAGATAAATATACTCAATCCAAACAATTTGTCGAATCCCACCGCTTGCCACCAAAACGTAGTACTTATTTTCTAATTCTCAGTATACTACTAAGGTGGGAATAATTCGACAGTTGTTCAGAAGTTTGTATCCTTTATTTAACAAACTCCCTAATAGTTTTATGTTCCCCTTGCAATTGATTCTCTGTTCGGGCCGAAATGAGTTCAACACTCAGATTGAATATTATCGTCACCCCACAATAGATTGTACATTGGAACACGCAAGTTCCCGTTACCACCTATTTGGATACCTGCTATTCAGGTATGGACTCACTCCGACTTCGATCCAAAGGCACATTACTAGTCTCCAAAATAATATATCAACCTTACCTGGCCTCAATATGTCTAATCCAAAGACCATGGCTTTAATGAATTTCACCGCTATTTACCTATCTTTAACACTCTTACATTATCTATATTCTTATCTTTAACACAAATAAATCCGTCCCCGTAGGCACCTACATTAATATAACCCTTTGTTTTGGAATATCTCCACTCTGACTTCCTATCTGACAAATAAATAAACTCAATAACACTGACACCACTTACTCAAATAATATATCTCATTACATGGTCCGATATAATCAATATTTCATAAACACCTATATTATCAATATTCAACACTTAATTCTCTATATATCATGATTACATTATTATCCTCAATGTTTAATCTGATTGATACTATATTTATTAACTCACTAACTACTTATCCCAGGAGTACAATATTTCCTCACAATAGTCGCCTCGACTTGTTACTTATATCATGATCACAAAGTTCATTATCATATCGGCGAATTAGTCTTTTTAAATGCTACGAATAAATGTTTTGCCTTTATAACAAAAAGTATATTTCATCATATGGACTAGTGTCCGTCCTAACTATTTCTCAAGCTAGATCTAATCTATCTGCAACTATTATTTATCCCCATGTCATTCCTATAGTTGCTTCTAACTCTTAATTTCTTATTTCATCTTCCCCTTATCTTTATAGTTTACATTTATCTACTAAGCTAGAAGATCCTATACTATTGGTAGCTAAGTGGCATGGAGCCTTCTCTATAAATGACAGCTATATTCTCACAACACTTCATCCTTTCATTTATTTCATGAGTCTAATCTTTTTATTTTTATTTTGTTCTATAAGAACACATCAAGTTTAATGGTTGGAACCACTGGGTTTTTCAAACATTTCTCTCCTTTTAATAATGGTATTTCGGGCCCATAAGGGTCCTGTACAAAGTCTTGGGTATCTCTGGAACAATCTTCACCACCTCAAGGCCTGCCAATAGTTCTTCTGGACATCTTCAGTTCCATCTACTATCTGTCGTCCCTCTTGAATTGCTTGGCTATAAGTGTGTAAGCCAGCAATGTGACGACAAGCACCAAGACAAGCACCAAGATACTTGTGGTGTATCTGGTTAGTAGACGAAAGCTCTGATGGGCCAGAGGTGGACTTTATTGGGGCGGGATAGACGAGCTGGGAAGCTGGAGCAGGTATAGCCAAGTTCCCATTGTTGCCCAGGTGAGGGAGAGAGTGTGAGTTGCTGGCAAGTGAACCCAGTGGGACCTGTGGCGGGAGTGACGTCTGCAGCCCCCCCCCCCCCCCCCCCCCCCCCCATCTTTATAGCCCTGCCTCACGAATTGCCACGCTGTGATTGGTTGAGCCAGCCGCCCGGGCAGTGCTTTCTCCAGCCACGCGGTTTGAAAATTTCTTCCCCTCTCCCCTGATCTTATCTCTTTGTAATAGGTACCAGGGAGATGGTTGCAAAGGCCTTGTAGTGGCTTACGGGAGTATAGGGCTTGCACTGATGTCGTAGACCTATTGCAACTCGAAGAAACAGACTGTGGAGGGAGCGAGAGCGATTTGGAAGATGAAGATGTGTGCGCGGCTGGCTCAGTTTTTTCTTGCTCCGACAATGGAGGCTCCTGATTGGCTGCACGGAAGGGTGCGGCAGAGTTGGGGGAAACGTCAGGAATGTCAAACTCAGCTGGTTTAAAGAGATAGTCAAATGCAGCGCATTGATTGGCTGGCAGGATTCTTACTTTAAATATTATTAATATTAATATGATTACTAATAACAATAATAATAAAGTAGACACGCCGCTTTGCCCAAAATCAAAACGGCATACCCAACTCTGCGATGGGTTACCATCATCACAAATATTACCACCATCATCACTACTACTATCATTATCACCATTACCATCATCATCACAATTACTATCATCATCACTTCTATTATAATCATCACTACTACTCTCACCATCTTCACTAATATTGTCACCATTGTCACTACCATCATCACTGCTCTCATCATTATCACTACAACTATCACCATAATCATAATTATCACCATCATCTTACAATCAGCATTACTTGTCACCATCATCAATACTATTATGACCATCATCACTACTACTAGTACCATAAATCATCATATCTACTACTTTCATCATCATCACTACCATCATCATTACTACTGTCATCATCATCACTACAACTACAACCATCATCACTACTATTACCATCATCCCCAATATTACTATCATCATTTTTAATGTCAACTAAACTAACTTAACCTAACAGATGCCGGGCGAGATGTTTTCGGCCCCAGAACGAATGCGTTCTGTGTGTGAGCCCCTTCGGGGCACACACACTAAGAAAGCCATCCTTGCTGGGTGGGTGGGTGGGGGGTTTGTCTGGAAAGGGGGGGGGGGGGGCAATACCAAACTCTGCTTACGCAGAGTTGATAATTAGGATACCAGCCCTTGTTATAGATATGGAGGAGTTAGGGCTGCATAAACTGTACTGTATGTACAGTATGTGGGTCTTTACTTGCTAAGGGAGAGGTATCGGAGTGAGTAGTCAAATCAGGTTTCACACATTTATTATATTCAATACTAGTAGAACTCTAGGACGTAATAGTCCCAACAAGGCATGGAATAGTATAGGGTATTTTATATACACTGGGTCAACCTTTAACCCTTAAAGATCGGGGGCGGACTTAAGTCCGCCTCCAATTTGCAGCAAGTTAGGATCATTGTTAAGGCTTTTAAAGGGTTAAAATCGAGTGCAAATGGCCTGGAGCGCAGCGGGCCAGACAGCCGACTCCCAGGGCTTACCGCCGCCCATTAACTCATGTTCCCTGTGTTCTCGAGAGGCCGGCAGTGTAGCCAGTAGTAAGCATAGCTGGGAAAAATATGCGGCTATACGCTAAACTCCCATGTTACTGGTACCACTATATGAGAACCACGAGTGCTACGTAGCTCGTTCTGGTCTCATTTTGAAGCTTTTAGCGCCTAGTTTTTTGCTGAATACATTTCTTTTCATGCAGATACTTGATTTATCATTCAGGAGGGCCTGAATAAAGCCCAAAACCCCCCGCTAGACAAGGGTTAAGAGGTTACCCGAATTATCAGAGTCCAATTGGCAAGCAATCAGGTATCAACTTTTCTCTCTCGACCTGTACATGAACAAGGAAATAGGAAAGTAATATATATACATGGCGTACACAGAATTAGACAAGGATGATATATATTAAATAATCAAGAATTTTGCTCGTGAGTGTGGTTGGAATGTAAGGAGGGGGGGGGGGGGGGAGTAATCTAGCTGGACTCTATTATGATATAAGATAAGGCAGAGTTAGTTATCTATGAGTAGGCAGTGATCAGGCGAATGAGTGGTCATTCCAACATGTAACAATCTAATCATAGGATATCAACATTAATTACTGATAGCGTATTGAGAGTTTAGCTTTAAAGAACAACTGATCAAATGGAAGTTACGTTAATACGGTGGCCTGATGGACAGACCACGGTTAACTTCTGCAGTGAGGCTGACAGAGATAATTAAATACTCCTTGCGTTCAACAACGAATGGCTTCTGCAGTGAGGCTGACAAAGGGACAAGGAGATATTAAATACTCATTAATTCTCCTACCACACTGAGACTTTGGGCTTTGGAGCACCTAGGGTGGTCTTGGACACTCAACTCGGAGGGAAAGTGAGATACTTTCCCTAACCTGGTCTGAGTGCCTATTCACTCCTTAGGTCTTCCTAGGCCTTGCTTGGCTGCACGGAAGAAAGGCGCCTTAGGCCTTTCCTAACACTGACATAGGCCCTTGTCGCTCTGGCGATGGAGGGAGTGGGGATAGCAAAGGTAGGACCTGCACTATTTGCTACCGTATCCCCTCCCAGGTCCACTCTACAAAGGAGTACAAAGGAAATCAAGAAACAACAGATTTAGTGACCCTTCTAGGCTGCTTGTCCTCCAAAACACTGAGGATCAAGTGTCCAAACAGTGGATTAGAGTGGGTAAGGGAACATTGGAAAGGGAACTAATGTCCGTGGCAGGATTAGGAAGTTAGTAGGGGACAGAGGGGTTAGTAACTGAGGGGGGGATAAAATAAAGTTATTCATTTACAAACGCAGTCAGTCGCGGGTTTGATACAAGATATTTGTCTAGGCGGAGTTTAAATGAATCAACGGTGCTGCAGTCTATAACATCTCGGGGAAGCCCATTCCACAAGTTGACAACTCGATTGAAGAAGAAATTCTTAGATTTGTGTGAGTTAAAAGATTTACCAATAATTTTGCAACCGTTTCCCCGCGTGTAATTAGATTGGTCGATAGTGAAGTACTTACTACAGTTCATATTGTCGATGCCTTTGATGATTTTGAACACTTGAATTAAGTCACCTCTTAATCTGCGCTGGGTTAAAGGAAATAGATTTAATTCTCTAAGACGCTCTTCGTATGGTTTGTTCTTTAGGCTACAGGTGAGTGTGTGGGAGGGGTGGCGCTGCGTCGTCCTGGTTGGCTGGGTTGACCTGGCCATCGGCCAACCCTGGGTCAGCTTGTAGTGGTGACGTCATATCTGGCGGCGTAGGACTGTGGAACCGATCTCTCGTATGCAAAGTAGTTCTCTGAATCTTGTTTGATCTGTATTGGTGGGGGATTGGTACACCTGTCCATGGGGGGACTTACCTCTACCAAGCCCGTTTCGTTTGAGAGAGAACGGTTGAAGGACGGGCTTCGGAATTGTAAGGCCCCAATGGTCGGCGATGCCTCTGGTTGTTTTGGTGCCGTACGGGGTTAGGTCTTTGGTGCTGTAGGTGACCCCGGCTGTAGGGTTGTGCCTGGTTCTGTTGGTTTTTGTGTGGTGGTCAGTTGGGGTCGCCCTGGTAAGTTCCGTGGGTTGCAGGTGGCTGGTTGTTGTGGGCAGCTTGCCTTTCATTCGGTATGACACCACCCCCTCCGGTACAAAAGTCACGACCTCGTGGCTGGAGAAGGAACTTTTTCTCTAAAGCCGTGATTGCAAAGGGCTGCAGGAGCTGGAGAAAGTAGTACCATTGGGTACCATTGGCGGGTGAAATCATTGCAGGGCCCGTCTCTCCTGACGATGTTCAGCACTGTGGACTGGTCGGCAGACTTCAGCATGGTGGAAGAAAATAAGAATGTGCCCCACGCATCCTACTGTGTGTCGTACAAGGTGACTAATAGGGGGACTGGGGTTAGATTGTAGGCACCAATCGAACAAGGCTATACCCAGGAGAGGCTGTAGGCATTTGATAAGGAGTCACTAGAACTCCTGCTTCATTTGCTTGGCCTCTCTTACTGATTCCCTTTGTGCCTCACTTACACTGAGAGTAGTCCAGCCAGCTCTCACAAACACCTCCTCCTCCTATCTACTTCACTACACTTATCATGCACACCACACTTCCAGGAAGGGGGGGGGGGGGGAATGGATGCCCCCACACCCACCCGACCTTCCCCTGACAACCCCTCTAAATGCTCTGGACCACGGCCTGTTAGTCTTACTATCAACTTTTGCAATATTCGCGGCCTTTCCTCTAATTTTCACTCAGTTGAACACCATCTCTCCTCCTCCAAACCATATTTTCTTTTCCTCACTGAAACCCAGGTGTCTGAGGCAACTGCCAGCAGCCCCTTCTCTGTATCCTCCTACTTTCTCTATCCTTGTTTCAAAGCCAACGGCGGATGTTTTGCATACGTGCACAACAAACTCACTTGCTCTCGTGTTCCCGATTTCTACTCCTCTGAATTCTCAACTTTATGGCTCAAACTATCCTGTCATTCTCATACTAAATATTTCTGTGCTGTCTATCTTTCCCCTAACTCTACCTACTTTCCCAAATTCTTTGACTATCTAAACTCTAAAGTGGAACACCTTCTATCCATCTCTCCCTTCTCGGAAATCTCCATCTTAGGAAATTTCAACGTTCACCACCGCCAATGCCTATCCTCTCTTACTACTGACCAACCTGTAGAACAAGCTCTCGTCTTTTCTATCCTAAATGACCTAGAGCAGCTGGTCCAGCAACCCACTCTTATCCCGGATCGCTTCGGAGATCGGTCCAACATTTTTTACTTATTTCTGACTTCTAACCCTTCTTCTTATACTGTCAATCTTTTCTCTCCTGACCATAAACTTATCTCTGTTACCTGTCCTATCTCTCCAGTATGGCCACCCGATCCTCCCAGCCGGCGGCATTTGTGGCACTTTGGCACTGCCGACTGGGAGGCTCTTCGGCAGTACTTCTTTGATTTCCCATATGGATGACTTCTGCTTCCATGGCCAAGGACCCTCGGAGAGTGCTGAACGCATTACCGAGGTAATCCTCTCGGGCATGGAAGCACATATTCCATTTCTTTCTCTCAGTCTAATGCAAACAAATCTTGGTTTACTCATGCTTGTTCTACTTCTGTCCGCAACAAGGAGGAAACATTCAAACAGTACCGACACCTTAAAACTCAAGAATCTCATTCTTCCAATGTTTCGAATTGCCAAGCACTCTTTCATCAATAATAAATGCACTGAACTATCCAACTCTAGCTCTTCCCAAGCTTTCTGGCATCTAGCCAAAACCCTCTCCAACAATTTTTTCTTCCTCGTCTTTTTCTCCCCTTTTCCACTCTGATGGCACAACCATTACTTCTTCCTCTGACAATGCTGAACTCTTCGCTCAAACTTTTGCTAGAAGCTTCACCTTGGATGATTCCGGTGTTATTCCTCCCTCTCCACCCCCTCTCTCCTACTCATAACGTTCTTGTCATTGTACTTGCAACAAAAGAAGAATTAATAGAGAATTTGAATGTTGGTGATGAATTCAGGAACAGCGATCATCGTACGATAACTTTCACTTTAAATTTTACTAGTAACGAACCAAATAGTAGCATCGAAAAAGTCCCTAATTTCAAGAAAGCAAACTTCCATAAACTTAATAAGCCCAAATGGTGGAATACAGATATTTCAAACTGCCTGCTTGCTAAAAAATTTTGCTAATGATAGATTAAAATCCTCACAAAATGACGAAGAACGGGTGAAATTTGTAGAGCTACGACGCAAAGCCAAAAAGTTAATTAAGCAAAGTAAAAAGACCTTAGAGTTACATATTGCGAATCAAAGTAAAACAAACCCGAAAAAATTCTATAGTTATATCAGAAAGAAAAAAGTAGTTACTTCAACTGTTGGACCGTTAGTCGATGAAAATGGAGAATACACCAAAGACAAAGTACAAATGAGTAATGCCCTCAATACCTTCTTTGCATCAGTTTTTACAACAGAAGACCTCAGTGATATCCCTACACCATCGCCGATTCAGATTGATAATTCAGATGTTCTAAGCAATATCACCGTTACAGAGAGAGAAGTATTGAATTGTTTAGATAAACTCAAGGTAAATAAAACGCCTGGACCTGATACAATCTGGCCTAGAGTTCTAAAGGAAGCTAAGGATGAGCTCTCCAAACCACTGACATTAATATTCAATAAATCCTTGCAGTCTGGAACTATGCCTGATCAGTGGAAGCTAGCCAACATAACACTGATATTCAAAAAAGGCAGCAAATCCCTACCCAGTAACTATCGTCCAATTAGCTTAACCTCAGTTGTATGTAAAATGCTAGAAACGGTCATAAGAGACAGACTCGTAAATCACTTAGAGGAAAATAACATACTTAAAGATACTCAACACGGCTTTCGTAAAAAACGTTCCTGTTTAACAAACCTCTTAGACTTCTTCCACGATATCCTCAACCTCTACGATGAGAGTAAAGCTGTAGATATTATATACCTTGATTTTCAAAAGCCCTTTGACAAAGTTCCCCACAAACGTTTACTGCTAAAACTAAAAGCGCATGGAATACAAGACGGTGTGTTGAAATGGATAGAAAATTGGCTCAGCGACAGAAAGCAAAGAGTAGTCATAAACGGTAAGGCATCTAAATGGACCAATGTAAGTAGCGGGGTACCCCAGGGATCGGTACTAGGACCAATTCTCTTTCTAATTTACATCAACGACATAGATGAGGGTCTCACCTGTACAATCTCAAAATTTGCTGACGATACAAAAATTGCAAATAGCGTACTCTCAAAAGAACAAGTTGACGATATGCAACACAATCTAGATAAATTGTTATGTTGGGCCCAAATTTGGCAAATGAGTTTCAATGCGGATAAATGTAAAGTACTACATATCGGATACTTAAATGAGAAAGCAAACTATTCGATGAATGGCACTCAGCTTAAGAATGTAAACAGATAAACCGATCTGGGAGTAACAATATCGAGTAACCTAAAACCGAGTCAACAATGTTCAGAAGTTGTTAAGAAGGCAAACAAAATAATTGGCTTTATAGGCAGGTCATTTGAGCATAAATCCAAAGAAGTTATCCTAACCCTTTACAATTCCTTAGTCAGCCCTCTTCTGGAATACTGCGTTCAATCCTGGTGCCCTTATTACCAAAAAGATATAAACAAGCTAGAACGAGTTCAACGTAGAGTTACCAAAATGATACCTAGCTTAAAGAACAAACCATACAAAGAGCGTCTTAGAGAATTAAATCTATTTCCTTTAACACAGCGCAGATTAAGAGGTCACTTAATTCAAGTGTTCAAAATCATCAAAGGCATCGACAATATGAACTGTAGTAAGTATATACTTCACTATCGACCAATCTAATTACACGCAGGGAAACGGTTGCAAAATTATTGGTAAATCTTTTAACTCACACGAATCTAAGAATTTCTTCTTCAATCGAGTTGTCAACTTGTGGAATGGGCTTCCCCGAGACGTTATAGACTGCATCACCGTTGATTCATTTAAACTCCGCCTAGACAAATATCTCGCATCAAACCCGCGACTGACTGCGTTTGTAAATGAATAACTTTATTTTATCCCCCCCTCAGTTACTAACCCATGTGTCTCCTACTAACTTCCTAATCCTGCCACGGACATTAGTTCCAGGGCAGTAATTCCCTTTCCAATGTTCCCTTACCCACTCTAAACCACTGTTTGGACATTTGATCCTCAGTGTTTTGGAGGACAAGCAGCCTAGAAGGGTCACTAGATATGTTGTTGCTTGATTTCCTTTGTACTCCTTTGTACTCATGCCTAATATCCTAATCTCTTCTAAAGATGTACTTTCTACCCTCTCTGTGTCTAATACTAAGAAAGCGTACAGTCCGGACGGTGTTCCTCCTGATGTACTCAAAATTGTGGTTTCCTGCTGACTCCCTGCCTAGGCAAACTCTTCTGTCTCTGTCTCTCCTCTAACGTCTTCCCTTCATGCTGGAAGTTTGCTCTCATTCAACCCGTCCCAAAGAAGGGTGACAGCTCTCAACCCTCCAACTATCGTCCAATTGCTCTCATCTCTTGAATCTCTAAAGTGTTTTAAACTATTCTTGCTTCCAAATGTCCTAAGCATTTCTCATCTCATAATCTGCTCTCAGATCGCCAGTATGGCTTCCTTAAGGGTCGCTCTACTGGTGGTCTTCTTTCATATCTTATACTAACTCTTGATCATCCTCCTTTCGGGACTTCGGTGATACCTTTTCTATTGCACTAGACCTATCGAAGGCCTTCGATAGAGTCTGGCACAAATCTTTAATCTCCAAACTACCCTCCTTCGGTTTCTATCCCTCCATCTGTGCCTTTGTCTCTAATTTACTCTCTGGCTGTTCCATAGCTGCGGTTGTGGACGGCCATCGCTCACTTCCTCATCCTATCAACTCCGGTTTTCCTCCGGGGTCTGTCCTCTCCTATTCTCTTTCTAATTTTCATAAATGATATTCTCAACTGTGCCTCCAGTCCCATCCATTCATCCAGACGACTCTAGCTTACACTACTCATTTAGTTTTCCAGAATGCCCCAGCAAGCAATCCCTCAAAATCAAACGTAATGAAGCCATACATCACTTATCTTCTGATCTAACTACTATTTCCAATTGGGGCAGAGAAAACCTTGTTGCCTTTAATGCTTCCAAAACCCAATTTCTCCATCTATCTACCCATCCGGAACTCCCAGAGGACTATCCCTTATTCTTCAACAATACAAAAATCAATCATTGATCTTCTCTCCATATTCTTGGTGTATCTTTTTCTTCTGCTCTCACTTGGAAGGACCATATTACCAGTCTTGCTAATGCAGCCTCCCAGAAGCTGGGTGTGCTCAACTGCCTCAAGTTTTGTTTTACCCCTGCACAGCTTCTTGGTCTGTTCAGGGGCACAGTGTGTCCTTGTATTGAGTATTGTCCACATGTGTAGGGAAGATCCTCTCAAACGACACTTTTAGACAAAGTAGAAAGGAATGCCTTTCGTATCATTAATTCCCGCCCACTCACCAACTCTCTGCAAACTCTCTCTCTCTTCGCCGCAATGTTGCATCTCCCTCGCTATTCTATCGCTACTACAATAATCAGTGCTCCTCAGAGCTCTCCCAGTGTATACCACCTCCTCTATGTAGGGTACGTGCTACCCGTCTTGAAACACAATCCCACCCCTACTCTGTGCAACTCTCCAACGCAAGAGTGAAACGTTGCTCTCAGTCTTTCTTCTATTCAACAGCTGAGCTCTGGAACTCTGTCCCAGAATCAGTCTTTCCCTTCTCCTATGACTTAAATTGCTTCAAACTCTGTGTGTCCAGGCATTTTAGCTCGAACATCCCTTGATTTTGGCCCTGTCACTCCTTTAACTATGGGGGAGGCACTCGCTACAGGCAGTTCTGCCTTTTGTCTCTCTCACTCAAATAGAACAAAAAAAATCCCCAGTAGTTGGTCCGGACGACTCAGGCGGCTCTTCCTTCCCTCTACTGAGGTCCACAAAACAAAATGTATTAGCATATTTGGGATTTTTGAGGTTCTCCTAGGTGTGCTCTGTGTGCTACGATACAGGTGACTGGTGACCTCTGACCTGCGTGTGTCCCTTTTGTCAGTCGCTGAGGTCGCAAAAGTACAATTAATCCCTAATCTGTCTGGGGGGTGGGAGACTGCCCGAGTGAGTGATTGTGTTTGTTGTGAGCATCTTAGGAGGTTGTAATGGATAGGTGGGGGTGAAACTGGTTTGATTGGGTTGGGTGTTGAAGGGTGCAATATGTGACGAAGTGTGAGGGTTATGGGTGGAAGGGTTAGGAATAGGTAGCGGAATTTCTGGTTTGTGTGGAGATATCGCTTGACTCTGGGAAAGGGTTTTGGTGGGTTGTGGGGTTGTTGAGATTTGTACTGTGTCGGGTGTCTGTGGTGTGTAGAAGGTGTGTGGGTGGTAGGGTTCGTATGGGTCGGGGAATTGAGTCGTGGATGAAAATTTGGGTTGCGGTGAGTGAGGGGGTGGGAGGAAGAAGGTGTGGGGGGTTTGGGGAGGGGATGCGTGGGGTTGACCGTGGGTAGGATGGAGAATATGTGGTATGTTACCGTCGGAGGGTGGGGGTGTTTGAGGTTTGGCGGGTGATGGTGGGTTGTGCATATGGAGGTAATTTAATGGGGGTTGGTGGAGGGGTCGGGGGTGGTGGGGATGATGATTTTGTGGGGGGAGGAGGGGAAACCGGAGGTTGGGGTGGGAATTGGAATTGATGTGGGTAAGGTGGAAATTGGTTAGAAGGGGTGGGGGGAGGTGTGTGAGGTGGGTATGAGGGAGGGGATGGCGCAGGCAGGCCAGCCGGGTTAAATGGGGGGGGGGGGTTTCTCTGTTTGCTAATGTGTACTTTCTAACATGGCGATTCCGAAATATTCTGGTATCTCCGTGGTAATTGATGACTACTTGATATGCGCTTAGGATTTTGCTTATTGTGAACGGACCAATGAATTTGGGTTGGAGCTTATTTTGAAAGGGTAGATTTGCCACCATGACATTGTTGCCAATTTTTAAAGGGCTTCTCGAGTTATGTTCGTCCTGTGATAGGTCTTGGCAAGCTTGCAACTGATTCAATCTAGATTTTATGTGCGCGACGGTGGGGTGAGCATCTGCGGTGATGGAGGGAGGGTGGATCAAGTGGCGAAGGGGGAGTAAGACGGGCGCAACCCCGAATACCTTTTCGAGTAGAGATATACCGTTTTCCTTTGGAGTGGAATATAACCCCCACTGGATCATTCTAAGTTGACTAGGCCAGTCTTTTGACTGACTGGCGAGGAATCTTGTGCGTATCTGGTTGTTGATGCTCCTGTGGCTTCTTTCGCAGACGGCGTTGCCCTTAGGCCAGTAAGGGGACAAATGTGAAATGGATTACCCCATCATTTTTGACAAGGCTGCCCAGATTTGGCCAGAATATTCTGGGGCGTTGTCTGTTTGTAGGGCCTGAGGTAGGCCGAAATTGGGGAAAACATGGCTTAGCATAGCGTCGGCAACTGTTTTAGCGCTACGATCTTTGATGGGGATCGCGATGAGGAACCTCGAATATATGTCTACAAACGCGAGGATAAATCGAAATTAATTAAATGCCGGGAGTGGGCCTACTGTGTGTCAAGGGATAAGAGTTGCCAGGGCAGGGTGGCAGTGATGGTGCCAGAAGGGCCTGAGGTTCGTGATGTGTTTTTACCGCCAGCGCAGGCAAGGCAGGATTCTACGGTTGTTTTGGCAAGGGGGTTAGCGTGGGAGGTCCAGTAAGTCGTTTTGAATGCTTGCAAGAGTTTTGTATAGCCCAAGTGGATACCGTTACCATAGTGAAGGAGTGTGAACGTTTCCTTGGCCTCGTCAGGGCTTAACACGATGTGGCCGAAATCAGTAAAGAAAGAATCTCCTATTCGTGTGAGAGTGGGAGCCATGTCTGGCAATAGCCAGTCAGGTTTGTTATCTATGTCCCACGTGGAGACACTGGCTATAGACATGGCAGGCGCGGCTTGGGGGGGGGGGGGGGGGGGGTGAGACAGGACAGGGCCTGGGGCAAGGGGGGGAAGTGGGTGGGCAAGATAATGTGTGTAGTTTCCCTGGCCTATAAGTTATTTCGAAATTAAACTCATCTATTGTTTCCCGCCACCTTATTATTAATCCGTTCATGGTTTGAGACGTCCGGAGCCATTGTAAAGCATGATGGTCCATAATAATGATGGTGATCTTGGCACCCAAGAGGTATGACCGGAAATGTTGCAGGGCCCATACTAGTCCTAAGCATTCTCTTTTTGTTGTGGCATAGTTTGTTTCTGCCTGGATCAGTGTGCGGCTGGTGCATGCTACGATGTTTTCTTTATTATCCGTAGTTTGAGCTAGTATGGCACCGATTCCTGTTAAAGATACGTCCGTATATAAGCGGAATGGTTGACTGTAATTTAGAAAAGCTACTATCGGTGCCGAAGTGAAGGCGTCTCTGAGAGTGTTAAATGCCTTCAGGCGGGCCTCTGTCCATACTAATTTCCCGTCTTTATGTGTCAGCTCATGTAAGGGTTTGGCAACAGGCACAAAACCTTTAACGAAACGCCAGTAGCAGGAGGCTAAACTGAGGAAAGATCGTGCGCCCTTAACTGATTGCAGTAGTTGAATTTTCCGGATCAATGCAAGTTTGTCCGGGTCGGGTGAAATGCCTTATTTCGAGATTATGTGACCTAAGTAAGGGACGGAGTCTCGTGCCAAGGTACATTTTGAGGGTTTTAACTTTAACCCGGCTTGTCATATCCGTGTAAAAACTTCCGTGAGGCAGGCGAGGTGTTCTTCCCACGAGCTGGTGAAAACGATGACGTCGTCTAGATACAATAGTCAGTTTTCCCAGGTGAGGCCTTGCAGGACGGAATCCACTAATCTGGAAAAGTAGCAGGCCCATTACATAGGCCGAAGGGTAGTACGTTGAATTCATATTGCCTGTCGCTGCATGTAGAGAAAGCAGTCTTTTGTTTGTGATCAGGGTGTACAGGTACCTGCCAATATCCGGCTTGCAAGTTGAGGGTAGAAAAAACGTGTCGTCTATGCGTGGCAGGGGGGTAGTATCTTTAACTGTTACGTCATTCAACTGGCGGCAATTGACGCAGAACCGCAGGGAGCCGTATTTTTTCATTAGAAGTACAACGGGTGAAGACCAAGGGCTGGTGGAGGGATTTACTAGTCCCGCATCTAACATTTCTCTGACTTGTCTTTCCTCTTCGCAGTGCTGAATGGGATTCTTCCGCCGCAGAGCCTACCTGAGGGGGGGGGGGGGGCCCCTATGGTGTGTATGGGGTGGTTGAGGACCTTAGTGTGGCCAATGTCGTCTGGGGTTTGTGAAAATATATCCTGAAAGGATAGCAATACCTGTTGTAAGGACTGATGGTGATGGTGGGGGAGGTGGTGTGGTATTGACGGCAAGACGGGAGTTTCTTGGCGGTGTAACAGGGAGGGCTCACATCGTCGAACGTTTCCAGCTCTCCCATCAACAGGTCCTTCGGCTGGCTGATGATGTGGTTGGAAATGTTCGTAATTTTTAAATAGTTCATGGATGGGGACTGTCCATACTCTACAGTATATACTCTATTAAGTATGAACAGTATCAATGCCACTTAATTTGGGTTAATGTAGCGTTACGTATCCTTCCATAGTCTTAAGTTGAACGCTTCCGTAACCTTAGGTTAAACGTTACATAATTCAGGAAGAATATATTATTCTATAGTTAAATATGGGCAAGTATTGTAGGATTATAATTCCCATATTATACTGTGTTACTTATTATTATTGTTCCCATGTATCTCATTGTATAATAATGGGATACATTTACCGGACCCTTTGCGCATGCGTCAATCATCACGAGGGACTCGAGGAAGACTCCCTCGACCCACTCTCCTACCAATCTCCGTACCTGCAACACGCAAAGCACTTTATCTTTCATTGTCTCATTAATTAGGTGTTTTAGCTTCACTTTCATCTCATTCTCATTGTCACATCATTATAATTAATACTATCTAAATTAGCCTAGTCTAGCCACTTTCCTTTATTCCTTATCCCACTAATAACTTGAGTTCACCTTCCTTCTGCCATCTTTAATATCACCATCTGAGCTATCACCCTAAAAAGGTAAATTAATCTTATGTGCATTATCCATTATTAATACAGTCCACTTAAAGATCTAAAATAACCACATAAATTGGTCCTTCGAACCTTCGGTCGTTTGCTCCCTTTGTGATTTTTGTTCGGCAGTTGGTGGTTGCCTTGTGTTTTGGTGGGGGCTTCCCTGTTCGTTTCCCTTCTTGCCATACCTCATGGCCCAGGGTTTTTGGCCCCATGGAGCTGTCGGACTATATCGTCCGTTCTTTGCAGTGCTCCTCTGGCCGCCTCAGGTGCCTGGCCTCCAGTAGGAATTTGTGGGCAGGATGAGAATGCACTTGAGGGTAGGGAATGTGACGAGATGTTTGCCCATCAGAAATAAAAAATATTAATCATGCACAGTACAGTACCGGTATATAGTAAATTTATTCAAATAATTCTAAATTAATTTATCTAACCGGCATATACTTTTTCAGGCTTAACTATTTTGATTAATACTCCTTTAGGCCTAAAAAATATTATCACAATTGGCATTGCGTTAGATCAAATTATACATACTGTACTGTAAAATAATTATACATACTGTACTGTAAAATAATTATACATACTGTACTGTAAAATAATTATACATACTGTACTGTAAAATAATTATACATACTGTACTGTAAAATAATTATACATACTGTACTGTAAAATAATTATACATACTGTACTGTAAAATAATTATACATACTGTACTGTAAAATAATTATACATACTGTACTGTAAAATAATTATACATACTGTACTGTAAAATAATTATACATTCTGTACTGTAAAATAATTATACATACTGTACTGTAAAATAATTATACATACTGTACTGTAAAATAATTATACATACTGTACTGTAAAATAATTATACATACTGTACTGTAAAATAATTATACATACTGTACTGTAAAATAATTATACATACTGTACTGTAAAATAATTATACATACTGTACTGTAAAATAATTATACATTCTGTACTGTAAAATAATTATACATACTGTACTGTAAAATAATTATACATACTGTACTGTAAAATAACTTCTTCAAAATTTAAGGTTATTCGATTGCATATCTTTTCTAAATTTACTCTCGTCTAATGCCCTGAAGGGTCTAGGTTAATATGACGGTTAACATGTGAGCGTGTGTTTAGACCAGCTCAAAACATTTTTATATGTGACTGTTTTTTCTTTCCTTGTGTATAATATCCACACTTAAATTTTGGTACCCATTGACTTTAGCCTACTTAAATTTCCCTCCCGGCTCTCTCTCTCTTAAATTTGTTTGAATTTAAACTCAAAATTCTTAGCCTATTATATATTAATATTGGTACCTTCTTTGACACCTAAAGACCTTTGGCCTATTGTACTTAAATTTCCGTCCCGGCTCTTCTTAAATTTGTTTTGAATTTATACTAAAATTTCTTAACCCTTAAAAAGCGGCTCACCACTTAAGTCGAGTTAAATAAAGCTGGACTATGTGGCGGCGCTCGACATAGGTCGAGTGGCAATTTCAGCACGTAATGTGGCTGAGAGAGAGAGACAAGTGGTGGCAGGAGACTAGCGAGCGTATGACTGCTCCAGACCACCGCGGCGAACCTACTGACACAAATCTCAGCTCCCTCCTCCCTCTCTCACTCGCTACATACTCAATTATGTACCGAAAGTACCGAATTACCTGCTTTTTGCACTCGCGTTGCACGGTTATTGCAAGAAAACTATCCATCATACAAGGATCGTTATGGTGTCATTCGAAAGCTCTGTTTATGCCCTTTCAGGGATAGATACTTGTTTTACGTTCTGGGTCTTATTTAGGCATGAAAATGATCACGTAAACAGCCCTATTTTGGCTAAAAACACCCCGCTGTGCGGTACACATAAATAAACCGCATAGGCCGCTCGTAAGGTGTTAATCTTAAATCAAAACTATTACTTGATGAGTTAAATTTATTATCTCCAAATTGTTAGTCTACATTTCTTACTCTGCATTTCTGAGTGTGTGTTACTTTCAGCTCGCGGTTTAATTTTTCGGAATTTTTTTGTCTGCAATTTATTTGGCCAAGCATTTATAATTTAATTTGACATTACCGCTAAATTTCCTTTTCTCCTAACATCATGGCTGCGACTTTACAACGGCGTCGGGCTGGGCTTAGCGGCTCGTTGACAGTCTCAACCTCGGATATCGACAAATTCCTTGACACAGCGTCTAAAGTTGAAGTGGAGGCCAGGTTGCTCACCATCCAAAAACAAATTGACAAGTATGAGGTCACACAGAAGAACCTGGCTGCCCTTTTTGAGACAGACGCCTAATATGTCAATGAATTAAGAGAGGATACCCTATATTTGGAGGGCATGCAAGTAATCGTCGCCACACTGAACGGAATCGTATCTCCAGAGGTCAAGAAGGAGTCGGCTCGACCCGAGCCGAAGAAGTCAAATGTCAAACTACCACATCTTACTCTTCCGAAGTTTGAGGGCGATGCAACGTTGTGGTCGGGGTTTTGGGAAATGTTTAAATGTACCATACATGATAATCCCGATCTCACCGACATACAACGATTCACCAATCTTAAGGGTCAGCTTCTGGGTGATGCGAATAAGTTAGTCGAAGGATTTATTGTCGAGAGCACAAGTTATGCCCCTGCGATAGAGCTCTTGCAAGATACATATGGGCATCCAGATCGCATCAAGGCGGCTTATGTTATACAGTTTGATCAATTAGCTTCACCCAGATGCCAAGCCGCTGATCTAAAGAATTTCTATGCATTTGTTTGGAGGAATTTTGTGTGGTGACTCTTGTCAACAAATTACCATCAACACTAAAGGAGACTATACAACGGGAAATGGGAGATTTGAGCCTGGATTACAAGAAATTTACCCAATGCTTCCAGGCTGAAGTATACAACTTGGCAGGTCAAGACAAAGTGGAAAGTACACCAATGGCTACTGCAACGTTTACCGCCCAGAGTGATAGCAGGAAATTCAACTGTGTTTTGTGTAGTGGCACCAATGATTTGTGGTACAAGTGTTTAAAGTATAAAACAGGGCCTCTTAAAGTAAAAAGAGCCCTTCAACTACGTCTCTTCACTGGGTGCTTATCAAGAGAGGATGACCATCTGGGTTGTACTAACCCTAACATTAGAAGCTGTACGTAAATTTTGTAAGGGTAAGCACTTTCATTCCTTATGTACACAGAAACAAGGGAAGGAAAGTAGACAAGCGGAGGATAACCAAAAGAGAGTGCATACTGCTGCTACGTCAACTACAATGTCCGTTGCTACAGGTAGAAATACAGTAATCTTTCCTACCGTACAGCTGCCGGTAAAGGGTAGGGAAAATAAATGTGTCAAAATCAGATCGCTACTCGATCAATGTTCTCAGAGGACCTTTGTGAAGACTTCTGTTTTATCCTCCCTTTCCTATAATTCTAAAGGAACTGAGGAGTTGCGTCTTCAGGGATTCACGGGAAAACAAACCTCTAGGGAATATAATATCGTAGAAATGCATTACAAACACAGAGCTAAATTTCATCAACTAGACGCAATAGTGGTTGATGAATTGCCAGAACATAAGGGTGAACTAAGCCTAAAGGCTAAGCTGGTTAGTTTGCAGTATAAAGGCATAAAATTAGCCGATCCTCACGCAACGGGCACAGATCAGTTGGAGCTGCTCATCGGTGCTGATCACTATTATGACATATTGCGGCCTGGGCATTAAAGGTCAGGGAGTCTAATTCTGATTCCTACCAATTACGGGTACACCATAAGCGGGTCATATGTGACACAGAACACCAGCTCCAGCACCGAAGTAATTACTGTATTGAAAGTAGCAGTAACACCAATTAGGACGAATATATGTCTATTGGTAAAATTCCACCATGCAAAATTGACTTAAATATTTTGTGGGTTATCGATCATATCGGGATAACCCCTAAGGAATATTCACAAGTTGAGCGTCAAGCACTATTGTCATATGAGGATACCGTTATCTATGATCCTGACAGCCAACAATACCAAGTGAGACTGCCCTTGAACAACTATAAGGATCAGCTGCCAACAAACAAGGGGTTGGCGATAGGCCGACTTCGTGGTCTTCAGAGAAGATTCATTAAAGAACCTGACTTTTGCAAGGAATACTCAAAGGTCATAACGGATCAAGTGTCCCGTGGATTTATAGAATAGGTACCTTTTGACAATTCAGTGACCGGTCATTACTTGGCTCATCATAGAGTTGTCAAGGAGAGCAAGACGACACCAGTGCGTATCGTCTTTGACTGTTCAGCCAAGGTGAGTGATTGTCAGCCTAGTCTTAATGACTGCCTGCATACTGGGCCTTCACTGGTACCAGGCTTGGCGCAGGTTTTACTCCAGTTTAGACTCCATCAATATGCCTGGGTGTCTGATATCAAGAAGGCGTTTCTGATGTTAAAACTCCATGAGGACGACCGGGACTATACTCGGTTTATGTGGCCAAAACTCCCACAGCAGCTCGATTCCTCCCTCATTTGTTACCGCTTCCGGGTGGTATTGTTTGGCGCTACATGTTCCTAATTCCTTCTAAATGCCACCATTTTGAATCACTTATCAAATGTCAGTGCAGATCCGCAGGTTATTCAGCAAATTCGGTCAGGGCTTTACATCGATAATTTACTGGGTACAGGAAATGATGAAGATCTCCTGATTAATACCTACGGTGTATTCCGGGAAATTATGAATGATGCCCATCTACATTTGCGTGAGTGGGCGACGAATAGTTCTGCTTTGCGGACTGTACTACAACATGATGGAGTGGCGGCAGTACAGCAGGAACAAGTGAGGGTGCTAGGGTTGCATTGGCAGACAAACACAGATACCCTCTCATTCGGTGTTCAATACACTCAATATTTGCAGATTACAAAACGGATTTGTTTGAGTTTGACTGCTAGACTGTTTGACCCCTTGGGGATAGTTCTACTGGTGTCAATCAAATCAAGATTATTCCTTCAGCAATTATGGAGAATAAAATTAGATTGAGACGAGGTTTTAACGGGCAATTTGGTTCAGGAGTGGGAAGACATTATATTCGATCTTCGTCTCTGCAAAGGTTTTAATTTTCCTTGGAGAGTAGTCATGGATCAACCTGTTTCCATTCATGCCTTCTCAGACGCTAGCAAGGTCGCTTACGGGACTGTCATTTACTTTGTTGTTGTTGTTGTTGTTGTTCCCTAAGCTGCCTGGCCGAACAGCCCCGAGTCCCTGAGGAAGGCCATGGCCACGATCGGGCTTTCCCACCGAGCTCTCATTGAGTGTAGGTTGTGTTGTTGGCGTAAGTGGTTGTGTGAAATGCAGTCTTCTATGATGTGTTTAATGGTATGGGGTGCTGTGTTACATCCCGGGCAGGCGTCGACAACGGAGTCATCCAGTCTCTTCTGATAGCTCAGGAGAGCTGGATGGTGTCCGCATCTCAGCCTGGCCAGGTGGACTCTGTCCTCGCGAGGGAGGGAGGATTCGGAAGGATGGATTTCGGGAGGTCGTGCATGCAGCTGCGTGTTGTCTGTGAGTGAGTGGATGGATTGGCGAGAGATATGAGTATGGATGTGCTTCTGGAAGTTGGTTCGGGGTGGGCAGGGAGGGAGAGAGGACAATAACTGTGTGTGATACCGTGTGCTGGGTGTTGTTTTGATATTTCTTGGTGTCTGTGGGTGTGTTGCCATGTAGTTTAGTGGGTGGTCTTGGTTCGTGGAGGCTGCTGCCAGGAATTGAGTGCCTCTCATGTCCAGATGGTCTTTGACTTTGAGGATTTTGGTTTCTTGATGTAGATGATCTGTGGGTGCAGTAGCTGTGCAGCCTGTAATGATCTTCAAGGCTTTGTTTTGGATAGTCTGTAAGGTCTTATGATGTGTTTCAGCTAGGTTAGAAGCCCAGGCTGGGCTTGCGTATTCCATTACTGATCTTATGTATTGTTTATATACTGTGGTGGTAGTTTCTTTGTTGTGTCCAAATTTTGTGTGAGCAAGTGACCTGAGGGCGTTAAGTCTGGGTGTCATTTTCTTTTTAATGTTTGTGGTGTGCTGTTTGAATGTCATATGAGTATCATATGTTACTCCAAGGATTTTGGGTGTGTGTGTGTATGTGTTAGGGGTGTGTTGTTTATGGTGAGTTGAGGGATGTATTCGTGTTCACCTGTCCAGCTTGTGAGCAGGGTTGCGGTGGATTTGGCTGGGGCTAGATTCAGTCTGTTTGTAGTGCACCAGCCATGTAGTGTGTTGAGATAGGGTTGAAGGAGATCTGTTGCTCTTCTTGGGTCATGGTGTGTGCATGTGAGTGTTATGTCATCTGCATAGGAGGCTAAGTTTATTTGGGGAGTATTGGGTGTAGTTATATCGTGCATGTACAGATTGAAGAGTGCGGGCGATAGGACGGATCCCTGTGGGACTCCATTTGGAAAGTTTCTGATTTTAGATGACTGACCGGCAAAAGATACGTGTGCACATCTGCCTGCTAGGAAGTTGGCCAGCCACCTTTTTGTGTTGTTGTGCATCTTTGTGTTGTAGATTTTGTTTGTTAGGTTGTAGCGGGGGATGGCATCGAAGGCTTTACTAATGTCGAGTGTGGCTAATAGTGATCTGTGTGGTGGTCTAGCTGAGTTGATGCCGTCAAAAGCTCTTTGTGTAAGGTCTGTGAGAAGAGTGTTTGTGGAGTGCAGTGGCCTAAAGCCATGTTATGTTGGAGCTAGGGGTAGGTCGGGTGTAATTAGTTGTAATACTAGGCGTTCCATGACTTTGGAGGGGGAGCAAAGGAGTGTGATGGGGCGGTGCGAGGAGGGTAGCGTGGGGTCTTTGTTGGGTTTGGGGAATGTGATGATGATACCATGCTTCCAAATGTCTGGTATTGTGTTGTGTGAATAGCTGTAGTTTGATATGTTAGTGAGTGTTTGTATGCCTTGTGGTCCCAGGTGTCTGAGGTGTATGTTGCTTATGTTGTCTAGGCCACAGGCGGGTGAGTGCTTGAGATTGTTGATGATATGCTTTGTCTGGTGATTGGTGAAGGGTGTATAGTCAGGGTCTGTGGGGAATTGTCTCTTACGCCGGATGACACGTCGGTCGTCTTTGTGAGGTTTTAGGTGGCTGACATGTGAGAAGTGATTGATGAGAGTGTTTGCTTGTTGTTTACATGAAGGAGTAGAGTCTGTTGTTGTGATTGCAGCATGTGATTGTGTTGTGTTGCTGTTGGAAAGTGTGATGCTGTTTAGTGTTTTGTAGAGTTTTTTGGGGTTTGTTTTGTGATCAAGTGTTTGTAGGAAGTTATTCCAATTTAGTTTTTGTTGTTCTTGTATTTTGTTGTTAGTTTGGGTGTTGAGTGCTTGAATTTGTTGTGTGATGTCTTGTGTGTGGGGTGCTGGGGAGTGTTTCAGTGTGTCGCGTTGTCTGATGAGGTTTTGAATTTCTGGTGTGAAGTTGGGGTTGTGTCTTTTTCTGTTACCTCTTGGAAAGTGTTTCTTGTCAGCGTTTTGGATAGTTTTATTGAGTATGTGTACAGCATTGTTGATGTTAGTGATGGGTGTACTGTTTAGAGTTGTGAAGTGTTGTTCTGTCTCATTTGTAAATGCTTCCCAGTTAGCTCTTTTATAATTGGTGTATGTGTGTTTGTGGCTAGCTGGGGTGAGTCTGGTTTTGGTGGTGATAATGATCGGGAGGTGGTCAGAGCCTAAGGTTCTGACCACCCTCCAGGATGTTGTGGGGGCGAGTTCTGGGGAGCAAAAGGTGATGTCTGGAGATGATGGGTTATAGAGGGCTTGGTGAGGAATATGGGTATGTTGATGGATGTTGTTGACACAAGTGGCAGCCGTCTTGTCATGGCAAAGGCTAAGGTCACCCCGATCAAGTCCCTTTCCATCCCAAAATTAGAGCTAACTGCAGTTCTGTTGACTGCTAGACTCGTTCACTTTATTGAGGAAACTTTTAAAAATTAGCTACGCATCTCGGAGACAGTTATATAGAGTGACAACCAAATTACGCTCTACTGGTTACATAGCCGAAAGAAGCTACCAGTATACGTCACCAACCGTGTCGACGAGATTCATGCCCTGCTCCCGACCGCACAGTTCCGGTTTGTGTCTACCAAAGAGAATCCATGTGACTGCATTACTCATGGTGTGTCTGCTAAATTTCTCAAATCTTCTGCATTGTGGTGGAATGGCCCATGCTGGCTTACTGACCCCAACAAATGGCCGAAGAATATAGATTTGAACGAGCAGCACACTGCTATTGTGGCACCAGTAATTGACTCGGTACCTAAAGATGACACACAGGGATAAATTTAGCAGCTATTAGAAACTACAACGTGTTACAGCAAGGGTGATACGCTTTGTACAAAATGTAAAAGCAAAAATCAATGGCACACCGCCCACAGGTAGTGCTCACCTCAATGTGAAAGAGATTAGAACTGCAGATAAAATACTACATAAGCTCTGTCAACAAGAAGTTTATATGCAGGAATATAAATTATTGGTTATGGGAACAAAGTCCAGAAATAACCTGATCTGCCAGATGAGCTTACACTTGAAGAGAGATTTAATAGATTGTGGAGGCAGATTAAGATTGGCAGCAATCTCTGACGCAAGTAAGTATGCAATACTACTGCCCTCCAATCATCCCTTAACCCACCTTATAATAGATAGGTGTTACCGACTCTGTTGCCATTATGGGGTTGGACACATAGTCACCAATATTAGACAAAGATGGTGGGTTCCTAGAATCAGGCAGGTGGTAAAGAAAGTCCTACGTAAATGTTTAAAATGTAGACGGGTACAGGGAGCACATTATGATCCCGTTGGAATACCTCCCTTACCAAACCTGCGAACCACCCCAGGACCCATACAAAGTTACCGGGGTATATTACAGTGGAGCAATCCCTGTTAAAGATTAGCCCAATCTTAAGGTATACAGTATATGATACTTTTCACCTGTGCCGTTACCAGATCAATTCACCTGGAACTGGTCACCAATCTCACTTGTGATAGCTTCTTACATGCATTCAGAAGATTCTGCAGTAGACAAGGATATCCAGGTATCATGCTGAGTGATAACGCTAAAATATTTATAGGGGCATCTACATATCTTCAAGACGTTAGCAATAACCCCAAGATTCAGACTTGCCTTGCGGACGTGAAATGCGAGTGGCGATTTATTCCCGTTAGAGCACATTGATCCAGCGCGATTTGGGAAAGAGCCATCGGGATCGTGAAGGCAGGTTTGAAGAAGGTGCTGGGTAGAGCTCTCATTTCAATTGAGGAACTCAACACCATACTCTTGGAGATTGAAGCCACGGTCAATGGTCTCCCTCTATATTATGTCTCTGGTGATTTGGAGGATCTAATTCCAATCACACCCTCAGTACTGGTACGAGGCTACAGACTGCGGGATCTTCCTGAGGAACATGATGAGGAGGCTGTGGGAGATCGAGACTATGTGAGTAAGGAAATTATATCGGCCCGTTACAAATACATTCGCAAACTGTCGCGAGACATTTGGCGTCGCTGGTCGACAGAGTATCTGGTAACTTTAAGAGAAGCACAGAGAAGTAAACTAGAACCAATACAGGGTCATTGGCCCAAGGTGGGTGATGTAATTACTATCCACGAAGATGGTCCTCACGCATTCTGGAAATAAGGACGTATTGAGGAGCTGCTACCCGGTCGTGATGGTGAAGTTCGGGTGGCCAAAGTTCGAACTAAGATCGGGGTGATTACACGCCCTATTATACGCCTATATCCTCTAGAGTCTATATAGTATGAACAGTATCAATGCCACTTAATTTGGATTAATGTAGCGTTACGTATCCTTCCGTAGTCTTAAGTTGAATGCTTCCGTAACCTTAGGTTAAACGTTACATATTTCGGGAAGAATATATTATTCTATAGTTAAATATGACAAGTATTGTAGGATTATAATTCCCATATATTACTGTGTTACTTATTATTATTGTTCCCATGTATCTCATTGTATAATAATGGGATACATTTACCGCACCCTTTGCGTGTGCGCCAATCATCACGAGGGACTCGAGGAAGACTCCCTTGACCCACTCTCCTACCAATCTCCGTCCCTGCAACACGCTAAGCACTTTATATTTCATTGTCTCATTAATTAGGTGTTTTAGCTTCACTTTCATCTCATTCTCATTGTCACATCATTATAATTAGTTATCATGCAATTTAATTTAACGTAAATACTATCTAAATTAGCCTAGTCTAGCCACTTTCCTTTATTCCTTATCCCACTAACAACTTGAGTTCACCTTCCTTCTGCCATCTTTAATATCACCATCAGAGCTATCACCATAAAAAGGTAAATTAATCTTATGTGAGTTATCCGTTATTAATACAGTCCACTTAAAGATCTAAAATAACCACAGGGACAGTTAAGTGAGGGAGGTTAAGCAGTGTGGTGAAATGTGAGAGGAAGGGGAAAAAATCGGGGGCAAATTGGCACGGCGGTTAATACAGTAGGTACCCAAGCTTGATGCTGTGGAGAAATTGATATGGCGTTGGCCGTGGTTGCCTGGGCAATGTGATTGGGATTTGAATTGTAAGTAGCGGTGTTTGCAATCAATCTGGGCATTCAATATTTGTAGCTAATCTAACCCAAGGTACCCGTCGTAGGTGTCGGCGTGTGGATCTAACACTACAAATTTGTGGTCAACTGAGGAGCCGTGGGGAAGCGTAATGGTGACGGGGTAAGTTTATCCACGTAATTGTAACGATGTATTACCGGCACCGATGAGCGTCAGTGATGACGGTTGTATTGGGCCAAATTTGAAGCGCAATCACTTGTAAAAATTAGTGTGAAGGCAAGACCGTGCGGTTCCTGTATCCACGCGCAGGCGAACTGGTAACCCGTTGAGCTGTAACTTGTGTTATATGGGTGGTTTATTGATTAACAACTGGAGCCCCGCAAACTGGAAAGGTGTTGAAGGTGTGACTAAAAATCCATATTGTAATCAGTGAGAGGACTGGGGGGGTTGGGGAGGATGGGTTGAGGGCCGGTGGGAGGTGCTAGGGAAGGATATTGAGTGGGGTAGATGGAGTCCTGATGGCCCGCCTTGGACAAGGCCAGTCGTTGGGGGTTTTGTGAATGGTGGCGGTATGGACGATACCCGCGGTAATGGTTTGACTGATATTGGTTAGATCGAGGTTGATGCGAAAACGCAGATTTTTTATTTGCAAAGTGGTTGGGGGGAGGGTACGATTGTGAACGGTTGCGAGCTCGCCAATTCTGGATGGAACAATTATTTGAACATGGAGGAAATTCATACAAGTTTACGGGAGATAGGCGGGGTGCATATGGGTCATTCCTTGGGGCATATTGGGGAAATGGTGGGGGTGAGGGGCTATAGGAGAGGGGGTTCGTCGTAGCAACACTGTACGGGTGGAAGGTGGGCGTAACAAAAGTAGGTACGGAAGGCTAAGTTTGGTAGTAACATTTTATGTGTGAAGAGGGGGTGTAGCAGAAATAGGTGCGGAAGGCTGAGCTTGGTGAGTCTGGGGGGTTGGATCGTTTTCGACCTGTTGGGGATGCGTGAGGGTGCAGCTGAGTGCAGCTGAGGACTTGGAGTTCCCTGAGAAATAGTCAAGAGTTTTCAGATGGTGGTAAACTCCACAGTTGGGGTGGTGGTTTTGTGAACAGTGATGTATTGTTTTACATGACTTGGCACGATTCTGATTAGGTTGTCAAGCACGACTTCATTTATGCGTTCGGCGGGATACTGTGGGGTAGGCAGTCTGTGTACACTTTCGTAGTTTATGCAAGGTGTCATCAAAATCCCCTGTGAAGGAAATGTCATAAAGTTTATCTAGGGCGGTGATGCGGCCCATTGAAGGTTGTAAGGTGGTGATGATTAACTGTTTTAGGTCATCCCATGGTGTTTCGGTCGTCACGGTCCCGGTTAAACGAGAATACATTCGAAATCATATGTTAGAGACCAAGATGGAGGTACGTTTAGCTTCGGGATAATTCATGGCGATAGTAGGTATGACCATTTCTAGGTATGTCGTGATGTCCTTAGTTTCCGGGCAAAAAGCCGTGATGGAGGGTTTTGATCCTTCCTCTGACATTTTGAATTTTTCTTACTTTTTCGCTTTACAAGCTCTTTTACCTTGCAGACACCGCTGTCACCAGTAGGATACCAACCATTGTTATAGATGTGGAAGAGTTAGGGCTGCATAAACTGTACTGTATGTATGTGGGTATTTACTTGCTAAGGGAGAGGTATCAGAGTGAGTAGTTGAATCAGGTTTCACACATTTATTATAATCAATAGGAGTAGAATCATAGGACGTAATAGTCCCAAAAAGGCATGGAATAGAATGGAGTATTTTATATACACTGGGTCTACCTTTAACCCCTTCTGTACCAGCGACGTGCAATGGCCGACAGTAAGAAAGTAACTCGCCAGTACCAGCGCCGTACGATGTCCGTCAGTAGTATGCGGTCCTTGTACCGAGCGGTACCAGGCACCATGACTTGTAAACACTGCTTTGAGACCTTGGCAACACTTCTCAGAGTGTATATAAGGTTCCGCGGGCAAGCTGGTTCAGTACACGTCCAGGGTGAGAGGATGCTCTCTCTCGACTTTGAAGCCATTTTGGCCACAATGCTTGGTACTGGAGGTTACATTAATAGTTATACCCTCTGGTACAGTAAGGGTTAAGAGGTTACCCGAATTAACAGAGTATATTTGGCAAGCAATCAGGTATCAACTTTATTCTCTCTACCTGTACATGAACAAGGAAATAGGACAAGTTATATACATACACGATGTACACAGAATTAGACAAGGATGAAATATATTAAATAATCAAGAATGATGCTCGTGACTGTGATTGGAATGTAAGGAGTGGGGGGGGGGGTAATCTAGCTGGACTTTATTATATGAGATAAGACAGAGTTAGTTATCTATGAGTAGGCAGCGGTCAAGCGACCGAGTGGTCGTTCCAACAAGTAACAATCTATTCATAGGATAACAATACTGTATTAATATTTTTACTGATAGCCAGAGGTGGGCACTTCCGTTATCACTTCCGTAAACCACTAATTCCACTGAAGCGGAAGTTCTATGTTAACAAGCGGATTTATAAAAGAGATAAATTCGGGAAATATTAACGGGTGAGAGAAGTGTAACTGTTTCCGCAATCGCTTACAAGCCTTTCAGTGGTATTATACGTACCTCTCAACCCCCCCATGCGGTACTATTTATAGACAACAAGCTTAAACACGAATCCCGCGTGATGCGATAGGCGACGCAGAATTTAACTTATCGAGCGTCCAGGCCGGGGCGCATATTTCCGAAGTCATTACTAGTATATAAAATTATCATAGGGGCAATTAAGACCAATCAGAGGGCGCAGTGGCTGTGACATCACCCACTGGGGAGGAGCCAGTCAGCCTCACTCTCTCTCTCTCTCTGGGTGAGGCGCCTGCCTGCCTCTCTTTCTCTCTCTGGTAAATAAAAATAGTCACCTAGTATATTTCAAATATTAACTACATTAACCCGTACAGCCCCAGCGACGCGCCTGACGCGTCGGCGATGTATGTAACGCACAGCCCCAGAGACTCGCCTGGCGCGTCACCCTAATTGCGCCGACCGTAACCTCAGGTGTAGCCACTCAAGAGGGCTCAGATTTGTATGGGAACTGTGTACGTATCCCATGCAACCGTGCCGATGGTTGAAAACTCTCAAAGTCCACGTGCGCACGCGTGAGCGTGCAATAACCTGGTTTTTTGGGGTAATTGCCTTAAATTTTGTACTCTTGTAAAATACGTTTTCGGGGGCTCTGTAGGACCATTCTTTAAGCTTTTTGAGCGGTTTTTCGTGGTTTTTCCTTCATTCCTAACCCATTCGCTATTGTTTCTGGAATAAAACCATTTTTTGAAAACCGGCCGGGTTCTGGTGAACAAACATTACAAAACTAGCCGGGGCTGGACGGGTTAAGGATACATTATGATTGTGCTATGTTATGGTTATGAGTAAATAAGAGTAGCCTACCGTATTACGTGCATTGCACAGCCATGGACAGAAATTCCTTGACAATTTTAGAAGGCACAATATTATTTCACTGGCGAACTATATTGATAAACTGGTGACATTCGCTAAGTCTATTTATTTCCCAGCTGATGATAATGTTACCATCTTGGTTACTCAGCCATTATGTAGATTTTGTAGCGAAATCGTTTGGTAATTACGAAAACTTGGCATTAATTCGACACAGATATACAGTAGGTCTATAGATATACATATTTTCCAAAATTATCGAGAAATCCGTTGCTAAGGGATTCAATTTACCATCAGCTGAAATATAATAGACTATAGTTAATGCTCGCAGTTTGTTATTTTTGTGTCATTTAAGAGGTGTTCAAGTATCCCTAACCACGACTGTACTTATATTAATATTCATTAAACCTCTCCGACATATGACGCGATTTTGAGCCGATTAGGGATACTTTAAAGCCTTTGTTACCATCAGGGGTATTTAGAAACCTTTAGTTTAGTTACTTTAACCTCTGCAGTTGTCTTTGAGTTAGCTGTGGGCAGAAAACTAATTTTGGAGAGGTAATTATAAGAGTGAGAGAACTCAATTTCTTATTGCTAATCTGGCAACCTCTGCCTCATATGAGTTTGAAGGGGTTAACAGACATACATATATACTGTAGGCCTACATACATAATACTATGGAATGAGATCATTACATATGCGGAGAGAGAGAGAGAGAGAGAGTGAAAAGTTACCATTTATAGTTTATTTACGTTGTACATGAATGTAAATTTATATGATAATGATAAATAAAACAGGAACTATTTGAAACAATTTAACTGTCTAAGGAGAACTGGCAACACCCTCCTCGTCAAATCTTGGGACCAAAGATGCCAGAATCGCAACATTTTCATTGTTTACTCATTGCTTTTCAAGTAAAACCATAATTAATGGGAATAACATATTGTAGACTGGAGGCTTATTTAATCTAGACAGAAACTATGCGAATAAATATTGATAACTTGATATACTAGGTGACTACTTCTATTTACCAGAGAGAGAGAGAAACAAACGAGAGGCAGGCAGGCTCCTCACCCAGAGAGAGAGAGAGTGACAGACAGACTGGCTCCTCCCCTTGTGGGTGACGTCACTGCCACTGCGGCCTCTGATTGGTCCTATGATATATACTAGTCATGACTTCGGAAATATGCGGCCGGGGCCTACCTTTTGTTTACATTGGGGGAGCGAGGCCTTGGAGGAATGCATTATTTATTTGCTTAACCCTTCTCTACCGGAGACATTTTTTAAATGTTATTCTAGCTCTACTGTATTTAGACGATTTTATTAAGTTGAAGAAGGGTCTGCAGCAATAAAGGGCTTCAAAGTCTAGAGATGGACCAAATATTTGCTTCCGCATTCGCATGTGCGAATATTCGCTATGTTTTTCAATATTCGCATTCGTATTCACATCCGCATTTCCATTCATAGCTATGCGAATGTTTTCACGAAACCAATGGAAAATAACACATATATATAAAATATTACATTTTAAAGTTAACACAAACGAGTGTAGACGTTAGTTGGGGCCGCTAGAGTGGAATGAAGGAGGACTGAGCAGTGTTGCCACTTAACTTTATTTGATAGTACCAGATCGAACCAGTGAAAAGTACCAAATTATTCGAAAACTTACCAAATACAGTGAATACATAACTTACCTTATATTAAATCTCTGGATTTCAAAATGTTTAAGTGTTTTTCAGTTATACTGTCTCGAGTAATGTCACACTCCCTGCTATGATCGTGTACTTTCATCTCTACTGCCACTTTTTGAAAAGTTCACCTTCTCTTTATCACCCATTTTGTCCTGCCAAAGATTCATCCAACATGCTGAAGAAGCCCGGAAGGAGCACGGTCACTGCGATGGAGTGTGAAAACCTACTGATGCGGTGAGTTGTCTCCCTGGAGATGATCAAGCGACAGTGTTGTCATTTACACTGCTACTAAATTACTTTATATGATCTCTACAAACCCTTAAACTGGGATATATTCCATATATCCCATTAGTTTGGATTTGAAAGACCAACAGGAACAATTATTATTGACGTTATATATTACATTTCATAATTGTAAATGTGATTGGTGGTTGATACGAAATTTGGTTAATATAAAAACAAATTGTAAAATATCTTCTGCTAGATTGCTGTTTAGATATGCTAGATTTAGAAGACAAATAGCTAAAATGGCATCACTGCCCGGTAAGCGAACGTGTGCTCAACGTGGACAGTTGAACCGTCACAATATTGCCATTTCAGACATATCCAATGTAATAGCGTGTCAATAAAGAATATTCCATCATATTTCCTCATTGATTTCGTATTTAGTACCAGATATTGACTATTTAATTGAAATATTCGCAATTCGCATTCGCATTCGCTAATTTTACAACTAAAAATTCGCATTCGCATTCACATTCGCAAATATGGAAAATTGATATTCATTCCATCTTTACTTCAAACTATCTTAATTATCCCTTTTTACTACCACAGATCCTTCTTAAGCTGCACAAAATCGTCTAAATATAGCTAGAATAAAATACAAAAGACGTCGCCGGTACAGAAGGGGTTAATATCAAATTACCCTCCCCCCTCCCCAGCCTAAAATTATATAAATGCATAAATATTGCCTGCACAGTGCACATAGATACAAAACGCTGCGATTTAAACTCCAACGACTGCACTTGCTAGCTTAGCCGTATTAATTATTATGTTTAATTATTAAATACAGCAAAAAGCATGCCCTTAAGGCCATAATATATACAATTTGTACTAATCTATCCCGGTCCAGATATTATTAAAAATACGTTAAAATAAAACAATATAATGAGTGAGGCCTGACTTGAGGTAAAGTACGGGGTATAACACATGTGAGGATTAAGCATGTGCTAAATAATAAGTTAAGAAACATATTTACTACAGTACCAAATGATTTACCATTGTTTTTGCACTGTTTTGATTTTCTAAACCCAATCCGGATTGTGTTTACGTTTAGCGTTCAGCGGGACAGTATTAATTAATTATTTGACAGAAAAGCAGATGCTTAGGACAATGGGTACGCGATGCGGTATTGCGATTACAAAAGCAGATAATTATTAGCGATACCCACCACTGCTGATAGCGTACTGTGGGTTTGACTTTAACACTTACGGTGTGGGCATATTTCCGCCATATTAGGGCTCATTCAGGAACTCCTGATTGATTAGGCAAGTATCTGAATTAAATTAAATGTATTCAGCCGAAAAAACTAGAAGAAAATAGCATAAAAAATACACCAAAACGAGCTTCGTAGCTCGTGGGGTTCACCTGTAGCGCAACCATAGACATTCACTAAAATGAGCAATTCTCGCTAATGTCTCGCTACATTTGCCTTTGGCAGCACTGTATATCTCGGGAAACTCTGACTCAGAGCCCTCAGTGCCCCAGCTGCCTGGCTGAGAGAAGGACGTGTGGCCTGTCATGGTCCTGCTTCCTTGCACTTGATTTTACAGGCTTTTAGAGGATTTAAAAGACTGTAAATTACTGTAGATTGCCATGGCGTCCGGGAATGTTTCCCGCAGCCAAAGGGTTAAACAACAACTGATCGAATGGAGGTTACGTTAATAGGGGGCCTGATGGACAGATCACAGATAACTTCTGCAGTGAGGGTGCAGAGGAACCAGGAGATATTATATACTCCTTAACTTTCCTACCACACTGAGACTTTGGGCTTTGGAGCACCTAGGGAGGTCTTGGATACTCAGCTCAAGAGGGTAGGTCAGATACTTTCCCTAACCTGGCCTGAGTACCTATTCATTCCTTAGGTCTTCCTTGGCCTTGAATGGCTTCACGGAAAATGGGCTCCTTTGGCCTTTCCTAACACTGATATAGGCCCTTGTTGCTCGGGCGATGGGTGGAGGGGGGATAGCAAAGGTAGGACCCGCAATATTTGCTTCCACATCCCCTCCCAGGTCCACTCTACAGGTGAGTGTCTGGGAGGGCTGCGCTGCGTCGTCCTGATTGGCTGGGTTGACCTGGCTGTCGGCCAACCCTGGGTCAGCTTGTAGTGGTGATGTCACATCTCGCGGAATAGGACCGTGGAACCGCTCTCTCGTATGTACAAATTTGGCAAATGAGTTTCAATGCGGATAAATGTAAAGTACTACATATCGGATACCTAAATGAGAAAGCAAACTATTCGATGAATGGCACTCAGCTTAAGAATGTAAACAGAGAAACCGATCTGGGAGTAACAATATCGAGTAACCTAAAACCGAGTCAACAATGTTCAGAAGTTGTTAAGAAGGCAAACAAAATAATTGGCTTTATAGGCAGATCATTTGAGCATAAATCCAAAGATGTAATCCTAACCCTTTACAATTCCTTAGTCCGCCCTCTTCTGGAATACTGCGTTCAATGCTGGTGCCCTTATTACCAAAAAGACATAAACAAGCTAGAACGAGTTCAACGTAGAGTTACCAAAATGATACCTAGCCTAAAGAACAAACCATACGAAGAGCGTCTTAGAGAATTAAATCTATTTCCTTTAACCCAGCGCAGATTAAGAGGTGACTTAATTCAAGTGTTCAAAATCATCAAAGGCATCGACAATATGAACTGTAGTAAGTACTTCACTATCGACCAATCTAATTACACGCGGGGAAACGGTTGCCAAATTATTGGTAAATCTTTTAACTCACACGAATCTAAGAATTTCTTCTTCAATCGAGTTGTCAACTTGTGGAATGGGCTTCCCCGAGACGTTATAGACTGCAGCACCGTTGATTCATTTAAATTCCGCCTAGACAAATATCTCGCATCAAACCCGCGTCTGACTGCGTTTGTAAATGAATAACTTTATTTTATCCTCCCCTCAGTTACTAACCCATATGTCCCCTACTAACTTCCTAGTCCTGCCACGTTAGTGGCAGGGCAGTATTTCCCTTTCCAATGTTCCCTTACCCACTCTAAACCACTGATTGGACACTTGTTCCTCAGTGTTTTGGAGGACAAGCAGCCTAGAAGGGTCACTAGATCTGTTGTTGCTTGATTTCCTTTGTACAGTAGTTCTCTGTGGCTTGTTTGATCTGTGTTGGTGGGGGGTTAGTACACCTGTCCTCGGGGGTACTTCCCTATACCGAGCCCGTTCCATTTGAGAGAGAACGGTTGAAGGATGGGCTTCGGTATTGTAAGGCCCCAATGGTCGGCGATGCCTCTGGTTGTTTTGGTGCCATATAGGGTTAGGTCTTTGGTGCGCCTGCGGTAGGTGACCCCGGCTGTAGGGTTGTACCTGGTTCTGTTAGTTTTTGTGAGGTGGTTGGATGGATGCCCCCTGGTAAGTTCTGTGGGTTCCAGGTGGCTGGTTGTTGTGGGCAGCTTGCCTTTCCTTCGGTATAACAATTATAATATGAACATAATTGAGATTACAAATGTAATATATGAATATTTATTATGGTTAATAAACACAAAAATATCCCCCAATGTAGTATCAGTGCATTACCACAAAGCCCACCGAAACGCCAGATAAATACCCAAATTTTTCCCTAATTAAATATGCCAGAAAAATACCCTCATTGTTCCCTAATTAAATAGCACTGTATGAATATTACCATGTTCAAAATATGCTATAGGGAGGAAATGCCTAGTGAGTTAATTGCTCAATAGGTGGCATTCTGAGAGTGAGGGTCTGAGTCTAGGAGATAAGACAGTGAAGCACTGGAGCGAGGCAGCTTCAGAGATGGGGCTGGTTCGATCTGTGAGTGAGCAACTAAGCCCCATGCATGGGCTGGTTGCAGCAAAAAGTGCTTCACATGTCTTACCCCCTAGACTGGAACGAGACCTCACGGGCTTTACCGTTAAATGTAGAACGTTTGAATGTAGAGGCTCTCAGCCTATGTCCGAGAGGGAGTAGTTGGAATATAGAAGACAAAAAAGTACCTGATGTCTTTGTCGGGTAGGGTAAGTGTGAATATTTTCATTGATTTCAAATATATCCGCTGCTCCCCAGACTTCTATACCACAAGTTAATTGCATAGGCTATACTGTATACATACAACTGTAATGCAGAGTTTTCAGCGATTTCTTGGCCTTACATAAAATGCTTTTTGATATATAATTTCTAACTATTCTTATGTGTTCACTCCAATATAATTTAGAGTCAGTTACAACACCTACAATGTTGTGTTTTTGACTTCCTTTACAATTGTTTTACCAACTTGTAATGCTATGTTAGAAGTAGTTGCTTTTACTTTGGTAGAAAATATCATGTAATATGGTTTCGAAACATTCAGAGAAATTGTATTTACATGAACCCATTCCAGTAATTTCGTAATTTATATGTTCATTAATCTGATAGGAGTATCCACTTTTTGTACTGCTTAGAAGAAACATTGGTGCCATCCGCAAACAATATGGGCATGAAGTCAGATACATTAACAATGTAATTCACGTAGATTATTTATAATAACGGTCCTATTATTGAGCCCTGTCGTACCCCACAATTAACATACAATTCGACGGACTTAGTATCATTATTGTTCACAAACTGCTTTCTATTTGACAAGTAATTTTAAATTCATTTCAAACCCAATCCTCTGATTCCACATGTCTGCAATTTCTTAGGTATTGTTTTGTGACTAATAGTATAGAAAGCTTTTGAAAAATTTAGAAATACTCCCAAAACATAGTTCCTCATATCTTGTTCCGTGTTCTTTGCTGAATCCAAATTGATATTTATACAGAATATTATGCTTATTGATAAGTGGAATAAGTCCACTCTACATTCATTTTCAAAAAATTCGAAAAGGCAGATGCAATTGACACAGGACGATAGTTACTGAGTACTTTATTATCCCCGTGTTTGTATAATGGATGCTTCAGTTCTTCTGGAATAACACTCTGATTAAAGGGCACGTTAACAATGTGAGTAAATGCTTCAAGTTAAATGTGATAGGTTTGTTTAACTATATCAATAGTGATTCCATCCCACCCTGGACTTTTATGTTTTAGATCGTTAATAACCAGACTTCCTTCAATATCAGTAGTAGGATCAAGGTATATTGATCTTTGATTAATTATTCGCATATAATATGAGGGATCATTATCACACGGTGGTATTGCTTCACTAATTGTGGTCCCAATATTTACAAAACACTTATTGAATCAATAAACTATATTCATGTTATTTTCTTCAATCTCTCCATTTATTCTATATGTATTGCTTGTAACTGATTTGGGTCTCCCATTGTTAATTTCTACAGCTTTTCTCTCATGACTGCAATTGGAGCCACTCCATCTGCAAGTAACATCTATCTCACTTTCTATATTCCACCTCTCCTTTGTATCCTTAACAACCATCCTGACATCCATTATAATTACATTTGTAAAAGTGATACTAGTCGATAAGACATTTTACCCTCATGCAAATCCACAATTTAATTATGGGCTCTCAACTTGGATTCAGACAACATCGATTATGCTAACTTACTGGCATTATGCTAACTTACTGGCATTATGCTAACTTACTGGCATTATGCTAACTTACTGGCATTATGCTAACTTACTGGCATTATGCTAACTTACTGGCATTATGCTAACTTACTGGCATTTTTCCATGAACTACATATTTTGTTCAGTGGGAAACGACGTTTTCTCGACCCTAAATTATAGGTTTGAGTCCCGGAGGGAAGGATGAAAACCTAATATTTAGTAGTGGCCCCGAAATCATTGACGATATGCCTATTAGTATAATAGTCCCCTTTCAAGCACCCGCGGTACGCATGTTTGAAACACCCGCCGCGGGGAGAAAGAGTCCTACATCATAAGTGCAACGCTAATTCTCTTATGGAATCGTCTTATGATTGGGTACTCACTACGAAAGAGTAAAATTAACTTAAAACTTGTTATATTAATGCTTTCCATCACGTGGATGTCTTATGTGGATTCTAGCCCAGACGGTGCTCCAAGCGACGCCATACTTCCTTCAATGACATATCAAGACTAACTCAAGACATCAAACGAATGGTAAGGGGATGGAAGGGAGGGCCCTACATCGTCAATGAATTCGGGGCCACTACTAAATATTAGGTTCTCATTCTTCCCTCTGGGACTCAAACCTATAATATATTAGTGGCCCCTCCATCATTGACGATATGCCAGATATCTCAAGACTGGAGGGGGACATTCGAGACAATATCAAAACCACTAACAAATACCATAGGTAGAGACAAAGAACCATATAACAAACTTAAGTCTTTTTTGCTTACATACAATATAAACAAAATGGAAAGAAAGCAGTGCGTTACTTCGAAGAATATCTGCTTATATATGATCGACTAGGTACATTGGATAGAATAGCACACTGAGATTCATAAAATTGTTTTCCAGGAACATTTTTGTATTACTGTCCAACTTTGTAAAGGCACACATAAATCATTTGATTATATTTTATGTCCGTAAAACAAATAATTTGTACATTCCATATAATGTGTACACTTTATACTTAATACCCTATAGTTGTAACTATGCTAGATATTATATAAAAAATAAAAATAACAATATTTTGAGCTGTATAACCAGCTCGACTTAATAAGTATCACAGCTCGTGATCTTATCACATAGTCCGGCGGAGAGTCTCTAGGGGTCTTTGGGCTTACCTGTAAGCCTGTAAGCCCCCCCTCCTTTTCTACCCTTAAGATAAAACTTAATTTTAGTAGCACATAGACTAACTAGACCCGCTGACGTAATGCCACACAGGCAAGTTTTGGCTTATCTAGAGCCACATACAGGTACTGCGTCAGGAAAGTATGATTGGAAGCCCACAATTTAGTGTTAGCTATGTCATCAATTGAATAATTTTCCAAAATTCTTAGAGAGACAGCCCACTTTTTGATATCATGGGCTCTGCCCACTACACCGGGATTACTTTCACGAATTACGTCTACGAGTAAGGAAGCTAATTTTCTTCTCGTGATGCGAGTACCTGTAAAGCTCCTTGTTGTTGGGGCTGTGACACCCTCATAAACTTAATTAATGCCTGCGCCGGGCACAAAACGTGATGTGTGTGCCCGCGTTTAAGTGCCGGGATCATAAAATCAGAAAAAAACATGATCACAGTGCTCGTTCTTTGCTACGAACTTGGGAGAAGGAGCGATTTGTAAATCTTTTTCATTAAGTCTCCCAAACCTGAGGTAATTAGGCTCGTTGCTCATTGCCGCCACCTCAGATACCAAATGATCGAAATTAATTTTTCATGAATAATCCCCCCATGGAAACCCCCCAGATTCTAGATATTAATTTCGGACCAAAAGACATAGCAGAAGCCATCGCCAACATGCCATCCCACTCTGCACCAGGCCCGGACTCTTGGAGTTCGATCCTAATGAAGAAATAAAAGGAAAACCTCTCAAAACCCCTGGCTATAATGTGGAGAAGGAGTCTAGACACTGGAGAAATACCGGATAGTTTGAAAAACGCAATAACTGCCCCTTTGCATAAAGGAGGGAGTAAAGCACTACCAAAAAACTATCGCCCAGTAGCTCTGACTTCCCACATCATTAAAATTTTCGAGCGAGTCCTGTGAAGCAAAATCTCAACATTTATGGACAAAAATGAACTACACAACACTGGTCAACATGGGTTCAGAGCAGGAAGATCATGTCTTTCGCAACTATTGGAACATTACGACAGAATTCTTAAATCCCTAGAAGAAAACAAAAACGTGGACGTCATTTACACCGATTTTGCTAAGGCATTTGATAAATGAGATCACGGTATTATTGCACACAAACTTAAAGCAAAAGGGATAACAGGTAAAATCGGAAGGTGGATATACAACTTCCTCGTGAACCGAAAACAATCAGTAGCAGTAAGCCAAGTGACATCTGAGCCTGCAGACGTCAAAAGCTCAGTTCCCCAAAGAACAGTACTAGCGCCCCTTCTTTCCTCATTCTAATAAGTGACATAGATACCAACACAAGACACAGTACAATATCCTCCTTTGCGGATGACACGAAACTGAGTATGATAGTACAAACACAGGAAGACAGAGGCCGGCTGCAAGAGGACATAAATAAGGTGTTCCAGTGGACCAGGGAAAATAACATGCAGTTTAATGAAGACAAATTCCAATTAATACAATACGGAGATGAGGAATTCGTTAAAGAGAACACAAGTTACATAACAGATTCCAATCACATAATAGAACGTAAAGACAATGTGAAAGGCCTTAGGGTGATAATGTCTGAAATTATGGGATTCAAAGAACATAACCAGGTCAAAGTTGCAGCTGCAAAACGGCTAACAGGTTGGATTCTACGTACATTTAAAACTCGCGGTGAATTGCCTATGATAACACTCTTCAAATCCCTAGTGCTACCGCAGCTAGAATACTGTAACGTATTAACATCCCCATACAAAACAGGTGAAATTAATGACTTAGAAAGTGTTCAAAGGAACTTCACCTCACATATAAACTCAGTAAAACAGTTACACTATTGGGAGCATTTAAAATCACTGCTGTATTCGTTGGAACGTAGAAAGGAACGATACTTAACCCTTGTCGAGCGGGGGTTTTTGGGCTTATTTGGGCATATTCAGGCCCTCTTTAATGATAAATCAAGTATCTGCATGAAAAGAAATGTATTCAGCAAAAAACTAGGCGCTAAAAGCTTCAAAATGAGACCAGAACGAGCTACGTAGCACTCGTGGTTCTCATACAGTGGTACCAGTAACATGGGAGTTTAGCGTATAGCGGTATATTTTTTCCAGCTACGCTCACTACTGGCTACACTGTCGGCCTCTCGAGAACACAGGGAGGGTGAGTCAGTGGGCGGCGGTAGGCCCTGGGAGTCGGACGTGTGGCCCGCTGCGCTCCCGGCCATTTGCACTAGATTTTAACCCTTTAACCCGGCAAGTACGGGAAGACTCTTAAGAGTTTCCCCGGGCGACTGCGGGAAGACTCTTAAGATTCTGGGCCTAAAAAAAATCCATTTAAAACACCCCAAAAAAACTTGAACCCTTTTTTATTTTTTTATTTTTTTTATTTTATTTTTTTTGCCCCTGGGCCATGCCAAATATCACTCCACATCCCCTCCCTCCCCACTTCCCTCCCCTCCTTCAGTTATCACCTATTTTCCCTGTTATTCCCTTATTCTGTGGTCTATTTTCGTGCTAACATTAGCGAGTTAGTAGCAGGGCATTGTCATCACTGTTACTAAGCGTGGGAAAGAGCGAGAGAGAGACTATTGCGTAACAGTGTCTCTCCAGACAAGAGGAGGGGAGGGAGGTTGCCTCAGCCATACATTATGTAACTCCCGGCCTGTATCGCCGATTTTGACCATCCAAACGCTGTTTCCACTTGTTTTATTGCTGTAACAGGTTAATACCTTTATAATCAACCTAAAATAGGCGCATATGGATAAGTATTAATGCTATTTATGGTAAAATAACTATGTTAGTGATGGGAACAGCTCAAATACGTGCGTACATGCTTGTGGTGTCTCATAACCCCCATGTGCAAGTCTTAGGTTAAAAGCCTTAATAATGCTCCTTACTTGCTGCAAATTGGCGCCCGGCTATAGCCGGGCGCCGCCAGTTAAGGGTTAATAATATGTACGTGGAGAATCGCAGAGGACTTTGTACCAAATCTACATACCCCAATAGCAATTAAGTTTAGTGATAGAAGAGGCTGGGAATGCGATATCCCCAAGATGAAAAATCGGGGTGCTATGGGCTCTCTGCGAGAGGGCTGGGTATCACATAGAGGAACATGTCTCTTCAACAAACTCCCGCGGAGAGTAAGAGACATGAGAGGCGTCTCGTTAGACAGCTTCAAGAGAGCTCTCGATGTCGAACTACATAAAGTGCCAGACGAGCCCATCTTCGCAAGGGAGCGCTCCGCCTCTTCGAATATTCTGCTGCACCAATTCTCAAACAACAACGAAGGGCGGTGCACTCCTTGGTGCCACTAGCAAGAGTGGCGAACTCCACATAGGTGAGCATAGGTAGGTAGGTAGGTATTGGTCGATGTCGCTCCCTAACCGGAAGTTATAGTAACCTATCTCACTTGTTCAGTTATGCGGCGATTAACAAATTATTCAGCATATGGTGAACTGGCTGCCTAGTCTCACTGTTAATAACTGAAGCTGTTAACACCTTACGAGCGGCCTATGCGGTTTATTTATGTGTACCGCCCAGCGGGGTGTTTTTAGCCAAAATAGGGCTGTTTACGTGATCATTTTCATGCCTAAATAAGACCCAGAACGTAAAACAAGTATCTATCCCTGAAAGGGCATAAACAGAGCTTTCGAATGACACCATAACGATCCTTGTATGATGGATAGTTTTCTTGCAATAACCGTGCAACGCGAGTGCAAAAAGCAGGTAATTCGGTACTTTCGGTACATAATTGAGTATGTAGCGAGTGAGAGAGGGAGGAGGGAGCTGAGATTTGTGTCAGTAGGTTCGCCGCGGTGGTCTGGAGCAGTCATACGCTCGCTAGTCTCCTGCCACCACTTGTCTCTCTCTCTCAGCCACATTACGTGCTGAAATTGCCACTCGAGTTATGTCGAGCGCCGCCACATAGTCCAGCTTTATTTAACTCGACTTAAGTGGTGAGCCGCTTTTTAAGGGTTAACACAGGAGAGAGGATTACCCAGTGGTAGATATTCCCGGGCAACCCTCTCACCATGAACAGTCACAGGTGTTGCCGAGCGCGAACAGCTTCCATCAAGGCTATCCGTATGTCACCGAGGGATCTAACCAGGTGGGGGAGCAGAAGTCGTTGGAACAAGACTATCGTCTCACTAATACCTTGATCTGCTTTAGAGTCTACTGGTTTAGCGATGGACTGGGCAGTTTGGCGACTGAGTAAAAAATTGTGAAAACAGTCTACAAGCATTATCTCACAATTTAAAATCTCTATGGAGGTCAGTCAAAGGAGGAGTATTGAAGGGAGCCTGGAAGTCCCGTTGTGATAACTGAGGGGACGAAAGGAATTCAAATATGGAAGGGGGAACACCTCCGGCATGAGTACTCATTAAGTCGAACTCAAGATGGTTGGAAAGAGGGATTGGCTGGGAGGGCTGTGACGTTAATGTTATACCAAACTGGTGCGCCTCTTTCTCCCAGTCCACCCATGGACCAAAACCTAACTGCCCCAGGACCACTTCCTGACTGCTCGACAGAAAGCGCGCTGGAGTTGTAACCAACCCCGGTTCCCGTGCCTTGAGGGAGTCATAACCGTGTACGCCGTAAGGCCGGGAGCAATCCGGACAATTTAGCTCCGCTGGGGAAGGTGGTAAAAGCTGGGAAGGTACACATACAAAATATTCATAATTCCAGATATTAGGAATAGCCTTGATTGGTACCTTTAAAAGTCTACCTTGTGCGTCCTTAGTTCGGAACTCCCTATTCTTACTTGTCTCGATTACCCACTCGCCTGGGACTGGGATCTCCCCCGCAATGGACTTGTGCTCAGCACCTGATTTGGTTGTTAGGACTGGGAACCAAAAACAATCTGATACCGGCAAGTGGGGAACAGAGGCAATAGCCTGTAACTGTTTATCTAGAGAAAGGGGGTAGAAGTCTGCATTGGTACAAGCATAGGTAGATGTCCTAGCGGCGGGTACTGTAGTGCCACTCGCCGGGGGACATGAATTAGTTACGTTAACCGGGGAACAAGCCGAAGTTGGTAGTACACTAAATTTGGATGGTTTTAGCGGTAGCACAGAGGTACTCGGGGGAGCTCTCAGCGTAGCTGTGGGAGTATTTCGAGACTTCTTAGGAACATAACACTGATTCCAAACCTTATGTAATATGTTATCAAGATGTTTGGCTGTGATACATTTACTATGGGCTCTCTTTAGAGATTTAGGTCTTACCTTTTCCACATTCTTTCTGTGTCCTGGCAGCGCCAAGGATTGTCCTACATCCTCCGGTGCCCCCATTACTCTCATTGTTTCCGGTTTAAGTCTGAGCTTATGACTAGAGGCCCTTTGTTGCTCTTCTATACTGGGTCCTAACTGACTAGGTTCTGGGGTTCTACCCCTAGAGGAGCCGAGCTTACTCAGTGTTTGAGATTCTGGTAAACCTTGACCTACTATAATATATAGACTCTTCAACAGTGTCGTCCTCACATGCCGCGGAAGTGCGGTAATGTTCTGTGAGCGCCTTTGGCGAAACTACGCGTTTATCCTTTGGTAAAGGAAAATCAACTTTAGGAAACGCCATTTGCGCCTTCTGTTGGTTCACACCTACCTTAGACCCTTGCTTGAGATTAGACTCAATCCCCGCCGCTCCTGCCTCAGAGCTGCCTGGGAGGAACTCTGGCACGTCAGAGGCAGAAACTGAGGGGAGTAGCCTTGACCCCGGCTTACACTGTTGCCGCGCGTGCGTCTCGTCCGAGCGGGCACTGGCATGCACCTCCGCTGTGACCAGATGGGTAGAGATCGCCGAGTCTCACTTCTGTCTCTTGGGATATCAATATTGTCAATATTGTGCATTACCAGTGGAGAATTAAGCCACTTGTCCCTGTGTCATGAGGTTTAAGTCACACCTGAATGACTAGGAAACAGACAAGGCTACCGTGCCGTACCTGTGAAACCACCAAACAATTATTGCTCTTCCATCAAACACGGTCGTTATCAGCCACCACCCAACCCTACTATCGTTGTTACATTCAGGTTATATGTCACTATCATATAAACATATAGCCTACAAGAATAACACATAATTTTTGTATATTTTTATATGATAGTGACATATAACCTGAATGTAACGACGATAGTAGGGTTGGGTGGTGGCTGATAACGACCGTGTTTGATGGAAGAGCAGTAATTGTTTGGTGGTTTCACAGGTACGGCATGGTAGCCTTGTCCGTTTCCTTGTCATTCAGGTGTGACTTTAACCTTATGACACAGGGACAAGTGGCTTAATTCTCCACTGGTAATGCACAATATTGACGAAAATTAGGGGACGATGTGAAACAAGCTCTGGCAAAATATCATACTGATCCAACTGTTTGTTAATAAGTTATTCCCGAAAAACGATGCCTCACGGCCTCCGAAACTCATAGTAGGTGAATCGACAATGCCAAACAAATTGAACGAACGATCGTTCGGATATGGAGAACAAACACTTGGAACTATAATTATCACTTGAAATTGGCCACTTCCCACATGAATTGGCTATTTTTGCACAGTGTTGGACATATTGCAGTTGCTTTCGACAAATTTCATATAAAATCTAGTGGAAAAAATATACTACACCTGTTGTCAGTGGGAAGCGACGTTTTCTTAAGTAATATCGGCAAACCTATGGTCGAATAGGATATTTTCATTATATTTCGACCATTTTCACGCAAATTGGGAAGTGTTCACTTGAACCGACATTAAATAATTATAATACGACCTTTTCACAAGTATCCGACATGGAGCATCAAGATCGTCAATTGGCAATTGTAAATGACTTTCAGCATTTGATTTAGACACATGTATACGTGAACAGACTTTCGTCAATCGAATTGCATATTTCTCCACCTTAAACAACATTTCCGTTTTAATTTTTATGTTTAAGATGTTTATATTTTGCACAAAAGTAACAAATGAAATATTGCATTTGGCTTTCATTAACAATTCTAACCTTAAATTATGCCTTAACATGTTTATGCATTCAGCTTAAGGTTCAATATGCATATAATGTCAGGCAACGTAATTGTATTTCTTAGCAGAGTATATACATACCCATACTGTGTCTAAGCACCATAATCAACAACCACCAGTATTGGTGATGGGCTGGTCTATCAGAGTGAGAACTGAGCGATCTCTGCCATACCCATAGCTTACTCTGACTGTTCCTTTTACTTATATATTTTCTAGATCTCAAGTGACGGCGTCTCTTTCGTGGATTGACCTCCCAATCTACCAAGATTGGAAGCCAAAGCATCACATTTTTCCTTTGCCCCTAAACTTTCTCTTCATAATTGCTGAGGGGCACAGGGCCCTGGGTGGGTCTTTGGTTTCCCGGGCGTTTCCGCTCCCTCCTCAGCTCCCCGCCATTGAGTGGCTTCGGTCACCCAGGCTTTATTGTGGTCGGCAGGGAGGGTTCAGTGGGGGCGCTCGGTTATGGCCTTGGCCTTGTTCGGGGCCTTGGGGCTGTTCGGCCAGGCAGCTTGGGGAACAACAACAACAACAACAACAACAACAACCACCAGTAATTAATGTCACTCATCACCACTTTGGTTTATGTGAAAGGTGACACAAAGCAAAATCGCCAATATATTCGGATACTTTTACAGATCCTCTTATGCGAGGCAACTATGCAGGAATGTCATAATATATATATATATATACAGTATATAAATATATATATATATAAATATATATATATATATATATATATATATATATATATATATATATATATATATATATATATATGAAAGACCAGACAATATAAACATCAAATGCAATGCTAGCTTGGGTTACAGATACACACAAGTATACAACAATAATAAACATTGGATAAAGATAAACACCTATGGTGGGGATACATAAAGCAAAGTGCCTTTTTCCGGCGGGTCACCCCTCTTCTAGGTGTTACGACATAACCAGCCGCGATATATTTCTTAATTACACCCCAGGTTATAGTGCTCTTGATTCCCTGCTGTGTAGTTAAAGCCACGTAGTCCTCTCCTCCCGCGTAACAGTCCACCAAGCGCCGCTTATCCAAAACACGTTTATAGGGCATGTTGAAGTGAAGTGACTAATGTCGACTATAACTGACCCTAACATCACCTCGATTCAATCGTATTAACCAACTACAACAAAGTGGGAAGTACGATACCCAATCACAAAAACTGACTCTGCAAAGCAATAAAGTAACTTGTTTAATTGTCCGACACTAAATAATTGGCGTAAATACTTCATTTTCTCCATGAGATTTCAAATTAAATTTGTCGAAAGCAACTGCAAAATGTCGAACACTGTGCAAACAATGCCAATTCATGTGGAAAATGACCGATTTCAAGTGATAAATATCGTTCCAAGTGTTTATTCTCCATTTCCGAACGATCGTTTGTTCAATTTGTTTGACATTGTCGATTTACCTCGAACAATGACGAAATCTAAAGTAAAATATATAATTTATATTAAATACATCATTTAGGGTCGAGAAAACGTCGTTTCCCTCTGTAAAAAGGTGTATTTACTCCAATCAATTACTGTCGGGCAACGACACAAGCTGCTTTATTTCTTTGCACAGCCATGTATTGTGATTGGCTATTGTACTTCATATTTTGTTGTAAGGTTAATGTGGTTGAATCGAGCTGATATTAGGGTCAGTAATAGTAGAAATTAGTCACTTCAGCTCAACATGCCCATTACACGTGTTTTGGAGCAAGAAAGGTGGCGCTTGGTGGACAGTTACACGGGTGGAGATAAATACGGGGCATTAGCTACACAGCTAGGAATCAAGGGCACCACAGCCTGGGGTGTAATAATTAAGAAAAATATAGCGACTGCTGAAGTCGTTGCATTGAGAACAGGGGAAGAGGGACGACCCGCCCGAGAAAGGTACTTTGTTATATTAATCACCATAAAATGTTTTAATCCTTATCCAATGTCCATTATTGTTATATACTTTTGTCTATTTGTAACCCAACCTAGGATTGTCTTTGATGTGTATATTGTCTGTGATATATATATATATATATATATATATATCTATATATCTATCTATTGGCTGACGCCGTGATCCCCGAAGGGGTGGACACGAACGAACTGCCCCCATGCACTCTGTCCCCAGTCAGTCGACGCCACTCCTCCCAACCAGCACCGCCTTCTACCATATACTTCCTCACTCCATCCTTCCACCTCTCTTTTGGTTTACCTCTCCCTCTCCGTTCTTCCACCTCGCTCTCGTACACTCTCTTATTCATTCTCTCGCTTCCCATACGTTCCATATGGCCGAACCATCTCAAGGTGTTCCTTTTCACACTTTCCAGCACATCTACCTCCACACCACACCTCCTTCTTTCTTCCTCATTCGTCTGTCTGTCCCTCCATGTAACTCCGCACGCACTTCTCAAGTAACTAATTTCCACCCCTCTCACTCTTGGTCTGAGTCTCTCCACCAACGTCCATGCTTCGCTTCCGCTTCCGTAAGTAAGTGTCGGAATTACCACACTGTCATGCAAGGACTTCTTCACTTCCACACTGACCACCCTATTTCTTGTTACTGCTTTCAGCGTTCCTACAACCCTCTTCCCCTGTTGCACCCTCTCCCGCACTTCTTCATCCATAGTCCCATCTTTACTCAACACACTAACCAGATACTTAAATGAGCTGACAATCTCCATAGCCTGACCGTTCAACTTCACCTCACACTCTGTGACTTCTCCCCTTTCGAAGACCACAACCTTGCTATATATATATATATATATATATATATGTACTGTATGATTGTACTGTATATACAAAATGGGGGTCACATCTTTATTGCGCAACATGTTGACTATGATGAGTAGTCATCACCAGGCTAAACATTTGTCCAAAAATTAATTATAATTTATATACATATTTGCTCGAACAATTATTTAGCCTGATGATAACTAAGGAACATAGTCGAAAGGTTGCGCAAATAAGATGTGAACCTCCATTCTGTCTATCGCCTGCCCGAATATATATCTTCATACCACCACCCACCAAGTATATATATATATATATATATATATATATATATATATATATATATATACAGGTATATATACCTCTCCTCTGTTTTAACGTAAGCAAAATATAGATATATTTTAGGGAATGTATTTGTTTAGGATTAGGTATTTCTATTTGTTCTTAATTGTTGCTAGGTATATTTATGTTTTCAATTTACTGTTTTTATTCTGTTTAGTGTTATTATTATTGTAGTCCACTGTACTCGATATATCTTGTATTTTAATAGCAATATTTTCATGTTTAGGATCTATCAACTTCTATTTTTTCTTTACTATTGAGTTAATCTTAATTGCGCTGTTTCCAATATATATAATTTACTTTTTATGTTAATTAATATAACTTTGCAATGTATACTTTTGTTATACCAGGGTTTTTACCAGGTTTAGATTGGATTTGGTAGTTTTACTTAACTCGAGAAGTCAAAATCACACAACACATGCATAGAAGAAACAAAGGGTAACATATAACACTGCGTACATTTATGAACAATTTTATTTGTATACTCGCTAAGGTTCACAATACTAATACTTATACTTGAATAAATAGTTAAACTATAAATATGCCGAGCACGGGCGAGGATCCGCAATGGGACTAGGAATATATTAGCTGTATATATCTTGAATTTACTCACACAATATATAGGAACACTCATAAGAACCTAGATCAAAATCAAAGTCAAAATGCTAAACTCTGTCTGAGAAATAACCCTCGTTCGCACTAAGGAAATATTCAGAGTCTCAATGATGTGAATTAAATAAGAGTCTTAACTTAGGGACTCTGTAGTTTTAGCTATTCACCTTATCGCACTGGTCAGGAAATTATACAGAGTTAATATTTGTGGACTCTAACTTATTATGTGACCTGGTGCACTGGGGACTCTGTCGTTTTAGTTAGTTTCACCTTATTTCACTGGTGCATTATTGTGTGTGAGTTTTCAACATTTACTCCTAGACTAAAACTTGAAGTTGGAGTATGAGGTGAGATGAGATAACAGCTGGCTGGTCTTCTAGTTCTTCGTTGGGCCGTTTAGGTGGTCCTGCCGTGTGGATGAGTAGTTTGGGATACAGATGTATTAGCTGGTTTCGGGTCTTGAATGATAGTTCCTTGATGTCATGACATTGGGCACTTTCATCGGACTAATGCAAGTAATTAGCAAGGACATATCCTGGGGCTAGAGGTACTCGTCTATCCTGATCGTAATGCTAATCGGTGGTGAAGTTCCGTTTCGGTAATCTTGACTTGGGGTCTTTAATACGATATCTCTAGTGTCATGACACAGTGACAACGTACCGGGCTAACGCGAGGAGATAGTAAGGTCATGAACTTACTAATTTCACTCGATCTGCCACTGACCGTTATAAGAGGATCAAATAACTCAGGGGCGGTGTTTAAACCTTTTAATTGTAAGTGTCCTCGACCATGACGTCGGACAGATACACTAAGGACTTTTATATGCTGAGTACCGGTACTAACGGTAACTCGCAAAGCCCTAAACTAGTCGAATGACCTTTACCATGGCAAGTATCTTTCTATAGTTTTAGAGTGCGGTTTTGTGAAAAGAAGTAAGGTGGGGACATGTCCGGCGGTTATGCTTCTAATACCAAAAGTACAGTCTACTAGGGATCTTATTATTAACCACTAGACCATGGCATGTGATAATAGTAATTCCTCAATAGGTAAAATAACTCCTCAGACTTTGAAAGACATTCACCTTTGTGCTTTGCTTCAGTGCTTCAGTGCTTTGCTTGAATGGGAGGACAATTATAGGGCTAGATCGCGAACATAATTATTAGTTAGATGAAGCCCTAGAATTGCTTGCCTTATTCAGGTTTTCGTTGGGGTAGTGATGACTTTGGCTGAGATGTCCCAGGTCATGTGTGCAGGGGTCAAAAGGTCATAAGTTCAGGGGGGCGTATTCCGGGGGGATTAGGAGGACCCCTCCGAAGTTTGCGGGCAGGTGAATCGATTTCTTGGCTGAAGAGGGACGTAAGTGTCCCTGCTTAGTGCGTCGATGTTGGTCCTTCTGTCCCTGACTGTACACTATCTTCTTTCTGGGAGCCTCGTGGTGTTGCTGTGATGTGGTGATGGTCTTGCCTGGTGTTGTTGGTATATCTGGTGTGATGGTGGCAATTCTGGTGTCTCATCTGGTGTCAGGCAGTGGTATACAGGGTTTGTTTGGGCAGCTAGATGTGGTGGGTTTAATTCTGGTTGTATTTCCCACACGTGGTTTTATCTGAGTGGTGATTTTCTGTGCTGGGGATGAATTCTCCTTCTCGGTGTGTAGGTTCTGCTTTGCGTGTCTATTTCTGTCTTCTTTGTTGGTGATGTGGGGCAATTTAGGCATCCTGGGCATCGTGGTGATCTTGGTCTTATTATTTATCTCCTTCGTTGTTGTTATCTCTGTTTGAGTTATTCCTTCTTCCTTCTTACTCCGTTTTCCTTGCCGTGAATGAATGTGGATGTTGTTTGCTTTGGTCTCCCCTTCTTCGACTTGCTTTCTTTTGTTCGTTATGGTGGTCTTCGCAAATCTGGTTATTTTAAGTTTATCCCTGTCATACGCAATTCTAGGACACTGTACAGTTATACTGTATTTCATTATATTTAGTACGCTTATTCGAATAATATCTCTCCCATTACCGTTAATCTTCCCTTGATATGATACATATCGTTTTCATTATACAAAGAGACTGTTCACCTTCGAGTTTTTAAATTATGACTATTATTTAATTGTTTTCATGTCTGCATTTTCTAAATAACTACGATCTAGAATATGTTTTAAATTTGATCGCTGAATATTTTTATAAGTTGCATGATAATGTTTAGGCCTGATAATGGACCCAGCTGGTTTCGAAACGTTGCAATTAAGTAAAAAATGTCAATCGAAATTTGTGTGTTCACCCTGGTCTTGCTCTTCATATTGAGACGGCACTTTCCAAGCGGCAAATCGATCGCATATATATATATATATATATATATATATATATATATATATATACCGGTATATATACTGTATATATATATTATTTTTTTGTTTTTATTTTTTTTTTTCTAAATTCCAACTACCCCCTCTCGGGCATAGGCTGAGATCCTGTACATTCATCCGTTATACATTGAATGGTGAAGCCTGTGAAGTCTAGTTCCCGCCTAGGGAATTAGACAAGTGAAACACTTTCATCTGCAACTAGCCCCTGCCATCTTGCCTTCGCAGGATGCATGGGGCTTGATTGCTCATTCACAGCTCGAAGCAACCCTATCTCTGAAGCTGCATTGCCCCAGTGCTTCACTGCCTCACCTCCTAGACTCGGAACCTCGCTTCCAGAACGCCACCTTTTGAGCAATGAACTCACTAGGCATTGCCCCCCTGTAGCCTATTTTGAATATGGGAATATTCATACAGTGCTATTTAATTAGGGAACAATGAGGGTATTTTGTTGGCGCTTTGGTGGGCTTTGTGGTAATGCACTGATACTAGGTAGCCTACAGCACAAATTCCATCCTAATGTTATCTTCCCATTGATACATCAGGATTCGAACCCGGGACCATTGGATTACCAGTCCAGTGGCAAGATCACTCCACCACACCTATATATATATATACATATATATATATATATATATATATGTATATATATATATATTCTATGACATTCCTGCATAGTTACCTTGCAGAAGAGGGCATTCTTGATTGGATCTGTAAAAGTATCCGAATATAGTGACGATTTTGCCTTGCGTCACATTTGACATAAAACAAAGTGGTGATGATTGACATATACTGTATTACTGGTGGTGGTTGATTATGGTGCTTAGTCAAGTATGGGCATGTATATACTCTGCTTAGAAATACAATTAAGTTGCCTGATACGTTATTCATATTGAACCTTAAGCTGAATGCATAAGTATACTAAGGTATATTTTAATGTTAGAATTGTTGATGAAAGCCAAATGCAATATTCGATTTGCTACTTTTTTGCAAAATATAATCATCTGAAGAATAGAAATTAAAACGAAAATGTCGTTTAACATGAAGAAATATACAGTTCGATTGGCGAATGTCTGCCCATGTACACAGGTGTTGAAATCAAATTTACAATAGCCAATTGACGCTCTTGATGTTCTATGTCGAATAGTTGTGTAAAAATCGTAATACTATTAGTCAATGTCGGTTCATGTAAACACTTTCCAATTTGTGTAAAAGTGGTCGAAATATAATGTAAATAACCTATTCAACCATAGATTTGCCGATATTACTTCATAAAACGTCGCTTCCCACTGAAAACAGGTGTATTAGGTACAAAGTACAAAGGAAATCAAGCAACAATAGGTCTGGTGACCATTCTAGGCTGCTTGTCCTCCAAAGCATTGAGGATCAATTGTCCAAACAGTGGTTTAGAGTGGGTAAGGGAACATTGGAAATGGAACTACTGCCCAGGAACTAATGTCCGTGGCAGGATTAGGAAGTTAGTAGGGGACAGATGAGTTAGTAACTGAGGGGGGATAAAATAAAGTTATTCACTTACAAACGCAGTCGGTCGCGGGTTTGAAGCAAGATATTTGTCTAGGCGAAGTTTAAATGAATCAACGGTGCTCTATAACGTCTCGGGGGAGCCCATTCCACAAGTTGACAACACGAATGAAGAAGAAATTCTTAGATTCGTGCGAGTTAAAAGATTTACCGATAATTTTGCAACCGTTTCCCCGCGTGTAATTAGATTGGTCGATAGTGAAGTACTTACTACAATTCATATTGTCGATGCCTTTGATGATTTTGAACGCTTGAAGTAAGTCGCCTCTTAATCTGCGCTGGATTAAAGGAAATAGATTTAATTCTCAATGACGCTCCTCGTATGGTTTGTTCTTTAGGCTAGGTGTCATTTTGGTAACTCTACGTTGAACTCGTTTTAGCTTGTCTATATCTTTTTAGTAATAAGGGCACCAGGATTGAACGCAGTATTCCATGAAGAGGGCAAACTAAGGAATTGTAAAGGGTTAGTAAAGTAGAAAGACGGCCGGCCAATCAGCGTGCTCCTTTTGGCCGAGCCTTGTGGCCAGATAACGTGGACATTCCAGGCATGACTTCCACCATCTGCACCCGCCTCCTCGCTCTGTCAATCAAAAGGCTCCATTGTCGGAGCCGAAATATGCCCGTACAGCCTCATTCCAAAACTCGCTATCGCTCTCTCCACAGGCCGTCCCTTCATATGGCAATATGTCAAATAATTCAGTGCCAGCCCTAGACTCCCGTAAGCCACTAAAAGATAATTGCAAACGACTTACTGGGATATTCTATGGAGAGAGAGAATAAGAAGAGACAAAAGTGAATATGCAGCTCGCGCGTGCCCAGCAGCAGCGAGCCACGCGTGCGTGCCAGCCAATCACAGCGCCCCGGGCCGGGCGGCAGGCCTATATTAAGGGGGAGGAGAGGAGCTCCCATATCATTCAGGCACCCGGCACCACTGAGGCAGCTTGCCACAGCCCAGCCTCTCTCTCTTCCCAGGGCACCTCAGGAAACTTGGCTTACCCTACTACAGCCTTCCAGCCCACCCGCGCAGTTCCCGTGAATACTCCCTCGGGCCTGGCCTCACTCTCACCTACGTGGAGATTACACCACCAGTATCACTCCGCCTAGCGCCACATTGCTGGTTTACACACCTGTAGCCAGACAATTCAAGAGGGGCGACAGGTAGTAGCTGAGAGTGACCGTTTCCAAGAGATAAAGAGAAAGAGAGAGAGAGATCATGTTAACTGACCCAGTGGTTACCCCTAAATAATTAATGTGTTCTTATTAGAACAGACTAAAGACAAATAGACTTGACTTACGAAACAAAATAAAGGGATGATGTGTTCATAGAGTATTAGTGTTTATTGATAGAGAAGGCTCCATGCCATTAACACCAAATAGATAGGATCTTATAGGACGAGAATTAATTAAAGTAAGAGGGATTGAGATTTGAAAGCAACTATAGGGTTCAGTGGGAATAATAGATAGTTGCGGATAGATGAGCTTCAGCTTAGGGATATAGATATATATATATATATATATATATATATATATATATATGTGAAGGACACTAGTCCGAGTATTAGGGAAATATATATAGGAAGGACACTAGTCCAAGAATTATACTATATCTTATGTTGTGGAGGAAATTGAATTAATAATCTTATTAATGGTTACTCCGTTGGTTGAGCGGCGATAGAGAATAAGCCTAAAGTAGAATCTTTTGAATTAGTAAGGACGTATCTATTGTGTTAAGATATTATGTACGTATCCGGGAATATGTGTAACGGATAAAGAGTTCAATATCGTGAGATAAAGATTATATAATTTGTGGGGAATTAAGTGGTCTACGGGCCAGTGTTGTATTCAGGTGTTGTATTGTATTAGGGTTAAGATATTGCGTTGTATTAAGATAATTTATGTTCAGGTGTAACAGACTACGCGTTCGATGCTGTAAAGGGGTGGTGAGATAAAGATTATATCATTTGTGGGGAATTAAGTGGTCTACGGGCCAGTGTTGTATCCAGGTGATGTATTGTATTAGGAGGATTTGTGTTCGTAACGCCCCGGTCTTATAGATAGACATCCAGGGGCTCGGTAAAGGTTATATTATTTAGGAAATAGCATTTGTGATTTAGATTTACGAATAAGAGTCTTTGGTCAGAGAAGCTCTGGTCTCTTAGTTAGACATCCGAGGGCGTTGTAAAATTTTTGGTTGACTCTGGTAACCTGCAATGGATCGAAGTCGAAGTGAGTCATTACCTGAATAGCGGGAATCCAAGTAGATGGTAACGGGAGCTCTCGAGTTCCAATGTACTATCTGGTGTGGGTCAACGAACTATTCAATTCGTGTATTGAACTCATTTCGGCCCGAACAGGAAGTGGGTTAGTGGACCCGTGTTAGCTTAAGAGTTGGGCTGTTAAATAAATATACAAAACTCCAACAACTGTCTAATTATTCCCCCACCTTAATTGTGTGCTTGAACTTAGATATTTAAGTACAACATTTTGGTGGCAAGCGGTGGGATTAGACAAATTGTTGGGTTGAGTATAAATTATCTAGCAGAACCGACATAATGGCGACAGTATTACCGTTCAGAGTATGGGAAGAGGGGAAAGAAGAAATTGAGCTATGGATTGAACAAATAGAATGTCATCACAGGGATCTGCCTTGTGTGGGCCGATCGGCTTTTTGCAGACTCCCATTTTCTTATGTTCTTATGTTCTAAATTCACTCTACTTGAGGTAGGAGATGATGGGAAAAAAATCGCCTATGGAAAGGCACACTTAGGCAAGGCCCTAAACGACGTAAGAGTACGGCGTTTTACTTTATATCAAAGAAAGTCTTAACCCTACCCTCTTGTCAAAACCTCAAATTGTGAACGTCGACGCATCTTTTGTGCTAATAAAGAATAATAAAGGTACAAAAATAATACTTGCATTAATATACAGACCTCCAGCTCAATCAGTGCAAACTGACCGAGAAATTTACGAACAAATTGCAGATGTAAGTAACTCACAAGATACCGTAATTTTTGGCGACTTTAATTTACCTGTGACCAAGTGGGGCGATACTCTTACTTCACACTCCGGACATGACTTGTATACGAACTTGCAAGAGAGTTCGCTTTATCAATTTGTTCGAACGCCAACCCGTGGTAATAACGTTCTTGACATTGTACTTGCAACAAAAGAAGAATTAATAGAGAATTTGAATGTTGGTGATGAATTCAGTAACAGCGACCATCGTACGATAACTTTCACTTTAAAGTTTACTAGTAACGAACCAAATAGTAGCATCGAAAAAGTCCCTAATTTCAAGAAAGCAAACTTCCATGAACTTAGAGCTATGTTTAAAGAACCTGACTGGAGCTTTTTAATTCACAATAACGACATAAATATATCTTGGAAGTTATTCGAAGCCACTTACCTAAAAGCAGTGCAAGACTGCATACCATCGAAAATACGGCGTCCAGGCCACAATAATAAGCCCAAATGGTGGAATAAAGATATTTCAAACTGCCTGCTTGCTAAAAAATTTGCTAATGATAGATTAAAATCCTCACAAAATGACGAAGAACGGCTGAAATTTGTAGAGCTACGACGCAAAGCCAAAAAGTTAATTAAGCAAAGTAAAAAGACCTTAGAGTTACATATTGCGAATCAAAGTAAAACAAACCCGAAAGAATTCTATAGTTATATCAGAAAGAAAAAAGTACTTACTTCAACTGTTGGACCGTTAGTCGATGAAAATGGAGAATACACCAAAGACGAAGTACAAATGAGTAATGCCCTCAATACCTTCTTTGCATCAGTTTTTACAACAGAAGACCTCAGTGATATCCCTACACCATCGCCGATTCAGATTGATAATTCAGATGTTCTAAGCAATATCACCGTTACAGAGAGAGAAGTATTGAATTGTTTAGATAAACTCAAGGTAAATAAAACGCCTGGACCTGATAAAATCTCGCCTAGAGTTCTAAAGGAAGCTAAGGATGAGCTCTCCAAACCACTGACATTACTATTCAATAAATCCTTCCAGTCTGGAACTATGCCCGATCAGTGGAAGCTAGCCAACGTAACACCGATATTAAAAAAAGGCAGCAAATCCCTACCCAGTAACTATCGTCCAATTAGCTTAACCTCAGTTGTATGTCAAATGCTAGAAACGGTCATACGAGACAGACTCGTAAATCACTTAGAGGAAAATAACATACTTAAAGATACTCAACACGGCTTTCGTAAAAAACGTTCCTGTTTAACAAACCTCTTAGACTTCTTCCACGATATCCTCAACCTCTACGATGAGAGTAAAGCTGTAGATATTATATACCTTGATTTTCAAAAGGCCTTTGACAAAGTTCCCCACAAACGTTTACTGCTAAAACTAAAAGCGCATGGAATACAAGACGGTGTGTTGAAATGGATAGAAAATTGGCCCAGTGACAGAAAGCAAAGAGTAGTCGTAAACGGTAAGGCATCTAAATGGACCAATGTAAGTAGCGGGGTACCCCAGGGATCGGTACTAGGACCAATTCTCTTTCTAATTTACATCAACGACATAGATGAGGGTCTCACCTGTACAATCTCAAAATTTGCTGACGATACAAAAATTGCAAATAGCGTACTCTCAAAAGAACAAGTTGACGATATGCAACACAATCTAGATAAATTGTCATGTTGGGCCCAAATTTGGCAAATGAGTTTCAATGCGGATAAATGTAAAGTACTACATATCGGATACCTAAATGAGAAAGCAAACTATTCGATGAATGGCACTCAGCTTAAGAATGTAAACAGAGAAACCGATCTGGGAGTAACAATATCGAGTAACCTAAAACCGAGTCAACAATGTTCAGAAGTTGTTAAGAAGGCAAACAAAATAATTGGCTTTATAGGCAGGTCATTTGAGCATAAATCCAAAGAAGTTATCCTAACCCTTTACAATTCCTTAGTCCGCCCTCTTCTGGAATACTGTGTTCAATCCTGGTGCCCTTATTACCAAAAAGATATAAACAAGCTAGAACGAGTTCAACGTAGAGTTACCAAAATGATACCTAGCCTAAAGAACAAACCATACGAAGAGCGTCTTAGAGAATTAAATCTATTTCCTGTAACCCAGCGCAGATTAAGAGGTGACTTAATTCAAGTGTTCAAAATCATCAAAGGCATCGACAATATGAACTGTAGTAAGTACTTCACTATCGACCAATCTAATTACACGCGGGGAAACGGTTGCCAAATTATTGGTAAATCTTTTAACTCACACGAATCTAAGAATTTCTTCTTCAATCGAGTTGTCAACTTGTGGAATGGGCTTCCCCAAAACGTTATAGACTGCATCACCGTTGATTCATTTAAACTCCGCCTAGACAAATATCTCGCATCAAACCCGCGACTGACTGCGTTTGTAAATGAATAACTTTTTGTTATCCCCCCCTCAGTTACTAACCCCTCTGTCCCCTACTAACTTCCTAATCCTGCCACGGACATTAGTTCCAGGGCAGTAATTCCCTTTCCAATGTTCCCTTACCCACTCTAAACCACTGTTTGGACACTTGATCCTCAGTGTTTTGGAGGACAAGCAACCTAGAAGGGTCACTAGATTTGTTGTTGCTTGATTTCCTTTGTACTCCTTTGTACTCCTTTGTACTCCTTTGTCTAGAAGGACTAGTATCGTGGGCAGAAGTGAAGGCCGCTCTAATCGAGGAGTTTGGCCGAGAAACCTCCACAAGGAAGGCCCGAGAGAAACTAAAGACGATGAAACTGGACAGCCAGAATGTGAGAACCCTGAGGAGGGGAATCACGAAGTATGTCAAACTCGCATTTCCACACATGGACCAAGAGAGTCAGGAAACAGAAATTAGGGAGATCATGATTCAAGCGTGTCCTGTGGAAGTGAAGAAACACTGCATCATTCATGAAGTGACTACCACAAAGGAACTCATGGAGGTGATCAAAAAAGTGATGGAAGCCCGAGAAGTAAGAGAGGAGAAAAAGAAAGGGGAAGAGGAGAACCCGAACAAAGTGTATCCAAGAACAATTGTCCGATGTTTTGTATGTAGGCAAACCGGACACCCTAGCTAGGAACTGTTCTAACCGACCCCAAACTCAAACCCCTAGATTTAACTCAAGGCCCCCACTCCAAAATGATCGACCCCTACCCAGGGTGACCGACCCAAACCAGGGAAGATTTCTCCCGGTCGAGTACCAAGAGATGGAAACCAAACCGGAAGTCACAATGTCGGAAGAGGAAGTAAATTTTCCCCTAAACCTCACATAGAAGGGCGATATAGTGAGGTTAATATCTTAGAGAGACATACTCCTTGTGAAACTATCGTGATCAATGGGAAAGCCGCGAACATGTTAATTGACACAGGGGCTAATAGAAGCTGTCTTTTGGAGAGTTTTTAGAGAAACAACCAGAGAGAAATAGGGACATTACAGCAGACTAGTATTCAGTTGTCAGGAGCTGGTGGTCAACCATTGACTATCCTAGGAAGAACTAATTCGGTAGTGATACAGTGGAAGGGAATTAAATTCACCACTAATTTTTGTGTACTATCGGGGAAATCTAGCGGAGTTGATGGGTACCTGGGAATTGACCTTATGAGCCAGTTGGGGGTAACTATACAGTGTGGGCCGAAAGAGACCAAAACGGCCGTCCGACCACAGATGGTAGCTACCACGGGAAAACTTTCTATTCCCCCTAGATCTTGGAGAATGATAGAGATTCCTAAGCCCCAGGGAATGACAGCCGGGATTTTTTAACCTGATACCCAGAATAAAGTAAGAATATCCCCACCTTTATTACTACCGAGCAGAGGAGACTAGTCCTTGCTAACTTTGGCGATGAGATGATCAGTTATCAGAAGGGAACACTCTTAGGACAAGTTACACCCGCACAACCCACCACCATTGGAACAAACGGATCTGTTAACTTACCTGAAATCCCGAAACAACTGACGTCCGACCAGGCCACTACCTTTCATGAATTACTCTGGTCTTACAGAGACATCTTTGCTCAAGATTAAGGGGACCACGGCTCAGCCCGAACCCGACACACCCACGAGATCCATACTCAAGGGCCCCCTATTAGGCAACCGTACCGACGATAAAATCCCATCATGAGACAAAAAGAAAAAGAACAAGTCGAAGAGATGCTGAAACAAGGAATAGTAGTGGAATCCTACAGTCCGTGGTCATCTCCCGTAGTCTTGGTAAAAAAGAAAGATGGGTCCACTAGGTTCTGTGTAGACTATAGGAAATTAAATGATGTCACCATCAAAGATGCCCAACCTCTACCTCGCATCGATGACTCGACTCGCTAGAATCATTAAATGGGTCAACCTGGTTCCCTACCCTAGACTTACAAAGTGGGTGTTGGCAAGTACCAGTTAGGCCAGAGGACCAGGAGAAAACCGCATTTGCCACGAGCGAATGGAAACTGTATCAGTTTACGGTTTTGCCCTTTGGAGTTTGTAATGGACCAGCCAGTTTTACTAGGGTCATGAACGAAGTACTGAGGGGGTTGGCATGGAAGACTTGCTTAGCTTACCTAGATGACATTATTATTTTTTCAAATAGCTGGGAAGAACATATGAACCGACTGCAAGAGGTATTGGAGGTATTAGGAGGGCGGGACTAAAATTGAAGCCGTCTAAATGCCAACTAGGGGCACGCGAGGTGGCATACCTAGGGCATGTAGTTTCAAAAAAAGGTATCCAACCGGACCCCCTCAAGGTCAAAGCTATCGCAGAAATTACACCCCATACCACTGTAAAAGGGATCTGAGCGTTTCTGGGGATGGCTTCCTATTATCGGAGATTTATACCAAATTTCTCGAAAATTGCTCGACCCATGACCAAGAGATTGGAAAAAGGGCGAAGGTTTGACTGGGATCAGGATTGTCAAACAGCATTTGATCACTTGAAGGAAAAACTCACTTCTAACCCTGTAGTCTGTCACCCCGACTTTCAACTATATACCGACGCTTCCGATGAAGGACTAGGCGCTGTCTTAGCTCAGAGAGTTGACGGGAAAGAGGGCATAGTGGCATGCGCCAGCCGGACGCTAAACAAGGGCGAGAAAAATTACAGCGTCACCAAAAAGGAATGTCTAGCTCTAGTTTGGGTTGTGCAGTATTTCCGTTCCTATTTAGCCGGGGTCCATTTCGAAGTTATCACAGACCACCATAGTTTGCAATGGCTCCGAAAGATGAAAACGGAAGATGGGTTATTTGTTAGGTGGAAGGTGATCTTGGAAGAATATTCCTTTGACGTTACATATACCGGGAAAATTGCATACTAACGCCGATGGCCTATCTAGATTACCGGTAGCCCCCGTTCAACCCCCTTTACCTGGCCAGGAACAGACTAATCCAGGGTGTAGAGACAAGTTCAAATTTTCCGAGGGAGCCTGGAGGGATTCCAAGGATCGGGTGGTGTTAGACTATCTTGAGGCCAAACACATGATACAACTCCTTCACGGTCAAGAGGGGAGGGGGCTCATTTGGGATAGTCTCGAGTCCTGAAGCAATTTAATGAAAGGTACTGGACTTCAAGAGCCGACCAAATTGTCAAAGAAGTCATTCAAAATTGTTTGGGATGTCAGAGAGGGAAGGATGGCCGAGGACCTAAACAGTCGCCTGGACATATTCTAGCAGGGAAACCATGGGAGAAATTATCGGTGGACATTATGGGACCTCTACCCAGACAGACGAACAAAAGGTATATTTTGACCTGTGTTGACGTCTTCTCCAAGTACACGGTTGCTTGTGCCATCTCGGACAAGAGAGCCGAAACCGTAGCTAAGGTTATCCTGGAGAAAGTTATCTTTGTGTATCTTACAGTTCTTACAGTAGATCCTCTGGAAAAAGGCAAACTATGCCTGTGTATCCAGCTCAGTACCAGTACTTGCACTGCTGCGGTCGTTCACGGTGTTGGCGGCGGCGGTAGCAGACGCAACATTTTTACTATTCTGTATTTTTGTTTTATAATCAAACTTCAAATCTTGTCTTCCCCATGCTTTATCAAGATTTCTTTCAAACTCCCTTATTGATTGGGACACCGGGCTGTATTCTGAGTAATAGGGGGAAAGAGTTTAATAATGAAATTTGGCAACACTTGGGGGACACTTTGGGCTACCAGATCCAACACACGTCTCCGTATCATCCCCAAGGGAATGCGGTGTGTGAAAGGAACCACAGGGTACTAGCTAATTGTGTCCGGGCTAGTCTGAGCTCACAGGGGCAAGAAATATCCCGAAACTGGCCGGAACTACAGCCCGAAATTATCTGGGGAGTGAATACCACGATTTGTAGGACTACTGGGTATTCTCCCTACGAAATTATTTTCGGAGTCACTCCAGAATTGCCTCAGGAAAGTCATTTTCCCTATCCCATTCATTCCACCAAGTACTCACAACCGGAACAATATCTGAAAGAGAAGGGGGAGCGAAGACGACAAATTCACACTCATGTGACGCAGCAACAGCCTACTAAACTGAATCTTAACCCTTGTCTATCGGGGCGCAACTTATGTCGTGTGAAAGAAATTTGGACTAAATGGCGGTTCACAACTTATGTCGTGTGCCATTTTCAGCACGTAATGTTGCAGAGAGAGAGAGCTGAGCGGTGTGAGGAGCGTAGTAAGGCTATGACCGTAGCACACCACCGCGGTGGGCCAACTGACATGAATCACACCCTCCCCCACCCTCACGCACTCGCTACACAGGGAATTATGTAGGGAAAGTACCTAATTACATGGTTTTTGCACTCGTGTTGCGGGATCGTTGCAAGAAAACTAGCGGTCGTACAAGGATGGTTGGGGTGTCATTGGAAAGCTCTGTTTATGCCCTTTCAGGGATAGATGCTTGTTTTACGCTCTGGGTCTTATTTAGGCATGCAAATGATCACGTAAACAACCCTATGTAGGGTAAAAACACCCCGCTGGGCGGTACATATAAATTACCGCCTAGGCCGCTCGTTAGGTGTTAATAACCCATATTACCTGGGGGGGGGGGGGAATATATTCTAGTGAAGAGACATAATCCCACCCGAACAGGGAAACTAGAGGAGAAGTACGAGGGCCCTTTCAAGATTGTTGAAATAAACGTGTCACATCAGGTACTGTATGAACATCAAATTTTTTCTTTTTTCTGTTTTTTTTCTTTTTTAAAGAGACAATGAACGGAGGAAGGCAAAACACAGATAACACAAAAAGGTCCATGTGCCTAAAGGCATCCTCCATTCATAAAATGTTTGTAACAACTGGATTTAAACTGTTGTAGATTGTAAGTTTGTGGAAAGCAACTCGAGGGAAGTGAATTCCAAAGAGTAGTAGTTCTGGGGATAAATGAATTTTGATAAGCAGAAGTTCTGCATTGTGGAGGAGAAAGTGTAAATTCATGGGCGCTCTCAGCTGCCCTAGTTCTACGGGGAAAGATGTGGAGAGGCGGCACAATTGAAGCAAGTTGTTCGGAACAATTGCTGTGAAAATATCTGTAGAATAATGAAAGGGATGCAACATTTCTTTGTATGGATAATGTATGAAGGTCCTGTGTGATTGCAGGGTTATTGATCAATCCAATAGCTTTATTTTGAATTTTGTCCAACTGCCTCAATGCAACCACTCCACTTCCACTCCACAGAGGTGAACAGTAATCCATCTGAGAATGCACATGACTTTTATATATTACGGCCAACTGCTCGTCAGTGAAGAATTCTCGAACTCTGTACAGGAGTCCCAGATTTTTAGAGGCATTCTTAGCAATGCTTCTAACATAATGTGTCCAGCTCAAGTTAGTAGTTAATGATACACCGAAAATGTCAATACTAGGGGAAGTGGGAATATTTACATCATTAAAAAATATATGGGAGTCAGTGAGATTCTGTCGGTTAGAAAATTGAATGTACTTGGTTTTCTGTGCATTAACCTCTCCGCGGCGCACAGGGGGTTTTCTACAGGGTAAGACTGTGCGCACCTATGATGATTTTGGGACCTATTGCCAATTTCGATAAAAAGTACATCATCGTGTAGGGAATGTTTGCGTGCATCGGCCCATATATATTTGACCCCCCAAAAAATGTCCTGGGGGGGTAGGGGAACGGTCCGTAGTTGAAAAATGTGGAGCGAATGGCACCGCGCGGCTAGATTGTCATCGAGCGGCGAGATTTCCCTGCCGAATATTTACGCGCGCAGGGGATAGAAGGAGAGGGAGGAGGGGGTGGGTTACCGCGTATTATCACGTATATCTCCTTTTTCGAGCCCTTTTAGGCTATTTAGAGTATGTATACATGTGTAGGGCACCCATATAACAATGAATATGCCTCATAGTGACCAAAAATTGCAATATATAAGGGAATTATAAGAGAATATTTAGGCGGGAATGAAGATGTGTTGGAGGTTTGGCGGCAATTTATGAGCTGAGAGTGTGGTTTACGCCATACATATCACGTATATCTTGTACGTAGAGCACTGTCACGCTATAATACAGACTTGTACGTATGTATACGTGCCATATATCAAAATATATACCGCATATAAACCAATTCATGCGATATTTACGCACATTATCAATGAGTTTCTATGCGTGAACCAAGGTGTGAGTGAGTTGTGGTGGGAATGAAAGGGGGAGAGGGTGTGTTACGCCATAAATATCACGTCAATCTTGTATTTAGAGCACTCTCATGCTATAATAAAGACGTGTACATATGTAGGCGTCCCATATAACAAGGAATATACCGCATATAGCCCAATTGATGCGATATTTACGCAAATTGTGAATGTGTTTCTAGCAGACGGAAGCCTGAAGGGGGGGGTGGGGGGGGGGGGGGGGGAAGGGAGGCATGCAGGGGTGCAGTGAGTGAGTGAGTCGTGGAGAGATGGAAGTCAGGCAGATCTCTAGATAGATAACCAGCTTAGTGATAATTGTGGAGGCGCCCCAGGCGTATTGATGTTTGGTATTTTGACCCTTATGTCTACCAGATGGCTGGTGTTCGTTGCCATCAACAGGTCTACAATAACATGAGTCAGGAATGGAGAGAGAGAGAGAGAGAGAGAGAGAAACTGAGACATGCGTATGTCGTACATCTAAATGGACTTCAGAATTGCATTTTTATGCAAGCAGACATTGCATTTTAGACACATGTGAAGTACCACAGAAACATGTAGGCCATTGACTGTAAATAAAGTACTATATTTATAGACCACCAGCGACGGTGCTGAGTCAACACAGGCAGATTGCCTGTTGTGATAGAGGGCTAAATATAGACTGGTGTCTCCTTACACCTGCGAAAGGGTAGATTGCCACCAGAGAAACGTTTACTTATTTATTTCGAAGTAATATGCAATCTAAATGTATATTCGAGACCTACTGCAATTATTTGTATGACAGTCATGACTATGTATAATCCAATATACGCGCGTAGGCGAGACATAAGAAAGCTGGTTGAGCAATTTTCGACACCCACACAGTTATTATTCATTTTTATTTACAATATTATACAATACAAATGTATTTGTGAAGAGTATTTTATCCATTATTGTATTTATACCAATTTTGTTCCCAGACAGAGCTGCTGTAGCTGGAGAATCAAGGAGCGGCAAGGGTCACCTCGTGACCGCCTGACCGTGTGAAAATGAGTGGAGTCACACTGAGAGGGGCAATTTTGCTGAGTGTTTGGGCAATTTTTGACAGAATAAAGTTATATAATTACTAATTCTTGACAGAGACAAACTATTATAAACCTTGGCATGATATAATTGATAATCCCATCAATTTACAAACGTAAATTGGTGGGATAATTCATTTTTTTTTGTATATTGTCATTTCGATTGTAGACACGAAGTTTTGAGTGATATTTGGTATGAGCTCCTGTGGCATGGTTGGTAAGGTCGCGGACTGGAAAACTCAAAGTGTCGTAAGGTAGTGGGATCGAATCCAGGAGGGGGTTATTGGGAAGGTTTTATATTGTCTAGAACATTTTTTATAAATTTTTTTTTTTACAAGATCATGCCATTGTATTCAAACAATATGAAATATTCATAGAATAATATTGTAAGAATACAATGACATGACCTTGTTTTCTTTTTTTCTTTTTTTATTGTTTTATTTTATTATCATAGTAGGTTTGACATGATTTATTGAAACATATTTATTTTTGTACAATTCATTTGAGGTAAGAAAATAATTATATACACATTACTTAGGCTAATAACAAACATATATATTGATATACTAAAAAAATAAGGCATATTACATGTAAATCTTTGAAACTTATAAACTAAATAATGAAACATACAATTATATAATGTAAAAGCTATATCACAGGGACATCTTTGGAACTTATACATTATATAATATATATGTTACATTATGAGGTAGCGTGATCAATTAGGTCAGGTCAGGTAAGGTAGGGCGCGAGTCCAGGGCAGGGCAGGGCAGGAGGCGAGTCCAGGGCAGGGCACGGGGCGAGTCCAGGGCAGGGCAGGGCAGGGGCCGACACTCAGTAGTTCTTGAAGGTGTGGTAGTCCCTGAAGCAGTCACCCAGGCAGAGTGCAACTTTGCACTCGGCGCACATTGAGGTGACTCTTTTGGTTACATGGGGTTTCCTCACACTGGAGCTGCAGACGGTGCACTGCACCTGCCTGTGACGAGTGCCAATCAGCTCGGTGTTGGTTGTGTAGTGTCTTTCGACACCCAGCTGGATGCGGTCAGGAACGTGATCCCCACGCCATGCCGTACGTCTGTGAGTGGTGGTGCCATACTTCTCCAGGAGTTGGTAGGAGACGTTGTACACGAACTCCCGGAATTTCAGCTTCTGGTTTGGGGCCATATCCTTCTTCACCAACCACAAGTTGTAGGCGTTCAGCATCGTTATGTCAACTAGGTGGAGGAAGAGCTTGTGATACCACTTCACAGTCTTCCTCAGACACTCAACACCTGACAGCTGACAGTCAGACTTGTCCACCAGGCGCATGTTTTTGGTGTAGTCCACTACCATGTCGGGCTTGTAGATTGTCTTCCTGGTTCGGTAGTGGATTTTGCCAGAATCCACCTGGGCACCTGTGTGGACGGTGGAAAGCAGGTGGACGTCTCGCTTATCCTTCCACTTCAGGGCTATCAGTTTCCCACACTTCTCGAGCTGCTTGTATTTCTGCCCCTTTCGTCGCCTTCTTCGCACATGCCTCTCGCGGTGTTCCTGGGCCAGGTCGTCTTCTGAAGGTGTGTCACTGGAGGAGGCATCTGTGAGAGGAATGACATCACCTGTGAACTTTGGCATAAACTTTCTTGTCTTTCTGACAGTCCCACATGACCCCGTTTGGTTGTCATAAAGAAACTGGCAGAGAGCAGGAGAAGTATACCAGTTGTCAGTGTAGATGATGTGGCCTTTGCCCAGGTAAGGTGCCAACATTTTCCTGACGATGGCACCTGACATGCCCATGGGGTCATTGGCAGCGGCTTTCGGTACGTCAATGTCAGTTCCTGTATACACGATCATGTCAAGCACTATTCCAGTTTCACAGTCGCACAACACGAAGAGCTTGATTCCGAACCTATGCCTCTTCAAGGGGATATACTACAAAGGAGTACAAAGGAAATCAAGCAACAACAGATCTAGTGACCCTTCTAGGTTGCTTGTCCTCCAAAACACTGAGGATCAAGTGTCCAAACAGTGGTTTAGAGTGGGTAAGGGAACATTGGAAAGGGAATTACTGCCCTGGAACTAATGTCCGTGGCAGGATTAGGAAGTTAGTAGGGGACAGATGGGTTAGTAACTGAGGGGGGATAAAATAAAGTTATTCATTTACAAACGCAGTCAGTCGCGGGTTTGATGCGAGATATTTGTCTAGGCGGAGTTTAAATGAATCAACGGTGATGCAGTCTATAACGTTTCGGGGAAGCCCATTCCACAAGTTGACAACTCGATTGAAGAAGAAATTCTTAGATTCGTGTGAGTTAAAAGATTTACCAATAATTTTGCAACCGTTTCCCGCGTGTAATTAGATTGGTCGATAGCGAAGTACTTACTACAGTTCATATTGTCGATGCCTTTGATGATTTTGAACACTTGAATTAAGTCACCTCTTAATCTGCGCTGGGTTAAAGGAAATAGATTTAATTCTCTAAGACGCTCTTCGTATGGTTTGTTCTTTAGGCTAGGTATCATTTTGGTAACTCTACGTTGAACTCGTTCTAGCTTGTTTATATCTTTTTGGTAATAAGGGCACCAGGATTGAACGCAGTATTCCAGAAGAGGGCGGACTAATGAATTGTAAAGGGTTAGGATAACTTCTTTGGATTTATGCTCAAATGACCTGCCTATAAAGCCAATTATTTTGTTTGCCTTCTTAACAACTTCTGAACATTGTTGACTCGGTTTTAGGTTACTCGATATTGTTACTCCCAGATCGGTTTCTCTGTTTACATTCTTAAGCTGAGTGCCATTCATCGAATAGTTTGCTTTCTCATTTAGGTATCCGATATGTAGTACTTTACATTTATCCGCATTGAAACTCATTTGCCAAATTTGGGCCCAACATGACAATTTATCTAGATTGTGTTGCATATCGTCAACTTGTTCTTTTGAGAGTACGCTATTTGCAATTTTTGTATCGTCAGCAAATTTTGAGATTGTACAGGTGAGACCCTCATCTATGTCGTTGATGTAAATTAGAAAGAGAATTGGTCCTAGTACCGATCCCTGGGGTACCCCGCTACTTACATTGGTCCATTTTGATGCCTTACCGTTTATGACTACTCTTTGCTTTCTGTCGCTGAGCCAATTTTCTATCCATTTCAACACACCGTCTTGTATTCCATGCGCTTTTAGTTTTAGCAGTAAACGTTTGTGGGGAACTTTGTCAAAGGCCTTTTGAAAATCAAGGTATATAATATCTACAGCTTTACTCTCATCGTAGAGGTTGAGGATATCGTGGAAGAAGTCTAACAGGTTTGTTAAACAGGAACGTTTTTTACGAAAGCCGTGTTGAGTATCTTTAAGTATGTTATTTTCCTCTAAGTGATTTACGAGTCTGTCTCGTATGACCGTTTCTAGCATTTTACATACAACTGAGGTTAAGCTAATTGGACGATAGTTACTGGGTAGGGATTTGCTGCCTTTTTTGAATATCGGTGTTACGTTGGCTAGCTTCCACTGATCGGGCATAGTTCCAGACTGCAAGGATTTATTGAATAGTAATGTCAGTGGTTTAGAGAGCTCATCCTTAGCTTCCTTTAGAACTCTAGGCGAGATTGTATCAGGTCCTGGCGTTTTATTTACCTTGAGTTTATCTAAACAATTCAATACTTCTCTCTCTGTAACGGTGATATTGCTTAGAACATCTGAATTATCAATCTGAATCGGCGATGGTGTAGGGATATCACTGAGGTCTTCTGTTGTAAAAACTGATGCAAAGAAGGTATTGAGGGCATTACTCATTTGTTCTTCGTCTTTGGTGTATTCTCCATTTTCATCGACTAACGGTCCAACAGTTGAAGTAACGACTTTTTTCTTTCTGATATAACTATAGAATTCTTTCGGGTTTGTTTTACTTTGATTCGCAATATGTAACTCTAAGGTCTTTTTACTTTGCTTAATTAACTTTTTGGCTTTGCGTCGTAGCTCTACAAATTTCAGCCGTTCTTCGTCATTTTGTGAGGATTTTAATCTATCATTAGCAAATTTTTTAGCAAGCAGGCAGTTTGAAATATCTTTATTCCACCATTTGGGCTTATTATTATGGCCTGGACGCCGAGTTTTCGATGGTATGCAGTCTTGCACTGCTTTTAGGTAAGTGGCTTCGAATAACTTCCAAGATGTATTTATGTCGTTATTGTGAATTAAAAAGCTCCAGTCAGTTTCTTTAAACATAGCTCTAAGTTTATGGAAGTTTGCTTTCTTGAAATTAGGGACTTTTTCGATGCTACTATTTGGTTCGTTACTAGTAAACTTTAAAGTGAAAGTTATCGTACGATGGTCGCTGTTACTGAATTCATCACCAACATTCAAATTCTCTATTAATTCTTCTTTTGTTGCAAGTACAATGTCAAGAACGTTATTACCACGGGTCGGCGTTCCAACAAATTGATAAAGCGAACTCTCTTGCAAGTTCGTATACAAGTCATGTCCGGAGTGTAAGAGTATCGCCCCACTTGGTCACAGGTAAATTAAAGTCACCAAAAATTACGGTATCTTGTGAGTTACTTACATCTGCAATTTGTTCGTAAATTTCTCGGTCAGTTTGCACTGATTGAGCTGGAGGTCTGTATATTAATGCAAGTATTATTTTGGTACCTTTATTATTCTTTATTAGCACAAAAGATGTGTCGACGTTCACAATTTGAGGTTTTGACACGAGGGTAGGGTTAAGACTTTCTTTGATATAAAGTAAAACGCCACCTCCATTTCGATTTATTCGGCTTTTCTCAAACATTACATAACCGGGAAGTGAATACTCTGCTAAAAAGTCTCTATCTTCTGTATTGAGCCAAGATTCTGTTATGCCAATCACATCATAATTTTCTGTAAACACTAGCTCCTCTAAATCTGAAAATATATTGCGTATGCTACGAGCGTTTGCATAGAAAACCTTTAAATTTGTTATTTTAGAACTCACGGAACGCTCTTTAATAATATTTTTGGTTCTTGTCGGATCTACATTTATGTTCATGGCTGTCCTCGGTCCTCGCTGTCTTCGGTCCTTATCGCTGGTGGTCCTCGGTTTCCTCTGTTTTTTTCTTGGCGTTGGATGATTTATGTCACTGCTGCTTCTTCTCGGATGGCGTTTTTTGATCCATGGCTGCGGACTGCTTCGTGTAGGAGACGACCCATGCGTGCTGAACCCACAGGGTTTAGATGAGTGCCATCCTTGCGGAACAGAGTAGGCTGGTTGTAGAAGTTGTCCCAGAGGTTGATGAATTCAACTTCTTCCCTCAGACACAAATGTTTTAGTCGGCTATTTGTGCTGAAAGCCTTGTCGTAGAATTTGTCAGGTGCGTCGATCTTGGGGAGAATGCCTGAGATGATGATATGCCTTGACTTGTTTTTGTAGTGCTGGATCATCTTGCGATATTTCTCCATCAACTCTTCGGATTTGGTGCGCATGACGTCATTTGAACCAGCATGGATGACAAAAAGGGTATTTTCATTTGCATCCTTTGTGGTATCTTCGAAGGCTTCCACAATGTCGTCCAGTCCAGCTCCTGGGATGCAAAATCTTTTTCGTTGATTTGGGACTCTGTCGCAGAACTCTTCGACCTGTCCTCGTAGGATGGAATCCCCAACGAGCCTGGTCTCTTCTGGTTCGTCTTCCATCTCTACCAATATCTCAAATCTGTTGGACATTGTGACTGGTAGATGAGACCTTTTCTGCGTTGGCCGTGCACCGTTCCTCACTGGTGTAAATCCGGAAACCTGTGGTGGCAGGACTCTACGTACAGGTCGGGGAGAGGAGTGGTTAGAACGGGGGCGAGGGGTTGGTACTGTTCGTGCTAGCAGGCTTCTTGCACGAGGAGTGGGGGAGAGACTAAGGTGAACAGGGCGGCTGTCCTGGTTTGATGTCGGCTCAGGTTCATCAGAAGCATCTGCTGCAGGTGTTGGATTGTTGGCAGATGACGTTGGGGCGGTGGTGGATGCTGGAGTTGAAACAATTTGAGTTAGTGATACTCCAACGTTGAGTGTTACAAACTCTTGGAGTGATTCCAGCTTCCTGGTGAGGGCGTTGATCTTGTTGAGGGCTTCATCCAATTTTGCTGTCAAATCCCCTCGTTGCTGGCAGAGTCGGCAGACTTGTGGATCGGCAGGAGCAAACATGGAAGCACCAAACCTACCGGCGCAGTTCGTACAGGCACGAGGCATGGTGACGATCACTTTCTTCAGTTCACTTCACTCACTTAAAAACACTTAACTCACTTTAAAAACACTAAACTCACTTTAAAAACACTAAACTCACTTTAAAAACACTTCACTCCCTTCAGGTCGCTTCACTTACTTAAATAGGCCTAACCGAAAACAAAAATTTTGAAATACACACAAATAGGTTATCAGCGGTGATAGCCTAACCAAAAATTAAAACAAAACAAAATTAAATTTGAATACGCAGTGATAGCCGAACCGAAAACAATTTTATGTTTATTTAAACAGAAATAGGCCACCAGGGGTTATAGCCTATCCTAACCGAAAACAAAAATTATGAAATACCGGTACGCAGAAATAGGTCACCAGCGGTGATAGCCTAACTGAAAATTTAAAAATTGAAGTACGCAGAAATAGGCCACCAGGGATGATAGCCTAGACTAACCGAAAACAAAAATTATGAAATACCGGTACGCAGAAATAGGCCACCAGCGGTGATAGCCTAGACTAACCGAAACAAAAATAACCGAAAACAAAAATTATGAAATACTGGTACGCAGAAATAGGCCACCAGCGGTGATAGCCTAACTGAAAATTTAAAAATTGAAGTACGCAGAAATAGGCCACCAGGGATGATAGCCTAGACTAACCGAAAACAAAATTAACCGAAAACAAAAATTATGAAATACCGGTACGCAGAAATAGGCCACCAGCGGTGATAGCCTAACTGAAAATTTAAAAATTGAAGTACCGTACGCAGAAATAGGCCACCAGGGATGATAGCCTAGACTAACCGAAAACAAAAATAACCACAAACAAAAAAGTATGAAATATGCAGAAGTAGGCTACCAGGGGTGATAACCTACCTAAAAAAGCAAAACAAATATATATATATATATATATATATATATATATATATATATATATATAATAGAATATGTGACTAAATATACAATTCACCAAATAGAGATTATATAAAAATAAAGTGTAACTGCACACAAGGGGTTAATATACTGTATCAACAGATGGCGCTGGTGTCACTGTAGGCTAGTCGAGCAGGATTATATTTAGATAAACAAAGTTATCAGTCAAAGGTTACTACAGTACAAGATCATGCAAGCAACAACTAAAATTACAGATATATATAGCTACAGTAGGATACTGAATACGATAACTACTAGAGTTAATAAGAAAATACAAAGCTAGGTCGATTTAGAGGTGCGCGTGCGTCGTCTGCTACAAGCTAGGATAACAAATGTAAACAACAATGTTTATCAGTCAGAAAAGCAATAAAATAACATGCACGGCAACTACAGAACTATGTGGAGGTTAAACAAGCACTTAACTACTGTTCATGCAATGAATAAAGGGAATTGGGATATGAAATACTCAAATTAGGATAGAGTTTTCTCAGTGGCGATGCGGAGCTGTAGGCGGTGCTGAAGCCGGCGGGTGAATGAAAACAAGACGTCCTTTGAAGAGCACGAGCGACTCATCAATCACCAAATTGAGGAAGGGGTAAAAGTATTTCCTATACCTCTCCAACAACATGGTGAACACATCCCGAACTTTCCATATCCTGTCAATCCTGTTAGGATTTTCGTTGTCTGCAAAGTGCATAAATCTTAGCAGCAACAAAAATCTGTCACGAGTCATGAACTTATTGAAAGTTGGGGTGGCGATGAGAGGGTCGTGCTTCCAGTAGTGTTGCAACACATGCTTCTTGATCAGAGGCATGAGGAACAACAAGGCAAAGAACGTCAGAAATTCTGCCACAGTCGTATCCACCCAGCCTCGTATTCTCGCTTTTGGAGAAAGGACGTCCAATCTGCCAAACACCCACCTGTAGTAGGCGTTTGTTTGGGCAACGATGTACGTCATTACCTCCATGTCGAAAAAAGCTAGGAAGAAGTCGCTTTCGTTCGCTTGATCATCACAGGGCCAGTCGTCAGTTGTTCCTGACGTCCCAGGATTGAACTGGGGCACGTCAGGTACAAAATTGACCCCGTCAGACCAATCGAACGAAGGCATGCCAGGGATCGGAATGTCGTCTGCGTCTGCTTCTGCGTCTGAAATATCGCTTCCATGGTCGCGATACAGCACTTCATCATCATTACCCTCCTCTTCACTTGACAGACGATGCCCTTCCTCGTTTTCGTCACCGACGTCGGACTCACTCCCACTGTCCACTCCCAAATCCCCCCACCCTTGGTCCCGTGCTAGGGCTTCGTCGTCGAAACCCGGGCTGCCAATGTCCTGCGAATCACCATCAAACAGCAGGGCGGCATACTTAGATGGTGTAAGAGTTTTCCGGGTCACTTTGGCACGTGCGGGAGTCTTATGGACAGGGACAGCAGAGGTGGTGGCAGGGGCGGCGGCAGGGGCGGCGGCGGCAGGGGCGGCGGCGGCAGGGGCAGCAGTGGTGCGTGGCCTTGATGGCAAGATGATGGTGGTGCCTGTCGCCCTTCTCTCTGTTCCTTGGGCAGGGGCGGCATGGGCGGCAGGGGCAACAGGGGCAGCAGGGCAGGCAGGGACACCAGGGCCAGCAGTCGATTTCCCTCTCCCTTTCCCCTTCCCCTTCCCTGTTCCTTGGGCAGGGGCGGCAGGGGCGGCAGGGGCGGCAGGGGCAGCAGGGGCGGCAGGTGCGGAAGGGGCAGCAGGGCCAGCAGGGACACCAGGGCCAGCAGTCGCTTTCCCAGTCGCTTTCCCTCTCCCTTTCCCCTTCCCCTTCCCTGTTCCTTGGGCAGGGGCGGCAGGGGCGGCAGGGGCAGCAGGGGCGGCAGGGGCGGCAGGGGCAGCAGGGGCGGAAGGGGCAGCCGGGCCAGGGGCGGCTGGTGGTGTTGGTGGTGGTAGGGGCACTGTGGCTGGCGTACGGGTTCTTTTCCCTACGCCCGTGCCTTTCATTTTTCCTGCCCCCGCAGGTAATGCAGCCCTAGGGCGGCCTCCTGCGTCGCTGGTACCGGTGGCAGGGGTGGCAGGGGTGGCAGTGGTGGCAGTGGTGGTGGTAGTGGTTGTTGCAGTGGCCTGGGTCGTGGTGGCAGTGTCCCGAAAGACCAATGACCTCTGTGCCATTGCCCTGCTTGCACGTGTTTTACGTGCTTTTGGTGCTGGTGATTCGTCCTCTGAGCTGTAGGGCGTGTCGTACTGGTAGCTAGGGTCTTTGGCAGCCACCCTCTGCCTTCCACGGCGGCTAACACCACCAGAAGGAGGGCTGGTTGTGTCATCAGGGAGCGAGCGTGAGGGACGTGTAGGCTCCATGACTAGTGCGTGGTTACTGGCGCGGTGGTGCTTGCACGAGTGCGGGGCGAGCGTTTGGCGGGGTGGTATCGAGAGTTGACATGTAGTACTATACCCACACCAATTTTCAGCCGCCTGGCTATAAACGCGCGGTTTTGGTACGTGTTCAAAGTCTCTGCTCTTAAGAGTCTCCCTGCAGTGCGCCGGGGGAACTCTTAAGAGTCTCCCCGCAGCTCCCGGGTTAAAGGAAACTCGATTCTTTTGTCCCCATTCATTAATTCTAGAATAGGTATTGTGTCGGCTACACACATCCGCCATACCAAAATGTATGAGGGTATTTTACCCACAGACCTGAGCGACTGGAGTGAGGGGGAAGAAAGTGAGGGAGAATTAGAATCTTGGGCAGATCTCCCAAATAATTGTTCAAGTGGTCACCACCGGGAAGGTAATAATTCAATAGGTAGAGATAATAAGGTATTCCCGTTGTGGGGGTCATTCAATAATAAGCAAACCGAGAGTCTTTCCGAGTCGGAGGGGGGCGAAGAAGCCGAGGAGGTTACTATGAGTGGAGAGAGGGAATATTCTGTACGCACCCGCGACGATAAGTCTACGGTCCCAGACAGCGAAGTTTACCCGGACGAGACTAGAAATAAGACCCCCGAGGTGCGAGCTTGCCAGTTGAAAGGCACCATGCCTCTTCTAACTGATCCCCAATACCGGCTCTGTCGACTAATAGCCATTGTCGACGGAAAAGGACAAAGAGTGCAGACTACCCGAGCTTTTAAGCAATTTCTCAGTAAGCCGGGGCAAATTTTGTTGGCTAAAACTGCGGTTGGGAACCAGACTCCTGCAGTACAGCTACACAAGTGCATTTGCGAATATGGTGAAATGGTGGAGTGGCGGAGCGAGGGCCACGACTACAAGGGCGTAGTGTTGCGGCGATCAGGAGCTCGCCTTAATTTAGTAGGAGATGATAAAGTAGAAAGACGGCCGGCCAATCAGCGTGCTCCTTTTGGCCGAGCCTTGTGGCCAGATAACGTGGACATTCCAGGCATGACTTCCACCATCTGCACACCTCCTCGCTCTGCCAATCAAAAGGCTCCATTGTCGGAGCCGAAATATGGCCGTGCAGCCTCATTCCAAAACTCGCTATCGCTCTCTCCACAGGATTGCAATATGTCAAATAATTCAGTGCCAGCCCTAGACTCCCGTAAGCCACTAAAAGATAATTGCAAACGACTTCCTGAGACATACTATGGAGAGAGAGCAGAAGAAGAGACAAAAGTGAATATGCAGCTCGCGCGTGCCCAGCAGCAGTGAGCCACGCGTGCGTGCCAGCCAATCACAGCGCCCCGGGCCGGGCGGCAGGCCTATATTAAGGGGGGGGGAGAGGAGCTCCCGTATCATTCAGGCACCCGGCACCACTGAGGCAGCTTGCCACAGCCCAGCCTCTCTCTCTTCTCAGGGCACCTCAGGAAACTTGGTTTACCCTACTACAGCCTTCCAGCCCTCCTTCGCAGTTCCCGTGAATACTCCCTCGGGCCTGGCCTCACTCTCACCTACGTGGAGATTACACCACCAGTATCCCTCCGCCTGGCGCCACATTGCTGGTTTACACACCTATAGCCAGACAATTCAAGAGGGGCGACAGGTAGTAGTTGAGAGTGACCGTTTCCAAGAGATAAAGAGAAAGAGAGAGAGATCATGTTAACTGACCCAGTGGTTACCCCTAAATAATTAATGTGTTCTTATTAGAACAGACTAAAGACAAATAGACTTGACTTACGAAACAAAATAAAGGGATGATATGGTCATAGAGTATTAGTGTTTATTGATAGAGAAGTCTCCATGCCATTAGCACCAAATAGATAGGATCTTATAGGACGAGAATTAATTAAAGTAAGAGGGATTGAGATTTGAAAGCAACTATAGGGTTCAGTGGGAATAATAGATAGTTGCGGATAGATGAGCTTCAGCTTAGGGATATAGATATATATATATATATATATATATGTGAAGGACACTAGTCCGAGTATTAGGGAAATATATATAGGAAGGACACTAGTCCAAGAATTATACTATATCTTATGTTGTGGAGGAAATTGAATTAATAATCTTATTAATGGTTAGTCCGTTGGTTGAGCGGCGATAGAGAATAAGCCTAAAGTAGAATCTTTGAATTAGTAAGGACGTATCTATTGTGTTAAGATATTATGTACGTATCCGGGAATATGTGTAACGGATAAAGAGTTCAATATCGTGAGATAAAGATCATATAATTTGTGGGGAATTAAGTGGTCTACGGGCCAGTGTTGTATTCAGGTGTTGTATTGTATGAGGGTTAAGATATTGCGTTGTATTAAGATAATTTATGTTCAGGTGTAACGGACTACGCGTTCGATGCTGTAAAGGGGTGGTGAGATAAAGATTATATTATTTGTGGGGAATTAAGTGGTCTACGGGCCAGTGTTGTATTCAGGTGTTGTATTGTATTAGGGTTGAGATATTGCGTTGTATTAAGATAATTTATGTTCAGGTGTAACAGACTACGTGTTCGATGTTGTAAAGGGGTGGTGAGATAAAGATTATATCATTTGTGGGGAATTAAGTGGTCTACGGGCCAGTGTTGTATCCAGGTGATGTATTGTATTAGGAGGATTTGTGTTCGTAACGCCCCGGTCTTATAGATAGACATCCAGGGGCTCGGTAAAGGTTATATTATTTAGGAAATAGCATTTGTGATTTAGATTTACGAATAAGAGTCTTTGGTCAGAGAAGCTCTGGTCTCTTAGTTAGACATCCGAGGGCGTTGTAAAATTATTAGTTGAGTCTGGTAACCTGCAATGGATCGAAGTCGAAGTGAGTCATTACCTGAATAGCGGGAATCCAAGTAGATGGTAACGGGAGCTCTCGAGTTCCAAAGTACTATCTGGTGTGGGTCAACGAACTATTCAATTCGTGTATTGAACTCATCTCGGCCCGAACAGGAAGTGGGTTACTGGACCCCACTGGTTACTGGTTAGCTTAAGAGTTGGGCTGTTAAATAAATATACAAAACTCCAACAACTGTCTAATTATTCCCCCACCTTATTAGTGTGCTTGAACTTAGAAATTTAAGTACAACAGTTAGGATAATTTCTTTGGATTTATGCTCAAATGACCTGCCTATAAAGCCAATTATTTTGTTTGCTTTCTTAACAACTTCTGAACATTGTTGACTCGGTTTTAGGTTACTCGATATTGTTACTCCCAGATCGGTTTCTCTGTTTACATTCTAAGCTGAGTGCCATTCATCGAATAGTTTGCTTTCTCATTTTGGTATCCGATATGTAGTACTTAACATTTATCCGCATTGAAACTCATTTGCCAAATTTGGGCCCAACGTGACAACTTATCTAGATTGTGTTGCATATCGTCAACTTTTTCTTTTGAGAGTACTCTATTTGCAATTTTTGTATCGTCAGCAAATTTTGAGATTGTACAGGTGAGACCCTCATCTATGTCGTTGATGTAAATTAGAAAGAGAATTGGTCCTAGTACCGATCCCTGGGGTACCCCGCTACTTACATTGGTCCATTTAGATGCCTTACCGTTTATGACTACTCTTTGCTTTCTGTCGCGGAGCCAATTTTCTATCCATTTCAACACACCGTCTTGTATTCCATGCGCTTTTAGTTTTAGCAGTAAACGTTTGTGGGTAACTTTGTCAAAGGCCTTTTGAAAATCAAGGTATATAATATCTACAGCTTTACTCTCATCATAGAGGTTGAGGATATCGTGGAAGAAGTCTAAGAGATTTGTTAAACAGGAACGTTTGCTAGGAAAGCCGTGTTGAGTATCTTTAAGTATGTTATTTTCGTCCAAGTGATTTACGAGTCTGTCTCTTATGAGCGTTTCTAGCATTTTACATACAACTGAGGTTAAGCTAATTGGACGATAGTTACTGGATAGGGATTTGCTGCCTTTTTTTTAAATCGGTGTTACGTTAGCTAGCTTCCACTGATCAGGCATAGGTGTGCATGACTAGAGTGAAGCCAAAAATATTTTTTACTAAGACTTTCAAAAGGTTTTTGACAAAGTTCACATTGTAGGCAGAGATGTGTCCTTGGCCCACCGCTGTATGCCATATACAGTATGCCATCGATTTTGGCCTGTGAGTGTAATCTCTTAAATTTGCAATAAATATTAAACTTAGAGTAAATGTAAGCAGGTGTAAAGTAATTGAACAAATTAGCAAATATCTAAGTAGAGCGGGTGAATGGTCTGAGGCCTGGCAGATGCCAATGAACATAAAAATGTGCAACGGGATATACTTCGGCCAAGCAAACCTCAATAAACCTACCCACTATTGGAAGAGAATCTACAAGTGACTGACTTAAAATTGTTGGGGGTTAATCTGATTAATAATCACCTAAATGTTCCAAGCAATGCATCAATGTAATTAATTATTGGGCTGCATGAAGTGGAAAATTATATATGGGAACAAGGAGAACACCTATACGCTCTATAAAGGTGTAATACGACTCTTCCTTTATGTTGTTCAATTCTGGTCTATAGCAGTCAGGAAAGTTATAGAGCGACTTAAAATAATACAAGCTAGGGGTTCAAAACTTATATAATCGATTAAGAGTTTGAGTTTTTGAGGACTGGTTGAGAGCTCTCGGTCTCTTTTCGTTGGAAACACGTAGGCTATGAGGCTACAAACAATGTTTACCCTCAATAGGAATACAGCATACTACTAGGACTGGAAGATGGAATTTATGAGATTTAGCACCAGCATAATTATAATGTGAACACTGTTTTACAAATAAGGTCTGATTTACTTGATGCCATCTTCCCTTCGAAGTTGTAAGTAGTTCTTTGGTGAAACAACTTAAAAAGGAGTATATAGTATTCTACATACTTTACAATATTATTAGAGTATTGCAAAGAAAATCTCCCTGGAATATGCCGCAAGTCCCTTGCTACACACACTCTCTCTCTCTCTCTCTCATATGTTTGCTCCTCCTTAGAGGCATCCATCACAGCTACACTGTTTTGTTTCATATATTATTTGTTTACCCCTACTCCTTGAGCTATGATTGACACCTTCGCTGCCTACTAATCACTCTCTCCACCCTCTCTCCTTCGGTCCCTCACATTAATCCCCCACTCTCCATCCATCTATCTTCTCTCCTCTTCTTCCTTACTTCCCTCCCCATCATCTCCCTAGCCTATCAATCGACCCATCTATCCCAAAGGCGTGATTCCCAACACATTAATCAGAGAGGAGAAAACCTTTAGCTTCGCGAGAGGAAAAGTTTGACTACAGTGGCATGGGTAATGCATGCATGTTGAATACATTGTGTGTTGTCAATTCAAGTTTTCTCATTTTTATATATATTTGTTTTCAATAATAATAAACGAATTTCCTAAAACTAGCAGTCATTCTATATATTTTGAATTTGCCTTGAACCTATTTAAATAATTCACATATATTTACTTTATTGCACTGCTATTACAAACTGCACACACATACGTATCGTGCTAGTTGTTGTCACTTTCTGCTACATGAATTTCAGTAACTTAATCTGTATTATTATCTCTCAAAATCTATAGACTTGTTATGGAAGAATTGGACCTCTGACATGCCACGATCTGGTGTTCGTGATCTATTCTTGGTCTATTTGGGTGACCACTCAAGAATAATTTTGGAATGTCCTAAAGAGTGCAATATTGTGGCTGTTTGTATAGCGTGCCAAATTTGTTTAGCATATAAAATATTTTTGAAAAAGTTCTTATCGGGAGACAACCTGAAACTGTATCATAGGTGATTCGTAGGCGATTTCTAACTGTTCTTAGAATATAATTATAAGAAATGCTTGATGTAGCTGTATCGTCGCAGAAAAAAAATATTACAACACACTACGACATTCTAAGAACAGGTAAGAATCGTTGCAACATGCATACAACATACATACGACATTCGTAACTTGTCGTGGTGCAATTATGACCCAGAAAAAATATTGCCGCCGGCAGCCTACGACATACTATGCCAAATCAGCAAGAATGCGCTACAAACAACCTAAGACATGGCAGGAATCGATACAAATACATACAGATTTGCAAGAACATGCGTGACGTAACGAAGAAGCCAGAAAACAAAATCTGTCCCGATATGTGAATAACAACAATTGATACGTAGGGAAGGTATGGTGGACTGGTCTTGCCACTATACTGGTAATGCAATAGTCCCGGGTTCGAATCTAGATGTATCAATGGGAAAATATTTTTGGGAGGGAATTTGTGCTGTACGTAGTATCAGTGCATTGCCACAAAGCCCACCGAAGTGCCAAAAAAAAAAAAAAAAAAAAGTACACCCGCATTGTTCCCTGATTAAATAGCATTGTATGAATATTCCCATATTCAAAATATGCTACAGGGGAGCATTGCCTAGTGAGTTAATTGCTCAATAAGTGGCGTTCTGAGAGTGAGGGGGTGAGACAGCGAAGCGCAAAGGCGAGGCAGCTCCAGAGATGGGGCTGCATCGAGCCATGAGTGGGCAACTAAGCGCCGTGCATCTTGCGAAGGCAAGATGGAAAAGGCTGCTTGCAGCCATGAGTGGGCAACTAAGTGCCGTCCATCTTGCGAAGGCAAGATGGAAAAAAAAAAAAAAAAAAGCTGCTTGCAGCTCTAAGTGCTTCACATGTATCACTCTCTGGAACGAGACCTGACGGGCTTCACCGTTGAATGTACAGGCTCTCAGCATATGTCCGAGAGGGAGTAAGTTGGAAACAAAATATATATATAAGTTGTATTTTTGTTGTATATATCTTCCCATTTCAAGTTATGTTTGGCTGCTTTTGTTGCCTTTGGTTGTGTTGTGTTTGGTGGTTGTGAGTTTGCTTTGCTTCGAAAACGTGTGCAGTTATGTGTGCTGTTTTGTTTTGTGTGCTCAGGTGCTTTTTGGTTTGCTGTGATATCGTTGAGTGATATTTGGTTTGTTGTCTTAGGTTACTCTGATTAAAGTTGAGTTAATTCAGGTTTATTTAGGTTTGTTTTGTTTCATTGAGTTTTTGTTTCTTGGTTGACGTATCTTGTTTTGGCTCTTTAACGTCTTGATGTGCGTCACTCTAAATAAAATAACAATATAAATATCTCGGCAAGAGGTGACTGATTGATGAGTTATTTGAGACAATTATGAGATGATTCTTGAGGAGGGAGCAAGAACTGATGAGGAACTAAACTGTGATTTGTACGGCTGGCTCAAGAGCATAATGTCATACGGCAGTCAAGACCCCTTATAAAACTTCAGACGAACAGCGATGACCAGTTATCCTTTGACCTGTGAAAAGGAAGACAACTGCCACCATGCATGGAAAGAAGAATCCCACCAAGGCCCGAAAGGCCGCTATCATCCCCCCAAAAGTCAATAACAACTACGCCTGTTGTCATGGAGGAGGCGATGATTGTTGTTGCCTCAACTTCCACTGCTGACCAGGGCCCACACTGACGGAGGAATCTTGTCGTGAGGAGAAGATTGTGGAGGGGCAGGATTCGCCCCATGTTCATCCTGAAACGTGAGTGGAGGAGCTGGCTCGACCAACCCAAGAAAAGGGGTCGAAGGGCAGCTCTGCCTCAGAAGCGGGATCATAGACGGAGGTGTCAGGAACACAGATGGGGCCTCCATTGAGGAAAGGGAAGGGCAAGCGGGTGTATTCTGATTTTAGTATTGAAACAGAAAATATCTGGACGAATGGTACCAGGATCAGGGTTGTGACAAGCATCTTCACGGAGGTGTGAGTCCAAAATGTAGCAAATGAAGATGACCTCCATGAAGATATTTGTCACAACCCTGTTCCTGTTCTTCTTATTGATACTGCTTTTTCACGCGGCAAGTCAATTGCCCATATCCTGACCAGTCACTGGATGTACTGTGGTGTTGATGTACCGAGGTGTCGAGCATCTGGACCTCAGAGCCTGATGATGGACCTAGTGTGAGTCCAAAAGGTAGCATTCAAAGGTGACCTCCTTGAAGATGTCTGTCACAACCCTGGTCCTGTTCTTCTGATATATATATATATATATATATATATATATATATATATATATATATATATATATATATATATATATATATATATATATATTATATATTTATATATATATATATATATATATATATATATATAATATATATATATATATATATATATATATATACCGTATATATATATATATATATTATATACTGTATATATATCATCATTATCATCAGCCATTAGGAGTCCACTGCTGGACAAAGGCCTCCCTTAACTTTTTCCATGACCCTCGCGACTTTACCAGCCATTTCCATGTTACCCCCCTTTTTATAAATTAGAAAAGAACAAAATAGGTCCCACCCCTTTCCAATTCTTAAGTAAGCCATATTAGATTTACGGAAGCACGACCATTACTTGCATTTGTTTTTTTTTGTCTATGTGTGTAAGGTAGACAAAAGGCATAACTGCCTGTAGCGAGTACCTCCCCCATAATTGAAAGAGTGACAGGGCCAAAATCAAGGGACGTTCGAGCCAAAATGCCTGGACAGATGGAGTTTGAAGCAATTTTAGTCATAAGAGGAGGGAAACACTGATTCTGGGAGAGAGTTCCAGAGCTCAGCTGTTGAATAGAAGAAAGACTGAAGAGTAACGCGTCACACTTGGGTTGGAGAGTTGCACAGAGTAGGGGTGGGATTGTGTTGCAAGACAGGTACCACTTACCTTATGTAGAGGTGGTGGTATACACTGGGAGAGCTCTGAGGAGCACTGATTATTGTAGTAGCGATAGAATAGCAAGAGAGATGCAACATTGCGGTGAAGAGAGAGAGTTTGCAGAGAGTTGATGAGTGGGAGGGAATTAATGATACGAAAGGCATTCCTTTCTACTTTGTTTAGGAGTGTGGTGTGAAAGGATCCTCCCCACACATGTGAACAATACTCAATACATGGACACACTGTGCCCCTGTACAGAGCACGAAGCTGTGCAGGGGTAAAGAACCCCCAGAGGAGGTTGAGCATACCCAACTTCTGGAAGGCTGCCTTAGCAAAACTGGTAATATGGTCCTTCCAAGTGAGAGCAGAAGAAAAAAGAGACACCAAGAATATTGAGAGAAGATGAAGGATTGATTTTTGTATTGTTGAAGAATAAGGGATAGTCCTATGGGAGTTCCGGATGGGTAGATAGATGGAGAAATTGGGTTTTGGAAGCATTAAAGGTAACAAGGTCTTCTCTGCCCCAATTGGGAATAGTAGTTAGATCAGAAGATACAGTAAGTGTTCTATGGCTTCATTACGTTTGTTTTTGAGGGATTCCTAGCTGGGGAGTTCTGGAAAACTAATTGAGTAGTTTAAGGTAGAGTCATCTGCCTATGAATGAATGGGACTGGAGGTATATTGAGAAGATCATTTATGAAAAATAGAAAGAAAATAGGAGACAGGACAGAGCCCTGAGGAACACCGGAGTTGATAGAATGAGGAAGTAAGCGATGGCCGTCCACAACCGCAGCTATGAAACGGCCGGAAAGGAAATTTGAGACAAAGGCACAGATGGAGGGATAGAAACCGAAGGAGGGTAGTTTAGAAAGAAAAGATTTGTGCCAGACTCTATCGAAGGCCTTCGATATGTCTAGTGCAATAGAAAAGGTCTCACCGAAGTCCCGAAAGGAGGATGACCAAGAGTTAGTAAGATATGAAAGAAGATCTCCTGTAGAGCGACCCTTAATGAAGCCAAATTGACGATCTTAGAGCAGATTGTGAGAAGAGAAATGCTTAAGAAATTTGGAAGCAAGAATAGTTTCAAAAACTTTAGAGATACAAGAGATGAGAGTAATTGGATGATAGTTGCAGGGTTGAGAGCGGTCACCCTTCTTTGGGACAGGTTGAATGAGAGCAAACTTCCAGTATGAAGGGAAGACGTTAGAGGAGAGACAGAGACGAAAGTGTTTGCCTAGGCACGGCGTCATCACGGAAGCACATTTTTTAGTACAACAGGAGGAACACCGTCCGGACAGTACGCCTTCTTAGTATTAAGCCCACAGAGGGTAGAAAGTATATCTTTAGAAGAGATTAGGATAATAGGCATAAGCAGGTGAGAGAGGGGTGGAGAGGGAGGAATAGCACCGGAGTGATGGTTGTGCCATCAGAGTGGAAAAGGGGAAAAAAATACGAGGAAGAAAAATTATTTGATAGGTTTTTTGGCTAGATGCCAGAAAGCTAGGGAAGAGCTAGAGTTGGATATTTCAGTGCATTTGTTATTGATGAAAGAGTGCTTGGCAAGTCGAAGAACAGATTTGGCTTGATTCCGGGCAGAAACATAGGAAGAATGAGATTCTTGAGTTTTAAGGCGTTGGTACCGTTTGAATGTTTCCACCTTGTTGAGAACAGCAGTAGAACAAGCGTGAGCAAACCAAGATTTTTTTGCATTAGACTGAGAGAAGGAAAATGGAATGAATGCTTCCATGCCCGAAAGGATTACCTTGGTAATGCATTCAGCACTCTCAGAGGGTCCTCGGCCACAGAAGCAGAAGTCATTCCATGGGAAATCAAAGAAGTATCCATGGGAAATCAAAGAAGTACTACCGAAGAGCCTCCCAGTCGGCAGCGCCAAAGTGCCACAAGCGCCGCCGGCTGGGAAGATCGGGTGGCCATACTGGAGAGATAGGACAGGTAACAGAGATAAGTTTATGATTGGAGGAGCCCAAAGGAGAGAAAAGATTGACAGTATAAGAAGAAGGGTTAGAAGTCAGAAATATGTCAAGAATGTTGGGCCGATCTCCGAAGCGATCCAGGATACGGGTGGGTTGCTGGACCAGCTGCTCTAGGTCATTTAGGATAGAAAAGGCGAAGGCTTGTTCACCAGGTTGGTCGGTAGTAAGAGAGGAGATCCATTGGCGGTGGTGAACGTTGAAGTCTCCTAAGATGGAGATTTCAGAGAAGGGAGAGATGGATTGAATGTGTTCCACTTTAGAGTTTAGTTGAAATTGAAATTGAAATTGAAATAGTTTATTCAGCCCAAGAACATTATAATACAAAGTAATATTATCTTAGTACAGTACATATTTGGCTGTGCCTTATTGAGAGTTGCCTCTCTTATAAAGACACCTGAATTAATTAAACACGAATAATAGGATAGTCCCATTATTTGACATTAGGAAATTTAAACAGTATTCTGGCAATTACATAATAGTGATATATTATATACACATTTATATTCTTTGTTTCAACCTTTACATTCATATACATACTCATGCTATGTATCATACAGATACATATACATACTCACATACATACAAACATGATTATACCAAATATAATCATACACAATTTACTATCAAGCAGTCAATTCGCTCAATCCGCAGAGTCTCGGTATATTGCTTAGGTTTATTAGAGGCTTAAGAGTTAAATGTGTAATTAAATTTGCAATGGGTAAAACGGAAAAGGGATAAATCAAGAAACATATCAATGATACGGTTTCCTACAGCAATTTAATAAAATATAATTGCATAAATACAATTTCCAAGACTCCGCTGACTACACGCGCATATACAAATGGCAATTATTTTATTTAATCATACACCCATTTTTTTCCACATTTATACACCTTCATTCCTTCATAAGTTTACATCTTATATACCATATTCACAGTCATCTCTTGCATCCACATAATTATTATTTACGCACTCCTAACAAACCAATATTTATAGTACACTGTATACAGTACATAATACTATTATATTTATAGTATACTGTATACAGTACATAATACTATTATATTTATAGTATACTGTATACAGTACATAATACTATTATATTTATAGTATACTGTATACAGTACATAATACTATTATATTTATAGTACACTGTATACAGTACATAATACTATTATATTTATAGTACACTGTATACAGTACATAATACTATTATATTTATAGTATACTGTATACAGTACATAATACTATTATATTTATAGTATACTGTATACAGCACATAATACTATTATATTTATAGTATACTGTATACAGTACATAATACTATTATATTTATAGTATACTGTATACAGTACATAATACTATTATATTTATAGTATACTGTATACAGTACATAATACTATTATATTTATAGTACACTGTATACAGTACATAATACTATTATATTTATAGTATACTGTATACAGTACATAATACTATTATATTTAGTTTTCCTTTCAAAGACAATTCATTCATACAGAATGAACACTCAAATACAGAAAAAATACAGAAAAAATCGTCTATTCGTTATTACCATTGGGATTGTATTTACAGAGTAAGTAATTTTTCAGAGCTTTCTTGAAACTCAAAACTGTTAATTTCTCTCTGATGTATTGCGGGAGATCGTTCCATACCTTCACTCCACGATAAACAACTGATGACTGTGATTGGCTTGAAGTCATGAGAGGGATTTTTAGAAGACCCTTGTTTCTAAAGTTGTATCTATTATTCACGTGATATTGAAACATGCTGTTGTCCGTATTATTATATACCGATTTAAAAATAAACAGAGAATTGTAATAAATGTTAATGTCACTTAATTTTAAAAGTCTTAGATCATGAAATAAATAATTTGTGTGAGCATATTTGATTTATATGTCATTGTTCTAATTACCCGTTTTTGAACGATTACTAATGGTTTCATTTGTGTTTGATTTGCGTTTCCCAATAACGTATGGCAGTAAAATATATGCGGATATATCAGGGAGTAATAAATGTTCAATAAAGCGTTAGTATTAAATACATTTCGAGTCAGGTAAAGTATACCGCATTGTTTATTCATTTTGTGTTTTACATTGTGAATATGTTGATTCCAAGCCAATCGTTTATCAACCGTTATCCCAAGAAATTTTGTTGTTTTGACTAGTTTTAAAACAGAATCTTTTATTTTTAATGGTTCTAGGTTTACTAGTCAAAGAATTTGGGAAAGTCGGTAGAGTTAGGGGAAAGATAGACAGCACAGAAATATTTAGTATGAGAATGAGATTACTGCATGTACACAAACATCTCAGTAATGTAATTTCATTTGTTATTAAAGTGTCAATTACAAAGTGGTGTACTATCTATCTTATTCTAGTTCCCTTATAGTTTTTCTTATTGTACCTCCCTACATTCAACCTGGTTGTTCCTCAATTCTGCCCTCTGACACGGCTATTTAAGAGTCCAAGTCTCTCACTCTTGTCCTCTGTAGCGGGGAGGACCTTGTACCCCTGAGACACAGGAGTGCAGATCTGAGAAGAGAGAAAGCGAGCCAGCATGTCATGCAAGTTATGACTTGGCTTCTAAGCTGGCGCATTTTTTCCGATATTTGTTTCGCTAATCTGGAATAGAAGACACTTGCAGTAGGTCCCATTCCTCCCAATGATGAGAAGACCAGAGGAGTAAGCTTCCTTGATCCCAATTCAAAAATTCTTTCTTCATAAGCGCATTTCTTCTCACTTTCGTTTCTCAAATATGTCGCCTTGAATCCTCGCTCACGATATGTTTGTGCTCTCGGGTTGAAGATTCTGAAGTTGAAAAAAGCACGTTGTCCTCTCATCCAAAAACCTTGAACACTTACGTCCACTCTTGCTTCATTTGAAGTATTTGCAGTATTGTATGCCAAGTGCTGTCCGTCCATAGGCAGAAGGTCCGGTTCGATTCGACATCATGGCACACTTCGTGCAGCATTTGTGCAGTGATGTCTCGTACTTCATCATGCCAGATACAGTTGAATCCTCCTCTCTTACAGGTCATGCAGTGGCCTGAGTTGTTTATTTCACCACATGCACATTTTAGCCGCAAGTTCGAAACTGGCCACTCATACCTCAAGGCTACGGCATCTTTAAATTCTCTTTTATTTAAGCTGAAACCTTTTTTCTTTATAGGTAATGAAGTGAGCCAATTTGAAGCCCCCGTGTCTTGTGCCATCTCAACTCTCATTTTCAGTTCTTCACTATATTCGGTCTTAATTTGTTCTAGGCTATGTTTCTGTCTCTCTTGTATGCTCTTTGTAATTTCATGTTACTCCTGCAGTCTTTTCTATCTCGATTCTCCACCTCTTGTCTGGTCTTCTCCTATCGTGCTTTCCTTCTCTGTGGGTCCAGTCAGTCAGTCTTTTACTCCACCTATTGTCCTCTCTTCTTGCTACTTGTCCTACCCATCTCCACTTCTGCTCTTTGATACTTTCTAGACAGTGGTTCTTAACCTTTTTAGCACCGCGCCCACCTTTGGTCAGGACTGTATTCATGATGCCCCCCCCCCCCCCCCCCCACGCCTCTGATTCAAAGAACACTTTTTTTTTTATCCATTTCATATGGATGCTTAACCCGTCCAGCCCCAGCGTCGTGTCTGACGCGTCGGCGATGTATGTAACGCACAGCCCCAGAGACGAGCCTGACGCGTCACCCTAATTGCGCCGACCGTAACCTCAGGTGTAGCCACTCAAGAGGGCTCAGATTTGTATGGGAACTGTATACGTATCCCACGCAACCGTGCCGATGGTTGAAAACTCTCAAAGTCCACGTGCGTGCGCGCGAGCGCGCAATAACCTGTTTTTTTGGGATAATTGCCTTCAATTTTTTACTCTTGTAAAATCCGTTTTCGGGGGCTCTGTAGGACCATTTTTTAAGCTTTTTGAGCGGTTTTTCGTGGTTTTTCCTTCATTCCTAACCCATTCGCTATTGTTTCTGGAATAAAACAATTTTTTTGAAAACCGGCCGGGTTCTGGTGCGCAAACATTACAAAACTAGCCGGGGCTCCACGGGTTAAGACGCAAGATACTGTAAAAAGGGCGACAAAATAACCAATCTGCATGCAAGGATTAAAACTGATTAATGGTTTTATGGCAACACTACATGTGGTTGCTCGGAATGACGGTTGTGAATTTTTCCTATCAAAGTTTCTTCTTTATATATATCTTTGCGATTGCCCTGTATGCATTTGAATGGCCTAGCCTTATTTTGAACTTTGATTACCCCACGCCCCCCCCCCCCCTAGCATTGTCAAACGCCCCTCTAGGGGGGCGCCCCCCCCCCCCACGTTAAGAAACGCTGTTATAGAATATCCTTGACATTGGTTTGCTCTTTTACCCCCGATGCTCTCTTCCTATCTCTAGGTATTATTCCTAGCATTGATCTTTCCATTGCTCCTTGCGCACTCCTAAGCTTAATCTCTATTGTTTATGTTAGTTTCCAAGTTTCGGATCCATAGAGCATGGTTGATAGCACACTGATTATAAACTTTACGCTTAAGGCATATTGGTAATGTACTGTTCATGATGTTCTTCTGTTTGCCAAATGCTTTCCATCCTAGATTGATTCGCCTCACTATTTTGTGTCCATTGTCTTTTGTTAGTTTCATTACTTGGCCAAGATAATTGTATTCTTCTACTTCCTCTAAAATATCGTTATCAATCCTAAGTATTCTGCATTGAGCCTTATCATTGTACATAACTTTGGTTTTACTCCTGTTCATTTTTAGACCTACTTTGAGACTTTCTTTATTGAGATCATTGAGCATTTCTTTTCTGCATTATCTAAAATTATACCAATGTCACCTGAAAATCGGAGATGGTTAAGGTATTCCCTGTCTACTTTCATTCCCTTTGGTTCCGATGAACATTTTCTGAAGATCCCTTCAAAGACAAGTTGTGAACAGCTTCGGTGAGATTGTGTCTCCCTGCCTCACTCCTTTCACAATCTTTATCTGTTTTGTGTCTCTGTGTAATCAGACCACAATAGTGCCTTTTGTATATGCATTCTCTAAGAGATATATATATGTTTCATTAATTTCTTGTACATGTAGCGAGTTTGCTATAGTTGTTATCTCTACCTAATCGAAGGCCTTTTCGTAGTCTACAAAAGCTTAACAAAGAGGTATATTATACTCTGAGTTTTTTTTTGTTGTTGTTGTTGTTCCCTAAGCTGCCTGGCCGAACAGCCCCGAGTCCCTGAGGAAGGCCATGGCCACGATCGGGCTTTCCCACAGAGCTCTCATTGAGTGTAGATTGTGTTGTTGGCGTAAGTGGTTGTGTGAAATGCAGTCTTCTATGATGTGTTTAATGGTATGGGGTGCTGTGTTACATCCCGGGCAGGAGTCGACAACGGAGTCATCCAGTCTCTTCTGATAGCTCAGGAGAGCTGGATGGTGTCCGCATCTCAGCCTGGCCAGGTGGACTCTGTCCTCGCGAGGAAGGGAGGATTCGGAAGGATGTATTTCGGGAGGTCGTGCATGCAGCTGCGTGTTGTCTGTGAGTGAGTGGATGGATCGGTGAGAGATATGAGTATGGATGTGCTTCAGGAAGTTGGTTCGGGGTGGGCAGGGAGGGAGAGAGGACAATAATTGTGTGTGATACCGTGTGCTGGGTGTTGTTTAGATATTTCTTGGTGTCTGTGGGTGTGTTGCCATGTAGTGTAGTGGGTGTTCTTGGTTCGTGGAGGCTGCTGCCAGGAATTGAGTGCCTCTCATGTCCAGATTGTCTTTGACTTTGAGGATTTTGGTTTCTTGATGTAGGTGATCTGTGGGTGCAGTAGCTGTGCAGCCTGTAATGATCTTCAGGGCTTTGTTTTGAATAGTCTGTAAAGTCTTATGATGTGTTTCAGCTAGGTTAGAAGCCCAGGCTGGGCTTGCGTATTCCATCACTGATCTTATGTATTGTTTATATACTGTGGTGGTAGTTTCTTTGTTGTGTTCAAATTTTGTGTGAGCAAGTGACCTGAGGGCGTTAAATCTGGGTGTCAGTTTCTTTTTAATGTTTGTGGTGTGCTGTTTGAATGTCATATGAGTATCATATGTTACTCCTAGGATTTTGGGTGTGTGTATGTGTTAGGGGTGTGTTGTTTATGGTGAGTTGAGGGATGTATTCGTGTTCTCCTGTCCAACTTGTGAGCAGGGTTGCGGTGGATATGGCTGGGGCTAGATTAAGTCTGTTTGTAGTGCACCAGCCATGTAGTGTGTTGAGATAGGGTTGAAGGAGATCTGTTGCTCTTTTTGGGTCATGGTGTGTGCATGTGAGTGTTATGTCATCTGCATAGGAGGCTAAGTTTATTTGGGGCGTATTGGGTGTAGTTATATCGTGCATGTACAGATTGAAGAGTGCGGGCGATAGGACGGATCCTTGTGGGATTCCGTTTGGAAAGTTTCTGATTTTAGATGACTGACCGGCAAAAGATACGTGTGCACATCTGCCTGCTAGGAAGTTGGCCAGCCACCTTTTTGTGTTGTTGTGCATGTTTGTGTTGTAGATTTTGTTTGTTAGGTTGTGGCGGGGGATGGCATCGAAGGCTTTACTAATGTCGAGTGTGGCTAATAGTGATCTGTGTGGTGGTCTAGCTGAGTTGATGCCGTCGAAAGCTCTTTGTGTAAGGTCTGTGAGAAGAGTGTTTGTGGAGTGCAGTGGCCTAAAGCCATGTTGTGTTGGAGCTAGGGGTAGGTCAGGTGTAATTAGTTGTAATACTAGGCGTTCCATGACTTTGGAGGGGGAGCAAAGGAGTGTGATGGGGCGGTGGGAGGAGGGTAGCGTGGGGTCTTTGTTGGGTTTGGGGAATGTGATGATGATACCATGCTTCCAAATGTCTGGTATTGTGTTGTGTGAATAGCTGTAGTTTGATATGTTAGTGAGTGCTTGTATGCCTTGTGGTCCCAGGTGTCTGAGGTGTATGTTGCTTATGTTGTCTAGGCCACAGGCGGGTGAGTGCTTGAGATTGTTGATGATATGCTTTGTCTGGTGATTGGTGAAGGGTATATAGTCAGGGTCTGTTGGGAATTGTCTCTTACGTCGGATGACACGTCGGTCGTCTTTGTGAGGTTTTAGGTGGCTGACATGTGAGAAGTGATTGATGAGAGTGTTTGCTTGTTGTTTACATGAAGGAGTAGAGTCTGTTGTTGTGATTGCAGCATGTGATTGTGTTGTGTTGCTGTTGGAAAGTGTGATGCTGTTTAGTGTTTTGTAGAGTTTTTTGGGCTTTGTTTTGTTATCAAGTGTATGTAGGAAGTTATTCCAATTTAGTTTTTGTTGTTCTTGTATTTTGTTGTCAGTTTGGGTGTTGAGTGCTTGAATTTGTTGTGTGATGTCTTGTGTGTGGGGTGCTGGGGAGTGTTTCAGTATGTCGCGTTGTCTGATGAGGTTTTGAATTTCTGGTGTGAAGTTGGGGTTGTGTCTTTTTCTGTTACCTCTTGGAATGTGTTTCTTGTCAGCGTTTTGGATAGTTTTATTGAGTATGTGTACAGCATTGTTGATGTTAGTGATGGGTGTACTGTTTAGAGTTGTGAAGTGTTGTTCTGTCTCATTTGTGAATACTTCCCAGATAGCTCTTTTATAATTGGTGTATGTGTGTTTGTGGCTAGCTGGGGTGAGTCTGGTTTTGGTGGTGATAATGATCGGGAGGTGGTCAGAGCCTAAGGTTCTGACCACCCTCCAGGATGTTGTGGGGGCGAGTTCTGGGGAGCAAAAGGTGATGTCTGGAGATGATGGGTTATAGAGGGCTTGGTGAGGAATATGGGTATGTTGATGGATGTCGTTAAGGATGATGAGGTTATCGGTTTGGTTTTGTAGTACCAGCCATCTGTCTGTGTCGGGGTTGTCGACAAACCAGGCCGACGTCTTGGCGTTGAAGTCACCACCCAGGATGATGTGTGGGGTGTGTGGGGTGTTTGTGATGTGTTGTAAGTGTGGTCTGTATTCATTTGGTACTGTAGGGGATGTTTGGGGAGGGATGTATGTATTTATGATGGTTATGTTGGAGTTGTTGCCAGTGCATATTTTAATTGACTGTATTTCTGTTGTGTTATCATTTGGGGGGAGGAGGGATTTGGTTTGTACACTGGTTACTATGTATGATATTTCTTTGTGTACCAGGGTGATGAGTCCACCGCCCCCGCCGACAGCCCGGTCTTGTCTGATGGTGGTGAAATTATGAAATGTGGGTGTTTTTTGTGTTGTGCAGAGTTTTGTTTCTTGTAAGATGGCAATGTGTATGTTGTGTTGTTTGATGAAGTGTGAGAGTTCGTGTTTCTTTGTGTTGATGCCATCTATGTTGAGTTGAAGAATGTTAATGTTATGTGCACGATGTATGTTGGGTGCTGCTGCACGAGGAGGGGGTGGGGGTGATGGGGGGGGGGGGGGGGAGGGGTGAGGGAGGGGGGGGGGGGGGGGGGGGGGATGGGTGAGGTGGGGGTGGGGATTGGGGAGAAGGAGATGGGGGTTGGAATGGATTAGGATGGGGTGTGGTGTGTTGAGTTGAGGATGTGGATGGTATGGGAAGGTTAGGTGGGTTAGGGAGGAGAGGTGGACGGGTTTTAGGGGGGGGAGTGGATGATATGGGAAGGTTAGGTGGGTTGGGGAGGAGAGGTGGACTGGTTTTAGGTGAGGGATTTGACTGGGAGAGGGAGGGGCATGAGGAACAGGTCCAAGAGTTTGTGTAGTGTTTCTTGGAGGCATGTGTTGTGCAGGTGAAGTGGGTCCAGTTCCCGCATGAATTGCAGAGAACTGAACCCTTAGTATGGCGACTCGAAGTGATGGGTTTTGAGCAAGTTGGATATATGTATGTGTACATGGGTCCTGGGTTGCTCTCAATGTCTCCGGCTAGAAGAAGTCTTCGAGAAATGACAGCCAGAGAGTCATTTCTCGGTGTAGGAAAAACTGTGTGATGTGTGTGTGTGGTGTGAGAGGTGTGGAAATTCCCGGCGCGACCGAAGCCACTCCAAGGACCCGTGCCCCCAGGGAGGGGGCAGGGGATGGTTGTGACGGTTTGGCTCCCGAAACTGCTCCCCGCGGCCGGCATCCGGTTTTCCTCCACTGGTCGTTGATTTTGTCTTCGGCAGTGGAGGGTCGGCAGCCATCCGCAGTTGGCAGTCTCGGGAGGTGGCCCCACGGCGTAGACGCCGCCACATCAGGACCTACTGTGAGGTTTTCTCTATTAGCTAGTTCATTGTATGCAAGTGATCCAAGGTTGTATATCCACTTCTAAATCCTGCCTGTTCGCGAGATTGATTTTCATCAACAATGTTATCCAACCTATTTGTGAGGATTTTAGAGAACAACTTGTAAATAACTGATAACAAACTAGTGGGACGGTAGTCGCCGAGATCTTTCTCATCGCCTTTTTGTGAAGTAGAGTCACTATTGTATTGCACCAAGCTTCTGGAACACCACACTCACACAAACATTGGGTTAACAGCTGAGCTAATCTACACTGGACCTCATCTCCTGCATCCTTCAGAAGATCGCTTCTTACCCCATTATTTCCTGGAGCTTTTCCCCTTTTAATTTTGTTTAAGGCAGACCTTACCTTATCTACAGATATGTGTGGTACCTCGCCTGTGTCTGCTGTTGAATCATTTGATGGAACTGAAGTACTTGAAGAGTATAACTTGTTATGGAACTCTTCAACTCGTGTCACCATTTATTCTCTACAGTTTATGATTTCACCAATGCTGTCTCTCAGAGAAGTCCTTTGTTGCTTGCCTAAGGCTAGTTTATCTTGTGCTAGTTTGAGACTTTCCTTTCCTAATAGTTTCTTCAACTAAGTCCATGTTTCTATTTCTTTCTTCTTCCCGTCGTCGTTTGTTGATTAGCTTGTTTAGTTCTTCTCTCTCTATTTCATCTCTTTTCGTTTTGATTTACATTGCTTTTCTTCTTTTTATTAGATTTACGGTAGTTTGTGCGTTCTTGTTTTCTTTACTGGTGCTTGTGCTCCCTACCTTTGCTGCTGTTTCTATAATTGCTAATGATAGATTTTCGTTTACTTTATTGAGGTAATTTTCATTGTTGTCGAGAGCTTGTAATTTATTTTTAAGTTGTAGCTGGAATTCCATCTTATTCTCTTTAACTTTATCTAGGCATATTTTCTTCCCGAGAACTAGCTTATTTCTTAGGCCTTTAAAATTGAACTTTGATGTGCAGGCTACCATTCTATGGACATTGTTAACACTATAGTTTTTGTCCCCTATGATGAAGTCTATCTCGTTCTTTGTTGTTCCATTTGGACTTCTCCAGGTCCACTTGCGTCCTTTTCTTTTTCGGAAGAAAGTATTCATTATCCTAAAATCATATTTTTCTGCATAGCTAACTAAGATTTCTCCCCTGTCATTCCGTTCGCCTACTTCAAACTTTCCGATACATGATTCTCCTGGTGAACAAGACTACTTCTTTTCTATCTAAATGACCTAGAACAGTTATTCTAGCAACCCACCAGTATCCCGGATCACTTCGGAGATTGGTCCAACATTCTTGACTTATTTCTAATCTCTAACCCTTCTGATTATACTTTAAACCATTTTATTTCTCTCAGTCAATTACAAAAAATCTTGGTTTACTCATGCTTGTTCTATTGCTGTCTGCAATAAGGAGGAAGCATTCAAATGGTACCGTCGTCTTCAAACTGAAGAATCTCATACTTCCTATGGTTCTGCCCGGAATCAAGCCAAATCTGTTCTTCAACTCGCCAAACACTCTTTCATCAAAAATAAATGCACTGAACTATCTAACTCTCTCTCTTCCAAAGCCTTCTGGCATCAAGCCAATAACCTCTCCAACAATTTTTCTTCTTCGTCTTTCCCTCTTCATTTCCGCTCTGATGGCACTACCGTCACATCCTCCTCTGACAAAGCTGAACTTTTCGCTAACACTTTCGCTAGAAACTCCACCTTGGATGATTCCGGTTCTATTCCTCCATCTCTATCCCTCTCTCTCCTACTTATGCCTAAAATCATAATCTCTTCCAATGACGTACTTTCCACTCTCTCTGGGCTAAATACTAAGAAAGTGTACGGACTGGATGGTGTTCCTCCTGTTGTACTCAAAAACTGTGCTTCCGTGCTGACTATCTGCCTAGGCAAACTCTTCCGTCTCTGTCTCTTCTCTAATTTTGTTGTTTCTTCTATGTAAGTGAGGGAGACAAAAAGCAGAACTGCCTGTATCGAGTGCCTCCCCCAGAGTTGAGAGAGTGACAGGGCCAAAATCAAGGGACGTTCGAGCTAAAATGCCTGGACACACAGAGTTTGAAACAATTTAAGTCATTGAAAGAAAGAAAGACTGATTCTGGGAGAGAGTTCCAGAGGTCAGCATGAAATAGAAGTGTGGATATTATTATTGGAGGAAATGAACTGTAAATTGAAGAACACCACACAATAGTATAATTGAAGAACACCACACAATAGTATAATTGAAGAACACCACACAATAGTATAATTGAAGAACACCACACAATAGTATAATTGAAGAACACCACACAATAGTATAATTGAAGAACACCACACAATAACACAATAGTATAATTGACCCACACAATAGTATAATTGAAGAACACCACACAATAGTATAATTGAAGAACACCACACAATAGTATAATTGAAGAACACCACACAATAGTATAATGTAATTGAAGAACACCACACACTAGTATATTGGAGAACACCACACATATATAATTGAAGAACACCACACAATAGTATAATTGAAGCACTAGTATATTGAAGAACACCACACACTAGTATATTGAAGAACACCACACACTAGTATATTGAAGAACACCACACACTAGTATATTGAAGAACACCACACACTAGTATATTGAAGAACACCACACACTAGTATAATTGAAGAACACCACACAATAGTATAATTGAAGAACACCACACAATAGTATAATTGAAGAACACCACACAATAGTATAATTGAAGAACACCACACAATAGTATAATTGAAGAACACCACACAATAGTATAATTGAAGAACACCACACAATAGTATAATTATTTACCTTGTTGCTGGAGTATAGACGACGGGTAGGGTTAATGTGGAGTGGAACTAGGCAACTAGTCAGTGGCGAAGTTGTGTGATGACAAGTGGTGATCAAGAGGAAATTCGTGGATAGTTAATAACAGAAGAGGGCCTCAAGACTTAAATGATAATTAGGAGGATAATAGATTATAGGTGAATTGATGGGAATCTACGCTGAGGTTAGTACTAACATGTTAATGGAATGGAATGAGGTGAGGTGAGAACCAGTGAAAATTGTACTGTCGGCGGTGGTAGTTGGAGAGCGAGTGAGGTCCCAGACAAATTGCGTGGGACACTTGGTTCTTCGTGCGCGTGCGCGCAAGTAGGTCGGGAGAAATTTTCCCTACCAAGAATTTATTACCCAAGTTCATAGGAATAATATATTACTACTTAATATCTAAAACAGAACTTAATTCAATATTCTTCCCATTTATACTAAATCATATTATTATGATTCTTATTCCTACAAACTTATTACTTATTACTTAAGATTACACTTAAATTTAGACTGTCCAATACTTCTGGAAATAAAAGTATGGACAAGAAGAAAGACTGAGAATAACGTTTCACTCGTGGGTTGAAGAGTTGCACAGAGTAGGGGCGAGATTGTGTTGCAAGACGAATACTACTTACCCTACGTAGAGGAGGTGGTATTCTTAAGCACTTATCTTCCAATAACCTACTCTCAATCCGCCATAATGGTTTTCTTAAGGGCCACTCTACTGGTGATCTTTCTTATCTTACTAACTCTTGGTCATCCTCCATTCGGGACTTCGGTGAGACTTTTTCTGTGGTGCTAGACATAGAGAAGGTCTTCGATAGAGTCTAGCCTAAATCCCTTATTTTCAAACTACCCTCCTTCGGTTTCTATCCCTCCATCTGTGCCAATGTCTCTAATTTCCTTTCCGGCCATTCCATAGCTGTGGTTGTGGACAGCCACTGTTCACTTCCTCAACCTGTCAACTCGGGTGTTCCTCAGGGTTCTGTCTTATCTCCAATTCTCTTCCTATTATTCATTTAGACTTTTCTTTGCCTTCTTACGCATCAAATCAACCAAGCTACAGACCAACATGGTGAAACACATACAATAGCACTGGATATATCAAAGGCATTTGATAGAGTCTGGCATCAATCCTTATTGTCGAAGATGTCACACTACGGCCTTGCATCATTAGTTCCACTAATTTCTTCTTATCTTCATAACAGAAAAATACGTGTAATGGTAGATGGCCTTTATTCTCAATTTCACTCCATAAATGCTGGTGTTCCCCAGGGATCAGTTTTGGCCCCAACTCTGTTCCTCATTCATATCAATGATCTCATATCTACCACTCATAATCCAATACATTCCTACGCAGATGACTCAACACTCCACAGTTCCTTCACATTTACCAATTCTTTCACCCAACCCGATCTTATAAATTCAAAAATAAACACTGCAATTTCTCTGAACCAGGACCTTTCTAGAATTAATGAATGGGGACAAGAGAATCTAGTTTCCTTTAATGCACAGAAAACCAAGTACATTCAATTTTCTAACCGACAGAATCTCACTGACTCCCATATATTTTTAATGATGTAAATATTCCCACTTCCCCTAGTATTGACATTCTCGGTGTAACATTAACTACTAACTTGAGCTGGACACATTATGTTAGAAGCATTGCTAAGAATGCCTCTAAAAAACTGGGACTCCTGTACAGAGTTCGAGAATTCTTCACTGACGAGCAGTTGGCCGTAATATATAAAAGTCATGTGCGCTCTCAGATGGATTACTGTTCACCTCTGTGGGGTGGAAGTGGAGTGGTTGCATTGAGGCAGTTGGACAAAATTCAAAATAAAGCTATTAGATTAATCAATAACCCTGCAATCACACAGGACCTTCCTACATTAGCCATACGAAGAAACGTTGCATCCCTTGCATTATTCTACAGATATTTTCACAGCAATTGTTCCGAGGAACTTGCTTCAATTGTGCCGCCTCTCCACATCTTTCCCTGTAGAACTAGGGCAGCTGAGAGCGCCCATGAATTTACACTTTCTCCTCCACAATGCAGAACTTCTGCTTATCAGAATTCATTTATCCCCAGAGCTACTACTCTTTGGAATTCACTTCCCTCGAATTGCTTTCCACAAACTTACAATCAACAAATGTTTAAATCCAGTTGTTACAAACATTTTATGAATGGAGGATGCCTTTAGGCACATGGACCTTTTTGTTTTATCTGTGTTTTTCCTTCCTCCGTTCATTGTCTCTTAAAAAAAAAAAAAAAAAAATAACGACTTTCTCAACTGCACCTCCAGCCCCATTCACTCATATGCTGATGACTCTACATTACACTATTCGACTAGCCTTCCTCAACAATATACACAGCAGGAACTCCAAAGCTCACGTAAGGAGGCCATAGAGCAACTATCCTCTGATCTTTCTACTATCTCAAATTGGGGGGGGGGGGAGAAAACCTTGTTACTTTCAATGCTTCCAAAACTCAATTTCTCCATCTGTCTTCTTGTCGCCCCCTTCCAGAAAACTATGACCTACTCTTCAACAACATACAAATTAACCCTTCATCATCTCTTAATATTCTTAGTGTCCCTTTCTCTTCTGATCTCTCTTGAAATGATCATATTACCACTTTTGCTAAAACAGCTTCCCAGAAGCTGGGTGTGCTAAACTGCCTCCGGCAGTTCTTTACCCCTGCACAGCTTCTTGCTTTGTACAGGGGCACAGTGTGTCCATGTATTGAGTATTGTTCACAAGTATGGGGAGAATCTTCTCACACAGCACTTCTGGATAAAGTAGAAAAAAGCCTTCCGTCTCATTAACTCACATCCACTCACCAATTCTCTGCAATCTCTCTCTCTTTGCTGCAATGTTGCATCTCTCTCACTATTCTACCGCTATTACAATTATCAGTGGTCCTCAGAACTTTCTCATAGTATACCAATTGAGCATCGTTGAGCATGTAGCACCCGTCTTGCAACACAATCCCACCCCTATTCTGTGCAACTCTCCAACCCAAGAGTGAAACTATATTCTCAATCTTTCTTCTATTCACCAGCTGATCTCTGGAACTCTCTCCCAGAATCAGTCTTTCCCACTTCCTATGACTTAAATTATATATATATATATATATATATATATATATATAGTGCATCAGCTGATGACCTAGGGTAGTAGTAGGGTAAGTAGTAGGGTAAGGAGGAAAAAGATACTTGGAAACATCTTAGTTATCCTTTATCCAAAAAACCTGCGGCAGTGTGTGATATTATAATGTAAAACTTGCAAAATAAACAAACCAAACCGTATACGAACACAGTAAAAAAACAAAATAACTAATCAAAATCGCTATGTGGAAACAATGCTTAATTGAAATAATAATTCAAATTTTTGCGGTTCGAGTGTATTCGGCCCGATAATCGGGCGACATCGGGTATGATTCTGGTATGTTCGAGTCGTTCTAGTCATGCTCTGGTCATCACCCGAATGTTCGGGTGAGTCGGCCAAAAGTTAGTGTATGCGTTAACTTTTGGGAAATACTCGAGTGCGTTCGGGTCAAAAATCCGTTACAAAATCCTCGAGTCACCTTCGATTTACATTCGAGTCGTATTCGGCTTACATTCTACCATATTCTGATCGCATTCGACCTATTCGGGTCACTTTCGAGTCAAAAAATTTAACCCGATTCATACCAGAATTGATCGAACCTAAGTGGACTTAGTCCCGATGATGTAGACCGTAACCCGAATTAGACTCGATGCTCAGTGGAAAATTCCTACATAAACTTGTTCGAAAGTCAACTGTTACTCGATGCTGACCCGAATTTCAGGATGATGACTGGATGGATACCCGAATACTACTAGAAAATGACTCGATGCATGTCCGACATTTCTAATTAGACTCGATGATTACTCGATCGTGATCCGAATGACTAGAATGTAAGTCGAAGGCTAGTCGAAGCCAAGTCGAATCAAACCCGAACGCGAGCCGATGGGCGGAACCACGTGAATATACCACCATCAGATGCTGACCCGTTCGCTGCAACGTCAACGTACATAAATTTTCCCAGGTGATCGACTATTGCCAGGAGCACAATGGAGTGGTAGTGCTTGTAATTGTAGTACAAGGATCCGCAGTTGCTTGGAGGCTGTATGGCAATGTGCTTCCCATCAATTGCCCCAATGGTGTGTCCGAAGTTCCACCTATCCTTGAAGCCCTTGGCGACCTCCTTCCAACCTTCAGGTGTTGATGGGCACACTATTTGCTCCTCCATGTATTCCTGTATGATTGCCTCACACGTCTCCCGCACTGCCAGTGATATCGTGTTGGCACCTACACGGAAGTTCAGTGCCATGCTCTTATAGGCCTCGCCAGTGGCCAAAAAGCATAGTGTCATGGCAACTTGCAGTCCGGGCTCCAGGGGCTTCTTCCAGTTGGTCTCGTCCTTCTTGATCCTGGGTGTGACACGTTCGACAATCATATTAAACAGCTCCTCGTCCATACACAGAAAGTATTTATAGGTAACCACGTCAGTTTCCTGGAGTTTCTTCAGCAACTGGTGGTATTGTCCGTGTGTCTCTCGCTGTGCCACCCATGGCTTGACGCTGCAGCTTCGGGGTTTCCTTGGTCGTCGTGGCCGTCGAGGTTGAGCACGTTGGGGTTCATGTTCTTTGTCCCTGATGGCGCAGGCAGTAATCTGATATCTGAGGCTGGCATTAACTATCTCCTGCCTTAAGATTGCCAACTCCAATGCCTCGTCATCCATCTCTTCTGGTCGTGATGGGTCCGGGAGGTTGCTTTCCCGTGACATGTTGCTGTGTTGGGTGCACTGTACAAATGAAGTTTGTGTGAGCACACCCTCTCTTTATATAGTGGGGTGATGCATAACCTCATAATCGTGTCATAATCGACTTATTCTAGTCACGTTCGACTTACATTCTGGTTTCATTCCGGTTGGGTTCCTGACTTCGGGTGGGGTTCGGTTTTCATTCGGTTTTAAGTCGGGTTACTTCGGGTGTGATTCGGTTTTAACTCGGGTTGGTATCGGCTACTCGGGTCACCGTCGATTAGCTTTCGACTCATGGTCGATTCAATTCCGTTCAACTTCTGGTTAGTTTCGAGTAATATACGGAAAACATCGACTCGTATTCGAGACACATTCGAGTCCCTCGGGTAGCATTCGAATTGCTTTCTAGTCATAGTCGGGGTACGAGTCTCATTCGGGGACTTCGGGTGAATTCGGGTGAAAAGTGCAAGTCATTGCCTTCGGGTTACTGTCGGGTCGCGGTCGACCTCTGTATGACGCGGCCTTTAATCTGGTTCCCAAGCAAACTAATCGCACACATAACAACGCACTGTCGTCACGTTCAGGGAATTAGTCAATTTGGGAAGTCGGTGACGTTCTGGTAAATTTTACTAAACTTTGAATGGATAAAGAAACTACAATTAGTGTCAAAATGTTCTATTAAATCAAATTTGCAACTTGACAAGTCATCAACAATAGTACAAAATACAATTAACACTCACTAACGATAGTGCTATCGGGTAGGTACCTGTAAGCATAGCATGCCTCAAGTGACCCCTAACAATTACTACCCAACAAATAACCTACATTTTCGGTGTGAGCGTCCTGGGTTCGAATCCCCGGACTGCCACATATGTTTGTTAATTCCATTTATCGAGTTTAGGAGTAAAGTTGGTTAGTGGAGAGAACATAATAATTAATTCTGGTTCAGTAGTAGTTTATCGAGAGGCCTTCCCTAGGGTTAAGTGCCCCATTAATTACTATTTCCATTCACACATATTCATAGCCTCCGATAGTGCAGTTGGGATATTGTACATGCTAAGATTGGTATGCAGGATTCGAAATTGCATGATAAATCGTAGGCTTGTGCAACATTCTGTAACTGTCTTCGTGGTGCAATGCATAAGTGTGTTGATTTTCAGTGTGAGCGTCCTGGGTTTGAATCCCCGGACTGCCACATGTGTTTGGTAATTTCATTTATCGAGTTTTGGAGTAAAGTTGGTTAGTGGAGAGAACATAATAATTAATTCTGGTTCAGTAGTAGTTTATCGAGAGGCCTTCCCTAGAGTTAAGTGCCCCATTAATTACTATTTCCATTCACACATATTCATAGCCTCCGATAGTGCAGTTGGGATATTGTACATGCTAAGATCTGGTATGCAGGATTCGAAACTGCATAATAAATCGTAGGCTTGTGCAACATTCTTTAACTGTCTTCGTGGTGCAATGCATAAGTGTGTTGATTTTCGGTGTGAGCGTCCTGGGTTCGAATCCCCGGACTGCTGCATGTGTTTGTTAATTTTATTAATCGAGTTTAGGAGTAAAGTTGGTTAGTGGAGAGAACATAATAATTTATTGTACAAATAAACTAAAGAAATCTCAAAAGCGAGCAATTGATACTATCGACAATGAATAGATACAATATAATAAAGAGAAATAATTGCAAAATATGAAGAAGCAATAACAGATTTTAACAAAGAGTACTCTTTTAACAAGAACAATTAATCTAAAAAAATAATTAAAAACAAAATAATAATATCAATAGAAAAAGATAAAAAATTAATAAATTATGTACAGACAAAAAGTAAGCAGAGTTTATACAAAAAACTTCAAATTAATAATGCTTGATTAAAATTATTGATATCAAATTTTAAAATACAGTCACAATAATTGACCTTAAAAAGATTAAATTTATGCAACAATTTACTTGGCATTAACCCGAGACCGGCGAGAAGACTCTTAAGAGGTTTTGGTGGTGAAAGACGACGAACATCTTAACCCCTTCAGAATCATATGATGCAGAGGTTGCCAGCTTAGCAATAAGAAATTGAGTTCTCTCACTCTTATAATTACCTCTCCAAAATTAGTTTTCTGCCAACAGCTAACTCAAAGACAACTGCAGAGGTTGAAGTAACTAAACTAAAGGTTTCTAAATACCCCTGATGGTAACAAAGGCTTTAAAGTATCCCTAATAGGCTCAAAACGATGTCATATGTCTGAGAGGGTTAAGATCCAAGGCCTAAAAAAAGTATTTCAAAAGGCCCCAGTGGCACTTAAAACAAAGGAATATGTGATTAAGTGAGATAAATCCCCTCCATACCTTCTATCACTCCTCCACATGTGTCAAAATCCCCTCCTTCCCCCCTTCCCTTCCCCTTCAATTATCACCTATCTTTCCTCTTATTCCCTTGTTTATCGGTTTATTTATCGCGCCAATCTCTCCAACCCATTTCCAAGGTGTTCTCTTGCGCATATCGAGTGCGTGGGGAGCGATAGAAAGTGAGAGAGAGTCCTCAGTCTGTCTCCAGGCCTCGGAAAGAGAGGGTATACGTCTCGTTCGCCTCACACTTCATGACTGGAGGGTCGGCAATAATTTGTCTTTTTCACCCCCCAAATACAATTCCCATTTGTTTTATTACTATTACATGTTAATATCTTCATATTAAACGTAAAATAGGCGCATATGAATAAGTAATAACGATATTTATCGTAAAATGACGATTTTAGGCGGGAATGAAGCCTAATATCGTCGCTTGGCGGTAGGGTGTGCACTACCAATAGCTCGCGCTTAACGGGTTAAATTGTTCATTTTGCTGTAATTGTTTAACTGCTGCAGCTTTTCAGATAAAGGATTTTGTACTAAATAAGAATTAACGTCTACGCCTAGGCTACCGTATCTTTGTTATTTTGACTGTTTCTGCATTCCTACGCATCCCCAAGCGTAGATGTGTTTCGTACCTGTAGAATGGCGTTGAGTAGAGCTCTCTAAGTCAACTGGTTCAGTTGTGATGACGCTTTCCGTGGAGAGAACTTTGTGGTGATGTCAGCCATATCAGCCACTTTTCAATACTAAACAATAACACACAGCCACACACAAACAAGCGACGCCTCTCCTTCTTGTGGTCAGAGATGCGCGGCGTCGGTCCAACCGGCTGTTGTTTACATGCGTCGGACGGACGGCTTTCAAAACAAGCTTACAGGCTTTCAAGCTGCCGGTGCCTCAGAGCCCTACCGGGTTCCTGGCCCTAGTTTGTTATGGGTGCCTCAGAGCCCTACCGGGTCTGAGGGGTTAAAGCCTGTAAAATCGAGTGCAAGGGAGCGGGAGCGTGACAGGCCACACGTCCTTCTCTCAGCCAGGTAGCTGAGGCACTTAGGGCTCTGAGTCAAAGTTTCGCGAGAAATACAGTGCTGCCAAAGGCAAATGTAGCGAGAAATTAGCGAGAATTGCTAATTTTAGCGAATGTCTATGGTAGGGCTGCGGGTGAACCTTGTGAGCTACGATGCTCGTTCTGGCGTAATTTTGAAGCTATTTTCGTCTAGTTTTCGGCTGATTACATTTAATTTCATTCAGATACTTGCCTAATCAATCAGGAGTGCCTGATTGAGCCCTAGTATGGCGGAAGTATGCCCGCAGCGTAAGTGTTAAATATATATTTCTGAGTAATTAATATAATTTTAAAAAAAAATTATATTCTTGGTCTCATTATTGTTGAATTTCTATTGGTATGTTTTATTTTATAGGGATCTTGGTATTTTTCATGATGATGGCTTACCCTCATATTATATATATATATATATACATATATACATGTACATATATTTGTGGATATAGTATTAGCAACCTTACTTTTATTTTCATTTCATAAATAATGAGCAGATGCACATACTGTATACGATTTTCTGATTCAGTACCAATGCCTGCTGGCTTCCCACACAAAGAATAAAATTAATACATTTGTGGAGTTTTACTGTTTATTGCGTATAACAGTGTGTTGCCAATTTATTCACTTGGCATTTTCTTCCAGTTTAGGAAGAATCTACCGTCAGTTGAAGCATAACAGCAGTTGATCCAGAGGCCTCCCTCCAATAGGAACAAACATGAGGAGAGGCCTTCGGAGACAGCCAGCACCTTAACCAAAGGGAAGGGGAACAGAACCCTGCCTGCAACTGTGGAAGAAAAGAAAGAAGAAATGTCTCGGGTAACTACACTGCCTACTTTCTTTCCTGATAGGAATATTACCCTCCTTAATATCATGCACACATCCACCAATCAGATAAATTGAGCCTATGACAATGTTTCGGAAACAAACAGCAAGACAAAATATTCTTAGTGTTGGGAATTGTATTGCAATAAAGTATTGTTTTTTCAATAATTCATAGTAGGAAATGTCAACCATGTCATGCAAATATACTCTGAAGGCAATGCTTATGGAATTCTTGACATTTATCATACTTCCAATGTGTTGCAGATCAAGCGGCGGGCTGAGGAATTGAAGAACCTGTATTAGCGGGTCCGAACTAGTTCGAAGCCCAATACGGAACAGGAGGAATGTGTGGCAAACTTGGTGGGCTACCTGGGGACACAGTTGAAGAGCATCAACTGAGAATACTAGAACGAGTACGTAGCCAAGTCGATGAAGTCGAGGAAGAAGGCAGAGGAGGAAGAAGGCAAGTAAAAGGGGGATAAAATGTTAAAATAAAGGAATATGAACGATAATAATTAATAGATAAGAAGACGAAGAGAAAGAGAAATAGAAAAGGAAAAGAGAAGAAGAAGACGAAGAAGATGAGAGAAGAAGAAGAAGAAGATCCTTCTTAAGCTGTATGAAATCGTGGAGATAGTCTTAACCCTTTAAAATTCCCAGAGTTCCTTCCTAAGCTGTTTACAATCGTCTAAGGATGTACCGATAGCCTTATTTGAGATAGTCTGTACCCTTTGAAATTCCCAGAGATCCTTCCTAAGCTGTATACAATCGTCTAAGGATGTAGCCTTATTTGAGATAGTCTTTACCCTTTGAAATTCCCAGAGTTCCTTCCTAAGCTGTATACAATAATTTGAGATAGTCTTTACCCTTTGAAATTCCCAGAGTTCCTTCCTAAGCTGTATAAAATGGTCTAAGGATGTAGCCTCATTTAGGATTTGTTTTTTACACCATGCCCTTACATAAGGAGGGTTGAGCCGGCATCACACGAGAGCTTTTATAGTCAACATTCGATGATCAACATTTTTCTGGCAACATTTCTGGAGTATTTGACACTGGTATCGGAAACTAGACTGATGGTAGATGAATTTAGGTAACCGAAATCATCTAAATTTTGACCTCATAAGCTGCCAGACCAGTGTTAAGGATAAATGTTGAGTGAAAAAGCGCTCGTGTGATACCGGCATTATGGAGTTCCGATCTTACTTCCAACTATTTTGACAATTTTACCAAAACACATTATTATTATGTTGATTTGTTGTTTAATGTTGATAAGGGTTGTGAGTGCTTCTACCGACAGTATATATAACTTTCTCTCTCTCTCTCTCTATATATATATATATATATCTCTCTCTCTCTCTCTCTCTCTCTCTCTCTCTCTCTCTCTCTCTCTCAACCTATTTTTTTTGTCGAGTAGACTGAAAAAACGCCTCCCCAGACTTCCTTCAAAATAAATGTTTACCTGATCGAAGGACCGAGACATTGCAGGTTTGTGATCGATCACCGCCAAAAACCGATCCCTGAATGGGGTGAAGCGTCTTACGATCGCCAAAAGGATGATGTGAAATGTCCTTAATTCTCCAAACTAAAGGAGTGAAACAAGGAGGGTCGAAACCCCCGCCTCATATACACACACACACATACACACACACACACACACACACACACACACACATTTGAAAAGAGTTGAAATTAATATAGATATATGAAAAATATAGAGATACAGTCAAACACCCTCCCCAAGGCAAAATAGAGAGGCGGATGGACTTCATCAGGCCACAGCCATCCGCCGTAATCGGTTTTCTGTTATAACTTTGGCAAACCGGCTATCTCTATAATACCTGGTGTAGAGTGTTTGCCCTAAAAGAAAAAGTAGTATAGTACTAATGAAATAGTCAAAATCAGCGGGTTGATAAATTCGGGAAGTAAATTTTGTAGTCAGAAGTAGAGTAGACAAAATCAGTTAGTTTAAATTGGGGAAGTCACATTTTGTTGTGAGATATCGAAGAAGAAATCCCTTAACTACGTTAAAAAGTACTGAAACATATTTAGCATGAGATAAAGTGAGGTTGAGCTCTGGGAGGCAGGTAAACTGGTCGAGAACCTTCCGCAACCACCCTATTTATACCATATCATATCTGCCTCATCCAATTATAAAATCGGTGACATCGCAGGTGGGATTACAGGGGAACGTATGTGCTGTGCGACAACCGTCCATCATTCGACATGTTTGCATAACATTCTCAGTCTAATTGCACCAGTAGTCTTGCATGCGCACCATTATTGCAGCGGTATCGCAATTGTCAATAATACCTTTCTCATAATTCGTTCTTATGGCTGTCAAATTGTCTTCAGACTTTCGCTAATGTCTCCTCACATTCGATGTTCTCGCACGATACTCGCATACTCTCTCACGGCTACCGCGTTCTTCGCTTACAAAATCACATAGATTCGGCGCCGAAAACGGCGATTTTTGGACATAGACAAAAGAAAGCTGTCGCATCGCATTCGAAGTCGCCGAGTCGCACAGTGGGATCCCTGCTTTAGTATCTTACAAGCTCCTTCCATTTGTTACTTACAAACAAACACGCAACTTCTTTCGCTGTTCCCTCACTCACTCCAGCACACACACCCAATCCACACTCTCACTCTCTCACATCTGTACCCTTCAATTTGGTCATTCCACATACTGTACATCCAGCCTGGCATTCACTAACACTTCCAAGACCTCTCTCTCTTTTGTGTATCATTCAAGCTTCTTACATTCCAAGTTGCTATTCTAAGACTGTCCATGGTAGGTCGGGGTTCGTCAACATTAGGTCCGTCCACAACCGAGGCTGTACGTTCGTTTATCGTTGCAGTAAGTATTTTTCACGGGTGGGGGGTCGCAAGCCTATCGACCCAACCTCTTTAGTCGCCTTTTACGACACGCTGGAAGCACGTGGGGCATATTCTATTCCCTTTTTCCCCAGGGGGTATATATATATATATATATATATATATATATATATATATATATATATATTATATATAAATATATATATACAGTATACTGTATATATTGCAACTACTGGTCTTTACTATTCATCTTGTAATTTTATATTGCTGGTCTTTCATATTATAACTGTCTCCATTTTTATGAATGTGTGTGTGTCATTTTTGTGTGTGTGAGAGAGAGAGAGAGTAGCAGGTATCAATCAATAATATTCAAGGTCAATGACGGAAGACTTTTATGGGGAGTTTCGACCCAATCTTTCCATGAGAACTTGTTTCATTTGGGTGTTTGGCGCTGGATGACGAATATTGAGCGGAAATAACAGGGAAAGCCCGACTAGGGCCTATTTTTAACTCGCCGCAATAAACGAGTATGCCCTGCACAAGTGTGTAGCCCTTAACCCCTTCTGTACTGACGACGTCCTTTAAACTATATACTGGTTACTGTTATGCCCTGATGTTATACAGGATTAACGATTGATACAGGTGAGTTCTACTAGACTGGTACTTCCGAGTTCATACAATTACATATAAAAAAGACAACAGAGGATATATATATCGCCAAAATATAGTTTAGAATACAGCTTTATTCCCTTAATATTTAAATACACAATGGAGTATGAATGTGAGTTTAGAAACACAACCAATGAATAGCACTTAAAAAAAAATCTATCTCCGAGCACAGTCGCGGATCTGGATAGAGTTCAGGTATTTAGCACAGCTTAACTATATTCCTTTTATCTGGAATCATATGCCTGTACACTACTGACTATCGAGGGTTGCTACAAGTAATATCATCAGCTATAATATTTTACTGTACTTGTAAAGAATTAGACTTGCGATGTTTAATGTGAAAAAGAGTTATTTAGAACACTATATGTATCTTGAATTATCTACCGTGCGCACTGGTATGAGAACAAGTTCAAAGTCAACTAAGACTGGACTTTGAAATATATACTTCGTGTTGGAATAATGGCTGAGTCGCTTGTGGACTCTGCCATTATTTCGACCAAGTGAAAATATTTCAGAGTCGCTTATCATCAAAATCGGCTTAAATGGAATAAATTCGGAAATCACTTTCAATGGTTGGGAACACTTCAGTAGATTATAGAGCGTTCGTAAAAGTAATTATTTTCTATAAATTCCGAATAATAGCACGATAATGAATTTATGATATTTTTAACACTCTGTGGGTCTGTTTATTTCACTCTCGAACTTGGATTTTTTGTGTAGAGTCGCTTGGGGGACTCTGTTTATTTCCGGTCACTTGGTAGATTACACTTAGGCACTTTCTCTCTTTTCTGGTCATCGACTTAGGCGTCTTTTCTATATTTTCTTTCCAACGATGATTAGGGTGTTTGCTGGCTGTAGTCTTCTGCTCCTCCGTGGGCCGTCCAGGTTGGCCGGCTGTGTGAAGATAGTTACAGATGGGTTGATGGGTTTGGGGTCTTTAGTATGGCTCCGTAACATATAGTAATTATCTGGCAATTACTGTTGGGCACCATACCGGACTAACGCGAGTATTCTAGAGGTTATGTGGAATACTCTACTATCCTGACCTTTATATCAACCGTTGATGAAGTCCTGTTAAGGTTCTCTTGAACTAGGGTCTTAAATATCGTGCCTCAGTAAAAACGTATATGGCACGAAATCGGACTAACCCAGGAAGACTTTAGAACTACTCTTCCTGACTGTCCTGACCGTTTTAAGAGCTTCGGGGCGGTGTTTAAACCTTTCAGTTACACAGTCTAATGGGATGCCACAGACTCAGTGCACCTAGGACTTGTATATGCAGAGTCCCCTTGAGGGTATCTCGCCAAGCCCTTTTCTCACAGCGGTCTCAGATGTTTCGAGACTACCTGTGAAAAGTGGTAGTGTTCACTTTCAATAGTAATAAGTAGAGAGGTCGGGATGCCGGAGTCTCTCAACTCTTACTAGGGAAAGTGGAACCTAGCAGAGGTGGCAATGTTAGATACCAGTAGTAACAAAGTTCCTCTGAAAGGACACTTTGCGCAGTGTTCACTTCCAAGAGTAATAGTAGAGAGGTCGGGATGGCGGAGTCTCAACTCTTACTAGGGAAAGTGGAACCTAGCAGAGGTGGCAATGTTAGATACTGGGATGCCAGTAGTAACAAAGTTCCTCTGAAAGGACACTGTCACAGGGTTCACTTCCAAGAGTAATAATAGAGAGGTCGGGATGCCGGAGTCTCTCAACTCTTACTAGGGAAAGTGGAACCTAGCAGAGGTGGCAATGTTAGATACTGGGATGCCAGTAGTAACAAAGTTCCTCTGAAAGGACACTGTCACAGGGTTCACTTCCAAGAGTAATAATAGAGAGGTCGGGATGCCGGAGTCTCTCAACTCTTACTAGGGAAAGTGGAACCTAGCAGAGGTGGCAATGTTAGATACTGGGATGCCAGTAGTAACAAAGTTCCTCTGAAAGGACACTGTCACAGGGTTCACTTCCAAGAGTAATAATAGAGAGGTTGGGATGCCGGAGTCTCTCAACTCTTACTAGGGAAAGTGGAACCTAGCAGAGGTGGCAATGTTAGATACTGGGATGCCAATAGTAACAAAGTTCCTCTGAAAGGACACTTTGCGCAGTGTTCACTTCCAAGAGTAATAGTAGAGAGGTCGGGATGCCGGAGTCTCTCTACTTGTACTAGGGAAAGTGAAACCTAGCAGAAAAGACAATGTTAGATACTGAGATGCCAGTAGTAACAAAGTTCCTCTGAAAGGACACTGTCACAGGGTTCACTTCCAAGAGTAATAATAGAGAGGTCGGGATGCCGGAGTCTCTCCACTTTTACTAGGGGAAGTGGGACCTAACAAAAGGGACAATGTTAGATACTGGGATGCCAGTAGTAACAAAGTTCCTAGAGTAGGACTTAGCACTTTTCACTCTAGAGAATATTGAGGACGGGATGCCGTTCTTATCAACTTCTTTTAGAGAGGGTGCATGTGGACTTTTTTAACTAGAAAGGAAGGGGCGGGATGCCGTGACCCTTCTTCCTAAGTTAAGGAAAGCTTTATATACCGGTAACAGAAGCTATGTTAGTCACTGGGATGCCAGTGGTAACAAAGTTTCCTGTAACAGGCCACAGTTTCGGTAACTGAAATAATAGAAATGAAGCTCCAGGATGCCGGTCACTTCACTACTATAATTTAGTAGACACCGCCTATCAAGAGTCTCTATGTTAGCTGACGGGATGCCGCAACCAACAAAGATCCCTAAAATAGGATTTTTAGCTCACAGACAGTATATTGGACTTTTGGGATGCCGTAGGTCCAACTGAATGGAGGTTTAATTCTAAGACTTCTAAAGGTGGGATGCCAGTACTCAAGAAGCCTTAAAATTGCTTAATTCTCCTAAATTATCTTGACCTGGTATTGAGAATTACTGCGAGGGATCCTTCCTAACCTATAGGATGGTAAGGGCATGAAGAGGTATCCCTAGAGAGGTCTATAGAACCTTCTTGTTCTGGTGGTCAAGATATTTTCTTTCTAAATCAATTTACTAAGTTATGTGGTGCTGTTTATATCAAAATACATCTTAACTGTAAAGGTATTTCATCAATGGTTAACCATCTCGCATTCTTAGGACGCGATCGCATCATAATGCCACCAGCCCAAGAGTGCCCGTATTCATAATGCCACCTGTAAGTTAGAAATATTCGCCAAAAATAATTTATGACTCAATTTTGACGCAATTTGGACTGGTAAGTTAGGCATCAGTAAGTTACAAAAGGAAGTATCTAGCAACCCCATAGCGTCCCTCTCTGAGGAGCCCGGGCCTTTGTTAAGTCAGTCTTTCTATTTAACAAGTCATTAGAGACAGGTATAGTTCCAGAAGCTTGGAAGCTTGCAAACATAGTTCCGATCTTCAAAAAAGGTGACAAATCAATAGCATCCAATTACCGTCCCATTAGTCTTACATCAATCATAGGAAAGCTACTAGAGTCAATTATTGCTAGTAAAATTAGAAACCACGTAGATACATTTAATTTAATAAATTCTTCTCAGCATGGATTCACTCAGGGACGTTCTTGCCTTACTAATTTGCTTAGTTTTTTCTCAGAGGTATATGAAGCAGTAGATAATGACAAGTCATATGATATAATATATTTAGATTTCAGTAAAGCTTTCGACAGAGTCCCCCATGAGAGATTGATGAGAAAGGTTGAGGCGCATGGAATAGGTGGGGCGTTGTTGGGATGGATTAGGTCATGGCTAATTGGTAGGAAGCAGAGAGTTAGCATAAATGGTACGAAGTCAGAATGGGGAGCAGTCAAAAGTGGTGTCCCCCAGGGATCTGTATTAGGTCCTCTGTTGTTTGTTATATACATAAATGACCTTGATTTAGGTATAACTAGTAGGATAAGTAAATTTGCAGACGATACCAAAATGGGGAGAACAATAATTGATTCAGATAGAGATATAGAGTGCCTCCAAAGGGATCTAGATACCTTACACGAATGGTCATTAAATTGGCAGATGAAGTTTAACATTGACAAATGCAAGGTATTAAAGATAGGGAAGATGCATACAAATGTTAAATATAAACTAGCTAATATGGAATTAGAAAACTCGAATTGTGAGAAAGATCTAGGTGTGTTTGTTAGCATTGATTTGAAGCCTAGAAAACAGTGTATAAGCGTTCGAAACAAGGTAAACAGGATTCTCGGGTTCATCTCTAGGAGTGTGAGTAACAGAACTGCTGATGTTATCGTAAAACTTTACTTGTCATTAGTGAGACCCCATATGGATTATGCTGTTCAATTTTGGTGTCCTTATTACAGAATGGAAATAGATTCATTGGAGAGAATACAACGTAGAATGACAAAAATGATCCATAATATTAGAAATCTTCCGTATAAAGAAAGGTTGAAGAAATTAGGCTTACATTCGTTAGAGAGACGCAGAGTTAGAGGGGATATGACAGAGGTGTTCAAGGGGGTTAGTGGGATTAACAAAGGGGACATGACAAATGTACTAAAGCTCAGTGATAGCGAAAGAACTCGTACCAATGGTTTCAAATTAGATAAATTTCGTTTCAGAAAAGATATAGGCAAATATTGGTTTGGTAACAGAGTTGTAGATGGGTGGAATGGACTACCAAGTGCTATAGTGGGATTAAAAACTGTAGGGAGCTTTAAGATAAAATTGGATAAACATATGGACGAGAAGGGTTGGGTGTAAAGGGGGATCAGCCGGGTTGGGCCAATCAGCGTTCTGCAGACCCCGTAATCCTGCGTTAATCTCTAACCGTTTTGGTAAGATGATCCTCAGGGTATTAGAGTGTTGAGCCTATAATTGGGCTTTGTAATTGGGGTTGTGTGGGACAGGGATCTGCCTTGCTTAGGCCAATCGGCTTTCTGCAGACTCCCATTTTCTGATGTTCTTATGTTCTTAGTAGTTTCCCGGCCCCCAGACTGTGAGGCAGGGTCCCGGCCCTTTAAATTCTTGGCTCCCTCCCTCTGGCCCACCATGCCTAGCTATAGGCAGGCAATTATGGATTATTTCATCTACCCAGTGAAAGTGTTTAGTGAATAATTCGAATTATATATGTATATAAAATGTTACTTGTGACTTTTGGTGACTGAGGGGAGTGAATCTTGGTTAACCGCTTGAGTATTGATGCAGTTTTGTCTAGGTATCATTGATGATTTTACACTATTTTTTGCTTGAAACACAAATATATTTTTCAAAAAATACTGCCTACGAAATAAATACAATATAATCACGAAGATGTCACAGGAATGCTTACAGGAAGCTTACAGGAAGTACGGTAAGTACTCTATGGAATTTTAGTTATATTACAGAAAATGCCTACAGTATGTATATTATATATATTATATATATATTATATAATTATAGATAACAGCCCCAAGGTCCCGAGCAAGCCCAAGGCCCATAATCGAGTATTTATATTATTATATTTATTTTATGTTATTCATATATTTATTCATTTTATTTATTAATGTTTTTATTTATTTTATTTTGTTTATTTCATTTTATTTGTTTATTTTATTCATTTTATATATATATATCGTATATATATATATATATATATATATAGGCTATATACAGTATATATATACAGTATACTGTATATATATATATATATATATATATATATATATATATATATATATATATGTTTCTAGTCTCTCAGTGGTGTGACGCCTCCCGGCGTTAGCAGAATGGTTGCGTGGGGCATCGCTAGCGCTCGCCAGGATGGGGGGATGGGCTACAGTTGTCCTAGAATGATCTGCTTTATTTAATTAGTGTCGTGTTGCCACAGACAGTCTAGAAATGGTCTTTGTTTTGGTCTGTGACCGCGCCTTGTATTTTATATTCGCTATAATATAAATGTTGCTTGTGTGGGAGGCGAGCGAGAGAGGGTGAGGGAGTACACCTGGCAGTGGGGGTGAGCTAGGACGCGGCTCGCTTGGGCGCTGACGGCGTTGGCGGCCGGGTGGTCAACTAGTCCCTTCCCATCGCGGCCTCGTGTTCTTTACCAGCTCAGAGCTTGCCTGACACGCGTATCGCCTACACCCTTTGCAATTCTGTCCCCCATACTCGCCACTTTGCATACTATTTCTCTCTCTCGACTTCTCCTTTCTCATTCTCTACTCTTTATTAAACTCAACATCCCTTCTGGTTTCAGCATAGACGTTCACCGTCGACCAGTCGTATTGTACGCGAAGCTCTCAGATATTTCCATGTATTAGGTTAAGGAGGTATTATGCTTTATTGAGGTTAGAGAGACGGACTTTTCCGTATGTGTCCTCTCTCGGGAAGGTTGTAGACCGGTATATGTCTCCCTGGCAAGGTGTTGAGTGATTCTGCTTGGTTATCTAAAGCTAGACTAGGGGTAGGGTTACTGTGTCGTTGTCTCCGATGTGTGCAGTGTTAGCTAAGCCCTGCACGACATCGACAGGTACTGTGGGAGCCTAAGTTGTCTTCGGGTGGGTTTACTTTGCGAGCACACCACTGTGGTGTGAGAGGGCCATAGCCTATCCCTCACAACATAGTGCTTCCTCTTTGTGTTGACTTCTGAGGGATCGCCAGGATAGAACTAGGTACTAGAGACCTAGATTTATCAAGAGAGCATCCCCGTCATATAACGTAATCTTCATTATACCACCTTCGGACAACGTTAGGCTACGAGCCGCATGCTCACCCATTGTTGCCCTGCCTTGATACCCCAGCTAGACTTTATTAACTGAGCAGACACTGGTTAGAGATAAGCCCCCATTATTATATGTATGCAACATTATTATTCACTGCACTTTTGAGCCGAGGTTGTTATTGAGTTGCACAACCCTAGTAGGCTGTTGCGTTGTGTCACGAAGCATTTCTTTAGTTGTCGAGCATTACTACCTTTGCGCAGTCTTTATTATTCGCCTGCCTATTATTACTATATGTCCTAGTATTTATTGTGACCCGTATTCTGCATTATAATTGTTCAAGATTCTTTACGAACATCTTCCCAGCATCAGACTTATTTCAGAAGTTTCCAGTTGATGTTGCAGGACTAGCATTGCACTTTCTTTAATACAGGAGTGCCAGTTATTTGAGTATCTACCGTAACGTTAATTAATCACGTTAACTATCATTTCTTTGTGTAACCTAATCGAGCAATCTTTTACTGTTTGAGAATAGGCTGTTTGTATCGAGCGTCAGCCTAGTGTGTGTGCACCAGTTACCGAGTCATAGGATACCTCGTTGTCCAGGCACGACTCAGGGCGGTAATGGTGTTTTGTTTTCCAGTGTTTAAGGCAGGGGTTGGATCTAGTGTTACCGTTGTTGCATTTTGCCATTATCTAGTCCAATGTTGAAGAGCCCTGTGTCTTTGAGAACCTGGATCGTAACAAATGGCGACCTAGCTCAGGATCTTGTGAACTAAGAGATAATTGCAGGATTGTTGTGGTCATTTGTTTTATTGAGGAATATAGTGGGCACGTTAATTTTTTTTGGCAAAGTAGTATAGCACTTGAGAGTCTTCAGACATTTTTGGCAAGTGAATAGTGCTACATAAGAGTTTGGGGTACTTCTTTTCTGAATATTGTGGTGAGAAATTTTTGTGAGCATCATGTCTTATACCGGGTCAGAGGAGAATGGAGACACAGTACGTAATGTCGAAACTGAGGAACAGCAGCAGGATGAAAGGGTTAATCGGGTGAACTGTGAGGAGGATGCTAGGATATTTTTGCAATGGCCTGTTACTGCCGAGCGGTTGGAGGGTATGGATCGGTACGGTCTTCAATGCCTGGCCACAGCTATCGGTCATGCGGTTACTAGCAGCATGACCAAGGATAACTTGATAACGTGTGTACTGGGCAGGGTGACTGGTGAGCGAGATGGGTTGAGTGCTCAGAGCCCTTCGGCCATGCTTCCCCTACACTCGACTCCCAGCCATCCCAGTAGTTTGCCGACCCCGGGTACGCTTCCGCAGTTGGGTGGTGACTGGCAGGGTGGGTTGCCCCTGGGGGGACCACCGGTAATTTCAAACATTGTAGCACCTTCACCTCCTCAAGGGTTAACTCCAGAATTATTGCTTCAGCTCGAATTAGCTAAGATCCAGCAGCAAATAGAATTAGCCAAGACAGAAGAGAGAAAAACTATCAGTCATGAGCACATAGAGCTAGCAAAAATCCAAGCTGAGTCGACTAAGTACTGTGCCGACAGGGACGTAGAGAAGTCGCGAGTAGAGACAATGGGACAGCGACTTGGGGCTGGTAACCATGTTCATGAGCAGTCTCTCTCGCACTTATTGAAACTGGTTCCGGTGTTTGATGAGAGTGGTGTTACAGAATTTTTCACACGCTTTGAGAAGAAGTGCCAGGAACACCAGTGGCCAGAGAATAAATGGGCAACACTTGTATCCTCTAGATTAATAGGCAAGGGTCTTAAAGCCTATGATGCGTTGCCTATAGAGTCTTGTATTATCTATGAGGAACTCAAGGAGGCTGTCCTGAGAGCATACGAACTACAACCAGAGACGTACAGGTTGAAGTTCCGGGGTGTTACCAAGGGTCGGGAGAGCACCTTTTTGGAGCATGCCCGGGAGCTGTCCGATGCTTTTGGGAATTGGCTGAGGTCGGAGAAAGCTACTTCGTTTGACGACATTAAACAGTTGGTGCTTTTAGAGCAGTTTTTCAAATGCACGGGCGGCGACCTGACGTTAAACCTTAAAGAAAAGCAACCAAAAACTCTACAGGAGGCAGCTGAGATGGCTGACCTCCGGCTATCACTAATTCGTGGGTGCGGGTCTGCCCAGCGTAGTGAGGCAGGTAACAAGGGGCATGACGCCCCACCCCCCCGAGTTAGTGATATACCTTATGCAAACAAGTACAAGAGCCATGATACCAAGACTGACCACAAGACTAGCACCGTCCCATTTAAGAAGGGGCCGGGCCCTTCCCAGTACCAAGGGAAGCCCAAAGGGGAGTTGGAGTGTTATCATTGTCATAAAAAGGGGCACTTTGCAAGAGTCTGTCCTAGCAAACCACCTACAGCAGCTGTGTCTTTGGCCTGCAACATTGGTGTGTCTCCGAAGTTATCTGAGTTTGCCCGGGGCAGTTCGTCAGAGGCTGAGGCACAGCCAATGCAGAAGCACCTGGGAGGCTCGAACCCTGCTCAGGATGTTTTTTGTGACCATAGAGGGCGGGGTTGCGTGATGTGGGCAGAGCGCAAGCATGGAGTAGAGGTCTTGCGTGATACAGGTGCTTCCCAGACTCTGATGAAAAACTTGACTGGCTACCCTATAAACGCGGCTCGGGTGGTGGTGGTGCAGGGTATTAATGCAACTCGGTCATACCCGCTGGTGCGGTTGGAGTTGGAGGTGGATGGTGTGGCACGTGAATTGGATGTCGGGATTATGGAGAAACTGCCAGTGGAGGGCGTCGACCTTCTTCTCGGCAACGACTTTGCAATGCCCGCTTCTGAGGTTCTACCCTTAGTCGTTGCCGAGAGGCCGGCCGACGTGAGTAGGGAAGAGCAAGAGTGGGTCGAGCGGTGCCAGACACAACCCATGGCGTGTGTTGTCACCCGAGCTCGGGCAGCTAAAGTGTCACAGCCTAGTCCTCCGTCTTCAGACCAGCAGAGGAACGATCAACAGGAGGAGGCTAAAGCTGGAGTTGGTTTTAAGAGTTTTGACTCGGCGGCTCTCCTGGGTGATTCAGTATTAGCACCATTACTTAATTCTGGAGTAGCCCCTGGGCCTGTCATCGAGAGTGACGAGGCTGGGCATGACGAGTCTCCACGACAGCAACGTTATGTACATCGAGAGAGACAGAGGGAGCAGCCCAGTATCGGGGAAGGTCATGCATTGCTCCGGGAGCAGTTAGATCGCTTGGCACCCTCAGATATACGTCGGTTGCAACTAGAGGACCCTGAGCTCCAAACGTGTGCTAATGGAGCTGTAGAGCTCGACGAGGACGGCGATGCACAGCCAGGAGATTTTTTTTATTTAGAAGGCATCCTCTATAGGTGTTTTCAAGACCCTAAACGTAGTTGGCAAGAGGGGTCCGGAGTAGTGGACCAGTTGGTGGTGCCACGGGAGTGCAGGGATAGCCTACTGAGGTTGGCGCATGACATACCACTGGCAGGACATCTAGGGGTGAGAAAAACGGTGGCGGGCTTTAGAATTTTTTGTTTTGGTGGCCGGGGTTGAAGGGGCAGGTGGTAACCTGGATAGCAAGGTGTCATACGTGCCAGAGGGTTGGAAAACCTAACCAAACAATTCCGAGAGCCCCGTTGCACCCCATTCCTGTCAGTGGACCGCCCTTCAGTAAGGTCGTCATTGATATGGTTGGACCCCTAACCCCTACTAGTGCCGGTAATAAATTTCTAGTAACTATCATGAATGTGGCCACTCATTATCCTGATGCATATCCAATGAGAAATGGCACGGTGAAAACTGTTGTCCGGAACCTGCTCTTGTAATACCGGTAATACTTGTAAATGCGGTATGGTTACCCGCAAGAGGTGCAATCGGGCCAAGGTTCTAGTGTTACATCTAATCTGTTCAAACAAACTATGATTCAGCATGGCATCAGCACTGTCGTCTCTTCTGCGTATCACCCGGAGAGTCAAGGGGTGTTGGAGAGGTGGCACGCCACGCTGAAAAGCATGCTTCGATGTTACTGCGCAGAGAATGGAAAGGATTGGGACCTTGGTCTGCCGTATGTTTTGTTCGCGGCAAGAGAAGTACCTGGAGAGAGTCTCGGTTTCAGTCCGAATGAGCTTGTTTTCGGGCATCAGGTGAGGGCTCCTCTCCACATGGTAAAGGAGATGTGGGAGGACACTAGGCATATTGTTCTGCGAGATAAGTTGCAACCTCTTGTTCCTGAGCGACAAGAGGAGTTGTTTACTAGGCTGTGGCAGTCCGTCCGCATGTTTGTTGCTTCTCCAGGCCTGATGTACGGGGTAGAATCCGACACGGAGGCTGGAGACAGTGCAAAGCTCGAGTTGGTTCCCTACCGTGTGAATCCTGCTCGACAGCCTGTTGTGAAGGCGGAGCTGGACAGCGTGTGGAGAGGGGGGCTGAGGGATGAGGGATGTCGTGAGTGGTCGTTGCCATTGGCTTTGCAGCCTGAGTTTGGTGGCAGAGTCCGTGTGTGTGTTGATTGCAAGAGTGTGGAAGCATTATCCCTGACAGACGCCTATCCATTGCCCAGAGTTGACGACACCATAGACCGCTTCGGGGCTGCCTCGCTCATCACGAAGGTAGAACTAGTGAAGGGTTATTGGCAGGCCCCGTTGCCGGAAAGAGCGAAGAGAAGTGCCAGTCTTGCGATGAACTGGGCAGTTTATCAGTGTCAGGTGTTGTTGTGCTGCCGGAACACAAGTTGGATGTGTGGCATGCTAAGGGCACTGATAATGTTTTGGCTTTGTTTGCAGGAGAACCCTCGCTGTTCAGTCAGTGTCTGTCGTGGGTGGAGGATCCGGGGTAGGCTACCACAGTATGTTGGTATTGCCTCCTGTCTTGGCTCGCGGTGTATTTTTGCGCTGGTGCTTGTTGGCTCGCGTGTGTAGCATCAGCGTAGGGTCGCAGGGCAGGAGTTGTTGGCTTTGATTAGAAGAAAGTTAGGCTACATCTATAGTAGCCGCCAAAAACAACATTAAAATAAAATATGAAAAATTAAATAAAAACTCTTTCTTTTAGATAATTAATTTTAAGATAATATTGTAGCTGAGTACTGAGTGCAGATGATTTTCCCTCAGTAGGCTGTGCTTCTTAAAGCTCGCTCTGGGAGCACGATGTTATTAATTAATGTATTATATTTGGGAAGGGTGATAAGATTTTTTTATATATAAATGTTGTTGTATTTTTTGTTTTGAGGAGACTGAGCTTGCATTCCATGAGTGGCAGAGTGGTTAGGAGTGGCAGATTCTAGCGATATTCTGCCTGTTCAGATATGGGCTCATGGTTGAGTGTCCCATATCTTGGGGGGGGTGTGACGCCTCCCGGCTCTAGCAGAATGGTTGCGTGGGGCATTGCAGCTCGCTAGCGCTCGCCAGGATGGGGGAATGGGCTACAGTTGTCCTAGAATGATCTGCTTTATTTAGTGTCGTGTTGCCACAGACAGTCTAGAAATGGTCTTTGTTTTGGTCTGTGACCGCGCCTTGTATTTTATATTCGCTATAATATAAATGTTGCTTGTGTGGGAGGCGAGCGAGAGAGGGTGAGGGAGTACACCTGGCAGCGGGGGTAAGCTATGACGCGGCTCGCTTGGGCGCTGACGGCGTTGGCGGCCGGGTGGTCAACTAGTCCCTTCCCATCGCGGCCTCGTGTTCTTTACCAGCTCAGAGCTTTCCTGACACGCGTATCGCCTACACCCTTTGCAATTCTGTCCCCCATACTCGCCACTTTGCATACTATTTCTCTCTCTCGACTTCTCCTTTCTCATTCTCTACTCTTTATTAAACTCAACATCCCTTCTGGTTTCAGCATAGACGTTCACCGTCGACCAGTCGTATTGTACGCGAAGCTCTCAGATATTTCCATGTATTAGGTTAAGGAGGTATTATGCTTTATTGAGGTTAGAGAGACGGACTTTTCCGTATGTGTCCTCTCTCGGGAAGGTTGTAGACCGGTATATGTCTCCCTGGCAAGGTGTTGAGTGATTCTGCTTGGTTATCTAAAGCTAGACTAGGGGTAGGGTTACTGTGTCGTTGTCTCCGATATGTGCAGTGTTAGCTAAGCCCTGCACGACATCGACAGGTACTGTGGGAGCCTAAGTTGTCTTCGGGTGGGTTTACTTTGCGAGCACAGCACTGTGGTGTGAGAGGGCCATAGCCTATCCCTCACAACATAGTGCTGCCTCTTTGTGTTGACTTCTGAGGGATCGCCAGGATAGAACTAGGTACTAGAGACCTAGATTTATCAAGAGAGCATCCCCGTCATATAACGTAATCTTCATTATACCACCTTCGGACAACGTTAGGCTATGAGCCGCATGCTCACCCATTGTTGCCCTGCCTTGATACCCCAGCTACTTTATTAACTGAGCAGACACTGGTTAGAGATAACCCCCCATTATTATATGTATGCAACATTATTATTCACTGCACTTTTGAGCCGAGGTTGTTGTTGAGTTGCACAACCCTAGTAGGCTGTTGCGTTGTGTCACGAAGCATTTCTTTAGTTGTCGAGCATTACTACCTTTGCGCAGTCTTTATTATTCGCCTGCCTATTATTACTAGATGTCCTAGTATTTATTGTGACCCGTATTCTGCATTATAATTGTTCAAGATTCTTTACGAACATCTTCCCAGCATCAGACTTATTTCAGAAGTTTCCAGTTGATGTTGCAGGACTAGCATTGCACTTTCTTTAATACAGGAGTGCCAGTTATTTGAGTATCTACCGTAACGTTAATTATTCACGTTAACTATCTTTTCTTTGTGTAACCTAATCGAGCAATCTTTTACTGTTTGAGAATAGGCTGTTTCATCGAGCGTCAGCCTAGTGTGTGTGCACCAGTTACCGAGTCATAGGATACCTCGTTGTCCAGGCACGACTCAGGGCGGTAATGGTGTTTTGTTTTCCAGTGTTTAAGGCAGGGGTTGGATCTAGTGATACCGTTGTTGCATTTTGCCATTATCTAGTCCAATGTTGAAGAGCCCTGTGTCTTTGAGAACCTGGATCGTAACAGTGGGGATCGAACCATCGACCATCAGAACGATAGCCGACGCTTTAATCAATTACACCACGGCAGTCAGAAACATTTAGTGGCTCACGTGTATTTGTGATATATTCTTAATATATATATATATATATATATATATATATATATACTGTATATATATATATATACCAGTATTTGTTCATTCCTGTTCCCCAGAGTGTCTAGCGGATCAGCCCCAAGGTCCTGAGCAAGCCCAAGGCCCATAATCGAGTATTTATATTATTATTATATTTTAATTATATTTATATATTTATTTATTTGATTTATTATTGTTTTTATTTATTTTATTTTATTTATTATATTTTATTTATATTTTTATTTTATTTATTTTATATACATATATACCGCATATACAGTACCGGTATATATATATTTTGTTTTTCTATTCCTGTTCCCCAGGGTGTCTAGCGGATCAGCCCCAAGGTCCCGAGCAAGCCCAAGGCCCATAATCGAGTATTTATAATATTATTATATTTTTATTTAGTTATATATTTATGTATTTGATTTTTTTTTTTTATATTTATTTTATTTTATTTATTTCATTTTATTTATATTCTTATTTTATTTATTTTATATATACGTATATACGGTACCGTATATACCGTATATATAAATATATATTTTTGTTGTTCATTGATTCATTGATTGATTGATTGATTCATTCATTTCTCTTCTCCATTTCTCTTCTTCATTCACCCGGCTTCATTCACCCACCTGCATTCACCCATCGACATTCACCCACCTTCATTCACCCACCTTCATTCACCCACCGGCATTCACCCACCGACATTCACCCACCTTCATCATCAAAGTAGATATAGGCCTCCTGGGGAAACCACTCTAAAAAAATAACGAGTCAAGTGCAGTACCTCCTTGGGTGGCTAGGAAATCGGTGCATATTTCTCTGGTTTGACACCTTGTATATATATATATATATATTTATGACACCTTGTGTATATATATATATATATACACAAGGTGTTATAAATATATATATATATACCAACACACACACATACACACATTTTTGTTCTATCTATCTATCTATTGCCTGACGCCGTGATCCCCGAAGGTGTGGCCACGAACGAACCACCCCCATGCACCTCTGTCCCCAGTCAGTCGACGCCCCTCCCCCCAACCAGCACCGCCTTCGTTCATGAACTTCCTCACTCCATCCTTCCACCTCTCATTCGGTCTACCTCTCCCTCTCTGTCCCTCCACCTCGCTCTCGTACACCCTCTTAGTCATTCTCTCGCTTTCCATACGTTCCATATGGCCAAACCATCTCAAGTTGTTCCTTTTCACACTTTCCAGCAAATCTATCTCCACACCACACCTCCTTCTTACTTCCTCATTAGTCTGTCTATTCCTCCATGTAACTCCGCACACACTCCTTAAGTAATTCATTTCCACACTCTTGGTCTGAGTCTCTCAACCAACGTCCATGCTTCGCTTCCGTAAGTCAGTGTCGGGATTACCACACTGTCATGCAAGGACTTCTTCACTTCCATACTGACCACCCTATTTCTTGTTACTGCTTTTAGCGTTCCTACAACCCTCTTCCCCTGTTGTACCATCTCCCGCACTTCTTCATCCATAGTCCCATCTTTACTCAACACACTGCCCAGATACTTAAAAGAGTTGACGATCTCCATAGCCTGACCGTTCAGCTTCACCTCACACTCTGTGACTTCACCCTTTTCGAAGACCATAACCTTGCTCTTCCCCGCATTTACCTTCAAATTCCGTTTTTCGCACACTGTTCAAAACTCATTTACCAGACTCTGCAACTCCCATTCATTATCACTCATCAGAACTGTATCATCCGCAAACAGCAGTATAGGTAGCTTCCACTCAATTCCCTCCCTTTTCAGCGATACACCAACATCCACTGCTCTTGATAGTATTTCTTTCATGACTCCATCCATATATACAGTAAACAACCACGGGGACATCACACACCCCTGTTTCAAACCAACATTCAGGTCAAAGAACTCACTCTGCTCATTCTCCACACGTACTGCCGCCTTTGCACCCTCATACATACTCTTCACTGCTTTCAGCAACTTGCCCTCTACTCCGTATATTCTAAGTACTTTCCACAAACCTTCTCTATCCACTCTGTCATAGGCCTTCTCCAAGTCCATAAAGGCAACATACACCTTTTGTTTCTTCTCCAGATACTTCTCCACAACACAATTCAGGGTAAAAATCTGATCTACACATCCTCTTCCCTTCCTAAAACCTCCCTGCTCGTCGCCTATCCATTTCTCCGTTCTCACTCTCACTCTCTCAATCACTACCCTACTGTATACCTTCCCTACTACGCTTAGAAGACATATTCCTCGGTGGTTACCACACACTCCTCTTTCCCCTTTGCCCTTATATAGGGGGACTATTATGCCTGTCTTCCAGTCATCGGGGTGCACTCCCCTTCTCCCATGCTTGTTTGCACATTTTCCATACCCATTCTATCACTATCTCACCACCATACCTCAACATTTCCCCACACACTCCATCTGTTCCTGGTGCTTTCCCCAACTTCACTCTTTTCATGGCTTCCCACTCTTCTGACCTCCATTTTTGTTACCATTCATTATATTTTGTTTGACACCTTGTATATATACAGTATATATATATATATATATATATATATATATTGTTACGTATCTTGATTTAGAAGTGGTTAACTAAATAAATAAAGACAGAATAGTTAATATGTTAGTGTAGCAAAACAGCTGAAGGCCAAAAGAACGTAAAATAATAATGTTAGTTCTGTTGTCACTTACTTTCCCTCAGTTGTTGGGACAGTTATCCTTTATACTCTGATACACTTCAATTATATTTAATCAGTAAACTATTTAAAGTTACATTGAATGTTTTAATATGAAAGAGGCTATTAATTACGAATACAAAAGTTCGGTATGTAAGCAAAGTTTTAAGACACTAGAACATCTCAATTAATCTTGATTATCAGCAAAGTATTAAGATCTTTTATATATAATTAATTTAAGTTTGTTAACCCTCTAAAGATTGTTTTACTATTTATATTATCTCTTTATTCGTAGTTTATTATTAGTATTCTCCTTTAGTATTTCATCTTATTTATTCTTATTACTGAAAGACATTTGACTAAATAAAAATGGTAAGGAAATATTATAAAGTCACATATAAAAGGGAATTATATTTATAAACGAAAATAAGGTATTTTACAATTAATCAAAATAATAAGCAATGAAAGTTATGATAGAGTTTCAGGATCGTCTTGCATACGTTCTGATTTCACTAAAGTACAAATTAAAGAATAATAGCCAGGTAAGTATTTAACTTATACAAGGCTTAATCCTTAATTATGAATGACAATAGCTTTACATCAAGTTAGTTAATCGTTAATATGTAAAGTAGAATATTCAATCACAAATCATCTCTGAATCAAACATTAATTTTAATCACCAAAATTAAACAGTAATTCAAAATATATATATCTCCAATTACATTAAACATATAGGATTCTCCAATCCAACCTATATGATTTCTCCAAGTAAATTAAACATATATGATTTCTCCAAGTAAATTTTCAACATATATGATTTCTCCAAGTAAATTAAACATATATGATTTCTCCAAGTAAATTAAACATATATGATTTTTCCAATTAAATTAAACATATATGATTTCTCCAAGTAAATTTAACATATATGATTTCTCCAATTAAATTAAACAGTAAAGTAAAATGATTTCTCCAATCACAAAATCTTAAATCAAATGAGTGTATGTTTTCGACATACCTCTGGTTAATTAACAGTCACAAATAATCCCTAACAAACGTGTAAGAGGTCACCATGGGACACAACTTAACACATAATAATATACAAGCCTTTGAAGTCTGTCTCGTCTCCCCACCACACTGCTCAATTCCCCAGCTAGAAATGTACTCCTTTTAACTATCAAATCTCCGGCTTATATATCATTTCTCGGACCAAGCTATCCAATCAGAAGGCAGGAAACAGGTGCCGAAACCAATAAAACAGGCTGCTGGTGTCAGCCATTCACAGAAGAGACATTCACCCACCATCATCATCAAAGTGGATATAGGCCTCCTGGGGAAACCACTCTAAAAAAAAAACGAGTCAAGTGCAGTACCTCCTTGGGTGGCTAGGAAATCTGTGCATATTTCTCTGGTTTGACACCTTGTATATATATATATATTTATGACACCTTGTGTATATATATATATATATATATATATATATATATATATATATATATATATATATACCCACACACACACATTCACACATTTTTGTTCTATCTATCTATCTATTGCCTGACGCCGTGATCCCCGAAGGGGCGGCCACGAACGAACCGTGCCCATGCACCTCTGTTCCCAGTCAGTCGACGCCCCTCCCCCCAACCAGCACCGCCTTCGTTCATGTACTTCCTCACTCCATCCTTCCACCTCTCATTCGGTCTACCTCTCCCTCTCTGTCCCTCCACCTCGCTCTCGTACACCCTCTTAGTCATTCTCTCGCTTTCCATACGTTCCATATGGCCGAACCATCTCAAGTTGTTCCTTTTCACACTTTCCAGCACATCTATCTCCACACCACACCTCCTTCTTACTTCCTCATTAGTCTGTCTATTCCTCCATGTAACTCTGCACGCACTCCTTAAGTAATTCATTTCCACTGCTCTCACTCTTGGTCTGAGTCTCTCAACCAACGTCCATGCTTCGCTTCCGTAAGTCAGTGTCGGGATTATCACACTGTAATGCAAGGACTTCTTCACTTCCATACTGACCACCCTATTTCTTGTTACTGCTTTTAGCGTTCCTACAACCCTCTTCCCCTGTTGTACCCTCTCCCGCACTTCTTCATCCATAGTCCCATCTTTACTCAACACACTGCCCAGATACTTAAAAGAGTTGACGATCTCCATAGCCTGACCGTTCAGCTTCACCTCACACTCTGTGACTTCACCCCTTTCGAAGACCATAACCTTGCTCTTCCCCGCATTTTCCTTCAAATTCCGTTTTTCGCACACTGTTCCAAACTCATTTACCAGACCCTGCAACTCCCATTCATTATCACTCATCAGAACTGTATCATCCGCAAACAGAAGTATAGGTAGGTTCCACTCAATTCCCTCCCTTTTCAGCAATACACCAACATCTACTGCTCTTGATAGTATTTCTTTCATGACTCCATCCATATATACAGTAAACAACCACGGGGACATCACACGCCCTTGTTTCAAACCAACATTCAGGTCAAAGAACTCGCTCTGCTCACTCTCCACACGTACTGCCGCCTTTGCACCCTCATACATGCTCTTCACTGCTTTCAACAACTTGCCCTCTACTCCGTATATTCTAAGTACTTTCCACAAACCTTCTCTATCCACTCTGTCATAGGCCTTCTCCAAGTCCATAAAGGCAACATACACCTTTTGTTTATTCTCCAGATACTGCTCCACAACACAATTCAGGGTAAAAATCTGATCTACACATCCTCTTCCCTTCCTAAAACCTCCCTGCTCGTCGCCTATCCATTTCTCCGTTCTCACTCTCACTCTCTCAATCACTACCCTACTGTATACCTTCCCTACTACGCTTAGAAGACATATTCCTCGGTGGTTACCACACACTCCTCTTTCCCCTTTGCTCTTATATAGGGGGACTATTATGCCTGTCTTCCAGTCATTGGGTGCACTCCCCTTCTCCCATGCTAGTTTGCACATTTTCTATACCCATTCTATCACTATCTCACCACCATACCTCAACATTTCCCCACACACTCCATCTGTTCCTGGTGCTTTCCCCAACTACACTCTTTTCATGGCTTCCCACTCTTCTGACCTCCATTGTTGTTACCATTCATTATATTTTGTTTGACACCTTGTATATATACAGTATATATATATATACTGTATATATATATATATATATATATATTGTTACGTATCTTGATTTATAAGTGGTTAACTAAATAAATAAAGACAGAACAGTTAATATGTAAGTGTAGCAAAACAGCAGAAGGCCAAAAGAACGTAAAATAATAATGTTAGTTCTTTTGTCACTTGCTTTCCCTCAGTTGTTGGGACAGTTATCCTTTATACTCTGATACACTTCAATTATATTTAATCAGTAAACTATTTAAAGTTACATTGAATGTTTTAATATGAAAGAGGCTATTAATTACGAATACAAAAGTTCGGTATGTAAGCAAAGTTTTAAGACACTAGAACATCTCAATTAATCTTGATTATCAGCAAAGTATTAAGATCTTTTATATATAATTAATTTAAGTTTGTTAACCCTCTAAAGATTGTTTTACTATTTATATTATCTCTTTATTCGTAGTTTAGTATTATTATTCTCCTTTAGTATTTCATCTTATTTATTCTTATTACTCAAAGACATTTGACTAAATAAAAATGGTAAGGAAATATTATAAAGTCACATATAAAAGGGAATTATATTTATAAACGAAAATAAGGTATTTTACAATTAATCAAAATAATAAGCAATGAAAGTTATGATAGAGTTTCAGGATCGTCTTGCATACGTTCTGATTTCACTAAAGTACAAATTAAACAATAATAGTCAGGTAAGTAATTAACTTATACAAGGCTTAATCCTTAATTATGAATGACAATAGCTTTACATCAAGTTAGTTAATCGTTAATATGTAAAGTAGAATATTCAATCACAAATCATCTCTGAATCAAACATTAATTTTAATCACCAAAATTAAATAGTAATTCAAAATATATATCTCTCCAATTAAATTAAACATATAGGATTCTCCAATCCAACCTATATGATTTCTCCAAGAAAATTAAACATATATGATTTCTCCAAGTAAATTTTAAACATATATGATTTCTCCAAGTAAATTAAACATATATGATTTCTCCAAGTAAATTAAACATACAGTATATGATTTTTCCAATTAAATTAAACAGTAAAGTAAAATGATTTCTCCAATCACAAAATCTTAAATCAAATGAGTGTATGTTTTCGACATACCTCTGGTTAATTAAGTCACAAATAATCCCTAACAAACGTGTAAGAGGTCACTATGGGACACAACTTAACACATAATAATATACAAGCCTTTGAAGTCTGTCTCGTCTCCCCACCACACTGCTCAATTCCCCAGCTAGAAATGTACTCCTTTTAACTATCAAATCTCCGGCTTATATATCATTTCTCGGACAAAGCTATCCAATCAGAAGGCAGGAAACAGGTGACGAAACCAATAAATCAGGCTGCTGGTGTCAGCCATTCACAGACGAGAAGCAGGTGAACTAGGCCCCGTGAGTGGTTGGGGCAGTAGGGAGAAGGGGGCTGGTTCCGCCTCGTTCAGTTGTTTCCCCCCAAACTTGGCTGGTTTCTCTCTCTCTCTCTCTCTCTGGTCATGTAAGCAAGGCGAGTTGTTGCCACGAGGTAATTGTAAAGTCACGTTCAACAGGTTCGTCTGGCCACATGATATCCCGTCGGTATGGATGTTACACCTCCACCGCTAGAAAAGAGTTCAATAGGAGGAAAGTATAGGACATATTTTCAGACTCTTGACAGACAATCTGCCAACACATTCTGGACCCCCTTGATGTGTTTGACATCTAAGGCGTACTCCTGCAGCAACAAGCTCCACCGTGTCAGTCTCTGATTCTTGTTTTGGAACTTATGAACAAACTTTAATGGGTGATGGTCAGTATATACAGTAATGGAACCAGGGGCAGATTGAATATAAACACCAAAGTATTGGAGGGACAAAATCAATGCTAACAGCTCCTTTTCTATGACAGAGTAATTACGTTGAGCAGAATTTAACTTTTTACTAAAATAGCAAACAGGATGCAATACATTACAGTCATCCTCCTGGAGTAACACTGCTCCGACCCCAGTATTACTTGCATCAACAGCTAGGGAGAAAGATCTGGTGAAATCAGGGGCACAGAGAACAGGATAGTTAGAGAGAATGTATTTAGTAGCACTGAAAGCCTCCTCACAATCGGAGGACCACTCAAACTTCACATCCTTTCGGAGAAGATCTGTTAAAGGTGCTGTTAACCTTGAAAATTTTAAAATAAACCTCCTGTAGTATCCAATCATCCCTAAGTATCTTTGGATTTCTTTCTTATTGGTAGGTGTTGGGAAATTAGAAATTGACTCTACTTTAGCATGAGGGGGTGCAACCTGACCCTGTCCTACTATATACCCAAGATATTGGACAGTACTCTTAATGAAAGTGCACTTTTTTAAGTTCACTACAAGATTTGCTTCAGCAAGGTTAACAAAAAGCAGTATGATTTGTTTGAGATGTTCTTCCCATGTATGGGAAAAAAGAAGGATATCGTCTATGTACACCACACACCCAGGTACCCCTTCAGTCACCTGATTCATGAGGCGCTGAAAGGTAGCTGGAGCGTTTTTCAGGCCATAAGGCCTTCACAGCAGAAGGCTTGATTGTTTACCACAAAACAAGAAATCTCCCTTGCTCTGGGTGTTAGAGGTACTTGCCAATATCCTTTCATAAGGTCAATTTTACTTATAAAACTGGCTGTGCCAATCTGGTCAATACAATCATCAATCCGTGGCAGTGGATAAGTATCATTCTTTGTTACGGCATTGACTTGTCTGTAGTCCATACAAAATCTATAACTCCCGTCTGGCTTAGGCACAAGTGTGACCGGACTACTCCACTGGCGGGAGCGTCCTGTAAAATTCTAATAAATAGAAATTACTGAGCGATTTCTTTTAAATTTTTACCTGTTATATGTGTTTATACTGTGACCTTTGTGTGCAAATTTCAAGCGATTTGGACGAAAAATATGTATACAACAAAATAAAAAACGACGCATGATATTTTTTTTGTTTTGTAACTTCGACCAAACCGTGTATCCGATTGTGTTTTATTTATTTTTATTTAGAGCTCATTACATGCCTAACCATATCTAGTGATTACTTTTTTTTTATGCCATATTTTCTTGAAATTAATTTTTATTTTTTTCCCAGTCTAGAAAGTTAAAATTTATTGTGAGAAAGTATGAGACTTTTAACAAATTATAATCTAAATATTTTTTGCTCTATTTATTCCTCTTTCAAATGAGACCAAAATCATTAAAATTGGTCAATAATTGAGGGTAAAGATGAAATTAGTTCCTGAATTAGAGAAATTACTCAAACATGTGAAAGTCTAAGGTAATTAGGTGAAAATTTTTATTTTATTTTTTTTAGTTTGCAATATGTTAGGTAGGAACACGGCAGAGTAGAAGATACAGCTGTTGGAAGGTTGTAGAGTATCTTACACTCTTTCCATTTATGTATGTGCAATCCTCATACGACCAGTAGTTACTGAGCCTGTCATTTTCAAAGTTCGCTATATAACGTTTTTAGAAATACAGGAAAAGTTTGGAAAACATAAAAAAAAAAAATCCAATGGGTTTTCAATAATAACATTTAACTGGTTTATGAAGGGTTATTGAGTAAACACATTATAATACTTAATGGTATTTTCAGGATTTTGAGCTAATTTAAAATAAAATGAACAGGACGGCCTCCTTAAGGCTCTAGTAATTATGGCATTGGACAACATGTAATCTAATTCAACTTGCAGAATACTCCTGCGCTGTGGTGAGACATGGTACGGGGATAATTTGATGGGTGCTGCATCCCCTACATCTATGTCATGCACGGCCAAAGAGGTGAGCCCTGGAGTATCACGGAACACACCTGGGAGACCGTGATAAAACATGGATTAGTTCTTTAGCTTTCTCTGAGGGAAGATGACATAATTTAGTTGGTAATTCCCCCCAGGCTACTGAATTATATTTAAAGTTGGATAGACCGCAAGACAAGTCAAAATCGATACCTTCAGGATCTGGGACAGTCTGCTGCGGGATCTGTGGGTAAGGACTACAAACCTCACCCTCACCAGGATGCCCACAGGTCCTTATTACTGCCACAGTAGGAGAATCTGGAGGAGAGGAGTCAGGGGACCTATGATAGGGTTTTAACATATTTATGTGAAATACTTGCTTAGGCTTCCTCCTGTCTGGGGTAGCCACTAAGTAGTCAGTAACACTCACCCTTTTTAGTACTTTATATGGTCCTCTACATTTTGCTGATAAAGGTTGGCCGAAAAGGGGAATGAGAACCAAGACCTCATCACTGGGCTGAAACTCTCTCACACAGGCTCTTTTATCGTACCATACTTTCATGGTATCTTTAGCTACTCTTAGATTTTGTGCTGCAAACTCGCACAAAGATCTCAGCCGGGTTTTGAACACTGACACATACCTGAGGAGATTTTGGTTCCCTTCCTGACCAACTAAGCTGTCCTGTAATAGCTGCAAAGGGCCACGTACCTGGTGACCGCAAACTAGTTCATTAGGTGAAAAACCCAGAGATTCAGTTGGAACCTCACGGGTGGCAAACAACAGAACAGGTACCCCCTTGTCCCAAACACCTCCAGTTTCCTCACAATATTTTCCTAACATAGACTTTAGAGTTTGATGGTATCGTTCGAGGACCCCTTGACTCTCTGGGTGGTAGGAGCTGGACTTCACATGGTCGATACCCAATTCCTTCAGGGATTGCTGAAATACATTGGAAGTGAAATTAGTACCTTGATCACTCTGCACCTAATGGGGGAAACCCATTCTGGTGAAGAATTTGAGCAGTTCCTTAACCCGTTGAGTACCAGCTAAATATTTATAAATGTACCACCCAGGACCGGCTGATTCTGATTTTTTTTCCCAGAAACAATAGCGAATTGGTTAGGAATGAAGGGAAAACCACGAAAAACCGATCAAAAAGCTCAAAAAATTGTCCTACGGAGCCCCCGAAAGCGGATTTTACAAGAGTATAAAATTGAAGGCAATTTCCCCCATAAAACATGTTTTTGCGCGCTCACGTGCACACGGTTGGACTTTGAGAGTTTTTAACCATCGGCATGGGTGCGTGGGATACTTACACAGTTCCCATACAAATCTGAGCCCTCTAGGTGCCATAGGACCGGAGTGACACTGACGCAGACGTCTGCGTCGCTGGGGTTTAGCGTTACATACATTGCCGACGCACTGTATGCGTCGCTGGGGCTCAGTGGGTTAATAACTGTTTGAGCTGAAGTATTTCTTAAAGGTATAGCTTCTGGGTATCGAGTTGCCATGTCCATTATAGTTAACAAATTTTTATATGGTCCTCTACATTTTGCTGATAAAGGTTGGCCGAAAAGGGGAATGAGAACCAAGACCTCATCACTGGGCTGAAACTCTCTCACACGGGCTCTTTTATCGTACCATACTTTCATGGTATATTTAGCTACTCTTAGATTTTGTGCTGCAAACTCGCACAAAGATCTCAGCTGGGTTTTGAACTCTGGCACATACCCGAGGAGATTTTGGTTCCCTTCCTGACCAACTAAGCTGTCCTGTAATAGCTGCAAAGGGCCACGTACCTGGTGACCGAAAACTAGTTCATTAGGTGAAAAACCCAGAGATTCAGTTGAAACCTCACGGGTGGCAAACAACAGAACAGGTACCCCCTTGTCCCAATCACCTCCAGTTTCCTCACAATATTTTCCTAACATATCTGACACAGGTGGTTAACTCCTTAATAGTTGATGGGAAACCCACAAATAAGTCATGTACCTTTACGAGTTCCTGCACAACACGGATGATGATGTTCAAGATTTAAACGCCATTGCAAGGGCGCTTTTCGCAAACTTAGTAGATGTTGCACTAAGTAGGGTCCCCACTGACCTGTTGCCTGTTGACCGTCTCCGTACCTCTATTCAAATGGCGAAAGTTCAGTCTGCCCTGACTCCGCTATTAGAGGTACACGACTGTGCACTCTATTTCTCATAAATAGAAACAGTTATTCCACTCACCATTTTAGTCCACATTCCGTTCCAGTTCTCACATTTTAAATTGGCTGAAGAATTTTGCCGTTCCCGTTTCTTTTACACGGATGATTACTGACCTTTCCTAATACAGCAGACATGTTGCTCGTCCCCGACGAACTTCAACTTGTGACTGTGACTGACAATGACGCACTTAATTCATGTAGGTCCTCGTATCTTCCCCTGTCTGTGCGTCCTGAGTATGTCTTTTCCCTCTGTCCCCGGACATAAATGCATGCGACCTTACCTTGACTCAAGCATCTGTGACTGAATGGCTCATAGTCTAGATTTAGAATAATAGTTAATAATCATGGGATGTTTTAGGCACCTGTTCACTGCGAAGTACGGATTTCTCTATCTTCATGCTTCCTTATCAACAGCTTAGGCCTTGATAACTAACCTCTCCTCAGAGTTCATTCCTATTAACATGTTCTTTCACAGGTAATTTCTTTGAACCTCATCATCTCTTACGAGCACTCTCAAACCTAATGAATTTCATAAAGTCTTCAAAGTATAACTAAACCTAATTAGTTTGCTTAGTTAATCAGGAAATCATTTTTCCTACTGTACTAACCCCCTTCATTGACTCTCGTCAACAACCTTATCCTAGTAAGTCTCTCCCTTCGTCTTCCATTCAGGATTGATCACCTGTTGCTTGGGCGTGAGGTAAAATTTAAGCACCTGTTAATGCTAACGTGTACCTTTGGTTCTCACCTTTATCATAGTTTCATTGACATTGCTATACACTGGGAATAGGGTTATGTAAGTCATAGGGATAATATGTATGTTCGGTGGCCCTCACTTTACGTGGCCGAGCGGTGTAATGCTGGGGTCACACATTCACGTATATGCTCCCGTATGCTCCCGTACGAAGGTTTCTTGGTAGTTGGCAACCGAATACGTAAAACGTAAGGGCTTAGTACGCAAAACGTAAATAAAATTTTGTCTAGTCGTGGGGGTTGGTATGCATGGCGGGCGTAGCCACGCTGGTCTTGGAGGTAGATGGTGCGGCCAAGATCGCCCGGTATGTTTTGGATTTCGAATCAGATACGGGGCTCGCGCTCACATATGTCAAAAGTCGGGAAAGCATACGTTTTACCTGGCTAGCTGCTACGTCTTACGGGTGCAGCCCCGTAAAACGTAGCAGCTAGACAGGTAAAACGTAAGTTTCTCCCGCCAATCGTACAATGTTCATGTAAAACGGGAAAGTGAAAGTAAGTCCGGCCGCATCTGGCTACACCGCCGCACTGCGTGTTGGCGGAAGACGCGGCAACGTTGTACGGGGGTATATAAGAAGGAGCGGGGGACACTCCCGTCATACCTCTCACCACACCGGAGCAGCAAACAACAAGCCAACCCTGCCACCTGCTTGCCACCCTCTGCACCCTGCCCTGCCCTGCTTGCCACCCTTTGCACCCTGCCCTGCCCTGCTTGTCACCCTCTGCACCCTGCCCTGCCCTGCCCTGCCCTGTACCATGCAGAAGAAAGGCGTGAAGAAGGCCAGGAAGGCTTCCCCTGCCACCTCGACGTCTGACACATCACCTGGTGACCCCTCTCAGCCCGGCCCCTCCAACTCTGACCCCTCTCAGCCTGGCCCCTCCAACTCTGACCCCTCTCAGCCTGGCCCCTCGACGCCTGAAGATGAAATTGTTCTCGACCTCGGCCCCGATAGTGGAGAGCTCGAGGTTGAAGTGGATGATGAGACTGATGATGAGGAAGAAGAGGAGGAAGAAGTAGAACCTGCACCTACCAACAGCCAGGCTCCAACAAAGAAACGGCGCAGGAAGAAGACGAACGTGATACTAACGGAGGAGACGGAGAGGATGCTGGCTGATTGGATTGAGCTGGATGCGCCTTTCATTTATGACAAGGGGGACCCCAGGCACAAGAACAAGGAACATATAGAGTCTGTATGGGCGGAGAAGGCTGCGACCATGGACCCACCAATGACCGCCTTCGATTTGAAGACCTGGTGGGGATCTCTCCGCTCCAGGTTCGGCCGGCTCAGCAAGTTGAAGAGTGGTGATGGGGCCAAACGACTGACTGAGAGAGAGAAGTGGATCCTCAGCATGTTCCACTTCATGAAGCCACACATCGTCCGTCAAAAGAAGCCCCGGTCACTTGGTATGCCTCAGGTACGTTGATATTTTTTATGTTTTCAAACCCTTCCACAGTGACAGTGTCAGTTTTAGGTTATTTTCGTAATTATTTTGCTTATAATGATGCTATTATTGTGTTCAATTTATCGTGTTAAACTTCAAATATTTGTTAATGAAACGCATAATGACTCAAACCAGTTTATTCATGTTATTTTAAAGGTTACAAGGATGAATGCTTATGTTGAATTTTATTTTAAATGTTATTTACATAAATAAGTACATGTTACTAATTCTACATTCATGTCACAACAGTCTGCTGCCCAGGCTGCAGCACCGGCGCCTGCTGCTGTTCCTGTCCCTGACCGCACCCCAACACCTCCTGTCCCAGTCTACGAGGTGGATGACCCCTCTGCCTGCAGTCAGGAAGAGGAGGACACACCCCCAGCCATCACCCAGCCTGCACGGAAGGTGAAGAAGGGGAAGCCTCCTGGTGCTGTCCCTTCAACGTCAACACACGGGACCCTGGAGCAAGTGAGTAGAGAAAATATTAGTTACATTGTTCATTGGTGGCACCCCATTGCAATTCCATGCTATTATTAGATAAAGTGTTTCTGTTTCCAAAGTTATTACAATAACATAAATTAATAATAATACTAAAGATGTCATGATTTCACACCATACTATCGACAATAACTTTGAACATATTTTGTTCCCACAATACCACAACATTTCATTAGTTAAAATAAATTTGTTGTCAAATATGAAAATATTATGTTTCGTGTGTTTAATGTTCTCTTGTTTCTTGTTCAAGGTCCTCGTGAATTCTGAGAAGCTGCGCCAGAACCTGGGTCAGGCGTTCGATGTGGTCGAGGACCAGGACCATAAGTATTGGCGCTACTCCCTGGAGGGCATGGTGAAAGACTGTGTGGGGCTGCCTCCAGCTTATAACACCACACTCAAGTTGGAACTGTTGGCAGCCATCGACCGGTTCAAGGTTGCCCATGCGGAGGGAGTGCCCCGGCCTGGTCCGGACCTCTTGCTCCACGCCCACAGGAGCTTTGGCTTTCCGGCGCCCCTACCCCAACCCGTGGCACAGCAGCATCCGACAGTGATGTACCAGGGCACTCCGGCAACCACCCTGCCTCATCCCACCCTGTCGACCAAGCCCCAGGCTGGGGCTTGGTCGACAGGGTGGGATGAGGCAGTGTGCTAGCTGCACACCAGGTTGCAGCCTTGAAGTCGTTGCTGGTGCAGCCACCTGTAACGACACCCCCTCGCCAATTCGTCCCGCCTACTGCCTCCACACCCAGCCAACCGTCTTTCGACCTGGGGCAGTTTGGCAACACATTCCTAGAAATGCTGACGGCTCAAAAATCACCTGCACCTGTCATTGTAGGTACGCCTGTGTCTGCCATAGATCCCCTGAATGAGACACAGGAGATCCCCAAGCATTAATCATACCCTCTGTATGTATATATATATAAATGTTAATGTGTATTTGTTAAAAATATATGTATTTGTGTAATGACGTGTGTGTTTCTATTTCCAATATTTTATCATAATTGTTGATTAATAAGATGACAAATAAAATCTATAATGAATGTAATGAGCATACAAAATAAATAATTCATTTAAACGCAATAATGATAATATGGTTAATACTAATTATGAAAATCATTGATGGACAACTTACATTAAATATAACTGTTAGACATAAAGTACAAAACAAAGGTAACATGGAAAACATAGCAAAATTGAATGCAATTAGAAAGTCAAAGATGTAAAATTAAATAAGCATAGTACAATTTAAGTACACATATAATTTAAACAAAATAGGAAGAACATAAACATTAGAGAAAATGCACTTTCAAAGATACAATTACAATACAAAGCAAACTAGCAAAGCCTCGATGTATTTAAAAGTAAATGTAACTCACCTAAATCCGGTCATCCTGCCAAGCCACAGATCCTTGAGGGGAATTGAAGTAGGTCTTGAGGTAGTTGCATTGAGCCTTGGCAAGCATGGTTGCAGTGTTGCGGGTCACGGGTGGGATGTTGTTTCCTACTCCTCCAGGCGGCAGGTATGAGTTGGTGGGTGTGTGGGTCCTCTTGATCTACCTCTGATTGGGGTGGGCATCGGCCTCGTAGGATGTTGTGCAGAATGCATGAGGCCAACACAACAACCTCTACACGTTCAGGTTTTAGAGATATTGCAGTGTGGAAAACCCGGAAGCGGTTGGCAAGAATGCCAAAGGCATTCTCTACCGTCCGGCGGGCCCTGCTGATTCTGTAGTTGTATATTCGTTCCTGCTTCGTGAGGGATCGTAGGGGGTAGGGCTTCATCATGTAGGCACGCAGAGGGAATGCATCATCACCTACTAAGAAGTATTTCGTGGGTGGTCCAGTGGGGTCGGTAGAGATGACCTCGGCGGGTGGCAGATTTGCGTCCTGTTTCTCAAGCAAGTTAGACAGACTGGTGTGTGCAAAGCCACCACCATCAGACTCTGACCCTATGGCACCAACGTCGACGTATATGAACTTGTAGTTGGAGTCAACAATTGCCATCAGGACAATGGAAAAAAACTTCTTGTAGTTGAAGTAATATGTGCCACCAAAGTTTGGGTTTCGGATCCGTATGTGTTTGCAATCAATGGCTCCTACACAATGCGGCAGATTCCATCGTTCCTCATAGCCGCTGGCAACCTCCTTCCATGCAACAGGCGATTGTGGCGTCTTGATCTCCTGATCTCCGTAGACAGAAATGATGGCCTGGCAGGTGTCGGGAACAATTTGGCTGATGGTGTTGTGGGCAACACGAAAGTTGTATTGCAGGCTCTTATATGAATCACCCGTAGCGAGGAATCGTAGGGTGATGGCCACCCGCAGACTAGGAGGAATGGGGTTCTGCCAGAATGTAGGTTTCCTCTGAATGAGGGGTGTGACACGTTCCACTATCTCATCAAATAGTTGTTTGTCTACCCGGGTGAAGTTTTTGTACAGTTGTGGACATTCTGTGGCCAACTCTTGCATCAGCTTCTCATAATGGCCATGTTCAGGCCTTCGTTGTAGATATGGCCACACCCACACTGTCCTCTTGCTCCTTTCCTTCTTCTTCTCTTCTTCTTCTTCATGGATGTGGTTTGCTATTGCAAGCAGTTCTAACATTTCTATGTAGGAAATGATCCATTGAATGAGCCGGGTGTTATGCCTGTTCTCCGGTTTGATTAGGGAGTTCACCATCTTGAACTCCTCCAGGATGTATTCCGTGATGTTCTTCATGGTGCCGAGTCAGGAGTGGGAATGGGAACGTTGTGGCCAGCCATGCCCTTTTCTAGTTCCCAGATTCCAACCAAGACATACGTGGTTGACAAAGACTGTCTTTGTCTGTGTTTGGACAGACGGGGTGTGCCTACGATTGTCCGGACACGGTCCACGTAATGCCTACAAACTCACAAGACGTACGGCCTCAGCTACGTAGGTCTTTTGGGGGCGTGGCCTGTGTTCCCGCAAATCGGGCAGCCCAGGCGGACTAACGGGGACATGCTTACGCAAGTCGCAAGCACGTACGTAGCTCCATACGACTACATTACGTCTGACGTAACACTGGCCCCGTTACGGTACGTATGTCGGGAAATGCAATAGTCTTCCTCTATACGGGTGTACACGGCCGGACTACGCCCGTCATTACACAAAATTGGCGATCACACCTGACGGGAGCATATGGGAGCGATATACATGAATGTGTGACCCCAGCATAACAGCGCATTTTGAGCGACTGTACACTCTAGGATAACTCATATAATCACTTGTATAACTCACACCCTTATAACAGTTATTCACTTACTTAAGTATACTACTGTACATTCAAATTGGGCATGATCTCCCCTATAGAAGATCTCCCCACCTATAAAGGCCTTGGTACAATTCTTGCAAGCTATGCAGGGGTTCTCACGCTCCCTTCAGAGAATTGCAGCAACACCAAGATGATTGCTTCAACTAGTAACGTGTGACACCACTCTAGTAAGAAGCCGGCGCCCACAGTGGGAAGGCTTACAGCCAGTAGCAGATCTCAAGTCCAGCCATAAGGAGGGTCGGACCCTTGAGCGGCTGAGGTAAATTATACAGTGACGTATACAGTGACAAGTGCGATACACTGCGATATTAGTGTGTGTACCGTTTACCTATTTTCGCTATTATTAATTCATCTATTCTTTACAGGAAGGAATTACAGATTACAGGAATAATAGCTCAATCTAGTTGTTAGCCAGCTTACTGCTTTTAATTAGGTAGATACTTCCCTGCTGGGCAATACAGTATCTACACAGACCTTATAACTATTTACAAACCGCATAGTTCTATATTTTATGTTAAATAAATATATATAGAAAAGCCACCAGTGTCTTTGCTTCAAATCAATTACCTCTATGATTTACCTTTCAACATGTTTTTACAGTGTTAACCTGGACTACAAGCATTACAAGGAAAATCAAGGTAAGAGGCAAAAAGGTATCAAAACAGTAAAATCCCCAATACATAAGACCTTCTTGTCTTTGCCTGTCTGACTGAGTAGAGGCGAAGGAAGGCTCAAGGCTAATATTTCACGAAAGTTACTACTCCCGAGATGTTACAAGGGTTAACCTTTCCGTTTTGTGATATCTAGTCTTTACGTTTATTCAACACTATCCTTATGTAACCAATGACGAACATCTTGACTATGTCACTTGGCATCTTGAATGTTGTACGGAGCTCTTGTGAGAAGAGTGGTGTGTACTAGTGTGAAAGTTTAGCATGTATTGACTGGAATTTAAGCAAGCATTTGGATGAGCTATGCCCCGTAAGACTTGGAAACATCTTAATATAATTCTAACCTTAAGTTTGTATTTTAAATGCGACTTTTAGAAGGTAAATAACTGCACAGATCGTACTATTCGGTGAGAATCCTTTCTGCTCGACTCGAGATTGGCTTACTTGGACATCTCAGATACCGATCGTGAAGGTACAGTCAAGTCTTCTGGTGTCTATCCATGAGGTGATGGAGTTCCACTTAAGAAAAACTTTGACTTTTGAGTTACTCGGAAAAACTTTGTTCCCCTTATTCCTATGTCGTGTAGGATTTCTGATGAATCAGGCTGTGGGAAGTATTTCCTTAACTTGGCTAGAATATGCTGCGTGGTTGTCTTTTTGGTGATCAACCACCTAAAATTATTCCATACTTGGTTAACAACCGGGTTGGTGACTACCAAAGGAAGGACGTTGTTTTAGACTTACCTAGGATTACTTTTTAGGGCTATGTAGTGCTTTGGTTAAATTCTTTAGTGTTGTTAGTTGTACACTGCGGAAGGCGACTACAAGCCTAAGTCTAGGTCTTCGTAGCTTCATGAGAATGTTTACCTATGCGTTGAAAATACCGGAGTAGATGCGCAAATCATTCTATAACTCTACGGCGGTTCATATCCTCTACAGGGTTTTCCTGCGGATGTCTTAGTACAAAATAGGTCTGGATGCCGTTGGTAATGTACTTACTTGCGCCAAAAATAAGTTTATGACTCAATTTTGACGCAATTTGGACTGGTAAGTTAGGCATCAGTAAGTTACAAAAGGAAGTATCTAGCAACCCCATAGCGTCCCTCTCTGAGGAGCCCGGGCCTTTGTTAAGTCAGTCTTTCTATTTAACAAGTGATTAGAGACAGGTATAGTTCCAGAAGCTTGGAAGCTTGCAAACATAGTTCCGATCTTCAAAAAAGGTGACAAATCAATAGCATCCAATAACCGTCCCATTAGTCTTACATCAATCATAGGAAAGCTACTAGAGTCAATTATTGCTAGTAAAATTAGAAACCACGTAGATACATTTAATTTAATAAATTCTTCTCAGCATGGATTCACTCAGGGACGTTCTTGCCTTACTAATTTGCTTAGTTTTTTCTCAGAGGTATATGAAGCAGTAGATAATGACAAGTCATATGATATAATATATTTAGATTTCAGTAAAGCTTTCGACAGAGTCCCCCATGAGAGATTGATGAGAAAGGTTGAGGCGCATGGAATAGGTGGGGCGTTGTTGGGATAGATTAGGTCATGGCTAATTGGTAGGAAGCAGAGAGTTAGCATAAATGGTACGAAGTCAGAATGGGGAGCAGTCAAAAGTGGTGTCCCCCAGGGATCTGTATTAGGTCCTCTGTTGTTTGTTATATACATAAATGACCTTGATTTAGGTATAACTAGTAGGATAAGTAAATTTGCAGACGATACCAAAATGGGGAGAACAATTGATTCAGATAGAGATATAGAGTGCCTCCAAAGGGATCTAGATACCTTACACGAATGGTCAGTAAATTGGCAGATGAAGTTTAACATTGACAAATGCAAGGTATTAAAGATAGGGAAGATGCATACAAATGTTAAATATAAACTAGCTAATATGGAATTAGAAAACTCGAATTGTGAGAAAGATCTAGGTGTGTTTGTTAGCAATGATTTGAAGCCTAGAAAACAGTGTATAAGCGTTCGAAACAAGGTAAACAGGATTCTCGGGTTCATCTCTAGGAGTGTGAGTAACAGAACTGCTGATGTTATCGTAAAACGTTACTTGTCATTAGTGAGACCCCATATGGATTATGCTGTTCAATTTTGGTGTCCTTATTACAGAATGGACATAGATTCATTGGAGAGAATACAACGTAGAATGACAAAAATGATCCATAATATTAGAAATCTTCCGTATAAAGAAAGGTTGAAGAAATTAGGCTTACATTCGTTAGAGAGACGCAGAGTTAGAGGGGATATGACAGAGGTGTTCAAGTGGGTTAGTGGGATTAACAAAGGGGACATGACAAATGTACTAAAGCTCAGTGATAGCGAAAGAACTCGTACCAATGGTTTCAAATTAGATAAATTTCGTTTCAGAAAAGATATAGGCAAATATTGGTTTGGTAACAGAGTTGTAGATGGGTGGAATGGACTACCAAGTGCTATAGTGGGATTAAAAACTGTAGGGAGCTTTAAGATAAAATTGGATAAGCATATGGACGAGAAGGGTTGGGTGTAAAGGGGGATCAGCCAATTGGGCCAATCAGCGCTCTGCAGACCCCGTAATCCTGCGTTAATCTGTAACCGTTTTGGTAAGATGATCCTCAGGGTATTAGAGTGTTGAGCCTATAATTGGGCTTTGTAATTGGGGTTGTGTGGGACAGGGATCTGCCTTGCTTAGGCCAATCGGCTTTCTGCAGACTCCCATTTACTTATGTTCTTATGTTCTTAGTAGTTTCCCGGCCCCCAGACTGTGAGGCAGGGTCCCGGCCCTTTAAATTCTTGGCTCCCTCCCTCTGGCCCACCATGCCTAGCTATAGGCAGGCAATTATGGATTATTTCATCTACCCAGTGAAAGTGTTTAGTGAATAATTCGAATTATATATGTATATAAAATGTTACTTGTGACTTTTGGTGACTGAGGGGAGTGAATCTTGGTTAACCGCTTGAGTATTGATGCAGTTTTGTCTAGGTATCATTGATGATTTTACACTATTTTTTGCTTGAAACACAAATATATTTTTCAAAAAATACTGCCTACGAAATAAATACAATATAATCACGAAGATGTCACAGGAATGCTTACAGGAAGCTTACAGGAAGTACGGTAAGTACTCTATGGAATTTTAGTTATATTACAGTAAATGCCTACAGTATGTATATTATATATATTATATATATATTATATAATTATATATAACAGCCCCAAGGTCCCGAGCAAGCCCAATGCCCATAATCGAGTATTTATATTATTATATTTATTTTATTTTATTCATATATATATATATATATATATATATATTTTTTTTTTTTTTTTTTTTTTTTTTATACCGTATATATATATATATATATATATATAAATAAATAAATATACAGTATACTGTATATATATATATATATATATATATATATATATATATATATATATATGTTTCTAGTCTCTCAGTGGGGATCGAACCATCGACCATCAGAACGATAGCCAACGTTTTAATCAATTACACCACGGCAACTGCCGTGGTGTAATTGATTAAAGCGTCGGCTATCGTTCTGATGGTCGATGGTTCGATCCCCACTGAGAGACTAGAAACATTTAGTGGCTCACGTATATTTGTGATATATTCTCAATATATATATATTATATATATATATATATATATATACTGTATATATACATATATACCGGTATTTGTTCATTCCTGTTCCCCAGAGTGTCTAGCGGATCAGCCCCAAGGTCCTGAGCAAGCCCAAGGCCCATAATCGAGTATTTATATTATTATTATATTTTTATTATATTTATATATTTATTTATTTGATTTATTATTGTTTTTATTTATTTTATTTTATTTATTATATTTTATTTATATTTTTATTTTATTTATTTTATATACATATATACCGTATATACAGTACCGGTATATATATATATATATTTGTTTTCTATTCCTGTTCCCCAGGGTGTCTAGCGGATCAGCCCAAAGGTCCCGAGCAAGCCCAAGGCGCATAATCGAGTATTTATAATATTATTATATTTTTATTTAGTTATATATTTATGTATTTGATTTATTTTTTTTATATTTATTTTATATATTTTATTTATTTTCATTTTATTTATATTCTTATTTTATTTATTTTATATATACGTATATACCGTACCGTATATACCGTATATATAAATATATATTGTTTTGTTCATTGATTCATTGATTCATTCATTTCTCTTCTCCATTTCTCTTCTTCATTCACCCGGCTTCATTCACCCACCTGCATTCACCCATCGACATTCACCCACCTTCATTCACCCACCTTCATTCACCCACCGACATTCACCCACCGACATTCACCCACCTTCATCATCAAAGTAGATATAGGCCTCCTGGGGAAACCACTCTAAAAAAATAACGAGTCAAGTGCAGTACCTCCTTGGGTGGCTAGGAAATCTGTGCATATTTCTCTGGTTTGACACCTTGTATATATATATATATATACTGTATATATATATATATATATACCCACACACACACACATACACACATTTTTGTTCTATCTATCTATCTATTGCCTGACGCCGTGATCCCCGAAGGGGTGGCCACGAACGAACCGCCCCATGCACCTCTGTCCCCAGTCAGTCGACGCCCCTCCCCCCAACCAGCATCGCCTTCGTTCATGTACTTCCTCACTCCATCCTTCCACCTCTCATTCGGTCTACCTCTCCCTCTCTGTCCCTCCACCTCGCTCTCGTACACCCTCTTAGTCATTTTCTCGCTTTCCATACGTTCCATATGGCCGAACCATCTCAAGTTGTTCCTTTTCACACTTTCCAGCACATCTATCTCCACACCACACCTCCTTCTTACTTCCTCATTAGTCTGTCTATTCCTCCATGTAACTCTGCACGCACTCCTTAAGTAATTCATTTCCACACTCTTGGTCTGAGTCTCTCAACCAACGTCCATGCTTTGCTTCCGTAAGTCAGTGTCGGGATTACCACACTGTCATGCAAGGACTTCTTCACTTCCATACTGACCACCCTATTTCTTGTTACTGCTTTTAGCGTTCCTATAACCCTCTTCCCCTGTTGTACCCTCTCCCACACTTCTTCATCCATTACCCCATCTTTACTCAACACACTGCCCAGATACTTAAAAGAGTTGACGATCTCCATAGCCTGACCGTTCAGCTTCACCTCACACTCTGTGACTTCACCCCTTTTCGAAGACCATAACCTTGCTCTTCCCCGCATTTACCTTCAAATTCCGTTTTTCGCACACTGTTCCAAACTCATTTACCAGACTCTGCAACTCCCATTCATTATCACTCATCAGAACTGTATCATCCGCAATCAGCAGTATAGGTAGCTTCCACTCAATTCCCTCCCTTTTCAGCGATACACCAACATCCACTGCTCTTGATAGTATTTCTTTCATGACTCCATCCATATATACAGTAAACAACCACGGGGACATCACACACCCCTGTTTCAAACCAACATTCAGGTCAAAGAACTCGCTCTGCTCAGTCTCCACATGTACTGCCACCTTTGCACCCTCATACATGCTCTTCACTGCTTTCAGCAACTTGCCCTCTACTCCGTATATTCTAAGTACTTTCCACAAACCTTCTCTATCCACTCTGTCATAGGCTTTCTCCAAGTCCATAAAGGCAACATACACCTTTTGTTTCTTCTCCAGATACTTCTCCATAACACAATTCAGGGTAAAAATCTGATCTACACATCCTCTTCCCTTCCTAAAACCTCCCTGCTCATCGCCTATCCATTTCTCCGTTCTCACTCTCACTCTCTCAATCACTACCCTACTGTATACCTTCCCTACTACGCTTAGAAGACATATTCCTAGGTGGTTACCACACACTCCTCTTTCCCCTTTGCCCTTATATAGGGGGACTATTATGCTAGTCTTCCAGTCATCGGGTGCACTCCCCTTCTCCCATGCTAGTTTGCACATTTTCCATACCCATTCTATCACTATCTCACCACCATACCTCAACATTTCCCCACACACTCTATCTGTTCCTGGTGCTTTCCCCAACTTCACTATTTTCATGGCTTCCCACTCTTCTGACCTCCATTTTTGTTACCATTCATTATATTTTGTTTGACACCTTGTATATATACAGTATATATATATATATATATATATATATATATATTGTTACGTATCTTGATTTAGAAGTGGTTAACTAAATAAATAAAGACAGAACAGTTAATATGTAAGTGTAGCAAAACAGCTGAAGGCCAAAAGAACGTAAAATAATAATGTTAGTTCTGTTGTCACTTGCTTTCCCTCAGTTGTTGGGACAGTTATCCTTTATACTCTGATACACTTCAATTATATTTAATCAGTAAACTATTTAAAGTTACATTGAATGTTTTAATATGAAAGAGGCTATTAATTACGAATACAAAAGTTCGGTATGTAAGCAAAGTTTTAAGACACTAGAACATCTCAATTAATCTTGATTATCAGCAAAGTATTAAGATCTTTTATATATAATTAATTTAAGTTTGTTAACCCTCTAAAGATTGTTTTACTATTTATATTATCTCTTTATTCGTAGTTTATTATTATTATTCTCCTTTAGTATTTAATCTTATTTATTCTTATTACTGAAAGACATTTGACTAAATAAAAATGGTAAGGAAATATTATAAAGTCACATATAAAAGGGAATTATATTTATAAACGAAAATAAGGTATTTTACAATTAATCAAAATAATAAGCAATGAAAGTTATGATAGAGTTTCAGGATCGTCTTGCATACGTTCTGATTTCACTAAAGTACAAATTAAACAATAATAGTCAGGTAAGTATTTAACTTATACAAGGCTTAATCCTTAATTATGAATGACAATAACTTTACATCAAGTTAGTTAATCGTTAATATGTAAAGTAGAATATTCAATCACAAATCATCTCTGAATCAAACATTAATTTTAATCACCAAAATTAAAAAGTAATTCAAAATATATATCTCTCCAATTAAATTAAACATATAGGATTCTCCAATCCAACCTATATGATTTCTCCAAGTAAATTAAACATATATGATTTCTCCAAGTAAATTTTAAACATATATGATTTCTCCAAGTAAATTAAACATATATGATTTCTCCAAGTAAATTAAACATATATGATTTTTCCAATTAAATTAAACAGTAAAGTAAAATGATTTCTCCAATCACAAAATCTTAAATCAAATGAGTGTATGTTTTCGACATACCTCTGGTTAATTAACAGTCACAAATAATCCCTAACAAACGTGTAAGAGGTCACTATGGGACACAACTTAACACATAATAATATACAAGCCTTTGAAGTCTGTCTCGTCTCCCCACCACACTGCTCAATTCCCCAGCTAGAAATGTACTCCTTTTAACTATCAAATCTCCGGCTTATATATCATTTCTCGGACCAAGCTATCCAATCAGAAGGCAGGAAACAGGTGCCGAAACCAATAAAACAGGCTGCTGGTGTCAGCCATTCACAGAAGAGACATTCACCCACCATCATCATCAAAGTGGATATAGGCCTCCTGGGGAAACCACTCTAAAAAAAAACCGAGTCAAGTGCAGTACCTCCTTGGGTGGCTAGGAAATTTGTGCATATTTCTCTGGTTTGACACCTTGTATATATATATATATTTATGACACCTTGTGTATATATATATATATATATATATATATACACAAGGTGTCATAAATATACATATATATATATATATATATATATATATATATATATATATATATATATACCCACACACACACATACACACATTTTTTATCTATCTATCTATATTGCCTGACGCCGTGATTCCCGAAGGGGTGGCCACGAACGAGCCGCCCCCATGCACCTCTGTCCCCAGTCAGTCGACGCCCCTCCCCCCAACCAGCACCGCCTTCGTTCATGTACTTCCTCACTCCATCCTTCCACCTCTCATTCGGTCTACCTCTCCCTCTCTGTCCCTCCACCTCGCTCTCGTACACCCTCTTAGTCATTCTTTCGCTTTCCGTACGTTCCATATGGCCGAACCATCTTAAGTTGTTCCTTTTCACACTTTCCAGCACATCTATCTCCACACCACACCTCCTTCTTACTTCCTCATTAGTCTGTCTATTCCTCCATGTAACTCCGCACGCACTCCTTAAGTAATTCATTTCCACTGCTCTCACTCTTGGTCTGAGTCTCTCAACCAACGTCCATGCTTCGCTTCCGTAAGTCAGTGTCGGGATTACCACACTGTCATGCAAGGACTTCTTCACTTCCATACTGACCACCCTATTTCTTGTTACTGCTTTTAGCGTTCCTACAACCCTCTTCCCCTGTTGTACCCTCTCCCGCACCTCTTCATCCATAGTCCCATCTTTACTCAACACACTGCCCAGATACTTAAAAGAGTTGACGATCTCCATAGCCTGACCGTTCAGCTTCACCTCACACTCTGTGACTTCACCCCTTTCGAAGACCATAACCTTGCTCTTCCCCGTATTTACCTTCAAATTCCGTTTTTCGCACACTCTTCCAAAGTCATTTACCAGACCCTGCAACTCCCATTCATTATCACTCATCAGAACTGTATCATCCGCAAACAGCAGTATAGGTAGCTTCCACTCAATTCCCTCCCTTTTCAGCGATACACCAACATCCACTGCTCTTGATAGTATTTCTTTCATAACTCCATCCATATATACAGTAAACAACCACGGGGACATCACACACCCCTGTTTCAAACCAACATTCAGGTCAAAGAACTCACTCTGCTCACTCTCCACACGTACTGCCGCCTTTGCACCCTCATACATGCTCTTCACTGCTTTCAGCAACTTGCCCTCTACTCCGTATATTCTAAGTACTTTCCACAAACCTTCTCTATCCACTCTGTCATAGGCCTTCTCAAAGTATTGGAGTGACAAAATCAATGCTAACAGCTCCTTTTCTATGACAGAGTAATTACGTTGAGCAGAATTTAACATTTTACTAAAATAGCAAACAGGATGCAATACATTACAGTCATCCTCCTGGAGTAACACTGCTCCGAAGATCTGGTGAAATCAGGGGCACAGAGAACAGGATAGTTAGAGAGAATGTATTTAGTATCACTGAAAGCCTCCTCACAATCGGAGGACCACTCAAACTTCACATCGTTTCGGAGAAGATCTGTTAAAGGTGCTGTTAACCTTGAACATTTTAAAATAACCCTCCTGTAGTATCCAATCATCCCTAAGTATCTTTGGATTTCTTTCTTATTGGTAGGTGTTGGGAAATTAGAAATTGACTCTACTTTAGCATGAGGGGGTGCAACCTGACCCTGTCCTACTATATACCCAAGATATTGGACAGTACTCTTAATGAAAGTGCACTTTTTTAAGTTCACTACAAGATTTGCTTCAGCAAGGTTAACAAAAAGCAGTATGATTTGTTTGAGATGTTCTTCCCATGTATGGGAAAAAAGAAGGATATCGTCTATGTACACCACACACCCAGGTACCCCTTCAGTCACCTGATTCATGAGGCGCTGAAAGGTAGCTAGAGCGTTTTTCAGGCCATTAAGGCATTACTTCACAGCAGAAGGCTTGATTGTTTACCACAAAACAAGAAATCTCCCTTGCTCTGGGTGTTAGAGGTACTTGCCAATATCCTTTCATAAGGTCAATTTTACTTATAAAACTGGCTGTGCCAATCTGGTCAATACAATCATCAATCCGTGGCAGTGGATAAGTATCATTCTTTGTTACGGCATTAACTTGTCTGTAGTCCATACAAAATCTATAACTCCCGTCTGACTTAGGCACAAGTGTGACCGGACTACTCAACTGGCTTAAGGCTCTAGTAATTATGGCATTGGACAACATGTAATCTAATTCAACTTGCAGAATACTCCTGCGCTGTGGTGAGACATGGTACGGGGATAATTTGATGGGTGCTGCATCCCCTACATCTATGTCATGCACGGCCAAAGAGGTGAGCCCTGGAGTATCACGGAACACACCTGGGAGACCGTGATAAAACATGGATTAGTTCTTTAGCTTTCTCTGAGGGAAGATGACATAATTTAGTTGGTAATTCCCCCCAGGCTACTGAATTATATTTAAAGTTGGATAGACCGCAAGACAAGTCAAAATCGATACCTTCAGGATCTGGGACAGTCTGCTGCGGGATCTGTGGGTAAGGACTACAAACCTCACCCTCACCAGGATGTCCACAGGTCCTTATTACTGCCACAGTAGGAGAATCTGGAGGAGAGGAGTCAGGGGACCTATGATAGGGTTTTAACATATTTATGTGAAATACTTGCTTAGGCTTCCTCCTGTCTGGGGTAGCCACTAAGTAGTCAGTAACACTCACCCTTTTTAGTACTTTATATGGTCCTCTACATTTTGCTGATAAAGGTTGGCCGAAAAGGGGAATGAGAACCAAGACCTCATCACTGGGCTGAAACTCTCTCACACAGGCTCTTTTATCGTACCATACTTTCATGGTATCTTTAGCTACTCTTAGATTTTGTGCTGCAAACTCGCACAAAGATCTCAGCCGGGTTTTGAACTCTGACACATGCCTGAGGAGATTTTGGTTCCCTTCCTGACCAAATAAGCTGTCCTGTAATAGCTGCAAAGGGCCACGTACCTGGTGACCGCAAACTAGTTCATTAGGTGAAAAACCCAGAGATTCAGTTGGAACCTCACGGGTGGCAAACAACAGAACAGGTACCCCCTTGTCCCAATCACCTCCAGTTTCCTCACAATATTTTCCTAACATAGACTTTAGAGTTTGATGGTATCGTTCGAGGACCCCTTGACTCTCTGGGTGGTAGGAGCTGGACTTCACATGGTCGATACCCAATTCCTTCAGGGATTGCTGAAATACATTGGAAGTGAAATTAGTACCTTGATCACTCTGCACCTAATGGGGGAAACCCATTCTGGTGAAGAATTTGAGCAGTTCCTTAACCCGTTGAGTACCAGCTAAATATTTATAAATGTACCACCCAGGACCGGCTGATTCTGATTTTTTTTTTTCCAGAAACAATAGCGAATGGGTTAGGAATGAAGGGAAAACCACGAAAAACCGATCAAAAAGCTCCAAAAATGGTCCTACGGAGCCCCCGAAAACGGATTTTACAAGAGTATAAAATTGAAGGCAATTTCCCCCATAAAACATGTTTTTGTGCGCTAACGCGCACGCGGTTGGACTTTGAGAGTTTTTTAACCATCGGCATGGGTGCGTGGGATACTTACACAGTTCCCATACAAATCTGAGCCCTCTAGGTGCCATAGGACCGGAGTAATTGGGACCGGAGTGACACTGACGTAGACGTCTGCGTCGCTGGGGTTTAGCGTTACATACATTGCCGACGCACTGTTTGCGTCGCTGGGGCTCAGTGGGTTAATAACTGTTTGAGCTGAAGTATTTCTTAAAGGTATAGCTTCTGGGTATCGAGTTGCCATGTCCATTATAGTTAACAAATTTGTATATGGTCCTCTACATTTTGCTGATAAAGGTTGGCCGAAAAGGGGAATGAGAACCAAGACCTCATCACTGGGCTGAAACTCTCTCACACGGGCTCTTTTATCGTACCATACTTTCATGGTATCTTTAGCTACTCTTAGATTTTGTGCTGCAAACTCGCACAAAGATCACAGCCGGGTTTTGAACTCTGACACATACCTGAGGAGATTTTGGTTCCCTTCCTGACCAACTAAGCTGTCCTGTAATAGCTGCAAAGGGCCACGTACCTGGTGACCGAAAACTAGTTCATTAGGTGAAAAACCCAGAGATTCAGTTGGAACCTCACGGGTGGCAAACAACAGAACAGGTACCCCCTTGTCCCAATCACCTCCAGTTTCCTCACAATATTTTCCTAACATAGACTTTAGAGTTTGATGGTATCGTTCGAGGACCCCTTGACTCTCTGGGTGGTAGGAGCTGGACTTCACATGGTCGATACCCAATTCCTTCAGGGATTGCTGAAATACATTGGAAGTGAAATTAGTACCTTGATCACTCTGCACCTAATGGGGGAAACCCATTCTGGTGAAGAATTTGAGCAGTTCCTTAACCCGTTGAGTACCAGCTAAATATTTATAAATGTACCACCCAGGACCGGCTGATTCTGATTTTTGTTTTTTCCAGAAACAATAGCGAATGGGTTAGGAATGAAGGGAAAACCACGAAAAACCGATCAAAAAGCTCAAAAAATGGTCCTACGGAGCCCCCGAAAACGGATTTTACAAGAGTATAAAATTGAAGGCAATTTCCCCCATAAAACATGTTTTTGCGTGCTCACACGCACGCGGTTGGACTTTGAGAGTTTTTAACCGTCGGCACTTACACAGTTCCCATACAAATCTGAGCCCTCTAGGTGCCATAGGACCGGAGTAATTGGGACCGGAGTGACACTGACGCAGACGTCTGCGTCGCTGGGGTTTAGCGTTACATACATTGCCGACGCACTGTTTGCGTCGCTGGGGCTCAGTGGGTTAATAACTGTTTGAGCTGAAGTATTTCTTAAAGGTATAGCTTCTGGGTATCGAGTTGCCATGTCCATTATAGTTAACAAATATATATGTCCCTGGGATGTCTTTGGCAATGGGCCAACGATATCCACTACCACCCGAGTGAAAGGGTTCTCGAACACTGGCAAGGGCACCAGAGGGTGTGCAGGCACCTTTTGATTAGGTTTACCTGTCATCTGGCAGGTGTGACACACTCTACAGAACTCCACTACATTTGCACGCATTCCTGGCCAGTGAAAGTGGGCTCTTATGCAATCTAAGGTTTTCCTCACACCTAGGTGCCCTGCTAAGGGTATACTATGGGCCATTTCTAGTATATCTCTACGGCAAGGTTTAGGAACTACTACCTGATGTACGTCCCATGCCCCGTCATCAATAGGTCTATGTGGCGGTCTCCACCTACGCCACAAAACTCCTTTCTTCATATAGAAGCATTCACCCTTCTCCTTTTCACTCACAGCAATGGCAGCTAACTCCTTACACTCCCTGTCATCTCGCTGCAACTCTACCAGGCAACTAGGACACTTAGGAGGGGTTTCATCATCATTCGGCTCAAGGTTAGCCATAAAGGTGTCAGACAGATCTACTTCAGTCTCCGCTTCAGGCACAGTTAGAGCATCATTCACTACTCTTACATCCCTGCTATCTACCTTCACAGGTGGTACAATTATATCCGAGAGAACTGCTACTTGTGCCATAGATCAAGTGACAGCACACACTGGGAAAACCTTTGGCATCTCCTTCTCGAGCTCACCGGTTAGTGGCTCGTCAACAGGGGAAAGTGACAAAATGGGGTCTGGTCGGACCCTCTTACCAGCCACATCATTCCCCAAAAGGAGTGTTACCCCAGGCACAGGGATGTCCTGAGGCCTACACAAAGCTATACAGGCTTCACCCTTCAGCAAATCACACTCAATCTCACCATTCACCAAGTTAGCAGAAAACTGACCTCCAACACCTCTCATTATTACTGATTCGCCAGTTGGGCATTCAGAATAAGGATTCACCATGAGGGTGCTAGTAGAACCAGTATCTCTTAAGATTTTTACCTCATGTACACAACCATATATTTTCACACATCCAGATGAAATAAAGGGACGGTAGCTATCCTGAACTGTTGGGGACACTAAGACAGGCTTAACCCTTGCGGGTTGTACCTCACACGCTACTACACCATTTCCTGTCTGATTTAAGTTAGTAGCTAGGTACTCCTTCTGTCGGGAGTCCTGCATCAAAAGCACATTTGGGTGGTTTTGGTTATTTGGGGAGGCAGTTACTGCGGCTACTGTCGGCCCCGATCTCTCGGCTCTCTCCTTAGCCCAACACTGATAAGCTAAGTGGCCTCTCTTGCCACAATAGTTACACACTTTCGGGGATACATTCCCCTTGTAAGCATTATTATTATTGGTTTGGGCCCCACCTCTGTTACCATTACCAGGAGTCACATTCTTAGTTGGGGGAGCATTTTTAGTTTGGCTTACGTGGGGTGACATTACAGGCTTTTGCGAGTGACTAGATTTATCAGATTTGTGATTGGAGAACTTATTATTATCATAGGGCTTTTTCCCACGAAATTTGTTGTTTAGTACATAAGTATCAGCCATGTCTGCAGCTTCGGTAAGAGTTTCTACCTTTTTCCCTCTCAAATGATAGGCTACTGATGATTCTACCTTCCATAGGAAGTTCTCAAGCAAGATTAACTCTTTCAGACCCTTAAACTCAGTGACATTCTTACTTGTTAGCCAGTTATTTAAAGCTTTGTTCATGATCCTGGCAAACACCGTATGAGTTTCCTAAATTTTTGTATGAGTCTTTCTGAAAGTCTGTCTATATGCTTCAGGCAGCAGTTTGTAGGTTTTAAGAATGGCTGCTTTGAGACGGTCATAGTCTTGCCGAACCTCAGACTCTACTGATATGTAAGTTTCCCGACCTTGTCCTGTCAACACCGTTTGCAACATAAATGACCACCGATCTCTTGTCCACCCCATACCTGTAGCAACCTCCTCGAATAACACAAAAAAGTTCTGAACATTGTCCTCTGTGAATGGGGGAAATACACTAGTCATGGTTAATCCCGGAGGGGGAGCAAGCACATTGGTTTTGGACTCTGGTTGAGCAGCTAATTGGGCCATGCGAAATTGATGATCTAGCTGAGCGTCTGCCTGGGCAGCATTTAATCTGGCTAATTCTAAATATTGCTCAGGGGTAAATCCCTGTGGCAAATGATCACCAAACCGCATCTGTATCCCATTACCGAGTCCTCCACCAGCCGCTCCATTTGGCTCACCGCCCTCGGCTCCGTCATGCTCACCGCCCTCGTCTCCGTTATGCTCACCGCCCTCGTGAATCCCAAATAATTCTGACTTTATGATCTGTGCTAGATCTGTGCTTCAGGTTTTGACATGTCCGAGACAGTTAGCTCAAGATACGAGGCTAGTACTATTAATTCTTCCTTGGACAAGTGATCGATGTCATCAGCAACGGGTGACGATTCTATGAAATTCTTAACATCTTCCGTATTAATAATTTCAGGCATGATTATGATATGATATAAACTTAGTGAAACTTATACAAAACATTCCTGGCAAGGTCGCCAGTTAATGTTACGTATCTTGATTTAGAAGTGGTTAACTAAATAAATAAAGACAGAACAGTTAATATGTAAGTGTAGCAAAACAGCTGAAGGCCAAAAGAACGTAAAATATTAAAGTTAGTTCTGTTGTCACTTGCTTTCCATCAGTTGTTGGGACAGTTATCCTTTATACTCTGATACACTTCAATTATATTTAATCAGTAAACTATTTAAAGTTACATTGAATGTTTTAATATGAAAGAGGCTATTAATTACGAATACAAAAGTTCGGTATGTAAGCAAAGTTTTAAGACACTAGAACATCTCAATTAATCTTGATTATCAGCAAAGTATTAAGATCTTTTATATATAATTAATTTAAGTTTGTTAACCCTCTAAAGATTGTTTTACTATTTATATTATCTCTTTATTCTTAGTTAATTATTATTATTCTCCTTTAGTATTTCATCTTATTTATTCTTATTACTCAAAGACATTTGACTAAATAAAAATGGTAAGGAAATATTATAAAGTCACATATAAAAGGGAATTATATTTATAAACGAAAATAAGGTATTTTACAATTAATCAAAATAATAAGCAATGAAAGTTATGATAGAGTTTCAGGATCGTCTTGCATACGTTCTGATTTCACTAAAGTACAAATTAAAGAATAATAGTCAGGTAAGTATTTAACTTATACAAGGCTTGATCCTTAATTATGAATGACAATAGCTTTACATCAAGTTAGTTAATCGTTAATATGTAAAGTAGAATATTCAATCACAAATCATCTCTGAATCAAACATTAATTCTAATCACCAAAATTAAACAGTAATTCAAAATATATATCTCTCCAATTAAATTAAACATATAGATTCTCCAATCCAACCTATATGATTTCTCCAACTAAATTAAACATATATGATTTCTCCAAGTAAATTAAACATATATGATTTCTCCAAGTAAATTAACACACAAAGAGTAGGTGGTAGGGTATTTTACACTGTGCCGCCCAGTGTTTTTTTTTAACCCTAAGTAGGGTTGATTCCGTGATCATTTTCATGCATAAACAAGACCCAGAGCGTAAAACAAGTATCTATCCCTGAATGGGCGTAAACAGAGCTTTCCAATGACACCCGAACCATCCTTGTACAACCACTGGTTCTCTTGCAACGATCATGCAACACGAGTGCAAAAAACCTAAAATAAGGTAATTTCCGTACATAATTCCCTGTGTAGCGAGTGAGAGAGGGGGAAGGAAGGTGGTATACAGTTCATTACGTCCACGGTGGTCGTGGGGAGCGGTCATAAGGTTACTACGCTCATCCCACCGCTCAGCTCTCTCTCTCAGCAACATTACGTGCTGAAAATGGCACTCGACATATGTGGTGCACCGCCACATAGTCCACATTTATTTAACTCGACAGATGTCGTGCGCCGTTGGTTAAGGGTTAAACAGTAAAGTAAAATGATTTCTCCAATCACAAAATCTTAAAGCAAATGAGTGTATGTTTTCGACATACCTCTGGTTAATTAATAGTCACAAATAATCCCTAACTAATGTGTAAGAGGTCACTATGGGACACAACTTAACACATAATAATATACAATCCTTTGAAGTCTGTCTCGTCTCCCCACCACACTGCTCAATTCCCCAGCTAGAAATGCACTCCTTTTAACTATCAAATCTCCGGCTTATATATAATTTCTCGGACCAAGCTATCCAATCAGAAGGCAGGAAACAGGTGCCGAAACCAATAAAACAGGCTGCTGGTGTCAGCCATTCACAGACGAGAAGCAGGTGAACTAGGCCCCGTGAGTGGTTGGGGCAGTAGGGAGAAGGGGGCTGGTTCCGCCTCGTTCAGTTGTTTCCCCCCAAACTTGGCTGGTTTCTCTCTCTCTCTCTCTCTCTCTCTCTCTCTCTCGTTCTCTCTCTCTCTCTCTCTATCTCTCTCTCTCTGGTCACGTAAGCAAGGTGAGTTGTTGCCACGAGGCAAATGTAAAGTCACGTTCAACAGGTTGGTCTGGCCACATGACATCCGGTAGGTACGGATGATACAATATATATATATATATACTTATATTTATATATTTATATATTACTTTATCTGTGTGTACAATAGAATTTTTTCTGAATTTATTACTTGAAGATAACCTGACTTTCTTGTTTTGTTTTTTCAATGTCAAGCCAGGAGCCATTTCCCTTCTCATTGGAAAGGGTTGTGGCCCTACCAGGTAAGTAAAATTGACAACCTTCATGACTGACATGTGTTCTATGAACATTATGCAATTATTGGCAAGGGAAATTATATAAAAGTGTTGTATATTGTGGCAAAGATATACATCTGTATAAACATTCTCATATATTTACATAACAATAACAATGCATGGAAACAATTGAGCATAGCTCCCGAACCAATTATGCTATATTATTTTGGTTTTCACCATTAGCAAGAGCATAATTTTCCGATTACGGTGATATATACAGTTATATACGTATCCGAGCAAATAAAGCAACGCCGAGGTGGGGAACAGCTCGGAACCCAGCTAGCGTTGGCGGAACGGAGACGAGTGAAGCGTAAATATTCGCATTTTGGCTCTTCATTTCAAATATTCATAGAGCAAAAAGTATTTGTCGTAGGAACTTCTATTTTTTGTTATTCTCTTCAACATTATCTGCCGTATTCATACAGCCTAAATTGAAAACCATAGACATCGTAACAACGAAATAATTCGAAAATGTTATAAACCATATCATGCAAAGTCATACTTTTTTTGTTTTCGGTCACTGCTTGAGAACTATTAAAGATGGACAATTTCTGTTTTCAGATTTGGAAAGAGCAGAAAAAATACTATTATTTGAGCAAATAAACATATATGGTCATCACTCACAATTTCGAGATAGGACGGTGTGAAGACAATTGCCCGGGAAAAACTTTTATTCCGGAGTCGTTTACACTTTCATATTGCGATTTTTTTACATTTGTTTTTGTTTATAATGTAGTATAGTTATTCTTCTTTCCATTGACATATGATACATCACAATAAACAGCATTTTGGTGGATGAAAATACAGAAAAACACAAGGCTTCGAAAACTCGCCCGGCCGGAATATTTCAGGGCAAATTAGAGAAGGTCTTACCATTTTCAATTAAAATATATTGCCAAGGCGAGAGGGTTAAGTAAATAATTATATCATATATAGGTAAGCTCAATAAAGCCTTGGAAAACAATAACTTTGTTCAAGGAAAAGAGTTCCTTAATTCTTAATTTGAGCGGAATGCTTGGTGTCGTGTGCACAACAAAATAAAGAAGTGCAGGATGCGCATCGAAGTATTTTATATGTCATACTCCTTCATGGGGGTCTAGAATGAGGATCTACTTGTGTATCATTGCTAGTAGGATTAATGTTGACAATGATTCTTAAAACATATCATTGTAAGTTATCTATTAATATAGTATTTACGTAGGCGTCCTTCTCAGAATGTGTTGATATTCCTGAGGAGCTAGCGAGTGAGCCGCCAGCTTCCGGCGCGTGTTAGGGAACACCAGCGCCACTCGGCGTGGTGTCTACTTTGGTACTATCTGATATGCATATAAACTTATGAGAAAGAAGAGCATGTGATTTGTATAATTAGAAGAGATAATCAGAGGATAAACAGAAGGCATATATATATATATATGCCTGTAGAAAACGATGTCCCAAAGATCTATTGAGGTACTACTTCATATTAATATTGCATAGTCAGGTTTAACAAAACATCATAACATATTAATTTCATACTGGTTGATTATATTCTTAATATTAATAACACATCTTATTATTGATCATACATGACATATCTTATTATTCATTATACATGGTACATAACAGTATAGAGAGTAGGAAAAAAGGAAAACATATACAGTATAGTGTCTTAGGTTCTCTCAAAAGGGTTGACGGAAAACTATCTTCTTTTTAGGGGACGTGGTGTGGCGAATCGTCTTGCCTGGCGTGGGTGGATATTCCTTCTTCTGTGTGTCCTTCTTCAGCATAGCGATTCGTCTGTTCCTGAGCTTCGCTGCTGCTGCAGATCCTTGTGGTGTTGTGGTGGATGTTGGTGTCTCTGTCCTTGTCCTTTCCTTCTTCGGTTCTTCTTGTTCCTTTCTCTTGCTCGGTCTTACTTCTTCTTCCACTCCTTCGGTCTCTCCTGTCTGAGGGTCTTTCCTTTTCCGGGGTATTTTAGCTACTATTGGCCCCCAGCAATCAACAGGTTCGAATTATCTCACTTAACCCTTTTTACTACCACAGCTACTTCTTAAGCTGCACAAAGTCTTTTAAATATAGATACCACAAAATTAAAAAGACGTCGCCAGTACAGAAGGAATTAACCCTCTCCGACATATGACGCGATTTTGAGCCTATTAGGGATACAATATAATCACGAAGATGTCACAGGAATGCTTACAGGAAGTACGGTAAGTACTCTATGGAATTTTAGTTATATTACAGTAAATGCCTACAGTATGTATATTATATATATTATATATATATTATATAATTATATATAACATCCCCAAGGTCCCGAGCAAGCCCAAGGCCCATAATTGAGTATTTATATTATTATATTTATTTTATTTTATTCATATATTTATTTATTTTATTTATTATTTTATTTTTTATTTTTTATTTTTTATTTCATTTTATTTATTTATTTTATTCATTTTATATATATATACCGTATATATATATATATATATATATATATATATATAGGCTATATACAGTATATATATACAGTATACTGTATATACATATATATATATATATATATATATATATATATATATACTGTATATATGTATGAGTGATGTGGGTTAGCTATGTCATGTTATTATGTTAGATTAGGATATGTTTGGCTAAATTAATTGAGGATGGGTTATTCCAAATAACTCTCGTAGAGTTCTTGTATTAATTATGTTCTTGTGATCACATTGAGAGGTGAATTTATCAATCCTGCAGAATGAATACAAAAACATGTTTCGCTTTACTTACGCTTTGCTTCAACCAGAAGACCTTGATTTTTGTTAACCCAGAAAATGCTATAGGCCTCAAATGAGGCTCTCTTGAAGGACGTCGATAAGTTTCACAGAAGCGTGATTGTCTAATGCGTTAAAAAATTACGAAAAACATGGGATATGTATGGAAATTTGGTGACAATTAGGATAAAATTTCAACTCACGATATCCAACAGAATAATATGCTCCCACATCACATGCCAAACCATTACTCCTCCTGGATCACCGTGGAGGCAATGGCAGCGCTCAGGAACCATTCATCAACCCCAAATATATCTTATATCCTATGTAAAAATATGAGAGAGGAGGAGGTACACGATCAGAGCGAGCAAACACAATGTACAAGCAGTGGAGGAGGAGGGGAGGGAAGAGAAGGATGCACACATTTCTAATCCCTCCAACTTCTCACTCTCAGCCCCAATGTTGTTTATCTGACTCTATTCTTTGCAAAGACATTTTCTACACCTACTTTTTGGTTCCTAATTCTTCACATGTGGCTAGAACTTCAAGGCTACACACATCTGGCTCAATTATATTGCTTTATAGGGGAGATATAAGGGCTATTACGACAATCCTCTCCTCCCTTCTTTCTCCATCTTCCATTATCTGCACTCTCGCTAGTTGCCTATGCGTGCCAGCTACTTCAACTTCTGACCACTACCATGCCATAAACAAATAATTTTTGAAAAAATATGTAATAGTTTGGATGTGGGAATGCATTTCCAACCCATGATGTCTTTTCATTGTGGTTTGCAGGAGTCACATGTGAGGCAGGAATTACGCACCAGGGATGGGTTAATTCAATCTCCCTAATTTGCTTCCTGCCCCTGCCCTTCATCCCCTTCTAGCACTAAGCATAAATAACACAGGGAGTATTTAACCACGCCCAGCTAATTACGCCTGATCAATTACCTACTGCCATATTATGCTAAAAGAAAATCTGATAGATAAGTGATAAGTGATAAGGCAGACATACCGACATGTAACCAGGTAGGTAGACTAACAAGGTTCAGTGCACACGATAATTATATTTGGAAGTATATATATATATATATATATATATATATATATATATATATATATATATATATATGAGGAAAAGAATGACGAGGGACGTAACAACCAACATCTTTATTACACACATTTTCAAACGTTTCGACATATAGTGTATGCCATCATCAGTGACCTAAAAGTGAACAAAAACGAAAACATTAATTTATTGAGGGATATAAAGTCTGTACATTTAAATCTGAGTAATGCTAAAACCTAAAACTAAATAAAATAAAAGGTATAGATACTAAACATTTAAATTTGAAAACATATGGGGGATTAGGCAACACTTAAGGGGAAAGCAGAAGTCGAAATATTGAGTTTAGGTTGAATTTTCTTAATGTGAAGGGATTCCAAAATTCTCAAGTTTATAGAAGAGCAACTATCAATGATTTTAAAGTTGTCCTTGTTTAGCGGAATTTTACATACCTTAGTGCAATGGTCCCTCACAGCAGAGTGAGGAGGGTTTGTGAATGGTTGACCCGTCCTGTAAGACTGACCTAAATGCTCATCAACTCGAGTCTTAAGTGAGCGAACAGTGCTGCCCACATATCCCGCTTGGCAACTGGGACAATTAAAACTATAAACAATTGACGAGCGTAGGTTGTCTGGCAGGCGGTCTTTAAAATGAAAAAATGAACCAATTGTGAACTTATTAACAGGTATGAATTTAAAGATCTTGTCTGGGTAAAATTTAAGTAAGGTAATCTCAAGAGACGTTATTATTTTCTTGGTCCAATCACCTAGATAAGGAATGCAAAAATAAATAACCTCCTTACTTGCTGTGGGAATAGAAATTTTGGGTTGGAATTTCTTGTTTAGGAATCTGCCTAGTTGTTTATCAAAGAATGATCCAGTATATCCATTATTACTAAAATACTTCCTCAAAAAGTTAACTTCATTATGGAACATAAAATAATTAGATGAGAGGCTAAACTCTCGATGGAGGAGAGTCTTGATGCTATTTAGTTTAAAATTTAAATGACAGAAACTGAAAAAACTAGTGCCTAAACCCGAGAAGGTTGGTTTCCTAAAAATCGAGAGAGTTAAACCGCCATTCTTCTTGTTAATTGAAAGGTCTAAAAAGGGGAGTTTGGAATCATTTTCTTCTTCCATGGTAAAAGAAATGTTATTATGTTGTGAATTAAGGTACTCTAAAAACTTAACAGCGTGACCTTTCTCCTGGAAAAATACTAGCGTATCATCGACATAGCGACGATAGAGAAGTGGTTTGAAGGCAATGGGACAGTTGTTAATCCAGTTTTGTTCATGGAAGCATAAGAACACATTAGCAAGAGTGGGGCCCAGGGGAGATCCCATGGCTACGCCATCGATCTGTTTGTATAGATCACCATTAAATAGGAACATGTTATCTTTAACACAGACTGATATTAAATTCTTAAAAACTCTCTTTGTTAATCCTATACACTTATTGACTCCCGAAAAAGCTAAATTTGCACATATATCAATTGTTTCATTGAGTGGGATATTCGTAAAAAGTGACTTGACATCATAACTAACCATAAAACATGACTCAGGTAATTTATAATCTGACAAATATTGAGCTAGATCGTACGAATTCTGAACAGTATAGTCATTGGTTGTGAAAGGACTCAGGATAGGTACTAAGAATGTTGACAATTTATATGAGGCTGTATTATATGCTGCCATGATCAGTCTAAGGGGGATCGAAGCTTTATGGATCTTGGGGAGACCATACAAGATTGCAGGGGATGAACCAGTATGCTTAAGGGATCGGGATTCAACGAGATCAATGGCGTTCAGGGAAACTAAATTGTTCACAAAGCGTGACACTTTATCCTCTATTTTAGTCGTTAATTTGTGGATATCTGAATATATTAGCTTGGTGAATTTAGAGGCGTCTTGTATAATATCCTTCATCTTCGAAATGTAGTCTAATTTATTAAGCAAAACTACGCCTCTCCCTTTGTCAGGTTTGCAGATGACCAGGTCCTTTCTACCACCAAGTGACTTTAGCAGCTTCAGATCAGAGCGAGATATACTAGGGGAAAACACTTTGTAAGACTTGAAACCATGAAAATGCTACCTAGCAATATTCTGAATGCCTTGTACAACGTCACCAAACTTATAGCTATGGGGTAGTTTAAACTGTTTTAAGCGTGTAACTGTACTCTCAAAGTCCAAAAAATACTTGTAGAAGGAAGGTTTGTAAACAGGCAAGCCAAAATCTAAGCCGAAACTAAGTAGAAATTTTTCCCTATAAGACAAAATAGCGCTTGAATAATTAAATACAACTTTATCTGGATCACAAGAAGACAGGGCATGTTTACCACCAATCTTATAAAGTTTTCTCTCATGAATTGTGCATACATTTTTCTTAAATACATCAAGTTTACTCCTTATGAATTTTTCTAGGCAAATGAAATCCAAACGAGACACTAATGATCGAAGTAGTTCTTTGCAGAGAGACCAATTTAATTTTGCTTCGTGTATTTCCTTTTCTTTGGTACGAGTCTCTAGGTTCAGTAATGTTTTCTTTGGTACGAGTCTCTAGGTTCAGTAATGTTTTCTGCCATGCTTTGTACTGTTCAGTTGAATGCAATGATTTACGATATAGTTTGAATTTCAAAAACTTGGGAATTACTTCATATACTTTGCAACAATTAGGGAATTGTAGATCTAGTTCTTTCTTTGCGAGTTTCTTAGATGCATGTTCGGCCTTTCTGAACCCCTGGAGTGCCGGGTATCCATATCGTCGTCGTAAGGTATCGGAAATGGGAGCGTTCCTGGGGAATCTCAACTTCAGGAGGAAAAGAATGACGAGGGACGTAACATCGAGCGTTTTAGCCTCTCATCTAATTATTTTATGTTCCATAATGAAGTTAACTTTTTGAGGAAGTATTTTAGTAATAATGGATATACTGGATCATTCTTTGATAAACAACTAGGCAGATTCCTAAACAAGAAATTTCAACCCAAAATGTCTATTCCCACAGCAAGTAAGGAGGTTATTTATTTTTGCATTCCTTATCTAGGTGATTGGACCAAGAAAATAATAACGTCTCTTGAGATTACCTTACTTAAATTTTACCCAGACAAGATCTTTAAATTCATACCTGTTAATAAGTTCACAATTGGTTAATTTTTTCATTTTAAAGACCGCCTGCCAGACAACCTACGCTCGTCAATTGTTTATAGTTTTAATTGTCCCAGTTGCCAAGCAGGATATGTGGGCAGCACTGTTCGCTCACTTAAGACTCGAGTTGATGAGCATTTAGGTCAGTCTTACAGGACGGGTCAACCATTCACAAACCCTCCTCACTCTGCTGTGAGGGACCATTGCACTAAGGTATGTAAAATTCCGCTAAACAAGGACAACTTTAAAATTATTGATAGTTGCTCTTCTATAAACTTGAGAATTTTGGAATCCCTTCACATTAAGAAAATTCAACCTAAACTCAATATTTCGACTTCTGCTTTCCCCTTAAGTGTTGCCTAATCCCCCATATGTTTTCAAATTTAAATGTTTAGTATCTATACCTTTTATTTTATTTAGTTTTAGGTTTTAGCATTACTCAGATTTAAATTTACAGACTTTATATCCCTCAATAAATTAATGTTTTCGTTTTTGTTCACTTTTAGGTCACTGATGATGGCATACACTATATGTCGAAACGTTTGAAAATGTGTGTAATAAAGATGTTGGTTGTTACGTCCCTCGTCATTCTTTTCCTCCTGAAGTTGAGATTCCCCAGGAACGCTCCCATTTCCGATATATATATATATATATACTGTATATACATATATATATATATATATATATATATATATATATATATACTGTGCACTGAACCTTGTCAGTCAACCTACCTGGTTATATTAAGTATATCTCCCAATAATAATCAGTGTTCCTCGAGCTCTCTCGGTGTTTACCACCCCCACTTCATAGAGCACATAGCACCCATCTTGCAACACAATCCCACCCCTACTCTGTGTAACTCTCCAACCCAAGAGTGAAACGTTATTCTCAATCTTTCTTCTATTCAACAGCTGAGCTCTGGAACTCTCTCCCGGAATCAGTCTTTCACTCTTCCTATGACTTAAATTGCTTCAAACTCCATGTTTCCTGGCATTTTGGCTCGAACGTCTCATGATTTTGGCCCTGTCACTCTTTAAACTTTGGGGGAGGCACTCGCCACAGGCAGTTCTGCCTTTTGTCTCCCTCAATCACATAGGAAAAATAATAAAAATATACGTGAACTAATATATACTGTATAGCATATACTGCTTATGAAGATAAATACCAAAGCGTACAGGAACAATGCAATGCTTATTTGTGACGTTTCAACACAGTCATGTGTCATTTTTAAGCCTAGAAATAAACATAAAAACATAATTACTAAGCTAAAAAGTGTACAATATTTATTTGATTGTGTATGAAGAAGACAAGAGGCAAAAGCTGTTTGTAACAAGTGTCTACCTCAAATTTGACAGTGACAGGGAGCCAAAATCAAGGTACATTAGAGTAAAACAATCTGGAAACATGGAGCTTGAAGCAGTTTAAGTCAAAGGATGGGGGAAAGACAGACTGAGGGAGAGACTTCCAAAACTTACTTGTTAAGTATTAGAATGACTAGGAAAATGTATTTACTCTTGGGTTAGAGAGTTGGACAGAATAGGGGTTGGGAGTGTGTTGAAAGATGGGTACCCCCCACTCTCTGTAGGGGAGGAGGTGTACACTGAGAAAACTCTGAAGAACGCTGATTATTATAGTAGCGGTAGAAGAGTGAGCGAGGTGCAATACCGCGGCGTATGGAGAGAGATTGTAGGGAATTAGTAAGAGGAAGTGAGCTGATGAGACGAAATGCTTTCAACTATACCCTTTCAAAAAGTGCGGTATGGATTGAAACTCCCACATGTGTGAACAATACTTGATACATTAGTGCACTGTACACTGGTACAGAGCAAGAAGCTGTGCGGGAGTGAAGAATCCACAGAGACGGTTGAGCACACCTAACATCTGGGAAGCTGTTTTAGCAAGTGCGGTAATATGATCATTCCAAGAGTTAAGATGAAGGGTTGATTTGTGTATTGTTGAAGAGTAAATGATAGTCAGGTGGAAGAATGTGACAGATAGATATTATGTAGAAATTGGGTATTGGAAGCATTGAAAGTAACAAAATGTTCTCTGCCCCAATCAGAAATAGTTGATAGATCAGAAGATATGTATGCTATGGCTTCATCACATGAGTTTTAGAGAGATTGCATGGTGGGTTATTGTGGAAAACTAGTTGAATATTGTAGGGTAGAGTCATCAGCATAGGAGTAGATAGGATGAGAGATACAGTTGAGAAGATTATTAATGAATATTAGAAAGAGAACTGGAGACAGGACAGAACCCTGAGGAACACCGAAGTTGATAGGTTGAGGATGAGAACGATGGCCGTCCACAACTGCAACTATTGATTATGTCAATCAGTCACGAGAAATGAAAAAGAGGTGTCAGGAGAAGAATACATATAACAGTTTGCCCACAGAAAGCAAGCACAAGCATTCAGAAGCACCAATCACTCATCAGCCCCCGAATTCAATGGCTTCACCTCAGATATTATACTTCCGGACAAGGTCTCTTCACATCAACATCTGGGATAAAGACCTTCTAGGTTTGTCATTTAAAAGGGTCCAGAGACCCTCATGTACTCTCTCTAACAAACTTCCTCCATTCATTCCTGTCATTTGCTAATTCCTTTGCTTCAACCATTCCCTATTAACGCTTTTACACACATTCTGACACCATATCATACTATCTTCTTCTCGGCTTTCCACGCATTCTTCTTCCTTCCACTTCACTGGCATAGATCCTTTTAACTATTCTTTCTTCAGGCATTCTTGTCGTGTGACCATACCATCTGAGAACACTTTCTTCAACCTTTTTGCTCTACCGACTTCGTAACTCCACATGCCTCCCTTATCTTCACACTTCTTACTTTGTCTATTCTTCGAACTCCACACACATTTCTTAGTACTGTATATCCATTTCAACTGCTCAGCACACTATAGCATACCAGACTTTCATATCCATACATCAACACACCCTCATGAAATCCTCTCACTGCTTCCATACTCAAGTTTCTGCTCCTAAACAAGACTTTCATTGCTCCAGCTACCTTTCTTCCTTGTGTTACTCTGTTTTATACTTCTCCTGTACATTTTCCCCTTTTCTCAATCATGGCTCCCAGACACATAAATTCTTCTACTAGTTCAAGCTGTTCTCCATTAATCCTTACATTACACAGTGACAATGTCTCCTTATGTTTCTACTACAATTACTTTGCCTTTATTAACATTTACTTTCAGACCTCGTGTTTCACAAACTTTCACAAATATCTCCACCATCTGGCACAGGTTATTCTCGCCCTCGGCATAGAACACTGGGTCATCTGCATACAACACATTAGTGACAATCATTCTGTTCCCACCACTCACCATCTCTATTCCCTCTCTTCTTGTTCTGTCCTATACTTCTCTCATTGCTCCATCCATGTAGATATTAAACAACCAGGGCAACATCACACATACCTGTCTCACTCCAACCTGCACACTAAGCCACTCACTTAATGTGCCATTCATTCCTACACATTGAATTACTACTATTGAATATGTAAAACTTAAAACAGGTAAAACAACTAAGCTAGTCAAAATAGATGAAAGTGTGATGATCAAAACTAAAGCCCTTACAAAATGTAGAAAACGAGACAATCAATGATATATGACGTTATTTATTAAATATTGAACGTGTAAGTGTTTGACAAGAAGATCAGACAAAGCAATATATATAATAAAATGGTTACTGATTAATATTTATTGCATTGATTCTAAAATGAAATTACAGTTTGTATAAGGAAAATTATGCATATCCGACCTGATATTTAAAACAAAATAAAGTTATAGAAGAGTCATGGGTGCCTAGAGACGGGCGGTTGTTATGAATAATATAGAATACAACTGAGTATACATTTGAGGGCTTCAAAACACCCGGATGCGATCTTTTATCCTGAAAAAGTTGAATGATTGTCAATTGTAGTTTGAAAACTATCTTTAATATAATGTATATATGGTAAAATTCTGACATTAATTTACGAAGTTTGTGTCTTAGTGAGGCTTTGTTGTCCGAGATAGTGACAGGAAAAATACAGGGGGCCTTTGTTGACATTGGGTAAAGGAGAATGTAATTTCCAAAGGTGGTTGTCGATAGTTATCAATGAGTAGTTGAGGGAAGCCATTTCAATTTATGAAGTAAATATAAAAATACTTACTTCAAAAAATGAAAATCTTGATGCATGGAGAGACAGTTGGAGAAAATTGTATTGGCTTAGGCAAAACTATAAACAACAAGGAAAGTCAATAGAAGTAATAAAAGTATTAGATAATACTATTTAATACCGGCCACTTTCGTAAATAAAATAGACATTAACAATTCGCTAAAAAATTTCTTTCCACGAATATGAATTCGCACGAATGCGCCTGCGCTCGAATATGAATTCACTTGAAGTGTCCAGATACCCTAATAACAATGGCACGTGATCGCAGGAGTGGAATGCTAGAAAACGTTTTTGTCATTGTACAGTTCTCAACATTTATAAGGTTACACCAATTCGGTTCATTGAACCTTTCTAGCCAGCTTCGAAACGTTAGGGCTATAACATATCATTGCATTGTCTCGTTTGCGTTTGATCTTGCTGTACCTTGTACAAATTAATGGTTTAATATGTTCCGGACACTGTTTAACCCCTTCGACCCCAGGGACACACGTTATGCGTCGCCTATGTATAACCCACAGTATCAGCGACGCAACGGTTGCGTTCGCCTTAATTACTCTTGTCCTATGGCACCTAGAGGGTTCAAATTTGTATGGGAACTACTTTAGGATCCCATGGAACAATAATGATGGTTGGCAACCCACCAAGTCCAGCTGCGTGCGTGTGGGCATGTGCAGGAGTGATGTGCCAGTATATTGCGTACCCATCATCCCATGTTAATTGTGACTTTCCCCCGTCCCCCAGGACCCCCAAATCACTAAGGTGAGCAGTTTTATGTTGTTTTTCATTCATTACTAACCCATCCCATGTGTTTTCAGGAAAAACAAAATTGACAAGTGACTGTTCGTGGAGTGTACTTTTTTAATAAATCGCTTGGGGTCCAGGGGGTTAAAGGGCTTTTTAACGGATACCCGATTTTGGCCAAGACAATGAATCTCAGCACTAGGGGGATTACGGACACGATATTTATTATATTACTGTGAGATGATCATGAAAGACGGCGTAAGGACGGTAAATCGACGATCACTGACGACAGGGATATGATTGCATAACAACTGTCACGACAGTGGGGTAAGACCTGGGAAGACGGACCCACGACGACAAACAACAGTACTAGAACTGTGGTGCAACTGTGATACAACAGCGGCAAGACAAGCACGACTACACAATCACCACCACCACTGTACCTACCACAACTACCAACCACCTACCTGGTCAACCTTTCTACAACGAGGTAATGGTATTGAAGGGGTAAAGTAGTGATACACAGTTAAGGCCTAGTATGTACTGTTTTGTTTTTTATTATTATTTATTATTATTATTTATTTATTTATTTATTTTTTATTTATTTTTTGGTGGGGTGGAAGTTTATAATTATACGAAGCCTGGTTGACCCTTTTAATAGCCACTTTCACACATGGGAAGACTGTGCTTTATAGTCTATTCATTATAAGTAGGCCAAAATCGTGACAAATAACTTCTTGTAACTCAAAATGAGCAAGAGCAAATGAGCTGTAAATCTCCACATCTATTCCATGGCTGACCCTTCTCAAATGGTAGAAATAGTAGCTCATTTGCTTAAGTTGTTTGTGAGTAATAGATGATAATATTTAAGAGTTTTGGCCTACTTATTTTCAACAGGTTATAGTAACATCACCAGTTTACTAAGCTTATGGCTGTTTAAAATACTGTATTATGTTGGTAATTGTGACCATGAAAATATACATCATGCTATATATCTAACAGTATATTATCAGGCAAATATATAATTGCCTGGATAATTGTACAACATGTTGTATTTTTTTACTTTATATGTATTTTTGTATGTTCAGTCTCAGTTTCAACAACTTACAGGGCAGACAGGGCTCTTTAGCCATGGTAGGCAACCTGTCTAGGGGATAGAAAACCCTGATTACAAAAACTCAAGCAGGCAAGAGTCGTAATCATTGGGCAGCAACTAGCCTAGGAGAAGGGAAACTCTGCTCATAATCCCATAGCATGATCATAAAGGCCGAGACCTCTGAGGAGTACTCCCTTGCTGAGGTGAAGAGACTCGAGTATCCCCATGATAAGCGATGCTAAACTAGCTCGGGTCCAATCATGCTAGGCAGGTTCACTGTTAAGGATCCGACTAAAAGTGTTCCAGCTCACCAACATGTCCTAAGCCAGCGTAGTGAGTCCCATGGCTTAGTCCAACCAAAACAACCACTGTGACAAGCACAACAAACCAATGGCCCTCAATTCCCAGTAGCTCTGAAGCAACTTACCACAGAGGCGGTCAGACCTGCTCCAGAGCAGGGGATGCTAAGAATCTCTGGAGACAAACAGGCCACATTTGGAATTTGACCCTTGGAACATACAATGTCTGAACCCTAACCACTGAAGTAAGCTTGGCTATCCTCCTTGAGGAATTGAGAAGCGTTGAATTGGATATCGTAGGTTTAGAGAAGTTAGAAGAATAGGTGAGGCATTCATCGGATTGCCTGACAGTTATGTGTTATGTTACAAAAGATAAGAAGAGAGGAAAGGATATGGAGTTGGATTTTTTATAAACATACAACTAGCTGGTAATGTTGAAGAATTTGTTACTGTCAATGAGAGAGTTGCAGGAATAATGTTTACGCTCATAAATGTTATAAAGAAAAAATAATCCAAATATTACGAACTAACGGCAATAAATGATGATGAAGATTGAAAAGTGTTATGAAGATGTAGAAAATGCTACTCACATTGGTGATCAGAGAATTTAATGCCAAAGTAGGCCAGAAAAAATAGGTGAAACAGTTATAGGTGACTTTCGAATAGGTAACCAAAATGACAGAGGAGTCACTCTTGTAGAATTTGCAGGACGATACCGGCATAAGATCATGAATAAATGTTTCCAAAAGAAAGCTAGCAGGAATTGGACATGGAAAGGCCCTAATGGAATAACCAAGATTGAAATCGACTTTATCCTTAATGACAAACCAGATTTTGTGAAAGATGTAGCAGTACTAAACAAAGTGAATGTCGGAAGCCACCACAGCATGGTGAGATGTCGAGTAGGGTTAAATTTCAAGAAAGAATGCAAATATGCTACTTAGAAGTAAAGTACCAAACCAAAGATATGCACACTTAAAAAAAAAGAATTAAAAGTTTGTATTCAGAATAGATATTCGCAGTTGGCAGACTTAGAGTAAACAGTAGAAGAAATTTATGAAATCTTTAACAGAAGCATCTTTATGTGTGGCAAGAAAAGCAGGTAAGGGCACTTGTAGTAAACTTTCAGAAACAATAATGGCTCCTCTGAAGATAAGAAGGAATATGACAATTATAACAGCCAGAGACAAGATTGAAGCAGCAGAACTAACTACGATCATCAACATGAAAAAGACTGAAGATATCCGAACATTTAATATGACCAAAATTGAAGACTCTAAGAAATGGTGGAAATATGAAAGCAACTAAGAGAAGGCATGGAACAGTCAAATGGTCAGCCTAAGAAAGCCAAATGGTGAAGTAACTAAAAACAGAGATGATATAATCAAGGTAGTTGAAGTGTTATACTAAGCTATACAGCAGTGAGGACAGACTCGAAGACATTAGTCCGGAGCATGTAAACATTGATGTACTAATACTCGCAGTAACAAGGCCCTCTTTTAGATGTATATATTAGGAAAACAACGACCCAATAATTATAGTTTCCCTAAAGCAAGTGAAAAGTAGATAGTATTTTGCTGAAAGCAGGCAATGTAAACATAAGGCTAATCTGAAATACTCAGACAGGGCGACGTATATTATCTGACAGTCTTCAGTCATTTTTATATCTCGCTGCTCTGTATGAAGATTATCCATGTTTACCTAATACTCCTTTTTTTATCCACAGATCGGTGTAACTTGTGGATTTGTGTTCGGCTGAGGAGTGTTAAATTCATACATCATATTTCCATAAACTAATCTAAATAAACAGAATTATGTATTATTTGTTATTATCCTTAACCTTGTTATAATAGGGCTACGGCATGACACTACTTTTGATGATGTGTTAAACGCGATATATAGAATATTAATGCAGTCTGTTGCGGGTTGTCATGTAATAAATACATATAGATGTGTGCTCACAGCTGTTTAGGGTATGTTTCGTGATTATTTTTTCCCATTTCAGACATTATACGGAAATTATAAAGAAATCGTTGTGGTTCATTTCAATTGTTTCATGTGAGAAAATTAATTATAATGATCTTCTCTTACCTCGTTGAATATTAACTCATAAGCTGCAACCGTCTCTATTGAGGTTTTACTAGTGTGCTGCGACGGTCCTCAATAGATCCTGGTTTTTAAAATAAACACGCGCTCCAGTCGCTCGCGCACAGTCAGTTACCAAGCACTTGCCGTGGAGCCTTCACGTCCCTCTCCCGCGCGTCCTGATGACACAACCAACCCTCTTTCAGGCGTTCTCAGCGGCCGTGGAAGACAAAGGGTGGTGTTACGACTGAGGTTTAAATATATCAGGGCTCTTATTCATTGGACTAGTAATGGCATAAATGCTACAACGGAAAGCGCTAGATCCAACCTCTGATGTATATTCCCAGTGAACAAAGAACACAAATACTCTCCAGAGTTCTATATGCAATAATAGGTTATCAAACTCTCAATAAATGTGCGTCTACTCTAGGCTTAATGTTATGTGAAAACAACCTATTACTACCTATAACCGAAGGTGCTTGGTTATGGTATGCAAAGTAAGGTGGTAAGGGAAGTTACAGCTTACGTTACTTTAATCAATAAATGTCAGGCACTCCTGCATGAAAGAAAGTACACTAAAGTCCTTCAACACCAACAAGGAATCTTCTTTAAATGCTAGATGCTATCAAGATGCTCGAATCGGAAATGGAACCCAAAAAGGCAGGCAGCGGAACAATGCTCGTGCAGGCTATGCACACCAAAAGGCAGGAGATATAATGCCGTCGGAGCCAAGAATACCCTAAACGCCACAACAATAATAATAATCGCCACGACAATGCAGTATTCCTATCAACAAAAAGAGCCTAAGTCGTTTGTGTCTCAATACATCAAACTAGGCTGCGAAATGCTTGTGTAATTATAAATAGGTATGCATAAAAAGAGTAATTGGTTTAATATACTTAATGTCTTCTGTGACTGATAAAGTCTAGCTAGAGTCAATGATACGAGATACTGGTGCGCATGGCATGCCGCATAGCCTAGTGCAAATCTCAAGTCTGTGCGTCAAATATTACGTTATAGGGAAGGGTAGCTCTCTTGAGAAACCTTAATACCGAAGTATTAAGCGTTCTCCTGGCGTACCTCAAAGACAAGCAACCGAGCCTAGAACATTGTAGAATGGTATAGGCAAAAAACCCTCATTCGTGCATGCTCTACTCTCAATGGCACACAGACTAGAATTTACCCAATCAACTCCAGTTCTCAGGTATGTCGTGCAGCTTTTAACTAAAGCCAGCACCCATCGGAAACAATACCTTATAGTATCAGACTCCTAGTCTAGCATTATCTAATCCAGCAGAACACTAATAATTATAGGAAGCAGTACTGAACAATATGAATGCCAACCAATGCTTCGTGATCAACTTATCTTAACAACTAACATACATGGGTTATATCAGACCTTAACGCATAATACAACTGGCCAACATGAAGCTGATTTTGCAGAGTTAACCAGAGGGGGTATAATATTAATAAAAGGTGGTGAAAGATATGGAAAATGAGAGAGATAGGCAGAGGAAAAGGTTCTCACTCAGGCGCCCATTTGACTTTCTTATCCTTCCAGTTTTCCTCCACCTGAGCTTGACTGTCCCGTTCTCCTTCTCCACCTTGACTGCTAAAAGTCATCACAGGCACAGTGAGAGGGTCAGGGGGGTGCCTCACATACTCCTTCATGAGATTAACGTAACATAACGGATTGCGCATACGTCTGTCTGGAGCGGCCACCAAGCAATCCAGGTCCGATAGCCTCTCAACCACCCTATAAGGACCAGTGTACTTCGCGGATAAGGGATGACCTACAAGGGGCAGTAGAATCAACACCTCCTGACCCACGTGAAACTCCCTGAGTTTAACCTTGAGGTCGTACCTGTCCTTCATGAGGGCCTGAGAGCTAGTCAAATTACGGCCGGCCAACTCCAGACTGCGCAACATCCGTTCCCGACTGTCGAGGACATACTTGAGCATAGAACAAGGTTTTTCTGCGCCCTCCCATATTTCTTGACCCATATTGAGAGGCCCTCTGACACGGTGTCCAAAGACGAGCTCATTAGGGCTGAATCCCAAACTTTCCCCAGGTACCTCCCGTGCAGCAAATAAAACACATGACAGGCCAAGATCCCAACCATTCCCACTCTCAAAGCAACAACAACGAAGCACAGATTCCAAGGCTGAGTGCCATCGCTCTAACACACCCTGGCTCGCCGGATGATACGCAGATGACACAACCGTAACAATCCCATGCTGCGGCATTGCTTGAACAAAGAGGTTAGAAGTGAAGTTGGATCCCTGGTCTGACTGAATTACCTGCGGGTAACCATACCGGGAAAAATACACTAGCAAGTTTCGGACCACCGTCTTCGCTGACCCATTTCTCAGAGGGTACGCATCAGGGTACCTTGTTGCTACCTCCTTGATGGTCAGGGGATACTTGTAAAAATCCCCCGACTGTGCATCACTGTCCTCCTTCAATTCGACAGCATCGGTACCACATTCAAGAACCTCCGGGTCTTCTAAGTGCAATTTACGAATGTCCGAAGGAGCAAGCTTATCTAAGTGTTTGCGAAACATCTCATGCCCCCCTCCTACACTGAATTTATCCTCCCATTGCTCTCTCTCTGTGTATCTTGCTGTCTCTTCGTCTTTTTAAGCCCATCCTCTGCCTTCTTACTAACAGTTAATGGGTCTTCTCCAGACTCGAAAATTGGTCCTAATAATGAGTCCCCGAGAATGTCCGTTGATACTAAACTCTCCACCGCATCAACTTTCAACCCCTTCTCGGTACCTTTCCTCCGCTTGTCTAAAGACTGTTGACCAGAATGTGACTCCCTGGATGCAAGAGATCTAGTGACAACACATGCCATAGGTTGCACCGGACACTTCTCAACCCACTCCTGCTCCTCCCTACTCACGTCGGCCGGCTTCTCGGCCACGACTAAGGGGGGGGGCTCAGAAGGAGGCCCCGCAAAGTCGTTGCCGAGAAGGAGGTCGACGCCCCCAACAGGTAACTTCTCCACAATTCCTACATCCAGGTCACGAGTCACACCATCAACTTCCATCTTCATTCTTACAAGCGGGTATGACCTTGTTGCATTAACTCCCTGAACCACAACCACCCGCGCCGTATTTACAGGTTTACCAGTGAAATTCCTCAACAATGTTTGCGATGCCCTAGTGTCACGCAAAATTCTCACCTCATGTCTTCTACCCCCCCACTCCACACAACCTAGTCCCCTGTGGTCACTAAAGGCATCACGGACAAGGAATAAGCCTTCCGGATCCTTCTGCACTGGCAGTGTATTTACCTCGGAAGAATTGCCTCTAACAAACTCCGATGTCCTCTTGAACACTCCAATGCCGTGAGCAAAAGACACGGCTGCCGGAGGAGGTCGACTAGGGCACTCATTTGCCTTATGACCCTCCTGGTGGCACTTAAAAACACATAAATTTCGGTTTCGGCTTATACTGTGATGTCAAAAAAACCTGACTTTTCTCATACGGCGTGGTGTTAGGTTTGGATTCAGTTTTAGTGTCATTGCTCTTTTGTTTAAATGTGTCATTTAAAAAAAAGCAGCCATTTCTGCTGCTTCGACTAGAGTTCTTGGGTTTTTCTCCTTTACGTTCAAAGTTAGATCACCGCCCGTGCTCTTAACCCATAACTGTCGGGGCGCAACATAAATCGAGTATAATAAATTTGGACTATCTGGCGGCGCTCGACATAGGTCGTGTGGCAATTTCAGCACGTAATGTTGCTGAGAGAGAGAGACAAGTGGTGGCAGGAGAGTAGCGAGCGTATGACTGCTCCAGACCACCGCGGCGAACCTACTGACACGAATCCCACCTCCTCCCTCCCTCTCTCACTCGCTATATACGGAATTGTATGGGGAAAGTGCCGAATTACATGCTTTTTGCACTCGCGTTGCGCGGTTGCTGCAAGAAAACTAGCCATCATAAAAGGATCGTTATGGTGTCATTGGAAAGCTCTGTTTATGCCCTTTCAGGGATAGATACTTGTTTTACGCTCTGGGTCTTATTTAGGCATGAAAATGATCACGTAAACAGCCCTATTTTGGCTAAAAACATCCCGCTGGTGGCTACATATTATATACCGCCTAGGCCGCTCGTAAGGTGTTAAAGAACTGCTCCAACATCATTAACTGCTTAACTCCATCAAATGTTGTTACCTTCTCAGATCGGAGCCAGTTCCCCATAGCATCGGACAAGTCCCGGGCGTGTTCCAAAAAAAGTGCTATCTCTTCCCTTAGTTACACCCCGGAACTTCAAACGGTACGTTTCTGGTTGCAGTTCGTAAGCCCTCAGGACAGCCTCCTTGAGATCCTCATACACAATACATGGCTCCAAAGGTAACCCATCGTAGGCTTTAAGACCCTTGCCTAATAATCTAGAGGATACAAGTGCTGCCCATTTATTCTCTGGCCACTGGTGTTCCTGGCACTTCTTCTCAAAGTGTGCGAAAAATTCTGTTACGCCACTCTCATCAAACACCGGAACCAGTTTCAATAAGTGCGAGAGAGATTGATCATGAGCACGGTTACCAGCCCCAGGTCGCTGTCCCATTGTCTCTACTCGCGACTTCTCTACGTCCATGTCGGCACAGTACCTAGTCGACTCTAAATCAGCTTGGATTTTTGCTAGCTCTATGTGCTGCTGACTGATAGTTTTTCTCTCTTCTATCTTGGGTCTCTCATCTATCTTGGCTAATTCTAATTGCTGCTGAAGCTGAAGCTCACATGCCCTTCGTTGCTCCTCAGATACCCTGATAGCCTTTCTCTCTTCGATCTTAGCTAATTCGAGCCGAAATAATAATTCTGGAGATAACCCTTGAGGAGGTGAAGGTGCTACAATGTTTGAAATTACTGGTGGTCCCCCCAGGGGCAACCCACCCTGCCAGTCACCACCCAACTGTGGAAGCGTACCCGGGGTCGGCAAACCACTGGGATGGCTGGGAGTCGAGTGTAGGGGAAGCATGGCCGAAGGGCTCTGAGCACTCAACCCATCTCGCTCACCAGTCACCCTGCCCAGTACACACGTTATCAAGTTATCCCTGGTCATGCTGCTAGTACCCGCATGACCGATAGCTGTGGCCAGGCATTGAAGACCGTACCGATCCATACCCTCCAACCGCTCGGCAGTAACAGGCCATTGCAAAAATATCCTAGCATCCTCCTCACAGTTCACCTGATTAACCCTTTCATCCTGCTGCTGTTCCTCAGTTTCGACATTACGTACTGTGTCTCCATTCTCCTCTGATCCGGTATAAGACATGATGCTCACAAAAATTTCCCACCTCAATATTCAGAAAAGAAGCACCCCAAACTCTTATACCTCCATATACACACACAAATTATCGGAAATACTCAAGGGCTATACTATGTTGCAAAAAATATATATTCTTGCTGATCCCCGCAAAATATTCCCCAAAACAACAAATGTTCCCTGCTAATAAATTTAGGTTCACCAAATCCTAGGTAAGGTCGCCATTTGTTACGACTGAGGTTTAAATATATCAGGGCTCTTATTCATTGGACTAGTAATGGCATAAATGCTACAACGGAAAGCGCTAGATCCAACCTCTGATGTATATTCCCAGTGAACAAAGAACACAAATTACTCTCCAGAGATCTATATGCAATAATAGGTTATCAAACTCTCAATAAATGTGCATCTACTCAAGGCTTAATGTTATGTGAAAACAACCTATTACTACCTATAACCTAAGGTGCTTGGTTATGGTATGCAAAGTAAGGTGGTAAGGGAAGTTACAGCTTACGTTACTTTAATCAATAAATGTCAGGCACTCCTGCATGAAAGAAAGTGCACTAAAGTCCTTCAACACCAACAAGGAATCTTCTTTAAATGTTAGATGCTATCAAGATGCTCGAATCGGAAATGGAACCCAAAAAGGCAGGCAGCGGAACAATGCTCGTGCAGGCTATGCACACCAAAAGGCAGGAGATATAATGCCATCGGAGCCAAGAATATCCTAAACGCCACAACAATAATAATAATCGCCACGACAATGCAGTATTCCTATCAACAAAAAGAGCCTAAGTCGTTTGTGTCTCAATACATCAAACTAGGCTGCGAAATACTTGTGTAATCATAAACAGGTATGCATAAAAAGAGTAATTGGTTTAATATACTTAATGTCTACTGTGACTGATAAAGTCTAGCTAGAGTCAATGATACGAGATACTGGTGCGCATGGCATGCCGCATAGCCTAGTGCAAATCTCAAGTCTGTGCGTCAAATATTACGTTATAGGGAAGGGTAGCTCTCTTGAGAAACCTTAATACCGAAGTATTAAGCATTCTCCTGGCATACCTCAAAGACAAGCAACCGAGCCTAGAACAGTGCAAAATGGTATAGGCAAAAAGCCCTCATTCGTGCATGCTCTACTCTCAATGGCACACAGACTAGAATTTACCCAATCAACTCCAGTTCTCAGGTATGTCGTGCAGCTTTTAACTAAAGCCAGCACCCATCGGAAACAATACCTTATAGTATCAGACTCCTAGTCTAGCATTATCTAATCCAGCAGAACACTAATAATTATAGGAAGCGGTACTGAACAATATGAATGCCAACCAATGCTTTGTGATCAACTTATCTTAACAACTAACATACATGGGTTATATCAGACCTTAACGCACAATACAACTGGCCAGCATGAAGCTGATTTTGCAGAGTTAACCAGAGGGGGTATAATATTTATAAAAGGTGGTGAAAGATATGGAAAATGAGAGAGATAGGCAGAGGAAAAGGTTCTCAGGTGCAGCAAGGGAGACAGGTATCAAAGGGATAAGAGGGATGCGTTCTAGAAACCAGATCTGAGGGAGAGAGTGGCGAGGGAGCTGTATATATTATATACTAGCACTAGCGTAGAAAAGCGGTAACAAGTCCTCTAGCCAATGCTAAAGAAGCTAGCTAAACATGACGTCACCAAGCATGGTAAAAAACTCCCTCAACGAATCCCCACGAGGCCAGCCAGCTATGACGTCATCGAGTATAGCAAAACACTGCGCGCCTCCCCACACTCTGATCTACTCTCTCTCTCTCTCTCTCTCTCTCTCAACTCCTATCATTACTACTTAATGATAAAACATATACTTTGCAATTAAATATATAAAGCCTTGACATGGGTGAAAACAAAGAGCCTTTCTGGACTGTCACTGTAGGACAAGCCATGCGGTTCTAACAGAGTGGTTAACGTCACAGTGGGTGCCAGAGAGCCCTCTTAAGAACATAAGAACATAAGAAAATGGGAGTCTGCAGAAAGCCGATTGGCCTAAGCAAGGCAGATCCCTGTCCCACACAACCCCAATTACAAAGCCCAATTATAGGCTCAACACTCTAATACCCTGAGGATCATCTTACCAAAACGGTTAGAGATTAACGCAGGATTACGGGGGTCTGCAGAGCGCTGATTGGCCCAACCCTGCTGATCCCCCTTCACACCCAACCCTTCTCGTCCATATGCTTATCCAATTTTATCTTAAAGCTCCCTATCGTTTTTAATCCCACTATAGCACTTGGTAGTCCATTCCACCCATCTACATCTCTGTTACCAAACCAATATTTGCCTATATCTTTTCTGAAACAAAATTTATCTAATTTGAAACCATTGGTACGAGTTCTTTCGCTATCACTGAGCTTTAGTACATTTGTCATGTCCCCTTTGTTAATCCCACTAACCCACTTGAACACCTCTATCATATCCCCTCTAACTCTGCGTCTCTCTAACGAATGTAAGCCTAATTTCTTCAACCTTTCTTTATACGGAAGATTTCTAATATTATGGATCATTTTTTTCATTCTACGTTGTACTCTCTCCAATGAATCTATGTCCATTCTGTAATAAGGACACCAAAATTGAACAGCATAATCCATATGGGATCTCACTAATGACAAGTAAAGTTTTAAGATAACATCAGCAGTTCTGTTACTCACACTCCTAGAGATGAACCCGAGAATCCTGTTTGCCTTGTTTCGAACGCTTATACACTGTTGTCTAGGCTTCAAATCATTGCTAACAAACACACCTAGATCTTTCTCACAATTCGAGTTTTCTAATTCCACATTAGCTAGTTTATATTTAACATTTGTATGCATCTTCCCTATCTTTAATACCTTGCATTTGTCAATGTTAAACTTCATCTGCCAATTTAATGACCATTCGTGTAAGGTATCTAGATCCCTTTGGAGGCACTCTATATCTCTATCTGAATCAATTGTTCGCCCCATTTTGGTATCGTCTGCAAATTTACTTATCCTACTAGTTATACCTAAATCAAGGTCATTTATGTATATAACAAACAACAGAGGACCTAATACAGATCCCTGGGTGACACCACTTTTGACTGCTCCCCATTCTGACTTCGTACCATTTATGCTGACTCTCTGCTTCCTACCAATTAGCCATGACCTAATCCATCCCAACAACGCCCCACCTATTCCATGCGCCTCAACCTTTCTCATCAATCTCTCATGGGGGACTCTGTCGAAAACTTTACTGAAATCTAAATATATTATATCATATGACTTGTCATTATCTACTGCTTCATATACCTCTGAGAAAAAACTAAGCAAATTAGTAAGGCAAGAACGTCCCTGAGTGAATCCATGCTGAGAAGAAATTAAATGGGACCGTAATTGGATGCTATTGATTCGTCACCTTTTTTGAAGATCGGAACTACGTTTGCAAGCTTCCAAGCTTCTGGAACTATACCTGTCTCCAATGACTTGTTAAATAAAAATGTTAATGGGTAACTTAACTCATCCCTACATTCTTTTAATACTCTAGCATATACCTCATCAGGACCAGGCGATTTATGAGGTTTCAGTCTGTCAATTTCCTTAAGCACATCATTTCTACTATAGTAACCGTACTTAACCTATTTTCTATACTATCGCTATATACCTTACGGACTTCTGGAAACTGCCAAATTTTCATTAGTGAAAACGGAAAGAAATTGACTATTTAATGTACTGCACATTTCTAAATCATTTTCTGTCATTTCTCCTATCGAAGTTTTAAGGGGACCAATTACATCTCTAACCTTGGATTTATATAGTTGGTAAAAAGCTTTAGGATTATTGTTTGAGTCATTGGCAACCTTAATTTCATAATTTCTTTTTTCTTTCCTAATATCCTTTTTTACCTGTCTTGATAGATTCTGATAGTAAGCAAGTAGGTGAATTTCGCCTTTCCTATTTTTTCTATATATTCCTCTCTTTTGTCCTAGAAGATCTAATAGTCTATTATTCATCCATTTGGGTTGGTTCTGTGTTGATCTAAATTTTCTTTTGGGGATGTATTTATTTTGTGCATTGAATACTGACTTGATAAAATTATCGTATGTATCTACCAAGGTTGACGTCTCTTCCTGACTTAAGATGACAGGTGCCTGAGAAGGGGTACACTCATTTGGACACCTGGATCGACTTAATTTTTTGACCATCGGGTCAGCTAATAGGGCTCTTCTTAACCCACCATAATTGGCTTTTCTAAAGTCAGGTATTAATGTTGTATTCTCTCTGGTATTACCTTTCCATTGTATATTAAAATACACAGAATTGTGGTCACTATTTCCTAGGTGGTCCCCTATCTCTACATTATTTACCATATGATCATTGTTACTGAAAACTAAATCGAGAATATTATTACCTCTAGTCGGCGTATCTATGAATTGAATAAAAAAAAACTATCTTGTACTACCTTTATAAACTCCTCAGAATCAGAGTCTCCTATTTGATGCTGCCAATCTATATTCGGAAAATTAAAATCCCCCATAATGCACACATTGCTAAACCTTGATGCCATTTTAATTTCCTCCCATAATAACGTTCCGTCATTTCTACTCATATTTGGCGGTCTATACATAACTCCAATAACTATGGTCTCACTACCTTCGTTAACCTCTACCCAAACACTTTCATTATCGTTATTTAGTCTAATACCTGATTTAATACAGCTTTTTAATGTACTCCTGACAAACACTGCTATACCGCCACCCCTCTTACTTGTTCGGTCATATTTAAACAAACTATATCCTGGTATATCAAATTCTGCTAAAAAATGCCTGGTTTCTGTATTAATCCACGTTTCAGTTAGCGCTATGATGTCTATTTTTTCTTTGCTAACAAGGGCTCTAAGTTCGTTCATTTTGTTACATAGACTCCTACAGTTTGTGTAATATACTCTCAATTTACTTCTTTTCTTTATACCTAATTTACCTTTATTTCTAACGACATTTCCATCTTCCGTTGCACCATCACTACTATCATTTGCATTATAGTCATCATTTTTAGCATGAGACTGAATATCCTTATCGCTTTCGCCTGACGCTAAAATTGTTCCATTTAACCTCTCATTTACACTCTCAATATTTCTGTTCAAAACCCCACAACCACCCTATCTAAAGAACTAGCTAATGTAGAAACCCCTAACCGTGAAAGATGAACCCCATCCCTTGTGTACATCCCATCTCTCCCATAGAAACTATCCCAGTTATCAATGAATGGTATTGCTTTTTCTTTGCAATATTTCTCCAAACGGCAATTGACACCAATCGCCCTGGATGTCCATTCCTTGGGAACTCCTCTTCCGGGTAGGATACAATGTACTACAGGGATCCCTCCCTTCATCCTAACTTTATCTAACACATCCCAATACTGCTGCAGCAGTTCCTCACTTCTACCCTTACCAACATTGTTACTCCAGGCACTGAGACAGATAATGGGGTTATCTCCACTATCTTCCAAGATGTGGTCCATCTTCTCTAAAACCCTCCCAACTCCATGGCCAGGCAGACACACAATCTTCCTAAGTTTAGTGCGGGTAGCCCTAACTAAATGTCTCTTACTTGTACTTTTAAGATAGCAGTTCAGAGGATGAGGCCCCTGCACATCAAACGACATGTAAGGCACGTGCAAGTGGCGTTTCACGTGCACAAACGTCTTTGACCTTTGCCGACACCACCACCACCACCACCAATGCCCCCTCTACAGCTGATCCTTCTGCAACAAGAGGCAGCTCTGGGGACGCAGGAGGTGTGGGGTCAACTAGGAGGAAAACGAAGGGCAAGGTGACAGGGAAAAAAACGCAGCCTGCCTCGCGCGCCTGTACCCCAGCCGCCCCTGCTGGGCCTACCACCCCTGCCGGCCCATTTGCCCCTGCTAAGAAGACGCCAAAGAGAGTGAGAAAATCGAAACCCCTGACTCCATCAAAATATGACGCCCTGTTATTCCCTTCACAAGATCCCATGGATGACCAGGGTGGTGATGACTTCGACGACGAACCAAGGGCGTATGGGTGGAGCGTCAACAGTGACAGCGAGTCGGCACCAGATGATGACCGTGAGGAGGAGAATTCGTCATCAGAGGAGGGCGACGACAATATTCTCTACCGGGACCACAACAGATCTCTCCGAAGGTGTCACTGACGACGGTGATGATGACGATGTACCAATCCGCGAGGCCAACCTTCAGTCCCTTGCATGGTCTGACGGTGCCGATTTTGTACCAGATTTGCACAAGTTTGATACAAATCGATCTGGTACAACTGGAGATTGGACCTGTAGTGAAGATGCGAAGGAAATGTATTTCTTCCTTGCATTCTTTGACCTTGAATTGATGACCTTCATTGTTTCCCAAATCAACGCCCAATAAAGGTGGGCGAGGATTTTTGTTTACGTGATATCTCCAAGGGCAAGAATACGAGCCTGGATTGATAATACTGTCAAGGCATTCATGAAATTCTTTGCATTGTTGATGCTCATGCCTCTTGTGAAGAAGCATGTACTTCAATATTACTGGAGAAGCGACCCCCTCATCGCCACCCCAATTTTCAATAAGTAGCCTATATGCCTCGTTACAAATTTTGATTGCTGCTTAGATTCATACACTTCGCAGACAACGAAAATCCTAACAGGGCTGATAGAATATGGAAAGTTCGGGAGGTGTTCACCATGTTAATGGCGAGGTATAAGAAATACTTTTACCCCTTCCATAACTTGGTGATTGATGAGTCGCTCGTTCTCTTCAAAGGTCGCCTTGTATTCAAGCAATATATCCCCTTGAAGAGGCACAGGTTTGGTATCAAGCTGTTCGTCCTGTGTGACTGTGAGATCGGCATAGTGCTTGACATGATCGTATATACAGGCACTGACGTGCCAATAGTCAGAGCCAATGACCCCTTGGGCATTTCAGGAGCCACCGTGAAAAAAATCATGGAGCCCTACATGGGCAAGGGGCACACACTGTACACCGACAATTGGTATACTTCTCCTGCTCTCTGCCAGTTTCTCCATGACATCCAAACGGGGTCATGTGGGACTGTCAGAAGCAACCGGAAGTTCATGCCAAAGTTCGTCGGTCACTGCATTCCACTTGCTGATCCCTCCTCCAGTAACGCACCTTCTTAAGACGATCTTGTCCAGGAACACCGAGAAAGGCGACGAAGAGGGCCAGGATAGTTCAAGATGCTCGAGAAGTCTGGGAAAGTGGTAGCCTTGAATTGGAAGGACAAACGTGAGGTTCACCTGCTTTCGACTGTCTACACAGGTGCCCAGGTGGACTCTGGTAAAGTCCACTACCGCACTAAGAATCCCATTAAAAAACCTGATATGGTAGTGGACTATACCAAAAACATTTGCCTGGTGGACAAGTTTGACTGGCAACTTGCAGGAGTTGAGTGTTGAGGAAGACTGTGAAGTGGTACCATAAATTATTTCTTCACCTAGTCAACATCACGATGCTCAACTCCTTCAATTTGTGGTTGGTAAAGAAGGACATGACCCAGCACAAGAAACTTATGTTTCGGGAGTTTGTCTACAACGTCGCTTCTAAGGTCCTGAAGAAGTATGGCGACTCCACTCAGAGTCAGCAGAGCTGGCGCAGTCAGAATCTCCCTGATCGCATCCAGGTGGGCGTGCAGCGACATTATCCTGTCCAGACTGAAAAAGCCCAAGATGGCAGTCGGCAAAAGGCAAGTAAAGTGTCATGTCTGCACCAACACCACCAGGACGCCCAGGACACAGCCCAAGATTACCAGTCAATGCAACGAGGGACTACCACATGCTCAAGAACTTCTAAGTGTCGCCGACCTGCCCTTAACTTGGCAAATGCGCAGCCTATGTAGTAAGCACCATGCCGTGGTGCGGAGGTATTTACCCTGTTTCCTTCACTAAAATCGTTATTTTACCATAAATATCATTAATACTTATCCATATGTGCCTATTTTACGTTTAATATGAAGATAGTAACATGTTACAACAATAAAACAAGTGGAAAAAGTGTTTGGATGGTCAAAATCGCGAAATGAAAGTGAGTTTCATTCATCAGGTGTGAGCCAGCCTGCTCCACCACCTCCCCTCTCAAGGCCTGGAGAGACACTGAGGCCTCTCTCTGTATCTCCCACTATTTCCCACGATTAGACACACAGATGACAACGCCCTGCTAGCAACTCGCTAATGTTAGCACGAAAATATACCTAAGAATAAGGGAATAACAGGGAAAATAGGTGATAATTGAAGGGGGGGGGGGGAAAGGAGGGGATGTGGAGGAGTGATATGTGGCATGGCCAAGGGGCAAAAAAAAAAAAAAAAAAAAATAGTTTCAAGTGCTACTGGGGTGTTTTAATTTTTTTTTTTTTGGGCCTAGGATCTTAAGAGTCTTCCCACAGTCGCCCAGTAAAACATCTTAAGAGTCTCCCCGCAGCTGCCGGGTTAAACTTCCACAGTGATCTACCTCACCTGACAGACTTGACCTACTTACCTGACCACGTACCTGGCCAACACTTACACCAGTACCTCGCATCTAGTCTTTTATTTCATAATGTACAATGTGTTTTTGTGATACTGTAAATATTTGTCTATGTAATTGTTTTGTATATATTTATTTATTTACATGAGCATAACATACCGAATAGGTATCAAAAGTTTCAGTGGTGAGAGGCATACTATTAGGCATGGATGGCTTGGACATATGGAGAGAATGGAAAAACTAATTTGGGTGAACAGATGCAAGTCCATGGAGCTCCACCAAGGGGTAGATCAAGAAAGATGTGGGATCAGACCTTACAGTGTGATCTTGGAGCATCGCCATAAGGACATGTGAGCGGAATTACACTTTGTGTAGAGTGCTTGTTTTATATATATATACATATATATATACAGTATATATATATATATATATATATATATATATATATATATATATATATATGTATACGTATATTTAATAGTGGCCCCTCCATCATTGACGATATGCCTATTAGTATAATAGTCTCCCTTCAAACTCCGCGTCGCCAGTTTTGAATCTACCGCGGGGGAGGACAGGGAGTACAACTTCATAAGTGCAACACGTATTCTCTTATGGAATCGTCTTTATGATTGGGTACTCGCTACGAAAAAAACTCATAAAATATAAAAAAGAAAAATTAACTTAATAATTGCTATACTCAAGCTAGTCAGGGCCGTTAGGGCAGTATAGGGGTGGTTTGGTTCAGATTCTTCCAAAAGTACCATATTTGGCCCACATGTCGCCTATACCATACTTTTTCGATTTCTGCCGGGCGCCAAGCCGGGCGCCCCCCGGGACCGCCATTTTGGCGAAATCCTATATGGTCGCCATCCGCGTTCGAGGTCAATCATAGGTAAATAACCAAAAGGGGTAGAATCATGTGTAATACCACTTTTTATAGGTTTTCAGGGTCGAGGAATCTAAATATGACCTTATTTCAACCATTTGAGGTCAAGGTTACCCCTCAAGGTCAATCTATAGGTCTTTTTGAGGTAAAATTTTCATCTTTTGTGGGATTTATGTCAGGGACTCACGGTATAGGCTACCAAAATTACATAATTGAATAGGTTTTTGTGCATGAGTAACCCAAATCTAGCATTATGCTGACAATTGGAGGCAATATTGCATGTCAAAGTAACAATAGAGGTCATAAGAACCAAACGTTAAAACCCATCCGGGCAAGATCACAAATAATACAACTTTCTTGGGGTTTGTGGGATTAGCTCTCTAAATCTGATTTGATTTTAACGATTTGGGGTCAAATGTCAAAGATGAATAGCGAGTACTAAAATTAAACAACGATTATTCAGGGAACATGTTTATTTAGATATTCAGATGTTATATTTGCTAAAAAAATGTCACGGACGTGCACCGGCAGCCAACGTGCGTAGTTCGTGTGATCTAGGGCATGAAACCAGCCGCATAGTTCGTCGCATGCTTGCACATAAAGTGCGAAGTCACCCTCCCTCAGAGAACGCACAAAGCGAGCCATCAGGAGGTCCAGATTGATTATGGTTGACCAGAACTTGAACTGGGGTACGGTTTGGGAACGTTGATTCCACAACTTGAATGACTCAGGTGGGCCCATTACATTCTCGCAATATTCTGAGTAAGCAGACTGCTTGACCATGTGCAGCGAAATGAGAGTGACTTGATGGGCGTACCTCGTGCGCTTGATGTGATGTTCATTTAGTGCAGACTGTGCTCGACCGGATGTCAAGACTTCTGCCTGAGAAAGGATGGTGTCCCACCCTGAGTCGCGCAGCAGCTTTCCGATCATCATGTGTACCTTGTCTTCGATGTGTAGTGCGCCCATCATAGCAACCAGCTTTTCTTCTCCCAAAGTGTCGGGGTATTGCCATTGGATGAGTTTTATGAGCGCGAATAGTGGCTGATCTGCACCGAGAACGCTAGTCTGGCCCGGGTTGAGGAACTCGGTGCCCTGCATGGTCAGATCCATCGCGTGCTTCATTGAAGAAGCTGAAGCGGCCTTGTCTGGGAATAGGGGATAGATGCCGATCTCGGCAGGGGGCTTCACTGACTCGTCGCTGGCAAGCATCGAGTTATACCCCGACCAGGTAATGACATCACCATCAGCAATCGTGCCTTCCTTCAGCACCGTAGTGACATGCTCCATCCATGCCTCGTCTTTGACCTTGGCCCCTCGATCATCACGGAGTGGCCGGACTTCATTGTCGCCACGTCTGGGTGGAAAAACATCAGTTTGATTGAGTTCTACTGGGGGCTGGATCACGTAAGAGTCTGGTAGCTTGGGAGTGGACGTGTCCACAGGGTCAAGCTTAATGGGTGCCCTCTTTACTCCACGGTTCTCGTGCGAGAGATGGTTGGTCACACTCAAGACATATCCATGGAACTCATCCAGTGAGAAGTTACCCTGAGCCTTGCTGTCTATATTATCGACATCATGGGTGGTGAAGACCTTGAGGCGGCTGTTGGTTGGTACCACTACCCCATCCTGAGCATGACGAGCACACACTGCACGTGCAACATCTAGCTTCACTTCCATGATGCGGTTGTACGATACTAAGATAGCCTGCTCATGGTCAATCCCAATTTGTTTTTTGTTCCGTCCGTGTCCATACAGTTTGAGCCCATGATACAAGGGGAAGGGTGTTTCTCGATCTTTGTGGTGTCGTATTGCAGCCGATTTTAATGCATAATGCGTACCCTTACTAGTATTGTAGATGAGCAATTGTGTGATGTTGCATGCGATCTTCTCCCTCGCATCCCGATTAGCGTCGCCACCCATCTTCTCACGTCCCTGAAGAGCTGATGGACCCCGGAGCACTACGTTGAAGAAACTCATCATCTCCTCGTTGACTGGAGCGGTGAGGCAGTTAGGGGGGAACGAGCCGTCGAAAGGCTCCTGACTCTGAAGACAATAATTGTGCATCATAACGGCAGCCCGCATGAATATAAGTGCGTCACCTTGACCAATTTGAGACCTATACGTCTTAGCCAGCTCATCAGCAACCTTCAATTTGTGAGATATGTATATATCCTTCCTCCCTTCATTTCCCTTGGAAAACTCAGCCCATTCAGGTAGTAGCTCGAGGAGCTGATCCTCGAATCGAGTTAAGTGTGGTTCTTTTTCATTGCGGCATGGGCGATCTTGATCAGACATAAGATTTTGATACATTTCGCGTAGCTCCGAGAGCTTGAATAAGGTGGTGTCCGAATGTTCGATCAGGGCTACAATTTGAGCGCAGATAATGGGATCGAAGGCTGGAGGTGTAGGACCCAACAATTCTCGTCGCTCAGCAGCATGGGCGGAGTCTCGCAACCGTACATACCACTTATGGTGATAATAGACATCAGCGGCATGTGCATCAGATACTACAGCAACCAGTCTGCCAAGTAAAGGAAAGTTTTTGGTGGTCTTTGCCCAAGCCTTTAGGTTGGCGTCTGAGAAATCGGATGTTGCCTTGTGGAGATTGACCGTATCATTTCCCTGACAGATTACACAGCATATGACATTGGCCAGAGGTTGAAATTCCCCAGATGACCTGAGTTTTTTGGGACTAATCTGAGGGCCGGCTTCTTTCTGTAGCTTCTCTAGCTTCTCTCTCGCCCATTTCACACGAGAACTACCACAGTAACTCCTGCACGTTTTGTGATATTTGGCATCATTTGTTTTAAGAGTTGCTGCAATACCTGAGCCATCATTCAACTGACTAATTGTAACATTGATACCAGATGGAAGATTAGTGGCATCGATAGCATTGAAGTCTTTGAGATCTGTCTCAAGTGATAAAAGTCCATCCTCTTTAGGAGTTTGCAATTTTTTGGGGGGTATGTCTGTTTGACATAGACAACATAGTCCCCAATCCATAGTATCGATAGAAGACATAGTTGATGTATTGCAATTCATTTATATGTCATATATAATTGTCCACGAACTTCCATCTCCTGTCTCGTCCTCTGACATGGCGACACAATGGCAGGCTGAGTTGCAGATTCCTGACCACCCAAAGGATGTTGCAGAAAGGTGGAAGTGTCGACGTTCACTGACTTGGAATTATCTGAAAAAGATCAACAATACAAAATTAGACAAAAAGCAAAAGACTTAAATTCTTATATGCTAATAATTATTCTGACATCACCTGAAAAGTAGTAAATGGAAAGCTGGATAATAGTTGTGATTTAGCATGTAGGAAGTTTGATGGAGATTTTCCATCAGTTTTTTTCACGCCAATTGAAGTGTGTTTCAGCGGAGACTAGCTGAAACCTGTTGACATACAGCTATGTCTAGAAACGCTGGATTTTACTCCAAACTGACCTTTAGATTGACCTTAACAGGTTACTTTGGCCTCAAATAGTTGAAATAATAACAAATGCAGATTCCGTGACCCGGTAAACCACTACAATGTGGTGTTATTGATGATTTTAGCTCGTTCAGGGTTTTAAACTACGTTTGACCGCTGGTTGACCTCTGGTATGGATGACCATTATTTCATAAACCTGACATGGAAATTCCATGAATCGTCAACATAACTCCAATATATGGTTACTCTTCCCTGGAAACCCATGCAATGAAATATTGTTTAACATATTGACCAAAACACCATCCAAAAATGACAAACTTGACCTCAAAATTACCTTTAGATTGACCTTGAGGTCAAATGGTTGAAATAAGGATATATTTAGATTCCTCGACCCTGAAAACCTATAAAAAGTGGTATTACACATGATTCTAGCCCTTTTGGTTATTTATCTATACTTGACATCGAACGCGGGTGGCGGCCATATTGGATTTCGCCAAAATGGCGGTCCCGGGGGGCGCCCGGCTTGGCGCCCGGCAGAAATAGAATAAGTATGGTATAGGCGACATGTGGGCCAAATATGGTACTTTTGGAAGAATGTGAACCAAAATATCCCTAACATGCGTGGATTTCTTGCGAGTGGATTCCTGACGCTGGCCCTCTAGCGTCTAAACTTCCTTCCTCCTCCCGCATCCATTACGTGTGGGTGGGTTACACTGTGCTCCGGCTTCATTCTTCGTTCGATCAGTTCTAGTGAGTCCTTGCTCATTTGTATACATCTGAGTTGTATTAAACATGTTTTTAGATTAGCTCGCACAGAGTACCCCATCGTACGTCCGCAGGAGGTGTGTAAGTTAGGGTACTATTGTAACAGGCGCCTACGTGTCCCCAGGATCATCGCGCCATGTTTGTTATTGTGTGTTGTGTTGCGTCTTTAGCTTTTGATAGTTATTTAGGAGGCTATCATTCCGCAAGTTTATCTTCAGGCCGTCATTATGAGGTAGTTGCATAGTTTATTCTAGCAGGTGCTCCAGTTCAAGGGTTGCCACACGTCGTGTGGAATCTTCTGGAGTCTGTATCTGCGCTTGGGCCCTTATCGCGGGCCTCTTCTCCACGTTCTGCTGCTGCTGGGTCTTCGGAGCGTCGAGTTGCTGCCACTTTGATGTTGCGTCGTTACCTCATGGTCAGCCTTATATTAGGGGTCTCCAACATAGGCTAGGGGATATTTATGAATTATAAATTAAGCTCTATATGTGTAAGCCTAATAACATCCCCGATATATTTGTGTTTGGCATGTGTGCTCTCATGCTTCAGGGGTTTGGGAGACGTCCCGCTTATGTGGTGGGGTTTTTGGAGGTTTGGACTTTCCCAAATAAGTCCTAACCTCTGAAAATTTTGGTTCGTTTTTCCGGTGGCTTTCTCAGCAGAGCCGGCGTTTTCTCGACTCTGACGATAAGAAACCAACCAAATGTCCCGGCGTGGTGTGCTGAACCACGAACCTTCCGGCGGAATTTGCAAGATTCTTAAAGGAGTCAACTCGGCCCGCCAAGTGAACTCGCCCTGACCGATAGCCTCATTCAGTAACTTCTATCGCCCGGCGTAACAGTTAAGTGAGCTTAACCATGACTCAAGTCATGAAGCGAATTAACTATCCATCTAGTACTAATAGTCAAGGATAGTCCAACGCTTAACCCTTATTTAGCGGGTGGTAAGGTATTTTACACTGTACCGCTCAGCGGGCATAATCCCGAAATATTCGCTCAATATAACTCGCCCTAGCGCTGTTACTCTGGCTCCAATGCGAACGAAACGATCATTTTTGGAAAGAGCAACTCTTCGTCTCCCCATATAAGTCTATGAATGGATGTTATGAATGAGTGTGGAGGGTGGGAAGAGGTGAGGAAGAGGAGGTACTTTTTGGTCTATTTCCCGGGCGCGTTCGGATGCGTTCGCTTTGGCCTGACTTCGGCCTCTCGCGCGTCTACTATTCCTTCGGTAATCGGTCTTATTTTTCTCTTATTTCTCCTTATTTCTGTATTCTCTGTATTATCTCTCTCTCTCTCTCTCTCTTTCTTTCTCTCTCTCACTCCTGTCTGTCTGTCTCTCTCTCTCTCTGGCTCGCTCGCTTTCCCTCTCTCGCGTTCCCTTTCTCTCTTCCTCATCCGTATATGTAATTCTCATTATTATTTTCTCTAACTAATGCCTCTATTTCATTTATTTGCTTGTAATATTTCTGTATTATTATATCTTGTTCACTCTTTCTTCAGTTCAGTTTCTGTATTCTCTCTTTCTCTTCTCATCCGTATATGTAATTCTCATTATCATTTTCTCTAACTAATCCCTCTATTTCATTTATTTGCTTGTAATATTTCTGTATTATTATATCTTTTTCACTCTTTCTTCAGTTCAGTTTCTGTATTCTCTCTCTTTCTCTTCTCATCCGTATATGTAATTCTCATTATTATTTTCTCTAACTAATCCCTCTATTTCTTTTATTTGCTTGTAATATTTCTGTATTATATCTTTTTCACTCTTTCTTCAGTTCAGTTTCTGCATTCTCTCTCTCTCTCTCTCTCTCTCTCTCTCTCCTCTCTCTCTCTCTCTCTCTCTCTCTCTCTCTCTCTCTCGCTTGCTTTGCAGGTTTTTGTTTTTGTTTTATATATAATATTATTTCACAACACATTTCCAAATCACCCTATGGGGTAGTGTTGAAGACTCATTTTTTGTTTGTGGTGTTCCCAGGAGGTGTTATCCACATGTGATTGAGGTAGGCAAAAGGCAGTTATGTGATTGAGGTAGGGAAAAGGCAGAACTGCCTATAGCGAGTGTATGAATGGGATTGAGGTAGACAAAAGGCAGAACTGCCTATAGCGAGTGTATGAATGTGATTGAGGTAGACAAAAGGCAGAACTGCCTATAGCGAGTGTATGAATGTATGTATGAATGAATGACATGGATGTATGAGGTGGACCAAGAACCAGATGGATGGATGAAATTCGAAACTTTGATAGACGTATATATCACGGTATACGGTAGAAGTAATTCCTTACAATGTACCGTACATCGTGATATATACGCCTATCAAATGATTGCAATCAATATACGGTATATATATAAATATATATATATATATATATATGTATATATATATATATATATATATATATATATATATATATATATATATATATATATATATATATATTGATTGATTGCATCATTTGATAGGCGTATATATCACGGTGTGTATATATATATATATATATATATATATATATATATATATATATATATATATATATATATACCGTATATTGATGGCAATCATTTGATAGGCGTATATATCACGATGTACGGTACATTGTAAGGAATTACTTCTACCGTATACCGTGATATATACGTCTATCAAAGTTTCGAATCTCATCCATCCATCTGGTTCTTGGTCCACCTCATACATCCATGTCATTCATTCATACATACATTCATACACTCGCTATAGACAGTTCTGCCTTTTGTCTACCTCAATCACATTCATACACTCGCTATAGGCAGTTCTGCCTTTTGTCTACCTCAATCCCATTCATACACTCGCTATAGGCAGTTCTGCCTTTTCCCTACCTCAATCTCATAACTGCCTTTTGCCTACCTTACCGTAAGAAATTTACTGAACGCCTGCAAATAATACGCTAAAAAATGCTTGCAATCAAAATTTCAAACAATTTGAAGGTCACATGCAATTATATATGTATAGGTAGACCCAGAGAGGAAGAGACAAGAGAGAGAGAGAGAGAGTGTCGTGATAATAACAATGTTACATATGTATCGTATATATGAAAAAATAATATATACGGTAGGCCTACATATGTTCCCCACAATCATATAATGCCAAGCACAAATATTCAATCTTTCGTTGTTTGTATTACCGTAAGAAATTTACTGATCACCTGCAAATAATACGCTATAAAATGCTTGCAATCTCTCTATTTTCTCTAATCTCTCTCACGCCTCCTGTCTCTCTCTCTCTCTCTGGCTCGCTCGCTTTCCCTCTTCCTCATCCGTATATGTATTTCTCATTATTATTTTCTCTAACTAATCCGTCTATTTCATTTATTTACTTGTAATATTTCTGTACTATTATATTTGTTTCACTCTCTTTCTTCAGTTCAGTTTCTGTATTCTCTCTCTTTCTCTCTCTCTCTTCCTCATCCGTATATGTAATTCTCATTATTATTTTCTATAATCCCTTTCTTTATTTGCTTGTAAAAATGTCTGTATTATTATATCTTTTTCACTCTTTCTTCAGTTCAGTTTCTGCATTGTCTCTCTCTCTCTCTCTCTCTCTCTGTTTCGCTTGCTTTGCAGGAATTTTGTTTTTTGTTTTATATATAATATATAATAATTTACTGATCATTACTTACTATATCGTATAAACAATAGTAGGTAGCCAACTTACCATAATACCGATACACCAAACCGATACGCATGCGGTTATGTTTATCACCTGTTTACTAAAGTGCCACCATTATCGATTTTCTTCGAGCCGAATGGAGCGGGAGGGTTACCAATTGAAGTTAAATCCGCTAGCATATATTGTTAGATGTAAGACATGATAAATACCACTAGAAATATGAATTGGCAAAATCCATATAATATCACTTCGAAATTGTTCTGAAATTTCAAAACAAAACCGCTAGTGTAAGTCATTGCTGCTAGATCGAAGTAAAGGTCTCTAGATCTAGCGGAAGTCGCTATACGTATTGGCAGTACTGCACACTGCCGACTGCGATACGTTGTTGACATTGTTGTTGATGTTCCAGTGGAGGGATGAACAAAATATTTTCCTTGTCCAATAATAGCTATTTCATAGTCCCACAGGACTTATTTTGATATATTTATCAAATTTACTGAACGCCTGCAAATGATATGCTATCAAATGCTTGCAATCAAACTCTCAAGCACTTTCAATGTCACATGCAATTATACAAGTATATATAGGTAGACCCAGAGAGGATTAGACAGACAGAGAGAGAGTGTTGTGATAATATAACAATGTTACATATGTATCATATATATGACAAAATAATATATACGGTAGGCCTACATCTGTTCCCCACAATCATATAATGCCAAGCACAAATATTAAATTTTTCGTTGTTTGTATTACCGTAAGAAATTTACTGAACGCCTGCAAATAATACGCTATAAAATGCTTGCAATCAAACTCTCAAGCAATTTCAATGTCACATGCAATTATAAAAAGGTATATTGTAGACCACAATCTTCGCCAAGCTTCGTTGTTGCTTATATTATCGTGAAAAATTTACCGTATACCCTGGTTATCGTGAGAAATTTACCGAACGCCTGCAAATAATACGCTATAAAATGCTTGCAATCAAACTCTCAAGCAATTTCAATGTCACATGCAATTATAAATGTATATATAGGTAGAGAGACAGACAGAGAGAGAGAGGTCAAGAACATCTGCTAGGTGTGATTTTTCCCTGGGAGGGAAGAGAAGATTAGTTAGGGGCGTGCCCTGGCCTACATCAGAGAAAGAGAGTACCAAGGAGTACAAAGGTGTAGAAACAAAGAGAGTGAGACAGAGAGAGAGAGAGTGTCGTGATAATATAACAATGTTACATATGTATCATATATTATGATAAAATAATATATACGGTAGGCCTACATCTGTTCCCCACAATCATATAATGCCAAGCACAAATATTCAATCTTTCGTTGTTTGTATTACCGTAAGAAATGTACTGAACGCCTGCAAATAATACGCTATAAAATGCTTGCAATCAAACTTTCAAGCAATTACAAGGTCACATGCAATTATAAAAAGGTATATTGTAGACCACAATCTTCGCCAAGCTTCGTTGTTGCTTATATTATCGTGAGAAATGTACCGTATACCCTGGTTATCGTGAGAAATTTACCGAACGCCTGCAAATAATACGCTATAAAATGCAAAGGACATTTCTTGTAGAGTGCAATTTTGAGGACGTAATGTGCTCTGAGAGAGAGCGGAGCGGTGATTAGAGCATAATGTACCTCCTGACCGCTCGTCACAGCCGCCGTGGACCTACTACAGGGAATTATATAAGGAAATTACCGTAGTTTAGGGTTTTGCACTCGTGTTGCACGATCGTTGAAAGACAACCAATGATCGTAGAAGGATGGTTCGGGTGTCATTGTAAAGCTCAATTTACGCCCTTTCAGGGATACATACTTGTATTACGCTCTGGGTCTTGTTTATGCATGAAAAAGAGCACGAAACAACCCCATTTAGGGTAAAAAAAAAACCCGCTGGGCGGCACAGGGAAATATACTCCACCACCCGCTCGTAAGGTGATAAAATGCTTGCAATCAAACTTTCAAGCAATTATAAAATATAAATTGTACTTACCAACACCCACACCAGTATGTTCTTCGTCAGGAACGTCTTCAATATGGTCAACGGTCTGTCCAACATCAACCTCAACATCAACCCCACGCAAATTATGCTTGGGATGAAAGCCTATGATCGGGTTATTTTCGTCTTCCGAGTCATCCACACTACCAAAACTCTCACCCAGACATTCGACGGTTTCATCCAACAGCTTATTAGAAAGTTCTGAAGAGTTCAGCATGATATCTAGTTCCTGGGTGGTAAGCCGGGCGTGGTTAGTAGGGTGGCGCGACGCACTAGGGATGGCGGCCACCGAATCGAACACGGGCAAATCTTGACCTTCCATTATGGCTGCTTGAGGGTCACTGAGTCACGGTCACGCAGTGGGGATATGTGGGTGGGCCCTTGTAGTATACCGCCTGACCACCAGGTTCCGCTTTCCACCTAAATTAGGGTGGGAATACACCCACGGACTTAAGTCCGACCCCGCCATTTAGTCCAATTATCTCGTACCGGACTTAAGTCCGACCCCGCTAATAAAGGGTTAAGGTCGTTTGGGCCAGTGACGCTTATGCCCCTTTCCCACTGATGCGATTTCATACGATTTTCGTCGCCGAGGACATAGTCTTGTCAATTCGCAACGAATTTGTGCGACGTCAACGATTTTGACCGTTAAAAAACGTTGACAAGTTTACACTCGGCGACGATGTCGCCGATGAGTAAGACGAATCGGCGACATTATGTGACTTCATCGGCAAATTGAGCGTTGGTTCGCCGATGACCTCGGCGAGAACTGTCACATTTGAATAAAATATTGCGAAATAATGCGAAGGATGAACGAATCCTCGGCGTATGTTCTGCGACGTCTTCGGCGAATTAAGCGATGGTTCGGCGAATACCACGGCGAGATTATCCGTAAACTTTTTGCATATATTTCATGGCACAAACATAAGAACATAGAAAATGGGAGTCTGCAGAAAGCCGATCAGCCCACACAAGGCAGATCCCTGTCACACCCAACCCCAATTACAAGGCCTAATTATAGACCCAACTCACTAATGCCTTGACCTGACCTCACCAAAACGGTCAGAGATCGACGCAAGATTACGGGGTCTGCAGAGCGCCGATTGGCCCACACCAAGCAGATTCCCCCTCATACCCAACCCAACTCGTCGAAAATGTACAAATTTGTCTTAAAATCGCCAGACTAATGGGCCGAACGGCATAAAATATGAAAACTAATGGGGTTAACCATGAGGAAGAAAGGGGACCAGAAAAACGACCCATCTCCCCTTAATTCGGAGATTGACAATGTCCGGCTTCGCCGGAGAAATTTTTCTATCAAATAATGTACAAATTTAGCTTGCTCTCAAAACAAAAAAATATATATGTTGGCTCGCTACCGCTCACCAGGAAAATATTGAAACCTGGATGGGGGTAAACGTCTTAAAACAGTAGGCTGAACGGGGCCGAACGGATACAAGGCAAAGAGAGAGGGAGTGAAAGAGAAAACAAAAATCAGCGAGGTGGGCTCAATGTTTGCGTTACGGCTTAAAAATTGAGCCCACCTCGCCTTTTTTTTTTTTCTCTTTCTCTCCCTCTCTCCTCGTTTTTTGTTTGTTTTCTATTTCTCTCCCTCTCTCTTTGCCTTGTATCCGTTCGGCCCCGTTGAGCCTACTGTTTTCGGACGTTTACCCCCATCCAGGTTTCAATATTTTCCTGGTGAGCGGTAGTGAGCCAACATATATATATTTTTGTTTTGAGAGCAAGCTAAATTTGTAAATTTTTCGATAGAAAAATTTCTCCGGCGAAGACGGATTTCTCCATATAATGCTGGTTCGCTATCGCTTGCCAGGAAGATATCGATACTTGGATGGGGATAAACGTCTTAAAACAGTTGGCTGAATGGGGCTGAATGGATACAAACCAGAGAAAGAGAGAAAAGGAGAGAAAGAGAAACAAAAACAGGTGAACCCCCCACGAGAGGTGCATAGAAAAAAGGGTTGACAGGTTCACTATAAGCCTAATCATTTTTTTTTACCCACCTCGCCGAAGGTGCTCTTTGGCCTCGGCAGGTGTGCTTGAGCATTCCGCGACGTCGCAAGGCCCTTCGCATGCCTCGTGCGGAGCATACCCCTGGCGGGTATACTCTCGGCGAGTACTCGTGCGTGCGCACGTCGACGACTAATCGACGAGGAAATCGCCGATGACTCTTGTGCATCGTCGATGTTCTTAGAACATCTGAGAGCATCGGCGAGCCACCGTGCAGCGTTGCAAATTTTTTTTTTGTGCGAAGTGCCTTGCCGATGACGCTGATGTTCTCCGAGGGCCTCGCAGATCCCTCTGCGATGTTCGACGATGCTTGCGAGGGCTATGAACCCTCGTGAGTCCTTGTCCAAAATTTTAAACAATCCGAAAATTTGCGAGGGCCCTTGCGAGGCCTTGCGAGTCAAACGATTATCATGCAAGGGTTTAAGATTTTGTTGCGACATGTCACGAATGTGCCAATTTATTGGTGTCTGCGATGAAAATCGTGAGAAGTCGCATCAGTGGGAAAGTGGCATTTAGTCACAGGTAAGCAGTTCATGTTGTATGATAAAAGGAGAGACCCGGGGTCTTTCTACCAGGTCTAGCATAAGGTTAGCTTAGCAGTGGCTATAACTAACTTTCCGGCGGACTTGAGATAGGATGTATTAACACCTCTCAGGTTATCCTTATGAGCATTGATTCCTGGAAATGTTCTATTTCCAGAGTCCCATCACTTCAGTAGTCCCGGCAGCAGAGGAGTAACCGCTTCCGGCAGGGGGGGGGGGGTCCCTAGCTCCATCATGCCTCGCTTTGGCCTTTGCTCTACGCCTACCTGCTCATTATTATCAGTTTTTGCCCACGATTTATGTATAAAATGTGTAAAGTGTCTTGATCGCTTAAGAGGACTATGGGTGTCTAAACGGTGTGCCGTGTGCTCTGAGTTACGAGCGGCGGTTTTTGATAAGAGAGATTTGTCTTGCTTAGCAGCCTTGAAGGAGATCAAGTCAACATTTAACGCTTATGCGAAAGACACTGCTCATAAAGCTCTCCATTGTGATGACGAGGAGCTCTGGGAACAATTAGTCATTAAATCTCCATTAGTTAAGCCAGCTCCGGCGAGGTCAGTCAAACCCAAAGTTAAATCTAAAGTAATATCCAAGCAGGTAGTGACAAGTAGTGAAAGTGACAACGCCGAGCCGACCCCCCCCCCCCCCCCTAGATCTAGATCACGGTCTAGATCCCCTAGGAAGCAGTCCCGACATTCTTCCGCCGAGTCTTCGAGGTCAACGAAACGCAGGAAAGAGGGTTCTGCTTCCTCAAAACCGTCCACTTCAAGTCAATTAAGTGCACGTACGGTTATTTCACAACCGCGTCCCCAGCCATTGCCGGGGTCGCGGCCACCTCCCTCCACTCCTACCTCTTTAACGTCTAACGTCCAATCTGACGGCTCAGAGGTAGGAGCGGAGGGGATGGAGTCTAGTCACAGGGATGAACAATCATTGAGTGAGCCACAAGAGTTTACATTCGCCATTCCTAAGTTAAGTTATCTGCCACGTAAAGGTCCCCCGGTTAACAGAGTGTTAGCGGATCAGTATAGGGGTTCTCAGTCTTGCTCATATCATATAAAAAAACTAAGCTGGGAGATCTGGAGACAATCAGAACCCTCACAAGTTAATGTTCAGGACAGGGAAATTGACCAAATAGATATCATACCCTCGTCAGTCCCAGATTTGGTGTGGCCACCGCCGGAACCATTTACTACCCCCCGGCCGCCAACACCAGAAGTGATAGAACTACCAGGGGAGCCGGAAAACATAGAATTGTCTTCAGCTCAACCTATTAATATTGAAGTAGAGTCAGAAGGTGGGTCTCAGTCCACTTGGGGATCCCACGGTAAGTGTGTAACTACTGAGGAACTACATGATATTCTCCACAGAGTAATACAACAATATCAGATTCCTTCTTCTCAGGCTCCTTCCACTAGCACAGTGGTAGTTCCCCAACTTGAGTCTATGGTAAGGCCGTTACAGCCCTCAGGTGTTTCACATCCCTATTCCTCTTTGCCTTCGGTTAACGTTACTCCGGCGACTGCCACGGCTAGTAGCACGACAGTGCCGGCCTCCTCGACTACCACTAACGTCCGTGTTATTACAGACATTACTCCTCCCCCTTTTGATAAACCTCCACAGAGAAAAGGCCTTATGCCTGTTCTTTATGGACCGGATTGCTAATGGGTTCAGTCAATACCTCAGAAACCGCACCTGGCACAAGCTACCGTATCGGGGGTACTACCGGTACCTAGTGAATGGACCATTGAGGTTAATAAGAGTAGAAAATTAAGAGCTAAGGATGCCCATGGTAGGTTACTAGATGTCATCATTAACACCTTATTAAGGCCATCCCATCTGTTTATGGCGCTGATTTCTTTGTGTATTCGGCCTCCCCGGCGATACCTCCGGCCTCATCTGTAAAACTTTTTGCCGACTGGTGTAGGAATGACGGCGTCAATGATATAAAAGCTCTACATGCACTTACGCCGGAACTGGATACAGTCCCGGTACTAGATCAGACAAACACACCAGTCTTGCAGGTGGGGCAGGTAGGTGTAGGTCCGTGGGTGGACTGGGAACTAGAGGCGCAGGTTTTTGCATCTACTATTACCACTAAATCCTCCCATCAAGTTCCTCAGGAAGTTCACTCATGGTTCTCTTTACCTGTTAACAAGGCAGGCGGCATGTCACCTGCTTTATTTGAATTCCTGGCAGCTCCCAAACTATCACTTTACGACCTGCATGAACCTTTTGCCACACCCCCTCCGGCCCACTTACTGTAGACAGAAACTTTAAGCTACGCAATAAAGGGTATAGACTGTTCTCTCAATACATCGTCAGTCGCCAGGTTGCCCAGTCACTCACGAGAACTATAACAGCCATATCAGACCAACATGTAAGGAAAGCCACGGACTTGTCACGCAGGCTCCTCCTACAAAATTCTATTCAATCCTTAGGTGATATTAGAGTAGCTATCATGGAGGCGGTTAGAGCAAGACAGGATTTAAGGGTGTACTTGGTAAAGAAGTTGCCGGAGGATATAGCCCGCCGAGTAATTACTCTTTCCCCGGTATTAACTGCACCACTTCTTCCCCCAGAAACATGGAGTATTGTTTTCAATTTGGTAGATTTGTGGAAGCAGGGTACCTCCCAGTCAAAGAAAGAGGCCTTTAAGAAACCTTACTCGAAACCTAAGAGTGGCGGGAAGCCCCATCCTACTCAGACTAAACAGTCATTTCGAGAACCAAAGCCTCCTCAATAACAGGGAGGTACTCAGCACAGACAATAAGCAAGGGAAACAGTCAGGCTATAGGGGTATGTCATACCAGAAGCCTACTCAAGGTCAGCCGCATGCCAAACCTAGCCAGCCGTCTAACCCCACTCCGCCGCCACCACCAAAAAACTAGTCAACTACACTCTCTCTCTCCCGGCCTACCGCAGGCGAGTTGGACCCGAGAGTTGTCCTACAGGACAGACGCAGTACAGAAACTGGGTCGTTCCGAGCTGTTGCAGGGCTTGGCCCTGGCGGTCATGGGCCAGGACAGTGATAAGCAAAGGCATATCTTGGAAGTGGCTCCGGCGACCTCGTTTACGTCAAACTCTAGAAGTCAACAATGTTTCTTTAGAGGTGGAGTCACTTGTTCAGGAAACGATCAACATTGTCCGAGTAGATCCAACTTGCCCTGTTTTCACCTCCAGACTATTTCTAGTGCCAAAGAGGGACAGTGTGCAGATGCGGCCAGTAGTCGATCTCTCGCGTCTGAACACACATATTCATCAATTCACCCTTCAGGATGCTTACAGTGAATCAAATCAGGCTCGCACTCCCGCTGCAAGGCTGGATGTGCTCATTAGACCTGAAAGACGCCTACTGACATGTCCCCATAAACAGAAGGTTCCAAAAATTCCTTGCCTTGAGAATCAGGCAAGAGACTTAAGTCTTTCAGAGAATGCCTTTCAGTTTGAACCTGGCACCAAGAATCTTTACAAAATTAGTCCGGCAGGCCCTCATGCCCTTGCTAGCCCAAGGTATCAAGGTGTGGTGGTAGAGGAGTCAGAGGAGTTATGTCAATTTCATGTCAAGCAAGTATTAAATCATGTACAAACTCTAGGGTTCAAGGTCAACTTGGCATAGTCGCTCCTTGTTCCCAAAAGATAAATTCAGTGGATAGGACTGGTTTGGAACACTACCGATCTGACTCTTACTCAGAGTGTGGACAATTGCAACAGATTTCGCAGGAAACTGTTTCTTTTTCTCCACAGCCTGAATATGACAAGGAAATCGTGGGAGTCCCTAGTCGGTTCACTCAACTGGATCCAATTAACTGTGAAGTTGGGCCGGTTGAAAGTCAACTTGACTGCAGTTCACTGCATTCAAAAGCAAGGGTCAACGAGGTCTCGAGAGTTGATGGAAGTTTCAGAACAGATTTTTGCTCTGGCCAAATCGCTGATCATTCATCTCCATGCATCTTATCTCCCGGGGATAGCGAACATCTGGGCGGACGCCTTGTCTTGAAGACAGAGCACCCTAGTAGAATGGGCCCTCAAGCAAACCGTCTTCGACAAGATGATTGCAGAGCCATACCGTCCACAAGTGGATTTATTTGCAGCGGAGGGGAATCACAGACTTCCTCTCTACCTGACCCGCCGGGCGAGAACTCCGGCGGGAGGTCCAGACGCTTTACTGGAGGACTGGAACAGGTGGAATTCAATCTATCTTTTTCCGCCTCCAGATGCTTCACTCATGTGTCAAGTAGTTCACAAACTATGGGGTTACCGGGGCATAGTCTCGATGATCGCGCCAATGTGGCCGGCTCAAGTGTGGTATCACCAATTGCAAACGTGGTGCAGGAACCCGGTGTCACTCCCGGTCTCTGCATTCCACTTGGAGACAATTGGCAACCTTCCGACCTCGCCAACTTTTGCCTTATGGACATTTACAATGCAAAATGGCTAACTCGGTATGGGCAAAGTGCCACTAGTAAATATCTGAATCAATATACTCTATCAACCAGGAGACAGTACCAATCACATTGGAAAACTTTCGCAACCTGAATAGTAGAAACAGCGCAATCTGATGCCTCAGTGGCTTTAATTTTTAAATACTTAGATTAGTTGTTTGAACAGAAGCGCTTCTCAGTTGTTACTTTAAAGAATCACTTGTCTGCCATTAGAAATCCCTTTTTCGACCTAACTGGTCTCTCCATACCACTGGCAGAGGAGAAAGGGTTCATGAGAGCATGTTTTAAACTACGCCCACCACCACGCCAGCTCATACCTACCTGGTCGCTAGACAAAGCATTATCATTACTTCTTTTTTTTTTTTTTTTTTTAAGAGACAATGAACGGAGGAAGGAAAAACACAGATAAAACAAAAAGATCCATGTGCCTAAAGGCATCCTCCATTCATAAAATGTTTGTAACAACTGGATTTAAACATTTGTAAATTGTAAGTTTGTGGAAAGCAATTCGAGGGAAGTGAATTCCAAAGAGTAGTAGCTCTGGGGATAAATGAATTCTGATAAGCAGAAGTTCTGCATTGTGGAGGAGAAAGTGTAAATTCATGGGCGCTCTCAGCTGCCCTAGTTCTACGGGGAAAGATGTGGAGAGGCGGCACAATTGAAGCAAGTTCCTCGGAACAATTGCTGTGAAAATATCTGTAGAATAATGCAAGGGATGCAACGTTTCTTCGTATGGATAATGTAGGAAGGTCCTGTGTGATTGCAGGGTTATTGATTAATCTAATAGCTTTATTTTGAATTTTGTCCAACTGTCTCAATGCAACCACTCCACTTCCACCCCACAGAGGTGAACAGTAATCCATCTGAGAACGCACATGACTTTTATATATTACGGCCAACTGCTCGTCAGTGAAGAATTCTCGAACTCTGTACAGGAGTCCCAGTTTTTTAGAGGCATTCTTAGCAATGCTTCTAACATAATGTGTCCAGCTCAAGTTAGTAGTTAATGTTACACCGAGAATGTCAATACTAGGGGAAGTGGGAATATTTACATCATTAAAAAATATATGGGAGTCAGTGAGATTCTGTCGGTTAGAAAATTGAATGTACTTGGTTTTCTGTGCATTAAAGGAAACTAGATTCTTTTGTCCCCATCCATTAATTCTAGAAAGGTCCTGGTTCAGAGAAATTGCAGTGTTTATTTTTGAATTTATAAGATCGGGTTGGGTGAAAGAATTGGTAAATGTGAAGGAACTGTGGAGTGTTGAGTCATCTGCGTAGGAATGTATTGGATTATGAGTGGTAGATATGAGATCATTGATATGAATGAGGAACAGAATTGGGGCCAAAACTGATCCCTGGGGAACACCAGCATTTATTGAGTGAAATTGAGAATAAAGGCCATCTACCATTACACATATTTTTCTTTTCATATACTTCAGTCGCGCAAGTTTAACCATGCGCCGGATTTTGAGTCAGTATTAAAGAAGGCTGTGTTCCTTATGGCTTTGGCTACAGGTAACAGAGTGTCAGAGCTGGCGGCGATGAGCAACGAGCCAAATTGTCTCAGGTTTTGGAGACTGCACGAACATGTGCAGATCGCGCCGTCTCCTACATTTATTGCCAAAAACGAACATTGTGATCATGTTTTCTCAGAATTCTCAGTCCCGGCGCTTAAACGTGGACATACGCATCACATTTTATGCCCGGTACAAGCTTTAGTTAAGTTTATGAGGATTGCACAACCTCTACAACCAGACTTCCTATGGGTTAACCAGACAGGTAATCGTGTCACGAGAAGGAAATTGGCTTCTTTACTTGTAGATGTAATTAGGGAAAGTAATCCCGGGATGGTAGGTAGAGCCCACGACATTAGAAAGTGGGCTGTCTCCCTTCGGTTTATGCAAAAAAAATCCATTAACTACATAGCCGACACTCAGTTGTGGGCGTCTAATCACACATTCCTTACGCGATACCTATTGGTCGCCCTGGACAAGCCAAAGCGGACCTGTGTAGCATTACGGCAACGGGTGTAGCAGTCCAAGTGCTAATTGTGTTTATGTTATTCTTCGGGAGAAAAGGGGGGGGGGGGGGAGGGTTTGTGCAAAATAGCCCTAAGACCTACTAGAACCCTTCCGCCGGAGATTGTGATAAATCACGAGCTGTGATATGAATAGAACTGGTTATACAGTTAATAGAACTGGTTATACAGTTAATAGAACTGGTTATACAGTTAATAGAACTGGTTATACAGTTAATAGAACTGGTTATACAGTTAATAGAACTGGTTATACAGTTAATAGAACTGGTTATACAGTTAATAGAACTGGTTATACAGTTAATAGAACTGGTTATACAGTTAATAGAACTGGTTATACAGTTAATAGAACTGGTTATACAGTTAATAGAACTGGTTATACAGTTAATCATATTTTATTTTATTTTAAGAAATCTATCATAGTTGTATCTAGATAGTATTAACAAAAATGTTATTGTACAAAATAATAATTTTAAGGTCAGAACATGATCCTAAGGATTAGAGTTCTAGAGTACAAGAATGTTCTCACTAAACATGCAATAGATCTCAAGTGAAGGTCCAGTCATGTAAAAGCAGCTCTTCTTCGAAGTAATGCCACTGCTTACCTTCTTTTATATTTTGTATATTATTGTATGAACGCAATAAAAAACTTAAAATGTTATGCGGATTCTCTGTTACCTATGGTATTTGGGTTGGTGGTTTTGATATTTGTCACGAATGTTCCCCTCCAGTCTTATATATCAGGCATAACCTCAATGATGGAGGGGCCACTATTAAATTAAAGGTTTGATTCCCGGAGGGAAGTAAAGAAATCCTAATATTTAGTAGGGCCCCGTAATCATTGACGATGTTAGTGCCCTCCCTGCCATCCCCTTCCCATTCGCTGGATTTTTTAGTTGAATCTTGATATGTCAGTGAAGGAAGTTTAGACGCTAGAGGGCCAGCGCCAGGAATCCACTCGCAAGAAACCCACGCATTGGGAAGCTTGAGTATAGCAATTATTAAGTTAATTTTTCTTTTTTCTTTTTTACGAGTTTTTTTTGTAGCGAGTACCCAATCATAAAGACGATTCCATAAGAGAATACGCGTTGCACTTATGAAGTTGTACCCCCTGTCCTCCCGCGCGGTAGATTCAAAACTGGCGACGCGGCGTTTGAAGGGCGACTATTATACTAAGAGGCATATCGTCAATGATTACGGGGCCCTACTAAATATTATGTTTTCTTTACTTCCCTCCGGGAATTAAACCTATAATATATGTATATACTGTATAATAGTGTACGGTATATATATATATATATATACACTCAGTATATATATATATACAGGTATATATATATATATAATTATATATATATATATACAGTATATATATATAAAACAAAACAAAAATAAATAGCTTGAACGTCCCTTGATTTCGGCCCTGTCACTCTTTGAAATCTGGGGGAGGCACTCGCTGCAGGCAGTTATGCCTTTTGTCTCCCTTATTCACATAGATAAAAAAAAAAAAAAAAAAAAATCAGACGCCCTAATTCCCGAGAAGGGATGGCCATGGATATTAGGCGTTTGTCATGAATAGGTCAAATTGCCAGGGCTTGACATCTATCAATAACATTTTGACAGTGTGGGCTCGATCCACTGACCGTTTGATCATTAGCCGACACTCTACTGACTGTGCCACGGCTTGCGACTGCATCTGTTGTGTTTAATACATCATAGGCTTAAAGTAGAATACACAGTACTATTCAGTGTATTCTACTTTCAGCCAATGATGTATAAAGTACTTTACAGATATAAGGAAAAATCTATATAATTTCTGACAGAGAAAGATCCGACAAATATATAATACAATAGGAATTCATGTAAAGATGATTTACTCATTAATGTCAATGTCAAAAAGAGAAAAAGTATTAACAAATAGAAAAATTAAATGGTGAAAGAGGATAATCTGTTGTGCCTGGGACTTGTCTTCACCATGGGGTAATTATCCTCACCCCAGGAATCACAGGGGGTCATCGTGCGCTCTCTTGTCTCACCGGGACCTGTCTCTCTCAGCAGGCCCTATCTATCTCACCTTGTTCTGTCTCTCTCACCTTGTTCTGTCTCCCTCACCTTGTGTTGTCCCTCTCACCTTGTTCTGTCTCCCTCACCTTGGCTGTCTGTATCACTCTGTTTGATCTGAATCACTGTTTTATAATTATGTATCATCCTATCGTCTCTCTCTGTCCTGTCTGTCTCACCCTGTTCTGTCTGTCTCACCCTGTCCTCTCTGTCTCATTCTGTCCTGTCTGTCTCACCGTGCTCTGTCTGTCTCACTCTGCTCTGCCTGTCTCACCCTGCTTTGCCTGTCTCACCCTGCTCTGTCTGTCTCATTCTGTCCTGTCTGTCTCACCCTGCTCTGCCTGTCTCACCCTGCTCTGTCTGTCTCACCCTGCTCTGCCTGTCTCATCCTGCTCTGTCTTTCTCACACTGCTCTGCCTGTCTCACCCTGCTCTGTCTGTCTCACCCCTTTTTATTTTTATTTTTGTTTTCTATGTGAATGAGGGAGACAAAAGGCATAACTGCCTGCAGCGAGTGCCTCCCCCAGATTTCAAAGAGTGACAGGGCCGAAATCAAGGGACGTTCGAGCTAAAATGCTTGGACACACGGAGTTTGAAGCAATTTAACCCTTATTTAGCGGCGAGCAACATAAGTCGAGTTAAATAAAGCTGGACTATGTGGCGGCGCTCGACATAGGTCGAGTGGCAATTTCAGCACGTAATGTGGCTGAGAGAGAGAGACAAGTGGTGGCAGGAGACTAGCGAGCGTATGACTGCTCCAGACCACCGCGGCGAACCTACTGACACAAATCTCAGCTCCCTCCTCCCTCTCTCACTCGCTACATACTCAATTATGTACTGAAAGTACCGAATTACCTGCTTTTTGCACTCGCGTTGCACGGTTATTGCAAGAAAACTATCCATCATACAAGGATCGTTATGGTGTCATTCGAAAGCTCTGTTTATGCCCTTTCAGGGATAGGTACTTGTTTTACGTTCTGGGTCTTATTTAGGCATGAAAATGATCACGTAAACAGCCCTATTTTGGCTAAAAACACCCCGCTGTGCGGTACACATAAATAAACCGCATAGGCCGCTCGTAAGGTGTTAAGTCATAGGAAGAGGGAAATACTGATTCTGGGAAAGAGTTCCAGAGCTCAGCAGTTGAATAGAAGAAAGTCTGAGAATAGCGTTTCACTCTTGGGTTGGAGAGTTGCATAGAGTAGGGGTGTGATTGTGTTGCAAGGCGGGTACTACGTACCCTACGTAGAGGAGGTGGTATACACTGGGAAAGCTCCGAGGAACACTGGTTATTGTAGTAGCGATAGAATAGTGAGAGAGATGCAACATTGCGGCGAAGAGAGAGACATTGCAGAGAGTTGGTGAGTGGACGGGAGTTAATGATACGAAAGGCTTTCCGTTCTACTTTATCTAGGAGTGCGGTGTGAGAGAATCCTCCCCACACATGTGAACAATACTCAAGATAAGGACGCACTGTGCCCCTGTACAGAGCAAGTAGCTGCGCAGCGGTAAAGAACCCCTTGAGGCGGTTGAGCACACCCAGCTTCTGGGATGCTGCCTTAGCAAGACTGGTAATATGGTCTTTCCAAGTGAAAGCAGAAGAAAAAGAGACACCGAGAACATTGAGGGAAGATGAAGGGTTGATTTTTGTATTGTTGAAAAATAAGGGATAGTCCTCTGGAGGTTCCTGACGGGTAGTAAGATGGATACATTGAGTTTTGGAAGCATTATATGTAACAAGGGTTTCTCTACCCCAATTGGAAATAGTAGCTAGATCAGAAGATAAGTATTTTATGGCTTCATTACGTTTATTTTTGAGAGACTGCTGGCTGGGGCGTTCTGGAAAACTAATTGAGTGGTGTAAAGTAGAGTCGTCTGCATATGAATGGATGGGAATAGATGTACAGTTGAGAAGATCATTTATGAAAATTAGATAGAGAATAGGAGATAAGACAGAACCCTGAGGAACACCGGAGTTGATAGGATGAGGAATTGAGCGATGGCCGTCCACAACCGCAGCTATGGAACGGCCGGAAAGGAAATTAGAGACAAAGGCACAGATGGAGGGATAGAAACCGAAGCAGGGCAATTTGGAAATTAAAGATTTGCGCCAGACTCTATCGAAGGCCTTCGATATGTCTAGTGCAACAGAAAAAGTCTCACCGAAATCCCGAAAGTTGGATGACCAAGAGTTAGTAAGATATGAAAGAAGATCACCAGTAGAGCGACCCTTAAGGAAGCCATACTGGCGATCTGAGAGCAGATTATGAGAAGAGAAATGCTTAAGAAATTTGGAAGCAAGAATAGTTGCAAAAACTTTAGAGATACAAGAGCTGAGAGCAATTGGACGATAGTTGGAGGGTTGAGAGCGGTCACCCTTCTTTGGGACAGGTTGAATGAGAGCAAACTTCCAGCAAGAAGGAAAGACGTTAGAGGAGAGACAGAAACGAAAGAGTTTGCCTAGGCAGGGGGTCAGCACGGAAGCACAGTTTTTAAGTACGACAGGAGGAACACCGTCCGGACCATACGCCTTCTTAGTATTAAGCCCAGAGAGGGTAGAAAGTACATCTTTAGAAGAGATTAGGATATTAGGCATAAGTAGGAGAGAGGGGGGTGAAGCGGGAGGAATAGCACCGTAATCATCCAAGGTAGAGTTTCTGGCAAAAGTTTGAGCAAAGAGTTCAGCTTTGTCAGAGGAAGAAGTGATGGTTGTGCCATCAGAGTGGAAAAGGGGAGGGAAAGACGAGGAAGAAAAGTAGTTGGAGTGGTTTTTGGCTAGATGCCAGAAAGCTTGAGAAGAGCTAGAATTGGATAGTTCAGTGCATTTATTATTGATGAAAGAGTGCTTGGCAAGTAGAAGAACAGATTTGGCTTGATTCCGGGCAGAAACATAGGAAGAATGAGATTCTTGAGTTTTAAGGCATCGGTACTGCTTGAATGCTTCCTCCTTGTTGTGGACAGCAGTAGAACAAGCATGAGTAAACCAAGATTTTTTTGCATTAGACTGAGAGAAAGAAAATGGAATGTACGCTTCCTTGCCCGAGAGGATTACCCTGGTAATGCGTTCAGCACTCTCCGAGGGTCCTCGGCCACGGAAGCAGAAGTCATTCCATGAGAAATCAAAGAACTACTGCCGGAGAGCCTCCCGGTCAGCAGCGCCAAAGTGCCACAAGCGCCGCCGGCTGGGAGGATCGGATGGCCGTACTGAAGAGATAGGACAGGTGACGGAGATAAGTTTATGGTCGGAGGAGGCCAAAGGAGAGAAAAGATTGACAGTATAAGAAAAAGGGTTAAAAGTCAGAAATAAGTCCAGAATGTTGGGCCGATCTCCGAAGCGATCTGGGATACAGGTGGGTTGCTGGACCAGCTGCTCTAGGTCATTTATGATAGAATAGACATAGGCTTGTTCACCAGGTTTGTCTGCCTGTCTCACCCTGCTCTGTCTGTCTCACCCTGCTCTGCCTGTCTCACCCTGCTCTGTCTGTCTCACCCTGCTCTGTCTGTCTCACCCTGCTCTGCCTGTCTCACCCTGCTCTGCCTGTCTCATTCTGTCCTGTCTGTCTCGCCCTGCTCTGCCAGTCTCACCCTGCTCTGCCTGTCTCACCCTGCTTTGCCTGTTTCACCCTGCTCTGCCTGTCTCACCCTGCTCTGCCTGTCTCACCCTGCTCTGTCTGTCTCACCCTGCTCTGCCTGTCTCACCTTGTCCTGTCTGTCTCACCTTGCTCTGTCTGTCTCACCCTGCTCTGTCTGTCTCACCCTGCCCTCTCTGTCTCACCCTGTCCTCTCTGTCTCATTCTGCTCTGTCTGTTTCACCCTGCTTTGTCTGTCTCACCCTGCCCTGTCTGTTTCACCCTGCTCTGTCTGTTTCACCCTGCTCTGTCTGTCTCACCCTGCTCTGTTTGTCTCATCCTGCCCTCTGTCTCACCCTGCGCTGTCTGTCTCACCCTGCTCTGTCTGTCTCACCCTGCTCTGTCTATCTCACCCTGCTCTGCCTGTCTCACCCTGCTCTGTCTGTCTCACCCTGCTCTGTGTGTCTCACCCTGATCTGTCTGTCTCACCTTGCTCTGCCTGTTTCACCCTGCTTTGCCTGTCTCGCCCTGCTCTGTCTGTCTCACCCTCCTCTGTCTGTCTCACCCTGCTCTGTCTGTCTCACCCTGCTCTGCCTGTGTCACCCTGCTCTGCCTGTCTCAAATTGTCCTGTCTGTCTCCCCTTGCTCTGTCTGTCTCCCCCTGCTCTGTCCCTCTCACCCTGCCCTGTCTGTCTCACCCTGTCCTCTCTGTCTCATTCTGCTCTGTCTGTTTCACCGTGCTCTGTCTGTCTCACCCTGCCCTGTCTGTTTCACCCTCCTCTGTCTGTCTCACCCTGCTCTACCTGTCTCACCCTGCTCTGCCTGTCTCACCTTGCCCTGTCTGTTTCACCCTGCTCTGCCTGTCTCACCTTGCTCTGCCTGTCTCACCCTGCTCTGCCTGTCTCACCTTGCTCTGTCTGTCTCACCCTGCTCTGTCTGTCTCACCTTGCTCTGTCTGTCTCACCTTGCTCTGTCTGTCTCACCCTGCTCTGCCTGTCTCTCCCTGCTCTGTCTGTCTCACCCTTTCTCTGTCTGTCTCACCTTGCCCTGTCTGTTTCACCCTGCTCTGTCTGTCTCACCCTGCTCTGTCTGTCTCACCTTGCTCTGTCTGTCTCACCTTGCTCTGTCTGTCTCACCCTGCTTTGTCTGTCTCACCCTGCTCTGCCTGTCTCACCCTGCTCTGTCTGTCTCACCCTGCTCTGTCTGTCTCACCCTTGCTCTGCCTGTCTCACCTTGCTCTGCCTGTCTCACCCTGCTCTGTCTGTCTCACCCTGATCTGCCTGTCTCACCCTGCTCTGTCTGTCTCACCCTTGCTCTGCCTGTCTCACCTTGCTCTGCCTGTCTCACCCTGCTCTGTCTGTCTCACCTTGCGCTGTCTGTCTCACCCTGCCCTGCCTGTCTCACCTTGCTCTGTCTGTCTCACCCTTGCTCTGTCTGTCTCACCTTGCTCTGTCTGTCTCACCCTTCTCTGTCTGTCTCACCCTGCTTCGTCTGTCTCACCTTGCTCTGTCTGTCTCACCTTGGCCTGTCTGTCTCACCCTGCCCTGTCTGTTTCACCCTGCTCTGTCTGTCTCACCCTGCCCTGTGTGTTTCACCCTGCTCTGTCTGTCTCACCCTGCTCTGTCTGTTTCACCCTGCTCTGCCTGTCTCACCCTGCTCTGCCTGTCTCACCCTGCTCTGCCTGTCTCACCCTACTCTGTCTGTCTCACCCTGCTCTGTCTGTCTCACCCTGCTCTGTCTGTCTCACCCTGCTCTGTCTGTCTCACCCTGCTGTCTGTCTCACCCTGCTCTGCCTGTCTCACCCTGCCCTGTCTGTCACACCCTGCTTTGCCTGTCTCACCCTGCTCTGCCTGTCTCACCCTACTCTGTCTGTCTCTCCTAGCTCTGCCTGTCTCACCCTGCTCTGCCTGTCTCACCCTGCTCTGCCTGTCTCGCCCTGCTCTGTCTGTCTCACCCTGCTCTGCCTGTCTCACCCTGCTCTGCCTGTCTCACCTTGCTCTGTTTGTCTCACCCTGCTCTGTCTGTCTCACCCTGCTCTGTCTGTCTCACCCTGCTCTGTCTGTTTCACCCTGCCCTGTCTGTTTCACCCTGCTCTGTCTGTTTCACCCTGCTTTGTCTGTCTCACCCTGCCCTGTCTGTTTCACCCTGCTCTGTCTGTCTCACCCTGCCCTGTCTGTTTCACCCTGCTCTGTCGGTTTCACCCTGCCGTCATTTTTCCCTGCCCTGTCTGTCTCAAAAAAGTAGTTACTTCAACTGTTGGACCGTTAGTCGATGAAAATGGAGAATACACCAAAGACGAAGTACAAATGAGTAATGCCCTTAATACCTTCTTTGCATCAGTTTTTACAACCGAAAACCTCAGTGATATCCCTACACCATCGCCGATTCAGATTGAAAATTCAGATGTTCTAAGCAATATCACCGTTACAGAGAGAGAAGTTTTGAATTGTTTAGATAAACTCAAGGTAAATAAAACGCCTGGACCTGATACAATCTCGCCTAGAGTTCTAAAGGAAGCTAAGGATGAGCTCTCCAAACCACTGACATTACTATTCAATAAATCCTTGCAGTCTGGAAGTATGCCTGATCAGTGGAAGATAGCCAACGTAACACCGATGTTCAAAAAAGGCAGCAAATCCCTACCCAGTAACTATCGTCCAATTAGCTTAACCTCAGTTGTATGTAAAATGCTAGAAACGGTCATAAGAGACAGACTCGTAAATCACTTAGAGGAAAATAACATACTTAAAGATACTCAACACGGCTTTCGTAAAAAACGTTCCTGTTTAACAAACCTCTTAGACTTCTTCCACGATATCCTCAACCTCTACGATGAGAGTAAAGCTGTAGATATTATATACCTTGATTTTCAAAAAGGCCTTTGACAAAGTTCCCCACAAACGTTTACTGCTAAAACTAAAAGCGCATGGAAACAAGACGGTGTGTTGAAATGGATAGAAAATTGGCTCAGCGACAGAAAGCAAAGAGTAGTCATAAACGGTAAGGCATCTAAATGGACCAATGTAAGTAGCGGGGTACCCCAGGGATCGGTACTAGAACCAATTATCTTTCTAATTTACATCAACGACATAGATGAGGGTCTCACCTGTACAATCTCAAAATTTGCTGACGATACAAAAATTGCAAATAGCGTACACTCAAAAGATCAAGTTGACGATATGCAACACAATCTAGATAAATTGTCACATTGGGCCCAAATTTTGGCAAATGAGTTTCAATGCGGATAAATGTAAAGTACTACATATCGGATACCTAAATGAGAAAGCAAACTATTCGATGAATGGCACTCAGCTTAAGAATGTAAACAGAGAAACCGATCTGGGAGTAACAATATCGAGTAACCTAAAACTGAGTCAACAATGTTCAGAAGTTGTTAAGAAGGCAAACAAAATAATTGGCTTTATAGGCAGGTCATTTGAGCATAAATCCAAAGACGTTATCCTAACCCTGTACAATTCCTTAGTCCGCCCTCTTCTGGAATACTGCGTTCAATGCTGGTGCCCTTATTACCAAAAAGACATAAACAAGCTAGAACGAGTTCAACGTAGAGTTACCAAAATTATACCTAGCCTAAAGAACAAACCATACGAAGAGCGTCTTAGAGAATTAAATCTATTTCCTTTAACCCAGCGCAGATTAAGAGGTGACTTAACCCTCCCGCCCCGGCTACGCATTACATAAATATTCCCCGAAATCCGGGTGTTTTGGCCGAAAAACGTCTAGGCTAGGCTACCGTATCATTGTTATGCTGACTGCTTCCCGCATTCCCGCGCATCCCCAAGCGTAGCTGTGTTATTTACCTGTAGAATGGCGTTAAGTAGAGCTCTCTAAGTCAAGTGCTTGATTTGTGATGATGATTTCATTGGAGATAACTTTATGGCCAAAACAGCCACTTTACACTACTTTTCGATACTTAACAACAACATACAGGCACACACGAACAAGCGACGCTCTCCTTCTTGTGGCCGGAGATGCGGGGTGTCGGTCCAGCCGGCTGTTGTTTACATGCGTCGGACCGACGCCTCGCACACGAAGCTCACAGGCTTTCAAGCAATGGTACAATGTTGTACCACCCGGGTTCCTGGGGGCAAAACATAATGGTACACACGTGTACCACCCGGGGTTGAAGGGTTAATTCAAGTGTTCAAAATCATCAAAGGCATCGACAATATGAACTGTAGTAAGTACTTCACTATCGACCAATCTAATTACACGCGGGGAAACGGTTGCAAAATTATTGGTAAATCTTTTAACTCACACGAATCTAAGAATTTCTTCTTCAATCGAGTTGTCAACTTGTGGAATGGGCTTCCCCGAGACGTTATAGACTGCAGCACCGTTGATTCATTTAAACTCCGCCTAGACAAATATCTTGCATCAAACCCGCGACTGACTGCGTTTGTAAATGAATATCTTTATTTTATCCTCCCCTCAATTACTAACCCATATGTCCCCTACTAACTTCCTAGTCCTGCCACGGACATTAGTTCCAGGGCAGTAGTTCCCTTTCCAATGTTCCCTTACCCACTCTAAACCACTGTTTGGACACTTGATCCTCAGTGTTTTGGAGGACAAGCAGCCTAGAAGGGTCACTAGATATGTTGTTGCTTGATTTCCTTTGTACTCCTTTGTACTCACCCTGCCCTGTCTGTTTCACCCTGTTCTGTCTGTTTCACCCTGCCCTGTCTTTTTTTCCCTGCCCTGCCTGTCTCACCCTGCTCTGTCTGTCTCACCCTGCTCTGTCTGCTTCACTCTGCCCTGTCTGTTTCACCCTGCTATGTCTGTTTCACCCTGCCCTGTCTTTTTTTCCCTGCCCAGTCTGTCTCACCTTGCCCTGCCTGTCTCACCCTACCCTGTCTGTCTCACCCTATCCTCTCTGTCTCAGCCTGTCCTGTTTGTATCACCATATATTTATCTATGTGTATGAAGGAGACAAAAGGCAAGGCTGCCTGTAACAAGTGTCCCTCCAAAGTTGGAATAGTAAAAGTTAACCAAATGCAACATTATGTTAGCGTCAAAAAATGTCTGTACACACGGAGCTTGAAGCAATTAAACCCTTTCACTCTCCGGTCATTCTTTATGGAAATTTTGATCAGAAAATGTATCCTTCTCATTAATGAAATTGTCTATCCCAGATGATTCCCAAATCGCGCCACCAAAAATGTTTACTATTGTTCGTTTTCCACCCACAATTATTGCCCTAACCCAGGAAGCGTGATAGGTCTTTCGGAAATGTTTGCTAATGTGATAGGCCTTCCAGAAGACAGCCTTTAATAAATATATACATTTTTATACCAGGTTTTTACAAGGGCTGATTGGATTGATTAGGTAGGTTCTACTTGACTGGAGGAGCCGAGTTCGTAATTTAACACATACACAAAAGGTAATACAGGATAATTATAACAAAACGTACACTCATATTATTGTATTGAACACACATAGATATCACATTTAATAAATAGGTAATGGTATAAACATAAATAAGTATCACGAACGAGGCTCCACAATCTTTGTTCACTCTTAAGACTTGGCTTGCATAATATAATTTAGTATTCCCTTCAATCGAGGTATTACACTTGTATTTATTAAATTCAATATATAGATATCAGTACTCCCTTCAATCGAGGTATTACACTTGTATTTATTAAATTCAATATATAGATATCAGTACTCCCTTCAATCGAGGTAGGACACTTGTATTTATTAAATTCAATATATAGATATCAGTACTCCCTTCAATCGAGGTAGGACACTTGTACTTTCTTTTAATGCGCAACACAGGTATATTACTAAGTATTTGTTTTATCACGGGTTAACTATTATAATTATAATCTTTCACTTTGTATGAATATTTAGAACTTTAAAGTAAGTACTTCCCTAAATTAAGTGGGCATCACTAGTACTTCAATTGCATTTCAAATTGCATAAAAATAGTATTATGAATTAACTCATACTTCATTTTATATAAGGCGCGCCACTAGTACTTTTACTCTTTCACTATTTTGTATATACTGTATATACTGTATATCTCTCGTATCAACACTAAGTACTTCTATTAACAATTGATTATCACTAGTACTTCTTATGCGTTTTCAGTAGCATATAAAGGAGATACAAAGATTTAACTTAGTACTTCCTTTTATCAATAATGCGTATCACTAGTACTTATAAAGGGATTTCACTATATATTATATGCATGAGCACTCTGTAGTCTTCTGGTGAGAATCTGGGCCGTGGTCGTTATCCTGACGTGGCTGGATGACAGTAGATGGATACTTGAACTCTTGGGTGTTGGGTCTTGAATAATACATACAATATACCAGTGCATCTGTATTGTATTATCGAGTAACGTAGGAGAGGACTCACTAACTGCTCTGACCGTTATAAGAGTTTTGATGCAGAACTTCCAGTACTGTTGGGTGTTGGGTCTTAAATATCGTGTGCAATATACCAGTGCACCTGCAACACGTTATCGACCTAACGTAAGAGTTGTTTGTGATGCAACGTCTCTCAACTGTTCTAACCGTTATAAGAGTCTTTCAGGACTGGGTTTGATGAGGAAATTTTGCCCTTTACCGATATCGTATCCCAGAGCAAGTACCTGGGATTCTGTATCGGAGGGACTCTATTGTTGAATGCCGTTATGCAGGACAGTATCTCACAGAGCCCTTGTCTTACTAGAGTACAGCCAGTGCGTGAACTATTAATAAGACGGGGGTGGTTTGTTAGTAATAGAGCGCTTAACAAATTAGTATTAAATATTAATAACAACTCCGGATCGAGGCAGAGGAACGGATATTAGGTAGCCTCCAGTAAGGTCTAATAACAAGTTCCTTTGATAACCCAAGATGTTAAATAAGATTGAAGTAAGGCTTTATCACCAGTATGATCATGGTTTTACTCCAATATTAAAAGGGGCCAACATCTTCCACCTATCTGATATCTTCCAGTGATAGATATCTAAGAGTTGTCCAACTGTTAAATTGTCTGCGGTGATCATACCTTTTGTTGGGTTGTTCCTGCGGTCCATTTCATGGTTAATAAGGGAACAGGTGCGGGGGGAGTCCCTCCTGGTCTCACGGTCATGGCGGTGATATGGCTTAGAGGTAGAATGGTGCTTGGAGGTATGATGTTTATGGAGTCTTTTGGTTATTCGCCTTTCCTTTGCATCTTTCCTTTGCTGGTGTGCATCAGGATTGTTGATGGGGATGATCAGATTCTTCCCGGGTGTTGGAGAGTGTGCAATATCAATGGAAGCTACCCGGGCACATCTTGGTGGGGTGGTGGTTGCTTCCTTTTGTCTTGGAGGTGTGGTGGGGAGTGCGGGAGGGAAAATCGCTTGGTGGTGGTGAAGGCGTGGTACTGCTTTTCTCTGGTATTTTATAAATGAATAAAAAATACCCCAGTACTGGTGAAATGGAATTTATATGTGACTAAGTGGTATGTCTACTTACCACCACCTCCTGCCTTCCCCTAACATGTGTCTTATCCCCCCCCCTCCCCTTTTCTCCCTCCACTTCACCCCTCCTCATATATTCAATTTTTTCCATCTTTATTCCCCCCTCTTTCTTTTCCCACCTGTAATATGGTAAGTCAGCACTATCCCTTCCTCCCTCCACCTCCTCCCACTCTCTAACATGTGCTGGAGACAGTCGTCTATCACTAATGTCCCGCGAAACCTACGAGAGGGATGGTGTATGTCGCTCTCTCTCTCACCTGCCTCCAACTTCCCACGTCATTTTTTGACTAGATATTTGCGATTTACACATATTTTCTGGTCTTCAGTGTTCACATGTTCTTATAAAAGTAACATTTATGCATATGGAACAGTAATATTGCTCTGTATGGTAAATATACCAATTTCTATCAGAATTGAAGCTAATAAACTTGCATGCACGATCCATTAAGAACACATAAATGGCGCGGTTGGCGGGTTAATCGTACCTTAATATGCATCAGACGATAGAGGGAAGGCAATACCACAATATTATTGCAAGAAAAACCATGAAACCTCTAATGATTATCGTAAATTATAAATAATAGGAATTTTTCGATATTACAATGGTCATTTTCCACACATATACTCAAGGTATTGTTACGTTACGAGCGGGGTTCGAACCCATAACATAAAGAAACATTCCACTAAAACCACAAAACGGCGACTTATTACTTGGTCTCACAAAATGCGGTAAATATGACTATTATTTTCAGTCAAGAAGAAGTGGCATGTTAAACTTCCACAAAAACTAACGACCCTCTTTGTAGTCACTAAAACCTTGGTAGGTGAAAAGATGTGGCAAGTTCATAAAATATCAGGTGATATCAAATGGCTGTTTTAGCCTAAAAACCCCAAAGATATTCCTTTCTCATCACTCGTTCAGAATTAGTTATCTTTAGTTACTTTGACTAAGATTTATCCCAACAATCAAAAGAATAATATATTAGCACAAAGGTAAAATGTAAAGAATATGTAAAATAAAATTATAATTTATTTACGTGATTATTTATACACAAAAGTTAATTCTAGTGAAAATATCAAAGTGAGAAACATTGAAGTGAAATAATAAAGACACTCTTAAGAAAAATAATACAGTTACATAATTACCCTCCAAGAGAGTAAGTGAAAGCAATCAATAAACATAGACAAATCCTAGGCTATACTTATTCAACTCATGGTGATTCTTTTACAAACGAACTCAGGACAGATCAGCTTTAGATGATGGTGGAGATTACACTACCCGCCTCAATAATAATAATAAATTGAGTAGTGACAGGGGGTTAGGGAGAAGTGGGGATAGGACAAGAATTAGTTGGATGAAGTGAATTTTAGCAGGAGAAAAAGGTGTCCAGGCTTAACTGGAGCTGCCTGAGGGTTTTCCTGATTTAGCTGCTAAAGAGACTGGCCAGGGCAAGGTCGACAGGGGCGCCTTGGGGGTGACTCCTTGCTGGCTTGGGTATCACATGCCATGCCATTCCAACATGTCTGTGTTCGGGGGGGGGGGGGGGGGGGGTTGTGGGCCTCATGGATTTGATATGTTTTCGTCATGTGAGACCCGTGAGGCTGGGTGGTGAACCCATGAGACGCGAGACGTGGTGCCGCCACTGGAAGGGGCCCTCCCCCCCAATCACCAGGGGCAAAGCTGCACGGCTATGGGGTCAAGAACCCACAACCTAGAAATATAGTAGGAGGATGATTGTAGTAGAGAAAGTTTTGAAGAATGAAGGTATTTTTAGTGGTAGAAAAAGAGAAAACAAAATTTAGTGGTAGGGATAAGTAGTGGTGAGGGCTTTTTTAGTCAGAGGGAAAGAGTTGTGAAATTGTTGTTTTTATATAGAAGTTAAGTGATCTAGGAGGAATAGTAAGAGGTTGATTGTAGTAGAGAAAGTTTGATATAGGGAGTAATTTTTAGTGGTAGAGAAAGGGAAAACATTTTAGTCTTAGGGATAAGTAGTGGTGAGATGTGTTTTAGTTGGAGAGAAAGTTGTGATGTTGTTTAGTCTTAGAGAAGCTGTAAATTGGTCTTGAGGTATAGTAGGAGGTTTTGTTGTGGTAGGGAGAGTTCGGAATAGAAGATATTTTTAGTAGTAGAGATAGGGGAAGATATTTTTTAGACATAGGGATAAGTAGTGGTTAAAGTGGTAGTAGGAGTCATAGGGAGAAGTAGGAGTAGCTTGTTGAGTACGGTATTGTTTAATATGCAGGAGGGGGGTAAGGGGTTTGTGGCCTGTTGAAGATGGCCGGGTTGTTGTTTCTTAGTCTGTGAGGGAGTGTGTTGTTGAAGAATTGTTGCCAGTGAGGGTTGGTTTCATTTAGTTTATTTAATTGTTTATCGCCTAGTTGCCTCCAGTATATGTTTAGAGGGGTATGTTGCTTCTGATGTGTAGTGTTTCGTTTCTAGCGAATTCTGTCCAGTGTGTGTTATGTATGAATCTTAGTGCTTTATTTTGTATGACTTGTAGTTTTTTCGTGTTAGTTTGTGCTGCTAGTTGGAGTGTGTTTGGTGCATATGTTAGTAATGGTCTGATTAGAGCTTTGTATAGGTCTGTTTTTGTCTTGGTTGAGGCTGATCGGAATCTGTACAGGGATCTTAGTGCATTGGCTGCTTGGGCTGTTTTTGAGGTTATATGTTGTGACATTGTGAAAGTTTTGTCAAAGTTAATTCCAAGGACTTTGTTACAGTGTTTGATTGGTATTGGTGTACGGTTTTGGTTTTATTGGTTGAGGATGATGTGTCGTGGTTGTTCTCTCTTGGTCCCAAAGTAGGTTACTTGTGATTTGGTGGGGTTTGTGGTGATACGCCATTTTTGTTCCCAGGTGGTTACTCGTTGTGTTTCAGTGTTAGCTTTGTCTGTGAGTCTGTCAAGGGAGTTAAAATCCCGCACTAGGTGTGTTACGTCGTCAGCATATTGTATGGTGAGAGAGTCGGTGTGGTATGGATTGGGTAAATCATTAGTGTATAGGATGTATAGGGTTGGAGATAGGACGGAGCCCTGAGGTACTCCTGCTTGAAGTTGGAAATAGTCTGAGAAGTGGTTGTTGAACTTAATCCGCATTTTTCTGTCTGTGAGGAAGCTGCATAGTAGGCGTTGCGATAGTGATGGGAGGTTGAAATTGTTGCATATTTTGTATTTTAAGCCATCGTGCCATACAGTGTCGAATGCTTTTTGTACATCTTTAGTGATTAGAGCTGTTTTGTATCTGGCAAGCTTGTTGGTGTGAATGTAGTTTGTGATTATATTGAGTGCGTCTTGGGTTGAGTGTCTTGCTCGGAAGCCAAACTGTTTGTGTGAGAGTAGTTCATGTTCGTCTAGGTGTAATCTGAGTCTGTGGTTGTATATTCTTTCGAATACTTTCCCTAGTGTCTCGAGTAGGCTGATAGGTCTGTAGTTTTGGGGGTCAGTGTGGTCTTTTCCTGGTTTCGGAATGAGTATGGCTGTTGCTGTTTTAATTTTTTGGGGGAAGTATCCTGTTGCTAGTTGTGCATTGAAGATGCAAGTGATGGCTGCGATTGTCTGTGGTGGGAGGTGTTTTAGTATGAGGTATCCGATTTCGCTGTCTCCTGGTGCTCGTTTTTTGGTGTTTTTGATAGTTTGTTTTACTTCTTCGGTGGTGATTGGTGTAGTGAGGATGTTGTTGTGGTTGAGGTTGTTTGTGTTTATTGTCGGGAGGGGAGAGGTGTGTGGTTGAAGTCTTAGTGTTTCGTTAGTTATATTGTTTATGTGCTTTAAGATGGGTGGGTGTTGAGAAGGAGGTTGTGGGCGGAATATAGTTTCCCAGTGTTGTTTCATAATTTGTGTTACTTGGGCGGGGTCTGTAATTTTTCTGCCGTTTATTTGTAGGGATTCAAATTTTGTTTGTTCTGTGCCTCGGAGGCGGGAGATTTTTTGCCAGAATTCACTGGGGTTGTTTGATCTGTGGGTCTCGGCTTCGTGAATTAGTTTTTCCCAGTGTTTGTTGTGATCTGTATTTAGGCTGTTTATAATGTGTCTTCTGAGTATTGTTATGTCTCTGAGCACGGGGGCGAGGTTGTGTTTGTTTGTTTCAAATCTGTTTCTGTAGCAGTGGAGTAGTCTTTGTGTTTTGATAGAGGGTGTGAAGGAGTATTTTCTTTTGTATCGTTGTTTGGGTATGTTGGCTTTTGCCGTGTCGGTGATGGCTTGAAAGAGTTGGTTCCAGTATTTGTCTATTATTGTAGTGGGGTGATTTTCTAGGTCTAGTATGTAAGTTTTTTCGGCGAGGGTTTTTGTGAATGTTTCCCAGTCTGCTTGTTTGTATTGGTATTGGGGTACGGGGACAGGGATAAGTATTGGGTTTGTTGAGAGGTGTAGTGTGATGGGGATATGGTCGGAGCCCGAGTGGGGTCCTGGGGTGATGTGGTGTTGAAATTGGAGGGCTAAGGTGTTTGTGATGACAATGTCTGGTGTGCCGTTTCCTCGATGATTGTGGAATGTTGGAAAGTGTGGGCCTATGTGGTGTAAATTTTTGTGATACATGAGTGTGTGAAGCTGTTGGCCGTGGTTGTTATTTGTTTGGTGTTGAAATGCTTGGTGTTTACGTTTAGGTCTGCCATGAGTATTACTGGTGTGTGGGTGTTGTTGAAGATATTGTTCAGGTCGGTGAATGGGATGTACGTGTTAGGTCTAGCATATGTGGTGCATATTATGATTTCTCCTAGTTGTGTATGGATTTTGACTGCCATGAAGTGTTGGAAGGTAGGATGTTTGATAAATTCGTGTTGTATGGATGATTTTACAAGGATTGCGATTCCTTCATGCTGTTCGTAAGGGGATTGTCTGGATGTGTAGCCTAAGTGTTTTATAGCTGTGTTGGCGAGGGTGGAGTTTAGTAGAAGAATGTCGGGTTTTTCTTGTTCTAGAAGTAGTGAGATAAGGTGTCTGTTGGAGTGGTATGATCTGCAGTTGAATTGTTATTTTTAGCATTTTATGGGTTTTTTAGGGTGAAAGTTTTTAGTCACTAGATGAGAATGAGGGTGAGTCGGAGAGGTTCCTGCGGCCGGAGCGTTCCCTGCTCTTAGAGGATAACCGGGGGTCACGGGAGGTAGGAGTGGTAGAGGATGGAGGTGTTGAGGCTGGTGGTGGGTTGGGTGTGGGAGAAGGAGAGGAGGGGGTTTGGGAGAGAGGTTCAGGGTCGTCGACCTCTTGCGTAAGAGGTTCAGGGTCAGAGAGGTATTGGGACATGTTGAGGTCAGGAAGGGAGTCAGAGATGCAGGTTTCGAGGTAGGTTGGGTTTGTGGGTTTAGAGGTGGGGGCAGCTGTGAGAGGAGAAGGATTTGTGGGAGAAGAGGTTGGGTGTTGGGGTTCGGGTGTTGGGGGAGTTTGGTTTTGAGGTTCTGGTGCGGGGTTAGGAGCTTGGGGTTGGGTTTCAGGGTTTACTTGGAACGAGGTGGGGATGGTGGTTGAGGATGAGAAGGGAAAGTTGGGTGGGGCGTTCTTGTTTGCCATCCAGCCGGGACCTAGACGTAGCTGCGGCGATCCGTGGTGCTGCTTGGTGTTCCTGGTCTGGGGGGAGTTTCTTTTCCTCTTGGGAGTTGCTCCTGTCGTCGATGTCCTGGGGGGCTGTTCTGCGGGATTCTGTTGGTGCTGGGTGGTAGGTTCTTCAGGCTGGTGTCGTTGGGTTTTTTCTTTGGGGTTGAGGGCATTCTCGAATGCCCAGTTCAGCGGGGGTCCTTCACTCCATTGCGGCGGGATTTTGATTTCAGGGAAACCGTTGAACTTAAGGCCGTCGTTCACTGTCCAGAGGAATTTCCTACGGTCCCCGCGGGAAACGACTAGTGATACCTTCAATTGAGGTGATCATCATGTAGTTGAGTTCCTCTATGTTGTCTGGTTGCTGGCTGTCGTTGGAAGGGTTGGCGAGGGTAGGAAGTTGGGTGAGGATTGAGGAGGTGGATGGGTGAGGTTTGGTTAGGGTGGCAGGTTGAGTGAGGGTGTGGGGTTTGGGATGGGAATAGGTAGGTGGGGTGGGAAGTAGGGGTGAGTTCGAATTTCGGGTTAGTGGGGTTGGGGTCTGCCCATTGGCATGTGCCTCTCTGACTTTACATTTGTTACTGATGGCGGCGTGAGCTCCGCCACAGTTGCAGCACTTTAGCAATGTGGTGTTGCATTCTGTGTGATGGTGTCCGGTCCTAGCACATTTAGAACACCTCTTTGGTTGGTCACAGGCATACTGCTTGTGATTAAAACCATAACACTTGAGACATTGGGTGACCTTCACAAACTTTTGAAATTCTATGTCATCGGTTCGGATAAAGATGGGAGTGATCTTCAAGCCAGCTTTCAAGAGACGGTCTGCTTCGGTGTGTGACGAACAATTGATCTTCAGCATCGGGAAGTTCCGAATTTGAGTCGCCCTGGATACTTGGCAGTTGTTCGCTCTGTTGATCCTCCTGACGCGTTCCTCTTCAGGCAGGCCTCTCAGGAGGGGATCAACTCGGCGTACCACCAGCGTACACAAGGCCAGGTGTTCAGCAGTCCTTATGGGTGTGATCCCATTGCTATTCAGTTTCTTCTGGATGTTGGCCGAGAAGAACTGATCAGCATCTTCGGTACTGTTGACTAGTACCGTCATCATACCGTCTCTGATGAAAGTCCTGATTTGGTAGATCAAGGTCAGGGAATAGACAAAGGAGGCAAGGTCTGCTGCCTTCTGCCGACTCCGGTCGACAAGCAGGCGGACAGAGGTAGGCATGGTGAGGAGAGGTAGGAGTTGGGATGAGCAGTTTGAGAGTAGGTAAGGTTTGCAGGTTGGCTAAGGTTCATTTTTTTTTTTTTTTTTTTTAGGGTGAGGTCATGCGAGGTGGGGAGAGTGTTATTAACCCCTTCAGTACCGGTGACGTCTTTTTCATTTGATTTCAGCTACTTTTAGACGATTTTATGAGGCTTAGGAAGGCTATGTGGCGGGTAAAAAGATTCATCGCGATAGTGTGTAGCCTTTTAATCCGCAGACGTCCTTCCTAAGCTCGACAAAATCGTCTAATAGTTGCCAGAATATAATGAAAAGTACATCACCGGTACAGAAGGGGTTAAAGGAGGTTGGTGGAGTGGATAGTAGGTAAGATTTGCAGGTAGGCTGAGGTGGAGTTGGGTTGTTTAGGTAGGTAGATAGATAGGTAGATCAATAAGTAGATCTGTAAGTGGATAGATAGGAAGGAAGGTAGGTAGATATAGATAGGTAGGTGGGTATATATAGATAGATAGGTCGATAAGTAGAAAGATCGATAGATAGGTAGGTAGAGAGTGTGGGTGAAGGTTAAATTTTATTTAAGCAATTGGGGGGAGCTAAGAAACGTAGGTAAGTAGGTAAATAGATAGATAAGTAGGTAGATCTAGATGGGTAGGCAGATATGGATAGGTCGATAAGTAGGTAGGTTGGTAGGTAGATAAATCGATAGATAGGTGGGTAGATGGATAGGTAGGTGGTTAGGTAGATAGAAAAATAGGTATGTAGATATATATAGATATTTAGGTAGATAGATGTAGATAGGTGGGTAGATAGATGGTTAGATAGAAAGGTATGCGGCTAGATAGATAAATAGCTAAATAGGTAGGTGGATAGGCAGGTAGGTATCTATGTATGTAGATAGATAGAGATATAGGTATGTAGTTAGATAGATAAATAGCTAGATAGGTAGGTATGTAGATAGATGGGTAGTTAGGTAGGTATATATAGACCGGTAGGTATGTAGGTAGTTAAGTGAGTGGAGAGGTTAATATATGAGTGGTGAGAGATGGGTGGGTTGATAATGTTTGAGAGAGTATGAATGAAGTTTATATTTTATTAGGTAATGATATTAGGGGTGGGAGCTAACAATTTCTACCCTTGCCCAGAGCTTGGTTGTGCCTATGTGATCATAGGATTTCCAGCTCAGCGTTTCAAATGGAGCGCCAATCAAGAAGGTTATCTCTGATGCTCTAGCCAATCAGAGAGAACCTCAAGAGGTTTCAGAGTCCGGCTTCGCAGTGGTAGGCTGCCAAATCTTTCTTGTCCACCAGCACAGGAAAAATGAAAGGTTTTTAGAGAGAGAGAAAGAGAAGCGCAAAATACATGCCTACCCTCTACAACTAACCAGATCTTCCAGCAAACTCAGAAATGCCTCCAGCGTGTGCCTGAGTTCGTGGGGAAGCCTGGCTACTCTATAGAGCCTGCATTTAACACTTTCTTGTCAGTATAATTATTCTTTTTTCTAAGATGGCTAAAGCCTTGTCTAACTTTTCAGGTTAGTCTCACTGAGCGTGAGATTGTTATTTATAGTGTTCAGAGAGCACTGTTAGCGTTTTACAGGCACAGTTCAGTCCCTCTATTCAGTATCTACAGGTAGATATGAGAGAGAGGCTAAGAAGCGGCTAGAAGACAGGTGAGAACTACTTCTCATCCACGACTTCAATCACTCTATACAGTGCTTGCAAGCAAACATGAAAGAGAGCTTAAATTCGGCAAGAAAGGTGGTGTAGCTGCGAGGGTAAATCGCGGGGCTGTCTGGGGGGGCAGGTCGTCACAGGTGTGCTCTCGGTGGAAGCTCAGAGAGCGATATGTAGTGTGAATTGCAAGGAGAGAGAGCGAGGGAAGCAGCGAGGTGGTAGTATGTGCGTGTGTATGTACGTGTGCATTCCTCGTTTGGGCGGTGCCACCCGCTCGTGATTGGCCGGCGGGCCTGATGTGTCATATGACGCCTGCTCTTCATGACGTAGTTGTCTGTGATTGGAGGCCGCTGTCTTAGCTCGGTGGGTGGGGGATCCTTCCCGCATGTCTCCTCAGAGCTTGGTATGTTGTGCTTGGTCCTAGACGTCCCTTGCATTCTGTCCCCAATCTAACCCTCTTTACTGCTTTTTCCTCTCTCTAAACTCCTTCTTTCCAATACTTCTCATCTTTATTCATTTATCCATCCCTTCTGGTTCTGCATACGACTTCCATAGTCGGCCAGTCGTATTACCAGCACCAGTTCTCACATATGTGTTTTGCACTAGCTTTAGGGATTATTAGAGTCATAGTCACATGGTATCATAGTATTGGGTGCTTCTAATTATTGGGTTGTTCTTTCCTACTATTTTAATGCTAGACAGTGGAGGGTATCTTTGGTCATTGTCTGAGTTATGTATATGGCAAGTCAGAGCCTGTACGACTTCGACGGAGCTAGGTAGCCTGTAACCCTTGTGCATATTTTTCCTTTGTGAGCGTAGCAGTATACAAGCGAAGGGCTTTTGCCTACTCTTGCTTGTATGCTTGCTACCTCATTTTGTTGACCTTTGTGGAGCGCCAGGGTAAGACCAGATACTTGAGATCTGGACTTACCAAGAGAGCCTCCTAGTCACTTAACGTAACATAAGGGAAATCTGTTCAGGGGAGACAGTAGGCTACGAGCATGCTTGCGCTCTGCCTAGGCTTCTTGTACCTTTTATGCCACTGCTAGACTTTATTAGTAAGAAAGACAGCATTGTGTTTATTAACTTTAACTGCGTATGCTTTAGGAATTATTCACGTATTATTGTAGCCTAGGTTGATGCATAGCGCACAACCCAGTTTGGCTGTCACGTTGGCTAAGGAAGTACTGTTTTTGAGTGGCTGTTTTTAGTGCTGTCACAGAGTTGTTGCACTCCCTTGTTTTATATATATGTATCCTACTTGTTGGTGTATTTAAGATACACGCTTTGGTGTCCTGCCCCTGCATTATTTCTGTTCTATATTCGACGAGCATCTTAGAGCATCAGACGTTTTCAGAAGATTCCATATTTGTTTGCTGTAGGACTATACTTCCAGTGTTTTCATAGAGCATTGAAGAGTTTAGTGTTAAGTTCAGACTCACACTAAAGTTAATGTAAGCATATACTCCTTTATTAAATCTTGTCATAAGTTTATTTAAGCATTGTTATTACTTGAGAGCATTTTATTAACGTAAGTACTCCTGTTGTGAGTAGGCTTTGCCGTCACCGGAAAGCCTTTGTAGAAGTACACTTAACCCAGTTAATTGATACCCCGTTATCCAGTAGATTAACTCTGGAGGGTGAAAGTGTTTTGTTCACCGGCTTAATCGAGGGTTTGGAATTAGCGTACTGTTGTTGCAGATATAGCCTATCTTCTAGTCCAATAATAAGTGCCCTTGTTCATTTCGTAGTGCCGGTCGTAACAAATGGCGACCTTAGTCCAGTATATAGTGAACTGAATATTGCAGTTTTTTTTTTGAGAAATCTTATTGCCATTTGGTGTTGAATTTATTTCTCGCAGTGTTGGCAGTGGACATTGTTTTGAGGATATATGGAACTTGTTGGAGTTTATTGGTGACCTAGTATTGAACTCAAAAACATCTTCGAATATTTTGTTGTGAATATAAAGATACGCGAGAGTTTGGCTACTTTTATCTTGACTTGGGAATTTTTGTGTTGACTCCATCATGTCACTGGACGGGTCTGAGCATAGTGAGGGCACAATGCGGGAGACAGGCGAGGAGGTGGAGAAGGTGGAGTTGGTTAACGGCGTTCGGGTGGTGAACAATGAGGAGGATGCTCGGAGGTTTTTGGAGGAGCCTGTGTCGGCGGACCGGGTGTCGGAGCTGGACCGGTACGGACTGCAGTGTATAGCCACGGTCTTAGGGTTTTCTGGCACTAGTGGATTGTCAAGAAGTGAGCTGGTTACCTGTCTGCTGGGTGTGGTGCATGAGGCTTCGGGTGGAGCGGGAGCTGGGGCACCTTCGTCCCAGCCCCCATTCCACTCAACTCCTATCACGCCGCCCCCTCGGGTTCCGGAGCCGGGTACGTTCCCGCAGGCCGATGTCCGCTGGCGGTTGGGTATGCCTCTAGGTGACTCACGGGGTGGGTCCCCGGTAGTAGCACCCCCTCCTCAGGGTTTGACTCCCGAGATGTTGTTTCAGCTCGAGCTCGCCAAACTTAAGCAGCAGGAGCGACAGGCTGAGCTCGAGCAGCGAAAGGCTGAGCTCAGGCAGCAGAAGCATGAGGCTGAGCTCAAGTATAAGTATGAGGCTGAGCTCTAGTATGAGTCTGCAAGGTATTGTGCCGGTGTTGACGTAGAGAAAACTCGTGTAGAGGTGACAGGGAACCGTTTCGCCCAGGGGGGTCGACCCCATGACCAGTCCCTGTCGCATCTACTAAAGTTGGTTCCAGTGTTTGATGAGTTAGGAGTTACAGAATTCTTTTTCCGTTTTGAGAAAAATTGCCGGGAGCACCAATGGCCCGAGGAGAAGTGGGCAGCCCTTGTTTCGTCACGATTGACGGGGAAAGCTCTCAAGGCGTACAATGCTTTGCCCCTAGATTCCTGCGTGAATTATGAGGCATTGAAAGAGGCTGTCCTGAGGGCGTATGAGTTGCAGCCAGAGAACTATAGGCTGAAGTTTAGGGCTGTTCCTAAGAGAAAGGAGAGTACTTTCTAGGAACAGGCTAGAGAGCTGTCAGATGCATTTGAGAATTGGTTAAGGTCGGAGAAGGCAACTACTTTTGATGCAGTAAAGCAATTAGTGTTGTTAGAGCAATTTTTCAAATGTACTGGCAGTGACTTGACTCTTAACCCTTCCTACCCGGGCAGTCTTAGCTAAGGACGGTCGCCCGTATCCGGACGAAATGGCTGAAAAACGTCTAGGCCTAGGCTACCGTATTTATGTTTATTTTCACTGCTAGAACTTTCCCACTCATCTATAATCGTAGTGCGGTTTTCAATCTGTATTTTGGCGTTGAGTAGAGCTCTGTAAGTCAACTGGTTCAGTTGTGATGACGATTTCAGTGGAGCAAATATTGCAGAGATGTTGCCAATATGGGGCTTTTCAGACACTAATTTCGTCTTATGTCAGAACAATAACATTGAAGAGTCTTCTCCTTCTTGTTTTCGGAGGTGCGGTGACGCAACGCTTGGGTTTGTTGACATACGTCGTACGGACGGCGTTCAGACCAAGCTTAATTAGGCTATTAAGCTGCCGCCTTAGGTAAGGCAGACCGGGTAGCGGCCCTTATTCCGAGCTGTCCTTACCTAAGGCAGCCCGGGTAGGAAGGGTTAACCTGCAAGAAAAGTAACCTAAAACTCTGCAGAAGGCGGCTGAGCTGGCTGACCTCAGATTGTCATTGATTCGTGGGTGCGGGTCTGCACAGAGAGCTGAGGCAGGTAACCAGGGGCGTACCACTCCACCCCCCCCCCCACCCCACCCGAATTAATGACACAACAAATTATCCTATTAAGAGTACTGGTGCCAATTTTGATCCCAAGTCGAAACCCTTCCCGTTAAAGAAAGGCCAGGGCCCTTCCTCACCTCAGAAGAAGTCCAAGAGCGAAGTGGAGTGTTTCAAGTGTCATGAGAAGGGGCATGTTGCGTGCTCATGTCCGAGCACACCGCCTACAGCAGTGGTGTTACTAGTGAGCAACATCGGTGTGTCTTTGAGGTTTTCCGCGTTTGCCCAGGGTAAACAGTCGGTTGCGAAGTCACAGTCGGTGCAGAAACAGCAGGAGGGCTCGTCACCCGTCCGAGATGCTTTTTGTGGTCATAGGGGGCACGGCACTGTGAGGTGGGCTGGTGTGGAGCATAGGCTTGAGTTGCTGCGTGATACGGGCGCTTCCCAGACACTTCTTAAGAACTTCACTGGCAAGCCTATTAACGCGGCTCGGGTTGTGGTGGTTCAAGGCATCAATGCTACGCGGTCTTACCCGCTGGTCAGAGTGGAGCTTGAGGTGGACGGTGTGACACGGGAGTTGGATGTGGGTGTTGTGGAGAAATTGCCAGTTGAGGGGGTCGACCTCCTTCTCGGTAACGACTTTGCGGTGCCTACTTCCGAGGTTCCACCCTTAGTCGTTGCCGAGAGGGCGGCCGACATGAGTAGGGAGGGGCAAGAGGGGCTCGAGAGATCTCAGTCCGCTCAGGTGTCACAGCCTAGTACCCAGATTTCAGACCAGCGGAGGAAGGGTCGGAAGGAGAAAGTCAAGGCTGGTGGTAGGGTTGAGAGTTTGGACCCAGCGACACTCCTTGGTGACTCGGTACTTGCACCAAATTTGAGCTCCGGAGTGGCCCCAGAACCTGTCCCCCCTAGTGACATGGTAGGGCGTGATGGCACTCCGCGACAGAGTAGTTCCCAGGTGCAACTAGAAGATCTTAGTCTTGAGAGTTGTGGGAATGTGGCTATTGAACTCGAGGAGGACGGGGAAGCATGTCATGTGAACCTGTTGAAGGAGTTTGTGAGGCGCCCACCTGAGCAGCCTACTGTCCCTGTGTTGGTCTGCAGCGGCCAAGGTGGAGAACGAGAGGGGGGCAGTGAGGCACAGGTGGTGGAAAGTTGGGATTGTCATGTCTCGGCGGATCAGTGGGCGGGGAACACGAGTCAGGTGGCTGTGGAAGCGCTCGAGCACCTGCCTGAGCAACAGTGTGCAGCGATCCAGCACCTGCTCGGTTCATACCCCACTGTTTGTGCCGAGCACCCAGGCCTCACAACTGATGCGGTGCACGATGTTCCGCTGGCAGGTCACTTGGGTGTGAGTAAACCGTTGGCCTCGTTGTTTAAGTTGTTCAAGGTGGGCGACGAGGCTTTGGCATGGTTGTCAGGTCAGGGTCGACCCATGGCTGCTAAGGGTGGTGGTCAGTATCAGAACATTAAGCAGATTGGTGAGGTGAACTATGGACTAGATACGCCCGATCATCGCATAGCCTCCCAATGCTGCTTTAGTAAAATGCAACAGCCCTACCATAGACCGACTGTATCTGGCCGTGGCGCTGAAGGCGGTGATGCTGCACAGGCAGATGTAGTCGCAAGGAATGTGGGGGTGCGCATGTACGGTATCGGCGGGGAAGCATTAGCACTTATGAACTGTGGGAGTGACTGCACAGGTGGTACAGATTGTCCCTCTCATGACTTGACTGTTTTAGGGACAGAGGTGGAGAAGGAGGGAGGCTATAGTTTAGAAACTGCGGTCCCGGCTGGGTTGTGGGAGGACAATGAGCATGTTGTTCTTCGAGATAAGTTGCAACCTCTTGTTCTTAAGTGCCAAGAGAAATTGCTTACTAGGCTGTGGCAGTACGTCCGCATGTTTGTTGATTCTCCAGGCCTGATGTCCGGGGGGGCACCCGACATAGAGGCTGGAGACAGTGCAAAGCTCAAATTGGCTCCCTACCGTATAATTCCTGCTCAACAGCCTGTCGTGAAAGCAGAGCTAGACTTCATGTTGGAGAAGGGTCTGAGGGATAAAGGATATCGTGAGTGGCCGTTGCCAGTGACTTTGCAACCTGAGTTGAGTGGCAAGATCCATGTTTGTGTTGATTGCAAGAGTGTTGGTGCATTATCCCTGACAGACGCCTATCCATTACCCAGAGTTGACGACCCCATAGACCGCATCGGGGCTGCCTCGTTTATCACTAAGGTGGAAATAGTGAAAGGTTATTGGCAGGCCCCGTTGCGGGAGAGAGCGAAGAGAAGTGCCAGTCTTGTGATGGACTGGGCAGTTTATAAGTGTCAGGTGTTGTTTTGCTGCCGGAACACAAGTAGGATGTGTGGCATGTTAAGGGCACTGATAATGTTCTGGCTGATTGTTTGTCACGGGAGGGTATGTTTTAAGGAGAACCCTCGCCGTTCAGTCAGTGTTGGTTTGAGAGTGGAGAAAAATTAGGCTTGCCCCTGTAGTGCAAAGCCGCCAAAAACACTATTAAAAAAATATAAAAACCTCACATAAAAACTCTTTCTTTTTTATAGTATAATGAAGTGTTTTATGTTTGTGATTGGGCCTTGTTTTCACAACTTGGGGGAGTAGCTGGGTGATGCGGGGTTGGTGGGCATTCTGTCTGGTCAGATGTGGCGTTTACCTGAGGTTAAAACGTCCCACATCTTGGGCGGGGTGTTACGCTGGCCAGCTTGCCAGAATGTACTCGTACACGCTAGCGCTCGCCAGGGCAGTGAAATGGGCTATAATAATCGTAGAACGATGTTCTTTATTTCTTAGTATTCATGTTGTCACAGACAGATCAGTGTTTGTCTTTGTTCTTGTCTGTGACACTTGGAAGTATTTTATATCATTGATAGAGTTATAAGATATGTAGTGTGAATTGCAAGGAGTACAAAGGAGTACAAAGGAAATCAAGCAACAACAGATCTAGTGACCCTTCTAGGCTGCTTGTCCTCCAAAACACTGAGGATCAAGTGTCCAAACAGTGGTTTAGAGTGGGTAAGGGAACATTGGAAAGGGAACTACTGCCCTGCCACTAACGTGGCAAGACTAGGAAGTTAGTAGGGGACATAGGGGTTAGTAACTGAGGGGAGGATATAATAAAGTTATTCATTTACAAACGCAGTAAGTCGCGGGTTTGATGCGAGATATTTGTCTAGGCGGAATTTAAATGAATCAACGGTGCTGCAGTCTATAACGTCTCGGGGAAGCCCATTCCACAAGTTGACAACTCGATTGAAGAAGAAATTCTTAGATTCGTGTGAGTTAAAAGATTTACCAATAATTTTGCAACCGTTTCCCCGCGTGTAATTAGATTGGTCGATAGTGAAGTACTTACTACAGTTCATATTGTCGATGCCTTTGATGATTTTGAACACTTGAATTAAGTCACCTCTTAATCTGCGCTGGGTTAAAGGAAATAAATTTAATTCTCTAAGACGCTCTTCGTATGGTTTGTTCTTTAGGCTAGGTATCATTTTGGAAACTCTACGTTGAACTCGTTCTAGCTTATTTATGTCTTTTTGGTAATAAGGGCACCAGCATTGAACGCAGTATTCCAGAAGAGGGCGGACTAAGGAATTGTAAAGGGTTAGGATTACGTCTTTGGATTTATGCTCAAATGATCTGCCTATAAAGCCAATTATTTTGTTTGCCTTCTTAACAACTTCTGAACATTGTTGACTCGGTTTTAGGTTACTCGATATTGTTACTCCCAGATCGGTTTCTCTGTTTACATTCTTAAGCTGAGTGCCATTCATCGAATAGTTTGCTTTCTCATTTAGGTATCCGATATGTAGTACTTTACATTTATCCGCATTGAAACTCATTTGCCAAATTTGGGCCCAATGTGACAATTTATCTAGATTGTGTTGCATATCGTCAACTTGATCTTTTGAGAGTACGCTATTTGCAATTTTTGTATCGTCATCAAATTTTGAGATTGTACAGGTGAGACCCTCATCTATGTCGTTGATGTAAATTAGAAAGAGAATTGGTCCTAGTACCGATCCCTGGGGTACCCCACTACTTACATTGGTCCATTTAGATGCCTTACCGTTTATGACTACTCTTTGCTTTCTGTCGCTGAGCCAATTTTCTATCCATTTCAACACACCGTCTTGTATTCCATGCACTTTTAGTTTTAGCAGTAAACGTTTGTGGGGAACTTTGTCAAAGGCCTTTTGAAAATCAAGGTATATAATATCTACAGCTTTACTCTCATCGTAGAGGTTGAGGATATCGTGGAAGAAGTCTAAGAGGTTTGTTAAACAGGAACGTTTTTTACGAAAGCCGTGTTGAGTATCTTTAAGTATGTTATTTTCCTCTAAGTGATTTACGAGTCTGTCTCTTATGACTGTTTCTAGCATTTTACATACAACTGAGGTTAAGCAATTGAACGATAGTTACGGGGTAGGGATTTGCTGCCTTTTTTTAATATTGGTGTTACGTTGGTTATCTTCCACTGATCAGGCATAGTTCCAGACTGCAAGGATTTATTGAATAGTAATGTCAGTGGTTTGGAGAGCTCATCCTTAGCTTCCTTTAGAACTCTAGGCGAGATTGTATCAGGTCCAGGCGTTTTATTTACCTTGAGTTTATCTAAACAATTCAATACTTCTCTCTCTGTAACGGTGATATTCTTTAGAACATCTTAATTATCAATCTGAATCGGCGATGGTGTAGGGATATCACTGAGGTCTTCTGTTGTAAAAACTGATGCAAAGAAGGTATTGAGGGCATTACTCATTTGGACTTCGTCTTTGGTGTATTCTCCATTTTCATCGACTAACGGTCCAACAGTTGAAGAAACTACTTTTTTCTTTCTGATATAACTATAGAATTCTTTCGGGTTTGTTTTACTTTGATTCGCAATATGTAACTCTAGGGTCTTTTTACTTTGCTTAATTACATTTTTGGCTTTGCGTCGTAGCTCTACAAATTTCACCCGTTCTTCATCATTTTGTGAGAATTTTAATCTATCATTAGCAAATTTTTTAGCAAGCAGGCAGTTTGAAATATCTTTATTCCACCATTTGGGCTTATTATTATGGCCTGGACGCCGTATTTTCGATGGTATGCAGTCTTGCACTGCTTTTAGGTAAGTGGTTTCGAATAACTTCCAAGATGTATTTATGTCGTTATTGTTAATTAAAAAGCTCCAGTCAGTTTCTTTAAACATAGCTCTAAGTTTATGAAAGTTTGCTTTCTTGAAATTAGGGACTTTTTCAATGCTACTATTTGGTTCGTTACTAGTAAAGTATAAAGTGAAAGTTATCGTACGATGGTCGCTGTTACTGAATTCATCACCAACATTCAAATTCTCTATTAATTTTTCTTTTGTTGCAAGTACAATGTCAAGAACTTTATTACCACGGGTCGGTGTTCGAACAAATTGATAAAGCGAACTCTCTTGCAAGTTCGTATACAAGTCATGTCCGGAGTGTGAAGTAAGAGTATCGCCCCACTTGGTCACAGGTAAATTAAAGTCGCCAAAAATTACGGTATCTTGTGAGTTACTTACATCTGCAATTTGTTCATAAATTTCTCGGTCATTTTGCACTGATTGAGCTGGAGGTCTGTATATTAATGCAAGTATTATTTTTGTACCTTTTTTATTCTTTATTAGCACAAAAGATGTGTCGACGTTCACAATTTGAGGTTTTGACAAGAGGGTCGGGTTAAGACTTTCTTTGATATAAAATAAAACGCCACCTCCATTTTTATTTATTCGGCTTTTCTCAAACATTACATAACCGGGAAGTGAATACTCTGCTAAACAGTCTCTATCTACTGTATTGAGCCAAGATTCTGTTATACCAATCACATCATAATTTTCAGTAAACACTAGTTCCTCTATATCTGAAAATTTATTGCGTATGCTACGAGCGTTTGCATAGAAAACCTTTAAAGTTGCGGTTTTAGAACTCACAGAACGTTCTTTAATCAATTTTTTGGTTCTGATCGGATCTACATTTACATTCATGGCTGACATCGGTCCTCGGTCATTATCCCTGGCGGTTTTGAATTTGGGTCGTGTTGGTGGAGCTTTATCCAAATTCGCGGTTCTTGACAGATTAGCATTTTATTCCTTCGCAGGTTGCCGCCCTCGCTGTCTTCGGTCCTCCTTCATGGTTGTCCTGTGCTGAGTCGATTTCTTCTCCGAAAATCCTTCACCGCATCGTTGAGAAGACGCCCAAAACGTGCTGCTCCCACCTGGTTCAGATGAACTCCATCGTCTGAAAACAAATAGTCATCGTAGTAGAAATTGTCCCAGGTGTCGACGAATCCCACGTTTTCCTTCCTGCAGAGGTTTGCTAGACAACGATTTGTGCTGCTGGCTATGTTGTAAAATCGGCTCTCTACACCAAGCCGGGGGACGATTCCTGAGACGATGATCCTTGATGACTTCTCCTTAAACGACTTGATCAACTGCTGGTACTTTAAAAGCAAATCTTCCGACCGGGTTCGCTGTACATCGTTGGATCCAACGTGGATGACGTACATTGTATTAGCAGGGGCCAGCTTAGATACTTCGTCAACTGCAGCAACTACGTCGTCCACACCACCACCAGGGATACAAAAACGCTTCCTGGTCTTAGGTGCTCTGGCGCAAAACTCTGTGAGCTGACCACGTATCATCGAGTCTCCCACGAGCCGGACTTCTTCTATTTCCGCTTCGTCATCTGAGTCTGCGAGTATCTGGAAGCGGTTTTGACACTCGGTAATCGGTATGAGTTTCCTGGTCTTGGGGCAAACGTTGTTCCTCACAACACGGAAGTTGTCTTGAGGGGGAAGAGAGTTACTATTTGTTTCTTGAGTATCGGAACCATCAGATGAAATGGCTACTGCAGGCGTTGAATTGTTGGCAGTTGACGTTGGGGCGTTGGTGGCTGCTGGAGTTGCGGTGACAATTGAAGTTTGTGGTACTCCAACGTTGAGTGTTACAAACTCTTGGAGTGATTCCAGCTTCATGGTGAGGACGTTGATCTTGTTGTAGGCTTCATCTAATTTCACTGTCAAATTCTCTTGTTGCTGGCAGAGACGGCAGACTTGAAGATCGACAGTAACAAACATGGACTCACCAAACCTACTGGCGCAGTTTGTACAAGTGCGAGGCATGGTAACAGTCAGTTTCTTCAGATCACTTCACTCACTTTAAAACACTTAACTCACTTTAAAACACTTAACTCACTTTAAAACACTTAACTCACTTTAAAACACTTCACTAACTTTAGAAACACTTCAATCACTTCAACCGAAAACAATGTTGAAATACACAACAATAGGTTATCAGGGGTGATAGCCTAACCGAAAACAGAAAATTTGAGATACGCAGAATTAGGCTTCCAGGGGCGATAGCCTAACCAAAAGTTTTTTTTTAAATTTAAATACGCACCAATAGGCTACCAGCGTTGAATAGCCTAACCGAAAATAATAAAATTGAAATACGCAGAAATAGGCTACCAGGTGTGATAACCTAACCTTAAACAAATATATATATATAACAGAATATGTAACTAAATATACAATTCACCAAATAGAGATTATATAAAATTAAAGTCTGACCGCACACAAGGGGTTAATATACTGTATCAACAGATGGCCCTGGTGTCACTGTAGCCTAGTAAAGCAGTAGCCTACTCTTTTTAGATAAAACAAAATAAAATGTATCAGTCAAAGGTTACTACAAGATCGTGCAAGCAACAACTAAAATTACAGATATATATAGCTACAGTAGGATACTAAATACAATATCTACTAGAGTTAATAAGAACAACAGATTGGCTGGCTATAGGCTAGGCTATGTTTGGATTAGGTTAAAAGCTTGGCAGGTTGGGTTAGGCTAGGTTAGTTTGTACAAATACCACCCTTAGCTTAAAGTAAAATCACTCTGAGGAGAAAAAATCAAGAATATATCTAGGGGGAAAAGATAAATGAATGCACTTAAATTTACTACAAAATTGGCTGGAATTTAATATGTATAATCCCCCAAAAAAAGTTTGTTTACAAAATGGCGTCGGCGTTCGTTCCTGTAGGCAGGTTAGTTAGTACACAATATTGTTTATTAGCAAATTAATATGCAAAGCTTTACTTACATACAAGGCAGTTAAATTGATACTTACTACATTAGGTAATGGGTAAAATTAGGGGCTACGATTTTATATCAACTAAGAAGAGAGCGTTTGTTTACAAACAAAACAAAACAACAGATGGCGCTAGTGGCGCAGAGCAGGAGTCTTGTGATAAACACAAATTTATCAGTCAATACACAGCGAAATATCGTGCAGTGTTACTTACTAAACTACAGGATGGTTAAACGTGCTCTTAACCACCTTTCATGCACAAGAATGAAGAGGATGAGTAGTTAATACTCAAATTATGATCGATATCGTGAGAGCGTTGACAGAGCGTCTGCAGCGTCTGGCGGTAGCGAGGTGTGTGTGTGTGAGGAGAGAGAGCGAGGGAAGCAGCGAGGTGGTAGTATGTGCGTGTGTATGTATGTGTGCATTCCTTGCTTGGGCGCTGCCACCCGCTCGTGATTGGCCGGCGGGCCTGGTGTGTCATATGACGCCTGCTCTTCATGACGTAGTTGTCTGTGATTGGAGGCCGCTGTCTTAGCTCGGTGGGTGGGGGATCCTTCCTGCGTGTCTCCTCAGAGCTTGGTATGTTGTGCTTGGTCCTAGACGTCCCTTGCATTCTGTCCCCAATCTCACCCTCTTTACTGCTTTTTCCTCTCTCTGAACTCCTTCTTTCCAATATTTCTCATCTTTATTCATTTATCCATCCCTTCTGGTTCTGCATACGACTTCCATAGTCGGCCAGTCGTATTACCAGCACCAGTTCTCACATATATGTTTTGCACTAGCTTTAGGGATTATTAGAGTCATAGTCACATGGTATCATAGTATTGGGTGCTTCTAATTATTGGGTTGTTCTTTCCTACTATTTAATGCTAGACAGTGAAGGGTATCTTTGGTCGTTGTCTGAGTTATGTATATGACAAGTCAGAGCCTGTACGACTTCGACGGAGCTAGGTAGCCTGTAACCCTTGTGCATATTTTTCCTTTGCGAGCGTAGCAGTATACAAGCGAAGGGCTTTTGCCTACTCTTGCTTGTATGCTTGCTACCTCATTTTGTTGACCTTTGTGGAGCGCCAGGGTAAGACCAGATACTTGAGATCTGGACTTACCAAGAGAGCCTCCTAGTCACTTAACGTAACATAAGGGAAATCTGTTCAGGGGAGACAGTAGGCTACGAGCATGGTTGCGCTCTGCCTAGGCTCCTTGTACCTTTTATGCCGCTGCTAGACTTTATTAGTAAGAAAGACAGCATTGTGTTTATTAACTTTAACTGCGTATGCTTTAGGAATTATTCACGTATTATTTTAGCCTAGGTTGATGCATAGTGCACAACCCAGTTTGGCTGTTATGTTGGCTAAGGAAGTACTGTTTTTGAGTGGCTGTTATTAGTGCTGTCACAGAGTTGTTGCACTCCCTTGTTTTATATTATATGCATCCTACTTGTTGGTGTATTTAAGATACACGCTTTGGTGTCCTGCCCTGCATTATTTCTGTTCTATATTCGACGAGCATCTTAGAGCATCAGACGTTTTCAGAAGATTCCATATTTGTTTGCTGTAGGACTATACTTCCAGTGTTTTCATAGAGCATTGAAGAGTTTAGTGTTAAGTTCAGACTCACACTAAAGTTAATGTAAGCATATACTCCTTTATTAAATCTTGTCATAAGTTTATTTAAGCATTGTTATTACTCGAGAGCATTTTATTAACGTAAGTACTCCTGTTGTGAGTAGGCTTTGCCGTCACCGGAAAGCCTTTGTAGAAGTACACTTAACCCAGTTAATTGATACTCCGTTATCCAGTAGATTAACTCTGGAGGGTGTAAGTGTTTTGTTCACCGGCTTAATAGTTCGAGGGTTTGGAATTAGCGTACCGTTATTGCAGATATAGCCTATCTTCTAGTCCAATATTAAGTGCCCTCGTTTATTTCGTAGTGCCGGTCGTAACAAATGGAAGGTGGATAAAAAAGGGGGGTAGGCAGCAAGAAGCCTCACAATACCACACCACTCGTGGTGGTACAATCAGGGACAATACTATTTTCTTATATACGAAACTAAGCTGTCTACAGGTCGAATTAATTATACCAGGCTCATAACATTGCATACGATATTCAATCATAAATAATTAAAGATCGCATCCACCATAATAAGCACAATACCACAATTACAACCAGTGACACTTAAATAAAATAGAAATCCCTAACACCTCCCTCACAAAGAGATTTATAAGAGAAGCGAAAATAAATCTAAACCCTAATACAATAATTTTAAACCTAATACCATTCACCAAACCATAAACCAAAACCAAAACCACATTAATAAACTTACAAACTATTGCTAGGCAAAATAGCACCAACAAAGACAATTGTTCTCATTCAGTTCCGGGAAAACATGTCCGCGATAATATTGTTCTTTCCCTTCATGTGGTGAATTTCGAGGTTATATGGTTGCAATGCCAAGCACCATCTCATTAACCGCTGATTCGAGTTTTTTATTTTATACAAGAATTTCAGGGGTTTGTGATCAGTAAACACTTCCACGGGAAAATGTGAACCACTAAGATACACATTAAACTTATCCACTGCAAAGAGCAAGGCAAAACACTCTTTTTCAATAGTGCTGTAGTGTTTCTGATAAGGTTTGACTTTACCGGATGCATAGCAAACTGGATGCAAAATCTCAGCATCACTGTAACAAAACTGCTCCTACACCAACATCACTAGCATCCACCTGAATTATGAACGGCTTATGAAACTGAGGGGACTTCAGAATAGGTGCATTGACTAATAGGCAACGAATCTTTGTGAATGAAGTTTGGCATTGTGGGGTCCACACAAACTTTCTCTTGGGACTAATAAAGTCTGTTAGAAGGGCGGTGAGGTCAGCGAAGTTGGGTACAAACCGTCGATAGTACCCAGCCATACCCAAGAAGCGCATTACTGCCTTGCGGTCCTGGGGGATAGGCAGTGTAGAAAAGGCTTCGACTTTGGCAGAAATAGGGCTGACTTCCCCTTCTCCTATCACGTGACCCAGAAAGATTAGTTTGGCATGGCCGAACTCACTCTTGGCAAGGTTGACAGTGAGTCCCACCCTGGCCAAGTTGGAGAAGAGAGTGTGTAGCTGGTGAAGATGATCCTGGCAGGATTCGCTGTTAAGAGCAAACCTGGTGGTCCCTCGGATATCCACCCCCGGCAGGGTTGGGTCATTGACACAGGGCCCTCCCGGTCGTCATCATGTGACTGTGTCAAGAGCATTGCAACGTCCCAAAGCTGTTCGTCGGTGCAGCTTTTTCTTTAGCAATATAAGGGGACTTCACTCTAACATCAATTCTGTACACCAATTTCTTCAAGCAGAATCCCCTACTCTCCTTTTCTTGACAGAGACTCAAGTAACATCCACATCTGACATGTCTAGATTTAATTTTCCAGGTTATCAACTGCTCCAAAATTTCAGACCTAAAGGAGGTGTATGTTGCTTCGCAAAACCTGAAATTGCCCTGGAGGAGGTTTCTAGTTTCAATTGTCCCTATTTTGATTATTCTATATACAAATTAATTTCTGCTGGTAAATTTAAATACATATGTTGCATCTACCGTTCCCCAAATACTCCTCCAGAGCAAAGTCTTTTTGATTCTCTGTCCTCACAACTCAGTGTCCTCAACTTAAATGCTTCTTCTGAAATCACTGTGTTGGGTGATTTTAATGTCCATAATGTTGAATGGCTCACTCATTCAGCCAGGACTGATGATGCTGGTCTTGAATGTGAGCTATTTGCAGACTCATTTAATCTCACTCAACTAGTCAACCAACCCACCCGTGTACCAGATAATCCTAATCATAATTCCCACCTACTGGACTTATTTTTAACAACCAATTCAGAAAATTATGATGTTACAGTGAGGTCCCCGCTTGGATCTTCTGATCACTGTCTGATACAGGCCACCTGTCTATCACCTACCACACCTTCCCACTCTGAACCTGTTTTGGTGACTAAATGGCATTACGATAGGGCAGACTGAGAGGGTCTTCAAGGTTTCTTTATTGATATTCCCTGGACCTCTTTCTTTTCTAATGATGCACACTCCACCTTGAGCCACATACAAGATTTTGTAAAAATTGGAATGGAAACTTTTATTCCTCATCAAAAGTACATTAAAAGATCTAATTCACCTAAATGGTTTGACCATAATTGTGCTAGAGTAACTGAACAAAAAGCAATAGCCTACAATGCATACACAAGATCAAAAACACATGAAGCCTTTAATTACTTTAGAAACATCAGAAATCATGCCAAAACTGTATTAAACCTAACTAAATCAAACTTTCTCCACAAGCAGGCAAATAAACTTCTAAATAATCCAAATGATAACAAAATATTTTGGTCTACTCTTAACTCATTCAAATCCAACTTCACAACTGCTTCATCCATTCCACCATTAAAATCTCTGACTGGCAATCTTGTAAGTGACCCACGAGGTAAAGCTAACCTTCTTGCGGATATTTTCTCCACCAACTCAACCTTAGATGAAATAAATCAAGATGTCCCTGTACTTAATTTTAATTCGCCTGAAATTCCCTTACTTAAGATCCACACCAGACATGTCAAAACTATTTTGCAGAATCTCTCAGTGGATAAGGCTCCTGGTCCAGATGAAATTCCTCCAATAGTACTTAAGAATTGCTCCTTGGTGCTCGCTCCTGTATTGGCAAAAAATTTCCGTCTATGTACTCATAGCTCATGCTTCCCAGTACCCTGGAAAGAAGCAAACATCCATCCAGTTCCTAAAAAAGGTGCCTCTTCAGATCCATCAAACTACAGACCAATAGCTATAACTTCCACTTTTGGTAAAGTCTTTGAAATTATATTAAATAATTACATAATTAAGCATCATGAGAATAATAAATTAATCAGTGATAGGCAATATGGTTTTAGACGATGTCGATCAACTGCAGACATTCTTTGCCTTCTTACGCATCAAATCAACCAAGCTACAGACCAACATGGTGAAACACATACAATAGCACTGGATATATCAAAGGCATTTGATAGAGTCTGGCATCAATCCTTATTGTCGAAGATGTCACACTACGGCCTTGCATCATTAGTTCCACTAATTTCTTCTTATCTTCATAACAGAAAAATACGTGTAATTGTAGATGGCCTTTATTCTCAATTTCACTCAATAAATGCTGGTGTTCCCCAGGGATCAGTTTTGACCCCAACTCTGTTCCTCATTCATATGAATGATCTCATATCTACCACTCATAATCCAATACATTCCTATGCAGATGCCTCAACACTCCACAGTTCCTTCACATTTACCAATTCTTTCACCCAACCCGATCTTATAAATTAAAAAATAAGCACTGCAATTTCTCTGAACCAGGACCTTTCTAGAATTGAAGAATGGGGACAAAAGAATCTAGTTTCCTTTAATGCACAGAAAACCAAGTACATTCAATTTTCTAACCGACAGAATCTCACCGACTCCCATATATTTTTAATGATGTAAATATTCCCACTTCCCCTAGTATTGACATTCTCGGTGTAACATTAACTACTAACTTGAGCTGGACACATTATGTTAGAAGCATTGCTAAGAATGCCTCTAAAAAACTGGGACTCCTGTACAGAGTTCGAGAATTCTTCACTGACGAGCAGTTGGCCGTAATATATAAAAGTCATGTGCGTTCTCAGATGGATTACTGTTCACCTCTGTGGAGTGGAAGTGGAGTGGTTGCATTGAGGCAGTTGGACAAAATTCAAAGTAAAGCTATTAGATTAATCAATAACCCTGCAATCACACAGGACCTTCCTACATTATCCATACGAAGAAACGTTGCATCCCTTGCATTATTCTACAGATATTTTCACAGCAATTGTTCCGAGGAACTTGCTTCAATTGTGCCGCCTCTCCACATCTTTCCCCATAGAACTAGGGCAGCTGAGAGCGCCCATGAATTTACACTTTCTCCTCCACGATGCCGAACTTCTGCTTATCAAAATTCATTTATCCCTAGAACTACTACTCTTTGGAATTCACTTCCCTCGAATTGCTTTCCACAAACTTACAATCTACAAAATAGTTTAAATCCAGTTGTTACAAACATTTTATGAATGGAGGATGTCTTTAGGCACATGTACCTTTTTGTTTTATCTGTGTTTTTCCTTCCTCCGTTCATTATCTCTTAAAAAACAAAAAAAAAAAACAAAAAAAAAACACACAATATCGTCGAGGTAGGATTGCACGCCCGAGGGGCCATCTGTCACCCGGTGGATCAGTCGCTGGAAGGTGGCGGGCGCATTCACCATACCGAAAGGCATGACGGTATATTGGAATAGCCCGTCCGGGGTGACAAACGCAGACACTCTCTTGGCCCTCTCCGATAGTTTTATCTGGTAGTAACCCTTAAGCAGGTCAATCTTCGAAATGTACTTCGTTCCACCCAAACGGTCCAACAGGTCGTCAATTCATGGCAGAGGGTAGCAGTCCTGACGGGTGAGTTGGTTTACCCGGCGATAATCTGTGCACATCCTAAATGTGCCATCAGGTTTGTCCACGAGTAGGCATGGAGAGGCCCACTCGCTGTCGCTCAGTTCCACCAATCCATGGGCGAGCAGGAAATTCACTTCCTGTTGAAGTGCCGCACGCTTCTCAGGATTGGCGCGGTAGGGATGCTGCTTGATGGGAACGGCCCCATCTGTCAGGACCACATCATGTTCCACCAGGGGACACTGCTGGGGAACGTCACCAAACAGCTGTGGAAACAAAGAGGTACTCCAGGTCTTCAGTTTGGTCAGACAACAAGTGGTGGAATTTTAAATGGGGGTTAGTCAAGCAGTCTGAGGTTTGGAATTTGTTATCAAGAGGCAACTGGATGTCATTATGCTCAGAAGAGGAAACTGATCCTGTGGAAAGAAAAGGTTTGAACTGGGTAGAACAGCTAGGTGGTATACTAGTGAAAACCTGGTTGTGAGAGCCATCAGAGTCAGAACAGGCAGTCAACACAGGTGGAGTAGGAGGGGATACTGTTACTCTATTAATTTTGGATGAAGTACAAGGGAAGAGGCTAGAACCGTGCTACTCTCTTGTTTACGTGTTTTCTCTTTTAATTTTAATTTGGGACACTCTCTAAGAAGATGTCCAGGTTGCTTACAGTAGGCACAAACTAAGGATCCAGGAGGTTTAATGGAAGAAAGAGAAGTTTTGTTAAATTCCTTTTTATCAAATCCATTGCTCCCAGAAGCTACCCTTGAAACTGGTTGGGAGACACCACCATAACCAGACCTACCACCAGTGGAGTGGAAACCACCACCATCACGAGGACCAGCACCAGAATGTGGCCGGTTGCCAGGCCCTCTCTGCCCTGCCCTGAAATAAGAATCGCCAAGAGTTAATCTGTAATTTTCAGCCAAAATAGCCGTCCTGTCTACAGATTGCACCTCTCTCTCTTGGAGGTAAAGTTTTAAGGGGAAGGGGACTTTGCGGAGAAATTCTTCAAGCATAACTAGCTGGCACAACTGCTCAAAGGTTGTCACTTTACTGGCTCTCAACCAACTCAGAAACTTTCATTCTTTTTCCTCCACAAATTCTAGATAGGTTTGTTTTTCACCTTTCTTCATATCCCTGAATTGTTGACGATGAGTTTCAGGAACCTGATCATACACTGCTAAGACTGAGGGTTAAAGAGTTTCATAGGTCAAGGAATCACTGGGGAGATTGGTGTAAACCTGCTTGGCTTTACCTATGAAAGCAGTCTGGGCTAGAAATGCCCACTGATCATTTGGCCACTTGAGTTGGTTGGCTGCCTTCTCAAAAAGGATGAAGAAATTCTCAGGGTCAGTCTCATCAAAACTAGGGACAAATTTCAAACTATGACCCTTATCAGAAAATGGTCTATTTGCAACCGAATCCCTTTGATTCCGGTTTTCTTCAGCTTTTAACTTTAACATGTGCTCATCATGCTCTCTCTCACTCTGTTTCTCCTCAAGCTCACGCTGTTTTTGCTCAAACTCATACTGTCTTTGTTCACGCTCATGTTCAATTTCAAGCCTTCTCTGTTCTCTGTCAGCTTTTGCATTCTCTAGCTCTAATATTTTCACTCTCATCCATGCATCACTACCTCCTTCCTCTGCACACAACTGATATGCTGCATCAGACAAAACACCAGTATTTACCAATTTCTCAATCACACTCCTTCTAATCTCACCTTTGGTATTACTAGATTTGTAAGGTACTTCATACTCTGTGGCTAAGGCAATCCAGTCTACTTTTCTGAGCTTCGACACAGATAAGGTGCTCAAGGAGGGGTCAGCGACAAATTCACTAATCTTAAAGTCCATGATTGAATGCTATGAATAAGGATGAACGAAAATATGTATGACAAATAAAGATGAGTGAGAAACGCGCATAATTGGCATAAAAAAACGCAGAGGCTGACACAGCACTCTAAACTCATAAACAGAACAAAACGAGAAGGATGAGATGATCATGCGATGTCCTAGCGAGGGACCTAATGTTACACTAATGTTCTCAATTACTACCAAACGAGGGAAAGAAAGGAATCCTGGTCACGGCACCATGTTACGTTACGAGCGGGGTTCGAACCCATAACATAAAGAAACATTCCACTAAAACCACAAAACGAGGACTTATTACTTAGCCTCACAAAATGCGGTAAATATGACTATTATTTTCAGTCAAGAAGAAGTGGCATGTTAAACTTCCACAAAAACTAGCGACTCTCTTTGTAGTCACTAAAACCTTGGTAGGCGAAAAGATGTGGCAAGTTCATAAAATATCAGGTGATATCAAATGGCTGTTTTAGCCTAAAGACCCCAAAGATATTCCTTTCTCATCACTCGTTCAGAATTAGTTATCTTTAGTTACTTTGACTAAGATTTATCCCAACAATCAAAAGAATAATATATTAGCACAAAGGTAAAATGTAAAGAATATGTATAATAAAATTATAATTTATTTACGTGATTAATTATACACAAAAGTTAATTCTAGTGAAAATATCAAAGTGAGAAACATTGAAGTGAAATAATAAAGACACTCTTAAGAAAAATAATACAGTTACATAATTATCCTCCAAGAGAGTAAGTGAAAGCAATCAATAAACATGGACAAATCCTAGGCTATACATATTCAACTCATGGATGCTCTCACTCTTGCCAGCAAAGATTACCCTAAAATCTCTCTGAAATTACCTTAAATTCATGTCTATTACCTTAAACTAAAGAAATCTTAATATTAGTGGTATATTTCATGTATACCTGATATATATACTGTATAAATATAGGTCCAGCCACCTATACCACCACGAAGGTTAAAAGGAGAAATCTGATACTTCTACCAGTATTTCTCCCCAACTTGACTCTGGTGGGGGGAAGACAGTCTTTTAATCGTTTTCCGGCATCCCTAAGCATGACAAGTTGTTTATTTGATGACAAATACTGGTAGAAGTATCAGATTCCTCCTTTTAACCTTCGTGGTGGTATAGGTGGCTGGACCTCCTGCCTGTACTGTTCGATTCGTACCCCTAGCAGGCTAGCAGTTATATTTATCATCAAATAAATAACTTGTCATGTTTAGGGATGCCGGAAAACGATTAAAAGACTGTCTGCCCCCCACCAGAGTCAGGTTGGGGAGAAATACTGGTAGAAGTATCAGATTTCTCCTTTTAACCTTCGTGGTGGTATAGTTGGCTGGACCTCCTGCCTGTACGGTTCGATTCCTACCCCTAACAGTTATATTTGTCATCAAATAAACAACTTGTCATGCTTAGGGATGCCGGAAAACGATTAAAAGACTGTCTGCCCCCCACCAGAGTCAGGTTGGGGTGAAATACTGGTAGAAGTAACAGATTTCTCCTTTTAACCTTCGTGGTGGTATAAGGTGGCTGGACCTCCTGCCTGTACGGTTCGATTCCTACCCCTAGCAGTTATATGTGTCATCAAATAAACAACTTGTCATGCTTAGGGATGCCGGAAAACTATTATAAGACTGTCTGCCCCCCACCAGAGTCAGGATGGGGAGAAACACTGGTAGAAGTATCAGATTTCTCCTTTTAACCTTCGTGGTGGTATAGGTGGCTGGACCTCCTGCCTGTACGTTCGATTCCTACCCCTAGCAGTTATATTTGTCATCAAATAAACATATATATATATATATATATATATATATATATATATACACACAAAAGGCAGGCTGTCTGTAACAATGTCTCTCTAAAAGTTAAAAGAGTGACAGCCTAATTCAAGGGAGGTTAGAGTCAAAATACTTGGATACACGAAGTTTAAAGTAGTCTAAGTAATAGCATGAAGGAAAGATTGATTGAGGGTGAGAGTTCCAGAGTACACTAACTTGTTGAGTAGAAGAAAGACAGAACATTTTCCAATTCTTGGGTTGGAGAGCTGGACAAAATAGAATGGGCCTGTGTTGAAAGGCGGGTACCTCTCACTCGCCTCAATGGAGGGGGTATACACTGAGAGAGCTCTGAAGAACACTGGTTGTTGTAATAGCGATAGAAGAGTGAAAGAGATGCAATATTGCGGCGTGTAGAAAGATATTGTAGGGAACTAGTAAGAGGAAGCAAGTTGACGAGGTGAAATGCTTTTGATTCTACTCATTTGAGAAGTGCCATATGTGTGGAGCCTCCCCACACATGCGAACAATACTCAATACAGGGGCGCACTGTGCCTCGAGACAGCAAGAAGCTGTGCAGGGATGAAGAACCCACGGAGACGGTTGAGCACACTTAACTTTTGGGAAGCTGATTTAGCAAGAGTGGTAACATGATTTTTCCAAGAAAGGTCAGATGAAAAAGATACACCTAGAATGTTGAGAGAAGATAAAAGATTGAGTTGTGTGTAGTTGAAGAATAGTTGATAGTCTTGTGGAAGATTGTGATGGAGAGATAGAGGGAGAAACTGGGTCTTAAAGGCGTTGAATTGCAGATTACAGTCAACAAATTCATGTTACTTGTAGGCGATTGTATGTATGTATGTATTATACTCTGGCACCTTCCCCAGTTTTCCTTTTTTTTTTTTTCAAATAGGCTAGAGCACGGGCCTCTAGTGTATCAAACAAATGTGGGAGTCACATGGAGTGAACCAGGAACGTGGTAACGCACCTTATATATCCTCAGAAAACAGGATACGTTCGTGAAGGATTGGCAGAGTGTCAGGCGGGAGCAAGAGATAGAATCAGTAATACCAATAGGCCTACCCATATTTAGCCAGTCTTTAGAAAATGTCACCAAGCACAAAGAAACGTTTATTTTACAATAAATAGGCTGACTTGCTTTCATACTTTAAAAGTAGCAGAATAACCTTGCACTTTTCCTCATATTACCTCAACATTACCTTAAAAATTATCGTACCTTGAAAACTACCTCAAAAGGCCCTCCATTACCTGATTTAAGGTAATTACCCTGAAAGTGAGAGCCCTGCCGGCTGAGTACGGTCATGGTGATTCTTTTACAAACGAACTCAGGACAGGTCAGCTTTAGATGATGGTGGAGATTACACTACCTGCCTCAATAATAATAATAAATTGAGTAGTGACAGGGGGTTAGGGAGAAGTGGGGATAGGACAAGAATTAGTTGGATGAAGTGAATTTTAGCAGGAGAAAAATGTGTCCAGGCTTGGGTATCACATGCCATGCCATTCCGACATGTCTGTTCGGGGGGGGGGGGGGGGGGGGGGGGGGGGTGGGCCTCATGGATTTGATATGTTTTCGTCATGTGAACCTGCCTCAAGCAGAAGGTAGGCTTATATACACTCAGCTCACCTGGCTCTGATACCAAACTCTCGAACTGCAATAATCATCATATGCTTGCTGGATTAAAGTATTACTTTCACCAAGAACTCTATGATATATCTTGTAATCAATACTTATGATTAGAAAAGCCAAATACATTATTACCTAGTTATAATCAATATCATTCGTACGTCAGGCAACGAAGGAGAGAAAGAGAGTTGGAAGAAAGGAGGGAAAGGGGGAGGGGGGGGGGGAAATTTAGTAGGAATAAGGGTGTAAAAGACTAGGGGGTAGAATGGAAGGTGGAGAAAAAGGGGCGTAGGCAGCAAGAAGCCTCACAATACCACACCACTGGTGGTGGAACAATCAGGGACAATAATATTTTCTTATATACGAAACTAAGCTGTCTACAGGTCGAATTAATTATACCAGGCTCATAACATTGCATACGATATTCAATCATCAATAATTAAAGATTTGCATCCACCATAATAAGCACAATACCACAATTACAACCAATGACACTTGAATAAAATAGAAATCCCTAACAGTATGTCGGAAGCTTAACCCGGGAACTGCAGGAAGACTCTTAACCCTTAACCCGGGAGCTGCGGGGAGACTCTTAAGAGTTCCCCCGGCGCACTGCAGGGAGACTCTTAAGAGCAGAGACTTTGAACACGTACCAAAACCGCGCGTTTATAGCCAGGCGGCTGAAAATTGGTGTGGGTATAGTACTACATGTCAACTCTCGATACCACCCCGCCAAACGCTCGCCCCGCACTCGTGCAAGCACCACCGCGCCAGAAAACCACGCACTAGTCATGGAGCCTACACGTCCCTCACGCTCGCTCCCTGATGACACAACCAGCCCTCCTTCTGGTGGTGTTAGCCGCCGTGGAAGGCAGAGGGTGGCTGCCAAAGACCCTAGCTACCAGTACGACACGCCCTACAGCTCAGAGGACGAATCACCAGCACCAAAAGCACGTAAAACACGTGCAAGCAGGGCAATGGCACAGAGGTCATTGGTCTTTCGGGACACTGCCACCACGACCCAGGCCACTGCAACAACCACTACCACCATCACTGCCACCACTGCCACCCCTGCCACCCCTGCCACCGGTACCAGCGACGCAGGAGGCCGCCCTAGGGCTGCATTACCTGCGGGGGCAGGAAAATGAAAGGCACGGGCGTAGGCAAAAGAACCCGTACCCCAGCCACAGTGCCCCTACCACCACCAACACCACCACCCGCCCGGCTGCCCCTGCCGCCCCTGCTGCCCCTGCCGCCCCTGCCGCCCCTGCTGCCCCTGCCGCCCCTGCCGCCCCTGCCCAAGGAACAGGGAAGGGGAAGGGGAAAGGGACAGGGAAAGCGACTGGGAAAGCGACTGCTGGCCCTGGTGTCCCTGCCGGCCCTGCTGCCCTGCCGCCCCTGCCGCCCCTGCTGCCCTGCCGCCCCTGCCGCCCCTGCCGCCCCTGCCCAAGGAACAGGGAAGGGGAAGGGGAAAGGGAGAGGGAAATCGACTGCTGGCCCTGGTGTCCCTGCCTGCCCTGCTGCCCCTGTTGCCCCTGCCGCCCATGCCGCCCCTGCCCAAGGAACAGAGAGAAGGGCGACAGGCACCACCATCATCTTGCCATCAAGGCCACGCACCACTGCTGCCCCTGCCGCCGCCGCCCCTGCCGCCGCCCTTGCCGCCGCCCCTGCCGCCGCCCCTGCCACCACCTCTGCTGTCCCTGTCCATAAGACTCCCGCACGTGCCAAAGTGACCCGGAAAACTCTTACACCATCTAAGTATGCCGCCCTGCTGTTTGATGGTGATTCGCAGGACATTGGCAGCCCGGGTTTCGACGACGAAGCCCTAGCACGGGACCAAGGGTGGGGGGATTTGGGAGTGGACAGTGGGAGTGAGTCCGACGTCGGTGACGAAAACGAGGAAGGGCATCGTCTGTCAAGTGAAGAGGAGGGTAATGATGATGAAGTGCTGTATCGCGACCATGGAAGCGATATTTCAGACGCAGAAGCAGACGCAGACGACATTCCGATCCCTGGCATGCCTTCGTTCGATTGGTCTGACGGGGTCAATTTTGTACCTGACGTGCCCCAGTTCAATCCTGGGACGTCAGGAACAACTGACGACTGGCCCTGTGATGATCAAGCGAACGAAAGCGACTTCTTCCTAGCTTTTTTCGACATGGAGGTAATGACGTACATCGTTGCCCAAACAAACGCCTACTACAGGTGGGTGTTTGGCAGATTGGACGTCCTTTCTCCAAAAGCGAGAATACGAGGCTGGGTGGATACGACTGTGGCAGAATTTCTGACGTTCTTTGCCTTGTTGTTCCTCATGCCTCTGATCAAGAAGCATGTGTTGCAACACTACTGGAAGCACGACCCTCTCATCGCCACCCCAACTTTCAATAAGTTCATGACTCGTGACAGATTTTTGTTGCTGCTAAGATTTATGCACTTTGCAGACAACGAAAATCCTAACAGGATTGACAGGATATGGAAAGTTCGGGATGTGTTCACCATGTTGTTGGAGAGGTATAGGAAATACTTTTACCCCTTCCTCAATTTGGTGATTGATGAGTCGCTCGTGCTCTTCAAAGGACGTCTTGTTTTCAAGCAGTATATCCCCTTGAAGAGGCATAGGTTCGGAATCAAGCTCTTCGTGTTGTGCGACTGTGAAACTGGAATAGTGCTTGACATGATCGTGTATACAGGAACTGACATTGACGTACCGAAAGCCGCTGCCAATGACCCCATGGGCATGTCAGGTGCCATCGTCAGGAAAATGTTGGCACCTTACCTGGGCAAAGGCCACATCATCTACACTGACAACTGGTATACTTCTCCTGCTCTCTGCCAGTTTCTTTATGACAACCAAACGGGGTCATGTGGGACTGTCAGAAAGACAAGAAAGTTTATGCCAAAGTTCACAGGTGATGTCATTCCTCTCACAGATGCCTCCTCCAGTGACACACCTTCAGAAGACGACCTGGCCCAGGAACACCGCGAGAGGCATGTGCGAAGAAGGCGACGAAAGGGGCAGAAATACAAGCAGCTCGAGAAGTGTGGGAAACTGATAGCCCTGAAGTGGAAGGATAAGCGAGACGTCCACCTGCTTTCCACCGTCCACGCAGGTGCCCAGGTGGATTCTGGCAAAATCCACTACCGAACCAGGAAGACAATCTACAAGCCCGACATGGTAGTGGACTACACCAAAAACATGCGCCTGGTGGACAAGTCTGACTGTCAGCTGTCAGGCGTTGAGTGTCTGAGGAAGACTGTGAAGTGGTATCACAAGCTCTTCCTCCACCTAGTTGACATAACGATGCTGAACGCCTACAACTTGTGGTTGGTGAAGAAGGATATGGCCCCAAACCAGAAGCTGAAATTCCGGGAGTTCGTGTACAACGTCTCCTACCAACTCCTGGAGAAGTATGGCACCACCACTCACAGACGTACGGCATGGCGTGGGGATCACGTTCCTGACCGCATCCAGCTGGGTGTCGAAAGACACTACACAACCAACCCCGAGCTGATTGGCACTCGTCACAGGCAGGTGCAGTGCACCGTCTGCAGCTCCAGTGTGAGGAAACCCCATGTAACCAAAAGAGTCACCTCAATGTGCGCCGAGTGCAAAGTTGCACTCTGCCTGGGTGACTGCTTCAGGGACTACCACACCTTCAAGAACTACTGAGTGTCGGCCCCTGCCCTGCCCTGCCCTGGACTCGCCCCGTGCCCTGCCCTGGACTCGCCTCCTGCCCTGCCCTGCCCTGGACTCGCGCCCTACCTTACCTGACCTGACCTAATTGATCACGCTACCTCATAATGTAACATATATATTATATAATGTATAAGTTCCAAAGATGTCCCTGTGATATAGCTTTTACATTATATAATTGTATGTTTCATTATTTAGTTTATAAGTTTCAAAGATTTACATGTAATATGCCTTATTTTTTAGTATATCAATATATGTTTGTTATTAGCCTAAGTAATGTGTATATAATTATTTTCTTACCTCAAATGAATTGTACAAAAATAAATATGTTTCAAGAAATCATGTCAAACCTACTATGATAATAAATAAAACAATAAAAAAAGAAAAAAAGAAAACAAGGTCATGTCATTGTATTCTTACAATATGATATATTCTATGAATATTTCATATTGTTTGAATACAATGGCATGATCTTGTAAAAAAAAAAAATTATAAATTTTTTTCTAGACAATATAAAACCTTCCCCATAACCCCCTCCTGGATTCGATCCCACTACCCTACGACACTTTGAGTTTTCCAGTCCGCGACCTTACCAACCATGCCACAGGAGCTCATACCAAGTATCACTCAAAACTTCGTGTCTACAATCGAAATGACAATATACAAAAAAAAATGAATTATCCCACCAATTTACGTTTGTAAATTGATGGGATTATCAATTATATCATGCCAAGGTTTATAATAGTTTGTCTCTGTCAAGAATTAGTAATTATATAACTTTATTCTGTCAAAAATTGCCCAAACACTCAGCAAAATTGCCCCTCTCAGTGTGACTCCACTCATTTTCACACGGTCAGGCGGTCACGAGGTGACCCTTGCCGCTCCTTGATTCTCCAGCTACAGCAGCTCTGTCTGGGAACAAAATTGGTATAAATACAATAATGGATAAAATACTCTTCACAAATACATTTGTATTGTATAATATTGTAAATAAAAATGAATAATAACTGTGTGGGTGTCGAAAATTGCTCAACCAGCTTTCTTATGTCTCGCCTACGCGCGTATATTGGATTATACATAGTCATGACTGTCATACAAATAATTGCAGTAGGTCTCGAATATACATTTAGATTGCATATTACTTCGAAATAAATAAGTAAACGTTTCTCTGGTGGCAATCTACCCTTTCGCAGGTGTAAGGAGACACCAGTCTATATTTAGCCCTCTATCACAACAGGCAATCTGCCTGTGTTGACTCAGCACCGTCGCTGGTGGTCTATAAATATAGTACTTTATTTACAGTCAATGGCCTACATGTTTCTGTGGTACTTCACATGTGTCTAAAATGCAATGTCTGCTTGCATAAAAATGCAATTCTGAAGTCCATTTATATGTACGACATACGCATGTCTCAGTTTCTCTCTCTCTCTCTCTCTCTCCATTCCTGACTCATGTTATTGTAGACCTGTTGATGGCAACGAACACCAGCCATCTGGTAGACATAAGGGTCAAAATACCAAACATCAATACGCCTGGGCGCCTCCACAATTATCACTAGCTGGTTATCTATCTAGAGATCTGCCTGACTTCCATCTCTCCACGACTCACTCACTCACTGCACCCCTGCATGCCTCCCTCCCACCCACCCACCCCCAACCCCCCCTTTCAGGCTTCCGTCTGCTAGAAACACATTCACAATTTGCGTAAATATCGCATCAATTGGGCTATATGCGGTATATTCCTTGTTATATGGGACGCCTACATATGTACACGTCTTTATTATAGCATGAGAGTGCTCTAAATACAAGATTGACGTGATATTTATGGCGTAACACACCCCTCTCCCCCTTTCATTCCCACCACAACTCACTCACACCTTGGTTCACGCATAGAAACTCATTGATAATGTGCGTAAATATCGCATGAATTGGTTTATATGCGGTATATATTTTGATATATGGCACGTATACATACGTACAAGTCTGTATTATAGCGTGACAGTGCTCTACGTACAAGATATACGTGATATGTATGGCGTAAACCACACTCTCAGCTCATAAATTGCCGCCAAACCTCCAACACATCTTCATTCCCGCCTAAAATCTCTTATAATTCCCTTATATATTGCAATTTTTGGTCACTATGAGGCATATTCATTGTTATATGGGTGCCCTACACATGTATACATACTCTAAATAGCCTAAAAGGGCTCGAAAAAGGAGATATACGTGATAATACGCGGTAACCCACCCCCTCCTCCCTCTCCTTCTATCCCCTGCGCGCGTAAATATTCGGCAGGGAAATCTCGCCGCTCGATGACAATCTAGCCGCGCGGTGCCATTCGCTCCACATTTTTCAACTACGGACCGTTCCCCTACCACCCCAGGACATTTTTTGGGGGGTCAAATATATATGGGCCGATGCACGCAAACATTCCCTACACGATGATGTACTTTTTATCGAAATTGGCAATAGGTCCCAAAATCATCATAGGTGCGCACAGTCTTACCCTGTAGAAAACCCCCTGTGCGCCGCGGAGAGGTTAAAGATCGGGGCCGGACTTAAGTCTGGCTCCAATTTGCAGCACGTTAGGAGCATTATTAAGGCTTTTAAAGGGTTAAAATTGAGTGCAAATGGCCGGGAGCGCAGCGGGCCAGACAGCCGACTCCCAGGGCTTGCCGCCGCCCATTAACTCATGTTCCCTGTGTTCTCGATAGGCCGGCAGTGTAGCCAGTAGTGAGCATAGCTGGGAAAAATATGCCGCTATACGCTAAACTCCCATGTTACTGGTATCACTGTATGGGAACCACGAGTGCTACGTAGCTCGTTCTGGTCTCATTTTGAAGCTTTTAGCGCCTATTTTTTTGCTAAATATTTTTGTGTTCATGCAGATACTTGATTTATCATTCAGGAGGGCCTGAATATGCCCAAAGAAGCCCAAAACCCCCCACTAGACAAGGGTTAAGAGTTCCCCCGGCGGACTGCAGGAAGACTCTTAAGAGTCAGGGAAAAAAAAATCCATTTAAAACACCCAATTTTTTATTTTATTTGTTTTATTGCCCCTGGGCCATGCTAAATATCACTCCTGCACCTCCCCTCCTTCCCCACTTTCCTCCCCCCCCCTTCAGTTATCACCTATTTTCCCTGTTATTCCCTTATTCTGTGGTATATTTTCGTGCTAACATTAGCGAGTTGCAAGCAGGGCATTGTCATCACTGTTAGCAAGCGAGTGCAAGAGAGAGAGAGAGAGTATCGATCGACAGTCTCTCTCCAGAGGTGGAGAAAAGTGGTGGGAAGTGAGGTTGCCTCAGCCATACATTATGTATCTCCCAGCCTGTATCGCCGATTTTGACCATCCAAACGCTGTTTCCACTTGTTTTATTGTTGTAACAGGTTAATATCTTTATAATCAACCTATAATAGGCACATATGGATAAGTATTAATGCTATTTATGGTAAAATAACGATGTTAGTGATGGGAACAGCTGAAATCCGTCAGCACAGGAGTGTGGTGTCTCATACCCCCATGCGCACTTCAGAGGTTAAGCAATAACTCTATATGTTTGTAATATGATATTATAAGTATGTTTTCCGCTATGTTCGATAGTTAATTCAGGAAGATTCTATCATCAACATTGGATTTTATATAAATATTCTATTATTATCGTTTTTAGCTTACAAAACACGGGAGTCGGACCGAATATATCCATTCTCGGTTGGTTTTAGACAATAAGAATTACTTTTTTATACACTTTATTATACATACATGAAACAAAGAAAGGGTATTCCATAATATTCAGGTAGAAAAAAAATATCAAAGCCTCGAATTATCATCGTGAAAGTGTATGCCAAAAAAAAAAAAAAAAACGACCGTGCGAAATTGAACGAACAATTTCAAGGAAATTTGCTGTGGTAACATAGATGGTATTAGGAGTGCAATAAATAGTATTTCTTATACTCTTTCTATCAGTATCATCGAAATTTACATCCCATAAGTATTTGATTTTATATGAATATATTCATCCCCGTCATGCAAAGAGTAATTACTGTAAAATTTGCTTCACTGTATAAGCGCATTTTGCCTATCTAGTAAGGAATGCAGCTATGAAATGTATTTCCAGATTTATGGTAATGAATAAGGAAGCTTTGGAAACAAGAACTAAGTATGTACCACTAAAACTTGATTTTATAGAGGTATTTTCGTATCCCTATATATTAGTGACACTTGGAACAGGGATACAAGTACGATAGCTTACCGTAGATCGTGTTTGGGATGATAATATCTTGTCCACGTACACAGTGACGATATCCAATACTTTATATGTCATTTTTAATGCTATATTGATTAATTTCAATCATATACTGTATATTGTAGACACGAATTGCTCATAAAATCCACAAGTCCAGAAATTTAAGGGTTTGGAGTGACCGACCATCCTAAGCTGACGAATAATAATCATTTGTTGTCACACTGTTTCGGGTTTTACAGTGTCGCAAGTTTTATCACACAATTCCTTGGTTTTTCAGCTTCTCACAATCGGCGGAAGGCACGATTCACGCCTTTCGGTGATTTATGCCAAGTAATTTATTTCGGAAGGCGTGAGTCGCACCTTGGTACAGTTTGCCACACATATTCTATTCCGTTGGGGTCATGATTTGGCAGGGCTGCACCCACTTCCCCAACTCCCCTCCCTCGCTCCACTCTCTACCTTCTACCTCACCATTCCTCCCTCCCTTCCATTATTGGTAGGAGGTGGAATGAGAGAGGGGGTTGGTGAGCTGGGTGCGGCTCTGCCTAGTTACGATTTGCTGGGATGGTTGAAAAATGGAATATGTGCGGCATTTAGAGGGTGGCATGGGAAGACACTAGCGCATCTTTTGGTGAGTGAAAGGGTTAATTCATAGAAAGAAGGAAAGATAGATTGAGGGAGAGAGTTCCAAAGCTTTGTTGTTAATTAAGTAGAAGAAAGACTGGGAACATTGGTTCACTCTTGGGTAAGTAAGTTGAACTTAATAGGGTTGGGAATGTGCTGAAAGGTGGGTGACCCCTACTCTCCATAAGGGAAGTTGTATACACTGAAAAAGCTCTGAAGAACATTGATTAATGTAATAGGTGTAGATCGAGGAGTGAGAGAGATGTTTATATATAGAGAGAGAGACTGTAAGGAATTAGTAAGAGGTGAAGTAGTAAAACAAAATGATCTTGACCCTACCCTCTCCTGAAGTGTGGTATGGGTGGAACCTTCGCACACATGCAAACAATACCTGATACATGGGCAAGAAGCTGTGTATAATGCTTACTGTGCGGAATTTCGGTGTGAGATCCTAGGTTCGAGTCTTTGGAGTGCCACATATATTCATTACTTTCATTGATTTCATTAGTTAGGTGTATTTGTAAATTAATTGGTGGGTTGGTGAAAACAAATATGAATATCAAGTGTGGTAATAGGGATCTTTCCAAAAAAATGTCACAAAGAAAGAGAGAAGATTTGTGTATTGTTGAAGAGTAAGGGATAGTCATTTGGAAGAGGATGATTGTGATTGGTAGATAGATGGAGAAGTTGGGTGTTGGGAGCATTGCAGTAACAAGATTATCTCTGTCCCACTCGAAAATAGTTGATACATCAGAGGATAGGCAGGCTATAACATCATCATGAGCATTTTGGAGTAAATGCATGGTGGTTCGTTGTGGAAAACTAGTTGGTTAGTGTAAAGTAGAGCCATTGGCGTATGAGTGGATAAAACTAGAGGTACAGTTGTGAAGATAATTAATGGATATTAGAAAAAAGAACTGGTTCAGGAAGTGAGCAATGGCCGTCTACAACTGCAGCTATGGACATTTGAGATAAAGGCATAGATAGAGGGATAGAAACCGAAGGAGGGTAATATAGAAATTAGAGATTTGTGCCACACTCTATCGAAAGCTTTCGATATGTCTACTGCAATGGAAAAGGTCTCACAGAAGTCCCTAAAGGAGGATAACTAAGAGTTAGTAAGATAAGAAAGGAGATCACCAGTAGAACAGCCTTTAAGGAAGCTATAATGGCGATCTGAAAGTAGATAACGGAAAGACACATGCTTAAGAAATGTTGAATAAATAATAGATTAAAAAACTTTGGAGATGCAAGAAATGAAAGCAATGTGAACGATAATTGGAGGGTTCAGAGCTGTCACCCTTCTTTGAGACAGGTTGAATGAGAGCAAACTTCCAACAAGAAGGACAAATATTAGAGGAAAGACAGAGGTGGTAGTGTTTACCTGGAGTCGGCACAGAAGAAGAATCTTTTAGTACAACAGGAGGAATACCATCTGGCCCACATGTCTTCTTAGTATTAAGCCAAGAGAGGGCCGAAAGTACATCCTTACCAGACATTAGGATATTAGGCATAAGTAAGAGAGAGGGAGTTGGAAAGGGAGGAACAGCACTGGAATCATACGAGGTTGATTTTAGGTTCAGCTTTGTCATAGGAAGAAGTGAAGGTATTGCCATCAGAGTGGAAGAGAGGAGGGAAAGAAGGAGAAAGATTTTTGGCTAGATGTCAGAAAGATTGGGAAGTGTTGAAGGTTCAAAGCATTTGTTATTAATGAAAGAGTTTCTGGCGAGTGGAAGAACAGATTTGGCTTGATTGCGGGCAGAAACATAAATAGTATGAGATTCGTGAATTAGAAGGTACCGTCTTGCGGACAGCAGTAGAGCCTGCCCTGTCTGTCTCACCCTGTCCTGTCTATCAAATTTTTGCCCTGTCTATCTTACCCTGTCCTGTCTATCTAATCTTACCCTGCCTTGACTGTCTTACGGTGTCTTGTCTCTCCCACCCTGGCTGGTCTATCTCATCTTCCTTATTGCTCTCACCCTGCACTTACTGTCTCACCCTGCCCTGTCTGGCTCACCTTTCTTTTCTATCCCATCCTGTCCTGTCTGTCTCACCCTATCCTGTGTGGCCCACCCTGTCTTGCCTTTCTCACCTTCCTCTGTCATTCCAATGTGTTTATCCTATGTGGTGTGATAATGATCTGCATACATAATTATGTTTGGATATAATTATGCTTACCTGTCAATCAAATTTGAAGCGTTCTATGTCTCACAATTAGATAAAAATGCTAAGTCTATAACCAGGGCCGTTTTAGTTGACGGCTGTATTGCCTAGGCCTTTTTGGCCTGCTGCCGTTTGCGTACATATAATAAATGTATATGCACCATTATTTGTTAATCAAATTTCGTTAGGATAGGCTGTAATACGTTGGGGTAGGTTACAATAAATAAAGTAGATGTGCCGTTTTGCCCAAAATCAAAACGGCATACCCAACTCTGCAATGGGTTACCATCATCACTACTAATACCATCATCAATCACAATCATCACTACTACTGCCATTTTCACTACAACTGCCACAATCATTACGACTACTGTCATCATCACTACTACAATTACAATTATCACTACTACTGTCACCATTTTCACTACCATCTTAATCACTGCTATCATCATTGATACTACAACTATCAACCATCATTACTACAGTACTATCATCACCACCATCTTACAATCATCATTACTACTGTCACCATCATCACTACTACTGCCATCATCACCATTACTATGATCTTCATCATCACAACTATTGTCATCATCACTACAACTTTCACCATCGTCACTACTACTCACCATCATCACTAATACTCACACCATCATCACTACCATCATCACTACTGTCATTATTATCACTACAACTATCATCATTACTTGTCACCATCATCACTACTATTATGACCATCATCACTACTACTATTACTGTCACCATCATATCTACTACTGTTACCATCATATCTACTACTGTCATCATCATCACTACTGTCATCATTATCAATACAACTACAACCATCATCACTACTATCACCATCCATCCCACTATTAGTACCATCACTTCTAATGCCAACTAAACTAACTTAACCTAGCAAATACGTATTTTACACAGAAATTCCATTTATGCTTATTATTATTGCAGAGTTTACAAAAAGGCTGTGCGAGTTTCTTGTACGTAACCTCTTGCTTTCCTTTGGTCCCCACCGTCATACTTACAGTCCCCCTCATTTCAACATTCCCACCCCTCCCGACACATTCATTCTCCCATTATTCAACTGTAAATTACTGATTTCTTTACTGAACTGAGTTTTAAACTCACCCAGATCAAATGATCTGACCTTGTCGAGTATTGCCATAGGAAGCTTCTGTCTGAGGATAATGATTATCATTTCCTGTGAGGTCAGCCCTAGAGTGTCTAGAGATCGAGTATGGCACTCCATGTCCGCTCTAAATTTTGCTAATTCATCAACCTTGTATTTTCGTTCTGTCGGATTCGACGACATTGGCCATTTTCAATTGCTCCCGATCCCCGTATGTAGACTGTAATAACTGTACTGCCTCAAGATAACTATCACCTACTACCGCAAAACCCTCTATTAAATGTAAGGCCTCTCCCTCCATTTGTCCTTTCAAGTAATGAAATTTACGGACATTATCCAAAGTGGATTCATGCACTGTAGACCGGAATACATCCCAAAAGGCTAACCACTCAGTCAAATTACCCCCAACTGTAGGAAGATTGAGCTTTGGGAGGTGCACAGTGTGTTTAGGATCAACCCTTCTTTGGGCATTGTTATCGCCTCCCTTTTTGTTCGCGACAGCGCGCTGTAATAGGTGCTTCGCTTTGAAGACAGTTTCGTCATAGAGGGCGCGATTATCACACTCAGCTATTATTTCCTCATCCTCCATCATGCTTGCCACAATCACCTCACTTAGAGGTACAATACGACTATGGGTAACCTGGACATTGTCTAGCCTAGCCTCTAATTCCTCGAGGTCAGCAGTAGTGATGAAAGTGTTGACATTAATTATTAACCTATTTAATACTCCTCAAAGTCCCACCCTCTGATTTTTAGGGGCTTTGCTTTGCACCCCACTAGACGGTATATCTCTTCCTGTTTACTCATTTTGTATGCAAGCCTGTAGGCTATTTAAACCTTACGATGTTACAATTACAACGGCAAATTAGTAGCCTAGTTAAGAGACGCCGACTGGCAGACTTCTTTGTTATGTAGAACAAATAGCACACTAAATAGCAATACCTACACTAAAGGGTCATAATGAACAAGAAAATGTTAGGTCAGGTCATGTGTCACAGGAAGTCTGAAAGAAAAAGAAATATTATTGGGGGAAGATGATGGGTGGGATGCAGGACTTTGACAGGCGCAACGATACTACCCCAGCATCCATCTCCAACCAACGCTTTGTCAGCCCTACGATTTTGTTGTAGAGCTCATGGTTGGTGTCCAAATCTAGGTGGACGCCGTCCAGATCAAGATCCCGTACATTGAGGGTAATAGATACAAAGCGGTGCCGCGTCTCCGCCAGCCAACACCTCAGGGTGCGGTTAACGGCGTTCCGGATAGCGTGATACTCCTCCGCAGTGAAACCTCGGACCCTGGTCCGGGTCTCGATACCCACGATTTTGCAGCTCCCCCCGGTATCCTTTTCCAGATCCAACGCCACCTACTTAATTCCGTTGGCCAATTCTCGGGGTACTGTACCGGGGCGTATATCGTTGCTGCCGATAAACAAAAAGATCATAAGGGGCCTAAACTGCACTACCCGCCCCCGCTGTGGGGGAGGCTCTCAGGGTATCGTTGTTGGCCCCAGGCACCCCAAAGTAGGAGAGCTCGAAGTATCTGTCCCCCTCCGACGCCCTATACCCCACAGGTCCTTGATCAGCCACTCTTAATCTATTGGCGTATGAATGCCCGACGACTGCTATCCTCTGTGGTATCGGCGCCGGAGTTTCCGGATTGTACCCAAGCCCTACTCCTGGCTCCTTGCTCCTGCATCCCTGGGCTAATCCCTTGCTCATGCCTTCAAAACTCCCTTATTGGTAGCTAATTCCCGGGTCTAGGCACCAATGTGGTATAATATCAGTGGAAGTTAAATATTTCTAAGCTATAATTCCAACAAAATCAATCTAAATTAAATTACTCCGTCTAAATTGAATTCAATCTGAAATCAAGCTAATTTACATCCAAAGGTCACACTCAATTATTTATATTCAATCAAGGTTCTAAGGGTTAATAATATTCCTGGATTTAACTCACCAATAGTTCCACGTGGCAATGAGACAAAGGAAAATGCTTACCCAATATGGCGGACGACGGGGAAACCAGAGACCGGCCCGAAAGCACAGGTCAAGGAAAATAAACAAATGATTATATGAGAATGTACATGAGTAATATGCTTAGCTGTCAGTCATGGCGTCGATGAGAGCATCGTGATTGTGTAGATGTGTGTATTGATGGCAGTTTATTGTGATTAGAGGCACAAAAGCACGATCAACTGAAGGCGGAAATTATATGTTAACTGGATGATGTTCGTGGAGGCTCTGAGCTTCTTCCAGACCTTCACCTTGCTGCCTTGGCAAATGCCAGGCGCCCAAATTATCGTACCGTATCTATGTTGCTCAGTACGATAAATTAAATCAATATATACGATAAATTCATATATACTACATAAGACTGTGTCAATATTGCTTAATAGCATATTAGGCCTTATATAATCTTAACTTACTTACAATCTTATAATTCACGATCTAATCGTCCTACGCCCTACCGTGGGAACAACTGTTAGACTATCGTATACCTAGTGACATCACAGAGATGTACCTTAGCACATTATTTGTCTTACACTATCATATTACACGATACTATTACCATACCCGTCTACCATACCCTCACCTCTCAGAAACCCTGCACAAAAATCATCCATTTCCCAACAAATCACCCTACAACCTAACCTTATCACTCAACCTACCACCCCTAACCCTCACCCACAAACTCCTCCGGCAACCACACCCTCGACATCCTCTGATACCAGCCCAATTCCAGCACACAGACAAAACTTTTACACAAGATCAGGCCGATTATCGCAACCCCCGGTTTGATTTTCCACGATTCTCATTCACAAACCTCGCATGACCCCTCACCCTCACATAACACACAAAACAAACCAAATAACAAACACAACCACTCTTACAACACTCAGAATATCATCAGCAACAAACACAAATTCAGCCTTCCCACATACATATTTTGACAGCTCCATATCCCTAGTATTTTTGCGTCTGCAAGAAGCAATAAAACCCCTCAGGTCAATGACCAGGTCACCAGTTTCCCTCACACCACCACCAGAGCAACTACTACCACCTCTACCCACCGCCACGCACACCAGCCACTCGCCACCATGACTACCTCCACACCTTACGTCAACAAGGTGAAATGGTCCACCGACCAGGAGAAATTCTTCAGGATATGTTATGTTGACGAAGCCCAGACAGCAGCCATACTCGCGGATGAAACCCTCATTCCTGACAATAACTACCATTCCTCACCGTGCTCCTGATCAACGATCCATTGACTGGTGGACATACCTTAACACCCTTCTGACTTTCATCCGCCATGGAAACACCTTTTGTTTCCGGCTGGAGTCACAAGGTTGTGACTATAATAACAAAGGGGGAAGTAAAATAACCAAATTAACAAAGACCTCCACCACAAACAAAAGGAAAACAACTGAAGAACGGGAAACTGATAACAAACTAGCCCCGAAACAAAATCAACAGATCCGCCCCCTACTGGACTTATGACCTTTTGACCCCCGCACACCTGCCCTGGGACATCTCGGCCAAAGTCGTCACTACTCCGACGAAACCTGAACAAGACAAGCAATTCTAGAGCTTCATAACACTAACATACTAGTGGTTTAGCCCTAAAATTACCCTCCCATTCAAATAGTTGATTGAAGTCATGACGAATATCTCTACAGGTCTGAGGAGTTCTTTTCCCTATTGAGGAATTATTGTTATCACATATCATGATATAGGGAATAACATTAAGATCCCCAATAGGCTCCACTTTTAATACTAGAAGTATAAACTCGCGGACATGTCCCCACCTTACTTCTTTTATTAAATCCGCACTCTACAAACTACCGAGAGATACTTGTCATGGTAAGGTCATTCGACTAGTTTAGGGCTTTGCGAGAAACCGTCACCCGGCACTCAGCATATAGAAGTCCTTAGTGCATCTGTCCAACACCATGGTAGCGGACACTTGCAATTATTAGGTTTAAACATCGCCCGAGTTCTTTGAACCTCTTATAACCTTGCATTATTCTACAGATATTTTCACAGCAATTGTTCCGAGGAACTTGCTTCAATTGTGCCGCCTCTCCACATCTTTCCCCGTAGAACTAGGGCAGCTGAGAGCGCCCATGAATTTACACTTTCTCCTCCACAATGCAGAACTTCTGCTTATCAGAATTCATTTATCCCCAGAGCTACTACTCTTTGGAATTCACTTCCCTCGAATTGCTTTCCACAAACTTACAATCAACAAATGTTTAAATCCAGTTGTTACAAACATTTTATGAATGGAGGATGCCTTTAGGCAAATGGACCTTTTTGTTTTATCTGTGTTTTTCCTTCCTCCGTTCATTGTCTCTTTAAAAAAAAAAAAAAAAAAAAAAATAACGGTCAGTGGCAGATCAACTGAAAATAGTAATGGTCATGACCTTATTATCTCCACGCGTTAGCCCGATACGTTGTCCCTGTGTCATGACGTCAGAGACATCATATTAAAGACCCCAAGTCAAGAGTACCGAAACGGAACTTCATCACCGATTAGCATAACAATCAGGATAGTCGAGTAATTCTAGCTACAGGACATGTCCAGCTAAACATACTCGCGTTCGTCCGATGAAAGTGCCCAGTGTCATGACATTAAGGAACTTCATTTAAGATCCAAAGCCAGCTAATCCATCTGTATCCCAATCAACTTATCCACACGGCAAGCCAACCTGGACGGCCCAACGGAGAATCAGAAGAACCCCCAGCTGTTACCTCAACTCATCAACATTCCAGCTCCAAGTGTTAGCTCAAGAGTAAATATTGAAAACCAACTAATAAGTCGATACCCACAAATAAGGTATAAAATTTAGAGTCCAGAAGTATTGACTCTGCCTAATTTCTCACCTGTGCGAAAGTACCTGAATAAGTTAGCCTAAATTTTCACTCGTGCAAAAGTGTCTAAATAAGTTAGTTAAATACTTCCTCTATCCACCTATCATCAAGACTTATAAGAGTTTTCTAATGAGTTTTCTAATAATTATTTGCGAGTTCATTTAAGAGGTAAACAAAACTAATGTATAACTGATCTCCATCTAGATCCTCGCCGTGCTAGGACAGTTCATATTGTATAAACCATTTGATCCATGTGTATCTATCTATATTGATAACTTAAGAGTAGATAAATAAATACTGTTCATAAATATACTCAGTGTTATATGTATCCTTTATTTCTTCTATGTATGTGTTGTGTGACTTTGACTTCTCCAGTTAAGTAGAGCCTACCAAATCCAATCTCAAAACCTGGTAAAAACCCTGGTATAACAATTTCATTCATTGATCAACAAAATAATGTAATAAGCCAACTATCACGTTCTTTCTGCACATATCTTCTATTTCTTTAGATCAACTTAACATGGAAAAATTGGGACATTTTCTTACAATTCTCTCTGTACTTCAACCCAGAAGCCTAGGGTATATTGTTAGGTGTTTACATTTACTTTATAAATCCATTCGTTTTCATCAAGCAAGAGAGAGAGAGAGAGAGAGAGTGAGAGTAAGAGATTCCTCAATCTCATCTATTTCGCTCCGGCTTGAACGTTTGTGTTGCTCCACATACTAGGAAAGGCCCTAGAAAGCAGCCTTTGGCGGGGGGATAGCTCCCCTATTTCAACTCCTATGGGGATTGGGCACCCACCCTTAGGGAAGAGGTCAGAAGAGCAGTAGAGAGATGACTAGGTAGGTTTGACCTGGAGGGTATGGAGGAAATGGAGGAGGTGAGCAAAATGTTTAGGAAAGAGATATGTGCAGCACGTGAGGAGGTGTGTGTAGTAAGGTGAAGAGAGAAGGGAGTGAAGGGTACAGCAGAGTGGACTGAAGAGGTAACAATAGCTGTTGAAGACAAGAAGAAAGCGTATAGAGAGTGGTTAGGTAGTAGAGGGAATGAAGATTTGGAGAGACAGTAAAGAGTGAGGTACCTGGAGAAAGAGAGAGTGGTGAAGAGAGTAGTGAAGGAAAGTCAAAGAAGAGCAGATGAGGAATTTGGAAGAAATCTAAGTGTAAAATGGAGGGAGTTTAAGAAACTGTTCTGGAAAGAGGTCAAGACAGTTAGGGAAGGTATCAAGGGAAATAGTAAGGGTGTGAAATATAAGAATGTGCAAGTGACAGCCAAGAAGCTAGAGAGATTCGAAAGATGGAGGGAGTACTTCAACGAATTGCTAAATGTAAGGAATGAAGCACCAGCAAACATAGTTAGATGGCGTATGGGAGGGAGGAGAAGAGAAGTAGGGAAGGAGGTGGGGATTTGGAGGTCAGAAGTGTGTGAAGCCATGAAAAAAGTGAAGATGGGGAAAGCATCAGGAATAGATGGAGTGTGACGGAATCTGAAGGTAAATGCGGGGAAGAGTAAAGCATGGTTCATAGATGCAAGAGTCGGTGCCCGAGTCCAACACGAGTGAGGAATTTTTCATATTCGGCAATGACTCTTGTATACACTTAGTGATTCGTGTTACACTCATGTGAGTCGTGTTGGTATCAGGATGTGTCCTGGGGACTCGTGACGTGGCCTAGAAATTTCAAACCTGCATGACATTTTTTGTCCCCGTCACGAGTCCGAAGGACACACGTGTTGACTCCTGTTGACTCTTTGTGACTCGTGTTGACTCCTGTTGAACTCTGCATAACACCTTGTGACTCGTGTTGACTTTTGTTACACTCCTGGGTGAATCGGGCACCTGCACAATGGGGGCCACTCTTGGGAGCACTCTTCGTACCTCTGTTACACTCTTGTTGACTCTTGTTACCCTCTTGTTGACTTTTGTTACACTCTTGTTGACTCGTCCCGACTCTTTTTTTTCGTACCCTGGAAATTGTCAGTTATTTTTCAAATTTCCTCAACTCGTGTTGGGTTCGTGTTACACTCTTCGTGACTCTTGTTGACTCTTAGTGACTCGTACTGACTCTTGGATGAACACGTACTGACTCTTGTTGACTCTTGGTGAATCGGGAACAGTGACCTACTCGGGCTGGTTCTTGCCAGAGTCACAAAGAGTATCACCCATCGTTCACTCGTGCTGGACTCGGGCACCGACTCTTGTATGTACGAACCATGCTCTTAGGTTATGGTTAGAAAACACCATCTGAGGAAGAGTACTTTATTGACAACGTTTCGCAGATAGCTTCATGCGAGAAACCGTCACCCGGCACTCAGCATATAGAAGTCCTTAGTGCATCTGTCCAACACCATGGTAGCGGACACTTGCAATTATTAGGTTTAAACATCGCCCGAGTTCTTTGAACCTCTTATAACGGTCAGTGGCAGATCAACTGAAAATAGTAATGGTCATGACCTTATTATCTCCACGCGTTAGCCCGATACGTTGTCCCTGTGTCATGACGTCAGAGACATCATATTAAAGACCCCAAGTCAAGAGTACCGAAACGGAACTTCATCACCGATTAGCATAACAATCAGGATAGTCGAGTAATTCTAGCTACAGGACATGTCCAGCTAAACATACTCGCGTTCGTCCGATGAAAGTGCCCAGTGTCATGACATTAAGGAACTTCATTTAAGATCCAAAGCCAGCTAATCCATCTGTATCCCAATCAACTTATCCACACGGCAAGCCAACCTGGACGGCCCAACGGAGAATCAGAAGAACCCCCAGCTGTTACCTCAACTCATCAACATTCCAGCTCCAAGTGTTAGCTCAAGAGTAAATATTGAAAACCAACTAATAAGTCGATACCCACAAATAAGGTATAAAATTTAGAGTCCAGAAGTATTGACTCTGCCTAATTTCTCACCTGTGCGAAAGTACCTGAATAAGTTAGCCTAAATTTTCACTCGTGCAAAAGTGTCTAAATAAGTTAGTTAAATACTTCCTCTATCCACCTATCATCAAGACTTATAAGAGTTTTCTAATGAGTTTTCTAATAATTATTTGCGAGTTCATTTAAGAGGTAAACAAAACTAATGTATATCTGATCTCCATCTAGATCCTCGCCGTGCTAGGACAGTTCATATTGTATAAACCATTTGATCCATGTGTATCTATCTATATTGATAACTTAAGAGTAGATAAATAAATACTGTTCATAAATATACTCAGTGTTATATGTATCCTTTATTTCTTCTATGTATGTTGTGTGACTTTGAACTTCTCCAGTCAATTATAGCCTACCAAATTCAATCTTAAAACCTGTTAAAAACCCTGGTATAACAATTTCATTCATTGATCAACAAAATAATGTAATAAGCCAACTATCACGTTCTTTCTGCACATATCTTCTATTTCTTTAGATCAACTTAACATGGAAAAATTGGGACATTTTCTTACAATTCTCTCTGTACTTCAACCCAGAAGCCTAGGGTATATTGTTAGGTGTTTACATTTACTTTATAAATCCATTCGTTTTCATCAAGCAAGAGAGAGAGAGAGAGAGAGAGAGTGAGAGTAAGAGATTCCTCAATCTCATCTATTTCGCTCCGGCTTGAACGTTTGTGTTGCTCCACATACTAGGAAAGGCCCTAGAAAGCAGCCTTTGGCGGGGGGATAGCTCCCCTATTTCAACTCCTATGGGGATTGGGCACCCACCCTTAGGGAAGAGGTCAGAAGAGCAGTAGAGAGATGACTAGGTAGGTTTGACCTGGAGGGTATGGAGGAAATGGAGGAGGTGAGCAAAATGTTTAGGAAAGAGATATGTGCAGCACGTGAGGAGGTGTGTGTAGTAAGGTGAAGAGGGAAGGGAGTGAAGGGTACAGCAGAGTGGACTGAAGAGGTAACAATAGCTGTTGAAGACAAGAAGAAAGCGTATAGAGAGTGGTTAGGTAGTAGAGGGAATGAAGATTTGGAGAGACAGTAAAGAGTGAGGTACCTGGAGAAAGACAGTGGTGAAGAGAGTAGTGAAGGAAAGTCAAAGAAGAGCAGATGAGGAATTTGGAAGAAATCTAAGTGTAAAATGGAGGGAGTTTAAGAAACTGTTCTGGAAAGAGGTCAAGACAGTTAGGGAAGGTATCAAGGGAAATAGTAAGGGTGTGAAATATAAGAATGTGCAAGTGACAGCCAAGAAGCTAGAGAGATTCGAAAGATGGAGGGAGTACTTCAACGAATTGCTAAATGTAAGGAATGAAGCACCAGCAAACATAGTTAGATGGCGTATGGGAGGGAGGAGAAGAGAAGTAGGGAAGGAGGTGGGGATTTGGAGGTCAAAAGTGTGTGAAGCCATGAAAAAAGTGAAGATGGGGAAAGCATCAGGAATAGATGGAGTGTGACGGAATCTGAAGGTAAATGCGGGGAAGAGTAAAGCATGGTTCATAGATGCAAGAGTCGGTGCCCGAGTCCAACACGAGTGAGGAATTTTTCATATTCGGCAATGACTCTTGTATACACTTAGTGATTCGTGTTACACTCATATGAGTCGTGTTGGTATCAGGATGTGTCCTGGGGACTCGTGACGTGGCCTAGAAATTTCAAACCTGCATGACATTTTTTGTCCCCGTCACGAGTCCGAAGGACACACGTGTTGACTCCTGTTGACTCTTTGTGACTCGTGTTGACTCCTGTTGAACTCTGCATAACACCTTGTGACTCGTGTTGACTTTTGTTACACTCCTGGGTGAATCGGGCACCTGCACAATGGGGGCCACTCTTGGGAGCACTCTTCGTACCTCTGTTACACTCTTGTTGACTCTTGTTACCCTCTTGTTGACTTTTGTTACACTCTTGTTGACTCGTCCCGACTCTTTTTTTTCGTACCCTGGAAATTGTCAGTTATTTTTCAAATTTCCTCAACTCGTGTTGGGTTCGTGTTACACTCTTCGTGACTCTTGTTGACTCTTAGTGACTCGTACTGACTCTTGGATGAACACGTACTGACTCTTGTTGACTCTTGGTGAATCGGGAACAGTGACCTACTCGGGCTGGTTCTTGCCAGAGTCACAAAGAGTATCACCCATCGTTCACTCGTGCTGGACTCGGGCACCGACTCTTGTATGTACGAACCATGCTCTTAGGTTATGGTTAGAAAACACCATCTGAGGAAGAGTACTTTATTGACAACGTTTCGCAGATAGCTTCATGCGAGAAACCGTCACCCGGCACTCAGCATATAGAAGTCCTTAGTGCATCTGTCCAACACCATGGTAGCGGACACATTGCAATTATTAGGTTTAAACATCGCCCGAGTTCTTTGAACCTCTTATAACGGTCAGTGGCAGATCAACTGAAAATAGTAATGGTCATGACCTTATTATCTCCACGCGTTAGCCCGATACGTTGTCCCTGTGTCATGACGTCAGAGACATCATATTAAAGACCCCAAGTCAAGAGTACCGAAACGGAACTTCATCACCGATTAGCATAACAATCAGGATAGTCGAGTAATTCTAGCTACAGGACATGTCCAGCTAAACATACTCGCGTTCGTCCGATGAAAGTGCCCAGTGTCATGACATTAAGGAACTTCATTTAAGATCCAAAGCCAGCTAATCCATCTGTATCCCAATCAACTTATCCACACGGCAAGCCAACCTGGACGGCCCAACGGAGAATCAGAAGAACCCCCAGCTGTTACCTCAACTCATCAACATTCCAGCTCCAAGTGTTAGCTCAAGAGTAAATATTGAAAACAAACTAATAAGTCGATACCCACAAATAAGGTATAAAATTTAGAGTCCAGAAGTATTGACTCTGCCTAATTTCTCACCTGTGCGAAAGTACCTGAATAAGTTAGCCTAAATTTTCACTCGTGCAAAAGTGTCTAAATAAGTTAGTTAAATACTTCCTCTATCCACCTATCATCAAGACTTATAAGAGTTTTCTAATGAGTTTTCTAATAATTATTTGCGAGTTCATTTAAGAGGTAAACAAAACTAATGTATACCTGATCTCCATCTAGATCCTCGCCGTGCTAGGACAGTTCATATTGTATAAACCATTTGATCCATGTGTATCTATCTATATTGATAACTTAAGAGTAGATAAATAAATACTGTTCATAAATATACTCAGTGTTATATGTATCCTTTATTTCTTCTATGTATGTGTTGTGTGACTTTGACTTCTCCAGTTAAGTAGAGCCTACCAAATCCAATCTCAAAACCTGGTAAAAACCCTGGTATAACAATTTCATTCATTGATCAACAAAATAATGTAATAAGCCAACTATCACGTTCTTTCTGCACATAATCTTCTATTTCTTTAGATCAACTTAACATGGAAAAATTGAAACATTTTCTTACAATTCTCTCTGTACTTCAACCCAGAAGCCTAGGGTATATTGTTAGGTGTTTACATTTACTTTATAAATCCATTCGTTTTCATCAAGCAAGAGAGAGAGAGAGAGAGAGAGAGTGAGAGTAAGAGATTCCTCAATCTCATCTATTTCGCTCCGGCTTGAACGTTTGTGTTGCTCCACATACTAGGAAAGGCCCTAGAAAGCAGCCTTTGGCGGGGGGATAGCTCCCCTATTTCAACTCCTATGGGGATTGGGCACCCACCCTTAGGGAAGAGTTCAGAAGAGCAGTAGAGAGATGACTAGGTAGGTTTGACCTGGAGGGTATGGAGGAAATGGAGGAGGTGAGCAAAATGTTTAGGAAAGAGATATGTGCAGCACGTGAGGAGGTGTGTGTAGTAAGGTGAAGAGGGAAGGGAGTGAAGGGTACAGCAGAGTGGACTGAAGAGGTAACAATAGCTGTTGAAGACAAGAAGAAAGCGTATAGAGAGTGGTTAGGTAGTAGAGGGAATGAAGATTTGGAGAGACAGTAAAGAGTGAGGTACCTGGAGAAAGAGAGAGTGGTGAAGAGAGTAGTGAAGGAAAGTCAAAGAAGAGCAGATGAGGAATTTGGAAGAAATCTAAGTGTAAAATGGAGGGAGTTTAAGAAACTGTTCTGGAAAGAGGTCAAGACAGTTAGGGAAGGTATCAAGGGAAATAGTAAAGGGTGTGAAATATAAGAATGTGCAAGTGACAGCCAAGAAGCTAGAGAGATTCGAAAGATGGAGGGAGTACTTCAACGAATTGCTAAATGTAAGGAATGAAGCACCAGCAAACATAGTTAGATGGCGTATGGGAGGGAGGAGAAGAGAAGTAGGGAAGGAGGTGGGGATTTGGAGGTCAGAAGTGTGTGAAGCCATGAAAAAAGTGAAGATGGGGAAAGCATCAGGAATAGATGGAGTGTGACGGAATCTGAAGGTAAATGCGGGGAAGAGTAAAGCATGGTTCATAGATGCAAGAGTCGGTGCCCGAGTCCAACACGAGTGAGGAATTTTTCATATTCGGCAATGACTCTTGTATACACTTAGTGATTCGTGTTACACTCATGTGAGTCGTGTTGGTATCAGGATGTGTCCTGGGGACTCGTGACGTGGCCTAGAAATTTCAAACCTGCATGACATTTTTTGTCCCCATCACGAGTCCGAAGGACACACGTGTTGACTCCTGTTGACTCTTTGTGACTCGTGTTGACTCCTGTTGAACTCAGCATAACACCTTGTGGAAAAATGTTATTTTAATACCACAAATTTTCCGAGTGTTTTTTATAAACAAAATAGATCATTTGCATCAATATATAGTATTTGTAATTAATTAGAAATCTCGGGAAAACCTATTTTCCCCATTAGGCCTATCGATCGATGTTGAGACACCCCCCAATAGTGATTTGAAAAGACATTAGCCTAACCTAACAACCTTACCTAACCTAACCTAGTATTATGGGTGGGGGCTGCTGCCCCCACACTCCCGTTGGTTGACTGCTCCCTTAATAAAAAAAAAAAAAAAAAAATTGGCTGTTGATTATACGAATGTGAAAGAAAAGTCGATGAAGTCTATGGTGTTTACTCTGCAATTTCCAGCTTGATTGTACATTGATAACGGGAAACTACCGTATTGACAACCTTGTTACGAAAATTAAATTTTATTACCATACTTTTATATTAGGTCTTTCCGAGGGTTTAACACATTTTCATATGATCTTTACAGCTATCGATGACTGAAAGTACCGTATTGACAACCTTGTTACGAAAAACACATTTTAGTACCATACTTTTTTATTAGGTTTTGCCGAGGGTTAAAACAAATTTTCTTATGATCTTTAGAGCATATAGATTCAATATTTATCTTCAAATATATCAACAAAATTCGTGGTATTAAAATAACATTGAACCCACCTTGTGACTCGTGTTGACTTTTGTTACACTCCTGGGTGAATCGGGCACCTGCACAATGGGGGCCACTCTTGGGAGCACTCTTCGTACCTCTGTTACACTCTTGTTGACTCTTGTTACCCTCTTGTTGACTTTTGTTACACTCATGTTGACTCGTCCCGACTCTTTGTTTTCGTACCCTGGAAATTGACAGTTATTTTTCAAATTTCCTCAACTCGTGTTGGGTTCGTGTTACACTCTTTGTGACTCTTGTTGACTCTTAGTGACTCGTACTGACTCTTGGATGAACACGTACTGACTCTTGTTGACTCTTGGTGAATCGGGAACAGTGACCTACTCGGGCTGGTTCTTGCCAGAGTCACAAAGAGTATCACCCATCGTTCACTCGTGCTGGACTCGGGCACCGACTCTTGTATGTACGAACCATGCTCTTAGGTTATGGTTAGAAAACACCATCTGAGGAAGAGTACTTTATTGACAACGTTTCGCAGATAGCTTCATCAGGTCACTAACAAATACTGGTACCTAGGAGGCCTTAAATATCCGTCATGACAGGTGGCGGTGGAGGGGTGAGGGTGGGGTGGCTGGGAGGAAGGACAGGGAGGGAGCAGAAGTCGGGGGGGGGGGGGGGGAGGGGAGGTGGAGACTATATATGGGTAATATACATCAGTAAGCACAAGCAAAATCAGATATACAAACATGCATACAGGGTAACAACGCTACTAGTATAAATAATAATAATTATAATAATAATAATTAAAGTTGCAAGCAACGTTGTGCGGGGTTCGAGCGGGGTTGCACGCAGGGTATTGTGTTGGATAAAAGGGCTGTGCCACATATATCAAAATATCATGTATCTTATCGGGCATGGAGAAAGTACAGAAGGAATATAGTGTAGCCATTATGGCTATGGCCACTTAGACCATTAAGGAGTGTGACCATTTTGGTTAAAGCTATTAATCCTGTACGAGTTGTTGTTGTTGTTGTTGTTCCCTAAGCTGCCTGGCCGAACAGCCCCGAGTCCCTGAGGAAGGCCATGGCCATGATTGGGCTTTCCCACAGAGCTCTCATTGAGTGTAGATTGTGTTGTTGGCGTAAGTGGTTGTGTGAAATGCAGTCTTCTATGATGTGTTTAATGGTACGGGGTGCTGTGTTACATCCCGGGCAGGCATCGACAACGGAGTCATCCAGTCTCTTCTGATAGCTCAGGAGAGCTGGATGGTGTCCGCATCTCAGCATGGCCAGGTCGACTCTGTCCTCGCGAGGAAGGGAGGATTCGGAAGGATGGATTTCGGGAGGTCGTGCTTGCAGCTGCGTGTTGTCTGTGAGTGAGTGGATGGATCGGCGAGAGATATGAGTATGGATGTGCTTCTGGAAGTTGGTTCGGGGTGGGCAGGGAGGGAGAGAGGACAGTAATTGTGTGTGATACTGTGTGCTGGGTGTTGTTTTGATATTTCTTGGTGTCTGTGGGTGTATTACCATGTAGTTTAGTGGGTGGTCTTGGTTCGTGGAGGCTGCTGCCAGGAATTGAGTGCCTCTCATGTCCAGATGGTCTTTGACTTTGAGGATTTTGGTTTCTTGATGTAGGTGATCTGTGGGTGCAGTAGCTGTGCAGCCTGTAATGATCTTCAGGGCTTTGTTTTGAATAGTCTGTAAGGTCTTATGATGTGTTTCAGCTAGGTTAGAAGCCCAGGCTGGGCTTGCGTATTCCATCACTGATCTTATGTATTGTTTATACACTGTGGTGGTAGTTTCTTTGTTGTGTCCAAATTTTGTGTGAGCAAGTGTCCTGAGGGCGTTAAGTCTGGGTGTCAGTTTCTTTTTAATGTTTGTGGTGTGCTGTTTGAATGTCATATGAGTATCATATGTTACTCCTAGGATTTTGGGTGTGTGTGTATGTGTTAGGGGTGTGTTGTTTATGGTGAGTTGAGGGATGTATTCGTGTTCTCCTGTCCAGCTTGTGAGCAGGGTTGCGGTGGATTTGGCTGGGGCTAGATTAAGTCTGTTTGTAGTGCACCAGCCATGTAGTGTGTTGAGATAGGGTTGAAGGAGATCTGTTGCTCTTTTTGGGTCATTGTGTGTGCATGTGAGTGTTATGTCCTCTGCATAGGAGGCTAAGTTTATTTGGGGCGTATTGGGTGTAGTTATATCGTGCATGTACAGTGTGACGCTCACCGCTTCCCCCAGAACCGCATGGCTTACTCGCTAGGACTCGCCAGGGCAGAGAATGTAGCTACAGTCTACCTATCATTGTGTACTTTCCTTCTCGAGAAAGCTTGTGTTGCAGACAGTTTAGAGCTGTTCTTTGTTTTCGTCTGTCACAATCCTTTCTATTTTATTTAGTCAATTGAAAGTATTGTGTTAAGTAATTGAATGATGGGAAGGCGAGCGGGAGAGAGAGAGAGAGAGAGACCAGGTGGTGTGACTTGGTGGTGAGTGTGGCGCGTGGCCGGCCCCCTTACATAGGCCTCGCGGGATTCGTTGCCTCCTGCCTAACACGGCCTACTAGGCGGCTGCTTACTGGGCGACTGCCGCGCGCCCTCGTGCCATTCCTGCGAACTGGGACTCCACCCATGCGGTCCCTGGAAATATCCTGGTCAGATCCGTCCCAGACAGCATACTCTAAGCATCTCCCTTGAACTGTTCCACACTCTTGTCTTAGAATCTTTCTCTTCTACCGCCTCTATCATTTCCACTACTTCCTCACCTTTTATTAATATCAATCCCCCTCTGGTTCCCTGCATCCACACCTTGAATTGGTGGCCAGACTGTATTATATGCTGGATCTCACATTTCTTATGTACTAGGCTAAGGTTGAAGATAGTCATTGTTTTTTTGGGAGATTGTATTGCTCGGACTGTCTCCATCAATCACTAATGGTTCTACAGGGTTAAATAATGCTAGACTAGGGATCAGGTACCTTGCTGTTGGTGTTTTCACTGTGTGTAGGCTACTTTTGAGCTGCACGACACTACGGATTCTGTGGGTTACCTGGGTGGATCTTTTGTCTGTGTACCTTGGAGTTTAGACTGTGTATGTGTAGTGCGTGAGGGCTGCTTGCCTAATCCACCCAACACTGTTCTAACTCTATTTGCTTTTACTTTTGAGGGTCGCCAGGAGGATACTCGATACTTGTGATCGAGAATCCTCAAGAGAGCACCCCATCATATTAACGTAATCAGGCCGCACAGACCCAAGGTCCACACTAGGCTAGGAGCTGCCTTGCTCCACCAGAATTCTGTACCTTTGCACATCCCAGCTAGACTTTATTAACCCGGGTAGACATTAGCTGGATTAGATCATATACTCTTTTATGCATACCCATTATTTCTACACAAGCATTTTGAGGTCTAGGTTGCTGTAGAGAGACACAACCAGCATAGACCGGTTTTGTTAATAGGAGTACTACTTTGTCGTGGCGAGCATTATTACTGTTGCACCGCTTATAATATTCTTGTGTCCAATAACATTATAGGTCCAGCCTTTTTGTGTATTTAGCCTACACGTGCATTGTCCTGCCTCCTGCTATTTTGTGGTTCCATTTCCGATACGTTCTTCTTAGTAGCATCCGACATTATTCAGAAGATTCCTTGTTCGGTGCTTGAGGACTTTACAACACTTTCTTTCAAAAAGGAGTGACAGATATTATTGATTTGAGTAACGTTAAGTAAACCTTCTTCTTGTTTGCATTAGATCACTCTTGTGATTTAATTAAGTTAACTATCTTTTCCTTGTGTACCATAACTAAGCAACCATATGTTATAGGTAATAGGCTGTTTCAGAGAACATCATCCTATAGTAGAAGCACATAGATACTGAGAGTTAAGATACCCCGCTATCGCAGATATAACTCTGGAGGGTATATGTGTTCTTTGTTCGACGGGATTATATATCAGGGGTTGGATCTAGCGTTTCCGTTGTTGCATTTATGCCAGTCTAGTCCAATGTATAAGAGCCACTGATTTATACGAGACCCGATCGTAACAAATGGCGACCTAGCTCAGGATTTGGTGAACTGACATATAATTGCAGGTTATTGTGCAGATTTTTCTCACAGTTTAGGCAGTGAACATTTGTTGATTTTGTGGAATATTTTTTGAGGACATGCAAGAATAATTTTTTTAGCAAAGTAATATAGCACTTAAGCGGTCTCCGAGAATTTTTTATTGTGAATATTGTGGTATAAGAGTTTGGGGTACTTCTTTTTTGTGTATCAAAGTGAAAAATCTTCAGTGAGCATCATGTCTTATAGCGGATCAGTGCAGGATGAAGACACAGTACGTGATGTAGTAGCTGAGGAGCAGCAGCATGGGCAGGTTGTTAACTTGGTGAACAGTGAGGAGGATGCAAGGATGCTATCGGTCATGTATGTACTAGTGGCATGACCAAGGATGACCTGATGACGTGTGTGCTGGGTGGGGTGACTGGCGTACGAGGTAGGGTGAGTGCTCAGAGCCCTTTGGCCGAGCCTCCCCTTCACTCGACTCCCAACCCTCCTATTGGAGTACCGACCCTGAGCACGCTTCTGCAGGTGGGTAGTGACTGGGAGGGTGGTTTGCCCCTGGGGGGATCACCGGGTATTTCTAACATCATTGCATCTCCTCCTCCTCCTCAAGGTTTGACCCCGGAGATGCTCTTTCAGCTCGAGATGGCAAAGATGCAACATCAGAGTCAACAGCAGACAGAGCTAGCTAAGATAGAAGAGAGAAAAGAGCTAGCTAAGATAGAAGAGAGAAATGAGCTAGCTAAGATAGAAGAGAGAAAAGAGCTGGCTAGGATGCAGCAACAGACGAGGGAAGCTGAGCTTAGGACTGAACTAGAATCTACAAGATACTGTGCCGACATGGATTTAGAGAAGTCTCGTGTTGAGACGACGGGACAGCGACTCGGTACTGGAAACCGTGCGCATGATCAGTCTCTGTCGCACCTTCTCAAACTGGTCCCTGTATTTGACGAGTCTGGTGTCACAGAGTTTTTCAATAGATTTGAGAAGAAGTGCCGGGAGCATCAGTGGCCTGAAGTTAAGTGGGCGGCCCTTGTGTCCTCTAGACTCGTAGGTAAGGGGCTCAAGGCTTACGATGCACTGCCTTTGGAGTCCTGCGTTGTTTATGAGGAGCTCAAGGAGGCTGTCCTGCGGGCATATGAGCTACAACCCGAGACATATAGGTTAAAGTTCCGGGGTGTGACTAAGGGGCGAGACAGTACCTTCTTGGAGCACGCCCGGGACCTGTCCGACGCTATGGGAAACTGGATCAGATCAGAGAAGACAACTACGTTTGATGAGATGAAACAGTTGATGCTTCTAGAGCAGTTTTATAAGTGTACGGGCGGCGACTTGACTTTAAACCTTAAAGAGAAGAACCCAAGAACTCTCGTAGAAGCAGCAGAGATGGCTGATCGTCGGTTGTCATTAATTCGGGGGTGCGGCTCTGCACAGAGAAACGATGTAGGCGTTAAGGAGCGTTACCGTCCCCCTCCCCGGAATATGGACACATAAATTTAAAAGCAATGACACCAAGACTGATCACAAACCTAGCACCGCCCCGTTTAAGATGGGTCAGGGGACTTTTACACCTCAGTATAAGTCCAAGGGGAAATTTGAGTGTTATCACTGTCACAAAGAGGGGCACATGGCAAAAGCTTGTCCGAGCAGACCTCCCACGGTGGCTGTGTCATTGGCTCACAGCATTGGGGTGTTCCAGAAGTCTTCTGTGTTTGCTGGAGGCATAAGATCAGAGGATGGAGCACCGCCAGTGAAGGATCCGGAAGGCTCGAACCCTGTCCGCGATGCATTTTGCGACCATAGAGGGCATGGCTGCGTGAAGTTGGGGGGCAAGAAGCACGGGGTACAGCTTTTGCGTGACACAGGTTGTGGTAAACTATCAATGGAAGTTAAATATTACTAAGCTATAATGAATTAAATAAAATCAATCTAAATGAAAACTACTCTATATCTAAATTGAATTCAATCTGAAACAAGCTAATTTATATCCAAAGGTCTCACATAATAAATGTATATATAAGGTAAGGTTATAAGGGTTAATATTAGCCAGGAATTAACTCACCAATAGTTCCACGTGGCAATGAGGCAAGGGAGAACGTTTTACGCAATATGGCGGTGGACAATGGGGAACGAGACTTCGGTCCCAAGACTCGAGTCAAGTTAAAGAAAGAATAAATGATTACATGGGAATGGACATGATTATTATAATTTATGCTTATCTATCAGTCAGTCATGATGTCGATGAGAGCGTCGTGATGGTTTAGCTGCGTGTATTGCTGTATGTGTATTGTGATTACAGGCACAAAAGCTCGATCAACTGAGGGCGTAAAAATTAGATGTTGACTGGTTGGTGTTCGTGAAGGCTCTGGCGTACCTCAAAAGCACACCTTGCTGCCTTGGCAAAACGCCAGGAGCCCAAATTATCGTACCGCATTTAGGTTTCTCTATACGATAAATTATATTAATATATACGATAAATTCATATATACTACATAAGACCATGGCAATATTGCTTAATAGCATATTAGGCCTTTTATAACTTAACTTATTTACAATCTTATAATATACGATCTACTCGTCCTACATCGTGCTGTAGGAGAGATCGTGACGTCACAGAGACATACGAGATCACAAAAGTCATATTCTATCGTATTTATACGATACACTCCCCCCACAAAAAAGACCTGAACCCCACCTTAAACCTAAAGTTGCCCAGAGGCTATCTTCTGACGCCACAAGTCGACGGCGCCAGCAGCAGCGCGTCTGGGACGCGTCCCGGTCCGAGAATGATCACCATCAGGAAGAGGTGAGTCGTTCCTTTGAGAATCCTCGGACCCAGCAATAACAGGTGGAGCCTCAGATTGCAATGCGGAATCAAGCTCCAAACCGTACAAACGTGCGATAGGTCGAACAGTAGTTCCAGTGGCTGTCTTCAATAGCGCCACCCGCCCTACAGAGTCTGCCCCCTTGTATACCTCCAATACGTGGCCTAATTTCCAGTATAAACGAGGACTATCTGCTTTAATTAAAACAACTTCGCCAACTGTAGGTGCCGTTGGTCTACCAGAGGGAGTAACACTCCTTTCCCTCAATGCTAGCAGATATTCACTAATCCACCGTTTCCTAAAATCCTCGATTATCCTGGATATATACTGGTATCTCTTAGACACCGCTACCTCAGAGTACAACGAGGGATCCTCTAACTCTACTATGGACTGAAAATCAGATGGAAACGCAGTCAATGGTTTTCCATATAGCAAGTGAGCTGGCGTTAATGGTAGTGGTTCTTGCAGGTCGGTGTACACATATGTAAGCGGGCGATCATTCACGACTGCCTCTATCTCTGTGAGGACTGTCGTCAACTCACTCTTCTTTAATAGAGCACGTTCTACAACCGCTCTTAGTCCTGACTTTACTATGCCGACACATCGTTCCCACATTCCACCAAACCAAGGTGCCTTAACTGGAATGAACCTCCATTCGCACTTCTTCTCTCCCAAAAAAGTGATGATAGTAGGATCACTACTCATATCCTTTAGATATTTTGATGCTTGGACATAAGTGGGAGCATTGTCGCTAACAATGAGTTGAGGGAATGAACGACGGGCACAAAACCGTCTGAACGCCAGCATAAATTCTTCGCTAGACATATTATCACATAGTTCTAGGTGTACCGCTCGAGACGTCGCACAGGTAAACAATTATATATAAACCTTCTCATGCTCCCTCGTCTTCAATGCCCCTGTGTAATCTAATCCTACCGCTTGGAAAGGTTCTACGTGCTTTACACGGCATTCAGATAGAGGTGGAGCTGGTCCAGTTGCATATGGTTTACCCTTTAGTCTCTGGCATATTACACACTTTCTCACTACGCGTCGAGCTACTTGTCGAACTCTGGGTATCCACCATGTGAGACGTAAATTTGATATAATATGACATACCCTGTAGTGTTTTACTTCCCTATGTGCACGTATGATCAATAGATCAGTAACGTGATGTCTTGTTGGCATAAGTATAGGTCGGTTTGTGCCGTCTGGTACACCCGACCACTTCAGGCGACCCTCACACCTGATGAGGCCATTGTCTAGGTGCAACCTTAGTTGATGCACTATATTAGACATTAATGTCTTATTCGAGCCTTTCAAGGATTCTAATTCATTGGAAAAGGTTTCTACTTGAACCCATTTGATCAAAGTTACTTCAGCTGCTTTAAATTCACGAGCATCAATGTTGTGACCCTTGTTGCAGAGTTGGCCCATTACTTTAAGCTTGAGATTGGATACATATCGCAACACCCAAGCTACAACTCTGACTAGTTTATTATAGTCACCGAATCTTGCCCACTTCATTATAGGACCCGGTGGCTCATTTGGTTGGGCTGTAACTGCCACTGTTTCCAGTGGCAGAAGTCCCTCACCAACAGCATGCCATATCGTCCATTCACTTTCATGGAGCAGCCACTTTGGACCATGCCACCACAATTCGTACTTCATTAACTGGCTAGCCGTTATACCCCTAGTTATGAGATAACTAGGGTTTTCTTTTGTATTTACATAATGATAAGCAACGTCTGGCAAAAGGGCTCTAATCTCATCTACCCTATTCCGCACATAAACTGGCAGAGACTTCTTGCTATGTATCCAGTTGAGTGCGACCTGACTATCGCACCATACATGAACGATTTCAATATTTAATTCGCTCTCGTATGCTGCGCGTACATGTTGCACCAGACGTGCTAACAGCAGCATGGCAGTCAATTCCATTTTAGGGATAGTTACCTTTTTAACCGGGGCTACCTTGGCCCGGGCTGTAACTAAATATGCCCCAAATGAAGTAACAACATATATGGCTACCCCGTATGCCGTGGCGCTAGCATCGCAAAACGTGTGTAACGTAACGTCACCGAACGCCGCCACTTTACGAGGTATAGGTTTAGTACATAGGATGGCATATTCATTCAACAACAATGTCCCTTGGTCATTCAGGTCCTCGGCAAACTGTCATCCCATCCTATCTTACGTCTCCAAACTTCCTGCATTAGAATCCTAGCTCTTATGGTAACAGGTAATGCTAGACCCAAAGGATCAAAAAATTGCGCAACTTTGCTCAACAGACTTCTTTTTTGTGTGCGCTCCTGTCTGCTGAGCAAAAGACCTTGTTTGAAAAGTTAGTATGTCATGTTTAGGTTGCCAGATCATCCCCAAATTTCTGGACTTTTCCTGGTTAAGAGATGCCGTACCATCCACCTGTATTAAACTCTGAAGATCTTCACTATTAGTAACCCACTCGCAGAGAAATAGATGTGCATCCGCAAACAATTTGCGTGCTTGCCAGTATGCATATAACAAATCATCTTGACTATCGCTAGTACCCTGCAAATTGTCAATGTATAATCCGCGAGATAGTTTACTTGTGTCCTCATGAGTGTCAGCTAGATGTTTTCTGATTGTGGCATTTAACAAAAACTGCGAGCAAGTGGCCCCAAAGAGTACAACCCGAAAACGGTATATTATGATGGGACTTTCAGAGTCGCTAATGTCGCCGAACCAAAGAAAGCGGGTAACATCTCTATCTTCCTCCTTTAGCTTGACCATCAAGAATGCTTTCTCGATGTCACTGGTATAGGCGTACTTCCCCAGCCTAAACCGCAATAGATGTTGGGACAGGTCCGACACCATGGACGGACCTGTCAACAGGCAGTCATTTAGACTGGGTTGTTGTCCTTGGTGGGCAGAACAGTCATACACCACCCGTATTGGTGTGGTGACGCTGTCTTTCTTTACCCCATGATGGGCCAGATAGTGAACCCTACCCTTCTTAAACGGTTCCTTGACATCGACTCTCTCAATAAAACCCCTATCCTCATAACTCCGAAATACATCATCATACGCCTGGCGCGTGCTCGGTTCGTTAGACAATTTCCGCTGCAATGCGCGCAAGCGACCTAATGCCAAACCATAGTTGGTAGGCAGACTTATCTCACTGTTCTTCCAGGGTAAACTAACTTTATATTGCTTGTCTGAGGCACAGTAGCACACAGACTCGTCAAACCTTTGTAGCGCAACTTCCGAGTCATAATCAGTCTCCATAGGATTAATGCCTATGTGATCCAATCTCCACAGTCGTTCCAGGTCGAACTCGGCAGCCATCTTAGGGTCACTAGGTTGGGAATCCTCCCTTCCCCACTCCTCTGCCGCGGTTACATTGACTCTATATAACGAGACCGTGTCGACCAGGACCTTTGACTGTGTAGTATGCACCTTTCCGCTCATGCAGTATCCAAATTTAGTGGGGATTAAAATTACACCACACATCTTTTTAAATCCAGGGTATACTACTTCATAATAATGATCCACACCAAGTAGAACATGCACCTCACTCTGATTTCCCATGGGATCTGACAAGTTAACCCCCTTGCTACGTAATGCGTGTTCCACCTTCTTCACACCCACAGATACATATTCTGGTAGGGTGTCTACTACGATACAAGTCATAAAGTACCGGTTTTTACGATAGAAATATGAAATCTCCGCTATCTCGTAGTCTTGTTTATCAGTAACCCCTGTGAAGCCCTGTAATCGAAGAGTCTCAGCCCCTACGATTCGGTGCTTCAATCCCACTAGTACGGACCTCTTTATAAAGGAACGTTGAGATCCTTGATCTAGAAGTACCCGACAAACTTTGTTAATGTCATTACCTTCCATGGGAATCTGTATTGTGGGCAATATAGTGGTGTCTTGCGTGCTACCTAGTGCCACAGTTGTAGTACCCTCATTTTTGACGTCTTTGACTTTATCTGCAGTAGGACACAACTTATCAAAGTGATGTCCTTTGCAGTGCCGACAGGGCCTTAAGTATGTAGCAGTACATTGTCCCTGCTTACCATGTTCCCCACTTAGACAACCTACACATAGCTTCAATCTTTTCACCTGTGCTAGTTTTGTCTCATTTGTTGGGTATTTTACGCAGAAACTCCATTTATGTTTGTTGTTACATAGCTTACATAGAATCTGAGCAGGTCTCTTATACACACCCTCTTTCTTTACTTTAGTCCCCACTGTCATGCTTATTGTTCCTCTCTTCTCCACATTCTCACTCCCTCCCGACACATACATTCTCCCTTTGTTCAACTGTAGATTATTGATCTCCTTGCTGAACTGAGTTTTGAACTCCCCAAGCTCAAATGATCTTACCTTATCAAGTATTGCCATAGGAAGCTTCTGACGCAAGATAATGACTATCATTTCCTGCGTGGTAAGCCCTAGGGTGTCTAGCGATCGAGTATGGCACTCCATATTTGCCCTGTAGTTTGTCAACTCATCAACCTTATACTGTGGTTCTGCGAGCCCCAACAAGGCAACGACATGGGCCATCTTCAACTGCTCTCTATCCCCGTATGTGGACTCTAATAAGTGTACCGCTTCAAGATAACTACCACCCACTACTGCAAAACCCTCTATTAAATGTAAGGCCTCTCCTTCCATTTGTCCCTTCAGATAGTGAAACTTGCGGACATTATCCAAAGAGGATTCATGAACCGTAGATCGAAATACGTCCCAGAAAGCTAACCACTCGGTTAACTTGCCCCCAAATGTAGGAAGATTGAGCTTAGGGAGGTGTACAGTATGTTTTGGGTCAGCCCTTCTATGGGCCTCATTATCGCCTCCCTTCTTACTTGCGACAGCACGCTGTAATAGGCGCTTCGCTCTAAAGACAGGTTCGTCATAGAGGGCGCGATTATCACACTCTGTAACTATCTCTTCCTCCTCTATCATGTCAGCCACAATCACCTCACTCAGAACCGTAATACGACCGTGGGTAGCCTGGACGTTATCTAATCTAGCCTCCAATTCCTCTAGTTCAGCAGTAGTGATGAAAGTGTTTAAGTCCACAATTAGCCTATTTAATACTCCCCGAAGTCCCGCCCTTTGATTTTTAGGGGCTTTGCTTAGCACCCCACTAGACGGTGTCTCTGTATGGTCTTTATCCATTTTGCATGTGAGCCTATAGGCTATGTATCTAAATATTACGTTACAAAGACAACGGCCAAATAATAGTCTAATTAACCCGTACAGCCCCAGCGACGCGCCTGACGCGTCGGCGATGTATGTAACGCACAGCCCCAGAGACGCGCCTGGCGCGTCACCCTAATTGCGCCGACCGTAACCTCAGGTGTAGCCACTCAAGAGGGCTCAGATTTGTGTGGGAACTGTGTACGTATCCCACGCAACCGTGCCGATGGTTGAAAACTCTCAAAGTCCACGTGCGTGCGCGCGAGCGCGCAAAAACCTGTTTTTTTGGGATAATTGCCTTCAATTTTTTACTCTTATAAAATCCGTTTTCGGGGGCTCTGTAGGACCATTTTTTTAAGCTTTTTGAGCGGTTTTTCGTGGTTTTTCCTTCATTCCTAACCCATTCGCTATTGTTTCTGGAATAAAACCATTTTTTGAAAACCGGCCGGGTTCTGGTGCGCAAACATTACAAAACTAGCCGGGGCTCCACGGGTTAAGAGACGCCAACCGGCGGACTTCTATGTTATGGAGAAAAAATAGTACACTAAATAGCAATACCTACTAATGGATCATATTGAACAAGAACAAATGTTAGGTCAGGTCATATGTCACAGGAAGTCTGAAACGGAAAAGAAAATTATTGGGGAAAGATGATGGGTGGGATGCAGGACTTAGGCAGGTGCAACGATGTGACCCTGCATTCCGGCTCTAACCATCGCTTGGCTAGCCTTGCCAGTTTATCATAGAGTTGTTCCTGCATCCTGTTATATCCCTTGTTCATTGCCTTAAAATCCCTTACTGGTAGCTAATTTCCCGGGTCTGGGCACCAATGTGGTAAACTATCAATGGAAGTTAAATATTACTAAGCTATAATGAATAAAATAAAATCAATCTAAATGAAAACTAGTCTATATCTAAATTGAATTCAATCTGAAACAAGCTAATTATATCCAAAGGTCTCACATAATAAATTTATATATAGGGTAAGGTTATAAGGGTTAATATTAGCCAGGAATTAACTCACCAATAGTTCCACGTGGCAATGAGGCAAGGGAGAACGTTTTACCCAATATGGCGGTGGACAATGGGGAACGAGACTTCGGTCCCAAGACTCGAGTCAAGTTAAAGAAAGAATAAATGATTACATGGGAATGGACATGATTATAATTTATGCTTATCTATCAGTCAGTCATGATGTCGATGAGAGCGTCGTGATGGTTTAGCTGCGTGTATTGCTGTATGTGTATTGTGATTACAGGCACAAAAGCTCGATCAACTGAGGGCTGAAAAATTAGATGTTGACTGGTTGGTGTTCGTGAAGGCTCTGGCGTACCTCAAAAGCACACCTTGCTGCCTTGGCAAAACGCCAGGAGCCCAAATTATCGTACCGCATTTAGGTTGCTCTATACGATAAATTATATTAATATATACGATAAATTCATATATACTACATAAGACCATGGCAATATTGCTTAATAGCATATTAGGCCTTTTATAACTTAACTTATTTACAATCTTATAATATACGATCTACTCGTCCTACGTCGTGCTGTAGGAGAGATCGTGACGTCACAGAGACATACGAGATCACAAAAGTCATATTCTATCGTATTTATACGATACAGGTGCCTCTCAGACACTCTTGAAGAATTTCACTGGTAGACCCATAAACGCGGCGCGGGTAGTTGTGGTGCATGGAGTTAATGCAACTAGGTCATACCCGCTTGTTAGAATGGAGCTTGAAGTTGACGGTGTGACTCGCGAACTGGATGTGGGAATCGTGGAGAAATTGCCTGTTGGGGGCGTCGACCTCCTTCTCGGCAATGACTTTGCGGTGCCTGCTTCTAAGGTTTCACCCTTAGTCATTGCCGAGGAGCCGGCCGACGTGAGTGGGGAGGAACAGGAGTGGGTTGAGAGGTGTCAGGTGCAACCAATGGCGGGTGTTGTAACCAGATCTCTCGCATCCAGGGAGTCACAGCCTACCCAACAGTCTTCAAATAAGCGGAGGAACGGTCACGAGAAGGTGCAGAAAGCTGATACGGTGGAGAGTCTAGTACCAGCAGCGCTTCTCGGGGACTCAGTATTAGCACCGTTATTGGAGTCTGGATAAGCACTGTCACTGAGAGTGTAAAGGCAGGGCTTAAAGAGACTCAGAGGCAGCAACGGTATACACGGAGAGAGCAACGGGATGCAAAGTTCGATGTTGGGGGAGGGCATGAGTTATTTCGCAAACACTTAGACAGGCTAGCTCCCTCAGATATTCGCAAATTGCAGCTAGAAGACCCGGAGGTTCTAAAGTGTAGTGACGGTGCTGTCGAACTTGAGAGTAGAGAACGAATGTTGCGTAGTCTGGAGTTGGCTGGCCGCAAACTGGTTGGCTCTCAGGCCCTCATGAAGGACAGGTACGACCACAAGGTGAAACTCAGGGAGTTTCACGTGGGTCAGGAGGTGTTGATACTACTCCCTCTTGTAGGTCACCCCTTATCCGCAAAGTACGCTGGTCCTTATAGGGTAGCAGAGAAGCTCTCGGACTTAGATTACCTGGTGGCCACACCAGACAGGCGTAAGAGGAATCAGTTATGTCATGTCAACCTGATGAAGGAGTATGTGAGGTGCCCACCTGAGCCTCTCACTGTCCCCGTGATGACTTTCAGCAGTCAAGGTGGAGAAGGAGAACGGGACAGTCATGCGCAGGTGGATGACAACTGGGATTATCATGTTTCTGCAGATCAGTGGGCGGGAAACACGAGACAGGCGGCTCATGAGGCTTTGCAACACCTACCTGAGCAACAGCGTGTGGCTGTCGAGCGCCTATTCTGTTTATACCCTACTGTATTTGCTGAACACCCAGGCCTCACTACTCATGAGGTGCACGACGTTGATGTCGGAGACCACCCACCCTTCAAATCAGTGCCCTATAGGGTGCCCCCTGTTAAACTTCCGGCCCTCCGGGCGGAGTTGGAGTATATGTTGCAACAATGACTGATCGAGAAGGGGGCGGTAAAGTGGACATCTCCCGTAACGCTGCAACCTAAGCCGGATGGCAAGGTGCACTTCTGTGTTGATTACCGCAGGCTAAACGGCTTGACTCCCACCAACCAATATCCTCTTCCCCGGGTCGATGACTGTGTAGACAAGATTGGCAGGGCCAAGTTCTTGACCAAGGTGGACCTGGTAAAAGGTTACTGGCAGGTGCCTTTGTCTGAACGGGCGAAAGAGGTGTGTGGTTTTGTGGTGGATGGTGCTACATATTGTTGTAATGTCATGCCGTACGGTCTAAAGAACGCACCAGCGACCTTCCAAAGCTTGATAAACGAGTTAGTGGCTGACATTCCGAACTGTACCGTGTACCTGGACGATGTCATTATCTACGATGACGATTTCAAGAGCCACTGTGAACATGTAGAATCCCTATTTAAGTAATTAAGCGAGGCAAACTTGGTGGTCAACCTGGGAAAGTGTGATTTTGTGCGGGCTACCGTGCAGTATCTGGGGTTCATGGTGGGTTTGGGCCAGGTGTGCCCCCCACAGAACAAGATATTGGCTATTAACCACTTCCCCAGGCCGTCCACCAAGAAGCAGATCATGAGGTTTTTGGGCATGATTGGTTACTACCGCCGCTTTATAAAGGGCTATTCTACTGTGCTGGCTCCTCTGACGGACCTATTGGACAAAGATAGAAAGTTTAAGTGGGCGCCTGAGTGTGAGAGGGCTTTTTTGCTAGTAAAACACCTGTTGTGTACTCACCCAATCCTCAGGGCCCCGGACTTTAGCCGACCATTCCAGCTGGCAACTGATGCCAGTGGTGTGGGGGCTGGTGCCGTTCTGATGCAATCAGATGAAGATGGGCTGGAGCACCCAGTCAGTTTCTTCTCAAAAAAGTTCAACTCGGCGCAGAAGAACTATTCAGTAGTTGAGAAGGAACTGCTGGCGATTGTGCTAGCGCTCAGGCACTTTGAGGTGTATGTTCCAGCCTATGGACCAGTGGTGGTGATCTACACCGACCATCACCCCCTCAAGTTCCTGAATCAATTCCATAACCGGAATATGAGGCTGACCAGGTGGTCATTAATGTTGCAGGAATACAACCTAGACATACGCCATATTGCCGGTTCTGAGAATGTGATTGCAGATTGCTTATCGAGGGTGGAAGACCCGGGGTAGATCATCACAAGGGTAGCCTCCTACTTTGGTTTGATTAGTATGTTTACGTCTGGTGCTTGTTGGCTCGCGTGGGTAGCCCAGCGTATTGGGTCGTAAAGTAGGAGTTGCTGTGTTGGTATAGAAGAAGAAAAAAAAACTAGGCTGCCCCTGTAGTGCAGCCGCCATAAACATATTAAAAAATATAAAAATCCTATAAAAACTCTTTCTTTGATAGTTAAATTTGTTTTTAAGTATGTTATAGCAGAAATTCTGAGTTGTACTCCTCTCAGAAGGCTGGGCTAGTGAAGCTCGCTCTTATGAGCATAACTATGTAATTTAATCTATTGTGTTGGGAGGGGTTGTTCATTTTTATAATGTGTTATTTTGAAGAGAACTGTGCTTTACATTTCATTGTCGCTGGGTGACTAGGAGTGGCGAATTTTGTATGGGTTCTGCGTGTCAGATTTAGAGCTCATAGTTGGAGCCTCATAAAAATCTTGGGTGGGGTGTGACGCTCACCGCTTCCCCCAGAACCGCATGGCTTACTCGCTAGGACTCGCCAGGGCAGAGAATGTAGCTACAGTCTACCTATCATTGTGTACTTTCCTTCTCGAGAAAGCTTGTGTTGCAGACAGTTCAGAACTGTTCTTTGTTTTCGTCTGTCACAATCCTTTCTATTTTATTTAGTCAATTGAAAGTATTGTGTTAAGTAATTGAATGATGGGAAGGCGAGCGGGAGAGAGAGAGAGAGAGAGACCAGGTGGTGTGACTTGGTGGTGAGTGTGGCGCGTGGCCGGCCCCCTTACATAGGCCTCGCGGGATTCGTTGCCTCCTGCCTAACACGACCTACTAGGCGGATGCTTACTGGGCGACTGTCGCGCGCCCTCGTGCCATTCCTGCGAACTGGGACTCCACCCATGCGGTCCCTGGAAATATCCTGGTCAGATCCGTCCCAGACAGCATACTCTAAGCATCTCCCTTGAACTGTTCCACACTCTTGTCTTAGAATCTTTCTCTTCTACCGCCTCTATCATTTCCACTACTTCCTCACCTTTTATTAATATCAATCCCCCTCTGGTTCCCTGCATCCACACCTTGAATTGGTGGCCAGACTGTATTATATGCTATATTATATTATGTACTAGGCTAAGGTTGAAGATAGTCATTGTTTTTTTGGGGAGATTGTATTGCTCGGACTGTCTCCATCAATCACTAATGGTTCTACAGGGTTAAATAATGCTAGACTAGGGATCAGGTACCTTGCTGTTGGTGTTTTCACTGTGTGTAGGCTACTTTTGAGCTGCACGACACTACGGATTCCGTGGGTTACCTGGGTGGATCTTTTGTCTGTGTACCTTGGAGTTTAGACTGTGTATGTGTAGTGTGTGAGGGCTGCTTGCCTAATCCACCCAACACTGTTCTAACTCTATTTGCTTTTACTTTTGAGGGTCGCCAGGAGGATACTCGATACTTGTGATCGAGAATCCTCAAGAGAGCACCCCTTCATATTAACGTAATCAGGCCGCACAGACCCAAGGTCCACACTAGGCTAGGAGCTGCCTTGCTCCACCAGAATTCTGTACCTTTGCACATCCCAGCTAGACTTTATTAACCCGGGTAGACATTAGCTGGATTAGATCATATACTCTTTTATGCATACCCATTATTTCTACACAAGCATTTTGAGGTCTAGGTTGCTGTAGAGAGACACAACCAGCATAGACCGGTTTTGTTAATAGGAGTACTACTTTGTCGTGGCGAGCATTATTACTGTTGCACCGCTTATAATATTCTTGTGTCCAATAACATTATAGGTCCAGCCTTTTTGTGTATTTAGCCTACACGTGCATTGTCCTGCCTCCTGCTATTTTGTGGTTCCATTTCCGATACGTTCTTCTTAGTAGCATCCGACATTATTCAGAAGATTCCTTGTTCGGTGCTTGAGGACTTTACAACACTTTCTTTCATAAAGGAGTGACAGATATTATTGATTAGAGTAACGTTAAGTAAACCTTCTTCTTGTTTGCATTAGATCACTCTTGTGATTTAATTAAGTTAACTATCTTTTCCTTGTGTACCATAACTAAGCAACCATATGTTATAGGTAATAGGCTGTTTCAGAGAACATCAGCCTATAGTAGAAGCACATAGATACTGAGAGTTAAGATACCCCGCTATCGCAGATATAACTCTGGAGGGTATATGTGTTCTTTGTTCGACGGGATTATATATCAGGGGTTGGATCTAGCGTTTCCGTTGTTGCATTTATGCCAGTCTAGTCCAATGTATAAGAGCCACTGATTTATACGAGACCCGATCGTAACAACAGATTGAAGAGTGCGGGCAATAGGACGGATCTTTGTGGGACTCTGTTTGGAAAGTTTCTAATTTTAGATGACTGACCGGCAAAAGATACGTGTGCACATCTGCCTGCTAGGAAGTTGGCCAGCCACCTTTTTGTGTTGTTGTGCATGTTTGTGTTGTAGATTTTGTTTGTTAGATTGTGGCGGGGAATGGCATCGAAGGCTTTACTAATGTCGAGTGTGGCTAATAGTGATCTGTGTGGTGGTCTAGCCGAGTTGATGCCGTCAAAAGCTCTTTGTGTAAGGTCTGTGAGAAGAGTGTTTGTGGAGTGCAGTGGCCTAAAGCCATGTTGTGTTGGAGCTAGGGGTAGGTCGGGTGTAATTAGTTGTAATACTAGGCGTTCCATGACTTTGGAGGGGGAGCAAAGGAGTGTGATGGGGCAGTGCGAGGAGGGTAGCGTGGGGCCTTTGTTGGGTTTGGGGAATGTGGTGATGATACCATGCTTCCAAATGTCTGGTATTGTGTTGTGTGAATAACTAGTTTGATATGTTAGTGAGTGCTTGTATGCCTTGTGGTCCCAGGTGTCTGAGGTGTATGTTGCTTATGTTGTCTAGGCCACAAGCAGATGAGTGCTTGAGATTGTTCATGATATGCTTTGTCTGGTGATTGGTGAAGGGTGTATAGTCAGGGTCTGTGGGGAATTGTCTCTTACGCCGGATGACACGTCGGTCGTCTTTGTGAGGTTTTAGGTGGCTGACATGTGAGAAGTGATTGATGAGAGTGTTTGCTTGTTGTTTACATGAAGGAGTCGAGTCTGTTGTTGTGATTGCAGCATGTGATTGTTTTGTGTTGCTGTTGGAAAGTGTGATGCTGTTTAGTGTTTTGTAGAGTTTTTTGGGGTTTGTTTTGTGATCAAGTGTTTGTAGGAAGTTATTCCAATTTAGTTTTTGTTGTTCTTGTATTTTGTTGTTAGTTTGGGTGTTGAGTGCTTGGATTTGTTGTGTGATGTCTTGTGTGTGGGGTGCTGGGGAGTGTTTCAGTATGTCGCGTTGTCTGATGAAGTTTTTAATTTCTGGTGTGAAGTTGGGGTTGTGTCTTTTTCTGTTACCTCTTGGAATGTGTTTCTTGTCAACGGTTTGGATAGTTTTATTGAGTATGTGTACAGCATTGTTGATGTTAGTGATGGGTGTACTGTTTAGAGTTGTGAAGTGTTGTTCTGTCTCATTTGTGAATGCTTCCCAGTTAGCTCATTTATAATTGGTGTATGTGTGTTTGTGGCTAGCTGGGGTGAGTCTGGTTTTGGTGGTGATAATGATTGGGAGGTGGTCAGAGCCTAAGGTTCTGACCACCCTCCAGGATGTTGTGGGGGCGAGTTCTGGGGAGCAAAAGGTGATGTCTGGAGATGATGGGTTATAGAGGGCTTGGTGAGGAATATGGGTATGTTGATGGATGTCGTTAAGGATGATGAGGTTATCAGTTTGGTTTTGTAGTACAAGCCCTCTGTCTGTGTCGGGATTGTTGACAAACCAGGCCGACGTCTTGGCGTTGAAGTCACCACCCAGGATGATGTGTGGGGTGTTTGTGATGTGTTGTAAGTGTGGTCTGTATTCATTTGGTACTGTAGGGGATGTTTGGGGAGGGATGTATGTGTTTATGATGGTTATGTTGGAGTTGTTGCCAGTGCGTATTTTAATTGATTGTATTTCTGTTGTGTTATCATTTGGGGGGAGGAGGGATTTGGTTTGTACACTGGTAACTATGTATGATATTTCTTTGTGTACCAGGGTGATGAGTCCACCGGCTCCGCCGACAGCCCGGTCTTGTCTGATGGTGGTCAAATCATGAAATGTGGGTGTTTTTTGTGTTGTGCGGAGTTTTGTTTCTTGTAAGATGGCAATGTGTATGTTGTGTTGTTTGATGAAGTGTGAGAGTTTGTGTTTCTTTGTGTTGATGCCATCTATGTTCAATTGGAGAATGTTAATGTTATGTGCACGATGTATGTTGGGTGCTGCTGCACGAGGATGTGGTGGGGGTGAGGGAGGGGCTGGGGGTTGGGATGGGTGAGGTGGGGGTGGGGATTGGGGAGCAGGAGATGGGGGTTGGAATGGATTAGGATTGGGTGTGGTGTGTTGAGTTGAGGATGTGGATGGTATGGGAAGGTTAGGTTGGTTAGGGAGGAGAGGTGGACGGGTTTTAGCGGGGGGGGAGTGGATGATAGGGAAGGTTAGGTGGACGGGATTTAGGCGAGGGATTTGACTGGGAGAGGGAGGGGCATGAGGAACAGGTCCAGGTGTTCGTGTAGTGTTTCTTGGAGGCAAGTGTTGTGCAGGTGAAGTGGGTCCAGTTCCTGCATGAATTGCAGAGAACTGAACCCTTAGTGTGGCGACTCGAAGTGATGGGTTTTGAGCAAGTTGGACATATGTATGTGTAGGTGGGTCCTGGGTTGCTCTCAATGTCTCCGGCTAGAAGAAGTCTTCGAGAAATGACAGCCGGAGAGTCATTTCTCGGTGTAGGAAAAACTGTGTGATGTGTGTGTGTGGTGTGAGAGGTGTGGAAATTCCCGGCGCGACCGAAGCCGCTGCAAGGACTCCTGTACGAGTAGGCATAATTGCCTGAAATTACCTTCATTCCTGCTCATTTTCATGCATAAGCAAAAGCCGAGCGTAATACAATTATGTATTCGTGAAAGTACGGTAATAACTTTCAAATTACTCCTGAATCATCCTTGTACGACGTCTGGTTTTCTTGTAAGGATCTTGCAAACGAAGGGCAAAATTGCTAAAAATTACCAAATCCGATAGGCGAAATCGCTAAAAATTACCAATTATTTTCTGTTTTCGCTATGTGTGACGCTGCACATAAGTGAGCTCTCTCTCACACAAACCTCAGTGTCGTGGCGGGGCCCGTAGGCTCCGGCTGACGTCCATCCGTGCTGCTTGCAAAAGCTGGCCTGGCTCACAGGCTACAAAATAGCCGGAAAATCGTCTCCGTCATATGAGGGGCCCCGCGGGAATTGGGTTAAGAAGTGTGGTTGTTTTGATTATTTGATAGGGTCACCATAAGGGTAATGGTGTGGCATTTTTTCTGTACAGAAGCTTGGCCTTTTTGGTTGGGGCTTCTTAGGAATGTGACCTTTTTCGTTAGCCATGGAAAAACTGCAGAGGTACAAATTATTGTAAGCAACCTCATGTTAAAAATATCTTATATATTTTTGTTTAGCTTTACTTGGCATTGCTCTTCCTCTATGTATCTAGCAATTTAACCCCCTCAAACTCCTTATGACGCGATGGTGTAGTAATTACCCCGGGCCAAAAAGCTCTAAAAGACGATCGAGTGATAACTCAAGCGAGCTTGAAATACGCAGGCGTTTCGTTCATGGTCACCCCTTCGGGGATCAAGGTGTCCGGCAATATATACCGGTAGGCTATAGATAAATTCATTTTTGGGCTATTTCTTCCATTTTATTTATCCTGTTAAAGTGCTTGATTGATTTGTGTGCTAATGTAGTTAGTATTTGGTGTAATTTTACATATTTCAGCTAAATCTGAAGAGCACATGCAATTTATTTGTGCATGTTCAGTAAGTATTGCTGGGGAAAGGGTTAACGTATTCGTCTTTTGGGGTATTTATTCTATGTTTTTATCCTGTTTCTGTGATTGATTGAGTTTTGTGCTAATGTAGTTGGTATTTGGTATAATTTTACATATTTTAGATAAATCAGAAGAGCAGATGCAATATATTTGAGCTGTGACGCTCCTGCATAGTAGCCACGTGCGGGCAGGCGCGCGCGTCGGCTGCCCAGCCATTTAGAAACCGGCTGGCGCCAGCCGGCTGGCCGGCTTTTCCTTAGTATATATCCTACGACAATGTAACTAATGTCTGGGATATTCTTATGTTGTTTCACAGCTTGAAGCTGCCCTTATTCTTAACTAACACATCTTAGTATATTTTATTCTCGATAGTTGATTGTTTCATTATAATATATAAGATGTAAGTCTAGTGAGAGTGGGAGGAGACGAGAGAGAGAGAGCGAGCGAGCAGGGTGGGGGAGGTGAGTGTTGCTTTTCCTCCTCCCTCCTCCCTCCCGGAGGAGTTGGTCGCCGCATGGTCTTTTCTCTCGGTTTTGATTGGCTGGTGGTTCCTGGCGCCTTCTGCAGGCCTGCTGCCGGGTGACGTAGCGGCCTGTGATTGGCTGACCACCGTGCCTTTGTGTGGGATCCTGGAGGGGTCCAGAGGAGCTATTCTCCTCAGAGCTCACCTCACTGTCGTACCCTTCGGACCCCCTTGATATCTATCCCTCTCAACCCCACTTAGAAACTTTCTCTCTTACTTTGTATACCTTCTTTCCACTACTTCACCAATCTATTTAATTATCCCATCCCCTTGATAGACCTTATATCTATCATTGTATTAACGACGAGCTCTCAGATAACTAGATAGGATTTTGGGCCTTATGCAGAGATATAATTGTTAATGAGACCTAGGAAGCTTTTTTTGTTGTCTCATATTTGGTGGTTTCATGCTTGCTAGTGTGTTCTTGTGGCAGGTGAGCAGGGGCTAGACTGGAGGGGGGGCTTTTTGCGATTCTTTAACCCGGGAGCTGTGGGGAGACTCTTAAGAGTTCCCCCGGCGCACTGCGGGGAGACTCTTAAGAGTCAGAGAAAAAAAAAATCAACTTTTGACATCGAAAAAAAAAAAAAATATATTTTTTGTTTTTTTATTTTTTTTATTTTTTTTGGCCCCTGGGCCAATGCAAAATCTCAGTCCTCTACCTCCCCTCCTTCCCCACTTTCCTCCTCTCCTTCAGTTATCACCTATTTTCCCTGTTATTCCCTTATTCTGAGGTATATTTTCGTGCTAACATTAGAAATCCGATTGGAGGGTGTGGTCATCACTGATAGCAAGCGAGTGCAAGAGAGAGAGAGAGAGTATCGATCGACTGTGTCTCAGTGGCCTTGGGGGAAATTGGCGGGAAAGCAGATTGCCTCACCCATACATTATACAACTCGCGGGCTATATCTCCGATTTTGACCATCCAAACGCTGTTTTCACTCGTTTTATTGTTGTTTCAGGTTAATACCTTTATAATCAACCCATAATAGGCGCATATGGATAAGTATTAATGCTATTAATGGCACAATGAATATTTTAGTGACGGAAACCCCTCAAATACGTCAGCACAGGGGGACGTTTCCAATTACCCCCATGCGCACTTCAGAGGTTAAGTAAAGTCTGCTGGTGCAAGTCCTGTGGACCTGCACGACTTTACTAGGATACCCGTGGGAGTCTGGGGGCATTTTCTTGTCTGTGTGCCTGTGTGTCTAGTGTTGTGTTGTGTGAGGGCCCTTGCCTAGTCCATTCAGCACTGCGCTAGCACGTCTTGCGTTTGTTTTAGGGTCGCCAGGAGAGAGTCAGATACTTGGGATCTGAGTCTCTCAAGAGAGCACCCTTTCAATTAGAGTAATTTGGCGCACAGACTTGGGAACGTCCCTAGGCTAGAGCAGGTGGCTCAGCCCGGGTATCCGAAGCCTATATCCTTCCAGCTAGACCTCTGCCACCTGGCACATTAACAGCTAGCGGTTTATTATATCTTTATGCTTGTTATTGTGCCACAGTTTACCGTCTTTGTGAGCATTGTGAGTCAGGGTGTGGCTTAGAGACTCTGTCCGAGCAGGCTTGCCTGACTAAGAGTGAGAAGCACACCTGTATGTGGTTATGTTGCGAGTTGCTGCCTTTATTTAATTACCTATGCCATTATACACTGTATGGCCTATCACTAGTATTTATTCCTGCTTATGAGATAAGAGTTCTCTAAATCCGTAACTTACTTTCTTTGCTAAGCATCAGATCCTACAGTAGCCGCATGCAGTTTAGAAACCTGCATCTTGCCTACCTGTACGATGTTTTAAGGACTGTTTGCTTTCACCTTCTTTCACACAGGGGTGATTAGTTGTATTAATTAACGTAACGTTAAATGTACTTTCTTCTAGTTTGTTATTAAATTGTTTCTGCAATTTAATTCCGTTATCTATCGTTTCCTTGAAGCTTTAAGTCAACTTAATTGTGTGATCTTTTATATAGCCTGCTTGACTATCAGCAGTCTATAGTGCGTGCACCCTGTAACCGAGTCATAGGATACCTTGTTGTCCAGGCAGGACTCTTGACGGTTTAGGGTGATTTGTTGCCTGGGTTTATAGATAAGGGTGGGATCTAGCGTTTTCCGTTGTTGCTTGTTGCCGCATACCTAGTCCAATAGAAAGAGCCCAGTGTTTATATATCCCAGGACGTAACAAATGGCGACCTTGCATAGGATTTACTGAACAGAGGAATATAGTGGTCATTTGTTTTGAGATTCCTTATGATTAGAGGAATACAGTGGACATAGTTTTTTTTTTTGAGCAACCAATATAACACATTAAAGACTTTAAATAACATTAGTATATACATACTTGCATAGGAGATAAGGCACATTCTATAACCGTGATAATTACTGCAGTGCACAAACATGTCTAATACATCAGAACACAGTGGTGGGTCAGGTCACGATACAGGCTCGGAGGGAGAAAGACCTGTGGAGTGGCTAGTCGATAGCGAGGAGGGTGCTAGAAGATTTTTAGAGGTGCCCCTTACCGCTGCCAGGGTGTTGAAGCTGAATAAGTATGGTTTAAAGTGTGTGGCAGGTCTTCAGGGTCACCAGGGTTTAAGTGGCATGAGGAAAGATCAGCTGAGGACTTTGATATTGGGTTTAGAAGGGAGAGACCTGGGTGGAAAGGCGACTGGGGGCCCCGGTCCCCAGCCCCCCCTCCACTCTACCCCCATATCAAACGTCAGGGTGCCTGAATTTAGTACATACCCCCAAGTTGATGGTCAATGGCAGCGTGGAATTCAATCACAGGGACCCTCTCCATTAAATGCACCTTCCCCTCCTCAAGGGTTGACTCCAGATTTGTTGTTTCGGCTTGAGATGGCCAAGTTTGAGGCTGCCGAGAGACAGGCTAGTGTGCAGGCTGAGGTTGCTAGAGCTCAGGCTGAGGCTGCAGAGAGAACAGCTATACGAGAGGCTGAACTGCAGGCAGAGTCTACTAGGTATCGGGCTGACAGGGAGCTGGAGAGATCTCGAGTGGAGGTAACAGGGCGAAATATTGGGGGAGGTAATAGACATCGGGACCAATCATTGTCGCACCTGCTTAAACTAGTTCCTGTGTTCGATGAATCATGTGTAACTGAGTTTTTTATGCGATTTGAGAAGAAGTGTCAGGAACACCAGTGGCCTCAGGAAAAGTGGGCAGCATTAGTTTCATCAAGACTCCTAGGAAAGGGGCTAAAAGCGTATGATGCACTACCTTTAGAGTCCTGTGTAGTTTATGATGAGCTAAAGAAGGCTGTGCTACGGGCCTATGAGTTATAACCAGAAACTTACCGCTTGAAGTTTCGGGGTGTTACTAAGGGCAAGGATAGTACCTTCCTAGAACACGCCCGGGACTTGTCTGATGCACTACGACATTGGCTGCGTTCTGAGAGGGCAGCTACTTTTGAGGAGTTGAGGGAGTTGGTTCTCTTGGAGCAGTTCTTTAAGTGCACAGGCGGGGACTTAACATTAAATATAAAGGAAAAAAATCCTAGAACTCTCCAGGAGGCAGCAGAAATGGCTGACCGCCGACTGTCATTAATTCGAGGGTGTGAAGCAGCAGCTAGGAGTGAGTCGGGTGCAAAGGATCGTACCCCTCCCCCTCCCAAGAATGTTGATACACATAAATACACAAAACCATGTAGCACTGACAATAAAACTGAACATAAACCAAATACCGTCCCGTATAAGAAGTCTAATGGTACCTCCCACTCCCAAGGGAAACCAAAGAGTAAAGAGTGCTTTGCATGTCACAAGGAGGGTCACTTTGCAAATGCTTGTCCGAACAAGCCACCAAACAAGGTTGTGTCATTGGCCCGCAGCATAGGGGTGTCGCCTATATCTTCTGAGTTTGCCAAGGGTAGTTCGTCAGAGGTTGGGACACAGCCTGTGTTCAAGAGTCCGGAAGGCTCGAACCCTGTCCGCGACGTCTTTGGGGGTCATAGAGGGCATGGTTTTGTGAGGTGGGCTGGCGAAAGGCAAGGGGTTAAGCTATTGCGTGATACTGGGGCTTCTCAGACCTTGTTAAAGAACTTTACTGGTAGGCCGATTAACGCTGCTCGGGTGGTGGTAGTTCAGGGGATCAATGCTACGAAGTCCTACCTGCTGGTGCGGATGGAGCTGGAGGTGGGTGGTGTGGCGAAGGAACTGGATGTCGGAATTGTAGAGAACTTGCCTGTTGGGGGCGTCGACCTCCTCCTCGGCAACGACTTTGCGGTGCCTGCTTCTAAGGTTTCACCCTTGGTCGTTGCCGAGAAGGCGGCCGACGTTAGTAGGGAGGAACAGGAGCGGGTTGAGAAGTGTAGCGTACAAACCATGGCATGTGTTGTGATGCGTTCTCAGACATCCGGAGCCTTGCAGCCACCACCTCAGTCTATCAAACCGCGGAGGAAAGGTCACAAGAAAACGGGAAGTGTTGGTCAATTGGAGAGTTTTGAGCCGGCAGTGTTTCTTGGTGACTCATTATTGGCACCTATGTTAGAGTCTGGAGAGGCCCCAGGACCTGTCACAGCTAGGGAGGAGGTAGGGCAGGAAGAGACTCCGAGGCAGCAACGTTACACACGGAGAGAAAAAAGGGTTGCTCAGTTTGATATTGGGGGAGGACTTGGGTTGCTTCGGAAGCATCTAGACAGGTTGGTTCCCTCAGATATTTGTAAACTGCAGTTGGAGGATCCGGAAGTTCAGAAGTGTGGTAATGGTGCTGTCGAGATCAAACACGAGGACGGGGAAACATGTCATGTGAACCTGTTGGAGGAGTTTGTGAGGCAACCACCTGAGCAGCCTACTGTCCCTGCGTTGGTCTGCCGCGACCAAGGTGGAGAAGGAGAGGGGGGCAGTAGGGCACAGGTGGAGGAGAATAGGGATTGTCATGTCTCGGCGGAGCAGTGGGCGGGGGACACGAGTCTGGTGGCTGTGGAAGCGCTAGAGCACCTGCCTGAGCAGCAGTGTGCAGCGCTCCAGCACCAGCTCGGTTCATACCCCACTGGTCGTGCCGAGCCCCTGAGCCTCACAACTCGGGCGGTGCAAGATGTTCCGTGGGCAGGTCACGTGGATGTTGAAAGACCGTTAGCCTCGTTGTTTCGGTGGTTCAAGGTGGGCGACGAGGCTTTGGCATGGTTGCCAGGTCAGGGTCGACCCATGGCTGCCAAGGGTGGTGGCCAAAAGGAGGACTTTGAGCAGATTGGTGAGGTTGGCTGTGGAGTGGATGTGCCCGGTCGTCGCATAGCCTCCCAATGCTGCTCTAGTCTAATGCAACAGCCCTACCATAGACCGACTGTATCTGGCCATGTCGCTAAAAGCGGTGATGCTGCGCAGGCAGATGTCATCACAAGGAATGCGGGGGTGCGCATGTACGGTATCGGCGGGGAAGCCTTAGCAATAATGAACTATGGGCGTGACTGCACAGGTGGTACTGATTGTCCCTCTCATGACCTGGCTGTTCTAGGGACGAAGGTGGAGAAGGAGGGAGACTACAGGTTAGAAGCTGCGGTCTCGGCTGGGTTGTGGGAGGGCACTAGGCATGTTGTTCGTGGAGACAGTGCAAGGCAGTTGTTTACTAGGCTATGGCAGTACTTTCGCATGTTTGTTGCTTCTCCAGGCCTGATGTACGGGGTAGAATCCGACATGCAGGCTGGAGATAGTGCAAGGCTCAGTTTAATTCCCTACCGTATAAATCCTGCTCGACGGCCTATGGTGCGGGCAGAGCTGGATTACGTGTTGACGAAGGGTCTGAGGGATAAGGAATGTCGTGAGTGGTCGTTGCCTGTAACTTTGCAACCGGTGTTAAGTGGCAAGATCAGTGAGTGTGTTGATTGCGAGAGTGTGTGTGCATTATCCCTGACAGACGCCTATACCTTATCAAGAGTTGACGACACCATAGACCGCCTTGGGGCTGCATCGCCTATCACGAAGGTAGAACTAGTGAAAGGTTATTGGCAGGCCCCGTTGCCGGAAAGAGCGAAGAGAAATGCCAGTCTTGTGATGAGCTGGGCAGTTTATCAGTGCCAGGTGTTGTTTTGCTGTCGGAACACAAGTTGGATGTGTGGCATGATAAGGGCACTGATAATGTTTTGGCTGATTGGTTGTCACGGGAGGGTTTGTTTGCAGGAGAACCCTCGCCGTTCAGTCAGTGTGTGTTGAGAGTGGAGGAAAATAGGCTGTCACTGTAGTTCAGCCGAAAAAAATAAAATAAACAAAAACAAAAAACCTTATAAAAACTCTTTATTTTTATAACGTGTAGAATTTTGTATAAGATGTTGTAGCAGTATCTAAGTTGAATGTTTCCGCTTATTGTCGCTAAGTTAGTTGAACTTGCTCGGTGGAGTGCAACAGTCTTTATTTTTTGTATATATAGTGCCTTGTGTCGCAACAGTGTGTGGTACTATGAGAAGCTTTCTGTTAGATATGAAGAACTTAGTCAAGTGTCTTATATCTTGGGGGAGGTGTGACGCTCCTGCATAGTAGCCACGTGCGGGCAGGCGCGCGCGTCGGCTGCCCAGCCATTTAGAAACCGGCTGGCGGCAGCGGCAGCCGGCTGGCCGGCTTTTCCTTAGTATATATCCTACGACAATGTAACTAATGTCTGGGATATTCTTATGTTGTTTCACAGCTTGAAGCTGCCCTTATTCTTAACCAACACATCTTAGTATATTTTATTCTCGATAGTTGATTGTTTCATTATAATATATAAGATGTAAGTCTAGTGAGAGTGGGAGGAGACGAGAGAGAGAGAGAGCGAGCGAGCAGGGTGGGGGAGGTGAGTGTTGCTTTTCCTCCTCCTCCTCCCTCCCGGAGGAGTTGGTCGCCGCGTGGTCTTTTCTCTCGGTTTTGATTGGCTGGTGGTTCCTGGCGCCTTCTGCAGGCCTGCTGCCGGGTGACGTAGCGGCCTGTGATTGGCTGACCACCGTGCCTTTGTGTGGGATCCTGGAGGGGTCCAGAGGAGCTATTCTCCTCAGAGCTCACCTCACTGTCGTACCCTTCGGACCCCCTTGATATCAATCCCTCTCAACCCCACTTAGAAACTTTCTCTCTTACTTTGTATACCTTCTTTCCACTACTTCACCAATCTATTTAATTATCCCATCCCCTTGATAGACCTTATATCTATCATTGTATTAACGACGAGCTCTCAGATAACTAGATAGGATTTTGGGCCTTATGCAGAGATATAATTGTTAATGAGACCTAGGAAGCTTTTTTGTTGTCTCATATTTGGTGGTTTCATGCTTGCTAGTGTGTTCTTGTGGCAGGTGAGCAGGGGCTAGACCGGAGGGGGGGCTTTTTGCGATTCTTTAAGTAAAGTCTGCTGGTGCAAGTCCTGTGGACCTGCACGACTTTACTAGGATACCCGTGGGAGTCTGGGGGCATTTTCTTGTCTGTGTGCCTGTGTTTCTAGTGTTGTGTTGTGTGAGGGCCCTTGCCTAGTCCATTCAGCACTGCGCTAGCACGTCTTGCATTTGTTTTAGGGTCGCCAGGAGAGAGTCAGATACTTGGGATCTGAGTCTCTCAAGAGAGCACCCTTTCAATTAGAGTAATTTGGCGCACAGACTTGGGAACGTCCCTAGGCTAGAGCATGTGGCTCAGCCCGGGTATCCGAAGCCTATATCCTTCCAGCTAGACCTCTGCCACCTGGCACATTAACAGCTAGCGGTTTATTATATCTTTATGCTTGTTATTGTGCCACAGTTTACCGTCTTTGTGAGCATTGTGAGTCAGGGTGTGGCTTAGAGACTCTGTCCGAGCAGGCTTGCCTGACTAAGAGTGAGAAGCACACCTGGATGTGGTTATGTTGCGAGTTGCTGCCTTTATTTAATTATACCTATGCCATTATACACTGTATGGCCTATCACTAGTATTTATTCCTGCTTATGAGATAAGAGTTCTCTAAATCCGTAACTTACTTTCTTTCCTAAGCATCAGATCCTACAGCAGCCGCATGCAGTTTAGAAACCTGCATCTTGCCTACCTGTACGATGTTTTGAGGACTGTTTGCTTTCACCTTCTTTCACGCAGGGGTGATTAGTTGTATTAATTAACGTAACGTTAAATGTACTTTCTTCTAGTTTGTTATTAAATTGTTTCTGCAATTTAATTCCGTTATCTATCTTTTCCTTGAAGCTTTAAGTCAACTTAATTGTGTGATCTTTTATATAGCCTGCTTGACTATCAGCAGTCTATAGTGCGTGCACCCTGTAACCGAGTCATAGGATACCTTGTTGTCCAGGCAGGACTCTTGACGGTTTAGGGTGGTTTGTTGCCTGGGTTTATAGATAAGGGTGGGATCTAGCGTTTTCTGTTGTTGCTTGTTGCCGCATACCTAGTCCAATAGAAAGAGCCCAGTGTTTATATATCCCAGGACGTAACAGAGCATTTTCAGTCAGTATTGCTGGGGAAACGGTTAACATACAGTATTCATCATAGGAAGGGAAGAGGATGTGTAGCTCAGATCTTTGCCCTGAAATATGTTGTGGAGAAATATCTTGAGAAGGGACAATAGTTGTATGCTGCCTTCATGGACTTGGAAAAGGCCTATGACAGAGTTGATAGAGAAGGTACCGGTATGTAGAAAGTACTTGGAATATACGGAGCAGATAGCAAGTTGCTGAAAGCAGTGAAAAGCATGTATGAGGGTGCAAAGGTGTCAGTATGTGTTGAGAATGAACAGAGCGAGTTCTTTGATCTGAATTTTGAGTTAAAGAAAGGGTGTGTGATGTCCCCGTGGTTGTTCAATATATACTGTACTGTATATGGATGGAGTCATAAAAGAAATGCAAGGATGAGCAGTGGATGTTGGTGTACCACTAATAAGGGAAGGCAACGAGTGGAATGACAGAGTTGATAGAGAAGGTATGTGGAAAGTACTGAGAATATAATTATGGAGTAGATGGCAATTTCTGAAAGCAGTGAAGAGTATGTATGAGAGTGCAAAGGTATCAGTACGTGTGAAGAATGAACAGAGGGAGTTCTTTGATCTGAATGTTTGGTAAAGCAAGGGTGTGTGATGTCCCGATCTATCTATCTATCTATCTATATGCTCAGGCCCAATCCCCATTTTGGGGGTAGCCGACTCAAGACAGAGCAAGAACAGGGAAAACACAAAAACAACATAAAACAAAATATAAACACAGATAAAAAACACAAAATCACACACATCCAGGTCACCCAGGAGAAGACCCAGAGACCAGGGTTACCAAGGTCGCTCCAGCACTCCCCCCGGCCCCTGACCACCCGGAGAGGTTCCGATCTCGGCAGGCAGACATGCAGCGGAGCCAAAGCCACAAGCCCTCCCACCACACTTCCAGGCACACCCTTTATATTAATCGTCCCCCCAGGCCAGGCGCCTGATGGACTATTATCTAGTCGAACTTGCGCCCGACCCCTTACTCCAAATGACCACGTGTTCACTCAACTATTCACAAGCATTCTCCATTCACTCCTGTCCACCACCACTTCCCCTGCCTGATCTATAGTCATTCCTCTATCATCCAAAGCCTTTCTTACACAGTCTCTCCATCTCAATGGGGGTCTTCCTGCCCTTCTATCTCCCCTTGTACCTGACTCACATATTCTCTTTGTAAGCCTTTCATGTCCCGATGGTTGTTCTATATATACAGTATATGGATGGAGTCATAAAAGAAATACAAGGAAGAGCAGTGGATGTTTGTGTACTGCTGTTTGCTAACGATATGAATGGGAGTCTGGTAAATATGTTTGGAACAGTGTGCGAAAAATGGAATCTGAAGGTAAATGCGGGGAAGAGCAAGGTTATGGTCTTCGAAAGGGGTGAAGCCACAGACTGTGAGGTCAAGTTGAACGGTCAGGCTATGGAGATTGTCAGCTCATTTAAGTATCTTGGCAGTGTACAGAGTAAAGATGGGAGTATGGATGAAGAAGTGTGGGAGAGGGTGCAACAGGGGAAGAGGGTTGTAGGAATGCTGAAAGCAGTAACATGAAATAGGGTGGTCAGCATGGAACTGAAGAAGTCCTTGCATGACAGTGTGGTAATCCGGACACTGACTTACGGAAGCGAAGCATGGACGTTGTTGGAGAGATTCAAACCAAGAGTGAAAGGGATGGAAATGAGTTACTTGAGAAATGTATGCAGAGTTACATGGAGGGATAGACAGACGAATGAGGAAGTACGAGAGAGGTGTGGTGTGAATGTACTGGAAAGTGCGAAAAAGAACACCATGAGATGGTTCGGCCATGTGGAACATATGGGAAGCGAAAGAATGACTAAGAGAGTGTATGAGTGAGGTGGAAGGACAGAGGGAGAAATAAACCGAGAGAGAGGTGGAAGGATGGAGTTAAGAAGTATATGCGTGAAAGCGGTGCTGGATTGGGGGAGGGGCGCCGACTGACTGGGGACAGAGGTGCATAGGGGTGTTTCGTTCGTGGCCAATCCTTCTGGGATCAAGGCGTCCGTCAATAGATAGATAGATAAATTCATCTTTAGGGCTATTTCTTACATTTTCTTTATCCTGTTAGTGTACTTTATTAAATATTTTGGTAATGTAGTTGGTAATTGGTGTAATTTTACATATTTCAGATAAAGGATGTCAACAGAATAACAAATTATGAGCTGAAGAGACGTTTAGGTATAAAGAGTATTAGCGAGGAGATGCGTACAAGTAAACTGGGATGGTATGGATATGTGGAGAGAATGGATGAACAAAATTGGGTGAAAAGATACAGGTCTGCGATTGTGGAGGGAGCTGCACCAAGGGGTGGACGGAGTAAGACCTGGGATCGGACTATACGTGCCGATCTCAAATCCAAAAACTTGACAAGTAATGCATCCCTTAACAGGGTTGCCTGGAACGCCGCCATTAGGAAAAGAGACTGAAACTGCACATCTGTGTGGAGCACTCAGTCTTAAAATGTTATGTACGTATGTATGTATAAATCTGAAGAGCACATGCAATCTATTTAGGCATTTTCAGTCAGTATTGCTGGGTAAAGGGTTAATATATTAATCTTTTGGAGTATTTCTTCCATTTATTTATCCTGTTAGTGAGTTTTATTGATTTTGGTGCTACTGTAGTTGGTATTTGGTGTAATTTTACATATTTTAGATAAATCTGAAGAGGACATGCAATATATTTGGGCATTTTCAGTCAGTATTGCTGGGGAAACGGTTAGCATACTGTAGTCATCTTAGGAAGGGAAGAGGATGTGTAGCTCAGATTTTTGCCCGGAAATGTGTTGTGGAGAAATATCTGGAGAAGCGACAAAAGTTGTATGCTGCATTTATGGAGTTGGAGAAGGCCTATGACAGAATTGATAGAGATGGTATGTGGAAAGTACCGGTACTGAGAATATACGGAGTAGATGGCAAGTTGCTGAAAGCAATGAAGAGCATGTATGAGGGTGCAAAGGTGTCAGTATGTGTGGATAATTAACAGAGCGAGTTCTTTAATCTGAATGTTGGGTTAAAGCAAGGGTGTGTGTGATGTCCCCATGGTTGTTCAATATATACCGGTACAGTATATGGATGGAGTCATGAAAGAAATACAAGGAAGAGCAGCGGATGTTGGTGTACCGCTGATAAGGGAAGGAAACGAGTGGAAGTTGCCTCAACAGTACAGTACCGGTACTACTGTTGCTGACAACACAGTTCTGATGAGCGATAGTGAATGGGAGTTGCAGGGTCAGGTAAATATGTTTGGAACAGTGTGTGAAAAACGGAATCTGGAGGTAAATGCTAGGAAGAGCGATATTATGGTCTTTGAAAGGGGTGCAACCATAGAGTGTGAAGTGAGGTTGAACGGCTATGAAGAATGTCAGCTCATTTAAGTATTTGGGCAGTGTGTTGAGTAAAGATGTGAGTAGGCCTATGGATGAAGAAGTGTGGGAGAAAGTGTAACAGGGGAAGAGCGTTGTAGGAACTCTGAAAGCAGTAAGAAGAAATAGGGTGGTCAGCATGGAAGTAAAGACGTCCTTGCATTACAGTGTGGTAATCCCGACATTGACTTATGGGAGGGAAGCATGGACGTTTCTGACTGGGATTGATCATTGATAATCATCGGTTATGCTAGTTGGAAAATAAGTGGGGTAGAATGTAGAGTTCGGGTGTACCGCCAGCCTTGTTTACACTACGCGGAGCGGCGGCGGACGCTGGCCATCATGTTCCCGTCTATTTGACTGCCTTTGGATACAATAATAGGTTGAGGGGGGTCACCCCCCCATGACATATTGTCATCATATATATTGCCAGCAGGAGGCAAATAACCGAAAAAAACGCCTTCAAAATAGACGCGAACTAAAGGCTGGTTCACACATAGCCGAGTCGGTGCGCAGTCCAACACGAGTGATGAAATTTTGCTATTCAGCAATGACTGGTCGATACTCCTCAACACTCGTATAGACTCGTGCTACGCTCGTGTATACTCTTTGTTTACTCGACACACTCGTGGGTACTCGCCACAGGGTCCAAAAATGTCATGCATGCATGACATTTTTGGGCCCCGTGGTGAGTACCCACGAGTGTGGCCTAAATACGTGTAGACTCGTGTACATACGTGTTAACTCGTGTTTGACTCTGAATAACTTCATTATTCGTGTTAACTCGTGTTGACTCGTGTAAACCTGTGTAACACTCTTTGGTGATTCGTCATCATTTCGACGTTGACGAAGCAACACGTGTCTACACGCAACAACACGTATGTAACACACATGCAACACGTATCAACAAGAGTAGAAAGCACGAATGTGAGTGCCAAAACTTGGTGCCCCCATGATGCCAGAGTTTACACGATTCAAACACGAGTAAACAAGAGTAAACACGATCCACTGGGAAAAAAACACGAGTGTAACACGAAAAAGCAAGTGTCATTTGAAATACCGTTATTTAAAAAATGTAGGACGAATCAACGAGAGTTTACACAAGTTTACACGGATGTAACACGAGTCAACACGTGTGCAACAGAGATCCAACGAGAGTCAACGCGTTGTCTTTCGTGTTGATCCGTATAACAATCGAGTTGATCCGTATAACAATCGCGTTGACTCGTGTTAGACTCGTCCATACTCTTTGTTTACGTGCCCTGGAATGTGGCCATTATTTTTCAAAATTTGTACACTCGTGTTGGGTTCGTGTTACACTCGTTTTGACTCTCAGTTACTCGTACAGACTCTTGCATGAACACGTGTTGACTCGTATTGACTCGAGTTAACTCGTGTTACACTCTCCTCGACTCGGGAGCAATTGTTACTCGCGGCCGACTCAGCCTCCAGCAACGGCGATAATCAACGAGTGTGACTCGTGTTGGACACGCGCACCGACTTGGCTATGTGTGAACCAGCCTTTAACCACGGTGATCGACATATGTAAACATGACGGCGGCGGTGTCGGCGTCGGACACTTGCGATAATGTTCCCGTCTATTTTGAATGCCATTGGATACAATAATATGTTGAGGGGGGGCTTTGCCCCCATGACGTGTTGTCATCATCATATATATTGCCAGTAGGGGGCAAACAACCAAAAAAATTGCCGCAAAGCCCTCCCCTCTACATATTATTGTATCCAATGGCAGTCAAAATAGACGGGAACATGATCGCAAGCGTCCACCGCCGCCGCCGCCGTCATGTTTACATGGTCGATCGCGCAGTTACTGTAAGTTCGCGTTTATTTTGAGTTTTTGACGACAATTTGTTTTGGTTAGGCCTATTTGCCCCCTGCTGGCAAATTATATGATGATGACAATATGTCATGGGGGGTGTTTGCCCCCCTCAACATATTATCGTATCCAACGGCATTCAAAATGGACGGGAACATGATGGCAAGCTTCCGTCGCCACTCTGTGGAGTGTAAACAATGGTGGCGGTACGCCCGAACTCTACATTCTACCCGGCTAGGCCTATATTATAGGCTACAATAAATAAGTAGGCTAGGCTATTTTATCTATAGGCTAGGCCTAGTCTAATATTACAATTTAAGGTAGCATTCAAGTTGACTACAGCAGGACTTACCCTTGACCAGGTATAGGCTATCCTAGTGTGTACTAGGCCTATACACCTTTGAAAGGACATTAGCCTAGCCTAACCTAACAACCTTACCTAACCTATTACCGGGTGCACCGGCGGATGCCAAACTCCGAAAGGAGTTGAAATCGGGGAGCTATCCCTCCGCCAAAGGCGGCTTTCTAGGGCCTTTCCTAGCTGATGCTGAGAGGATTGGGTTCTAGTCATGTGGTGATGGGCTGGTCTATCAGAGTGAGAGCTGAGCGATCTCTGCCATACCCATAGCTTACTCTGACTGTTCCTTTTACTTATATATCTTCTAGATCTCAAGTGACGGCGTCTTTTCCGTGGATCGACCTCCCTACTGCCAACCTAAAAGTTGGCAGATTGGGAGCCAAAGCATCACATTTTTCCCTTGCCCCTCAACTTTCCCTTCATAATTGCTGAGGGGCACAGGGCCTTGGGTGGGGCTTTGGTTTCCCGGGCGTTTCCGCGCCCTCCTCAGCTCCCTGCCTTAGAGTGGCTTCGGTCACCCGGGCTTTGTTAGTGGTAAGCAGGGAGGGTTTTGTGGGGGCGCTCTATGGCCTTGGCCTTGCTCGGGACCTTGGGTCTGTTCGGCCAGGCAGCCTGGGGAACAACAACAACAACAACAACCTATTACCGGTATAGTAGGCTATTATGGGTGGGGGCTGCCGCCCCCACACCCCGATTTTTGGTGTATTTGTCTATTTTGTCTGTGAAGTGGAATTTTTTTCAATTTGTCGATAACGAAAATCCTCCATGCGGACTATAGCCTATGGAGAAAAATATGGCGAATCTATTGTTGCCTATTATCTCTAATAAATTGTTTCTCATAATGCTGCTGTAGTGTCGTTTAAAATACCAACCATTTAATTGTGTGCTTTTAAAAATTACCTAAATTAGGCTATAGGCTACTGGAAGATTAGAAGAATCTTTAACCCTTAATTGGCGTCGCGCAACTTATGTCGTGTGAAATAAATTTGGACTAAGTGGCGGTTCACAACTTATGTTGTGCGCCATTTTCAGCACGTAATGTTGCTGAGAGAGAGAGCTGAGCGGTGTGAGGAGCCTAGCAACCTTATGACTGCTCCGCACGACCACAGTGGACCAACTGAGGTGTCTCCCCCCCTTCCCTCCCCTCTCTCACTCTCTACACAGGGAATTATGTAGGGAAAGTACCTAATTACATGGTTTTTGCACTCGTGTTGCACGATCGTTGCAAGAGAACCAGCGGTCGTACAAGGATGGTTCGGGTGTCATTGGAAAGCTCTGTTTACGCCCTTTCAGGGATAGATACTTGTTTTATGCTCCGGGTCTTATTTAGGCATGAAAAAGATCACGTAAACAACCCTATTTAGGGTAAAAACACCCCGCTGGGCGCTACGGTCCGCTAGACCGCCTACCCCGCTAATAAGGTGTTAAGAAAGACTAGTTTAGGGTTATTGTCATGCGAAAGCTAGATTATAGCCTAAATATAAAAGGAAGTGAATAAAATCGCCGTCAAAATAGACGCGAAGTTAACCGCGACGATCGCCCTATGTAAACATGACGACCGTACACCCGGTAACTACATCCATCCCATTAAAAGTTACTGTGGGACACAAAATATGTTGAGGAGGTCTCTGCGGCTCTGCCCCCCCACGTCGTCCCATCACGTATTATGATGTACGGTAAGTCATCATCATCTGTGCTAATTTATAGGATCCCCAATTAAGTACAAAGTCAATCAACAGACGAAATAAGCTCCCAAATTACAATAACATAGCGGCCCGCCGTTTATGGGCGACTTTTTACACGTCATTTTAAATGTTACTTTCCTGCCTTGGTCTAGGCCTAATAGATTTTTCCAAAGAATCAAACTTAAATTAAAAGGAAGTAGCCTAGCCTACAGTTTATAGGAAGCCTATTCCAACATGCATTCCAGAACTTAGGCTATATGAAAATTTGTGGGTGGTCTGCCAAAAAAGAATCACTAGGCCTATTAGGCTATGGGTAGGCTAGTATGGGGTGCATTTTGCAAACCTTCTGAACTCTTAGGCCTAGGCTAGGCAAAATTAAAACTCACAAAATCTGAGTAAAACCAGCACTAGAATTTTGTCTTTGTCTTGTCTTGGGGGTTAAGGGCAACCTCAGGCGAATACTCGCCCGCTCCGGCCCTACCGTAATCGCGGAGATCCTATGTCACAATTAAATTAGTTTATAGTTAAGGTTAAAATTCACCACCGTGTCACTTTCACTCTAGGTCATTCGTAGAACCGTAACACTGTAAAGGCAACAACCCAATAGCAGGTCATCAGGTGGCGAACCAGAGACCTACAAACCGCGGTACTAGGGACAGAGCAATGTCTTGAAGCGAGGTGCCCTTATCAACCAACCCCAGACAAATCAGTAGGAGCTGTCGGAAGGAATCTATCTTTGAAGCCAGAAAGGAACGCCCATCCACATGCTCAGTGACGGGACGAGGCGAGGCTTAGGAAGCATATGTAGGACGACCAGATGTGGAGGGGAAGAGGTACCGTACGACGATACATGGGATGCGGAGACTGCGGAGGGAAGAGCTCGTCAAAGTCATACGGTTCCTCAGGACCTCAACAATAACCGGGGGACGGCCGGTGCGGGCAATGGTCGATCGCCGTAGTTAATATAATTTCGTGTCTATTTTGACGGCGATTTTTGTTTTAGTTAGGATAGGCCTAGGCTATTTGCCCCCTGCTGGCAATATATATGATGATGACAATATGTCATGGGGGGCGATTGACCCCCTCAACATATTATTGTATCCAACGATCTCTAACCTCTGTATCTCAAAAAGGGCTAGAGCAAATTGGCTGTACATTTCCACATCTAGGCTATTCCTTGACAGATTTGCTCCCTCCAATTAATATTTATTAGCATAAATTCAGCCTAGTTTAGCCTATAAAACAAAAACTAACAGTTGTTTAGCCTAGGCCTACATATAAAAAGAAAAAACCCATTCGTACTGCAATTATAAGCATAAATATGAGTATCTAAGTTACAAAGCAAATGTATTTGTATAAAATAAACCATAAAATTGTCATCTTTCAACTGTTGAGGTCATAAATATAAAAAAATCTGATACATTAGGAAAAATATGCGTTAAGAGTTGTGTTAGCAGGTCTATCGTCCCCTTTATTTACGTAGTCGCACGCTCTCAGTTACATTCGCGTCTAATTTGACTGTGGTTATTTGCCCCTGCTGGTGATATATATGATGATGACAATAAGTCATAGGGGGATAAAGCCCCCTCAACCCATTATTGTATCCCACGGACATGCGTTGGGTAAATTGTTTTGTTACCGTCCGGCGGATTGAGGGTGGCTTTACTGAGTTTACCCCATCAGTTAAATTAGAAGCGAATGTAGGCCTAACTGCGAGCGTGCGACTAGGCTATATAAACAAAGGGTAAATGTTTATCACCAACCAGTGACGAGTTTTTCAGGTTATTTTTTGTTGTTTTTTGTTTTTTCTTTGATACACAGTGTTGTTTAACCTCTCGGCTGCGCATGGGGGTAATTAGACACCTCTCCCTGTGCGCATGTATTTGAGGTGTTTCCGTCACTAAAATATTCATTGTACCATTAATAGCATTAATACTTATCCATATGCGCCTATTATGGGTTGATTATAAATGTATTAACCTGAAACAACAATAAAACGAGTGAAAACAGCGTTTGGATGGTCAAAATCGGAGATATAGCCCGCGAGTTGTATAATGTATGGGTGAGGCAAGCTGCTTTCCCGCCAATTTCCCCCAAGGCCACTGAGACACAGTCGATCGATACTCTCTCTCTCTCTCTTGCATTCGCTTGCTATCAGTGATGACCACACCCTGCAACCGGATTTCTAATGTTAGCACGAAAATATACCTCAGAATAAGGGAATATCAGGGAAAATAGGTGATAACTGAAGGAGAGGAGGAAAGTGGGGAAGGAGGGGAGGTAGAGGACTGAGATTTTGCATGGCCCAGGGGCCAAACAAAAATAAAAAAATACATTTTTTTTTTTTTTTTTTTTTTCGATGTCAAAAGTTGATTTTTTTTTTCTCTCACTCTTAACCCGTACAGCCCCAGCGACGCGTCTGACGCGTCGGCGATGTATGTAACGCACAGCCCCAGAGACGCGCCTGATGCGTCACCCTAATTGCGCCAACCGTAACCTCAGGTGTAGCCACTCATGAGGGCTCAGATTTGTATGGGAACTGTGTACGTATCCCACGCAACCGTGCCGATGGTTGAAAACTCTCAAAGTCCACATGCGTGCGCGCGAGCGCGCAATAACCTGTTTTTTGGGGATAATTGCCTTCAATTTTTTACTCTTGTAAAATCCGTTTTCGGGGGCTCTGTAGGACCATTTTTAAAGCTTTTTGAGCGGTTTTTCGTGGTTTTTCCTTCATTCCTAACCCATTCGCTATTGTTTCTGGAATAAAACAATTTTTTTGAAAACCGACCGGGTTCTGGTGCGCAAACATTACAAAACTAGCCGGGGCTCCACGGGTTAAGAGTCTCCCCTCAGTCCGCCGGGGGAACTCTTAAGAGTCTCCCCGCAGTTCCCGGGTTAATACCAAGGACTGTCGCATTTTACTATTTTCCCATTATACATCAATCTTAACCTCTCCGCGGCACACAGTTTTTTTTTTACAGGTACATACTGTGCACATGTATGATGATTTTGGGACCCATCGCCAACTTCGATAAAAAGTACATCAGCGTGTAGGGAATGTTTGCGTGCATCGGCCCATATATATTTGAACCCCAAAAAAATTTCTGGGGGGGGTGGGGGAACGGTCCGTAGTTGAAAAATGTGGAGCGAATGGCACCGCGCGGCTAGATTGTCATCGAGCGGCGAGATTTCACGGCCGAATTTTCACGCGCCCAGGGGATACAACCTGAGGGAGGAGGGGGTGGGTTACCGCGTAATATCACGTATATCTCCTTTTTTTATCCCTTTTAGGCTATGTAGAGTACGTATACGTGTGTAGGCCACCCATATAACAATAGTGACCAAAAATTGCAATATATAAGGGAATTATCAATGAATTTTTAGGCGGGAATGAAGATGGGTTGGAGGTTTGGCGGCAATTTATGAGATGAGAGTGTGGTTTGCGCTATAATATTACGTATAATTATCTCGTACTTAGATCACTGTCATGCTATAATATTATTTTTATTAATCTCACCACCACACCCCCAATGAAATTAATTAAAGTATATATGATCCACCGGGATTCGAACCCGGGTTATCACACACATATTTTTGCCACCTTAACCATTACACCACCAGGACGGTTAAAGGTTTATGCACACGCCTACGACTTATTATCCATTCTCGAATACTGGATATTAATCTAATCATGTTCATATTCCCAACCGCACTATGGTAGCCTACTGTTTAAGTGAGAGGAAAGAATATTCATGGGGCACAGATCATATAGACCGGCCTCTCGAAGAAATATCCCTAAACCTACTAATAATATTATTTTTATTAATCTCACCACCACACCCCCAATGAATAATACAGACTTGTACGTATGTAGACGTGCCATATAACAATATATATACCGCATATAGACCAATTCATGCGATATTTACGCACATTATCAATGAGTTTCTATGTGTGAACCAAGGTGTGATTGAGTTGTGCTGGAAATGAAAGGGGGAGAGGGTGTGTTGCGCCATAAATATCACGTATATCTCGTACTTAGAGCACTGTCATGCTATAATACAGACTTGTACGTATGTAGACGTGCCATATAACAATATATATACCGCATATAGACCACTTCATGCGATATTTACGCACATTATCAATGAGTTTCTAGCAGACGGAAGCCTAAAAGGGTGGGTGGGGGTTGGTGGGTAAGAGGGAGGCAGGGAGTGAGTCGTGGAGAGAGTGAAGGCAGGGAGATCTATCAAGAAACATACGCAGCTGTGTGATAATTGTGGAGGCGCCCGAGGCGTATGGATGTCTTGGGATTTTGAACCTTATGTCTAGCAGGTGTCTGGGGTTCGTTGCCACCCAGAGGTCTACAATAACATGAGTCAGGAATGGAGAGAGAGAGAAAGTGAGAAATGCGTATGTTGTACGTATAAATGGCTTTCAGAATTGCATTTTTATGCAAGCAGACATTGCATTTTAGACACATGTGAAGTACCACAGAAATATGTAGGCCATTGACTGCAAATAAAGTACTATATTATAGACCAGGAACGAGGGTGGTCAGTAAACATCGGCAGTTAACCTTTTTTGATAGAGAGCTAAATATAGACTGGTGTCGCCTTACACTTGCAAAAGGGTAGATTGCCACCAGAAAACTTATATTTATTTATTTCCAAGTAATATGCAATCTAAATGTATATTCGAGACCTACTGCAAGTATTTGTATGACAGTTATGACTATGTATAATCCAATATACGCGCGTAAGGGCGTAGGCGAGATATAAGAAAGATGGTTGAGTAATTTTCGACACCCACACAGTTATTATTCATTATTATTTACAATATTATACAATACAAATGTATTTGTGAAGAGTATTTTATGCATGCTGTATTTATACGAATTTAGTTGGTAGCCAAACTCAGACAGAGAGAGGTGTTGTGGATGGAGGGAGGGAAGGGTCACCCACTGACCGTGTGATAATGACTGGAGTCACACTGAGAGGGGCAATTTTGCTGAGTGTTTGGGCAATTTTTGACAGAATAAAGTTTTATAATTACTAATTCTTGACAGAGACAAACTTTTATAATCCTTTGCATGATATAATTGATAATCCCATCAATTTACAAACGTAAATTGGGGGGATAATTCATTTTTATTTTTTTTATATTGTTATTTCGATTGTAGACACAAAGTTTTGAGTGACATTTGGTATGAGCTCCTGTGGCATGGTTGGTAAGGTCGCGGACTGGAAACCTCAAAGTGTGGTAGGGTAGTGGGATCGAATCCAAGAGGATTCGAACCTATGGGGAAGGTTTCATACTGTTTAGATAAATTTTGAAAAAATTTTTTTTTTACAAGATCATGCCATTGTATTCAAACAATATGAAATATTCATAGAATATATTATATTGTAAGAATACAATGACATGACCTTGTATTTTATTTTATTTTGTATTTTATTTTTGTATTATCTTAGTAGGTTTGACAGGATTTATTGAAACATATTTATTTTGGTACAATTCATTTGAGGTAAGAAAATACATACACATTACTTTGGCTATAACAAACATATATATTGATATACTAAAAAAGAAGGCAAATCTTTGAAACTTATAAACTAAATAATGAAAGATACAATTATATAATGTAAAAAGCTATATCACAGGGACATCTTTGGAACTTATACATTATATAATATATATGTAACATTATGAGGTAGCATGATCAATTTGGTCAGGTCAGGCAAGGTAGGGCGCGAGTCCAGGGCAGGGCAGGGGGCGAGTCAAGGGCAGGGCAGGGCAGGGGGCGGCACTCAGAAGTTTTTATACATGTGGTAGTCCCTGAAGCAGTCACCCAAGCTGAGTGCAACTTTGCACTCGGCGCACATTGAGGTGACTCTTTTGGTTACGTGGGGTTTCCTGACACTGGTGCTGCAGACGTGGCACTGCACCTGCCTGTGACGAGTGCCAACCAGCTCGGTGTTGGTTGGGTAGTGTCTTTCCACACCCAGCTGGATGCGGTCAGGGACGTGATCCCCACGCCATGCTGTACGTCTGTGAGTGCTGGTGCCATACTTCTCCAGGAGTTGATATGCAACGTTGTACAATAACTCCCGGAATTTTAGCTTCTGGTTTGGGGACATCTCTCTCTTCACCAACCACAAGTTGTAGGCGTTGAGCATCGTGATGTCAACTAGGTGGAGGAAGAGCTTGTGATACCACTTCACAGTCTTCCTCAGACACTCAACGCCTGACAGTTGACAGTCAGACTTGTCCACCAGGCGCATGTTCTTTGTGTAGTCCACTACCATGTTGGGCTTATAGATGGTCTTCCCGGTTCGGTAGTGGATTTTACCAGAGTCCATCTGGGCACCTGTGTGGACTGGAAAGCAGGTGGACGTCTCTTTTGTCCTTCCACTTCAGGGCTACCACTTTCCCGGACTTTTCAAGTTGCTTGTACTTCTGCCCATTTCGTCGCCTTCTTCGGACATGCCTCTCGCGGTGTTCCTGGGCCAGTTCGTCTTCAGAAGGTGTGTCACTGGAGGAGGCATCTGACAGAGGAATGATATCACCTGTGAACTTGGGCATAAACTTTCTTGTCTTTCTGACAGTCCCACATGACCCCGTTTAGTTGTCATGAAGAAACTGGCAGAGAGCAGGAGAAGTATACCAGTTGTCAGTGTAGATGATGTGGCCTTTGCCCAGGTAAGGTGCCAACATTTTCCTGACGATGGCACCTGACATGATCATGGGGTCACCGGGAGCGGCTTTCGGTACGTCAATGTCAGTTCCTGTATACACGATCATGTCAAGCACTATTCCAGTTTCACAGTCGCACAACACGAAGAGCTTGATTCCGAACCTATGCCTTTTCAAGGGGATATACTGCTTGAAAACAAGACGTCCTTTGAAGAGCACGAGCGACTCATCAATCACCAAATTGAGGAAGGGGTAAAAGTATTTCCTATACCTCCAACAACATGGTGAACACATCCCGAACTTTCCATATCCTGTCAATCCTGTTAGGATTTTCGTTGTCTGCAAAGTGCATAAATCTTAGCAGCAACAAAAATCTGTCACGAGTCATGAACTTATTGAAAGTTGGGGTGGCGATGAGAGGGTCGTGCTTCCAGTAGTGTTGCAACACATGCTTCTTGCAAAGAGGCATGAGGAACACCAAGGCAAAAAACGCCATGAATTCTTCAACAGTCGTATCCACCCAGCCTCGTATTCTCGCTTTTGGAGAAATGACGTCCAGTTTGCCAAACACCCACCTGTAGTAGGCATTTGTTTGGGCAACGATGTAAGTCATTAACTCCATATCGAAAAAAGCAAGGAAGAACTCGCTTTCGTTAGAGTTTTCGTCACAGGGCCAGTCATCAGTTGTACCTGACGTACCAGGATTGAACTGGGGCACGTCAGGCACAAAATTGACCGCGTCAGACCACTCAAACGAAGGCATGCCAGAGATCGGAATGTCGTCTCCGTCTGCTTCTGCGTCTGAAATATCGCTGTCATGTTCGCGATACAACACAACATCATCATCACCCTCCTCTTCAATAGACAGACGCCCTTCTTCATTTTCATCACCGACGTCTGACTCACTTCCACTGTCCACTCCCAAATCCCCCCACCCTTGGTCCCGTGCTAGGGCGTCGTCGTCGAAACACGCAGGGCTGCCAATGCCCTGCGAATCACCACCAAACAGTACGGCGGCGTACTTGGATGGTGTCAGATTTTTTCTGCTCACTCTAGCACGTAGGGGCGTCTTATGAGCAGGGGCAGGGGTAGGGGCAGAAGGGCCGGAAGGGGCGGCGTCGGCAGGGGCAGCAGTGGTGCGTGGTGCAGTGGGCCTGGAGGCAGGCAAGATGATGGTGGTGCCTGTCGCCCCTTTCCCTTTCCCTTTCCCTGTTCCTTGGGCAGGGGCAGCAGGGCCAGCAGTTGCTTTCCCTCTCCCTTTCCCCTTCCCCTTCCCCTTCCCTTTTCCTTGGGCAGGGGCAGCAGGGGCAGCAGGGGTAGCCGGGCCAGGGGCGGCTGGTGGTGGTGGTGGTGGCAGGGTCACTGTGGCAGGCGTACTGGTTTTCTTCCCTTCGCCCGTGCCTTTGATTTTGCCTGCCCCGCAGGTTCTGCAGCCCTAGGGCGGCCTCCTGCGTCGCTGGTACTGGTGGCAGGGGTGGCAGGGGTGGTGGTAGTGGTTGTTGCAGTGGCCTGGGTCGTCGTGGCAGTGTCCCCAAACTCCAATGACCTCTGTGCCATTGCCCTGCTTGCACGTGTTTTACATGCTTTTGGTGCTGGTGCTTCGTCCTCCGAGCTGTAGGGCGTGTCGTACTGGTAGCTAGGGTTTCTGGTAGCCACCCTCTGCCTTCCACGGCGGCTGACACCACCAGAAGGAGGGCTGGTTGCGTCATCAGGGCGCGAGCATGAGGGACGTGTGGGCTCCATGACTAGTGCTTGGGTTCTGGCGCGGTGGCGCTTGCACGAGTGCGGGGCGAGCGTGTGGCGGGGTGGTATCGAGAGTTGACATGTAGTACTATACCCACACCAATTTGTAGCCGCCTGCCTATAAACCCGCGGTTTTGGTACGTGTTCAAAAGCCTTACTCTTAAGAGTCTTCCCGCAGTCCGCCGGGGGAACTCTTAAGAGTCTTCCAGCAGTTCCCGGGTTAAAACACGGCCCCCGATAGTGGGGAGGGCTATGAAGATCAGGGAAATTGCGGGGTAAAAGCCGTAAATAAAGGGGTAACATTGGAAGAACTCTGAAAATACAATATTGAAAAGTAACAAAACCTGAAAATGGAAAAACCCAAGCCAAGTTTTGACCAAACTTGGCTCGGGTTTTTAAATTTTTCAGAGTCCAAAATCACAGTAACCTCATTTCGAAAGTTGGCTCGGGTTTTTTTGTTTTTCAACGTGGATAAAGCCAGTAAGAATGTGGTTAACATTAGCCTAACCTAACCTAACCTAACCTAGTATAATGGGTGGGGGCTGCCACCCCCACACCCCCGCTAAATCCATGAAATCCGAGCCAAGTTTTGTCATTAACCTAACCAAATAACCTAACCTAACCTAACCTAGTATTATGGGGTTAACATTAGCCTAGCCTAACCTAACCTAACCCGCTAAATCCCTTAAATCCGAGCCAACTTTTGCCAAAGAAAAACGAGCCAACTTTCGAAATGAGGTTAGGCCTATCTTGGACTCTGAAAAATTGAAAAACCCGAGCCAAGTTTGGTCAAAACTTGGCTGGGGTTTTTCTATGTTCAGGTTTTGTTACTTTTCAATATTGTATTTTCAGAGTTCTTCCAATATTACCCCTTTATTTACGGCTTTTACCCCGCAATTTCCCTGATCTTCATAGGCCTCCCCACTATCGGGGGCCGTGTCTTAATACTGATGGATAGGCTAATGGAAAAATAGTAAAATGTGACAGTCCTTGGTATTAAACAACACTGTATATCAAAGAAAAACCATCTTCAGACTGATCCGGTAAATAAAAATACCAAAGTACAACAAATTACCTGAAAAACTCGTAGCACATACCACCACGACCTCCATGTTAGGGTTCCATCTTCAAACTGAGCCCGCCCGGCGCCCGGGCCGGCGAGGGGCGTGGCGCGTGACGTGACGACTGAAAGACTGTGTGATTGGTTGATAATTTGATGGAAGGCTGTGATTGGTTCATGCTATGGTTCATGATTCATAAAAAGACCGCTAGGTGTAGTGACGTTCGACTGAAAGCTTGAGGGTAAGAGCTCCCGAACGACAGCCATTGTTTACTATTGCGCCGCGGCCATCGACAGGGAGGTATTTTTTACAGTTTCTCGTATTTCATTGATAACAAATCTGCGACGGTAAGTACATGTACACCAACAAAGTATCGTTCATGAAAGTGATAACACAATAATAATCATCGATGGGGCCCGTCACTGGTTGGTGATAAACATAAACCAAACAAAGCTTTTGGTATGCCCACAACTACAACTCTTACCAAAACTGCAATTAGGCTAGCCTATTTTTTTTTTTTTTTCAGTCTAGGCTAAATTGTGGAGGCTAGGCTAAATTATTTAGCTGCAATTAGCCTAGCCTATTTTTGTTTGTTCTTTCAGTCTAGGCTAAATTGTAGTAGGCTAGGCTAAATTCTTTAACATGTGTACTATTGTGTAGGCCTGTGCTTTCCAATAGAAGTAAAAATATGTAGCCTAGCCTAATGCAATTTTACTAAAATCCAAGCCTACCTGAATATATGCAGAGCTCAACAGCAAAAACAAAACAAAATATGTTGAGCAGTGAAATAAAATTAAGCTAGGCCTAGGCTAGGCCTGTTTTCTCATAGGGCTAATAACCTAATGAAATATACTAGCCTATAGCCTAACCTAATTTAAGTTATTTCACAAAATACTAATAGGCCTACCCAGCCCTCCTCATGCATTATTTTCCATTGTAAAATAAGTTTGTGCTTAATCCGGGAAGACTCTTAAGAGTTCCCCCGGCAGACTGCGGCAAGACTCTTAAGAGTCAGGGGGAAAAAAAATCAATTTAAAACACCAATTTTTTTTTTTTTTTTTTTTTGCCCCTGGGCCATGCAAAACATCACTCCTCTACCTCCCCTCCTTCCCCACTTTCCTCCCCTCCTTCAGTTATCACCTATTTTCCCTGTTATTCCCTTATTCTGTGGTATATTTTCGTGCTAACATTAGCGAGTTGCAAGCAGGGCATTGTCATCACTGTTAGCAAGCGAGTGCAAGAGAGAGAGAGAGAGTATCGATCATCGACAGTGTCTCTCCAGAGGTGGAGGGGAGGGAGGTTGCCTCAGCCATACATTATGTAACTCCCGGCCTGTATCGCCGATTTTGACCATCCAAACGCTGTTTCCACTTGTTTTATTGTTGTAACAGGTTAATACCTTTATAATCAACCTATAATAGGCACATATGGAGAAGTATTAATGCTATTTATGGTAAAATAAATATTTTAGTGATGGAAACAGCTCAAATACGTGCGCACAGGCAGAGGTGTTCATTACCCCCCATGCGCACTTCAGAGGTTAACTGCAGTACGGTAGCCTAATGAAAGGTAGCTTATGTTGGCTGTGCAATTGTCTCGATTTGACTATTGTTACCTAATTAGGCCTAAAGCAGCCTGAGCCTATTCCCAACCCCCAAACAGTATCCCATGTTAAGCCCTAGGCTAGGCCTAGGTCTAATCCCACTCTCAATCAAAATTTGAACTGCTAAATTCGTACCTACCGGTAGCGCTGCCTAGGCTAGGCCTATATTTTTCGTGAATAGATATAGAAAATGGTTTAAAGGAAAGACCATCCTATATTATGTTCAAATAATATGTAATAGCACTGTGTATGGTTGTATTAAATTTAAATAGTGATAGATGTGTATATTAATGGGATAAATACTCCGAAGTTCGCATACGTTCAGAAAATTATAGTGCAACACTGTTGCCAGATACTAATCAATGCCATTATCATTATATCATAATGCATTTTACTCATTCGCATAATTTCAAATACCTAGGACATTAATATAATATTTTCCTATCTTTTTTGTAGTGATATTTGTATGATTTAGTGGTATATTGGTGTCTGTCTAGGGTTATAATGCATTGTGAAAGTTACCTCTGAATCTCTGACTTGGTAACAGTTCGGTATGGGCCGGCTTAACCCTTAAAAAGCGGCTCACCACATAAGTCGTTTTTAATAAAGCTGGACTATGTGGCGGCGCTCGACATAGGTCGAGTGGCAATTTCAGCACGTAATGTTGCTGAGAGAGAGAGACAAGTGGTGGCAGGAGACTAGCGAGCGTATGACTGCTCCAGACCACCGCGGCGAACCTACTGACACGAATCTCAGCTCCCTCCTCCCTCTCTCACTCGCTACATACTGAATTATATGGGGAAAGTACCGAATTACATGCTTTTTGCACTCGCGTTGCACGGTTATTGCAAGAAAACTATCCATCATACAAGGATCGTTATGGTGTCATTCGAAAGCTCTGTTTATGCCCTTTCAGGGATAGATACTTGTTTTACGTTCTGGGTCTTATTTAGGCATGAAAATGATCACGTAAACAGCCCTATTTTGGCTAAAAACCCCGCTGGGCGGTACATATAAATAAACCGCATAGGCCGCTAAAGAAGGGTTAAGTAACCCTGCTTTCTTTGAGTACTACACGACAAGAGAAGCTTTCGGTTATGTCATAATTACTGTTCAAGGTAAACAGCAACTGCTAAATTCGACATCATGTTCAAATAATATGTAATAGCACTGTCTATGGTTGTATTAGACAAAAATCGTGATAGGTTTCTATTTTATGTGGATAAATAGTATTAAGCTGAATAAACTAAATACCGAAAGTTCACTAGAGTGGTTGTTGATACATTTGCTAGATATGAGGGAGGAGGGAGGTAGGTAGGAAGGGCAGGGTAAGTCACACAGGTGTGACGTTAACCACTCCGTTAGAACCGCATGGCTTGTCCTACGGTGACTCGCTAGGATCGCCAGGGCAGTGGATGTGGCTACAGTTGATGTATTATTGTGTGCTTTATTTCATATGAAAGCTCGTGTCATGGGCAGTCCAGAAAGGCTCTTTGTTTTCGCCCATGTCAAGGCTTTATATATTTAATTGCAAAGTATAAGTTTTATCATTAGTAGGAATGATAGGATTTGAGAGAGAGAGAGAGAGAGAGTAGAACAGAGTGAGAGGAGGCGCGCAGTGTTTTTACCATGCTCGATGACTTCATGGCTGGCTGGCCTCCTGGGGATTGGCTGAAGGACTTGATACCGCCCTGCCTACATGGTCCAAGCTAGTGCCAGTATATATACAGCTCCCTTGCCTCTCTCTCCCTCAGATCTGGTCTCTAGAACGCATCCTTCTTATCCCTTTGATATCTGTCTCCCTCTCTGCACCTGAGAACCTTTTTCTCTGCCTATCTCTTTCATTTCCCATATCTTTCACCACGTTTTATTAATATCATACCCCCTCTGGTTAACTCTGCATATTCAGCTTCATGCTGGCCAGTTGTATTGTGCGTTAAGGTCTCACATAACCCACGTATTTTAGTTGTTAAGATAAGTTGATCACGAAGCATTGGTTGGCATCCATATTGTTCAGTACCGCTTCCTATAATTATTAGTGTTCTGCTGGATTAGATAATGCTAGACTAGGAGTCTGATATTATAAGGTATTGTTTCCGATGGGTGCTGGCTTTAGTTAAAAGCTGCACGACATACCTGAGAACTGGAGTTGATTGGGTAAATTCTAGTCTGTGTGCCATTGAGAGTAGAGCATGCACGAATGAGGGCTTTTTGCCTATACCATTCTGCATTGTTCTAAGCTCGGTTGTTTGTCTTTGAGGTACGCCAGGAGAACGCTTAACACCTTACGAGCGGCCTATGCGGTTTATTTATGTGTACGGCACAGCGGGGTGTTTTTAGCCAAAATAGGGCTGTTTACGTGATCATTTTCATGCCTAAATAAGACCCAGAACGTAAAACAAGTACCTATCCCTGAAAGGGCATAAACAGAGCTTTCGAATGACACCATAACGATCCTTGTATGATGGATAGTTTTCTTGCAATAACCGTGCAACGCGAGTGCAAAAAGAAGGTAATTCGGTACTTTCAGTACATAATTGAGTATGTAGCGAGTGAGAGAGGGAGGAGGGAGCTGAGATTTGTGTCAGTAGGTTCGCCGCGGTGGTCTGGAGCAGTCATACGCTCGCTAGTCTCCTGCCACCACTTGTCTCTCTCTCTCAGCCACATTACGTGCTGAAATTGCCACTCGAGTTATGTCGAGCGCCGCCACATAGTCCAGCTTTATTTAACTCGACTTATGTTGCTCGCCGCTAATTAAGGGTTAATACTTCGGTATTAAGGTTTCTCAAGAGAGCTACCCTTCACTATAACGTAATACTTGACGCACAGACTTGAGATTTGCACTAGGCTATGCGGCATGCCATGTGCACCAGTATCTCGTATCATTGACTCTAGCTAGACTTTATCAGTCATAGTAGACATTAAGTGTATTAAACCAATTACTCTTATTATGCATACCCGTTTATGATTACGCAAGCATTTCGCAGCCTAGTTTGATGTATTGAGACACAAACGACTTAGGCTCTTTTTGTTGATAGGAATACTGCATTGTCGTGGCGATTATTATTATTGTTGTAGCGTTTAGGATATTCTTGGCTCCGACTGCATTATATATCCTGCCTTTTGTGGGCATAGCCTGCACGAGCATTGTTCCGCTGCCTGCCTTTTTGGGTTCCATTTCCGATTCGAGCATCTTGATAACATCTAATATTTAAAGAAGATTCCTTGTTGGTGTTGAAGGACTTTAGTGCACTTTCTTTCATGCAGGAGTGCCTGACATTTATTGATTAAAGTAACGTAAGCTGTAACTTCTCTTACCACCTTACTTTGCATACCATAACCTTCGGTTATAGTAGGTTGTAATAGGCTGTTTTCACATAACATTAAGCCTAGAGTAGATGCACATTTATTGAGAGTTTGATAACCTATTATTGCATATAGAACTCTGGAGAGTATTTGTGTTCTTTGTTCACTGGGAATATACATCAGAGGTTGGATCTAGCACTTTCCGTTGTAGCATTTATGCCATTACTAGTCCAATGAATAAGAGCCCTGATATATTTAAACCTCAGTCGTAACACAGGCAATTGCCAAAACTTTAAAGGTCCATATCATTGTTATTAACCCGTACAGCCCCAGCGACGCGCCTGACGCGTTGGCGATGTATGTAACGCACAGCCCCAGAGACGCGCCTGGCGCGTCACCCTAATTGCGCCGACCGTAACCTCAGGTGTAGTCACTCAAGAGGGCTCAGATTTGTATGGGAACTGTGTATGTATCCCACGCAACCGTGCCGATGGTTGAAAACTCTCAAAGTCCACGTGCGTGCGCGTGAGCGCGCAATAACCTGTTTTTTTGGGGTAATTGCCTTCAATTTTTTACTCCTGTAAAATACGTTTTCGGGGGCTCTGTAGGACCATTCTTTAAGCTTTTTGAGCGGTTTTTCGTGGTTTTTCCTTCATTCCTAACCCATTCGCTATTGTTTCTGGAATAAAACCATTTTTTGAAAACCGGCCGGGTTCTGATGAACAAACATTACAAAACTAGCCGGGGCTGGACGGGTTAAACAAAGCATTTGGCAAAGGGAGGTATTGTTAAAAACCTTAGCCAATACTCTGTCATTCACCAAAAATAAATTTGAATTATCATTATTATTTGGTAGGGTAGGTATGCATAGGTAGGTTGGCTAAATAATTGCTGGAAAACGTAGGGACTCGAACTGTTTTGAGAGAGTTAAATACAAAACAAAAAATAGATCTGAATAATAAAGAGATTATGTTATTAAGCAAAACTGGGGGATGCGTGGAAGCCTATAGACTGTAGACGGGGTGTGTGGGTAGCGAATGCAGTTTTAAATTAATTTATGAATAGACAGTTTTCAATGCTGCGGCCAAACTATTCCACCCATTTATATATATATATATATATATTTTTTTTTTTTTTAAGAGACAATGAACGGAGGAAGGAAAAACACAGATAAAACAAAAAGGTCCATGTGCCTAAAGGCATCCTCCATTCATAAAATGTTTGTAACAACTGGTTTTAAACATTTGTAGATTGTAAGTTTGTGGAAAGCAATTCGAGGGAAGTGAATTCCAAAGAGTAGTAGCTCTGGGGATAAATGAATTCTGATAAGCAGAAGTTCTGCATTGTGGAGGAGAAAGTGTAAATTCATGGGCGCTCTCAGCTGCCCTAGTTCTACGGGGAAAGATGTGGAGAGGCGGCACAATTGAAGCAAGTTCCTCGGAACAATTGCTGTGAAAATATCTGTAGAATAATGCAAGGGATGCAACGTTTCTTCGTATGGATAATGTAGGAAGGTCCTGTGTGATTGCAGGGTTATTGATTAATCTAATAGCTTTATTTTGAATTTTGTCCAACTGCCTCAATGCAACCACTCCACTTCCACCCACAGAGGTGAACAGTAATCCATCTGAGAACGCACATGACTTTTATATATTACGGCCAACTGCTCGTCAGTGAAGAATTCTCGAACTCTGTACAGGAGTCCCAGTTTTTTAGAGGCATTCTTAGCAATGCTTATAACATAATGTGTCCAGCTCAAGTTAGTAGTTAATGTTACACCGAGAATGTCAATACTAGGGGAAGTGGGAATATTTACATCATTAAAAAATATATGGGAGTCAGTGAGATTCTGTCGGTTAGAAAATTGAATGTACTTGGTTTTCTGTGCATTAAAGGAAACTAGATTATTTTGTCCCCATTCATTAATTCTAGAAAGGTCCTGGTTCAGAGAAATTGCAGTGTTTATTTTTGAATTTATAAGATCGGGTTGGGTGAAAGAATTGGTAAATATGAAGGAACTGTGGAGTGTTGAGTCATCTGCGTAGGAATGTATTGGATTATGAGTGGTAGATATGAGATCATTGATATGAATGAGGAACAGAGTTGGGGCCAAAACTGATCCCTGGGGAACACCAGCATTTATTGAGTGAAATTGAGAATAAAGGCCATCTACCATTACACATATTTTTCTGTTATGAAGATAAGGAGAAATTAGTGGAACTAATGATGCAAGGCCGTAGTGTGACATCTATTGCTATCAAAACGTTCGGAATCGCGATCCTCACCCAACTACGCAAGCATGGCTTTGATCATCGGCGTAGTTTTCAAGGTGTGGAATTTTAAGTGGAATTCGAGTTTTTTTCAAGATTGCCGGAAAAAACCCCACATGCAAAAGCAAAACCTTCTCTATAACATTTGCGGAGCATTAGTAGGGGAGTCCGTATGCCAAAGCCCAGTCGTTTCCTATGAGTGGGAGAGACGGTATTTAGGCGTCAAGTTTTTCGGGAAATCGGCTGCCACGGACCTGCTTGGCCACCATGAAGGATGTTTAGCCTATCAAAAGTTGCCCAATACAAAAACGCACCTCTTGTGAAAGTTTGATCCCGATCCAAAAAGCGGTTCTGGAGTTATTGCGTCGAAACCGGCGTGTAAGAAGAATTTGGATGAAAAACCGGGTTTAATGATTACAATAGGGGTTCCCCGTAGGGGACGAACCCCTAATAATAATAATTATTATTATTATTAATATAATAATAATAATAATAATAATAGTAATCGCACCAATTATAATGATAAATACAGTGGTGATAGTGATAATAGAAATTATAGTGGCACTAGCAATAGAGAACATGGGAGGAGAGATAGAGAGCAAAAAAGAGAGAGAGAGAGAGAGGTCAATTAAGGGGCCGGTCGAAAGGGGGCATTGGCGGTATCTGAATGTATTTCCATCTCCTCTTTCCCATTAATATTGTATATTCCTCTACGCTTAACAGGTCCCACTACTCTCGCCGTCACACTCTTTTGACTCGATATATTTGTCTTCTAAAGCATGGTTCACACATACAAGAGTCGGTGCCCGAGTCCAGCACGAGTGAAAGATGGGTGACACTCTTCGTGGATCTTCATGACTCTGGCAAGAACCAGCCCGAGTAGGTCACTGTTCCCGATTTACCAAGAGTCAACAAGAGTCGGTACGTGTTCATCCAAGAGTCAGTACGAGTCACGGAGAGTCAACAAGAGTCACAAAGAGTGTAACACGAACCCAACACGAGTTGAGGAAATTTGAAAAATAACGGTCAAATTCCAGGGTACGAAAACAAAGAGTCGGTATGAGTCAACAAGAGTGTAACAAGAGTCACGAAGAGTGCTCCCAAGAGTGGCCCCCTTTGTGCAGGTGCCCGATTCACCCAAGAGTGTAACAAGAGCCAACGCGAGTCACAAAGAGTTATGCAGAGTTCAACAAGAGTCAACACGAGTCACGAAGAATCAACAAGAGTTAACAAGAGTCAACACGTGTCTACACGTGAGTCCTTCGGACTCTTGACGGGGACAAGAAGTATCATGCAGGCTTGAAATTTCTAGGCCACGTCACGAGTCCCCTGCAGGACACACCCCGATATCAACACGACTCACACGAGTGTAACACGAGTCACGAAGAGTATACACGAGTCATTGCCGAATATGAAAATGTCCTCACTCGTGTTGGACTCGGGCACCGACTCTTGTATGTGTGAACCATGCTTAACCCTCCCCTATCCATTCAGACACTGCCAATGTCCCCTTTCGCCCGCCCCTTAATTGACCTCTCTCTCTCTCTCTCTATTGCTAGTACCACTATTATTTATATTATCACTATCATCACTGTATTGATTATTATGATTGTTACGATTATTATCATTATTAGTATTAGTATTAGTATTTTATACTAGTAGCGTTGTTACCCCGCATGCATGTTTGTATATCTGATTTTGCTTGTGCCTACTGATGTATATTTCTCATATCTAGTCTCCAGCTCCCCTCCTCCCATGCGTCTGCCCCCTCCCTGTAGTTCCTCCTTCCTCCCTCCCAGCCCCCTACCGCCATCCCCACCCCTCCACCGCCACCTGTCATGACGTATATTTAAGGCCTCTTAGGTACCAGAATTTGTTAGTGACCTGATGAAGCTATCTGCGAAACGTTGTCAATAAAGTGCTCTTCCTCAGATGGTGTTTCTTATATATTATGTCTACTTTTCAAGTACCGCTCAACCTAAAGTTAAGGTCCTTGAAAAGGGTGCAGCCACATATTGTGGGGTGAGGTTGAACGGTCAGGCTATGGAGAATGTCTGCTCATTTATGTATTTGGACAGTGTGTTGAGTAAAGATAGGAGTATGGATGAAGAAGTGCTGGAGATGGTGCAACAGGGGAAGAGGGTTGTAGGAACGCTGAAAGCAGTAATAAGAAATTGGGCGGTCAACATGGAAGTAAAGAAATCTTTGCATGACAGTGTGGTAATCCCGACATTGACTTTTGGGAGCAAAGCATGGACGTAGGTGGAGAGACTCAAACCAAGAGTATAAGGGGTGGAAATGAGTTACTTGAGAAGTGCGTTCAGAGTTACATGGAAGGATAGACAGACAAATGAGTAAGTACGAGAAAGGTGTGGTGTGGATGTAGATGTGCTGGAAAGTGTGAAGGGAACACCTTGAGAAGGTTCGGCCATGCGGAACGTATGGGAAGCGAGAGAATGACAAAGAGAGTGTACGAGAGTGAGGTAGAAGGACAGAGAGGGAGAGGTAAACCGAGTTAGAGGTGGAAGGATGGAGTTAAGAAGTACAGTATATGAGCGAAGGCGGTGCTGGATGGGAAGAGCGTCTTCGACTGAATGGGAACAGAGGTGCATGGGTTGTTTCGTTCGTGGCCACCCCTTCGGGGATCACGGCATCCGGCAATAGATAGATAGATAGTAATTGATATTTTCAAGAAAGGTCAGGAGAAAAAAAACGCCAAGAATATTGAAAGATGGAGAGTTGATTTGTGTATTGTAGAAGAGTTATAGGAGCTAATAGATACTCTAGTACACTAGGAAAGATGTGAAGAGATAGCACAAATGTTGCAAGTTTAACTGAACATTTACCATGACAAATATCTGAATTTGTACGTGCCTTCAATATGGCATATTCTAGTACTCTTTCAATTTAATAGGATAATAGCTACAAGCAGCTGCCTTCTTATCCCTTTGCTCATACACATTGAAGGGGTTACAGGACTTTTTTTTAAATGCGTAATATTCCTGCCGTAAACATTAAATATAAATAGACGACTCAGTTCATCACCCGCCTTTACTTTTGCCTTTGCTTTCATGCAAAAAAAAAAAATCTGGTGGTGGATGAGATATAATTTCAAATGAAGCTACTTCTTTTAAGCTCCTCGGTGGTCTAGTGGTTTAGGCGCTGGAGTGCTGCACTACTGGCCTGGGTTCGAACCCTGGCTGGAGCATGACACAAAATATTAATAAGAAGTACTTTATCTAAACATATCACACGATACTTCCCATTTTACTCGAACATTTACCTTAAAAATAAATAGTTGTGCATATTTAATTATGTTTCCTAGTTAATGATATTTTATCTATGATATACCTTAAGTGGTTCCTATCAGGTGAAGACAACCATATCTTATCCCCCTCCGATTCTCAACTACCTTTTGTATTATAGCTAATGTTACTCCAATATACACACATATCAGAATGTTCAGTAGACTAATTTACTAAAATATTTCACATTCCTCTTTAATCACTTTTCCTTTGTGCAAGGGAATCAATACTGTCCCTCTCCTATCATGTGGTGCAGCTCCGGTTCCCTGTTATTTATATTATATTTCCGGAATTGTCTAAACCTTTGTGCAAGGGAATCAATACTGTCCCTCTCCTATCCTGTGGTGCAGCTCCGGTTCCCTGTTATTTATATTTCCGGAATTGTCTAAACCTTTGTGCAAGGGAATCAATACTGTCCCTCTCCTATCCTGTGGTGCAGCTCCGGTTCCCTGTTATTTATATTATATTTCCGGAATTGTCTAAACCTTGTGCAAGGGAATCAATACTGTCCCTCTCCTATCCTGTGGTGCAGCTCCGGTTCCCTGTTATTTATATTATATTTCCGGAATTGTCTAAACCTTTGTGCAAGGGAATCAATACTGTCCCTCTCCTATCCTGTGGTGCAGCTCCGGTTCCCTGTTATTTATATTATATTTCCGGAATTGTCTAAACCTTTGTGCAAGGGAATCAATACTGTCCCTCTCCTATCCTGTGGTGCAGCTCCGGTTCCCTGTTATTTATATTATATTTCCGGAATTGTCTAAACCTTTGTGCAAGGGAATCAATACTGTCCCTCTCCTATCCTGTGGTGCAGCTCCGGTTCCCTGTTATTTATATTATATTTCCGGAATTGTCTAAACCTTTGTGCAAGGGAATCAATACTGTCCCTCTCCTATCCTGTGGTGCAGCTCCGGTTCCCTGTTATTTATATTATATTTCCGGAATTGTCTAAACCTTTGTGCAAGGGAATCAATACTGTCCCTCTCCTATCCTGTGGTGCAGCTCCGGTTCCCTGTTATTTATATTATATTTCCGGAATTGTCTAAACCTTTGTGCAAGGGAATCAATACTGTCCCTCTCCTATCCTGTGGTGCAGCTCCGGTTCCCTGTTATTTATATTATATTTCCGGAATTGTCTAAACCTTTGTGCAAGGGAATCAATACTGTCCCTCTCCTATCCTGTGGTGCAGCTCCGGTTCCCTGTTATTTATATTATATTTCCGGAATTGTCTAAACCTTTGTGCAAGGGAATCAATACTGTCCCTCTCCTATCCTGTGGTGCAGCTCCGGTTCCCTGTTATTTATTATATTTCCGGAATTGTCTAAACCTTTGTGCAAGGGAATCAATACTGTCCCTCTCCTATCCTGTGGTGCAGCTCCGGTTCCCTGTTATTTATATTATATTTCCGGAATTGTCTAAACCTTTGTGCAAGGGAATCAATACTGTCCCTCTCCTATCCTGTGGTGCAGCTCCGGTTCCCTGTTATTTATATTATATTTCCGGAATTGTCTAAACCTTTGTGCAAGGGAATCAATACTGTCCCTCTCCTATCCTGTGGTGCAGCTCCGGTTCCCTATGTTATTTATATTATATTTCCGGAATTGTCTAAACCTTCCTTTTTAAGTAGGTCGGCATTTCTCCTGTAATAATATATTCGTTCATTACTTGATCAACAGAATAATGTAATAAGCCAACTATCACGTTCTTTTTGCACATATATTTTATTTATTGATTGATTTCAGATCAATTTATAATGGCATAATTAGCACATTTTCATACAATTTTCTCTGTGCTTCAACCCAGAAGCCTAGTGTATATTGTTAGGCGTTTACATTTATATTATAGTATCCATTCGTTTGCATTAAGCAATGGAGAGAGAGAAAGATTCCTCAATCTCATCTTTTTCGTTCAGGCTTGAACGTCTGTTTTGCTCCACATACCATTGGGCCTGGTGCTTTAACCCCTCTCGCCATCACTAATGCTCCTTTCTTACCTCTGGGCACACAGCAAGGCGTTTAATTAACTTTATGGTAATGAAGGATAATTAGGGAGCGAACTAATTAAACAGGTTGAGGAGAATGAAGAGGGAGAAAGGGGGAGTTAGGGTGGTAGGCATGATGTGAATAATGACAGAGAGAGAGAGAGAAAGAGTCCCTCAAAGACGCCTTTGGATTTTATCATGGCATACAGGGCTTTTGTACCCCTTGTTGGATTTAAATCTGACTGGCTGGACGTAGGCAACAGTCTTTCTTCTATCAAAAAATGTAAGCTTTGGAACTCTTTTTCTCAATCTGTCTTTCCATCATCCTGTGACTTAAACTACTTCAAGCTCTGTGTGTCCAAACATTTCTACTCTAACGTACCTTGAATTTGGCTCTCTGTCATTCTCTCAAATTTTGGGGAGATACTTGTTACAGGCAGCTTTGCCTTTTGTCTCCTTCACTCAGATGAAACCAAAAATAATCACAAAAATACTGATAAGCTGCAGATTGTTTCAATACAAATTCGGAGACGTCAGTCCTTTCATTGGTTTATCTTCACTTGGAAGACTATGAACAGCTTGGACCCGGATTCACTAACGGTCATAGCGTGCGATGTCGTACAGCAACCTACGATCGAGCACTACGAAGGGAGTGCGGAAGGTGTATTCACGAACGCATCATTGAGCTCCCTTACGGCTCCCTTTCGGTTATTTTCACCGAGGCTTCTCTTGACCAATCAGGCGCTTGGCCTTTGTAAATAAACAATATGTCACCCACATGACCGAAGCGCCAAGAAGAACCTAATATAATTTAATTTATGAGCTTTTCATTGTTTAGCATGGCTAATTCGATCCACCACAGCCAGCAGGAAGAAGAATAGAGTAGGCCTATCTTGTGAATTGATGATAAGAAATTAGCCTAGCTAGGCTACAGGGAAGCCTGTTAGTGGCCCAAGTTAAAGGATTTCCGACGGATTGATAATTGATAATCATCTGTTAGGCTTGTTGGGAAATTAGTGTATTATTTATACCTTAACCACAGTATATTGTTCTACTTTACCATGTCTACACCTAGACAGGGCGAGCGGCGAGCCAAACCAAAATGCCAGACTTTACTATGTCTATGCAGAGTTCAACAAGAGTCAACACGAGTCACGAAGAATCAACAAGAGTTAACAAGAGTCAACACGTGTCTACACGTGAGTCCTTCGGACTCTTGACGGGGACAAGAAGTTTCATGCAGGCTTGAAATTTCTAGGCCACGTCACGAGTCCCCTGCAGGACACACCCCGATATCAACACAACTCACACGAGTGTAACACGAGTCACGAAGAGTATACACGAGTCATTGCCGAATATGAAAATGTCCTCACTCCTGTTGGACTCGGGCACTGACTCTTGTATGTGTGAACCATGCTTAACCCTCCCCTATCCATTCAGACACCGCCAATGTCCCCTTTCGCCCACCCCTTAATTGACCTCTCTCTCTCTCTCTCTATTGCTAGTACCACTATTATTTATATTATCACTATCATCACTGTATTGATTATTATGATTGTTACGATTATTATCATTATTAGTATTAGTATTAGTATTTTATACTAGTAGCGTTGTTACCCTGCATGCATGTTTGTATATCTGATTTTGCTTGTGCCTACTGATGTATATTACTCATATCTAGTCTCCAGCTCCCCTCCTCCCACGCGTCTGCCTCTTCCCTGTCGTTCCTCCTTCCTCCCTCCCAGCCCCCTACCGCCATCCCCACCCCTCCACCGCCACCTGTCATGACGTATATTTAAGGCCTCTTAGGTACCAGTATTTGTTAGTGACCTGATGAAGCTATCTGCGAAACGTTGTCAATAAAGTGCTCTTCCTCAGATGGTGTTTGTTATCTATTATGTCTACTTTTCAAGTACCGCTCAACCTAAGGTTAAGGTCCTTGAAAAGGGTGCTGCCACATATTGTGGGGTGAGGTTGAACGGTCAGGCTATGGAGAATGTCTGCTCATTTATGTATTTGGACAGTGTGTTGAGTAAAGATAGGAGTATGGATGAAGAAGTGCTGGAGATGGTGCAACAGGGGAAGAGGGTTGTAGGAACGCTGAAAGCAGTAAGAAGAAATTGGGCGGTCAACATGGAAGTAAAGAAATCTTTGCATGACAGTGTGGTAATCCCGACATTGACTTTCGGGAGCAAAGCATGGACGTAGGTGGAGAGACTCAAACCAAGAGTATAAGGGGTGGAAATGAGTTACTTGAGAAGTGCGTTCGGAGTTACATGGAAGGATAGACAGACGAATGAGTAAGTACGAGAAAGGTGTGGTGTGGATGTAGATGTGCTGGAAAGTGTGAAGGGAACACCATGAGAAGGTTCGGCCATGCGGAACGTATGGGAAGCGAGAGAATGACAAAGAGAGTGTACGAGAGTGAGGTAGAAGGACAGAGAGGGAGAGGTAAACCGAGTTAGAGGTGGAAGGATGGAGTTAAGAAGTACAGTATATGAGCGAAGACGGTGCTGGATGGGAAGAGCGTCTTCGACTGAATGGGAACAGAGGTGCATGGGTTGTTTCGTTCGTGGCCACCCCTTCGGGGATCACGGCATCCGGCAATAGATAGATAGATAGTAATTGATATTTTCAAGAAAGGTCAGGAGAAAAAGAAACGCCAAGAATATTGAAAGATGGAGAGTTGATTTGTGTATTGTAGAAGAGTTATAGGAGCTAATAGATACTCTAGTACACTAGGAAAGATGTGAAGAGATAGCACAAATGTTGCAAGTTTAACTGAACATTTACCATGACAAATATCTGAATTTGTACGTACCTTCAATATGGCATATTCTAGTACTCTTTCAATTTAATAGGATAATAGCTACAAGCAGCTGCCTTCTTATCCCTTTGCACATACACATTTAAGGGGTTACAGGACTTTTTTTTAAATGCGTAATATTCCTGCCGTAAACATTAAATATAAATAGACGACTCAGTTCATCACCCGCCTTTACTTTTGCCTTTGCTTTCATGTAAAAACAATTTTTCTGGTGGTGGATGAGATATAATTTCAAATGAAGCCACTTCTTTTAAGCTCCTCGGTGGTCTAGTGGTTTAGGCGATGGAGTGCTGCACTACTGGCCTGGGTTCGAACCCTGGCTGGAGCATGACACAAAATATTAATAAGAAGTACTTTATCTAAACATATCACACGATACTTCGCATTTTACTCGAACATTTACCTTAAAAATAATAGTTGTGCATATTTAATTATTTGTCCTAGTTAATGATATTATATCTATGATATAACTTAAGTGGTTCCTATCAGGTGAAGACAACCATATCTTATCCCCCTCCGATTCTCAACTACCTTTTGTATTATAGCTAATGTTACTCCAATATACACACATATCAGAATGTTCAGTAGACTAATTTACTAAAATATTTCACATTCCTCTTTAATCACTTTTCCTTTGTGCAAGGGAATCAATACTGTCCCTCTCCTATCCTGTGGTGCAGCTCCGGTTCCCTGTTATTTATATTATATTTCCGGAATTGTCTAAACCTTTGTGCAAGGGAATCAATACTGTCCCTCTCCTATCCTGTGGTGCAGCTCCGGTTCCCTGTTATTTATATTATATTTCCGGAATTGTCTAAACCTTTGTGGAAGGGAATCAATACTGTCCCTCTCCTATCCTGTGGTGCAGCTCCGGTTCCCTGTTATTTATATTATATTTCCGGAATTGTCTAAACCTTTGTGCAAGGGAATCAATACTGTCCCTCTCCTATCCTGTGGTGCAGCTCCGGTTCCCTATGTTATTTATATTATATTTCCGGAATTGTCTAAACCTTCCTTTTTAAGTAGGTCGGCATTTCTCCTGTAATAATATATTCGTTCATTACTTGATCAACAGAATAATGTAATAAGCCAACTATCACGTTCTTTTTGCACATATATTTTATTTATTGATTGATTTCAGATCAATTTATAATGGCACAATTAGCACATTTTCATACAATTTTCTCTGTGCTTCAACCCAGAAGCCTAGTGTATATTGTTAGGCGTTTACATTTATATTATAATATCCATTCGTTTGCATTAAGCAATAGAGAGAGAGAAAGATTCCTCAATCTCATCTTTTTCGTTCAGGCTTGAACGTCTGTTTCGCTTCACATACCATTGGGCCTGGTGCTTTAACCCCTCTCGCCATCACTAATGCTCCTTTCTTACCTCTGGGCACACAGCAAGGCGTTAAATTAACTTTATGGTAATGAAGGATAATTAGGGAGCGAACTAATTAAACAGGTTGAGGAGAATGAAGAGGGAGAAAGGGGGAGGTAGGGTGGTAGGCATGATGTGAATAATGACAGAGAGAGAAAGAGAAAGAGTCCCTCAAAGACGCCTTTGGATTTTATCATGGCATACAGGGCTTTTGTACCCCTTGTTGGATTTAAAACTGACTGGCTGGACGTAGGCAACAGTCTTTCTTCTATCAAAAAATGTAAGCTTCGGAACTCTTTTTCTCAATCTGTCTTTCCATCATCCTGTGACTTAAACTACTTCAAGCTCTGTGTGTCCAGACATTTCTACTCTAGCGTACCTTGAATTTGGCTCTCTGTCATTCTCTCAAATTTTGGGGAGATACTTGTTACAGGCAGCTTTGCCTTTTGTCTCCTTCACTCAGATGAAACCAAAAATAATCACAAAAATACCGATAAGCTGCAGATTGTTTCAATACAAATTCGGAGACGTCAGTCCTTTCATTGGTTTATCTTCACTTGGAATGAACAGCTTGGACCCGGATTCACTAACGGTCATAGCGTGCGATGTCGTACAGCAACCTACGATCGAGCACTACGAAGGGAGTGCGGAAGGTGTATTCACGAACGCATCATTGAGCTCCCTTACGGCTCCCTTTCGGTTATTTTCACCGAGGCTTCTCTTGACCAATCAGGCGCTTGGCCTTTGTAAATAAACAATATGTCTCCACATGACCGAAGCGCCAAGAAGAACCTAATATAATTTAATTTATGAGCTTTTCATTGTTTAGCATGGCTAATTCGATCCACCACAGCCAGCAGGAAGAAGAATAGAGTAGGCCTATCTTGTGAATTGATGATAAGAAATTAGCCTAGCTAGGCTACAGGGAAGCCTGTTAGTGGCCCAAGTTAAAGGATTTCCAACGGATTGATCATTGATAATCATCTATTAGGCTTGTTGGGAAATTAGTGTATTATTTATACCTTAACCACAGTATATTGTTCTACTTTACCATGTCTACACCTAGACAGGGCGAGCGGCGAGCCAAACCAAAATGCCAGACTTTACTATGTCTATGCATACACAGGCAGTTCTAGCCAAACCAAAATGCCAGACTTAGCCTAGGCCTAATTTTTCAAAATAGGCCTAGGGTAATATTTGTGTATTCACAACACCTCCAGGCCTATCTACCTTTTCAAAATAGGCCTAGCATTGGCCTCCTCAACCAATTACCCTAATCCCAATGGCCATGGGATATAATGATAGGTTGAGGGGGGCTTTGTCCCCCTCACCTCCCATGACTTATTGCCATCATCAAATATATTATCAGCATGGGACTAATAACAGCTAGTTAACAATGAGGACGGTACGCCTGCAAACACCATCTTTACCTGCTAGGCTTCTACTTTACCATGCTTAGGCTACACCAAGCTAGGCATTGCTAGCCTAACCAAAATACCATACGTAGGCCTAACTTTTCTAGCCTAAATAGCCCTAACTTTTTCAAAATAAATCTAGGTTATAGCCTAGGCTAGGCTAAACAAAAATATTCACAACACCATATAGGCTAGCCTATTATTTTTTTTTTTAGGCTAGGCCTAGGGTAATTCTTTTCATCATTTTGTTCCTGTGATACTTTCAAATTTGTTGAGGAATAGGCTACCTTCTAATCTAACTCAGAGGTGGTGGAGAGTTGGAATAAAACATTTCCGCAATAAATGAGGGTTAAAATCTACTAATGGTAGGCTACGTGTTGTCGCAGCACATGAATTTGTGCATCAATTAACCTTCACTAGGTCAAGGCTGGCATATGTAGGCTATTCATAGCTTAATTCGGCCTGTCATAAGACATTAAGGATACAAATATATTCATACTTTGTATTAAATGCCTTAATGGTGTTGTAAACACAAGTTAACAATCATATTGCGCTATTATTGCCTCAATAATGACTTAGCGTGTCATAAAGAGCTATACTGCAGACGAATTTGTTATGGTCGCGGGTTGTGTTATCGATATTTGTGTACCTATATCCGGGTCAAATTCATGTAAGGAGTGGTCTGGACCACCCTTTGCAAAAGGGGCTTCCTACGATCAAAGATGGCCGCTACGACGCTTCGTGAATACCAGCGTTGAGTCGTGTAAGGGAACGGTAAGGGAGTTTTCGGATTGTACGACCGTTAGTGAATCCACCTCCTGGTCCCCATATTATCCTAAAGATAATTAACCCTTTCCCTGCGGGTGACGTTCTGGAACGCATAGGCAATTTAAAGCAATTTTCAGGCTTTAAAAGCCTGTATAAGCCGTAGAAATCGAGTGTCAGTGGGCAGGAGCATGAGGGACCTCCGTCCGACCCTCAGAGCAGCCAGCCGCTCACTGAGGGAGACTGTGGTCTCGCGCGGCTGTCTCGACAGTGTTGCCAAGTGAGCGATAGCTAATAATTAGTGAGTTTTCACGAATGTCTATGGCAACGCTGCGGGTGAACCCCGCCACCTACGAAGCTCGTTCTGGTGTCATTTTGAAGCTATTTTCGCCTAGTTTTCGGCAGAATACAGTTCATTTAATGCAGATACTTGATTGATCATTCAGGAGTGCCTGAATATGCCCTAAATAGCGCAAATAAGCCCACAGAGAAAGGTTTAAGTAACTATAATGAGTGCAGCGGAGAGTAATAATAAATATCCATAGATTAAGAAACAAGTCATGTGACGAATGTCTAAAGAGTTATGTATATATAGTTTAGATAAGCGTAGTTTAAGAGGAGACCTAAGTCAACTATTTCGTATTACTAAATACATTATCAATTTAAACGTTAAAAAATATTACACAAGTGATCAATCAAAATGCACTTGTGAAAACATTTAAGAGATTCATGGAAAGTTCTTCTATTTACATGAGGCAATACACTTAACTTATAAAATTAATTCATACCACATTCCACATCTCCTACTTTCTCATATTACACTTCCACCTTGAATTCAGTTAATATATGTTTTTATATGGATTTTTCATGATGATTGTTATTCTCTTCTTTATTGTTTTATGGACAAGACATTATATGTCTGTACACATTCTATGACTTAAAATGCTTTGAGCTCCGTGTATTCAAACATTTTAACTCTAACGCACCTTGAATCTGGCACTTTATCATTCATTCAATTCTGTTAGGCGATTTGGGGGTGGAGACTTGTTACAGGCAGCATTTGCCATTTGTCTCCTTCATACACACAGGAGAAGAAAAAACAAGGAGCTTGAAAGACTTTAAGTCATAGGATGATGGAACGATACGCTGAGGAAGATATCCAAAGTTTACTTGAATGTAGTTACACAATATAAAACCATGTATAATAATAGGCAACTGAGTAGCCATACAACATTAATAGCCCTTCAGATGTTCCTATGTCTGTAAGGCGTCTCTAAAAGAAGACTGTCAGGTTACTCCATATTTTTGGGGAGCCTAAAATCCTATGGCATGAGGGAAAAAAAAAAGAGGAAAATTTATATTGTGTGCACACAGAAGAACCATGCTACAGGAGGATACATTGGTTTTCAAATGGCTAACGGTATTCGCCTAGTATATATAGATATACACATCTCAGGCTGCAGTCACTTGAACCTATTAGTTTTAAGATGGATAATTTGAAAATGAACAACATTGTGTAACTCTTGAGGTTATTCCAAACAAACACAGCCAAAATACATTATAAGTGTTGCAATATCTGTGGGGGTCGGTTTTTACACCATACCCGAAAGAGGATTTATGGAGCTCCGATCTTACTCTCAACCATCTGAACAATTTAACCAGCACACCTAAACTTCGTTAAATGCGGAAATGGCCTCACGAAAATATCATGCCCTGGTGGGCGCACAAACTCTCGACCCTTGGGTGTGAGGCAGGCACCTTACCAGTTAGACCAATAGAGATATCCCACTTGGCCTGTTCGGCTCAGGGTATTTCCGCATCCGAGGTCTGTCTAGGCTAGCCTATTTTCACTGACTTTACACTACTTCACCTTCCGGGAAGCGAAAGCTCCGAACAGAGAGGAACGAACAGAGAGGAACAAGCTTGAGCCGAATCGACCGAGAGTCCGTCAGAGAGATGAACGGGAATGGTGAGTCAACTTCACTGAGCGATGCTACACGCACCTACAAACTGCCCAGTTGGCAACTCGCTTGGGCGGCTGGCAACTCCACAACCCAACCAAATCGAGTCTCACAACACTCCCTGCTCTCTCCTATCCTCTTCCTTGTCCTGTGGGGGTCGGTTTTTACACCATACCCGAAAGAGGATTTATGGAGCTCCGATCTTACTCTCAACCATCTGAACAATTTAACCAGCACACCTAAACTTCGTTAAATGCGGAAATAGCCTCACGAAAATATCATGCCCTGGTGGGGGCACGAACTCTCGACCCTTGGGTGTGAGGCAGGCACCTTACCAGTTAGACCAATAGAGATATCCCACTTGGCCTGTTCGGCTCAGGGTATTTCCGCATCCGAGGTCTGTCTAGGCTAGCCTATTTTCACTGACTTTACATATCTAACAATCTGCAGCTTATCAGTATTTTTGTGATTATTTTTGGTTTCATCTGAGTGAAGGAGACAAAAGGCAAAGCTGCCTGTAACAAATGTCTCCCAAAAATTTGAAAGAATGACAGAGAGCCAAATTCAAGGTAATTTAGAGTAGAAATGTCTGGACACACAGAGCTTGAAGTAGTTTAAGTCACAGGATGATGGAAAGACAGATTGAGAAAAAGAGTTCCTAAGCTTACATTTTTTGATAGAAGAAAGACTGTTGCCTACGTCCAGCCAGTCAGTTTTAAATCCAACAAGGGGTACAAAAGCCCTGTATGCCATGATAAAATCCAAAGGCGTCTTTGAGGGACTCTTTCTCTCTCTCTCTCTGTCATTATTCACATCTTGCCTACCACCCTACCTCCCCCTTTCTCCCTCTTCATTCTCCCTCAACCTGTTTAATTAGTTCGCTCCCTAATTATCCTTCATTACCATAAAGTTAATTTAACGCCTTGCTGTGTGCCCAGAGGTAAGAAAGGAGCATTAGTGATGGCGAGAGGAATTAAAGCACCAGGCCCAATGGTATGTGGAGCAAAACAGACGTTCAAGCCTGAACGAAAAAGATGAGATTGAGGAATCTTTCTCTCTCTCTATTACCTTACCTTTGGATACCTTTGGATGTGTTCGCCGCTCCTCTAGCGGCACCAAGGAGCGCGACGCCCCTCGTTATGGGTGGTGATTTGGTGCAGTAGACTGTTTGAAGCGACAGCTCGCTCCCTTGCGAGGATGGGCTCGTCTGGCACTTTTTGCAGTTCGACATCTAGGGCTCTCTTGAAGTTGTCTAACGAGATGTCCCTCATGTCTCTTACTCGCCGTGGGAGTTTGTTGAAGAGACGTGGGCCTCTGTGTGATAACCAGCCCTCTCGCAGAGAGCCCATATCACCCCTGTTATTCATCCGGGGGATTTCGCATTCCCAGCCTCTCCTATCACTGAATTTCATGACTATCGGAGTATGTAGGTTTGGTACTAAACCCTCTGCGATTTTCCATGTGTATATTATTAGGTAACGTTCTCTTCTACGTTCCAGTGAGTACAGATTCAGTGCTCTTAAACGCTCCCAATAGTTTAGATGTTTTATCAAACTTATATGCGAAGTGAAATTTCTTTGTACACTCTCTACGTCATTTATTTCACCTGCTTTGTATGGGGATGTTAATACGCTACAGTATTCAAGCCGCGGTAGCACTAGAGATTTGAAGAGCGTTATCATAGGCAATTCACCGCGTGTTTTAAAAGTACGCAGAATCCAACCCGTTAGACGTTTCGCAGCCGCCACTTTGACCTGGTTATGTACTTTGAAACCCATATTTTCAGACATTAATACCCGAAGGTCTTTCACACTGTCTTTCCGTTCTATTATGTGCTTAGATTCTGTTAAGTAATTTGTAATTTCTTTAACACCATTATTATCTCCGTACCGTATTAATTGGAATTTTTCCTCATTGAATTGCATGTTGTTTTCCCTGGTCCACTGGAACACTACATTCATGTCTTCCTGCAGTCGGCCCATGTCCTCTTGTGTGTTTACTATCTTGCTTAATTTTGTGTCATCAGCAAAAGACGACACCGTACTGTGTCTGGTGTTGGTATCTATGTCGCAAATTAGTATGAGGAACAGAAGGGGCGCTAGCACTGTTCCTTGGGGCACTGAGCTTTCGACATCCGAAGGCTCAGAAGTGACTTGGTTTACTTCTACCGATTGTTTTCGGTTTACGAGGAAATTGTATATCCACCGTCCGATTTTCCCAGTTATACCTTTTGCTTTCAGTTTGTGGGCTATTATACCATGGTCACATTTATCAAATGCCTTAGCAAAATCGGTGTAAATGACATCCACGTTTTTCTTTTCTTCTAGCGCTTTAAGAATTTTGTCATAGTGTTCCAAAAGTTGTGAGAGACATGATCTTCCCGCTCTGAACCCATGTTGACCGGTGTTGTGTAGTTCATTTGTCTCCATGAATGTTGAAATTTTTCTTCGCAGGACTCGTTCGAAAACTTTAATGATGTGAGAGGTTAGAGCTACCGGGCGGTAGTTTTTTGGTAGTGCTTTACTCCCTCCTTTATGCAGTGGGGCAATTATTGCGTTTTTCAAGCTATCTGGTATGTCACCAGTGTCTAGACTCCTTCTCCACATTATAGCCAGGGGTTTTGAGAGGTTTTCCTTACATTTTTTCATTAGGATCGAATTCCATGAGTCCGGGCCTGGTGCCGAGTGGGATGGCATGTTGGAAATGGCCTCTTCTATGTCTTTTGGACCGAAATCAATATCCAGCATCTGAGGGGTTTCCGTGGGGGAGGTTTCCATGAAAAATATATTTTGGTCTCTGATGACTTTTGTTTCATCAGGCTCACTGAATGCCATTTCATACTGCCTGCTTAAGAGTTCGCTCATTTCCTTTTTGTCCCCTGTGAAAGAGCCGTCCCCTTTGCTCAGTGGGCCGATGTTTGATGTTGTTTTAGCCTTTTGTTTGGCGTATAAAAAGAAGTATTTGGAATTTTCCTTTATACCTGCAATAGCTTTCCTCTCCTCTTCCATATGTTGTAGTTCATATGATATTCTTAGCCTTTGTTCAATTTCCACAATTTCTCTATCTATTTCGACCTTTTGCCTATCCTGTAGATTTTGATGTGTGCGTCTTTGTGTGAGTAATTTTCTTCTTCTGTACAGCCTCCTCCTTTCCCGATCTTGTTTGCTTCTTCGTTTTGTTTGTCTTGCAGGTATATGGTGGCTACAGATTTGGGTCATGGTTTCTGTTATTAAGACTAGACATTCTGCTGGTGTCAGGTTATCCATTAAATCTTCCCAGTCTATTTCCTCCATTTCTTGATTTACCTCTTCCCACCTAATGTTTTTGTTATTGAAGTTAAATTTACTGAAGGGGCCGGTTTTTGTTCTCGATTCTGAGGTTGTCTGTACACTTTCTAAGGTTGTTTTGATCTCAATTAATTTATGATCTGAGTATGTTGTGTCCGATATGTTAATGCTGTGTACTAGAGAGTCGTTGTTAGTGAAGATCAGGTCTAAGATATTGTTTTCCCGTGTGGGTTCAGCAATATGTTGGGTAAGACTAAAAAAATCACAAAGTTCAAAAAGCTCTCTCGTATTAGTATTTGCTTCTCTGGTGTTATTTGCCACTAACTGGTTTTCTAGTTGTCTCCATTTAATGTTTGGTAGGTTAAAGTCTCCTAGCCATATAATATTTGGTGTTGGGTTCCCCAGGGTTTCCACTTCTGATTTTATTTTGTTGAGCTGGGTTTTGAATTCTTCTCGGGATGAGTCTGGAGGCCTGTATGTAACAATAACTGCTAAATTTAGGGATTCTATTTTAACTCCAAGTATTTCCACCACTTCATTACTGTTATTTAGGAATTCAGTACATATCAGTGAGTCATGTATGTACAAGGCTACACCTCCATGTGATCTATGCGTTCTGTCCGCCCTATGTAGGTTGTAACCAGGAATCCATACCTCACTATCTTCCTGATCTTTAATGTGAGTTTCTGTGAGAGCCGCAAATATAGCGTTTCCTTCTTCTAGCAGGCCCCTAATAAATGGTACTTTGTTCGTGGTTCTATTTTTTAGGCCTTGGATATTTGCAAACAAGATTGGGGAGGGATTGTTTGGAGTACTATGTGTACCTAATAGTCTTCGGGATGTATTGGCCACTCTTGGGAGGCCAGGAGGTGCTCGAGGTGTTCTATGTGCTTTTCCATCTCCCTCAGTCTCTTCATCTTCATCTGCCCTTTCCCTCCTTGCCTTTTTCCTCTGTCTCGTCCTCGCATAGCTAGAGAGTTTTTTGGGCTACCATTCGTGTTAGGTCTAGCATATCTCCAAGTCCCTTTAATATGAAAAGCTGGGCATTTCATATTGTAGCAGGTCTTGTTCTCAAGTGATGTCTTGCAAAGGGATGGGTGGTGGTATTTGCAGGTTTTACCAAATCTACATTTTCCATGACTGGTTATGTTGTTGCAAATTTTGGGATGAGCAAATCTACATGAATTCCCATTATATTCGCCCTTTTGACCAAAGTAGCACCTTCTTTCCAGATAATATCTGCACACTGGTGTAGACAACCCCAGTAGGTGTGGCTTGGGCTGCAAGGGGTTATGTGGTGAGCTAAGTGTGGTTGTGGGTGATAGTGGGCTTGGTGTATGGGTGGGTGAGGCCTGCAGGGGGGTGGAGTTACGGGTCGGTTGTAGATGGGCAGGTGGCAGTGGTGAGGGGGGAGACGATGTGGAAGGGGAGCCTGATATGGGGGCTTGTTGCATCCTACGTTCATCCTGCAATTGTATTTGATCAACAGCAGTAGGGTGGTCAATGGCCATAGATGGGATTAATGTGGGTGTTTTCTGGACCTGGGGAGGTGTGGGGAGATGTGCGGCAGGGTTTGTGTATATGTAGGGTGCGAAAGGTTCGGCAGGCGATGTGTGTTGATGTGCAGGAGGCAATGTGGGCATTATCATGGGAAGGTGTGCGTGTGTGGGTTGTGATATTTGTATGGGCCCTGAGGCCCCAATAGTTCCCCATTTTCTGTGAAAGGTAGCTATGTCTTGGCTATATTTCCGTCTATCTTGTACTTCTGTATTTTCTACAGTCTGTATGACTTGCCATGTGATATCGAAACAACTATCGCAGAAATGGAGGTTCTTCCCTCTTGTATTGTACGCCTCATTTATTGGTGTCAATCCTATGCAAATCCAGTGATATGGTTGCTTGCATATCCGACATGCGGTGCCATTATACATGTGTATATTCATCTTACAACTCGTACAGTTGTCTCTGGTAAAAAAAAAATTTTTTTTTTTTTCCCACCCGCCCTTACATGGGGAAGAGAGAGAGAGGGGGGGGGGGGGGCTTGGAGGACAAGGAGGTGTTTGTTACGCGGTTTGTGGGAGTGTGTGTGTGGGGGGGGGGGGGGTGCCACTCGTTTACCCTCGTTATGTTTAAACTTTAAGTAACTTTAAGTAACACTTCCAATAATTATCTTATGAAACAGAATTCTCACTGCCCTAACCACTTTTCCCGTTTTTGGTCGACTGTTTAGCGGAAAATACGGCACTCTAGGAAAATAACGAACTTTCCAGGCTACCTACAGTATATATAGTATCTATTATAATGTTCATATTTTACCTATCAACTTGATTCAACACTGCTCAGGTTCGAATTGTCATCACATTTGAGAGAAGAGAGAGAGGGGGGGGGGGGAGGGCGGGGGCTTGGAGGACAAGGAGGTGTTTGTTACGCGGTTTGTGGGGAGTGTGTGTGTGTGGGGGGGGGGGGGGGGGAGTGCCACTCGTTTACACTCGTTATGTTTAAACTTTAAGTAACTTTAAGTAACACATTCAATAATTATCTTATGAAACAGAATTCTCACTGCCCTAACCACTTTTCCCGTTTTTGGTCGACTGTTTATACGGCACTCTAGGAAAATAACGAACTTTCCAGGCTACCTATACCTGCGATATGGTCGAGAAATAATCTGCACTGATTAATTTGTTTAAATATTGTTTTTCTCTGTTTGCTATTATTTACGATATTTGTTTTGTCGGTACCCTTTCCTGTCGAGGTTAAGTTTCGCTTTTGGTAAAATCGTATAGGGGGAGGGGAGGGGACGTGTCCAGGAGAGCGAGGGGATATATGTGTTTATGGTCTTTGCGGTCACTGGGGGTATTTTGTTTACAGCATACGTCCTGTTCCCAAGCTAAAAGTTAAAAGTTCCCCTGACTTTAATTCTCTGTATTATACTTTCCTAGTTTATTTACATGATGTACGATGTTCACTATCACTTTTAACTTAGGCTTCCTATTTTCCCATAGCCCTGTTTGATTTCATAGGACTATATAGCTAACACTTTGCTTTTGGGACGTAACGGTTTTGACTTTCCCTTCTTCTTTCCACCTGCCCTAGGCCTGTCCTAGACCAGCGCCGTGGCACTGCTGTAGGAGTTAACAGATTTTTTCTCCAAAACGCGTATATCTCTCCAGATATTTTATCAGTCGGTTCGATTTTGCACTTCACAGAACCGCGACACTACGTTTGTTTTTGTGTGTGATTTTTTGGAAGTTTAATCACCAGTATCCCGCGGGATAGTCGAAAAATCCCGGACCGCGACGGATGTGACACTCCTCTCTGACTGACTGACTGACTCCAAACTTAATGCAAACAAATGGATATTATAATATAAATGTAAACGCCTAACAATATACACTAGGCTTCTGGGTTGAAGCACAGAGAAAATTGTATGAAAATGTGCTAATTGTGCCATTATAAATTGATCTGAAATCAATCAATAACAAAATATATGTGCAAAAAGAACATGATAGTTGGCTTATTACATTATTCTGTTGATCAAGTAATGAACGAATATATTATTCCAGGAGAAATGCCGACCTACTTAAAAAAGAAGGTTTAGACAATTCCGGAAATATAATATAAATAACAGGGAACCGGAGCTGCACCACAGGATAGGAGAGGGACAGTATTGATTCCCTTGCACAAAGGTTTAGACAATTCCGGAAATATAATATAAATAACAGGGAACCGGAGCTGCACCACAGGATAGGAGAGGGACAGTATTGATTCCCTTGCACAAAGGTTTAGACAATTCCGGAAATATAATATATAAAATAACAGGGAACCGGAGCTGCACCACAGGATAGGAGAGGGACAGTATTGATTCCCTTGCACAAAGGTTTAGACAATTCCGGAAATATAATATAAATAACAGGGAACCGGAGCTGCACCACAGGATAGGAGAGGGACAGTATTGATTCCCTTGCACAAAGGTTTAGACAATTCCGGAAATATAATATAAATAACAGGGAACCGGAGCTGCATCACAGGATAGGAGAGGGACAGTATTGATTCCCTTGCACAAAGGTTTAGACAATTCCGGAAATATAATATAAATAACAGGGAACCGGAGCTGCACCACAGGATAGGAGAGGGACAGTATTGATTCCCTTGCACAAAGGAAAAGTGATTAAAGAGGAATGTGAAATATTTTAGTAAATTAGTCTACTGAACATTCTGATATGTGTGTATATTGGAGTAACATTAGCTATAATACAAAAGGTAGTTGAGAATCGGAGGGGGATAAGATATGGTTGTCTTCACCTGATAGGAACCACTTAAGGTATATCATAGATAAAATATCATTAACTAGGAAAAATAATTAAATATGCACAACTATTTTTTTTTAAGGTAAATGTTCGAGTAAAATGGGAAGTATCGTGTGATATGTTTAGAGAAAGTACTTCTTATTAATATTTTGTGTCATGCTCCAGCCAGGGTTCGAACCCAGGCCAGTAGTGCAGCACTCCAGCGCCTAAACCACTAGACCACCGAGGAGCTTAAAAGAAGTGGCTTCATTTGAAATTATATCTCATCCACCACCAGAATTTTTTGTTTTTGCATGAAAGCAAAGGCAAAAGTAAAGGAGGGTGATGAACTGAGTCGTCTATTTATATTTAATGTTTACGGCAGGAATATTACGCATTTAAAAAAAAGTCTTGTAACCCCTTAAATGTGTATGTGCAAAGGGATAAGAAGGCAGCTGCTTGTAGCTATTATCCTATTAAATTGAAAGAGTACTAGAATATGCCATATTGAAGGCACGTACAAATTCAGATATTTGTCATGGTAAATGTTCAGTTAAACTTGCAACATTTGTGCTATCTCTTCACATCTTTCCTAGTGTACTAGAGTATCTATTAGCTCCTATAACTCTTCTACAATACAAAAATCAGCTCTCCATCTTTCAATATTCTTGGCGTTTCTTTTTCTCCTGACCTTTCTTGAAAATATCAATTACTATCTATCTATCGATTGCCGGATGCCGTGATCCCCGAAGGGATGGCCACGAACGAAACACCCCATGCACCTCTGTTCCCATTCAGTCGAAGACGCTCTTCCCATCCAGCACCGCCTTAGCTCATATACTGTACTTCTTAACTCCATCCTTCCACCTCTAACTCGGTTTACCTCTCCCTCTCTGTCCCTCTACCTCACTCTCGTACACTCTCTTTGTCATTCTCTCGCTTCCCATACGTTCCGCATGGCCGAACCTTCTCAAGGTGTTCCCCTTCACACTTTCCAGCACATCTACATCCACACCACACCTTTCTCGTACTTACTCATTCATCTGTCTATCCTTCCATGTAACTCCGAACGCACTTATCAAGTAACTCATTTCCACCCCTCATACTCTTGGTTTGAGTCTCTCCACCTACGTCCATGCTTCGCTCCCGAAAGTCAATATCGGGATTACCACACTGTCATGCAAAGATTTCTTTACTTCCATGATGACCGCCCAATTTCTTCTTACTGCTTTCAGCGTTCCTATAACCCTCTTCCCCTGTTGCACCGTCTCCAGCACTTCTTCATCCATACTCCCATCTTTACTCAACACACTGTCCAAATACATAAATGAGCAGACATTCTCCATAGCCTGACCGTTCAACCTCACCTCACAATATGTGGCTGCACCCCTTTCAAGGACCTTAACGCCTTACGAGCGGGCCCGTCAGTAACTTCTACTACCCGCAAGTGGGTGGTTTTACCCTAAACGACCTTGTTTCCGTGCTCATTTTCATGCATAAACAAGAGCCAGAGCGTAATACAATTATGTATCCCTGAAAGGGCGATAATTGAGTTTTCCAATGACACCAGAACCATCCTTCTACGACCACGTGTTCTCTTGCAATGATCGTGCAAGACGAGTGCAAAATCCCTAAAATACGGTAATTTCCTTACATAATTCCCTGTGTAGCGAGGCAGTGAGTGTGGGTGTGTGTGGAGTAGGGCCCAGTGCTGGCGCGGGGTCCGTGCCGAGCGGTCAGAGTGGACCTACGCTCCTCCCACCGCTCGTCTCTCTCTCAGAGTCAAATATTGCTCAGAATTGCACACCGTCTTAAGTCGGTCCCCGCCACATAGTCCATGGTTCTCTAGACAGACTTAAGTCCAACCCCGCCAGACAAGGGTTAACCTTATGTTGAGCGGTACTTGCAAAGTAGACAGAATAGATAAAAAACACCATCTGAGGAAGAGCACTTTATTAACAACGTTTCACAGATAGCTTCAGGTCACTAACAAATACTGGTACCTAAGATGACTCAAATATACGTCATGACAGGTGGCGGTGGAGGGGTGGGGATGGCGGTAGGGGGCTGGGAGGGAGGAAGGAGGAAGGACAGGGAGGGGTAAATGCGTGTGAGGACGGGAGGGGGCAGACGCGTGGGAGGAGGGGAGCTGGAGACTAGATAATTATGAGTAATATACATCAGTAGGCACAAGCAAAATCAGATATACAAACATGCATGCAGGGTAACAACGCTACTAGTATACAATACTAATACTAATACTAATCATGATAATAATCGTAACAATCATAATGATCAATACAGTGATGATAGTGATAATATAAATAATAGTGGTACTAGCAATAGAGAGAGTACAAAGGAGTACAAAGGAAATCAAGCAACAACAGATCTAGTGACCCTTCTAGGTTGCTTGTCCTCCAAAACACTGAGGATCAAGTGTCCAAACAGTGGTTTAGAGTGGGTAAGGGAACATTGGAAAGGGAATTACTGCCCTGGAACTAATGTCCGTGGCAGGATTAGGAAGTTAGTAGGGGACAGATGGGTTAGTAACTGAGGGGGGGATAAAATAAAGTTATTCATTTACAAACGCAGTCAGTCGCGGGTTTGAAGCGAGATATTTGTCTAAGCGGAGTTTAAATGAATCAACGGTGATGCAGTCTATAATGTTTCGGGGAAGCCCATTCCACAAGTTGACAACTCGATTGAAGAAGAAATTCTTAGATTCGTGTGAGTTAAAAGATTTACCAATAATTTTGCAACCGTTTCCCCGCGTGTAATTAGATTGGTCGATAGTGAAGTACTTACTACAGTTCATATTGTCGATGCCTTTGATGATTTTGAACACTTGAATTAAGTCACCTCTTAATCTGCGCTGGGTTAAAGGAAATAGATTTAATTCTCTAAGACACTCTTCGTATGGTTTGTTCTTTAGGCTAGGTATAATTTTGGTAACTCTACGTTGAACTCGTTCTAGCTTGTTTATATCTTTTTGGTAATAAGGGCACCAGGATTGAACGCAGTATTCCAGAAGAGGGCGGACTAAGGAATTGTAAAGGGTTAGGATAACTTCTTTGGATTTATGCTCAAATGACCTGCCTATAAAGCCAATTATTTTGTTTGCCTTCTTAACAACTTCTGAACATTGTTGACTCGGTTTTAGGTTACTCGATATTGTTACTCCCAGATCGGTTTCTCTGTTTACATTCTTAAGCTGAGTGCCATTCATCGAATAGTTTGCTTTCTCATTTAGGTATCCGATATGTAGTACTTTACATTTATCCGCATTGAAACTCATTTGCCAAATTTGGGCCCAACATGACAATTTATCTAGATTGTGTTGCATATCGTCAACTTGTTCTTTTGAGAGTACGCTATTTGCAATTTTTGTATCGTCAGCAAATTTTGAGATTGTACAGGTGAGGCCCTCATCTATGTCGTTGATGTAAATTAGAAAGAGAATTGGTCCTAGTACCGATCCCTGGGGTACCCCGCTACTTACATTGGTCCATTTAGATGCCTTACCGTTTATGACTACTCTTTGCTTTCTGTCGCTGAGCCAATTTTCTATCCATTTCAACACACCGTCTTGTATTCCATGCGCTTTTAGTTTTAGCAGTAAACGTTTGTGGGGAACTTTGTCAAAGGCCTTTTGAAAATCAAGGTATATAATATCTACATCTTTACTCTCATCGTAGAGGTTGAGGATATCGTGGAAGAAGTCTAAGAGGTTTGTTAAACAGGAACGTTTTTTACGAAAGCCGTGTTGAGTATCTTTAAGTATGTTATTTTCCTCTAAGTGATTTACGAGTCTGTCTCGTATGACCGTTTCTAGCATTTTACATACAACTGAGGTTAAGCTAATTGGACGATAGTTACTGGGTAGGGATTTGCTGCCTTTTTTGAATATCGGTGTTACGTTGGCTAGCTTCCACTGATCAGGCATAGTTCCAGACTGCAAGGATTTATTGAATAGTAATGTCAGTGGTTTGGAGAGCTCATCCTTAGCTTCCTTCAGAACTCTAGGCGAGATTGTATCAGGTCCAGGCGTTTTATTTACCTTGAGTTTATCTAAACAATTCAATACTTCTCTCTCTGTAACGGTGATATTGCTTAGAACATCTGAATTATCAATCTGAATCGGCGATGGTGTAGGGATATCACTGAGGTCTTCTGTTGTAAAAACTGATGCAAAGAAGGTATTGAGGGCATTACTCATTTGTACTTCGTCTTTGGTGTATTCTCCATTTTCATCGACTAACGGTCCAACAGTTGAAGTAACTACTTTTTTCTTTCTGATATAACTATAGAATTTTTTCGGGTTTGTTTTACTTTGATTCACAATATGTAACTCTAAGGTCTTTTTACTTTGCTTAATTAACTTTTTGGCTTTGCGTCGTAGCTCTACAAATTTCACCCGTTCTTCGTCATTTTGTGAGGATTTTAATCTATCATTAGCAAATATTTTAGCAAGCAGGCAGTTTAAAATATCTTTATTCCACCATTTGGGCTTATTATTATGGCCTGGACGCCGTATTTTCGATGGTATGCAGTCTTGCACTGCTTTTAGGTAAGTGGTTTCGAATAACTTCCAAGATGTATTTATGTCATTATTGTTAATTAAAAAGCTCCAGTCAGTGTCTTTAAACATTGCTCTAAGTTTATGGAAGTTTGCTTTCTTGAGGAAAGCAAGAGAGAGAGAGAGAGAGGTCAATTAAGGGGGCGGGCGAAAGGGGACATTGGCTGTATCTGAATGGATAGGGGAGGGTTAAGCATGGTTCACACATACAAGAGTCGGTGCCCGAGTCCAACACGAGTGAGGACATATTCATATTCGGCAATGACTCGTGTATACTCTTCGTGACTCGTGTTACACTCGTGTGAGTCGTGTTGGTATCGGGGTGTGTCGTGCAGGGGACTCGTGACGTGGCCTAGAAATTTCAAGCCTGCATGAAACTTCTTGTCCCCGTCAAGAGTCAGAAGGACTCACGTGTAGACACGTGTCGACTCTTGTTAACTCTTGTTGATTCTTCGTGACTCGTGTTGACTCTTGTTGAACTCTGCATAACTCTTTGTGACTCGCGTTGACTCTTGTTACACTCATGGGTGAATCGGGCACCTGCACAATGGGGGCCACTCTTGGGAGCACTCTTCGTGACTCTTGTTACACTCTTGTTGACTCGTACCGACTCTTTGTTTTCGTACCCTGGAATTTGACCGTTATTTTTCAAATTTCCTCAACTTGTGTTGGGTTCGTGTTACACTCTTCGTGACTCTTGTTGACTCTCCGTGACTCGTACTGACTCTTGGATGAACACGTACCGACTCTTGTTGACTCTTGGTAAATCGGGAACAGTGACCTACTCGGGCTGGTTCTTGCCAGAGTCACGAAGATCCACGAAGAGTGTCACCCATCTTTCACTCGAGCTGGACTCGGGCACCGACTCTTGTATGTGTGAACCATGCTATAGAAAACAAATATATCGAGTCAAAAGAGTGTGACGGCGAGAGTAGTGGGACCTGTTAAGCGTAGAGGAATATACAATATTAATGGGAAAGAGGAGATGGAAATACATTCAGATACTGCCAATGCCCCCTTTCGACCGCCCCCTTAATTGACCTCTCTCTCTCTCTCTCTCTCTTTCTCGCTCTCTATCTATCCTCCCATGTTCTCTATTGCTAGTGCCACTATAATTTCTATTATCACTATCACCACTGTATTTATCATTATAATTGTTGCGATTATTAGGGATTCGTCCCCTACGGGGAACCCCTATTGTAATCATTAAACCTGGGATTTCATCCAAATTCTTCATACGCGCCGGTTTCGACGCAATAACTCCAGAACCGCTTTTTGGATCGGGATCAAACTTTCACAAGAGGTGCGTTTTTGTATTGGGCAACTTTTGAAATGCTAAACATCCGGCATGGTGGCCAAACAGGTCCGTGGCAGCCGATTTCCCGAAAAAATTGACGCCTAAATACCGTCTCTCCCACTCACAGGAAACGACATACACACTCCCTTACTAATGCTCTGCAAATTTTATAGAGAAGGTTTTGCTTTTGCACGTGGGGTTTTTTCCGGCAATCTTGAAAAAACCTCGAATTCCACTTAAAATTCCACATCTTGAAAACTACGCCGATGATCAAAGCCATGCTTGCGTAGTTGGGTGAGGCTCGCGATTCCGAACGTTTTGATACCAAAAAAATATAAATGGGTGGAATAGTTTGGCCGCAGCATTGAAAACTGTCTATTCTTAAATTACTTTAAAACCGAATTCGCTACCCACACAAAGTTTACCGTCTACAGTCTATAGGCTTCCACGCATCCCACAGTTTTGCTTAATAACATAATCTCTTTATTATTCAGATCTATAATTTTGTTTGTATTTAACTCTCTCAAAACAGTTAGAGTCCCTACGAATTCCAGCAATTATTTAGCCAACCTACCTATACATACCTACCCTACCATATAATAATGATAAATTCAAATCTATTTTTGGTGAATGACAGAGTATTGGCAAAGGTTTTTAACAACTCCTCCCTTTGCCAAATGCTTAGTTTAATAACAATGATATGAACCTTTAAAGTTTTGACAATTTCCCGTGTGACTCGTATTTTAACCCTCCTAAAGTGTTACCACGAAATACCGCTAGATCCTTTCTCAAAAGTCGCTAGCATGTTGCTACATAGCCAAACAATGTTAGGATAATGCTGCAATTTCTAAAGAGTTTTGGTTTGTTTGTTTTGCAAATTTTACAATGTAGTATGACTAGAATGTCTGAAATTTTCAAATTATCCCTAGTAAATGTTTCTAGATATAAAAGAAATGGCTGCTAGATTGAAGTAAATAGCTCTACATTTAGCGGTAATATGTAGCTTTACAACTGGCAACTCTGCAACCACCACCTCCCTCCCACCCTCCCAGTATGTCTCCACAAAATACCGCTAGATCCTTTCTCAAAAGTCGCTAGCATGTTGCTACATAGTCAAACAATGTTAAAATAATGCTGCAATTTCTAAAGAGTTTTGGTTTGTTTGTTTTGCAAAGTTTACAATGTAATATGACTAGAATGTCTGAAATTTTTAAATTATCCCTAGTAAATCTCTCTAGATATGAAAAAATGGCTGCTAAATTGAAGTAAATAGCTCTACATCTAGCGGTAATATGTAGCGATACAACTGGCAACACTGCCTAGCCCTTCCTTCCTACCTCCCACCTCCCTCATATACCAAATGTATCAACAACCACTCTAGTGAACTTTCGGTATTTAGTTTATTCAGCTTAATACTATTTATCCACATAAAATAGAAACCTATCACGATTGTTGCCTAATACAACCATAGATAATGCTATTACATATTATTTGAACATGATGTCGAATTTAGCAGTTGCTGTTTACCTTGAACAGTAATGACAGTCTGTGACAGAACCGAAAGCTTCTCTTGCCGTGTAGTACTCAAAGAAAGCAGGGGTACTTAAGCCGGCCCATACCGAACTGTTATACCAATTCAGAGATGCAGAGGTAACTTTCACAATGCATTATAACCCTAGACAGACACCAATATACCACTAAATCAGACAAATATCACTACAAAAAATGATAGGAAAATATTATAATTAATGTCCTAGGTATTTGAAATTATGCAAATGAGTAAAATCCATTATGATATAATGATAATGGGATTGATTAGTATCTGGCAACAGTGTTGGACTATAATTTTCTGAACATTTGCGAACTTCGGAGTATTTATCCCATTAACCCTTAAAAAGCGGCTCACCACATAAGTCGAGTTAAATAAAGCTGGACTATGTGGCGGCGCTCGACATAACTCGAGTGGCAATTTCAGCTCGTAATGTTGCTGAGAGAGAGAGACAAGTGGTGGCAGGAGAGTAGCGAGCGTATGACTGCTCCAGACCTCCGCGGCGAACCTACTGACACGAATCTCACCTCCCTCCTACCTCTCTCACTCGCTATATACGGAATTGTATCGGGAAAGTGGCTAATTACCTGCTTTTTGCACTCGCGTTGCACGGTTATTGAAAGAAAACTAGCCATCATAAAAGGATCGTTATGGTGTCATTCGAAAGCTCTGTTTATGCCCTTTCAGGGATAGATACTTGTTTTACGTTCTGGGTCTTATTTAGGCATGAAAATGATCACGTAAACAGCCCTATTTTGGCTAAAAACACCCCGCTGGGCGGTACATATAAATAAACCGCATAGGCTGCTCGTAAAGGGTTAATATACACATCCATCACTATTTAAATTTAATACAACCATAGACAGTGTTATTATATATTATTTGAACATAATATAGGATGCTCTTTCCTTTAAACAATTAATATCTATTCACGAAAAATATAGGCCTAGCCTAGGCAGCGCTACCGGTAGGTACGAATTTATCAGTTCGAATTTTGATTGAGAGTGGGATTAGGCCTAGGCCTAGCCTAGGGCTTAACATGGGATACTGTTTGGGGGTTGGGAATAGACTCAGGCTGCTTTAGGCCTAATTAGGTAAAAATAGTCAAATCTAGAAAATCTAGCTTTCAAGCTTAGCCAAGAGGAAATTAAGTCGAGTAAGGGGAAAAGGGAGGAAGTTGATGAAAAATTTTATTCATGGCAGGTTGTTAAAAATACGGGTGGGAAAGTCACACTCAAGAAGCAGGATAGTAGAATAGGTATGAGTGTGACAAATACATTCTCTCCTTTGCGAGACGAATGAGGGAAAAGATAGTCAGGATAAGGGAGGGTTAGACGAAGTGCCTGCCGCCGACTCAGCTCCAACCGCTGATGCTGTGCTACCTACCACCACCACCACCACCACCACCACCACCAAGGGAGCTTCTGCCACCACCGGGGGTTCTCCAACTGCAGCTGCTGGATCCTCCCGAGGGAAAGGTAAGTCTGTGTCCCGAGAAGGTAAGTCTGTGTCGATTGTGGGCGACTCCATGGTAAGACATTTAGTTAGGGCTACCCGCACTAAACTTAGGAAGGTTGTGTGTCTGCCTGGCCATGGAGTTGGGAGGGTTTTAGAAAAGATGGACCACATCTTGGAAGATAGTGGAGATAACCCCCTTATCTGTCTCAGTGCCGGGAATGACGATGTTGGTAAGGGTAGAAGTGAGGAACTGCTGCAGCAGTATCGGGATGTGTTAGATAAGGTTAGGATGAAGGGAGGGATCCCTGTAGTACATTGTATCCTACCCAGAAGAGGAGTTCCCAAGGAATGGACATCCAGGGCAATTGGTGTCAATTGCCGTTTGGAGAAATATTGCAAAGAAAAAGCAATACCATTCATTGATAACTTGGATAGTTTCTATGGGAGAGATGGGATGTACGCAAGGGATGGGGTTCATCTTTCACGGTTAGGGATTTCTACATTAGCTAGTTCTTTAGATAGGGTGGTTGTGGGGTTTTGAACAGAAATATTGAGAGGTTAAATGGAACAATTTTAGCGTCGGGCGAAAGTGATAAGGATATTCAGTCTCATGCTAAAAATTATGACTATATTGCAAATGATAGTAGTGATGGTGCAACGGAAGATGGAAATGTCGTTAGAAATAAAGGTAAATTAGGTATAAAGAAAAGAAGTAAATTGAGAGTATATTACACAAACTGTAGGAGTCTATGTAACAAAATGAACGAACTTAGAGCTCTTGTTAGCAAAGAAAATATAGACATAATAGCGCTAACTGAAACGTGGATTAATACAGAAACCAGGCATTTTTTAGCAGAATTTGATATACCAGGATATAGTTTGTTTAAATATGACCGAACAAGTAAGAGGGGTGGCGGTATAGCAGTGTTTGTCAGGAGTACATTAAAAAGCTGTATTAAATCAGGTATTAGACTAATTAACGATAATGAAAGTGTTTGGGTAGAGGTTAACGAAGGTAGTGAGACCATAGTTATTGGAGTTATGTATAGACCGCCAAATATGAGTAGAAATGACGGAATGTCATTATGGGAGGAAATTAAAATGGCATCAAGGTTTAGCAATGTGTGCATTATGGGGGATTTTAATTTTCCGAATATAGATTGGCAGCATCAAATAGGAGACTCTGATTCTGAGAAGTTTATAGAGGTAGTACAAGATAGTTTTTTATTTCAATTCATAGATACGCCGACTAGAGGTAATAATATTCTCGATTTAGCTTTCAGTAACAATGAACATATGGTAAATAATGTAGAGATAGGGGATCACCTAGAAAATAGTGACCACAATTCTGTGTATTTTAATATACAATGGAAAGGTAATACCAGAGAGAACACAATATTAATACCTGACTTCAGAAAAGCCAATTATGGTGGGTAAAGAAGAGCCCTATTAGCTGACCCTATGGTCAAAAAATTAAGTCGATCCAGGTGTCCAAATGAGTGTACCCCTTCTCAGGCACCTGTCATCTTAAGTCAGGAAGAGACGTCAACCTTGGTAGATACATACGATAATTTTATCGAGTCAGTATTCAATGCACAAAATAAATACATCCCCAAAAGAAAATTTAGATCAACACAGAACCAACCCAAATGGATGAATAATAGACTATTAGATCTTCTAGGACAAAAGAGAGGAATATATAGAAAAATTAGGAAAGGCGAAATTCACCTACTTGCTTACTATCAGAATCTATCAAGACAGGTAAAAAAGGATATTAGGAAAGAAAAAAGAAATTATGAAATTAAGGTTGCCAATGACTCAAAAAATAATCCTAAAGCTTTTTACCAACTATATAAATCCAAGGTTAGAGATGTAATTGGTCCCCTTAAAACTTCGATAGGAGAAATGACAGAAAATGATTTAGAAGTGTGCAGTACATTAAATAGTCAATTTCTTTCCGTTTTCACGAATGAAATTTGGCACAGTTTCCAGAAGTCCGTAAGGTATATAGCGATAGTATAGAAAATAGGTTAAGTACGGTTACTATAAGTAGAAATGATGTGCTTAAGGAAATTGACAGACTGAAACCTCATAAATCGCCTGGTCCTGATGAGGTATATGCTAGAGTATTAAAAGAATGTAGGGATGAGTTAAGTTACCCATTAACATTTTTATTTAACAAGTCATTGGAGACAGGTATAGTTCCAGAAGCTTGGAAGCTTGCAAACGTAGTTCCGATCTTCAAAAAAGGTGACAAATCAATAGCATCCAATTACCGTCCCATTAGTCTTACATCAATCATAGGAAAGCTACTAGAGTCAATTATTGCTAGTAAAATTAGAAACCACTTAGATACATTTAATTTAATAAATTCTTCTCAGCATGGATTCACTCAGGGACGTTCTTGCCTTACTAATTTGCTTAGTTTTTTCTCAGAGGTATATGAAGCAGTAGATAATGACAAGTCATACGATATAATATATTTAGATTTCAGTAAAGCTTTCGACAGAGTCCCCCATGAGAGATTGATGAGAAAGGTTGAGGCGCATGGCATAGGTGGGGCGTTGTTGGGATGGATTAGGTCATGGCTAATTGGTAGGAAGCAGAGAGTCAGCATAAATGGTACCAAGTCAGAATGGGGAGCAGTCAAAAGTGGTGTCCCCCAGGGATCTGTATTAGGTCCTCTGTTGTTTGTTATATACATAAATGACCTTGATCTAGGTATAACTAGTAGGATAAGTAAATTTGCAGACGATACCAAAATGGGGAGAACAATTGATTCAGATAGAGATATAGAGTGCCTCCAAAGGGATCTAGATACCTTACACGAATGGTCAGTAAATTGGCAGATGAAGTTTAACATTGACAAATGCAAGGTATTAAAGATAGGGAAGATGCATACAAATGTTAAATATAAACTAGCTAATATGGAATTAGAAACCTCGAATTGTGAGAAAGATCTAGGTGTGTTTGTTAGCAATGATTTAAAGCCTAGACAACAGTGTATAAGCGTTCGAAACAAGGCAAACAGGATTCTCGGGTTCATCTCTAGGAGTGTGAGTAACAGAACTGCTGATGTTATCTTAAAACTTTACTTGTCATTAGTGAGACCCCATATGGATTATGCTGTTCAATTTTGGTGTCCTTATTACAGAATGGACATAGATTCATTGGAGAGAGTACAACGTAGAATGAAAAAAATTATCCATAATATTAGAAATCTTCCGTATAAAGAAAGGTTGAAGAAATTAGGCTTACATTCGTTAGAGAGACGCAGAGTTAGAGGGGATATGATAGAGGTGTTCAAGTGGGTTAGTGGGATTAACAAAGGGGACATGACAAATGTACTAAAGCTCAGTGATAGCGAAAGAACTCGTACCAATGGTTTCAAATTAGATAAATTTCGTTTCAGAAAAGATATAGGCAAATATTGGTTTGGTAACAGAGTTGTAGATGGGTGGAATGCACTACCAAGTGCTATAGTGGGATTAAAAACGGTAGGGAGCTTTAAGATAAAATTGGATAAGCATATGGACGAGAAGGGTTGAGTGTGAAGGGGGATCAGCAGGGTTGGGCCAATCAGCGCTCTCCAGACCCCCGTAATCCTGCGTTAATCTCTAACCGTTTTGGTAAGATGATCCTCAGGGTATTAGAGTGTTGAGCCTATAATTGGGCTTTGTAATTGGGGTTGTGTGGGACAGGGATCTGCCTTGCTTAGGCCAATCGGCTTTCTGCAGACTCCCATTTTCTTATGTTCTTATGAGACAATTGCACAGCCAACATAGACTAGGCCTATTAAGCAAATATTTTACCAATCTACAATAGGCCTAGTCTATTCGCTGTAAGTAGGCAAGAAATAATGACCTAGGCTATAACCTCTGTAACTAAAAAACAACTAGGCCTAGAATGATCAAGCAAATATGTCTACCATTTGGGAAGAGTCAGTCAAGGAATAGCCTAGATGTGGAAATTTGCAGCCAAATTGCTCTAGCCCTATTTGAGATACAGAGGTTAGAGGTCATTGTTGAGGCCCCCCCCCCTCATGACATATTGTTATCATCTTATATATTGCCAGCAGGGGGCAAATAACCGAAAAAAATCACCGTCAAAATAGACGCGAACTTAACCACGGCGATCGACACATGTAAACATGGCGGTGGCGGGGGAGGTGTCGGACGTTTGCAATAAAGTTCCTGTCTATTTTAAATGCCATTGGATACAATAATATGTTGAGGGGGTTTTGCCCCCCCCCCCCCCCTGCCCCCCCATGACATATTTTCACCATCATATATATTGCCAGCAGGGGGCAAATAACCGAAAAAATTGCCGTCAAAATAGATACCTTTATGAATAGGTTAGCCTTTAGGCTAGGCCTATCGGCAAGAGTTGCGTTGTATAGGCTATCCTAGTGTTTACTAATTTATAGGCTACCCCTTTGAAAGGACATTAGCCGGGTAGGATGTAGTTACCGGGTGTATCGCCAGCCTTGTTTACACTACGCGTACGCGTAGTGGCGTCGGACGCTTGCCATCCTTTTCCTGTCTATTTAGACTGCCTTTGGATACAATAATATGTTGAGGTTGGGCTTTGCCCCCCTTCACCCACCCATGACATATTGTCATCATAATATAAATTTCCAGCAGGGGGCAAATAACCAAAATAAATCTCCGTCAAAATAGACACGAACTTAACGCCGATCGACAAATGTAAACATGACGTAGCGGCGGACGTCTGCAATCATGTTCCCGTCTATTTTGAATGCCAATGGATACAATAATATGTTGAGGGTGCCAGCGGGGAGCAAAATAGACAAATACACCAAAAATTGGGTGTGGGGGCGGCAGCCCCCACCCATAATAGCCTACGGTACTATGATACGTTAGGTAAGGTTAGATTAGGCTAGGCTAATGTCCTTTCAAAGGGGTATAGGCCTAGTAAACACTAGGATAGCCTATATCCGGTCAAAGGTAAGTCCTGCTGTAGTCTCCTTGAATGCTACCTTAAATTGTAATATTAGACTAGGTTTAGCCTATAGATAAAATAGCTTAGCCTATTCATTTATTGTAGCCTATAATATATGCCTAGCCGGGCAGAATGTAGAGTTCGGGCGTACCACCACCAATGTTTACACTATGCAGAGCGGCGACGAAAGCTTGCCATCATGTTCCCGTCCATTTTGAATGACGTTGGATACAATAATATGTTGAGGGGGGCAAACACCCCCATGACATATTGTCATCATCATATAATTTGCCAGCAGGGGGCAAATAGGCCTAACCAAACTGCGGCGATCGACCATGTAAACATGACGGCGGCGGCGGCGGTGGACGCTTGCGATCATGTTCCCGTCTATTTTGACTGCCATTGGATACAATAATATGTTGAGGGAAGGGCTTTGCGGCAATTTTTTTGGTTGTTTGGCCCCTACTGGCAATATAATATATGATAATGATAACATGTCATGGGGGGGGGGGGTGAGGGGGGGGCTTTCAACATATTATTGTATCCAATAGCATTCAAAATAGACGGGAACATTATCTCAAGCGTCCAACGCCGACACCGCCGCGGCTGCTGAAGAACAAGGAAGTTAGCAATAGGTTTCATTGTGAACTGGAGGAAATTAATAGAAATATGGAAGCTAGGCCTAGCGATGTAAATAGTCAATGGAATTTCCTTAACCCGGCAAGCGCGATAGGCCTCACGGAAGGCTTCCTATAGGGAACGCGATAGGCCTCACGGAAGCAGGACCATAAAATAAGCCTTCCATAAAAAAAAAGGGCCTATCAAAACAAAGGAATTTGTCTCTAGGTGAGATAATTCCCCTCCAGTACTCATCCATGTAAATCTCACCCACCCCCCTCCCCTCCTTCCCCACCTTATTCCCCCCTCCCTCCCCTCCTCAATTATCACCTATTTTTCCTCTTATTTTCATCATTTATCGGTTATTTTTCTCTCCCGCGATAATGTAGCACAAGTGGGTTGCATAAAAGATCGTTATGCAACACCCAGACACCGGCACACACCGCCCCGCTCTTCTCAGTTGACTCCCAGACAGCGAGAGGGGAAGGCTGCCTGTCTCTCTCTCTCGCCTGAGATTATGACCGGGTGGCCAATATCTTCGTTTTTCACCACCCAAATGCTTTTCCCACTTATTTTAGCACTCTTGAAGGTTCATATATACATCATATATGTAAAATAAAAGCATACCGAAAACAAATAATGGTTTATATTGTAAATATAACGAATTCTGTCAGAATCCAGGGCTAGAAATGCACAAATAACTACCCTAGCACCTACGTCTATATCGCGCTTGTCAGGTTAATAATGACAATTATATGTATAGGTATAAAGTAAAAACAATATATTTTACATAATTTATTGCATATCTTACATATTTAAACAAATATATATTAAAAATAGTTTAACCAAACCACTGAGTTCCCCTAAAATACTCTAATAGGGCTGGCCTGAAGAATTAGATCAAGATGGACAACCAATCAAGACATGATAGGTAGGGAAGGGCAGGTGAACAAATCTAGGACGGTGAAGATACGCAGACATTTCTCGCCATTTCACCAATTCAGCCGCACCACATGAGTTCCACAGCAGAACTCTTATAGGGTAGAGCCGAAAGATGAGGCAAGAACTGCTACACTGCAGCACAGCACCAATTAAGAAGTGATCAAAAGCGAAGAATGAGAGATCAGGTCTATGGAAAAAATATATCGCAGCACCAAAATGCACAAAAAATACACACACTGAAATGCTAGGTTTTTCCAGGTTAAATAGGAATGGTAATATCCCCAGGCCCACTTTAGGATCAACCTTTCCTGGTACCTGGCGCGGGGTACGAACCTCTGAAGGGAATTTAACCCTCCTAAAAACCCACAGGTTTTGAGATGCCTTGGGTGGGGTTCGAACCCTGGCTAGTGACGCACCACCATCACCACCAGGCCCGCGCGCTAACCCACTGTACTACCACGGACGTACTAAAAGTATAGCAACCTTAGTCCAATTTTTTTAAGAACCAGGTGATAGTCTCGTGGTGTCTTCACGTGATGAGTTTATTGGACTTACCATCTACGACTATTTTACGCTATACCTGACGTCAACTCGGGTAGTACATTATTGTGGTTGCGGATCTCAATTTTCTTGGTATAGGGTTCGCGTGACGGGTGCTCCTACTAGCTACCAGGTCACGTTCCCTTACTGCCACCAATGAAATGCTAGGTTTTTCCAGGTTAAATAGGAATGAAATATCCCCAGGCCCACTTTAGGATCAACCTTTCCTGGTACCTGGCGCGGGGTACGAACCTCTGAAGGGAATTTAACCCTCCTAAAAACCCACAGGTTTTGAGATGCCTTGGGTGGGGTTCGAACCCTGGTTAGTGACGCACCACCATCACCACCAGGCCCGCGCGCTAACCCACTGTACTACCACGGACGTACTAAAAGTATAGCAACCTTAGTCCGATTTTTAAGAACCAGGTGATAGTCTCGTGGTGTCTTCACGTGATGAGTTTATTGGACTTACCATCTACGACTATTTTACGCTATACCTGACGTCAACTCGGGTAGTACATTATTGTGGTTGCGGGACATTTTCGAGGGCACAACACTACATTCCTTTTTAGTTAGGCTAGTCCCTAGCCTCGTAAGGTCGTAAGGTATCGTAGCCTTTTTACGTTAGCAATCTCAATTCTCTTGTTATAGGGTTCGCGTGACGGGTGCTCCTACTAGCTACCAGGACACGTTCCCTTACTGCCACCAATGAAATGCTAGGTTTTTCCAGGTTAAATAGGAATGAAATATCCCCAGGCCCACTTTAGGATCAACCTTTCCTGGTACCTGGCACGGGGTACGAACCTCTGAAGGGAATTTAACCCTCCTAAAAACCCACAGGATTTGAGATGCCTTGGGTGGGGTTCGAACCCTCGTTAGTGACGCACCACCATCACCACCAGGCCCGTGCGCTAACCCACTGTACTACCACGGACGTACTAAAAGTATAGCAACCTTAGTCCGATTTTTAAGAAACAGGTGATAGTCTCGTGGTGTCTTCACGTGATGAGTTTATTGGACTTACCATCTACGACTATTTTACGCTATACCTGACGTCAACTCGGGTAGTACATTATTGTGGTTGTGGGACATTTTCGAGGGCACAACACTAATGAAATGCTAGGTTTTTCCAGGTTAAATAGGAATGAAATATCCCCAGGCCCACTTTAGGATCAACCTTTCCTGGTACCTGGCGCGGGGTACGAACCTCTGAAGAGAATTTAACCCTCCTAAAAACCCACAGGTTTTGAGATGCCTTGGGTGGGGTTCGAACCCTGGTTAGTGACGCACCACCATCACCACCAGGCCCGCGCGCTAACCCACTGTACTACCACGGACGTACTAAAAGTATAGCAACCTTAGTCAGATTTTTAAGAACCAGGTGATAGTCTCGTGGTGTCTTCACGTGATGAGTTTATTGGACTTACCATCTACGACTATTTTACGCTATACCTGACGTCAACTCGGGTAGTACATTATTGTGGTTGCGGGACATTTTCGAGGGCACAACACTACATTCCTTTTTAGTTAGGCTAGTCCCTAGCCTCGTAAGGTCGTAAGGTATCGTAGCCTTTTTACCTTAGCAATCTCAATTCTCTTGGTATAGGGTTCGCATGACGGGTGCTCCTACTAGCTACCAGGTCACGTTCCCTAACTGCCACCAATGAAATGCTAGGTTTTTCCAGGTTAAATAGGAATGAAATATCCCCAGGCCCACTTTAGGATCAACCTTTCCTGGTACCTGGCGCGGGGTACGAACCTCTGAAGGGAATTTAACCCTCCTAAAAACCCACAGGTTTTGAGATGCCTTGGGTGGGGTTCGAACCCTGGTTAGTGACGCACCACCATCACCACCAGGCCCGCGCGCTAACCCACTGTACTACCACGGACGTACTAAAAGTATAGCAACCTTAGTCCGATTTTTAAGAACCAGGTGATAGTCTCGTGGTGTTTTCACGTGATGAGTTTATTGGACTTACCATCTACGAATATTTTACGCTATACCTGACGTCAACTCGGGTAGTACATTATTGTGGTTGCGGGACATTTTCGAGGGCACAACACACACCGAGGGAAATCGAGTCAGCTCGACCGCATCAGCGACCGACACAAATCAGGTCAGGAGCTAATAACCTAGCCAGGCCAGGGTGGCATATGATATAGGCCGTCCGAAGGACAACCGAATGAGACAGAATAAGAACAGAAGGGGAAAAACATAGAAAGAGGAATGAAAAACTACGAAAATTTAGTCAAGCCGACGACGAAAGCTGAAGGGGAGAGGGAGTAAAATAAGCATAACCCTCCCCCATCAATCTCCAGTCGCCAGCCCCCAAACCCCCCCAACTGCTTTAGGGAGCATAATATTAGGGGGGAATTGTTACATAAAGTACACGGTATTACAATATCTAGATTAGTAAACAATTAATGCTCAATACATAAAATATAGTACAGTACGGTATATATAGTGTTTAGTATTGCTCAAGTAATCACCTTATTATACAAGGACAACACCACAAAGGCTAAAGAAGAAATCAGAATGCTCAATAATGCACTACATAAAAAGATAATGGGTACCGGTAACCAAAAACATTGCAATATTTACAATAGCCTACTGTATATATTATGATTTTATAGGGATTAGATTAAAAATTACAGGAGGGTCAATTCAAATATCAATGGAAATTCCCTCATGATAGCTGTAATATGTGGGAATAACTTTCACCTTCATTTTTCCTAACCTCTTAACATATACATGATCAAATAGCGTGCCATTTTCAGTTGTTGGTTGTGTTACATGTTGAGTGTATCCACGCTTTTCCATTAACTTTACAATAGAAGATTGTGTATTTGTCTAGTTCATTTTTTTTTTTTTTTTTTTTTTTAAGAGACAATGAACGGAGGAAGAAAAAACACAGATAAAACAAAAAGGTCCATGTGCCTAAAGGCATCCTCCATTCATAAAATGTTTGTAACAACTGGATTTAAACATTTGTTGATTGTAAGTTTGTGGAAAGCAATTCGAGGGAAGTGAATTCCAAAGAGTAGTAGCTCTGGGGATAAATGAATTCTGATAAGCAGAAGTTCTGCATTGTGGAGGAGAAAGTGTAAATTCATGGGCGCTCTCAGCTGCCCTAGTTCTACGGGGAAAGATGTGGAGAGGCGGCACAATTGAAGCAAGTTCCTCGGAACAATTGCTGTGAAAATATCTGTAGAATAATGCAAGGGATGCAACGTTTCTTCGTATGGCTAATGTAGGAAGGTCCTGTGTGATTGCAGGGTTATTGATTAATCTAATAGCTTTATTTTGAATTTTGTCCAACTGCCTCAATGCAACCACTCCACTTCCACCCCACAGAGGTGAACAGTAATCCATCTGAGAGCGCACATGACTTTTATATATTACGGCCAACTGCTCGTCAGTGAAGAATTCTCGAACTCTGTACAGGAGTCCCAGTTTTTTAGAGGCATTCTTAGCAATGCTTCTAACATAATGTGTCCAGCTCAAGTTAGTAGTTAATGTTACACCGAGAATGTCAATACTAGGGGAAGTGGGAATATTTACATCATTAAAAAATATATGGGAGTCAGTGAGATTCTGTCGGTTAGAAAATTGAATGTACTTGGTTTTCTGTGCATTAAAGGAAACTAGATTCTCTTGTCCCCATTCATTAATTCTAGAAAGGTCTTGGTTCAGAGAAATTGCAGTGTTTATTTTTGAATTTATAAGATCGGGTTGGGTGAAAGAATTGGTAAATGTGAAGGAACTGTGGAGTGTTGAGTCATCTGCGTAGGAATGTATTGGATTATGAGTGGTAGATATGAGATCATTGATATGAATGAGGAACAGAGTTGGGGCCAAAACTGATCCCTGGGGAACACCAGCATTTATTGAGTGAAATTGAGAATAAAGGCCATCTACCATTACACGTATTTTTCTGTTATGAAGATAAGAAGAAATTAGTGGAACTAATGATGCAAGACCGTAGTGTGACATCTTCGACAATAAGGATTGATGCCAGACTCTATCAAATGCCTTTGATATATCCAGTGCTATTGTATGTGTTTCACCATGTTGGTCTGTAGCTTGGTTGATTTGATGCGTAAGAAGGCAAAGAATGTCTGCAGTTGATCGACATCGTCTAAAACCATATTGCCTATCACTGATTAATTTATTATTCTCCAGATGCTTAATTATGTGATTATTTAATATAATTTCAAAAACTTTGCCAAGAGTGGAAGTTATAGCTATTGGTCTGTAGTTTGATGGATCTGAAGAGGCACCTTTTTTAGGAACTGGATGGATGTTTGCTTCTTTCCAGGGTACTGGGAAGCATGAGGTATGAGTACACAGACGGAAAAATTTTGCCAATACAGGAGCGAGCACCAAGGAGCAATTCTTAAGTACTATTGGAGGAATTTCATCTGGACCAGGAGCCTTATCTACTGAGAGATTCTGCAAAATAGTTTTGACATGTCTGGTGTGGATCTTAAGTGAGGGAATTTCAGGTGAATTAAAATTAAGTACAGGGACATCTTGATTTATTTCATCTAAGGTTGAGTTGGTGGAGAAAATATCTGCAAGAAGGTTAGCTTTACCTCGTGGGTCACTTACAAGATTGCCAGTCGGAGATTTTAATGGTGGAATGGATGAAGCAGTAGTGAAGTTGGATTTGAATGAGTTAAGAGTAGACCAAAATATTTTGTTATCATTTGGATTATTTAGAAGTTTATTTGCCTGCTTATGGAGAAAGTTTGATTTAGTTAGGTTTAATACAGTTTTGGCATGATTTCTGATGTTTCTAAAGTAATTAAAGGCTTCATGTGTTTTTGATCTTGTGTATGCATTGTAGGCTATTGCTTTTTGTTCAGTTACTCTAGCACAATTATGGTCAAACCATTTAGGTGAATTAGATCTTTTACTGTACTTTTGATGAGGAATAAAAGTTTCCATTCCAATTTTTACAAAATCTTGTATGTGGCTCAAGGTGGAGTGTGCATCATTAGAAAAGAAAGAGGTCCAGGGAATATCAATAAAGAAACCTTGAAGACCCTCCCAGTCTGCCCTATCGTAATGCCATTTAGTCACCAAAACAGGTTCAGAGTGGGAAGGTGTGGTAGGTGATAGACAGGTGGCCTGTATCAGACAGTGATCAGAAGATCCAAGTGGGGACCTCACTGTAACATCATAATTTTCTGAATTGGTTGTTAAAAATAAGTCCAGTAGGTGGGAATTATGATTAGGATTATCTGGTACACGGGTGGGTTGGTTGACTAGTTGAATGAGATTAAATGAGTCTGCAAATAGCTCACATTCAAGACCAGCATCATCAGTCCTGGCTGAATGAGTGAGCCATTCAACATTATGGACATTAAAATCACCCAACACAGTGATTTCAGAAGAAGCATTTAAGTTGAGGACACTGAGTTGTGAGGACAGAGAATCAAAAAGACTTTGCTCTGGAGGAGTATTTGGGGAACGGTAGATGCAACATATGTATTTAAATTTACCAGCAGAAATTAATTTGTATATAGAATAATCAAAATAGGGACAATTGAAACTAGTAACCTCCTCCAGGGCAATTTCAGATTTTGCGAAGCAACATACACCACCTTTAGGTCTGAAATTTTGGAGCAGTTGATAACCTGGAAAATTAAATCTAGATGTGTCAGATGTGGATGTTACTTGAGTCTCTGTCAAAAAAAGGAGAGTAGGGGATTCTGCTTGGAGAAATTGGTGTACAGAATTGATGTTAGAGTGAAGTCCCCTTATATTACTAGAGAAATAGCTGTACTGACAAGCAACTTTGGGACGTTGCAATGCTCTTGACATAGTCGCATGATGACGACCGGGAGGGCCCTGTGTCAATAACCCAACCCTGCCGGGGGTGGATATCCGAGGGACCACCAGGTTTGCTCTTAACAATTGTACTGCCATATTTATAAGGTAAGTGTATGGTGTTACATGTATGATATGTAGTGGGAAGAGTAGTATTTTATGGATAGAGGATAGCGATGTAGGGCAATGTCGTGAAGTTGGATGTGAATGTTATATAAAGAGGGTTTCCTGATACCCCTGATGTGTGAGGCAGAAAGATATGTATCCAGCTACCAAGGCCTGGGAGAGAAAATGGAATTCAGGCTATTCCCTGAGTCTCCCGAAACCTTGGCGGTAGTACTTCCCTGGGCGGGGCTGCCTACCCCTACTACCTACCAATTTAGCAATTTACTTAAATTTTCTCTAAAATAATTAAGTCTATATGAAACTGGTCTGTATATTACAACAGTTATTATATTCCATTCAACAGAAAAACAGGCCAGATATTCTAAGTTAGCCACTGAAAAATGTATTATATCACACTTAAAATCTTTACGGTAATATACACCAACACCTCCATGAGATTCTAGTTTTAAATGAGCACAAGCTTTGTCTGATGAGTTGTAACATTCCTCTCTTGTTTTATGAAAAAAGGTAAATCCATTCAGCTCTGGCTTTCCTTGAGAGTCATTCGTAGTAAGCCAAGTTTCTGTCACACAAATTACATTAGCTACTAAGAACCGAATGTCTGATCTTATATCTTTAAGATGGGGCAAGGGGCAAATAACCGAAAAAAATAGCCGTCAAAATAGACACGAACTTAACAACGGCGATCGACACATGTAAACATGGTGGTGGCGGGGAGGTGTCGGACGTTTGCAATAAAGTTCCTGTCTATTTTGAATGCCATTGGATACAATAATATGTTGAGGGGGGCTTTGCCCCTCCCCCCCCCATGATATATTTTCACCATCATATATATTGCCAGCAGGGGGCAAATAACCGAAAAAATTGCCGTCAAAATAGACACCTTTATGAATAGGTTTGCCATTAGGCTAGGCCTATCGGCAAGAGTTGCGTTGTATAGGCTATCCTAGTGTTTACTAATTTATAGGCTACCTCTTTGAAAGGACATTAGCCGGGTAGGATGTAGTTACCGGGTGTATCGCCAGCCTTGTTTACACTACGCGTACGCGTAGTGTTCCGGGCAGCCTTCCGGGCAGAATGTAGAGTTCGGGCGAACCACCACCAATGTTTACACTACGCAGAGCGGCGACGAAAGCTTGCCATCATGTTCCCGTCCATTTTGAATGACGTTGGGTACAATAATATGTTGAGGGGGGCAAACACCCCCATGACATATTGTCATCATCATATAATTTGCCAGCAGGGGGCAAATAGGCCTAACCAAACTGCGGCGATCGACCATGTAAACATGACGGCGGCGGTGGCGGTGGACGCTTGCGATCATGTTCCCGTCTATTTTGACTGCCATTGGATACAATAATATGTTGAGGGAAGGGCCTTGCGGCAATTTTTTTGGTTGTTTGCCCCCTACTGGCAATATAATATATGATGATGATAACATGTCATGGGGAGGGCGAGGGGGGGCTTTCAACATATTATTGTATCCAATGGCATTCAAAATAGACGGGAACATTATCCCAAGCGTCCAACGCCGACACCGCCGCGGCTGCTGAAGAACAAGGAAGTTAGCAATAGGTTTCATTGTGAACTGGAGGAAATTAATAGAAATAAGGAAGCTAGGCCTAGCGATGTAAATAGTCAATGGAATTTCCTTAATAATGACAATTATATGTATAGGTATAAAGTAAAAACAATATATTTTACATAATTTATTGCAAATCTTACATATTTAAACAAATATATATTAAAAATAGTTTAACCACACCACTGAGTTCCCCCAAAATACTCTAATAGGGCTGGCCTGAAGAATTAGATCAAGATGGACAACCAATCAAGACATGATAGGTAGGGAAGGGCAGGTGAACAAATCTAGGACGGTGAAGATACGCAGACATTTCTCGCCATTTCACCAATTCAGCCGCACCACATGAGTTCCACAGCAGAACTCTTATAGGGTAGAGCCGAAAGATGAGGCAAGAACTGCTACACTGCAGCACAGCACCAATTAAGAAGTGATCAAAAGCGAAGAATGAGAGATCAGGTCTATGGAAAAAATATATCGCACCGAAATGCACAAACTATACACACACCGAGGGAAATCGAGTCAGCTCGACCGCATCAGCGACCGACACAAATCAGGTCAGGAGCTAATAACCTAGCCAGGCCAGGGTGGCATAATTTATGATATAGGCCGTCCGGAGGACAACCGAATGAGACAGAATAAGAACAGAAGGGGAAAAACATAGAAAGAGGAATGAAAAACTACGAAAATTTAGTCAAGCCGACGACGAAAGCTGAAGGGGAGAGGGAGTAAAATAAGCATAACCCTCCCCCATCAATCTCCAGTCGCCAGCCCCCAAACCCCCCCAACTGCTTTAGGGAGCATAATATTAGGGGGGAATTCTTACATAAAGTACACGGTATTACAATATCTAGATTAGTAAACAATTAATGCTCAAAACATAAAATATAGTACAGTACGGTATATATAGTGTTAGTATTGCTCAAGTAATCACCTTATTATACAAGGACAACACCACAAAGGCTAAAGAAGAAATCAGAATGCTCAATAATGCACTACATAAAAAGATAACGGGTACCGGTAACCAAAAACATTGCAATATTTACAATAGCCTACTGTATATATTATGATTTTATAGGGATTAGATTAAAAATTACAGGAGGGTCAATTCAAATTTCAATGGAAATTCCCTCATGATAGCTGTAATATGTGGGAATAACTTTCACCTTCATATTTCCTAACCTCTTAGCATATACATGATCAATTAGCGTGCCATTTTCATTGTTGGTTGTGTTGCATGTTGAGTGTATCCACGCTTTTCCATTAACTTTACAATAGAAGAGTTAGTTTGGATGTTTTCATTGAAGTCCCCCATCACAATGCAACCAATTGTGTATTTGTCTAGTTCATTTAGCAATTTACTTAAATTTTCTCTAAAATAATTAAGTCTATATGAAACTGGTCTGTATATTACAACAGTTATTATATTCCATTCAACAGAAAAACAGGCCAGATATTCTAAGTTAGCCACTGAAAAATTTATTATATCACACTTAAAATCTTTACGGTAATATACACCAACACCTCCATGAGATTCTAGTTTTAAATGAGCACAAGCTTTGTCTGATGAGTTGTAACATTCCTCTCTTGTTTTATGAAAAAAGGTAAATCCATTCAGCTCTGGCTTTCCTTGAGAGTCATTCTTAGTAAGCCAAGTTTCTGTCACACAAATTACATTAGCTACTAAGAACCGTACGTCTGATCTTATATCTTTAATATGGGATTTTAAACCTTCAATATTGTGCAAGATTATTTTCAACCCACCTTGATGTTCATTTACTTGATTGTTTGCATAACTAATAAAACGAGGCATGCTAGATAGGGCTATTTCTACCTTTTCACTACAATAAATGGAGGACTCTTCAAAGTCTTGTATTATAAGTCCTTCCATTGAAGTGGCTCGACTTAGTGCAACATAGGCTTGACCTGCTGTAAATATTTTGTCCAAAGACACAACACACTTTCTTAAAGTACATCCTTGGATTTTATGTACAGAACAGGCAAATGCAAGTTTCAATGGAAATTGCCGTCTTACACCACCATTATTAGTTACTCTATCCTCTTCAATCATAATGGGAGTGCTGTTCTTTACTGTTTGTAAAATATGTTTCTGTTTTCGCAATTTGCTTCCAACTTGTGCATCATCAAACACTATGTATATTACTTGAGGAAAGGTAACACCAGGAGTATGTTGTTCAAATGAAACTGTTCCAATTACACCGTTTACTAAACCATCTGAAACATCAATATTTGTTGTCAGCATAACGCGTGCATCAACTGCGATTACAAGTTTACTCAAAAGACTGGTGTTAAACACTGTTATAAGGAGAAGCTCTTTTTTCCAGCTTTTCAGTACTAGCATCTCTATAGAAATCTTCTGCATCAATAGAAATAATATTAGAACATGATGAATTTAACCTTGAAATATTGTATGCATTAACCTGATGATTTGTTGCAAATATGTGAAGAGCATCACTATCCTCGCCTGTCTCACATTTGCGTAGTAAGTCCATGTCCTCATTCATTAAAGGTTCAGATTTCTTTCGTGTTCTTATGCGATTAAGTGTTTCTGCAAACACACCCTCTTTCTGTCTCATTATTTGTGTTAATTCAGCAATAGAAAATAAATCTGTCCAAAGATTCAAACCAACACTGTCAGCATATAAGGCTTTACCTTACCCTGGTGGCCTATTTCTGTTTAAATAAACATAAAATTGTTTTCGGTTCGGCTATCACTGCGTATTCAAATTTAATTTTGTTTTGTTTTAATTTTAGGTTAGGCTATCACCGCTGATAACCTATTTGTGTGTATTTCAACAGTTTTGTTTTCAGTTAGGCCTATTTAAGTAAGTGAAGCGACCTGAAGGGAGTGAAGTATTTTTAAAGTGAGTTTAGTGTTTTTAAAGTGAGTTAAGTGTTTTTAAGTGAGTGAAGTGATCTGAAGAAAGTGATCATTACCATGCCTCGTGCCTGTACGAACTGCGCCGGTAGGTTTGGTGCTTCCATGTTTGCTCCTGCCGATCCACAAGTCTGCCGACTCTGCCAGCAACGAGAGGATTTGACAGCAAAATTGGATGAAGCCCACAACAAGATCAACGCCCTCACCAGGAAGCTGGAATCACTCCAAGAGTTTGTAACACTCAACGTTGGAGTATCACTAACTCCAATTGTTTCAACTCCAGCATCCACCACCGCCCCAACGTCATCTGCCAACAATCCAACACCTGCAGTAGACACTGCAGCAGATGCTTCTGACGAACTTGAGCCGACATCAAACCAGGACAGCCGCCCTGTTCACCTTAGTCTCTCCCCCACTCCTCGTGCAAGAAGCCTGCTAGCACGAACAGTACCAACCCCTCGCCCCCGTTCTAACCACTCCTCTCCCCGACCTGTACGTAGAGTCCCGCCACAACAGGTTTCCGGATTTACACCAGTGAGGAACGGTGCACGGCCAACGCAGAAAAGGTCTCATCTACCAGTCACAATGTCAAACAGATTTGAGATATTGTTAGAGATGGAAGACAAACCAGAAGAGACCAGGCTCGTTGGAGATTCCATCCTACGAGGACAGGTCGAAGAGTTCTGCGACAGAGTCCCAAATCAACGAAAAAGATTTTGCATCCCAGGAGCTGGACTGGACGACATTGTGGAAGCCTTCGAAGATACCACAAAGGATGCAAATGAAAATACCCTTTTTGTCATCCATGCTGGTTCAAATGACATCATGCGCACCAGATTCGAAGAGTTGATGGAGAAATATCGCAAGATGATCCAGCACTACAAAAACAAGTCAAGGAATATCATCATCTCAGGCATTCTCCCCAAGATCGACGCACCTGACAAATTCTACGACAAGGCCTTCAGCACAAATAGCCGACTAAAATATTTGTGTCTGAGGGAAGAAGTTGAATTCATCAACCTCTGGGACAACTTCTACAACCAGCCTACTCTGTTCCGCAAGGATGGCACTCATCTAAACCCTGTGGGTTCAGCACGCATGGGTCGTCTCCTACACGAAGCAGTCCGCAGCCATGGATCAAAAAACGCCAAGAAAAAAACAGAGGCAACCGAGGACCACCAGCGATAAGGACCGAAGACAGCGAGGACCGAGGACAGCCATGAACATAAATGTAGATCCGACAAGAACCAAAAATATTATTAAAGAGCGTTCCGTGAGTTCTAAAATAAAAAATTTAAAGGTTTTCTATGCAAACGCTCGTAGCATATGCAATAAATTTTCAGATTTAGAGGAGCTAGTGTTTACAGAAAATTATGATGTGATTGGCATAACAGAATCTTGGCTCAATACAGAAGATAGAGACTTTTTAGTAGAGTATTCACTTCCCGGTTATGTAATGTTTGAGAAAAGCCGAATAAATCGAAATGGAGGTGGCGTTTTACTTTATATCAAAGAAAGTCTTAACCCTACCCTCTTGTCAAAACCTCAAATTGTGAACGTCGACCCATCTTTTGTGCTAATAAAGAATAATAAAGGTACAAAAATAATACTTGCATTAATATACAGACCTCCAGCTCAATCAGTGCAAACTGACCGAGAAATTTACGAACAAATTGCAGATGTAAGTAACTCACAAGATACCGTAATTTTTGGTGACTTTAATTTACCTGTGACCAAGTGGGGCGATACTCTTACTTCACACTCCGGACATGACTTGTGTACGAACTTGCAAGAGAGTTCGCTTTATCAATTTGTTCGAACGCCGACCCGTGATAATAATGTTCTTGACATTGTACTTGCAACAAAAGAAGAATTAATAGAGAATTTGAATGTTGGTGATGAATTCAGTAACAGCGACCATCGTACGATAACTTTCACTTTAAAGTTTACTAGTAACGAACCAAATAGTAGCATCGAAAAAGTCCCTAATTTCAAGAAAGCAAACTTCCATAAACTTAGAGCTATGTTTAAAGAAACTGACTGGAGCTTTTTAATTCACAATAACGACATAAATACATCTTGGAAGTTATTCGAAGCCACTTACCTAAAAGCAGTGCAAGACTGCATACCATCGAAAATACGGCGTCCAGGCCATAATATTAAGCCCAAATGGTGGAATACAGATATTTCAAACTGCCTGCTTGCTAAAAAATTTGCTAATGATAGATTAAAATCCTCACAAAATGACGAAGAACGGCTGAAATTTGTAGAGCTACGACGCAAAGCCAAAAAGTTAATTAAGCAAAGTAAAAAGACCTTAGAGTTACATATTGAGAATCAAAGTAAAACAAACCCGAAAGAATTCTATAGTTATATCAGAAAGAAAAAAGTAGTTACTTCAACTGTTGGACCGTTAGTCGATGAAAATGGAGAATACACCAAAGACGAAGTACAAATGAGTAATGCCCTCAATACCTTCTTTGCATCAGTTTTTACAATAGAAGACCTCAGTGATATCCCTACACCATCGCCGATTCAGATTGATAATTCAGATGTTCTAAGCAATATCACCATTGCAGAGAGAGAAGTATTGAATTGTTTAGATAAACTCAAGGTAAATAAAACGCCTGGACCTGATACAATCTCGCATAGAGTTCTAAAGGAAGCTAAGGATGAGCTCTCCAAACCACTGACATTACTATTCAATAAATCCTTGCAGTCTGGAACTATGCCCGATCAGTGGAAGCTAGCCAACGTAACACCGATATTAAAAAAAGGCAGCAAATCCCTACCCAGTAACTATCGTCCAATTAGCTTAACCTCAGTTGTATGTAAAATGCTAGAAACGGTCATACGAGACAGACTCGTAAATCACTTAGAGGAAAATAACATACTTAAAGATACTCAACACGGCTTTCGTAAAAAACGTTCCTGTTTAACAAACCTCTTAGACTTCTTCCACGATATCCTCAACCTCTACGATGAGAGTAAAGCTGTAGATATTATATACCTTGATTTTCAAAAGGCCTTTGACAAAGTTCCCCACAAACGTTTACTGCTAAAACTAAAAGCGCATGGAATACAAGACGGTGTGTTGAAATGGATAGAAAATTGGCTCAGCGACAGAAAGCAAAGAGTAGTCATAAACGGTAAGGCATCTAAATGGACCAATGTAAGTAGCGGGGTACCCCAGGGATCGGTACTAGGACCAATTCTCTTTCTAATTTACATCAACGACATAGATGAGGGTCTCACCTGTACAATGTCAAAATTTGCTGATGATACAAATATTGCAAATAGCGTACTCTCAAAAGAACAAGTTGACGATATGCAACACAATCTAGATAAATAGTCATGTTGGGCCCAAATTTGGCAAATGAGTTTCAATGCGGATAAATGTAAAGTACTACATATCGGATACCTAAATGAGAAAGCAAACTATTCGATGAATGGCACTCAGCTTAAGAATGTAAATAGAGAAACCGATCTGGGAGTAACAATATCGAGTAACCTAAAACCGAGTCAACAATGTTCAGAAGTTGTTAAGAAGGCAAACAAAATAATTGGCTTTATAGGCAGGTCATTTGAGCATAAATCCAAAGAAGTTATCCTAACCCTTTACAATTCCTTAGTCCGCCCTCTTCTGGAATACTGCGTTCAATCCTGGTGCCCTTATTACCAAAAAGATATAAACAAGCTAGAACGAGTTCAACGTAGAGTTACCAAAATGATACCTAGCCTAAAGAACAAACCATATGAAGAGCGTCTTAGAGAATTAAATCTGTTTCCTTTAACCCAGCGCAGATTAAGAGGTGACTTAATTCAAGTGTTCAAAATCATCAAAGGCATCGACAATATGAACTGTAGTAAGTACTTCACTATCGACCAATCTAATTACACGCGGGGAAACGGTTGCAAAATTATTGGTAAATCTTTTAACTCACACGAATCTAAGAATTTCATCTTCAATCGAGTTGTCAACTTGTGGAATGGGCTTCCCCGAAACGTTATAGACTGCATCACCGTTGATTCATTTAAACTCCGCCTAGACAAATATCTCGCATCAAACCCGCGACTGACTGCGTTTGTAAATGAATAACTTTATTTTATCCCCCCCTCAGTTACTAACCCATCTGTCCCCTACTAACTTCCTAATCCTGCCACGGACATTAGTTCCAGGGCAGTAATTCCCTTTCCAATGTTCCCTTACCCACTCTAAACCACTGTTTGGACACTTGATCCTCAGTGTTTTGGAGGACAAGCAACCTAGAAGGGTCACTAGATATGTTGTTGCTTGATTTCCTTTGTACTCCTTTGTACCTTTCACTGGATTAAGTTGATAAAAATCTCCAACAGCAATGACTGATACAGTACAAAATGGTGAGAAACTCTTACATTGCTTTATTTGTCTCAGTCTTCCATGTATATATGTTAATAATTTGTGGTCAACCATAGATATCTCATCAATAATAAGAATCTGTAAACAGCTAAGCCTTGAACGTAAAAAGTGTATTTTATCATCTCCAAGAGGTTGGTAGGGTAGCTTTGAATTAATGCTAATACAAAATAAACTGTGTATTGTTGATGCACCAATGTTAAAGGCTGCAACACCAGATGGAGCAGTTAACACTACAGATACATCATCTGGATTTTGCAAAGTAGGAGCAAGAATTCTGGTGGCCTCATAGTGAATGCATTTTATCAAGTGACTTTTTCCTGTGCCAGCACCACCAGTAATGATTAAAGGCTGGTTCACACATAGCCGAGTCGGTGCGCGAGTCCAACACGAGTCACACTCGTCGATTATCGCCGTCGCTGGAGGCTGAGTCGGCCGCGAGTAGCAATTGCTCCCGAGTCGAGGAGAGTGTAACACGAGTTAACTCGAGTCAATACGAGTCAACACGTGTTAATGCAAGAGTCTGTACGAGTAACTGAGAGTGAAAACGAGTGTAACACGAACCCAACACGAGTGTCAAAAATTTAAAAAATAATGGCCACATTCCAGGGCACGTAAACAAAGAGTATGGACGAGTCTAACACGAGTCAACGCGATTGTTACACGGATCAACACGATTGTTATACAGATCAACACGAAAGACAACGCATTGACTATCGTTGGATCTCTGTTGCACACGTGTTGACTCGTGTTACATCCGTGTAAACTCGTGTAAACTCTCGTTGATTCGTCCTACATTTTTGAAATAACGGTATTTCAAATGACACTTGCTTTTTCGTGTTACACTCGTGTTTTTTTCTCAGTGGATCGTGTTTACTCTTGTTTACTCGTGTTTTCACTCGTGTTTGAATCGTGTAAACTCTGGCATCATGGGGGCACCAAATTTTGGCACTCACATTCGTGCTTTCTACTCTTGTTGATACGTGTTGCATGTGTGTTACATACGTGTTGCGTGTAGACACGTGTTGCTTCGTCAACGTCGAAATGATGACGAAAAGCAACGAATCACCAAAGTGTTACACGGGTTTACACGAGTCAACACGAGTTAACACGAATAACGAAGTGTTATTCAGAGTCAAACACGAGTTAACACGTATGTACACGAGTCTACACGTATTTAGGCCACACTCGTGGGTACTCGCCACGGGACCCAAAAATGTCATGCATGCATGAAATTTTTGGACCCCGTGGCGAGTACCCACGAGTGTGTCGAGTAAACAAAGAGTATACATGAGCGTAGCACGAGTCTATACGAGTGTTGAGTATCGACGAGTCATTGCTGACTCGCGCACCGACTCGGCTATGTGTGAACCAGCCTTTAGTTCGCGTCTATTTTGAAGGCGTTTTTTTCGGTTATTTACCTCCTGCTGGCAATATATATGACGATGACAATATGTCATGGGGGAGGTGACCCCCCTCAACCTATTATTGTATCCAAAACCAGTCAAATAGACGGGAACATGATGGCCAGTGTCCGCCGCCGCTCCGCGTAGTGTAAACAAGGCTGGCGGTACACCCGAACTCTACATTCTACCCCACTAATTTACCAACTAGCATAACCGATGATTATCAATGATCAATCCCAGTCAGAAACGTCCATGCTTCCCTCCCATAAGTCAATGTCGGGATTACCACACTGTCATGCAAGGACTTCTTTACTTCCATGCTGACCACCCTATTTCTTCTTACTGCTTTCAGAGTTCCTACAACGCTCTTCCCCTGTTACACTTTCTCCAACACTTTTTCATCCATAGGCCTACTCACATCTTTACTCAACACACTGCCCAAATACTTAAATGAGCTGACATTCTTCATAGCCGTTCAACCTCACTTCACACTCTATGGTTGCACCTCTTTTAATGACCATAATATTGCTCTTCCTAGCATTTACCTCCAGATTCCGTTTTTCACACACTGTTCCAAACATATTTACCTGACCCTGCAACTCCCATTCACTATCGCTCATCAGAACTGTGTTGTCAGCAACAGTAGTACCGGTACTGTACTGTTGAGGCAACTTCCACTCGTTTCCTTCCCTTATCAGCGGTACACCAACATCCGCTGCTCTTCCTAGTATTTCTTTCATGACTCCATCCATATACTGTACCGGTATATATTGAACAACCATGGGGACATCACACACACCCTTGCTTTAACCCAACATTCAGATTAAAGAACTCGCTCTGTTAATTATTCACACATACTGACACCTTTGTCATACATGCTCTTCATTGCTTTTTAGCTACTTGCCATCTACTCGGTATATTCTCAGTACCGGTACTTTCCACATACCTTCTCTATCAATTCTGTCATAGGCCTTCTCCAACTCCAAAAAATGCAGCATACAACTTTTGTCGCTTCTCCAGATATTTCTCCACAACACATTTCCGGGCAAAAATCTGAGCTACACATCCTCTTCCCTTCCTAAGATGACTACAGTATGCTAACCATTTCCCCAGCAATACTGACTGAAAATGCCCAAATATATTGCATGTCCTCTTCAGATTTATCTAAAATATATAAAATTACACCAAATACCACTACAGTAGCACCAAAATCAATAAAACTCACTAACAGGATAAATAAATGGAAGAAATACTCCAAAAGATTAATATGTTAACCCTTTACCCAGCAATACTGACTGAAAATGCCTAAATAGATTGCATGTGCTCTTCAGATTTATACATACATACGTACATAACATTTTAAGACTGAGTGCTCCACACAGATGTGCAGTTTCAGTCTCTTTTCCTAATGGCGGCGTTCCAGGCAACCCTGTTAAGGGATGCTTTACTTGTCAAGTTTTTGGATTTGAGATCGGCACGTATAGTCCGATCCCAGGTCTTACTCGGTCCACCCCTTGGTGCAGCTCCCTCCACAATCGCAGACCTGCATCTTTTCACCCAATTTTGTTCATCCATTCTCTCCACATGTCCATACCATCCCAGTTTACTTGTACGCATCTCCTCGCTAATACTCTTTATACCTAAACGTCTCTTCAGCTCATCATTTGTTATTCTGTTGACATCCTTTATCTGAAATATGTAAAATTACACCAATTACCAACTACATTACCAAAAAATTTAATAAAGTACACTAACAGGATAAAGAAAATGTAAGAAATAGCCCTAAAGATGAATTTATCTATCTATCTATTGACGGACACCTTGATCCCCGAAGGATTGGCCACGAACGAAACACCCCTATGCACCTATGTCCCCAGTCAGTCGACGCCCCTCCTCCCATCCAGCACCGCTTTCACGCATATACTTCTTAACTCCATCCTTCCACCTCTCTCTCGGTTTATTTCTCCCTCTGTCCTTCCACCTCACTCGTACACGCTCTTAGTCATTCTCTCGCTTCCCATACGTTCCACATGGCCGAACCATCTCAACGTGTTCTGTTTCGCACTTTTCAGTACATTCACACCACACCTCTCTCGTACATCCTCATTCGTCTGTCTATCCCTCCATGTCACTCTGCACACTTCTCAAGTCTCATTTCCATCCCTTTCACTCTTGGTTTGAATCTCTCCAACAACGTCCATGCTTCGCTTCCGTAAGTCAGTGTCGGGATTACCACACTGTCATGCAATGACTTCTTCATTTCAGTGCTGACCACCCTATTTCATGTTACTGCTTTCAGCATTCCTACAACCCTCTTCCCCTGTTGCACCCTCTCCCACATTTCTTCATCCATACTCCCATCTTTACTCTGTACACTGCCAAGATACTTAAATGAGCTGACAATCTCCATAGCCTGACCGTTCAACTTCACCTCACACTCTGTGGCTTCACCCCTTTCGAAGACCATAACCTTGCTCTTCCCCGCATTTACCTTCAGATTCCATTTTTCGCACTCTGTTCCAAACATATTTACCAGACCCTGCAACTCCCATTCATATCGTCAGCAAACAGCAGTACACAAACATCCACTGCTCTTCCTTGTATTTCTTTTATGACTCCATCCATATACTGTACATATAGAACAACCATCGGGACATCACACACCCTTGCTTTACCAAACATTCAGATCAAAGAACTCCCTCTGTTCATTCTTCACACATACTGATACCTTTGCACTCTCATACATACTCTTCACTGCTTTCAGCAACTTGCCATCTACTCCATATATTCTCAGTACTTTCCACATACCTTCTCTATCAACTCTGTCATTCCACTCGTTGCCTTCCCTTATTAGTGGTACACCAACATCCACTGCTCATCCTTGCATTTCTTTTATGACTCCATCCATATACAGTTCAGTATATATTGAACAACCACGGGGACATCACACACCCTTTCTTTAACCCAAAATTCAGATCAAAGAACTCGCTCTGTTCATTCTCAACACATACTGACACCTTTGCACCCTCATACATGCTTTTCACTGCTTTCAGCAACTTGCTATCTGCTCCGTTTATTCCAAGTACTTTCTACATACCGGTACCTTCTCTATCAACTCTGTCATAGGCCTTCTCCAAGTCCATGAAGGCAGCATACAACTTTTGTCCCTTCTCAAGATATTTCTCCACAACATATTTCAGGGCAAAGATCCGAGCTACACATCCTCTTCCCTTCCTATGATGAATACTGTATGTTAACCGTTTCCCCAGCAATACTGACTGAAAATGCCCACATATATTGCATGTGCTCTTTTGATTTATCTAAAATATGTAAAATTATACCAAATACCAACTACATTAGCACAAAACTCAATCAATCACAGAAACAGGATAAAAACATAGAATAAATACCCCAAAAGATGAATACGTTAACCCTTTCCCCAGTAATACTTACTGAACATGCACAAATAAATTGCATGTGCTCTTCAGATTTAGCTGAAATATGTAAAATTACACCAAATACTAACTACATTAGCACAAAAATCAATCAAGCACTTTAACAGGATAAATAAAATGGAAGAAATAGCCCAAAAATGAATTTATCTATAAGCCTACCGGCATATATTGCCGGACACCTTGATCCCCGAAGGGGTGACCATGAACGAAACGCCTGCGTATTTCAAGCTCGCTTGAGTTATCACTCGATCGTCTTTTAGAGCTTTTTAGCCCGGGGTAATTACCACACCATCGTGTCATAAGGAGTTTGAGGGGGTTAAATTGCTAGATACATAGAGGAAGAGGAATGCCAAGTAAAGCTAAACAAAAATATATAAGATATTTTTAACATGAGGTTGCTTATAAATAATTTGTACCTCTGCAGTTTCTCCATGGCTAACGAAAAAGGTCACATTCCTAAGAAGCCCCAACCAAAAAGGCCAAGCTTCTGTACAGAAAAAATGCCACACCATTACCCTTATGGTGACCCTATCAAATAATCAAAACAACCACACTTCTTAACCCAATTCCCGCGGGGCCCCTCATATGACGGAGACGATTTTCCGGCTATTTTGTAGCCTGTGAGCCAGGCCAGCTTTTGCAAGCAGCACGGATGGACGTCAGCCGGAGCCTACAGGCCCCGCCACGACACTGAGGTTTGTGGGAGAGAGAGCTCACTTATGTGCAGCGTCACACATAGCGAAAACAGAAAATAATTGGTAATTTTTAGCGATTTCGCCCATCGGATTTGGTAATTTTTAGCAATTTTGCCCTTTGTTTGCAAGATCCTTACAAGAAAATCAGACGTCGTACAAGGATGATTCAGGAGTAATTTGAAAGCTATTACCGTACTTTCACGAATACATAATTGTATTACGCTCTGGCTTTTGCTTATGCATGAAAATGATCAGGGAATGAAGGCAATTTCGGGCAATTATGCCTACTCGTACAGGAGTCCTTGGAGCGGCTTCGGTCGCGCCGGGAATTGCCACACCTCTCACACCACACACACACATCACACAGTTTTTCCTACACCGAGAAATGACTCTCCGGCTGTCATTTCTCGAAGACTTCTTCTAGCCGGAGACATTGAGAGCAACCAAGGACCCACCTACACATACAAATGTCCAACTTGCTCAAAACCCATCACTTCGAGTCGCCACACTAAGGGTTCAGTTCTCTGCAATTCATGCAGGAACTGGACCCACTTCACCTGCACAACACTTGCCTCCAAGAAACACTACACGAACACCTGGACCTGTTCCTCATGCCCCTCTCTCTCCAAGTCAAATCCCTCGCCTAAAACCCGTCCACCTCTCCTCCCCAACCCACCTAACCTTCCCATATCATCCACTCCACCCCCTAAAACCCGTCCACCTCTCCTCCCTAACCCCCCTATCCTTCCCATACCATCCACATCCTCAACTCAACACACCACACCCAATCCTAATCCATTCCAACCCCCATCTCCTGCTCCCCAATCCCCACCCCCACCTCACCCATCCCAACCCCCAGCCCCTCCCTCACCCCCACCCCCACCCCCTCCCTCACTCCAACCCCATCCTCGTGCAGCAGCACCCAACATACATCGTGCACATAACATTAACATTCTCCAATTGAACATAGATGGCATCAACACAAAGAAACACAAACTCTCACACTTCATCAAACAACACAACATACACATTGCCATCTTACAAGAAACAAAACTCCGCACAACACAAAAAACACCCACATTTCATGATTTCACCACCATCAGACAAGACTGGGCTGTCGGTGGAGGCGGTGGACTCATCACCCTGGTACACAAAGAAATATCATACATAGTTACCAGTGTACAAACCAAATCCCTCCTCCCCCCAAATGATAACACAACAGAAATACAATCAATTAAAATACGCACTGGCAACAACTCCAACATAACCATCATAAACACATACATCCCCTACAGTACCAAATGAATACAGACCACACTTACAACACATCACAAACACCCCACACATCATCCTGGGTGGTGACTTCAACGCCAAGATGTCGGCCTGGTTTGTCGACAACCCCGACACAGACAGAGGGCTGGTACTACAAAACCAAACTGATAACCTCATCATCTTTAACGGCATCCATCAACATACCCATATTCCTCACCAAGCCCTCTATAACCCATCATCTCCAGACATCACCTTTTGCTCCCCAGAACTCGCCCCCACAACATCCTGGAGGGTGGTCAGAACCTTAGGCTCTGACCACCTCCCGATCATTATCACTACCAAAACCAGACTCACCCCAGCTAACCACAAACACACATACACCAATTATAAAAGACCTAACTGGGAAGCATTCACAAATGAGACAGAACAACACTTCACAACTCTAAACAGTACACCCATCACTAACATCAACAATGCTGTACACATACTCAATAAAACTATCCAAAACACTGACAAGAAACACATTCCAAGAGGTAACAGAAAAGACACAACCCCAACTTCACACCAGAAATTCAAAACCTCATCAGACAACGCGACATACTGAAACAGTCCCCAGCACCCCACACACAAGACATCACACAACAAATCCAAGCACTCAACACCCAAACTAACAACAAAATACAAGAACAACAAAAACTAAATTGGAATAACTTCCTACAAACACTTGATCACAAAACAAACCCCAAAACACTCTACAAAACACTAAACAGCATCACACTTTCCAACAGCAACACAACACAATCACATGCTGCAATCACAACAACAGACTCTACTCCTTCATGTAAACAACAAGCAAACACTCTCATCAATCACTTCTCACATGTCAGCCACCTAAAACCTCACAAAGACGACCGACGTGTCATCCGATGTAAGAGACAATTCCCCACAGACCCTGACTATACACCCTTCACCAATCACCAGACAAAGCATATCATCAACAATCTCAAGCACTCACCCGCTTGTGGCCTAAACATCATAAGCAACATACACCTCAGACACCTGGGACCACAAGGCATACAAGCACTCACTAACATATCAAACTACAGTTATTCACACAACACAATACCAGACATTTGGAAGCATGGTCTCATCACCACATTCCCCAAACCCAACAAAGACCCCACGCTACCCTCCTCGCACCGACCCATCACACTCCTTTGCTCCCCCTTCAAAGTCATGGAAAGCCTAGTATTACAACTAATTACACCCGACCTACCCTTAGCTCCAACACAACATAGCTTTAGGCCACTGCACTCCACAAACACTCTTCTCACAGACCTTACACAAAGAGCTTTTGATGGCATCAACTCAGCTAGACCACCACACAGATCACTATTAGCCACACTCGACATTAGTAAAGCCTTCGATGCCATCCCCCGCCACAACCTAACAAACAAAATCTACAACACAAACATGCACAACAACACAAAAGGTGGCTGGCCAACTTCCTAGCAGGCAGATGTGCACACGTATCTTTTGCCGGTCAGTCATCTAAAATCAGAAACTTTCCAAACGGAGTCCCACAAGGATCTGTCCTATCGCCCGCACTCTTCAATTTTTTTTTTTTTTCTATATTCCAACTTACTTCATCTCGGGCATAGGCTGAGAGCCTTAACATTCACCGCTTTACAATGAACAGTGAAGCCTGTGAGGTCTTGTTCCAGTCTAGGGAGTGAGACATGTGAAGCACGTAGAGTACAACGAGCACCTGCCATCTTGCACGATATAACTACACCCAATACGCCCCAAATAAACTTAGCCTCCTATGCAGATGACATAACACTCACATGCACACACCATGACCCAAAAAGAGCAACAGATCTCCTTCAACCCTATCTCAACACACTACATGGCTGGTGCACTACAAACGGACTTAATCTAGCCCCAGCCAAATCCACCGCAACCCTGCTCACAAGCTGGACAGGAGAACACGAATACATCCCTCAACTCACCATAAACAACACACCCCTAACACATACACACACACCCAAAATCCTAGGAGTAACATAATGATACTCATATGACATTCAAACAGCACACCACAAACATTAAAAAGAAACTGACACCCAGACTTAACGCCCTCAGGTCACTTGCTCACACAAAATTTGGACACAACAAAGAAACTACCACCACAGTATATAAACAATACATAAGATCAGTGATGGAATACGCAAGCCCAGCCTGGGCTTCTAACCTAGGTGAAACACATCATAAGACCTTACAGACTATTCAAAACAAAGCCCTGAAGATCATTACAGGCTGCACAGCTACTGCACCCACAGATCACCTACATCAAGAAACCAAAATCCTCAAAGTCAAAGACCATCTGGACATGAGAGGCACTCAATTCCTGGCAGCAGCCTCCACGAACCAAGACCACCCACTAAACTACATGGCAATACACCCACAGACACCAAGAAATATCAAAACAACACCCAGTACACGGCATCACACACAATTACTGTCCTCTCTCCCTCCCTGCCCACCCCGAACCAACTTCCAGAAGCACATCCATACTCATATCTCTCGCCGATCCATCCACTCACTCACAGACAACACGCAGCTGCAAACACGACCTCCCGAAATCCATCCTTCCGAATCCTCCCTTCCTCGCGAGGACAGAGTCCACCTGGCCAGGCTGAGATGCGGACACCATCCAGCTCTCCTGAGCTATCAGAAGAGACTGGATGACTCCGTTGTCGACGCCTGCCCGGGATGTAACACAGCACCCCATACCATTAAACACGTCATAGAAGACTGCATTTCACACAACCACTTACGCCAACAACACAATCTACACTCAATGAGAGCTCTGTGGGAAAGCCCGATCGTGGCCATGGCCTTCCTCAGGGACTCGGGGCTGTTCGGCCAGGCAGCTTAGGGAACAACAACAACAACAACTCGTACAGGATTAATAGCTTTAACCAAAACGGTCACACTCCTTAACCCTTTATTAGCGGCTCACCACTTAAGTCGTATTTAATAAAGCTGGACTATGTGGCGGCGCTCGACATAACTCGAGTGGCAATTTCAGCACGTAATGTGGCTGAGAGAGAGAGACAAGTGGTGGCAGGAGACTAGCGAGCGTATGACTGCTCCAGACCACCGCGGCGAACCTACTGACACAAATCTCAGCTCCCTCCTCCCTCTCTCACTCGCTACATACTCAATTATGTACCGAAAGTACCGAATTACCTGCTTTTTGCACTCGCGTTGCACGGTTATTGCAAGAAAACTATCCATCATACAAGGATCGTTATGGTGTCATTCGAAAGCTCTGTTTATGCCCTTTCAGGGATAGATACTTGTTTTACGTTCTGGGTCTTATTTAGGCATGAAAATGATCACGTAAACAGCCCTATTTTGGCTAAAAACACCCCGCTGGGCGGTACACATAAATAAACCGCATAGGCCGCTCGTAAGGTGTTAATGGTCTAAATGGCCATAGCCAAAATGGCTACACTATATTCCTTCTGTACTTTCTCCATGCCCGATAAGATATATGATATTTTGATATATGTGGCACAGCCCTTGTATCCCACACAATACCCTGCGTGCAACCCCGCTCGAACCCCGCACAACGTTGCTTGCAACTTTAATTATTATTAGGGGTTCGTCCCCTATGGGGAACCCCTATTGTAATCATTAAACCTGGGATTTCATCCAAATTCTTCTTACGCGCCGGTTTCGACGCAATAACTCCAGAACCGCTTTTTGGATCGGGATCAAACTTTCACAAGAGGTGCGTCTTTGCATTGGGCAACTTTTTCATATGCTAAACATCCGGCATGGCGGCCAAACAGGTCCGTGGCAGCCGATTTCCCGAAAAACTTGACGCCTAAATACCGTCTCTCCCACTCACAGGAAACGACTGGGCTTTGGCATACGCACTCCCCTACTAATGCTCCGCAAATTTTATAGAGAAGGTTTTGCTTTTGCACTTGGGTTTTTTTCCGGCAATCTTGAAAAAACCTGGAATTCCACTTAAAATTCCACATCTTGAAAACTACACCGATGATCAAAGCCATGCTTGCGTAGTTGGGTGAGGCTCGCGATTCCGAACATTTTGATACCAAAAAAATATAAATGGGTGGAATAGTTTGGCCGCAGCATTGAAAACTGTCTATTCTTAAATTACTTTAAAACCGAATTCGCTACCCACACAAAGTTTACCGTCTACAGTCTATAGGCTTCCACGCATCCCCCAGTTTTGCTTAATAACATAATCTCTTTATTATTCAGATCTATAATTTTTGTTTTATTTAACTCTCTCAAAACAGTTCGAGTCCCTACGAATTCCAGCAATTATTTAGCCAACCTACCTATACATACCTACCCTACCAAATAATAATGATAAATTCAAATTTATTTTTGGTGAATGACAGAGTATTGGCTCAGTTTCTTAACAATTCCTCCCTTTGCCAAATGCTTAGTTTAATAACAATGATATGGACCTTTAAAGTTTTGGCAATTGCCCGTGTGACTCGTATTTTAACCCTCCTAAAGAGTTACCACGAAATACCGCTAGATCCTTTCTCAAAAGTCGCTAGCATGTTTCTACATAGCCAAACAATGTTAGGATAATGCTGCAATTTCTAAAGAGTTTTGGTTTGTTTGTTTTGCAAATTTTACAATGTAGTATGACTAGAATGTCTGAAATTTTCAAATTATCCCTAGTAAATGTCTCTAGATATTAAAAAAATGGTTGCTAGATTGAAGTAAATAGCTCTACATTTAGCGGTAATATGTAGCTTTACAACTGGCAACTCTGCAACCACCACCTCCCTCCCACCCTCCCAGTATGTCTCCACAAAATACCGCTAGATCCTTTCTCAAAAGTCGCTAGCATGTTGCTACATAGTCAAACAATGTTAGAATAATGCTGCAATTTCTAAAGAGTTTTGGTTTGTTTGTGTTGCAAATTTTACAATATAATATGACTAGAATGTCTGAAATTTTTAAATTATCCCTAGTAAATCTCTCTAGATATGATAAAATGGCTGCTAAATTGAAGTAAATAGCTCTACATCTAGCGGTAATATGTAGCGATATAACTGGCAACACTGCCTAGCCCTTCCTTCCTAACTCCCTCCTCCCTCATCTAGCAGATTTATCAACAACCACTCTAATGAACTTTCGGTATTTAGTTTATTCAGCTTAATACTATTTATCCACATATAATAGAAACCTATCACGATTTTTGTATAATACAACCATAGACAATGCTATTACATATTATTTGAACATGATGTCAAATTTAGTAGTTGCTGTTTACCTTGAACAGTAATGTCAGAACCGAAAGCTTCTCTTGCCGTGTAGTACTCTTATGATGGCTAGTTTTCTTGCAATAACCGTGCAACGCGAGTGCAAAAAGCATGTAATTAGCCACTTTCCCGATACAATTCCTTATATAGCGAGTGAGAGAGGGAGGAGGGAGCTGGGATTCGTGTCAGTATGTTCGCCGCAGTGGTCTGGAGCAGTCATACGCTCGCTACTCTCCTGCCACCACTTGTCTCTCTCTCTCAGCAACATTACGTGCTGAAATTGCCACTCGACCTATGTCGAGCGCCGCCACATAGTCCAGCTTTATTAAATACGACTTATGTGGTGAGCCGCTAATTAAGGGTTAATGTCCTAGGTATTTGAAATTATGCAAATGAGTAAAATGCATTATGATATAATGATAATGGGATTGATTAGTATCTGGCAACAGTGTTGCAATATAATTTTCTGAACGTATTCGAACTTCGGAGTATTTATCCCATTAATATACACATATATCACTATTTAAATTTAATACAACCATACACAGTGCTATTACATATTATTTGAACATAATATAGGATGCTGTTTCCTTTAAACCATTTTCTATATCTATTCACGAAAAATATAGGCCTAGCCTAGGCAGCGCTACCGGTAGGTACGAATTTATCAGTTCGAATTTTGATTGAGAGTGGGATTAGGCCTAGGCCTAGCCTAGGGCTTAACATGGGATACTGTTTGGGGGTTGGGAATAGACTGAGGCTGCTTTAGGCCTAATTAGGTAAAAATTGTCAAATCGAGACAATTGCACAGCCAACATCTATCTATCTATCTATTGCCTGACGCCGTGATCCCCGAAGGGGTGGCCACGAACGAACCGCCCCCATGCACCTCTGTCCCCAGTCAGTCGACGCCCCTCCCCCCAACCAGCACCACCTTCGTTCATGTACTTCCTCACAGCCAACATAGGCTAGCCTATTTATAGGCTACCTTTCATTACTGCAGTTAAGCACAAACTTATTTTACAATGGAAAATAATGCATGAGGAGGGCTGGGTAGGCCTATTAGTATTTTGTGAAATAACTTAAATTAGGTTAGGCTATAGTATACTTCATAAGGTTATTAGGCCTATGAGAAAACAGGCCTAGGCCTAGCTTAATTTTATTTCACTGCTCAACATATTTTTTTTATTGTTTTGCTTTTGAGCTCTGCATACAGTGCATAGGGCTATATTCAGGTAGGCTTGGGTTTTAGTAAAATTGCATTAGGCTATGCTACATATTTTTACTTCTATTGGAAAGCACAGGCCTACACAATAGTCTATCTATCTATCTATTGCCTGACGCCGTGATCCCCGAAGGGGTGGCCACGAACGAACCGCCCCCATGCACCTCTGTCCCCAGTCAGTCGACGCCCCTCCCCCCAACCAGCACCGCCTTCGTTCATGTAGTTCCTCACTCCATCCTTCCACCTCATATTCGGTCTACCTCTCCCCCTCTGTCCCTCCACCTCGCTCTCGTACACCCTCTTAGTCATTCTCTCGCTTTCCATACGTTCCACAATACACAATAGTACACATATTAAAGAATTTAGCCTAGCCTACCACAATTTAGCCTAGACTGAAAGAACAAACAAAAATAGGCTAGGCTAATTGCAGCTAATTAATTTAGCCTAGCCTCCACAATTTAGTCTAGACTGAATAAACAAAACAAAAATAGGCTAATTGCAGTTTTGGTAAGAGTTGTAGTTGTGGGCATACCAAAAGCTTTGTTTATATTGCCTAGTCGCACGCTCGCAGTTAGGCCTACATTCGCTTCTAATTTAACTGCTGGGGTAAACTTGGTAAAGCCACCCTCAATCCGCCGGCCGGTAACAAAACAATTTACCCAACGCCTGGCCGTGAGATACAATAATGGGTTGAAGGGGCTTTATCCCCCTATGACTTATTGTCATCATCATATATATCACCAGCAGGGGCAAATAACCACAGTCAAATTAGACGCGAATGTAACTGCGAGCGTGCGACTACGTAAATAAAGGGGACGATAGACCCGCTAACATAACTCTTAACGCATTTTTTCCTAATGTATTAGATTTTTTTATATTTATGACCTCAACAGTTGAAAGATGACAATTTTATGGTTTATTTTAGGCTATACAAAAACATTTGCTTTGTAACTTAGATACTCATATTTATGCTTATAATTGCAGTACGAGTGGGTTTTTTCTTTTTATATGTAGGCCTAGGCTAAACAAATGTTAGTTTTTGTTGTATAGGCTAAACTAGGCTGAAATTTACAGCCAATTTGCTCTAGCCCTTTTTGAGATACAGAGGTTAGAGATCGTTGGATACAATAATATGTTGAGGGGGTCAATCGCCCCCCATGACATATTGTCATCATCATATATATTGCCAGCAGGGGGCAAATAGCCTAGGCCTAGCCTAACTACAACAAATATCGCCGTCAAAATAGACGCGAACTTATATTAACTACGGCGATCGACCATTGCCCGCACCGGCCGTCCCCCGGTTATTGTTGAGGTGCTGAGGAACCGTATGACTTTGACGAGCTCTTCCCTCCGCTGTCTCCGCATCCCATGTATCGTCGTACGGTACCTCTTCCCCTCCACTTCCTACATCTGGTCGTCCTACATATGCCTGCTAAGCCTCGCCTCGCCCCGTCACTGAGCATGTGGATGGGCGTCCCTTTCTGGCTTCAAAGATGGATTCCTTCCGACAGCTCCTACTGGATTGTCTGGGGTTGGTTGATAAGGGCACCTCGCTTCAAGACATTGCTCTGGCCCTAGTACCGTGGTTTGCAGGTCTCTGGTTCACCACTTGATGACCTGCTATTGGGTTGTTGCCTTTACAGTGTTACGGTTCTACGAATGACCTAGAATGAAAGTGACACGGTGGTGAATTTTAACCTTAACTATAAACTAATTTAATTGTGACATAGGATCTCCGCGACCGCGAACTTATATTAACTACGGCGATCGACCATTGCCCGCACCGGCTGTCCCCCGGTTATTGTTGAGGTCCTGAGGAACCGTATGACTTTGACGAGCTCTTCCCTCCGCTGTCTCCGCATCCCATGTATCGTCGCACGGTACCTCTTCCCCTCCACATCCTACATCTGGTCGTCCTATTTATGCCTCCTAAGTCTCGCCTCGTCCCGTCACTGAGCATGTGCATGGGTGTCCCTTTCTGGCTTCAAAGATGGATTCCTTCCGACAGCTCCTACTGGATTGTCTGGGGTTGGTTGATAAGGGCACCTCGCTTCAAGACATTGCTCTGGCCCTAGTACCGTGGTTTGTAGGTCTCTGGTTCACCACCTGATAACCTGCTATTGGGTTGTTGCCTTTACAGTGTTACGGTTCTACGAATGACCTAGAATGAAAGTGACACGGTGGTGAATTTTAACATTAACTATAAACTAATTTAATTGTGACATAGGATCTCCGCGACTACGGTAGGGCCGGAGTGGGCGAGTATTCGCCTGAGGTTGCCCCAAGACAAGACAAGACAAAATTCTAGTGCAGGTTTTACTCAGATTTTGTGAGTTTTAATTTAGCCTAGCCTAGGCCTAAGAGTTCAGAAAATTTGCAAAATGCACCCCATACTAGCCTACCCATAGCCTAATAGGCCTAGTGATTCTTTTTTGGCAGACCACCCACAAATTTTCATATAGCCTAGGCCTAGTCTAGCCTAAGTTCTGGAATGCATGTTGGAATAGCCTTCCTATAAACTGTAGGCTAGGCTACTTCCTTTTAATTTAAGTTTGATTCTTTGGAAAAATCTATTAGGCCTAGACCAGGGCAGGAAAGTAACATATAAAATGATGTGTAAAAAGTCGCCCATAAACGGCGGGCCGCTATGTTATTGTAATTTGGGAGCTTATTTCGTCTGTTGATTGTCTTTGTCCTTAATTGGGGATCCTATGAATTAGCACAGATGATGATGACTTACCGTACATCATAATACGTGACGGGCCGACGTGGGGGGGCAGAGCCGCAGAGACACCCTCAACATATTTGGTGTCCCACAGTAACTTTTAATGGGATGGATGTAGTTACCGGTTGTACGGTCGTCATGTTTACATAGGGCGATCGTCGCGGTTAACTTCGCGTCTATTTTGACGGCAAATTTTTACGGCATATTTCATTTTATTCACTTCCTTTTATATTTAGGCTATAATCTAGCTTTGGCACGACAATAACCCTAACCTAGTCTCTCTTAAAGATTCTTCTAATCTTCCAGTAGCCTATAGCCTAATTTAGGTCATTTTTAAAGGCACACAATTAAATGGTTGGTATTTTAAACGACACTACTGCAGCATTATGAGAAACAATTTATTAGAGATAATAGGCAACAATAGATTCGCCATATTTTTCTCCATAAGCTATAGTCTGCATGGAGGATTTTTTTTATCGACAAATTGAAAAAATTCCCACTTCACAGACAAAATAGACAAATACACCAAAAATCGGGGTGTGGAGGCAGCAGCCCCCACCCATAATAGCCTACTATAATAGGTTAGGTAAGGTTGTTAGGTTAGGCTAGGCTAATGTCCTTTCAAAGGGGTATAGGCCTATTAAACACTAGGATAGCCTATACCTGGTCAAGGGTAAGTCCTGCTGTAGTCAACTTGAATGCTACCTTAAATTGTAATATTAGACTAGGCATAGCCTATAGAAAAAATAGCCTAGCTTACTTATTTATTGTAGCCTATAATATAGGTCTAGCCGGCTAGAATGTAAAGTTCGGGCGTACCGCCACCATTGTTTACACTGCGCAGAGCGGCGACGGAAGCTTGCCATCATGTTCCCGTCTATTTTGACTGCCATTGGATACAATAATATGTTGAGGGGAGGGCTTTGCGGCAATTTTTTTTTTTTTGCCCCCTACTGGCAATATATATGATGATGACAACACGTCATGGGGGCAAAGCCCCCCCTCAACATATTATTGTATCCAATGGCATTCAAAATAGACGGGAACATTATTGCAATTGTCCGACGCCGACACCGCCGCCGTCATGTTTACATATGTCGATCACCGTGGTTAAAGGCTGGTTCACACATAGCCGAGTCGGTGCGCGAGTCCAACACGAGTCACACTCGTCGATTATCGCCGTCGCTGGAGGCTGAGTCGGCCGCGAGTAGCAATTGTTCCCGAGTCAAGGAGAGTGTAACACGAGTTAACTCGAGTCAATACGAGTCAACACGTGTTCATGCAAGAGTCTGTACGAGTAACTGAGAGTCAAAACGAGTGTAACACGAACCCAACACGAGTGTCAAAAATTTGAAAAATAATGGCCACATTCCAGGGCATGTAAACAAAGAGTATGGACAAGTTAACGCGATTGTTACACGGATCAACACGATTTTTATACGGATCAACACGAAAGACAACGCGTTGACTCTCGTTGGATCTCTGTTGCACACGTGTTGACTCGTGTTACATCCGTGTAAACTCTCGTTGATTCTTCCTACATTTTTGAAATAACAGTATTTCAAATGACACTTGCTTTTTCGTGTTACACTCGTGTTTTTTTCTCAGTGGATCGTGTTTACTCTTGTTTACTCGTGTTTTCACTTGTGTTTGAATCGTGTAAACTCTGGCATCATGGGGGCACCAAATTTTGTCACTCACATTCGTGCTTTCTACTCTTGTTGATACGTGTTGCATGTGTGTTACATACGTGTTGTTACGTGTAGACACGTGTTGCTTCGTCAACGTCGAAATGATGACGAAAAGCGACGAATCACCAAAGAGTGTTACACGGGTTTACACAAGTCAACACGAGTTAACACGAATAACGAAGAGTTATTCAGAGTCAAACACGAGTTAACACGTATGTACACGAGTCTACACGTATTTAGGCCACACTCATGGGTACTCGCCACGGGACCCAAAAATTTCATGCATGCATGAAATTTTTGAACCCCGTGGCGAGTACCCACGAGTGTGTCGAGCATACACGAGCGTAGCACGAGTCTATACGAGTGTTGAGGACTATCGACGAGTCATTGCTGAATAGCAAAATTTCATCACTCGTATTGGACTCGCGCACCGACTCGGCTATGTGTGAACCAGCCTTTAGTTCGCGTCTATTTTGAAGGCGTTTTTTTTTGGTTATTTGCCTCCTGCTGGCAATATATATGATGATGACAATATGTCATGGGGGGGTGACCCCCCTCAACCTATTATTGTATCCAAAAGCAGTCAAATAGACGGGAACATGATGGCCAGCGTCCGCCGCCGCTCCGCGTAGTGTAAACAAGGCTGGCGGTACACCCGAACTCTACATTCTACCCCACTAATTTTCCAACTAGCATAACCGATGATTATCAATGATCAATCCCAGTCAGAAACGTCCATGCTTCCCTCCCATAAGTCAATGTCGGGATTACCACACTGTCATGCAAGGAATTCTTTACTTCCATGCTGATCACCCTATTTCTTCTTACTGCTTTCAGAGTTCCTAGAACGCTCTTCCCCTGTTACACTTTCTCCCACACTTCTTCGTCCATAACCCTACTCACATCTTTACTCAACACACTGCCCAAATACTTAAATGAGCTGACATTCTTCATAGCCGTTCAACCTCACTTCACACTCTATGGTTGCACCCCTTTCAATGACCATAATATTGCTCTTCCTAGCATTTGCCTCCAGATTCCGTTTTTCACACACTGTTCCAAACATATTTACCTGACCCTGCAACTCCCATTCACTATCGCTCATCAGAACTGTGTTGTCAGCAACAGTAGTACCGGTACTGTACTGTTGAGGCAACTTCCACTCGTTTCCTTCCCTTATCAGCGGTACACCAACATCCGCTACTCTTCCTTGTATTTCTTTCATGACTCCATCCATATACTGTACTGGTATATATTGAACAACCATCGGGACATCACATACACCCTTGCTTTAACCCAACATTCAGATTAAAGAACTCGCTCTGTTAATTATCCACACATACTGACACCTTTGCACCCTCATACATGCTCTTCATTGCTTTCAGCAACTTACCATCTACTCCGTATATTCTCAGTACCGGTACCGGTACTTTCCACATACCTTCTCTATCAATTCTGTCATAGGCCTTCTCCAACTCCATAAATGCAGCATACAACTTTTGTCGCTTCTCCAGATATTTCTCCACAACACATTTCCGGGCAAAAATCTGAGCTACACATCCTCTTCCCTTCCTAAGATGACTACAGTATGCTAACCGTTTCCCCAGCAATACTGACTGAAAATGCCCAAATATATTGCATGTCCTCTTCAGATGTATCTAAAATATGTAAAATTACACCAAATACCACTACAGTAGCACTGCAATCAATAAAACTCACTAACAGGATAAATAAATGGAAGAAATATTCCAAAAGATTAATATGTTAACCCTTTACCCAGCAATACTGACTGAAAATGCCTAAATAGATTGCATGTGCTCTTCAGATTTATACATACATACGTACATAACATTTTAAGACTGAGTGCTCCACACAGATGTGCAGTTTCAGTCTCTTTTCCTAATGGCGGCGTTCCAGGCAACCCTGTTAAGGGATGCTTTACTTGTCAAGTTTTTGGATTTGAGATCGGCACGTATAGTCCGATCCCAGGTCTTACTCGGTCCATCCCTTGGTGCAGCTCCCTCCACAATCGCAGACCTGCATCTTTTCACCCAATTTTGTTCATCCATTCTCTCCACATGTCCATACCATCCCAGTTTACTTGTACGCATCTCCTCGCTAATACTCTTTTTACCTAAACGTCTCTTCAGCTAATCATTTGTTATTCTGTTGACATCCTTTATCTGAAATATGTAAAATTACACCAATTACCAACTACATTACCAACAAATTTAATAAAGTACACTAACAGGATAAAGAAAATGTAAGAAATAGCCCTAAAGATGAATTTATCTATCTATCTATTGACGGACGCCTTGATCCCCGAAGGATTGGCCACGAACGAAACACCCTTATGCACCTCTGTCCCAAGTCAGTCGACGCCCCTCCTCCCATGCAGCACCGCTTTCACGCATATACTTCTTAACTCCATCCTTCCACCTCTCTCTCGGTTTATTTCTCCCTCTGTCCTTCCACCTCACTCGTACACGCTCTTAGTCATTCTCTCGCTTCCCATACGTTCCACATGGCCGAACCATCTCAAGGTGTTCTTTTTTGCACTTTCCAGTACATTCACACCACACCTCTCTCGTACTTCCTCATTCGTCTGTCTATCCCTCCATGTAACTCTGCACACACTTCTCAAGTAACTCATTTCCATCCCTTTCACTCTTGGTTTGAATCTCTCCAACAACGTCCATGCTTCACTTCCGTAAGTCAGTGTCGGGATTACCACACTGTCATGCAATGACTTCTTCAGTTCCATGCTGACCACCCTATTTCATGTTACTGCTTTCAGCATTCCTACAACCCTCTTCCCCTGTTGCACCCTCTCCCACACTTCTTCATCCATACTCCCATCTTTACTCTGTACACTGCCAAGATACTTAAATGAGCTGACAATCTCCATACCCTGACCGTTCAACTTCACCTCACACTCTGTGGCTTCACCCCTTTCGAAGACCATAACCTTGCTCTTCCCCGCATTTACCTTCAGATTCCATTTTTCGCACACTGTTCCAAAAATAATTACCAGACCCTGCAACTCCCATTCATATCATCAGCAAACAGCAGTACACAAACATCCACTACTCTTCCTTGTATTTCTTTTATGACTCCATCCATATACTGTATATATAGAACAACCATCTGGACATCACACACCCTTGCTTTACCAAACATTCAGATCAAAGAACTCCTCTGTTCATTCTTCACATGTACTGATATATTTGCACTCTCATACATACTCTTCACTGCTTTCAGCAACTTGCCATCTACTCCATATATTCTCAGTACAGTACTTTCCACATACCTTCTCTATCAACTCTGTCATTCCACTCGTTGCCTTCCCTTATTAGTGGTACACCAACATCCACTGCTCATCCTTCCATTTCTTTTATGACTCCATCCATATACTGTTCAGTATAATTATATTGAACAACCACGGGGACATCACCCACCCTCTCTTTAACCCAAAATTCAGATCAAAGAACTCGCTCTGTTCATTCTCAACACATACTGACACCTTTGCACCCTCATACATGCTTTTCACTGCTTTCAGCAACTTGCTATCTGCTCCGTCTATTCCAAGTACTTTCTACATACCGGTACCTTCTCTATCAACTCTGTCATAGGCCTTCTCGAAGTCCATGAAGGCAGCATACAACTTTTGTCCCTTCTCAAGATATTTCTCCACAACATATTTCAGGGCAAAGGTCTGAGCTACACATCCTCTTCCCTTCCTATGATGAATACTGTATGTTAACCGTTTCCCCAGCAATACTAACTGAAATTGCCCAAATATATTGCATGTGCGCTTCTGATTTATCTAAAATATGTAAAATTATACCAAATACCAACTACATTAGCACAAAACTCAATCAATCACAGAAACAGGATAAAAACATAGAATAAATACCCCAAAAGATGAATATGTTAACCCTTTCCCCAGCAATACTTACTGAACATGCACAAATAAATTGCATGTGCTCTCCAGATTTAGCTGAAATATGTGAAATTACACCAAATACTAACTACCTGGGTCTTTGGTTTCCCGGACGTTTCCGCACCCGCCTTAGCTCCCAGCCATGGAGTGGCTTCGGTCACCCAGGCTTTATTGTGGTCGGCAGGGAGGGTTCTGTGGGGGCTCTCGGTTATGGCCTTGGCCTTCAACGGGGCCTTGGGGCTGTTCGGCCAGGCAGCTTGGGGAACAACAACAACAACAACAACAACATTAGCACAAAAATCAATCAAGCACTTTAACAGGATAAATAAAATGGAAGAAATAGCCCAAAAATGAATTTATCTATAGCCTACCGGTATATATATATATTTTTTGTTTGTTTTAAGAGACAATGAACAGAGGAAGGAAAAACACAGATAAAACAAAAAGGTCCATGTGCCTAAAGGCATCCTCCATTCATAAAATGTTTGTAACAACTGGATTTAAACATTTGTAGATTGTAAGTTTGTGGAAAGCAATTCGAGGGAAGTGAATTCCAAAGAGTAGTAGTTCTAGGGATAAATGAATTTTGATAAGCAGAAGTTCCATGTGGAGGAAAGTGTAAATTCATGGGCGCTCTCAGCTGCCCTAGTTCTACGGGGAAAGATGTGGAGAGGCGGCACAATTGAAGCAAGTTCCTCGGAACAATTGCTGTGAAAATATCTGTAGAATAATGCAAGTGATGCAACGTTTGTATGGATAATGTAGGAAGGTCCTGTGTGATTGCAGGGTTATTGATTAATCTAATAGCTTTATTTTGAATTTTGTCCAACTGCCTCAATGCAACCACTTCCACTCCACAGAGGTGAACAGTAATCCATCTGAGAACGCACATGACTTTTATATATTACGGCCAACTGCTCGTCAGTGAAGAATTCTCGAACTCTGTACAGGAGTCCCAGTTTTTTAGAGGCATTCTTAGCAATGCTTCTAACATAATGTGTCCAGCTCAAGTTAGTAGTTAATGTTACACCGAGAATGTCAATACTAGGGGAAGTGGGAACATTTACATCATTAAAAAATATATGGGAGTCAGTGAGATTCTGTCGGTTAGAAAATTGAATGTATTGCGGGACACCTTGATCCCCGAGGGGTGCCCATTAACGAAACGCCTGCGTATTTCAAGCTCGCTTGAGTTATCACTCGATCGTCTTTTAGAGCTTTTTGGCCTGGGGTAATTACCACACCATCGTGTCATAAGGAGTTTGAGGGGGATAAATTGCTAGATACATAGAGGAAGAGGAATGCCAAGTAAAGCTAAACAAAAATATATAAGATATTTTTAACATCTATCTATCTATCTATTGCCTGACGCCGTGATCCCCGAAGGGGTGGCCAAGAACGAACCGCCCCCATGCACCTCTGTCCCCAGTCAGTCGACGCCCCTCCCCTCAACCAGCACTGCCTTCGTTCATGTACTTCCTCACTCCATCCTTCCACCTCTCATTCGGTCTATCTCTCCCTCTCTGTCCCTCCACCTCGCTCTCATACACCCTCTTAGTCAATCTCTCGCTTTCCATACGTTCCATATGGCCGAACCATCTCAAGTTGTTCCTTTTCACACTTTCCAGCACATCTACCTCCACACCACACCTCCTTCTTACTTCCTCATTAGTCTGTCTATCCCTCCGTGTAACTTCGCACGCACTCCTTAAGTAATTCATTTCCACTGCTCTCACTCTTGGTCTGAGTCTCTCAACCAACGTCCATGCTTCGCTTCCGTAAGTCAGTGTCGGGATTACCACACTGTCATGCAAGGACTTCTTCACTTCCATACTGACCACCCTATTTCTTGTTACTGCTTTTAGCGTTCCTACAACCCTCTTCCCCTGTTGTACCCTCTCCCGCACTTCTTCATCCATAGTCCCATCTTTACTCAACACACTGCCCAGATACTTAAAAGAGTTGACGATCTCCATAGCCTGACCGTTCAGCTTCACCTCACACTCTGTGACTTCACCCCTTTCGAAGACCATAACCTTGCTCTTCCCCCGCATTTACCTTCAAATTCCGTTTTTCGCACACTGTTCCAAACTCATTTACCAGACCCTGCAACTCCCATTCATTATCACTCATCAGAACTGTATCATCCGCAAACAGCAGTATAGGTAGCTTCCACTCAATTCCCTCCCTTTTCAGCGATACACCAACATCCACTGCTCTTGATAGTATTTCTTTCCATCCATATATACAGTAAACAACCACGGGGACATCACACACCCCTGTTTCAAACCAACATTCAGGTCAAAGAACTCGCTCTGCTCACTCTCCACACGTACTGCCGCCTTTGCACCCTCATACATGCTCTTCACTGCTTTCAGCAACTTGCCCTCTACTCCGTATATTCTAAGTACTTTCCACAAACCTTCTCTATCCACTCTGTCATAGGCCTTCTCCAAGTCCATAAAGGCAACATACACCTTTTGTTTCTTCTCCAGATACTTCTCCACAACACAATTCAGGGTAAAAATCTGATCTACACATCCTCTTCCCTTCCTAAAACCTCCCTGCTCGTCACCTATCCATTTCTCCATTCTCACTCTCACTCTCTCAATCACTACCGGTACCCTACTGTATACCTTCCCTACTACGCTTAGAAGACATATTCCTCGGTGGTTACCACACACTCCTCTTTCCCCTTTGCCCTTATATAGGGGGACTATTATGCCAGTCTTCCAGTCATCGGGTGCACTCCCCTTCTCCCATGCTAGTTTGCACATTTTCCATACCCATTCTATCACTATCTCACCACCATACCTCAACATTTCCCCACACACTCCATCTGTTCCTGGTGCTTTCCCCAACTTCACTCTTTTCATGGCTTCCCACACTTCTGACCTCCTGATCCCCACCTCCTCCTCCACTACTTCTCTTCTTCTCACTCCCATACCATATCCAGCTATGTTTGCTGGCTCTTCATTCCTTACATTTAGCAACTCACTGAAGTACTCCCTCCATCTTTCGACTCTCGCTTGCTTCTCGGCTAGCATTCTCCCATTCTTATCTTTCACACCCTTACTGTTTCCCTTGCTACCTTCCCTAACTTTCTTGACTTCTTTCCAGAACAGTTTCTTACTCTCCCTCCATTTTACACTCAGGTGCTCGTTTCTGTCTCTCAGAATCTTCATTCCCTCTACTACCCAACCACTCTCTATATGCTTTCTTCTTTTCTTCCACAGCTATTCTTACCTCTTCTGTCCACCATGCTGTACCTTTCACTCCCCTCCCTCTTCTCCTCACTCCACACACCTCCTCACATGCTGCACAGATCTCATCCTTAAACACCTTGCTCATCTCCTCCACTTCCTCCATAACTTCCAGGTCGAACCCACCTAGTCGTCTTTCCACTGCTCTCCTGTACTCCTCCCTGACTTCCTCCTCCTGCAACCTCTCCACCCTCCTCATCATTCCACCCTCCTCTCGCCTCCCTCCAGCTCTCCTCACCCACTTCTTTTGTATCCTAACCTTAGCTACCACTACATAATGATCAGACAGACCCCCTCCAATACCCCTATACATCCTAGCATCCATCACAAATTTCTTCATTCGTTCATCCACACATACATAATCAATCAATGACTTTCGTTCCACCACTGTCTTATCCTTCATCGTCAACATCCGTTTCCACGTGTACCTGTGGATCATTCTGTGTCGGAAGAAGGTGTTGGCTATCCACAGCCTCCTCCCCACACATATGTCCACAAGTGCACTACCATTCCCATTCACCTCTGATGGTACCCCCCACCCTCCCACCACTCCCTCAACTTTCCTATCACCCACCTTACCATTCATATCCCCAATCAGAAATATTCTTTCGTTCTTGTCAAACTTCTCCAGGCACGCCTCCACATTCATCCAGAACTCCTCTTTCTTTCTTTCAAGTATATCCTCTGTCGGGGCATACACGCATACAAGCAATACAATATTTTTAACATGAGGTTGCTTATAATAATTTGTACCTCTGCAGTTTCTCCATGGCTAACGAAAAAGGTCACATTCCTAAGAAGCCCCAACCAAAAAGGCCAAGCTTCTGTACAGAAAAAATGCCACACCATTACCCTTATGGTGACCCTATCAAATTATCAAAACAACCACACTTCTTAACCCAATTCCCGCGGGGCCCCTCATATGACGGAGACGATTTTCCGGCTATTTTGTAGCCTGTGAGCCAGGCCAGCTTTTGCAAGCAGCACGGATGGACGTCAGCCGGAGCCTACAGGCCGCGCCACGACACTGAGGTTTGTGTGAGAGAGATTTCACTTATGTGCAGCGTCACACATAGCGAAAACAGAAAATCATTGGTAATTTTTAGCGATTTCGCCTAGGCCTATCGGATTTGGTAATTTTTAGCAATTTTGCCCTTCGTTTGCAAGATCCTTACAAGAAAACCAGACGTTGTACAGGGATGATTCAGGAGTAATTTGAAAGCTATTACCGTACTTTCACGAATACATAATTGTATTACGCTCTGGCTTTTGCTTATGCATGAAAATGAGCAGGGAATGAAGGCAATTTCGGGCAATTATGCCTACTCGTACAGGAGTCCTTGGAGCGGCTTCGGTCGCGCCGGGAATTTCCACACCTCACACCACACACACACATCACACAGTTTTTCCTACACTAAGAAATGACTCTCCGGCTGTCATTTCTCGAAGACTTCTTCTAGCCGGAGACATTGAGAGCAACCAAGGACCCACCTACACATACATATGTCCAACTTGCTCAAAACCCATCACTTCGAGTCGCCACACTAAGGGTTCAGTTCTCTGCAATTCATGCAGGAACTGGACCCACTTCACCTGCACAACACTTGCCTCCAAGAAACACTACACGAACACCTGGGCCTGTTCCTCATGCCCCTCCCTCTCCCAGTCAAATCCCTCGCCTAAAACCCGTTCACCTCTCCTCCCCAACCCCCTAACCTTCCCATATCATCCACTCCCCCCCCTAAAACCTGTCCACCTCTCCTCCCTAACCCACCTAACCTTCTCATACCATCCACATCCTCAACTCAACATACCACACCCCATCCTAATCCATTCCAACCCCCATCTCCTGCTCCCCAATCCCCACCCCACCTCACCCATCCCAACCCCCAGCCCCTGCCCCACCCCCACCCCCTCCCTCACCCCCACCCCATCCTCGTGCAGCAGCACCCAACATACATCGTGCACATAACATTAACATTCTCCAATTGAACATAGATGGCATCAACACAAAGAAACACGAACTCTCACACTTCATCAAACAACACAACATACACATTGCCATCTTACAAGAAACAAAACTCTGCACAACACAAAAAACACCCACATTTCATGATTTCACCACCATCAGACAAGACTGGGCTGTCGGTGGAGGTGGTGGACTCATCACCCTGGTACACAAAGAAATATCATACATAGTTACCAGTGTACAAACCAAATACCTCCTCCCCCCAAATGATAACACAACAGAAATACAATCAATTAAAATATGCACTGGCAATAACTCCAACATAACCATCATAATCACATACATCCCCTACAGTACCAAATGAATACAGACCACACTTACAACACATCACAAACACCCCACACATCATCCTGGGTGGTGACTTCAACGCCAAGACGTCGGCCTGGTTTGTCGACAACCCCGACACAGACAGAGGGCTGGTACTACAAAACCAAACTGTTAACCTCATCATCCTTAACGACATCCATCAACATACCCATATTCCTCACCAAGCCCTCTATAACCCATCATCTCCAGACATCACCTTTTGCTCCCCAGAACTCGCCCCCACAACATCCTGGAGGGTGGTCAGAACCTTAGGATCTAACCACCTCCCGATCATTATCACTACCAAAACCAGACTCACCCCAGCTAACCACAAACACACATACACCAATTATAAAAGACCTAACTGGGAAGCATTCACAAATGAGACAGAACAACACTTCACAACTCTAAACAGTACACCCATCACTAACATCAACAATGTTGTACACATACTCAATAAAACTATCCAAAACACTGACAAGAAACACATTCCAAGAGGTAACAGAAAAAGACACAACCCCAACATCACACCAGAAATTCAAAACCTCATCAGACAACGCGACATACTGAAACACTCCCCAGCACCCCACACACAAGACATCACACAACAAATCCAAGCACTCAACACCCAAACTAACAACAAAATACAAGAACAACAAAAACTAAATTGGAATAACTTCCTACAAACACTTGATCACAAAACAAACCCCAAAAAACTCTACAAAACACTAAACAGCATCACACTTTCCAACAGCAACACAACACAATCACATGCTGCAATCACAACAACAGACTCTACTCCTTCATGTAAACAACAAGCAAATACTCTCATCAATCACTGCTCACATGTCAGTCACCTAAAACCTCACAAAGATGACCGACGTGTCATCCGACGTAAGAGACAATTCCCCACAGACCCTGACTATACACCCTTCACCAATCACCAGACAAAGCATATCATCAACAATCTCAAGCACTCACCCGCTTGTGGCCTAGACAACATAAGCAACATACACCTCAGACACCTGGGATCACAAGGCATACAAGCACTCACTAACATATCAAACTACAGTTATTCACACAACACAATACCAGACATTTGGAAGCATGGTCTCATCACCACATTCCCCAAACCCAACAAAGACCCCACGCTACCCTCCTCGCACCGCCCCATCACACTCCTTTGCTCCCCCTCCAAAGTCATGGAACGCCTAGTATTACAACTAATTACACCCGACCTACCCCTAGCTCCAACACAACATGGCCTTAGACCACTGCACTCCACAAACACTCTTCTCACAGACCTTACACAAAGAGCTTTTGACGGCATCAACTCAGCTAGACCACCACACAGATCACTATTAGCCACACTCGACATTAGTAAAGCCTTCGATGCCATCCCCCGCCACAACCTAACAAACAAAATCTACAACACAAACATGCACAACAACACAAAAAGGTGGCTGGCCAACTTCCTAGCAGGCAGATGTGCACACATCAAGAGATCAAGAGACTGATGCAGAATCGGAACAAGGCCTTCTACACGGACAACAATCGCTACAAGGACCTACGCCAAATTGTGATAAGGGAAATCCGTTGGGCGAAGAAGTCCTACTACCCTACAAAGATTCATCATTTAAAACAAACCAATATCAGTCAGTGGTACTCTAAAATTAAGAATCTTTGTGGCTTAAGTAGTGGGACTCCTTCGATCCCCTGTGTTTCCCATGTCCCTCGTGTAGATGCACCTGAACTGATAAATAATAACTTCTCTACCATCTGCCAAACCCTCCCCAAACTAGACCGCACCAACCTCCCTGCCTTCCTCCCATCCCCTTCCCCCCCAGTAACTGTTCAAGAATTTGAAGTGGCTAAAAAGCTTTCCAGTTTCAAATAAAAAAGATCAACAACCCCAGTAGACCTACCCATGAAAATATACAAAGAATTTTCGGTGGAATTTGCCACCCCCCTTTGCTCGATAATTAATACCTCCTTAAGGCAAAGTAAATGCCCTGCAGACTGGAAAACTTCATATGTCACTCCAATCCCCAAAACCCCCTCCCCACATTCTCTTAATGAACTCAGACCAATTGCCATTACGCCCATCCCTAGTCTAATCTGTGAGGACTTTGTATTCACCTGGGCTTACTCACAAATCCGTCACTTGATAGATCCCCAACAGTTTGGCAACGTAAAAACCTCCTCCACCACTCACTGTCTTATTAGCTTCCTAGATTATATTTACACAAATCTTGAGAAGAGAAAGACTTCCCTCGCCCTTGCCTTTATTGACTTCAGGAAAGCATTTGACCTTGTTGACCACATCATCAACAAGGCCATAAAGTTGGGGCTACATCCTACCCTGGTTGCGTGGTTGACCGACTTCCTCAGTGACAGACGACAAGCAGTGCGATACCAAGGCTTCATCTCCACCTTCCTAGACATCACATGTGGAGTCCCATAGGGCACAAAGATGGGGCCTCTATTGTTCCTCATCTTGATTAATGATGCCCTAAAGGACACCCCATTCCACTGGAAGTACGTGGACGACTCGACAGTCGGCATTACTGTCGATAACACCTCCCCTAACTATGACCCCCTACAAGACATCCTCGACTGTCTTCAAGCCTGGACCACAGACAATCATGTGACTATCAATCATGACAAGACAGTGGTCATGCACATCAACACTTCCGTTACCGACCTTCCTCCTCCCACTGTCACAATTGGTCCTCATCCCCTTCAGCTTGTTGAGTCCACCAAACTCCTCGGAATCCCTGTGGACAACAAACTGAACTGGAAGAAACATGTAACTACCACAGTCAGGACCGCCACTTACAAGTTGTTTATGCTAAGGCAGTTGAGATCCCTGGGGGCGCCGGAGAATGAGCTGAAGAGTATATATAACACCTTCATACTCCCTAAGCTCACCTACGCCTCTCCCGCCTGGTCCTCCTCTCTAACCCTAACACAACAACGTCAACTGGAGAGAGTTCAGAGGAGGGCATGCAGGATCATCCTGGGAGGAACATATCCAGGGTACGAGGAAGCTCTCACCACCCTTAGCATACCTGCACTTTCAACCCACCACTACAACACACTCAAACAGTTTGCATCTAAGCTGCTTGTTCACCCACGACACAGAAACTTACTTCCACCAGACGCCCCTAGACCAACACGTGCAGCTCGTCATTTCAACACACTCCAACCAATAAGAGCAAGAACTGACAGATATAAAAATAGTCCTGTCCCAACCATTGTTAATATTATTAACAATGTGTAATAACGGCCTGTCACACCATATATACGCGCCCACTTTAATAATGTATGCATAAGTGTGTGTGCGTGTGTGTATTAGAATATAATTATGTATGTATTTGCTTGAGTTTGTTTATGTATATGTGTATATATGTATATGTGTATCTATGTATGTGCAGTATATGTGTATGTGTATCTATGTATGTACAGTATAATTATGTGTATGTAAGTGTGCGTATATGTGTATGTATGTATGCGTTATTTATGTATATATATATGTGTCTATAGTGTATACTGTTTGTGGTTCGAGCCCGGCTGAGAGTATCAGGTAGGATAAGAGAAGAGCATATATGCATGTAATGTGCATATATTTATGTATATGTATGTCTGTGTGTATGTGCTGTCAATGGTTCGAGCCCGGTTGAGAATATAAGGTATATAATGTATATATATGTACTGTACATGTATTTATATGGTCATATGCACATATGTATGTAAATATACGTACATATGAGCGAGAACATATTGCTCACTAGCGCAACTTCTGATTATAAATCTATGCATAAGCATTATCTATTATTAAGTGTTCGCGTATTTTCATCCATGTATTTCCACCCTTAACAATAGAACGCCCAGCTTTTCCATATTTCGCTTTCTGTCACACACACACACACACACACACACACACACACACACACACACACACACACACACCTCTCCCACACACACACCATACGGACCATATACGGACTGAATTGAACCTGCCCTCTTTACCCTTCAACTCTTTACCCTGACCATACCAAAACAGTTTCTCTATGTATGTATGTTTGTGTGCATACGTGAGCGTTTGTGTATACGGACATGTGCACACTTACTGCATGTTCTTATGTTCCTATATATGTATGTATATGTATGTGCGCACGTACGTGTATATACGTATGTTCTGTATATGAGTAAGTAAATAAATGTGTATGTGTACTGTATATCACTTACTCTCATGGTTATTTTATGATAATTTGTATTCTGCACATGCATCATTATTGTATTTATTTATTTTATTTGTAAACTGAGCTTACCATCCTCATATCTGTACATCTCATGTTCATCCACTAAATTGTAAAATGTGTATTTTCAGCTCATGAGGCTGCCATTCTTTAATAAACCGTTTATTATTATTATTATTATTACATATCTTTTGCCGGTCAGTCATCTAAAATCCGAAACTTTCCAAACGGAGTCCCACAAGGATCCGTCCTATCGCCCGCACTCTTCAATCTGTACATGCACAATATAACTACACCCAATACGCCCCAAATAAACTTAGCCTCCTATGCAGATGACATAACACTCACATGCACACACCATGACCCAAAAAGAGCAACAGATCTCCTTCAACCCTATCTCAACACACTACATGGCTGGTGCACTACAAACAGACTTAATCTAGCCCCAGCCAAATCCACCGCAACCCTGCTCACAAGCTGGACAGGAGAACACAAATAGATCCCTCAACTCACCATAAACAACACACCCCTAACACATACACACACACCCAAAATCCTAGGAGTAACATATGATACTCATATGACATTCAAACAGCACACCACAAACATTAAAAAGAAACTGACACCCAGACTTAATGCCCTCAGGTCACTTGCTCACACAAAATTTGGACACAACAAAGAAACTACCACCACAGTATATAAACAATACATAAGATCAGTGATGGAATACGCAAGCCCAGCCTGGGCTTCTAACCTAGGTGAAACACATCATAAGACCTTACAGACTATTCAAAACAAAGCCCTGAAGATCATTACAGGCTGCACAGCTACTGCACCCACAGATCACCTACATCAAGAAACCCAAATCCTCAAAGTCAAAGACCATCTGGACATGAGAGGCACTCAATTCCTGGCAGCAGCCTCCACGAACCAAGACCATCCACTAAACTACATGGCAACACACCCACAGACACCAAGAAATATCAAAACAACACCCAGCACACGGTATCACACACAATTACTGTCCTCTCTCCCACCCCGAACCACCTTCCAGAAGCACATCCATACTCATATCTCTTGCCGATCCATCCACTCACTCACAGACAACACGCAGCTGCAAGCACGACCTCCCGAAATCCATCCTTCCGAATCCTCCCATCCTCGCGAGGACAGAGTCCACCTGGCCAGGCTGAGATGCGGACACCATCCAGCTCTCCTGAGCTATCAGAAGAGACTGGATGACTCCGTTGTCGATGCCTGCCCGGGATGTAACACAGCACCCCATACCATTAAACACATAATAGAAGACTGCATTTCACACAACCACTTATGCCAACAACACAATCTACACTCAATGAGAGCTCTGTGGGAAAGCCCGATCATGGCCATGGCCTTCCTTAGGGACTCGGGGCTGTTCGGCCAGGCAGCTTAGGGAACAACAACAACAACTCGTACAGGATTAATAGCTTTAACCAAAATGGTCACACTCCTTAATGGTCTAAGTGGCCATAGCCAAAATGGCTACACTATATTCCTTCTGTACTTTCTCCATGCCCGATGAGATACATGATATTTTGATATATGTGGCACAGCCCTTGTATCCAACACAATACCCTGCGTGCAACCCCGCTCGAACCCCGCACAATGTTGCTTGCAACTTTAATTATTATTATTATTATTATTATTTTTATTATTATTTATACTAGTAGTGTTGTTACCCTGTATGCATATTTGTATATCTGATATTGCTTGTGCCTGCTGATGTACTGTATATCACTATATTCATTGACCCGCCGGCTTTAGCATCGCCAACAGCTCCGCATCGCCACTGAGAAAACTCGATCCTAATTTGAGTATTTCATATCCCAATTCCCTTTATTCATTGCATGAACAGTAGTTAAGTGCTTGTTTAACCTCCACATAGTTCTGTAGTTGCCGTGCATGTTATTTTATTGCTTTTCTGACTGATAAACATTGTTGTTGTTGTTGTTGTTGTTCCCCAAGCTGCCTGGCCGAACAACCCCAAGGCCCTGAGTAAGGCCAAGGCCATAAACGAGCGACCCCACATAACCCTCCCTGCCGACCACAATAAAGCCTGGGTGACCGAAGCCACTCCATGGCGGGGGGCTGAGAGGGTGCGTAAACGCCCGGGAAACCAAAGCCCCACCCAGGGCCCTGTGCCCCTCAGCAATTATGAAGAGAAAGTTGAGGGGCAAAGGAATAATGTGACGCTTTAGCTTCCAATCTTGGTAGATTGGGAGGTCAATCCACGGAAGAGACGCCGTCACTCGAGATCTAGAAAATATATAAGTAAAAGGAACAGTCAGAGTAAGCTATGGGTATGGCAGAGATCGCTCAGGTCTCACTCTGATAGACCAGCCCATCACCAGAGATAAACATTGTTGTTTACATTTGTTATCCTAGCTTGTAGCAGACGACACACGCGCACCTCTAATCGACCTAGCTTTGTATTTTCTTATTAACTCTAGTAGGTATCGTATTCAGTATCCTACTGTAGCTATATATATCTGTGATTTTAGTTGTTGCTTGCATGATCTTGTAGTAACCTTTGACTGATAACTTTGTTTATCTAAATATAATCCTGCTTGACTAGCCTACAGTGACACCAGCGCCATCTGTTGATACAGTATATTAACCCCTTGTGTGCAGTTACACTTTATTTTTATATAATCTCTATTTGGTGAATTGTATATTTAGTCACGTATTCTATTATATATATATATATATATATATATTTGTTTTGCTTTTTTAGGTAGGTTATCACCCCTGGTAGCCTACTTCTGCATATTTCATACTTTTTTGTTTTTGGTTATTTTTGTTTTCGGTTAGTCTAGGCTATCATCCCTGGTGGCCTATTTCTGCGTACGGTACTTCAATTTTAAAATTTTCAGTTAGGCTATCACCGCTGGTGGCCTATTTCTGCGTACCGGTATTTCATAATTTTTGTTTTCGGTTATTTTTGTTTTCGGTTAGTCTAGGCTATCATCCCTGGTGGCCTATTTTTGCGTACTTCAATTTTTAAATTTTCAGTTAGGCTATCACCGCTGGTGGCCTATTTCTGCGTACCGATATTTCATAATTTTTGTTTTCGGTTATTTTTGTTTTCGGTTAGTCTAGGCTATCACCGCTGGTGGCCTATTTCTGCGTACCGGTATTTCATAATTTTTGTTTTCAGTTATTTTTGTTTTCGGTTAGTCTAGGCTATCATCCCTGGTGGCCTATTTCTGCGTACTTCAATTTTTAAATTTTCAGTTAGGCTATCACCGCTGGTGGCCTATTTCTGCTTACCGGTATTTCATAATTTTTGTTTTCGGTTAGGATAAGCTATAACCCCTGGTGGCCTATTTCTGTTTAAATAAACATAAAATTGTTTTCGGTTCGGCTATCACTGCGTATTCAAATTTAATTTAGTTTTGTTTTAATTTTCGGTTAGGCTATCACCGCTGATAACCTATTTGTGTGTATTTCAACATTTTTGTTTTCGGTTAGGCCTATTTAAGTAAGTGAAGCGACCTGAAGGGAGTGAAGTGTTTTTAAAGTGAGTTTAGTGTTTTTAAAGTGAGTTAAGTGTTTTTAAGTGAGTGAAGTGATCTGAAGAAAGTGATCGTCACCATGCCTCGTGCCTGTACGAACTGCGCCGGTAGGTTTGGTGCTTCCATGTTTGCTCCTGTCGATCCACAAGTCTGCCGACTCTGCCAGCAACGAGAGGATTTGACAGCAAAATTGGATGAAGCCCACAACAAGATCAACGCCCTCACCAGGAAGCTAGAATCACTCCAAGAGTTTGTAACACTCAATGTTGGAGTATCACTAACTCCAATTGTTTCAACTCCAGCATCCACCACCGCCCCAACGTCATCTGCCAACAATCCAACACCTGCAGTAGACACTGCAGCAGATGCTTCTGACGAACCTGAGCCGACATCAAACCAGGACAGCCGCCCTGTTCACCTTAGTCTCTCCCCCACTCCTCGTGCAAGAAGCCTGCTAGCACGAACAGTACCAACCCCTCGCCCCCGTTCTAACCACTCCTCTCCCCGACCTGTACGTAGAGTCCCGCCACCACAGGTTTCCGGATTTACACCAGTGAGGAACGGTGCACGGCCAACGCAGAAAAGGTCTCATCTACCAGTCACAATGTCAAACAGATTTGAGATATTGGTAGAGATGGAAGACGAACCAGAGGAGACCAGGCTCGTTGGGGATTCCATCCTACGAGGACAGGTCGAAGAGTTCTGCGACAGAGTCCCAAATCAACGAAAAAGATTTTGCATCCCAGGAGCTGGACTGGACGACATTGTGGAAGCCTTCGAAGATACCACAAAGGATGCAAATGAAAATACTCTTTTTGTCATCCATGCTGGTTCAAATGACGTCATGCGCACCAGATCCGAAGAGTTGATGGAGAAATATCGCAAGATGATCCAGCACTACAAAAACAAGTCAAGGAATATCATCATCTCAGGCATTCTCCCCAAGATCGACGCACCTGACAAATTCTACGACAAGGCCTTCAGCACAAATAGCCGACTAAAATATTTGTGTCTGAGGGAAGAAGTTGAATTCATCAACCTCTGGGACAACTTCTACAACCAGCCTACTCTGTTCCGCAAGGATGGCACTCATCTAAACCCTGTGGGTTCAGCACGCATGGGTCGTCTCCTACACGAAGCAGTCCGCAGCCATGGATCAAAAAAACGCCATCCGAGAAGAAGCAGCAGTGACATAAATCATCCAACGCCAAGAAAAAAACAGAGGAAACCGAGGACCACCAGCGATAAGGACCGAAGACAGCGAGGACCGAGGACAGCCATGAACATAAATGTAGATCCGACAAGAACCAAAAATTATTAAAGAGCGTTCCGTGAGTTCTAAAATAACAAATTTAAAGGTTTTCTATGCAAACGCTCGTAGCATACGCAATAAATTTTCAGATTTAGAGGAGCTAGTGTTTACAGAAAATTATGATGTGATTGGCATAACAGAATCTTGGCTCAATACAGAAGATAGAGACTTTTTAGTAGAGTATTCACTTCCCGGTTATGTAATGTTTGAGAAAAGCCGAATAAATCGAAATGGAGGTGGCGTTTTACTTTATATCAAAGAAAGTCTTAACCCTACCCTCTTGTCAAAACCTCAAATTGTGAACGTCGACGCATCTTTTGTGCTAATAAAGAATAATAAAGGTACAAAAATAATACTTGCATTAATATACAGACCTCCAGCTCAATCAGTGCAAACTGACCGAGAAATTTACGAACAAATTGCAGATGTAAGTAACTCACAAGATACCGTAATATTTGGCGACTTTAATTTACCTGTGACCAAGTGGGGCGATACTCTTACTTCACACTCCGGACATGACTTGTATACGAACTTGCAAGAGAGTTCGCTTTATCAATTTGTTCGAACGCCAACCCGTGGTAAAAACGTTCTTGACATTGTACTTGCAACAAAAGAAGAATTAATAGAGAATTTGAATGTTGGTGATGAATTCAGTAACAGCGACCATCGTACGATAACTTTCACTTTAAAGTTTACTAGTAACGAACCAAATAGTAGCATCGAAAAAGTCCCTAATTTCAAGAAAGCAAACTTCCATAAACTTAGAGCTATGTTTAAAGAAACTGACTGGAGCTTTTTAATTCACAATAATGACATAAATACATCTTGGAAGTTATTCGAAGCCACTTACCTAAAAGAAGTGCAAGACTGCATACCATCGAAAATACGGCGTCCAGGCCATAATAATAAGCCCAAATGGTGGAATAAAGATATTTCAAACTGCCTGCTTGCTAAAAAATTTGCTAATGATAGATTAAAATCCTCACAAAATGACGAAGAACGGCTGAAATTTGTAGAGCTACGACGCAAAGCCAAAAAGTTAATTAAGCAAAGTAAAAAGACCTTAGAGTTACATATTGCGAATCAAAGTAAAACAAACCCGAAAGAATTCTATAGTTATATCAGAAAGAAAAAAGTAGTTACTTCAACTGTTGGACCGTTAGTCGATGAAAATGGAGAATACACCAAAGACGAAGTACAAATGAGTAATGCCCTCAATACCTTCTTTGCATCAGTTTTTACAACAGAAGACCTCAGTGATATCCCTACACCATCGCCGATTCATATTGATAATTCAGATGTTCTAAGCAATATCACCGTTACAGAGAGAGAAGTATTGAATTGTTTAGATAAACTCAAGGTAAATAAAACGCCTGGACCTGATAAAATCTCGCCTAGAGTTCTAAAGGAAGCTAAGGATGAGCTCTCCAAACCACTGACATTACTATTCAATAAATCCTTGCAGTCTGGAACTATGCCCGATCAGTGGAAGCTAGCCAACGTAACACCGATATTAAAAAAAGGCAGCAAATTCCTACCCAGTAACTATCGTCCAATTAGCTTAACCTCAGTTGTATGTAAAATGCTAGAAACGGTCATACGAGACAGACTCGTAAATCACTTAGAGGAAAATAACATACTTAAAGATACTCAACACGGCTTTCGTAAAAAACGTTCCTGTTTAACAAACCTCTTAGACTTCTTCCACGATATCCTCAACCTCTACGATGAGAGTAAAGCTGCAGATATTATATACCTTGATTTTCAAAAGGCCTTTGACAAAGTTCCCCACAAACGTTTACTGCTAAAACTAAAAGCGCATGGAATACAAGACAGTGTGTTGAAATGGATAGAAAATTGGCTCAGCGACAGAAAGCAAAGAGTAGTCATAAACGGTAAGGCATCTAAATGGACCAATGTAAGTAGCGGGGTACCCCAGGGATCGGTACTAGGAACAATTCTCTTTCTAATTTACATCAACGACATAGATGAGGGTCTCACCTGTACAATCTCAAAATTTGCTGACGATACAAAAATTGCAAATAGCGTACTCTCAAAAGAACAAGTTGACGATATGCAACACAATCTAGATAAATTGTCATGTTGGGCCCAAATTTGGCAAATGAGTTTCAATGCGGATAAATGTAAAGTACTACATATCGGATACCTAAATGAGAAAGCAAACTATTCGATGAATGGCACTCAGCTTAAGAATGTAAACAGAGAAACCGATCTGGGAGTAACAATATCGAGTAACCTAAAACCGAGTCAACAATGTTCAGAAGTTGTTAAGAAGGCAAACAATATAATTGGCTTTATAGGCAGGTCATTTGAGCATAAATCCAAAGAAGTTATCCTAACCCTTTACAATTCCTTAGTCCGCCCTCTTCTGGAATACTGCGTTCAATCCTGGTGCCCTTATTACCAAAAAGATATAAACAAGCTAGAACGAGTTCAACGTAGAGTTACCAAAATGATACCTAGCCTAAAGAACAAACCATACGAAGAGCGTCTTAGAGAATTAAATCTATTTCCTTTAACCCAGCGCAGATTAAGAGGTGACTTAATTCAAGTGTTCAAAATCATCAAAGGCATCGACAATATGAACTGTAGTAAGTACTTCACTATCGACCAAGCTAATTACACGCGGGGAAACGGTTGCAAAATTATTGGTAAATCTTTTAACTCACACGAATCTAAGAATTTCTTCTTCAATCGAGTTGTCAACTTGTGGAATGGGCTTCCCCGAAACGTTATAGACAGCATCACCGTTGATTCATTTAAACTCCGCCTAGACAAATATCTCGCATCAAACCCGCGACTGACTGCGTTTGTAAATGAATAACTTTATTTTATCCCCCCCTCAGTTACTAACCCATCTGTCCCCTACTAACTTCCTAATCCTGCCACGGACATTAGTTCCAGGGCAGTAATTCGCTTTCCAATGTTCCCTTACCAACTCTAAACCACTGTTTGGACACTTGATCCTCAGTGTTTTGGAGGACAAGCAACCTAGAAGGGTCACTAGATCTGTTGTTGCTTGATTTCCTTTGTACTCCTTTGTACTCCTTTGTACTCCTTATATTACCCATATCTAGTCTCCACCTCCCTTCCCCCCACCCCTGCTTCTGCCCCCTCCCTGTCCTTCCTCCCAGCCACCCCACCCTCACCCCTCCACCGCCACCTGTCATGAAGGATATTTAAGGCCTCCTAGGTACCAGTATTTGTTAGTGACCTGATGAAGCTATCTACGAAACGTTGTCAATAAAGTACTCTTCCTCAGATGGTGTTTTTTAACCATAACCTACAGCATGGTTCACACATACAAGAGTCGGTGCCCGAGTCCAGCACGAGTGAACGATGGGTGACACTCTTTGTGACTCTGGCAAGAACCAGCCCGAGTAGGTCACTGTTCCCGATTCACCAAGAGTCAACAAGAGTCGGTACGTGTTCATCCAAGAGTCAGTACGAGTCACTATGAGTCAACAAGAGTCACGAAGAGTGTAACACGAACCCAACACGAGTTGAGGAAATTTGAAAAATAACTGTCAAATTCCAGGGTACGAAAACAAAGAGTCGGGACGAGTCAACATGAGTGTAACAAAAGTCAACAAGAGGGTAACAAGAGTCAACAAGAGTGTAAAAGAGGTACGAAGAGTGCTCCCAAGAGTGGCCCCCATTGTGCAGGTGCCCGATTCACCCAAGAGTGTAACAAAAGTCAACACGAGTCACAAGGTGTTATGCAGAGTTCAACAGGAGTCAGCACGAGTCACAAAGAGTCAACAGGAGTCAACACGTGTGTCCTTCGGACTCGTGACGGGGACAAGAAATTTCATGCAGGTTTGAAATTTCTAGGCCACGTCACGAATCCCCAGGACACATCCCGATACCAACACGACTCACACGAGTGTAACACGAATCACGAAGAGTATACACGAGTCATTGCCGAATATGAAAAATTGCTCACTTGTGTTGGACTCAGGCACCGACTCTTGTATCTATGAACCATGCTCTTCCCCGCATTTACCTTCAGATTCCGTCACACTCCATCTATTCCTGATGCTTTCCCCATCTTCACTTTTTTCATGGCTTCACACACTTCTGACCTCCAAATCCCCACCTCCTTCCCTACTTCTCTTCTCCTCCCTCCCATACTCCGTCTAACTATGTTTGCTGGTGCTTCATTCCTTACATTTAGCAATTCGTTGAAGTACTCCCTCCATCTTTCGAATCTCTCTAGCTTCTAGGCTGTCACTTGCACATTCTTATATTTCACACCCTTACTATTTCCCTTGATACCTTCCCTAACTGTCTTGACCTCTTTCCAGAACAGTTTCTTAAACTCCCTCCATTTTACACTTAGATTTCTGCCAAATTCCTCATCTGCTCTTCTTTGACTTTCCTTCACTACTCTCTTCACCACTCTCTCTTTCTCCAGGTACCTCACTCTTTACTGTCTCTCCAAATATTAATTCCCTCTACTACCTAACCACTCTTTATACGCTTTCTTCTTGTCTTCAACAGCTATTGTTACCTCTTCAGTCCACCATGCTGTACCCTTCACTCCCTTCCCTCTTCACCTTACTACACACACCTCCTCACGTGCTGCACATATCTCTTTTCTAAACATTTTGCTCACCTCCTCCATTTCCTCCATACCCTCCAGGTCAAACCTACCTAGTCGTCTCTCTACTGCTCTTCTGAACTCTTCCCTAAAGGCGGGTGCCCAATCCCCATAGGAGTTGAAATAGGGGAGCTTTCCCCCCGCCAAAGGCTGCTTTCTAAGGCCTTTCCTAGCTGATGTCGAGGGGATTGGGTTCTAGTCATGTGGTGATGGGCTGGTTATCTGAGTGACAGCTGAGCGATCTCTGCCATACCCATAGCTTACTCTGACTGTTCCTTTTACTTATATATTTTCTAGATCTCAAGTAAAGGCGTCTCTTCCATGGATTGACCTCCCTACTGCCAACCTAGAGGTTGGCAGACTGGGAGCCAAAGCATCACATTATTCCTTTGCCCCTCAACTTTCCCTTTATAATTGCTGAGGGACACCGGGCTTTGGGTGGAGCTTTGGTTTCCCGGGCGTTTCTGCACCCTCCTCAGCTCCCCGCCTTAGAGTGGCTTCGGTTACCTGGGCTTTATTAGTGGTAAGCAGGTAGGCTTTTGTGGGGCCGCTCGGTTATTACCTTGGCCTTGCTCAGGACCTTGGGGCTGCTCGGCCAGACAGCCTGGGAAACAGCAACAACAACAAAAAACTCTTCCCTAATCTCCTCCTCCTGCAACCTCTCCACCCTCTTCGCCACTCCACCTTCCTCTTGCCTCCCTCCAGCTCTCTTCACCCACTTCTTTTGTATCCTAATTTTAGCTACTACTACGTAATGGTCAGACAGACCCAACCCCCCATACCCCTATACACCCTAGCATCCAGCGCATAATTCTTCATTAGTTCATCCACACATATATTTTATTATAATCAATCAGTGCCTTTCGTTCTACCACTGTCTCATCCTTCATCCTCCACACCACTTTCCATGTGTAGCCTACTTTTTTTTTTTTTTTTTTTTTTCTATGTGATTGAGGGAGGCAAAAGGCATTACTGCCTATAGCGAGTGCCTCCCCCATAGTTGAAAGAGTGACAGGGCCAAAATCAAGGGACGTTCGAGCCAAAGTGCCTGGACACACGGAGTTTGAAGCAATTTAAGTCATAGGAAGAGGGAAAGACTGATTCTGGGAGAGAGTTCCAGAGCTCAGCTGTTGAGTAGAAGAAAGTTTGAGAGTAACGTTTCACTCTTGGGTTGGAGAGTTGTACAGAGTAGGGGTGGGATTGAGTTGCAAGACGGGTACCACGTACCCTACGTAAAGGAGGTGGTATGCACTGGGATAGCTCTGAGGAACACTGATTATTATAGTAGCGATAGAATAGCGAGAGAGATGCAACATTGCGGCGGAGAGAGAAAGATTGCAGAGAGTTGGTGAGTGGACGGGAGTTAATGATACGAAAGGCCTTCCTTTCAACTTTGTCTAGGAGAGCGGTGTGAGAGGAACCTCCCCACACATGTGAACAATACTCAATACAAGGGCGCACTATGCCCCTGTACAGAGCAAGAAGCTGTGCAGGGGAAAAGAACCCCCTAAGGCGGTTGAGCACACCCAGCTTCTGGGAGGCTGCCTTAGCAAGACTGGTAATATGGTCCTTCCAAATGAGAGCAGAAGAAAAAGAGACACCAAGAATATTGAGAGAAGATGAAGGGTTGATTTTTGTATTGTTGAAGAATAAGGGATAGTCCACTGGGAGATCCTGATGGGTAGATAGATGGAGAAATTGGGTTTTGGAAGCATTAAAGTTAACAAGGTTTTCTCTGCCCCAATTGGAAATAGTATTTAGATCAGAATTTAAGAGTTCTATGGCTTCATTACGTTTGTCGTTGAGGGATTGCTGGCTGGGGCGTTCTGAAAAACTAATGGAGTAGTGTAAGGTTGAGTCGTCTGCGTATGAATGGATGGGAATTAAGGTACAGTTAAGGAGACCATTTATAAAAATTAGAAAGAGAATAGGAGATAGGACAGAGCCCTGAGGAACACCGGAGTTTATAGGGTGAGGAAGTGAACAATGGCCGTCCACAACCGCAGCTATGGAACGGCCGGAAAGGAAATTAGAGACAAAGGCACAGATGGAGGGATAGAAACCGAAGGAGGGTAGTTTAGAAATTAAAGATTTATGCCAGACTCTATCGAAGGCTTTCGATATGTCTAGTGCAATAGAAAAAGTCTCACCGAAGTCCCGAAAGGAGGATGACCAAGAGTTAGTAGATATGAAAGAAGATCACCAGTAGAGCGACCCTTAAGGAAGCCATACTGGCGATCTGAGAGCAGATTATGAGAAGAGAAATGCTTAAGAAATTTGGAAGCAAGAATAGTTTCAAAAACTTTAGAAAGACAAGAGATGAGAGCAATTGGACGATAGTTGGAGGGTTGAGAGCGGTCACCCTTCTTTGGGACAGGTTGAATGTGAGCAAACTTCCAGCATGAAGAGAAGACGTTGGAGGATAGACAGAGACGAAAGAGTTTGCCTAGGCAGGGAGTCAGCACGGAAGCACAGTTTTTGAGAACAACAGGAGGAACACCGTCCGGACCGTACGCCTTATTAGTGTTAAGCCCAGACAGGGTAGAAAGTACATCTTTAGAAGAGATTAGGATATTAGGCATAAGTAAGAGAGAGGAGGGCGGAGAGGGAGGAATAGCACCGGAATCATCCAAGGTGGAGTTTCTAGCAAAAGTTTGAGCGAAGAGTTTAGCTTTGTCAGAGGAAGAAGTGATGGTTGTGCCATCAGAGTGGGAAAGGGGAGGGAAAGACGAGGAAGAGAAATTGTTGGAGAGGTTTTTGGCTAGATGCCAGAAAGCTTGGGAAGAGCTAGAGTTGGATAGTTCAGTGCATTTATTATTGATGAAAGAGTGTTTGGCAAGTCGAAGAACAGATTTGGCTTGATTCCGGGCAGAAACATATGAAGAATGAGAGTCTTGAGTTTTAAGGCGTCGGTACCGTTTGAATGCTTCCTCCTTATTGCGGACAGCAGTAGAACAGGCGTGAGTAAACCAAGATTTTTTAGCATTAGTTTGAGAGAAAGAGAATGGAATGTATGCTTCCATGCCCGATAGGATTACCTCGGTAATGCGTTCAGCACTCTCCGAGGGTCCTCGGCCATGGAAGCAGAAATCATTCCATGGGAAATCAAAGAAGTACTGCCGAAGAGCCTCCCAGTCGGCAGCGCCAAAGTGCCACAAGCGCCGCCGGCTAGGAGGATCGGGTGGCTGTACTGGAGAGATAGGACAGGTAACAGAGATAAGTTTATGGTCGGAGGAGCCCAAAGGAGAGAAAAGATCGACAGTATAAGAAGAAGGGTTAGAAGTTAGAAACAGGTCAAGAATGTTTGGCCGATCTCCGATGCGATCCGGGATACGGGTGGGTTGCTGAACTAACTGCTCTAGGTCATTTAGGATAGAAAAGACGTAGGCTTGTTCACCAGGTGGATCAGTAGTGTGTATCATTCTGTGTCGGAAACAGATATTGGTTATCCACAGCCTCCTCCCCACACATATATCCACAAGTGCACTACCATTCCCATTCACCTCTGACGGTACACCCCACCCTCCCACCACTCCATCAACTTTCTTATCACCCACCTTCCCATTCATATCCCCAATCAGAAATATTCTTTCGCTCTTGCCAAACTTATCCAGGCACGCCTCCACACTCACCCAGAACTCCTCTTTCTCTCTTACAGTTTTATCCTCTGTTGGAGCATACACACACACAACCACACATGTTTGTATTCCTACTTTCATTCTCACCCCCACAATCCTTGCACCCACAGACCCATAATCTCTTACACGCTCCTTCCATTTGTTAATTACAAACAAACATGCACCTTCTTTCGCTCCCTCACTCACTCCAGCACACACACACATTCCACACTCCCACTCTTTCACATCTGTACCCCTCCATTTGGTCTCAGTCATTCCGCATACATCCAGCCTGGCATTCAATAACACTTCCAGGACCTCTCTTTCTCTTTTGTGTCATCATTCATGTCTCTCATATTCCAAGTCACAATTCTAAGACTGTCCATTGTAGGTCGGAGTTCGTCAACACTAGGTCCGTCGACATCCGAGGCTGTTTGTTCGTTCATCATTGCAGTATGTGTTTTTCACGGGTGGGGGTCACAAGCCCACCGACCCAACCTCTTTAGTCGCCTCTTACGACACGCAGAAATTTTCTCTCTCTCTCTCTCTCTCTCTCTCTCTCTATATATATATATATATATATATATATATATATATATATATATATATATATATATATATATATATTTATATATATATATATATATATATATATATATATATATATATATATATATATATATATATATATATATATATATATATATATATATATATATATATATATATATATATATATATATATATATATATATATATATATATATATATATATACAGTATATATATATATATATATACAGTATATATATATATATATATATATATATATATATAGAGAGAGAGAGAGAGAGAGAAATTCATTCATACTCCCATCTTTGCTTAACACACTGTCCAAATACTTACAGTAAATGAGCTGACATTGTCCATAACCTGACCGTTCAACCTCACCTCACCTCACACTCTGTGGCTGCACCCCTTTCAAAGACCATAACCTTGCTCTTCCCCGCATTTACCTTCAGATTCCGTTTTTCACACACTGTTCCAAACATATTTACCAGCCCCTGCAACTCCCATTTACTATCGCTCATCAGAACTGTATCATCAGCAAACAGCAGTACAGGCAACTTCCACTCGTTTTCTTCCCATATCAGAAGTACACCAACATGAACTGCTCTTCCTTGTATTTCTTTCATGACTCCATCCATATATACAGTATACTGAAAAGCCATGGGGACATCACACACCCTTGCTTTAACCCAACATTCAGATCAAAGAACTCGCTCTGCCCATTCTCCACACGTACTGACACCTTTGCACCCTCATACATGCTCTTCACTGATTTCAGCAACTTGCTATCTACTCCGTATATTCTCAGTACTTTCCACAAACCTTCTCTATCAACTCTGTCATAGGCCTTCTCCAAGTCCATAAAGGCAGCATACAATTTATATCCCTTCTACAGATATTTCTCCACAACACATATCAGAGCAAAAATCTGATCTACACATCCTCTTCCCTTCCTAAACCTGCCCTGCTCGTCACCCATCCATTTTCCGTTCTCGCTCTGACTCTCTCAATCACTACCCTACTGTACACCTTCCCTACTATGCTTAGAAGGCATATTCCCCGGTGGTTACCACACACTCCTTTTTCCCCTTTACCCTTATACAAGGGTACTATAATGCCTGTCTTCCAGTCATCAGGTGCACTCCCCTTCTCCCATGCTTGTTTACAAATTTGTCATACCCATTCAGTCACTATCTCACCATATATATATATATATATATATATATATATATATATATATATATATATATATATATATATATATGCTCTGACCTACGGCCTGTCACTCTTACTATCAACTTTTGCAATATTCGTGGCCTTTTCTCTAATTTTCACTTTTTTTAACACCATCTATCCTCCTACAAACCTGATCTTCTTTTCCTCACCGAAACCCAGGTATCTGAGACAACTTCCAGCAGCCCCTTCTCTGTATCCTCCTACCTTTTCTATCCTAGCTTCAAAGCCAAAGGCGGATATTCTGCATACGTGCACAACAAACTCACTTGCTCTCGTGTTCCCGATTCCGACTCCTCTGAATTTTCAACTTTATGGCTCCAACTATCCTATCATTTTCATACTAAATATTTCTGTGCTGTCTATCTTTCCCCTAATTCTACCGACTTTCCCAAATTCTTTGACTATCTAAAATCTAAAGTGGAACTCATTCTATCCATCGCTCCTTTCTCAGAAATCTCCATCTTAGGAGATTTCATCGTTCACCACCGCCAATGGCTCTCCTCTCACACTACTGACCAACCTGGCGATCAAGTCTACGTTTTTTCTATCCTAAGTGACCTAGAGCAGTTGGTTCACAACCCACCCGTATCCCGGATCGCTTCGGAGATCGGCCCAACATTCTTGACTTGTTTCTAACTTCTAACCATTCTTCTTATACTGTCGATCTTTTCTCTCCTTTGGGCTCCTCCACCCATAAACTTATCTCTGTCACCTGTCCTATCTCTCCAGTACGGCCACCCGATACTCCCAGCCGGCAGCGTTTGTGGCACTTTGGCGCTGCTGACTGGGAGGCTTTCCGGCAGTACTTCTTTGATTTCCCATGGAATGATTTTTGCTTCCGTGGCCGGGGAGCCTCAGAGAATGCTGAACACATTACCGAGATAATCCTATTAGGCATGGAGGCATACATTCCATCTTCTTTCTCTCAGAATAATGCAAACAAATCTTGGTTTACTCACGCTTGTTCTACTGCTGTCTGCAATAAGGAGGAAGCATTCAAACGGTACAGACACATTAACCCCTCTTTCCTACTTATGCCAAATATCCTAATCTCTTCTAAAGATGTATTTTCTACCCTCTCTGGGCTTAATACTAAGAAGGCGTTCAGTCCGGATGGTGTTCCTCCTGATATACTAAAAAACTGTGCTTCCGTGCTGACTTCCTGCCTAGGCAAACTCTTTCGTCTCTGTCTCTCCTCTAACGTCTTCCCTTCTTGCTGGAAGTTTCCTCTTATTCAACCTGTCCCGAAGAAGGGTGACCACTCTCAACCCTCCAACTATCGTCCAATTGCTCTCGTCTCTTGTATCTCTAAAGTTTTTTTAACTATTCTTACTTCCAAATTTCTTAAGCATTTATCTTTTCATAATCTACTCTCAGATCGCCAGTATGGCTTCATTAAGGGTCGCTCTACTGGTGATCTTCTTTCATATCTTACTAACTCTTGGTCATCTTCCTTTAGGGACTTCGGTGAAACCTTTTCTATTGAACTTGACATATCGAAGGCCTTCGATAGAGTCTGGCTCAAATCTCTAATTTCTAAACTACCCTCCTTCAGTTTCTATCCCTCCATCTGTGCCTTTGTCTCTAATTTCCTTTCCGGCCGTTCCATAGCTGCGGTTGTGGACGGCCATCGTTCACTTCCTCATCCTATCAACTCCGGTATTCCTTCGGGATCTGTCCTATCTCCTATTCTCTTTTTAATTTTCATAAATGATCTTCTCAACTGTACCTCCAGTCCTATCCATTCATATGCAGACGACTCTACCTTACACTATTCAATAAGTTTCCAAGAACGCCCCAGCAAAGAATCCCTCAAAAGCAAATGTAATGAAGCCATATAACAATTATCTTCTGATCTAACTACCATTTCAATTTGGGGCAGAGACAATCTTGTTACCTTTAATTCTTCCAAAACCCAATTTCTCCATCTAACTACCCGAAATGAACTCCCAGAGGACTATCCCTTATTCTTCAACAATACAAAAATCAAACCTTCATCTTCTCTCAGTATTCTTGGTGCCTCTTTTTCTTCTGCTCTCTCTAGGAAGGACCATATTACCAGTCTTGCTAAGGCTCCCAGAAGCTGGGTGTGCTGAACCGCCTCAAGGGGTTCTTTACCCCTGCTCAGCTTCTTGCTCTGTACAGCGGCACAGTGCGTCCTTGTATTGAGCATTGTTCACATGTGTGGGGAGGATCCTCTCACACATCACTTCTAGACAAAGTAGAAAGGAAAGCCTTTCGTATCATTAACTCCCGTCCACTCACTGACTGTCTGCAATCTCTCTCTTTTCGCCGCAATGTTGCATCTCTCTCGCTATTCTATCGCTACTACTATAAGCAGTGATCCTCAGAGCTCTCTCAGTGCATACCACCTCCTCTACGTAAGGTACGTAGTACCCGTCTTGCAACACAATCCCACCCGTACTCTGTAGAACTCTCCAATTCAAAAGTGAAACGTTACTCCCAATCTTTCTTCTATTCAACAGCTGAGCTCTGGAACACTCTCCCTGCATCCATCTTTCCCTCATCCAATGGCTTAAATTGTTTCAAAATCCATGTGTCCAGACATTTTTGCTTGAACGTTCCTTGATTTTGGACCTGTCACTCTTTTAACTCTGGGGGAAGCATTCGATGCAGGCAGTGTTGCCTTTTGTCTCACTCATCCACAAAGACAAAACAAAACAATATATATATATATATATATATATATATATATATATGTTTCTAGTCTCTCAGTGGGGATCGAACCATCGACCATCAGGATGATAGCCGACGCTTTAATCAATTACACCACGGCAGTCTAAAAGACACTCAGCCTTCTATCCTATTTATGTTAGGGAGAAGGGAAACCCACTAGGCGAATATATTTCAATTCAAACCTAGTTGTAGGATCCATATTTCCAGAATACCATACACGGATTTTTGAGTGTCCCGACGCAACTCGGGTAGAAATTTATTTCATTTCATTCTAACCCACAAAGCATGAGAGTTACAAATATTGAGAATATTTCACAAATACACGTGAGCCACTAAATGTTTCTAGTCTCTCAGTGGGGATCGAACCATCGACCATCAGGATGATAGCCGACGCTTTAATCAATTACACCACGGCAGTCTAAAAGACACCCAGCCTTCTATCCTATTTATGTTAGGGAGAAGGGAAACCCACTAGGCGAATATATTTCAATTCAAATCTAGTTGTAGGATCCATATTTCCAGAATACCATACACGGATTTTTGAGTGTCCCGACGCAACTCGGGTAGAAATTGATTTCATTTAATTCTAACCCACAAAGCATGAGAGTTACAAATATTGAGAATATATCACAAATACACGTGAGCCACTAAATGTTTCTAGTCTCTCAGTGGGGATCGAACCATCGACCATCAGGATGATAGCCGACGCTTTAATCAATTACACCACGGCAGTCTAAAAGACACTCAGCCTTCTATCCTATTTATGTTAGGGAGAAGGGAAACGCCTAGTGGGTTTCCCTTCTCCCTAACATAAATAGGATAGAAGGCTGAGTGTCTTTTAGACTGCCGTGGTGTAATTGATTAAAGCGTCGGCTATCATCCTGATGGTCGATGGTTCGATCCCCACTGAGAGACTAGAAACATTTAGTGGCTCACGTGTATTTGTGATATATTCTCAATATTTGTAACTCTCATGCTTTGTGGGTTATAATTAAATGAAATCAATTTCTACCCGAGTTGCGTCGGGACACTCAAAAATCCGTGTATGGTATTCTGGAAATATGGATCCTACAACTAGGTTTGAATTGAAATATATTCGCCTAGTGGGTTTCCCTTCTCCCTAACATAAATAGGATAGAAGGCTGAGTGTCTTTTAGACTGCCGTGGTGTAATTGATTAACTCTCTCCGACATATGACGCGATTTTGATCCTATTGGGGATACTTTAAAGCCTTTGTTACCATCAGGGGTATTTAGAAACCTTTAGTTTAGTTACTTCAACCTCTGCTGTTGTCTTTGAGTTAGCTGTGGGCAGAAAACTAATTTTGGAGAGGTAATTATAAGAGTGAGAGAACTCTATTTCTTATTGCTTATCTGGCAACCTCTGCGTCATAAATGCGTGAAAGGGTTAAAGCGTCGGCTATCATCCTGATGGTCGATGGTTCGATCCCCACTGAGGGACTAGAAACATTTAGTGGCTCACGTGTATTTGTGATATATTCTCAATATTTGTAACTCTCATGCTTTGTGGGTTAGAATTAAATTAAATCAATTTCTACCCGAGTTGCGTCGGGACACTCAAAAATCCGTGTATGGTATTCTGGAAATATGGATCCTACAACTAGGTTTGAATTGAAATATATTCGCCTAGTGGGTTTCCCTTCTCCCTAACATAAATAGGATAGAAGGCTGAGTGTCTTTTAGACTGCCGTGGTGTAATTGATTAAAGCGTCGGCTATCATCCTGATGGTCGATGGTTCGATCCCCACTGAGAGACTAGAAACATTTAGTGGCTCACGTGTATTTGTGATATATTCTCAATATATATATATATATATATATATCCTATATAATCAAGTACCACACAAAGATACTTCTAAACCAACTCCAACATTTTCAATAATAAAATCCCACACAACATCATATAAATGTTGGGGAAATAAAACAAATATCCATTTACAAAGATATATCACATATGGGTATAAAAAATACTTTTCTAACGAAGACCACTACATTTTTTTTCATCACTATACCTACGTATATCACTAAAGAAATCTCCATAATAAATCTTCTTCACATACCAACAGAAGTATAGTAACCAACGGAAACACTATTAGTGAATCCAATACCAAACTCTATCATATTTAAGTGTTTTCCATGATTCTTTATCACAAACTCGTTTCACCTACAAAATACTTCACTATAAATTTTGTTAATGAAACTCCCAAAAATAATTTCCAAAAATAACTCCCAAAAATAACTCTACCCTCTCTTCCATTTCCATCATAAATGTATAATTCTCTAAAGATTATTTATTTTTCATATTTATTTTCTTCTCAAGTATGGTCCTAAACAGAGATAATCAAACATCCATATCAAATATGCCATCATTCCAGGCACAAATTATATATCAGATGTGAACCCCCGGGACAGATAAATCACCGACATATGTTGTATTAAGCATTCCTTTGTGCAAACAAATCTACGGTAATGAGACAGCTGATCTTAATCCAATATGAAGGGAAACAACTTGTATTTTGAAAACTTAACTGAATCCAGTTGCACAGGAAGCCAACTTGACCTAAAACATTGTATAACAAGTTATATGAATACACCATGATCCAAAAATAAAGCTCAAAGCAATCGTGAGATACAAAATATAATTCAAATTGTCAATTCCATTATCCCACTGAACAACAGGCAATATAATATAAATGTACACTCCAGGCCCGGCAGGTTGTCAAAAATTTTGCTTTTCCAGAAAACACCTGGAATGGGTTAAAAATGAAGGAAAACACACACAAAAACGATCCCCTCGGTCATTAAGGTGTCCTATTGGGCGCCCGAAAGTTGGAATTAACATGGGGAAATGGGTAGGCAAAAACATGCAAAAACATGTTTTTGCGCGCTCACACGCACGTAGCTCAACTCTGCAGGTTTTCAACCATCGGCATTGTTGCGTGGGATACTTACGCAATGTCCATACGAATCTGGGCCCTCTAGGTGCCATAGGACTGGAGTAATTAACCGTGACGCACAATATGCGGCGCTGGAGTTTAGTGTTACAAGTAGCACCTCCATTTTCCGGGACTATGGGGATTTGTAACCTCTGGTGAATTGAAAAGTCCGGTTGATTGAAAATTACTCCTATAAATGCCCATAAACCCCAAGAAAATACCCCCTAATGGCTATCTGTATTATCAGCCTTAATATAATAAACAAACACACATTACCATTTTAATAGTATATAATGCTCTCAACTCGCCTTAACTCGCCAATTTATAAGTACAGTAGAAGATGGAAAAGGCGTCCAGCTGTTGTTGTTGTCGGCGGCGTATTACGTATCGTCGTATGCGAAGGCTAGGCCTTATCGGGAGGGAGAGTTCTGCAGCGCATTCAAAGTTTTGACAGTAGCAAAACGAAACACTAATATCAATCTGTTTTTGTTCTTTTTAGTTTGTCTTTTGTTTCTCAATTAATATCTAAAACTTATTTATGAGGTGGATGCTTTGGGAGAGGCAGCAAGGGGTGGATGCTTGCCACTCATCCACAGTTGTAGAGGTGGATGCTGTTACATCATCCACCTCTCTCCATTCGTTTAGATATTTGTGATTTTTGTTCCAAGCTCAGAACCAATTTTTTGCATTTCTTCTTGTCACTATTGGCTTTCACTTTGTCCGACTTTGCCTTAATCTTCGGCAGGATAGCGATGAATCGAGTATGATATGTCCGATATGAGAATGTTTGCATATACGGATCGAATGCTAGACTACTCGGCCCACGGGACAGCTCGGCCAGGACAGCTCGGCCCACGGCGAGACAGCTCGGCCCAGTAAAAACGAGACAGGTCGGCCCCGTGTTAATTACGAGACAACTCTTAATTAACCTAACCTAACCTAACCTAACTTACACATTATGAATCGAGAGATCTAGCCTATGACATAATTATACAATAAACGAACATTTCGCCCACATTACACACACGCCATAAACGGGAGGCCATGTATGCAGCACCAAATCCTGCAAATCCTGTCCTCTGCGCATGCGTGAGAATCTTAGGCCCCTTGGCACGATTTTTGTTTTTCTTTATACTATTATATTATCTTAACCTAACCTAACCTAACTTACGTAATTGTTTAACCGAAGTCCTCTTTTTCTAGTTATTAAAAACGTATTCTATGATGTATTATATGATATATAGATGCAATAGAACTGTTCAAATGACCTGGGAAGTGTATATTAAACCAAATACAAAACTTTGAATAATGAGGTAAGAGATATGTGTTTTTTATCACTTTTCAACCCAAGACCAGCGGGGGTCTGGGGGCGGCAGCCCCCTGGATGATCAGGTTACCTTAGGTTTGGTTAGTTTAGGTTAGGTTAGGTTAATGACCAGTTATGTAAATACAGTAGTGAACATTTGGTTCAGTCTGTGCTCAAAAATCCATTTTCTTTAGGAGGAGGCCATACACTAAACAACAACCCTAACTTAAATTAACCTAACAGTTGAGCCTAAATAACATAATAAAAATATTAGGGAAAAGGCCGCGCATACGCAGAGGACAGGATTCGGTGTTGCATACATGGCCTCACCCATAAACCCTCCACTTAGCTCTCCCCATCCTAATCCTGACTGGTCTCGTCAAATTGCCCCATAGCAAAACATGGGGCCGAGCTGTCTCAAATAATGGGCCGAGTTGTCTTGCCGTCGTGGCCGAGTTGTCCAAAAGTGGGCCGAGCTGTCCGAGCCGAGTTGTCCCATGGGCCGAGTCGTCCAGTCACCTACGGATCGATCGGGGAGACTGAGAAGCCTATTCCCGCGCTTTTGTTGTTGTTGTTGCTTGTTCTACTGACGTCGCCGTTACCCGCATAGAACCACGAACTATTTTATATATATATATATATATATTTCTTATTGGTGCTTTTTAAGTAGTGTTTTCCTAATATTATATGTATTTATTATTTGTTATGATGAAATTATGATGGTAAGACGATTTTTTTGTTTTTTTTTTTGTTTTTTGTTTTTTTTTAATAATTTCCTAAAACCTCCGGTTGTTTGAAGCTACCGGATGCCTGAATGCCGGAAAATCGTGGTGTTACTGTACATACATTGCCGACGCATATGCTGCGGCGCTGGGGTCCAGTTGGTTATGTACCAAAAAAAAAAATCAGCCACACGTATTAGTGAAATTAATCTTACTGATTTATACAGCCTTTAGCTGTACTAAAAGGCCACCAAGAGGCTAAAAACGAGGGGCTTAATTAAAGAATGTAAGACAAATATCCACTTATAACACCAATAAAAAATGCCTGAAAGTACAGAACTAGTAGAAAACATTTGATCGACTCGAAACTGTCAACTGTCAAATCAAGTATAAACGTCCAAAATTCAAAACAAATAAGCCGCTAAAAATTGTAGTCCGAACTACGACAGCGCAAACTTACTTTTATCAAAATGTAATGACGGTATAAAATAACCGTTAAAAACAAATATAACTGTGTAGAAAAAATATATAAATCTCATACAAATCACTACAAATTATAATCTCCTTTCGTGTAAATAGAAGTATGAAAATTCCTTCGTGTGAATAAAAATATTCAAGATGTAATACAATAAATCAAAACTCTCAAGAAATCTACCCAAAGTTAAAAGAAAATGTAAAGCGAGAATGCCGAAGTGACGTACCATATGTATGCAAAACGAGCACCAAAATCAGAAAAAAAACATATAAAAGTTACTTAACCTGGCAGCTGCCGGGAGACTCTTAAGTGGTTTTACTGGGCGACTGTGGGGAGATTATTAAGATCCTAGGTCTAAAAACAAACATTTAAAACACCCCAGTGGCACTTTAAAAACAAAATGGTGTTTAACCCGTACAGCCCCAGCGACGCGTCTGACGCGTCGGCGATGTATGTAACGCACAGCCCCAGAGACGCGCCTGACGCGTCACCCTAATTGCGCCGACCGTAACCTCAGGTGTAGCCACTCAAGAGGGCTCAGATTTGTATGGGAACTGTTTACGTATCCCACGCAACCGTGTCGATGGTTGAAAACTCTCAAAGTCCACGTGCGAGCGCGCAATAACCTGTTTTTTTGGGATAATTGCCTTCAATTTTTTACTCTTGTAAAATCCGTTTTCGGGAGCTCTGTAGGACCATTTTTTAAGCTTTTTGAGCGGTTTTTCGTGGTTTTTCCTTCATTCCTAACCCATTCGCTATTGTTTCTGGAATAAAACCATTTTTTAAAAACCGGCCGGGTTCTGGTGCGCAAACATTACAAAACTAGCCGGGGCTCCACGGGTTAAGTGAGATAATTTCCCTCCATACCTCAAATCACTCCTTCACATGTGTCAAAGTCCCCTCCTTCCCTCTCCCCCCCCTCAACCCCCCTTCAATCATCACCTATTTTCCCTGTTATTCCCTTATTCATTGGTATATTTTTGTGTCACCATCTCCAGGCCGGTTCCATTGTGTTGTCATGTGACTATCGAGTGTGTTGCGTAAGGTAGGGTGTGGGTGAATGAGTCAGTCAAACTTCACGCCTCGCGAGGGGAGGCTATGGCTCGCTCTGCTCCACAATGCATGAATGGACCGGCCAACTATAATTCACGATTTTGACCATCCAAACACTATTCCCACTTGTTTTATAGTTGTTACATGTTACTATCTTCATACTAAACATAAAATAGGCACATATGGAGAAGTATTAATTATATTTATGGTAAACTAACAATTTTAGTGAAGAATGTAAGCGAGATTAAATCGAGGTCGAAACAGGCACAGACGCGAGCCACCCGAACACACTCGTAGAATAATTTGTAGTATATAACTTTAACAAAATGAACAATAGATCACTCAACCACAGATGCTCCCAATAATATGTGTTACTCATACCGCATAAACCGACGTGCGGGGGAAAAGAACTTTGAATAAAAAAAAAATCACTTGCTTTGAATTCAACGATAAAAACACACTATACATCTTCAACACTAATTAATAAAATTTAGGGATAACATCTGGGAATTTTGCGAGCCTTGCTGCCCAATCAAGAGGTCCGACCGGGTATCTCAGGCCGATATCAGTCCGCGATGACCGACCCGGTTCATATCTTGCATGATATGAAGTGACATGTAGAGCATTTGGAGCTTTAATTGAATGACATGAGGAAGTATCGGTCATTGTACCGACAACATGGACAACATGAGAGTAGTTAGACAAAACAGATTGACAAGTTGAACCCATTGTATGAGACATATTCATAATTTGAATTTCCCTCTCCGGACATTCATTTGAAACTTGAAGGAAATGAGTACTTAGTATGAATTTACTAAATTGAGTTGCACAAACTAAAATATTAATGATTCTGTCCTTTTAATGAAGCAATGAAACCAGTTATGTCCGTGAAAAAAATTGAAAGATGTTTAAATATTTATATAAAAATGTATTACTTTGAAATATTCACTTTGAATGCACTACTATGTGAGTAGTGAAGAAAAGATCTTTATCTTTACCAAAGGTGGGAGCTGGTAAGCATGGTGATAGGGCTGGGGTAACCTGGACTGCTGACCACACACGCTGACATTGCTTGCCCTTTGAACCAGGAAAGAAGTGAGATGACGGGGCTTGGGCATCAAAAGCCAAAGCCAGCCAAGCACCTGCTCCCGTCTTCAGCTAGCAACGCACTCGCATCATGCCGCATTGCTAGCATAAGAGGTAAATCACGGCCAAACAAACTCTCCACCACCCAGACCCAGCCTCAACAATACACAGTGACAAGCGCTTTAGAAACGCGCCCCCAACCTTCGACCAAGACCTACCCAACCCAGTGTTAGACTACAGTGAGGAGTTGTTCACGCAAATTCCTCACCAGCCCCCTCAATATCCCCACAACAACGCTTATAATCATGATCAAATCAACCTTAGCCAGGCTAGTTCCGCACCACAACAAGCCGTACCTAAGACCAAAACAAATAGGAATAAATGTAGACTGTCCTCCCAGTCCAAGAAGTATCCTTCCCATATTTTTAGTGCGAGTAATAACCTCAGGACAAATAAAAAAATAGCTTAGTCCCATGCCTCTACTACCCCGAGACAACAACTCCTTAACCCCATCCCAAAAAAGGATTACTACCTGTCCGTGCCAAGGGTAAGGTAGGCAAAATCAGGGATATAATCTAGGCGTGTACCTCTTCTTTATGAAGGACGTGCATACCTGATTCGGATCGAGACTTCCGTACGGAATTAGCCATTCATTCCTTTAAACAGTCATAAAACCAGTGCAAACCAGTGTAGACCAGTGACCCCGAAGAAAGAAGAAAGAAAGGAGCGAGACTTACCTGTAGTGCGTGAACCTAGTGTCGAGCCCCTGTGATAAAAGGAAGGACAACTACCGCTGTGACCACGTGCTCGCCAGATCCTCTACCAGGCTCTATCTTTCTTCCAACCCTTTAAGTGCTCTTTGTTTTGTAAATGTAACGATGATTGCAACTAGGGTTAATTAGATATGTTGAGGTTCACACTAATGTAATACTAAATATTTTCTATTCCTTCCTTCTCCTAGTTACCCGTTGCTCGATTTAGAGAGAACATAACACACCTCTATCTGTGGAATAAATATATATATACTTCTTCTAATATAGGCTCCTATATTCTATATGGAGAGATATACATATGTTTGTTTGTGAATAGATACATATACATTTATACGTAAAAACCAGTGAACACTTATTCAGATCTTGTTTGTATGTAACATCATCATTTGGGTACATAATTCATAGATAAGTTGTTCACAGTGTGTTTTACTATTCACTCTCTTAATTTGACTATTGTTATTATTATGCTTCATGAAGTAGAATTCATTTTGTGTATCATTCAAGTTACCTTAAACTCTATGTTGTTCATGTAGCAGTAACTTCTCACCCGAAGAGAATTCTCAGTCCTGCATACATGACTAATTTAATTGTTTAACCCCTTCATGAATTTATATTCATAATTATTACTCTTTGAGTTCTTTGAGTTTAATCTCCTGTCTAAGTTGAATTAACGTATAGTTATTCAGATATCAAACAGTGTCTTATTTTACATACTTTCAGTGCCGCATGTATGTCATCGCAGTAACTATTATTTACACTAGGTGGAAACTTACCTCTGTGACGTTAACCACTCCGTTAGAACCGCATGGCTTGTCCTACAGTGACTCACTAGGATCGCCAGGGCAGTGGATGGGGCTACAGTTTATGTATTAGAGTGTGCTTTATTTCATATGAAAGCTTGTGTCATGGGCAGTCCAGAAAGGCTCTTTGTTTTCACCCATGTTAAGGCTTTATATATTTAATTGTAAGGTATATGTTTTATCATTAACTAGTAATGATGGGATCTGGGAGAGAGAGAGAGAGTAGAACAGAGTGAGAGGGAGCGCGCAGTGTTTTTGTCCCGCTCGATGACGTCACGGCTGGCTGCCTCGTGGGGGTTTGGTGGAGAGAGGTCCTTACCATGCTGCTAGCTCCCTTGCTAGTGGCTAGAGGACTTGTAACCGCTTTTTTCCCACGCGGCTCGAGCTAGTGCGAGTATATATACAGTTCCTCGCCACTCTCTCCCTCAGATCTGGTTTCTAGAACGCATCCCTCTTTTTCCCTTGGATATCTGTCCTCCTATCCGCACCTGAGAACCTTTTCCTCTGCCTATCTCTCTCATTTTCCATATCTTTCACCACCTTTTATTAATATTATACCCCCTCTGCTTAACTCTGCAAAATCAGCTTCATGCTGGCCAGTTGTATTGTGCGTTAAGGTCTGATATAACCTATGTATGTTAGTTGTTAAGATAAGTGGATCACGAAGCATTGGTTGGCATTCATATTGTTTAGTACTGCTTCCTTTAATTATTAGTGTTCTGCTGGATTAGATAATGCTAGACTAGGAGTCTGATACATCCCGGTGGATCATATATACTTTAATTAATTTCATTGGGGGTGTGGTGGTGAGATTAATAAAAATAATATTATTAGTAGGTTTAGTGATATTTCTTCGAGAGGCCGGTCTATATGATCTGTGCCCCATGAATATTCTTTCCTCTCACTTAAACAGTAGGCTACCATAGTGCGGTTGGGAATATGAACATGATTAGATTAATATCCAGTATTCGAGAATGGATAATAAGTCGTAGGCGTGTGCATAAACCTTTAACCGTCCTGGTGGTGTAATGGTTAAGGTGGCAAAAATATGTGTGTGATAACCCGGGTTCGAATCCCGGTGGATCATATATACTTTAATTAATTTCATTGGGGTTGTGGTGGTGAGATTAATAAAAATAATATTATAAGGTATTGTTTCCTATGAGTGCTGGCTTTAGTTAAAAGCTGCACGACATACCTGAGAACTGGAGTTGATTGAGTAAATTCTAGTCTGTGTGCCATTGAGAGTAGAGCATGCACGAATGAGGGATTTTGCCTATACCATTCTGCAATGTTCTAGTCTCGATTGTTTGTCTTTGAGGTACGCCAGGAGAACGCTTAATACTTCGGTATTAAGGTTTCTCAAGAAACCTTAACGTAATATTTGACGCACGTAATATTAACGTAATATTTGACGCACAGACTTGAGATTTGCACTAGGCTATGCGGCATGCCATGCGCACCAGTATCTCGTATCATTGACTCTAGCTAGACTTTATCAGTCAAAGTAGACATTAACTATATTAACCTAATTACTCTTTTTATGCATACCCCTTTTATGATTACACAAGCATTTCGCAGCCTAGTTTGATGTATGGAGACACAAACGACTTAGGCTCTTTTTGTTGATAGGAACACTGCATTGTCGTGGCGATTATTATTGTTGTAGTGTTTAGGATATTCTTGGCTCCGACAGCATTATATATTCTGCCTCTTTGTGTGCATAGCCTGCACGAGCATTGTTCCGCTGCCTGCCTTTTTGGGTTCCATTTCCGATACGAGCATCTTTATAGCATCTAACATTTAAAGAAGATTCCTTGTTAGTGTTGAAGGACTTTAGTGCACTTTCTTTCATGCAGGAGTGCCTGACATTTATTGATTAAAGTAACGTAAGCTGTAACTTCTCTTACCACCTTACTTTGCATACCATAACCAAGCACCTTCGGTTATAGGTAGTAATAGGCTGTTTTCACATAACATTAAGCCTAGAGTAGACGCACATTTATTGAGAGTTTGATAGCCTATTATTGCATATAGAACTCTGTAGAGTATTTGTGTTCTTTGTTCTCTGGGAATATACATCAGAGGTTGGAGCTAGCGCTTTCCGTTGTAACATTTATGCCATTACTAGTCCAATGAATAAGAGCCCTGATATATTTGAACCCCAGTTGTAACAAATGGCGACCTTACCTAGGATTTGGTGAACCTACATTTATTAGCAGGGAACATTTGTTGTTTTGGAGAATATTTTGCGGGGATCAGCAAGAATAATTTTTTTTTGCAACATAGTATAGCCCTTGAGTATTTCCGAGAATTTTTGTGGGTATATTGAGGTATAAGAGTTTGGGGTACTTCTTTTCTGAATATTGAGGTGGGAAATTTTTGTGAGCATCATGTCTTATACCGGATCAGAGGAGAATGGAGACACAGTACGTAATGTCGAAACTGAGGAACAGCAGTATGATAATATGGTTAATCAGGTGAACTGTGAGGAGGATGCTAGGATATTTTTGCAATGGCCTGTTACTGCCGAGCGGTTGGAGGGTATGGAGCGGTACGGTCTTCAATGCCTGGCCACAGCTATCGGTCATGCGGGTACTAGCAGCATGACCAGGGATAACTTGATAACGTGTGTACTGGGCAGGGTGACTGGTGAGCGAGATGGGTTGAGTGCTCAGAGCCCTTCGGCCATGCTTCCCCTACACTCGACTCCCAGCCATCCCAGTAGTTTGCCGACCCCGGGTACGCTTCCACAGTTGGGTGGTGACTGGCATGGTGGGTTGCCCCTGGGGGGACCACCGGTAATTTCAAACATTGTAGCACCTTCACCTCCTCAAGGGTTATCTCCAGAATTATTGTTTAAGCTTGAATTAGCTAAGCTTCAGCATCAGCAGCAATTAGAATTAGCCAAGATAGAAGAGAGAGCCAAGATAGAAGAGAGAAAAAGTCACCAGCACATAGAGCTAGCAAAAATCCAAGCTGATTTAGAGTCGACTAGGTACTGTGCCGACATGGACGTAGAGAAGTCGCGAGTAGAGACAACGGGACAGCGACTTGGGGCTGGTAACCGTGTTCATGAGCAGTCTCTCTCGCACTTATTGAAACTGGTTCCGGTGTTTGATGAGAGTGGTGTAACAGAATTTTTCACACGCTTTGAGAAGAAGTGCCAGGAACACCAGTGGCCAGAGAATAAATGGGCAGCACTTGTATCCTCTAGATTAATAGGCAAGGGTCTTAAAGCCTACGATGCGTTACCTTTGGAGTCATGTATTGTGTATGAGGATCTCAAGGAGGCTGTCCTGAGGGCTTACAAACTGCAACCAGAAACGTACCGTTTGAAGTTCCGGGGTGTAACTAAGGGAAGAGATAGCACCTTTTTGGAACACGCCCGGGACTTGTCCGATGCTATGGGGAACTGGCTCCGATCTGAGAAGGTCACAACATTTGATGAAATTAAGCAGTTAATGATGTTGGAGCAGTTCTTTAAGAGCACGGGCGGTGATCTAACTTTGAACTTAAAGGAGAAAAACCCAAGAACTCTAGTAGAAGCAGCAGAAATGGCTGATCTACGGTTGTCGTTGATTCGGGGTTGCGGGTCCTCACAGAAGTACGATGCAAGTGCTAGGGACCGTTATCCTCCTCCTCCCCGTAGCAATGACACATTTAAACCAAAGAGCAATGAAACTAAAACTGAAGCCAAACCTACCACCACACCGTATGTGAAAAGTCAGGGGCCTTTTACATCACAGTATAAGCCGAAACCGAAATTTATGTGTTTTAGGTGCCACCAGGAGGGTCATAAGGCAAATGAGTGCCCTAGTCGACCTCCTCCGGCAGCCGTGTCTTTTGCTCACGGCATTGAGTGTTCAAGAGGACATCGGAGTTTGTTAGAGGCATTTCTTCCGAGGTAAATACACTGCCAGTGCAGAAGGATCCGGAAGGCTTATTCCCTGTCCGTGATGCCTTTAGTGACCACAGGGGACTCGGTTGTGTGGAGTGGGGGGGTAGAAGACATGAGGTGAGAATTTTGCGTGACACTGGGGCATCGCAAACACTGTTGAGAAATTTCACTGGTTAACCTGTCAATACGGTGCGGGTGGTTGTGGTTCAGGGAGTTAATGCGACGAGGTCATACCCGCTTGTAAGAATGAAGGTGGAAGTTGATGGTGTGACTCATGACCTGGATGTGGGAATTGTGGAGAAGTTACCTGTTGGGGGCGTCGACCTCCTTCTTGGCAACGACTTTGCGGGGCCTACTTCTGAGGCTCCACCCTTAGTCGTTGTCGAGAAGCCGGCCGACGTGAGTAGGGAGGAGCAGGAGTGGGTTGAGAAGTGTCCGGGGCAGCCTATGGCGTGTGTTGTCACCGGAGATTCTGCATCCAGGGAGTCACATTCTGGTCAACAATCTTTAGATCAGCGGAGGAAGGGTACCGAGAAGGGGTTGGAAGTTGATGCGGTTGAGAGTTTAGTGTCAACGGACCTTCTCGGGGACTCATTATTAGGACCACATTTCGAGTCTGGAGAACACCCAGTAACTGTTCCTGAAGGGGCAGAGGATGGGCTTAAAAAGACGAAAGAGTTGAGGGAGGACAGTGATGCACAGTCGGGAGATGTAGCAACAAGGTACCCTGACGCGTACCCTGTGAGAAATGGGTCGGCGAAGACAGTGGTCCGAAGCTTGCTAGTGTATTTTTCCCGGTATGGTTACCCGCAGGGGATTCAGTCAGTCCAGGGACCCAACTTCACTTCTAGCCTCTTTGTTCAAGCAATGCCGCAGCATGAGATTGTTGGGGTTGTGTCATCTGCGTATCATCCGGAGAGCCAGGGTGTGTTAGAGCGATGGCACTCAGCCTTGAAATCTGTGCTTCGTTGTTGTTGCTTTGAGAGTGGGAGGGATTGGGATCTTGGCCTGCCATGTGTTTTGTTTGCTGTGTGGGAGTACTGGGGAGAGTTTGGGATTCAGCCCTAATGAGCTCGTCTTTGGACACCGTGTCAGAGGGCCTCTCCATATGGTTGAAGAAGTATGGGAGGGTGCAGAAAAACCTTGTTCTATGCTTAAGTGTGTCCTCAACAGTCGAGAACGGATGTTGCGCAGTCTGGAGTTGGCTGGCCGTAATTTGACTAGCTCTCAGGCCCTCAGGAAGGACAGGTACGACCTCAAGGTTGAACTCAGGGAGTTGCACGTGGCTCAGGAGGTGTTGATTCTACTGTCCCTTGTAGGTCACCCCTTATCCGCGAAGTACGCTGGTCCTTATAGGGTGGTGGAGGAGCTATCAGACCTGGATTACTTGGTAGCTACTCCAGACAGACGGAAGCGTAATCAGTTATGTCATGTTAATCCCATGAAGGAGTATGGGAGGCACCCCCCTGAGCCTCTCACTGTGCCTGTGATGACGTTTAGCAGTCAAGGTGGAGAAGGAGAATGGGACAGTCAAGCTCAGGTGGAGGATAACTGGAAGGATAAGAAGTTCAAATGGGCGCCTGAGTGTGAGAAGGTGTTTAGAGAAGTAAAACACCTGTTGTGCACTCACCCGATCCTCAGGGCCCCTGACTTTAGCATACCTTTCTAACTAGCAACGGAGGCTAGTGGTGTGGGGGCTGGTGCCGTCCTTGTGGAAAAGGACGATGATGGGCTGGAGCATCCTGTTAGTTTCTGCTCGGAGAAGTACAATTCGGCCCAGGGGAGCTGCTCTGTTGTCGAGGAGGAGCTGCTGGCGGTTGTGCTTGCGCTGGGGCATTTCGAGGTCTATGTTCCAGCCTATGGTCCGGTCGTTGTAGTTTACCCAGATCATCACCCTCTCAAGTTCTTGGACCAGTTTCACAATCGGAATATGAGGCTGACCAGGTGGTCACTAAGGTTACTGGTTTATAACCTGGACATACGCCATATTGCCGGTTGTGACAACGTGGTTGCAGATGGTCGTTCAAGGGTATATGATCCTGGGTAGATTGACACACGGGTAGCCTCCTGCTTTAGTTTGAATAGTATTTTGCGCTTGGTGCTTGTTGGCTCGCGGTTGTAGCCCAGCGTATTGGGTCGTAAAGCAGGAGTTGAGCGTTTGGTATAGAAGATAAAACTAGGCTTGCCCCTATAGTGCAGCCGAAATAAACAAATTATAAACATAAAAAATCAAATAAAAACTCTTTCTTTGATAGTTGATTTTTTTTAGTATGTTATAGCAGTTGTTGTTGTTGTTGTTGTTCCCCAACCTGCCTGGTCGAACAGCCCCAAGGCCCCGAGCAAGGCCAAGGCCATAACCGAGCGCCCCCACAGAACCCTCCCTGCCTACCACAATAAAGCCTGGGTGACCGAAGCCACTCCATGGCGGGGAGCTGAGGAGGGTGCGAAAACGCCCGGGAAACCAAAGCCCCACCCAGGGCCCTGTGGCCCTCAGCAATTATGAAGAGAAAGTTGAGGGGCAAAGGAAAAATGTGACGCTTTGGCTTCCAATCTTGGTAGATTGGGAGGTCAATCCACGGAAAAGACGCCGTCACTTGAGATCTAGGAAATACATAAGTAAAAGGAACAGTCGGAGTAAGCTATGGGTATGGCAAAGATCGCTCAGTTCTCACTCTGATAGACCAGCCCATCACCATATGACTAGAACCCAATCCTCTCAGCATCAGCTAGGAAAGGCCTTAGAAAGCCGCCTTTGGCGGGGGGATAGCTCCCCTATTTCAACCCCTTTCGGGGTTGGGCACCCGCCCTGTTATAGCAGTAATTCTGAGTTGCACTCCTCTCAGAATGCTGGGCTAGAGAAGCTCGCTCTTGAGGAGCATAACTACATATAATTTAACCTATGGTGTTGGGGAGGGTTATAATTTTGAAAAATGTTTTGTTGAAGAACTGTGCCAGATATTTTACTGCCGCTGGGTGATGGGAAGTGGAGATATAGCATGGGTTCTAACCATCAGATTTTTGTGAGCCTTGGGGCCTCTGAGAAAAATCTTGTGGGGGGGGGACGTTAACCACTCCGTTAGAACCGCATGGCTTGTCCTACAGTGACTCACTAGGATCGCCAGGGCAGTGGATGGGGCTACAGTTTATGTATTAGAGTGTGCTTTATTTCATATGAAAGCTCGTGTCATGGGCAGTCCAGAAAGGCTCTTTGTTTTCACCCATGTCAAGGCTTTATATATTTAATTGTAAGGTATATGTTTTATCATTAACTAGTAATGATGGGATCTGGGAGAGAGAGAGAGAGTAGAACAGAGTGAGAGGGAGCGCGCAGTGTTTTTGTCCCGCTCGATGACGTCACAGCTAGCTGCCTCGTGGGGGTTGGTGGAGAGAGGTCCTTACCATGCTGCTAGCTCCCTTGCTAGTGATAGAGGACTTGTAACCGCTTTTTTCCCACGCGGCTCGAGCTAGTGCGAGTATATATACAGTTCCTCGCCACTCTCTCCCTCAGATCTGGTTTCTAGAACGCATCCCTCTTTTTCCCTTGGATATCTGTCCTCCTATCCGCACCTGAGAACCTTTTCCTCTGCCTATCTCTCTCATTTTCCATATCTTTCACCACCTTTTATTAATATTATACCCCCTCTGGTTAACTCTGCAAAATCAGCTTCATGCTGGCCAGTTGTATTGTGCGTTAAGGTCTGATATAACCTATGTATGTTAGTTGTTAAGATAAGTGGATCACGAAGCATTGGTTGGCATTCATATTGTTTAGTACTGCTTCCTTTAATTATTAGTGTTCCGCTGGATTAGATAATGCTAGACTAGGAGTCTGATATTATAAGGTATTGTTTCCTATGAGTGCTGGCTTTAGTTAAAAGCTGCACGACATACCTGAGAACTGGAGTTGATTGAGTAAATTCTAGTCTGTGTGCCATTGAGAGTAGAGCATGCACGAATGAGGGCTTTTTGCCTATACCATTCTGCACTGTTCTAGTCTCGATTGTTTGTCTTTGAGGTACGCCAGGAGAACGCTTAATACTACGGTATTAAGGTTTCTCAAGAGAGCTACCCTTCCCTATAACGTAATATTTGACGCACAGACTTGAGATTTGCACTAGGCTATGCGGCATGCCATGCACACCAGTATCTCGTATCATTGACTCTAGCTAGACTTTATCAGTCAAAGTAGACATTAACTATATTAACCTAATTACTCTTTTTATGCATACCCCTTTTATGATTACACAAGCATTTCGCAGCCTAGTTTGATGTATGGAGACACAAACGACTTAGGCTCTTTTTGTTGATAGGAATACTGCATTGTCGTGGCGATTATTATTGTTGTAGTGTTTAGGATATTCTTGGCTCCGACGGCATTATATATTTTGCCTTTTTGTGTGCATAGCCTGCACGAGCTTTGTTCCGCTGCCTGCCTTTTTGAATTCCATTTCCGATACGAGCATCTTTATAGCATCTAACATTTAAAGAAGATTCCTTGTTAGTGTTGAAGGACTTTAGTGCACTTTCTTTCATGCAGGAGTGCCTGACATTTATTGATTAAAGTAACGTAAGCTGTAACTTCTCTTACCACCTTACTTTGCATACCATAACCAAGCACCTTCGGTTATAGGTAATAATAGGCTGTTTTCACATAACATTAAGCCTAGAGTAGACGCACATTTATTGAGAGTTTGATAGCCTATTATTGCATATAGAACTCTGTAGAGTATTTGTGTTCTTTGTTCACTGGGAATATACATCAGAGGTTGGAGCTAGCGCTTTCCGTTGTAACATTTATGCCATTACTAGTCCAATGAATAAGAGCCCTGATATATTTGAACCCCAGTCGTAACACCTCACATTTCCCCGTTTTCTATCAAGACGCTGTTTATTGTGTTTGAGACTTAATATCTCTGTGTATGCTTATTTGTGGTTCTGGTAGTAACATTGTAGTTATTAATATGTTCTATTAGTGACCTTATTTTGTATGAATTACTAGATCATTATTATTCTAGTGAACATCTATTACTTGTATAATTTACTTATGTTGGATCGTAAGCCTTATCTATAATTATATATAAGGACTGATCATAATTATGATTACATTATAAATGAACTGTACCCTATCTATTAAGGAATAAAACTTATGAAACTTGACTGTGTATTTTGTGTCCATTAATTATCATTGTTGTGAACTTATAAAACTGAAGTTCGTTATCTCCCAGTGAGAGAGTTGTGATTGACGTAATTTCCTAAGGTGGAAAACGTAATCACCATAAAGCACGTTAAATTATAACGTTACATAACACTGGTGTCTCAACTCGGAATAGCAACTTTGGTTTATAAAATCACTCGATATAACCAATAACACTAACATCATGGCGGGAAAATCGCTCGAAATTATTCCTTTCAAGCAAGAAGATCACAACATTGTTACTTATCTTGAAGTCGTTAAGCCAGTCCTTGATATTGTGGTCAAGGACAGTGATGCCTCTAAAATCCACACAGTTGTGATGAAGTTTGGCCGGCATATGTCCCTCGTTTCAGGTTATGTGCATGATACCCCACAATTGATCTGGGCTTAATTTGAAAAGAATCCCAAGGGAGCCATTAACCCCTCTCTCGGTAAAATAATTACCACAGTGTCAAGTTTTCAGAGAAGCTAGACCACACCATCAGCCAATTAAATCAGCTGGTGGTCACAGCGTTTCCAAGACGCTGAGGCCAGTAGAAAATAGTGTGTTCAATGCCTTACTTATGGTATTGCCAGTGCGAGATCATTTCGCTAGCAATGAGCCCAAGGGCTATGACGAGGACTTGCCTATTATCCGGCGTATCTGGGCATTGCAAAAGAGCCAAGAGAAAGACAAGATCGCCGCAATTAGCTGTGCCACCACCCAACCTCAAACTTCTTCAACACCTTCTTCAACCACGTCATATCCCAGTCCAGCAGAAAAGATGGAAGATTGGGCAAGAATCCGACCCTCAGATTGGAACCCTTGCACCCCAAAATGCCCTATTTGTTAGTGGCCCCTCCATCATTGATGATATGCCTATTAAATAATAGCTCTCTTTCCAACACCCGCAGTCAGCCTGTTTGAAACACCTGCCGCAGGGGAGTACAAAGGAAATCAAGCAACAACAGGTCTGGTGACCCTTCTAGGCTGCTTGTCCTCCAAAACAATGAGGATCAATTGTCCAAACAGTGGTTTAGAGTAGGTAAGGGAACATTGGAAAGGGAACTACTGCCCTGGAACTAATGTCCGTGGCAGGATTAGGAAGTTAGTAGGGGACAGATGGGTTAGTAACTGAGGAGGGGATAAAATAAAGTTATTCATTTACAAACGTAGTCAGTCGCGGGTTTGATGCAAGATATTTGTCTAGGCGAAGTTTAAAGAAGTTTAAATGAATCAACGGTGCTGCAGTCTATAATGTCTCGGGGGAAGCCCATTCCACAAGTTGACAACTCTAGTGAAGAAGAAATTCTTAGATTCGTGCGAGTTAAAAGATTTACCGATAATTTTGCAACCGTTTCCCCGCGTGTAATTAGATTGGTCGATAGTGAAGTACTTACTACAGTTCATATTGTCGATGCCTTTGATGATTTTGAACACTTAAATTAAATCGCCTCTTAATCTGCGCTGGGTTAAAGGAAATAGATTTAATTCTCTATGACGTTCCTCGTATGGTTTGATCTTTAGGCTAGGTATCATTTTGGTAACTCTACGTTGAACTCGTTCTAGCTTGTCTATATCTTTTTGGTAATAAGGGCACCAGGATTGAACGAAGTATTCCAGAAGAGAGCGGACTAAGGAATTGTAAAGGGTTAGGATAACTTCTTTGGATTTATGCTCAAATGACCTGCCTATAAAGCCAATTATTATGTTTGCTTTCTTAACAACTTCTGAACATTGTTGACTCGGTTTTAGGTTACTCGATATTATTACTCCCAGATCGGTTTCTCTGTTTACATTCTTAAGGTGAGTGCCATTCATTGAATAGTTTGCTTTCTCATTTTGGTATCCGATATGAAGTACTTTACATTTATCCGCATTGAAATTAATTTGCCAAATTTGGGCCCAACGTTACAACTTATCTAGATTGGGGCAAGAATACTAACATCATAATTGCAATGCTAATTATCTTATGGAATCGTCTTTTTGATTGGGTACTCACTACGAAAAAACTTCGTAAAAAAGAAAAAAGAAAAATTAACTTAAGAATTGTTATAATAGAGCTTTCCAACTCGTGGATGTCTTTTGTGGATTCTATCCGAGACGCTGAACCAGGCAACGCCATTCGTCCTTCCTTCCCCTTTGGCCGTCCCGAGTAGAGGTGCCTAGACTGTCCTCCGCTTTATTTGACATTCGTTCAACTCTAGTGAGTCTTTTGCTCATTTGTATCTAACTGAGGTGTTCTAGAATAGATTTAGTCTAGCTAGGACTGGCGGCCTAATTGGTACGTCCACAGGGAAGTGTTAAAATAGGGTACTTGTGGGTAGGTGCCCAGTCGGTCCGCACCTTAGCTTTGCTATAACCTAGTTATTTAGGAGGCTATATATCCGCGGAGCTATGCTACTAGCCATCTCTATGAGGTAGTAGCATTTTTTGTGTGTTATAACAGACGTTCTGGTCTAAGAGTTGCCCCACGTGGTGTGGAACTTTCCAGAATCCTAGTTTGCTCTTTTTCCCCTCTGGCGTGGGGCGTTATGCGTTCGCTGCTGCTGTGTCATCATCGAAGGTAAAGGGCATCGTATTCATCGTAATAATGACCTTGAGCCTCGTGGCCAGCCTCATTAGGGGTATTTTTAGTCGGTTAGGGGTATTTTTTATTGCTTAATTAATACTGTGTGTTAACCCTAAGATGTGACCTTCGCTTTCATGTGGTGATATTATACATGTTGGCAAGGTGTCAGGAGATGTTTTGACTTATTTGGTGGGTTTTTTTGGTGGCGGCTGACTTGCTCAGACAAGTAGGTACCTTCAAAATTTGTTTTTTCCTTCCGGCGATCTTTACCGGGTATTGATGCCAGAAGCTCGCCTTGCAGGCGAGCAGGGAATATTCCAATAAACCCGGCATGGTGTGGTGTACCACTAGACTCCCAGCGGAAGTGCAGATTCCTAAGGGAATGATTTTGGCCCAGCCGAGCGAACTCGCCCAAACCGATAGCCTCACGCTGCATGAATTGACCAATAACGCCCGGCGGAAAGGTTCAGTAAGGTAATTAACTATCACTCAGGTCCTTGTAGACGATTAGTTAATTAATTAAATGTTGAATGGGCCGGTGACAATTAGTCACAGGTAAGCAGTTCACAATGCGAAAGGGTCTTCGAGATCTTTTCACAAACAAGTACAATGGGAGATTAGAGTAGCGGTAGGCCTACATCTAGTTTTCCGGCGTATTTGTATTCTGATTTGATCAAATTTGATGTGTGAACCTCTCGGTTTATCCTTATGAGCATTGATTCCTGGAAATGTTCTATTTCCAGATCACAACACATCTGTAAGCGGCACAGGACTGCAGGGGAGGGGGCCGATCCGGGAGGGTAGGGGGGGGGGGGGGGGTTCGTTTGCTCCATCATGCCTCTTGTCACTCTTTGTACTACACCCACTTGCTCTCTTATTCCGGTCTTTGCACATAAGCTGTGCATCAAGTGTGTTAAATGTCTAGATAGGTCATGGGGGCTTTGGGTGTCTAAAAGATGTCCAATTTGCACGTACCTCAGGAATAATAATAATAATAATAATAATAATATTTATTCAGTTAGCAATTTACAGAGTTGGTACCACATAGTATGTTACAAATACTCCGATTGGTTCAGTTGTGCGGCCGTTAGAGCCAGTCAGAGTAGTTGTTTCATCCAATGTGTCACTTCCCCCCACTAACATAACTCATGTAACTGCCTCGGCGAGTGGCACTACAGTGCCCGCCGCTTTAACTATCACCAATGTGAGTGTCATCACAGATATTACTCCCCCTCCTTTAGACAAAGGTTCCCACAAGAGAGGCCCTATGCCTCTCTTGTATGGGCCCGATTGTTCATGGATTAATACAACGGCTCAAAATCCAGCCGTGGCACAAACAACCATATCGGGGGAGATCCCAGTCCCTAGTGAGTGGGTAATACAAATGAATAAGGGTAAAAAGTTACGGACAAAAGATAAACAAGGTCAGATTTTAGACATAACGGTCAAGGCCATTCCCAATGTTTATTACCATGAGTTTTTCGTGTATTCCCCCACTCCAGCATTACCTCCGGCCTCATCTGCACGACATTTTGCTGACTGGACTAAGACTGACGGAGTGAGTGACATCAAAGTCCTTAAAACGCTAATGTCGGAGTTGGATACAACCCCAGTGCTTGATCAGTCCGGTAATCCAGTCCTGCAGGTGGGGCAGGTAGGTCCGGATCCGTGGGTGGACTGGGAGATTGAGGTGCACCAGTTTGCGGCAACAATAACTTCTATATCTTCCCATCAAATTCCTCAAGATAATCACATTTGGTTTTCATTACCGATTAATCAACCCGGAGGGGTGCCACCTGCTATACTTGAGTTCCTTTCCGCCCCAAAGTTGGCTATATGGGACCTGCAGGAGCCCTTTTCAACTCCTCCTCCGGCACATCTGGATAGAGATTTTAAGTTTAGAAACAAAGCATTCAGACTCATTTCCCAATTTATACTAAGTCGCCAAATAGCCCAGTCCCTAACGAGAACTATTGCTGCTATTAATGGCCATGATGGAAGGCCACAGAGTTATCCCGGAGGCTTCTTTTACAGAACTCTATCCAATCTTTGGGGGACGTAAGGATTGCCTTGTTGGAGGCTGTCCGCGCACGTCAGGACCTGAGAGTCTATATGGTGAAAAAGATATCGGACGACATTGGCCGCTGGGTAATTCTTTCACCTGTGTTAGCATCTTCTTTACTTTGCCCTAATACTTGGAAGGCTGTATACAATATGGTAAACAGCATGCAGCCGAGTACTTCCCAGGCTAGGAAGGAGCACTTCAAGTTTCCAAAACCGTACTCCAAGCCTAAGAGCAGTGTGTAGTCACAGCCTAGTGGGTCTAAGCCCTTTCAGGGCCCGAAGTTTTCCCCGGCACAGGGAAGTACTCAGCTCAAGCCTAAACAGGGAAAACAGTCAGAGAAGTGGTATATGAATAAATCACAACACAGATCAGGTCAGGGTTTGACTTCTGCCAAGACCAGTCAGCCGTCTAATCCTACCCCACCACCATAAAAAAACTAGTCACAGTACAAACTCTCTCACTCCCGGGGCCTATCGAGGGCGGGTTGGATCCGAGGGTAGTTCCACCGGACAGTCCCAGTCAAGTAACTGGGTCATTTCGGGCGTGTCACCGGGCTTGGCCCAGGCGAACTTGGGCAAGGACAGTGGTACGCAAGGGCATCACCTGGCGGTGGCTCCGGCGACCTCGTTTACGTCAAACTCTAGAAGTCAATCATGTATCTTTAGAGGTGGAGTCACTAGTCCAGGAAATTATCACCAAGCGTATCATTGTCCCGGTCAATCCAACTTGCCCTGTTTTCACGTCCAGACTTTTTCTCGTACCAAAGAGGGACAGTATTCAGATGAGACCAGTCGTAGACCTGTCTTGTTTGAATCGACACATTCACAACACATCCTTCACTGTGAATCACATCAGGCTAACACTTCCGCCGCAAGGTTGGATGTGCTCGTTAGACCTGACAGAAGCCTATTGGCATGTCCCGGTAAACAAAAGGTTCCAAAAATTCCTCGCCTTGAGGATCAGGCAAGAGACTTATGTCTTTCAGAGAATGCCATTCGGGTTGAACCTTGCACCGAGAATATTCACGAAATTAGTCCGGCAGGCCCTCATGCCGATGTTAAATCAGGGAATCAAGGTGTTGTGGTACCTAGACGACTGGCTGGTGGTGGCGGAGTCAAAGAGTCTATGCAAAATCCATGTCAATCAAATTATAAACCATGTACAATCCCTAGGGTTCAAGGTCAACTTGGCAAAGTCGCATCTTGTTCCCACACGGGTAATTCAGTGGATAGGGCTGGTCTGGGACACAGCACATCTTACTCTCAGTCAGAGTGTGGACAACCGCAACAGATTTCGAAAGAAATTGTTTTTGTTTCTCCACAGTCTGACTACCACGAGAAGGACATGGGAATCCCTGGTCGGCTCTCTCAATTGGATTCAACTACAGTAACTGTAAAGTTGGGCCGATTGAAAGTAAAGAGATTAATCTTGGAAGGAAACAGACATTTCTCGCTGTTGCCGGCGGGAAAGTTGTGGAAAATTCCTCCATTAATTCACGACTTACTGTCGGTCAGGGCGCGGAGAGAAACGTTGCACTCAATAATGACTTGGGCGTCTCCCCCACCTACAGTATGGATAGACACAGATGCTTCAGGGACAATAGGCTGGGGTTATCAGTCGAGCCTAGGCCATCAGGGTCAAGGTCTTTGGTCCAAAACCGAGAATTTTCATATCAACGAGCAAGAGCTCTTAGTCCCTTTATTTTTCCTTCAAAATCACGGCTCCTCCTTGAGGGGGAAATCAATAGCGTTTCGAATGGACAATTTGAATGCGGTATCCTGCATTGAAAAGCATGGGTCAACGAGGTCTCGGAAGTTGCTAGAGTTGTCAGAAGAAATCTTTGTTCTGGCCGAAGAGCTGAACATTCATCTCCATGCATCATACCTCCCAGGTGTAGCGAACGTCTGGGCAGACGCTCTGTCTCGGCGACAGAGCACCAAAGTAGAATGGGCTATCAAGCAAAACATCTTCAACCAGATGATTGCAGAGCCATACCGTCCACAAGTGGATCTTTCGCGTCCAAGGAAAACCACAGGCTTTCTTTCTACCTAACCCGCCGGGACATGACTTCGGCGGGGGGTCCAGACGCGTTGTTGAAGGACTGGAACAGGTGGAATTCCATCTATCTATTTCCGCCTCCAGTCGCTTCACTCATGTGTCAAGTAGTTCACAAACTACGGGGTTACCGGGGCTTAGTCTCGATGATCGCGCCTCTATGGCCGGCTCAGGTGTGGTACCACCAATTGAAAATGTGGTGCGAGAACCCGGTGTCACTCCCGCTCTCGTACTTCCACTTGGAGACAATTGGCAACCTAAATACCTCGCTGACTTTTGCCTTTTTGGACATTACAAATGCCAAATGGTTAACTCCGTATGGAGAGAGCGTCACTAATAAATTTCTAAATCAGTATACTCTTTCTACCAGGTGACAATATCAATCGCATTAGAAGTCATTTACAACCTGGATAGTAGAAACGACGCAAACTGATGCATCAGTAGCTTTGGTATTTAAGTATTTGGACTATTTATTTGAACAAAAGCGCCTTTCTGTAGTTACGCTGAAGAATCATTTGTCTGCTATCAGAATTCCCTTTCATGACTTAACAAGGCTATCTATACCGCAGGCGGAGGAGAAAGGGTTCATGAGGGCATGTTTCAAGCTTCACCCACCACCCCGTCAGCTCATGCCTACCCGGTCACTTGACAAAGCATTGTCTTTGCTTCAATCGCGCAAGTATAATCATGCGCCGGATTTTGACTCACTGTTATAGAAGGCTGTGTTCTTTATGGCTTTGGCCAAAGGTAACAGGGTGTCTGAACTGGCGGCGATGAGCAACGAACCTAATTGCCTCAGGTTTGGGAAGCTCAATGTGAATGTACAAATTGCTCCATCTCCCACTTTTATTGCTATGAACGAACATAGCGAACATGTTTTTTCTGAATTTACAGTCCCGGCGCTCAAGCGCGGGGACACACACCAAGTACTATGCCCGGTTCAGGCTTTAATAAAGTTTATGAGGGTGTCACGGCCCCAACAGCAGGGAGCCTTATGGGTCAATGGTGCGGGTAAGCACGTCACGAGAAGACAATTGGCTTCTTTACTCGTAGATGTAATTCGTGAAAGTAACCCCAATGTAGTGGGAAGGGCCCACGACATCAGGAAATGGGCAGTTTCGTTACGTTTCTTGCATAATTATTCCATTGATGACATAGCCAACACTAAGTTGAGGGCTTCCAATCATACTTTCCTGTCGCGCTACCTATCTGTAGCTTTGGATAAACCAAAATTCACCTGTGTGGCCTTGCGCCAGCGGATCTAGTTGGTCTGTGTGCTACTAAGTTTAAGAGTAATATTAACAGAGAAAAGGAGGGGGCGGGGGGGGGGGGGGGGGGATGGTGCTGGAGAGCCAAAGACCACCAGACCCTCCGCCGGACTATGTGATAAGTTCACGAGCTGTGACACTTGATAAGTCGAACTGGTTATACAGTTCAAAAAAAAAAAAATTTGTAAGATATCTGTAATAGTTGCACTATAGGATATCAAATGTAAGTTGTACAAAATATGGAATATGTACAAATTAATTTTAAGGACAAAGTATATGATCAAATGATTTATTTGTTCCTTTAAATGTTTGGACAAGAATAAAATAATATATTCTTGGAAAATAATTTTTTATTGAATCTCAATGTGATATTCTTTAACATATGTACCTGTATGGTTACTTATAAGCAGAACTTCTTCGAAGCAACGCACTGTTTTTCTATCCATTTTTTCTATTATTGTATGTACATAATAGATTTAAGATTGTTATATGGTGTTTTTTCTCTACCTTTATTAGTTTATTAGTGGTTCAGATATTGTCACGAGTGTCCCCCTCCAGTCTTGAAATATCAGGCATATCGTCAATGATGGAGGGCCACTAATAAATTATAGGTTTGAGTACCGGAGGGAAGAATGAAAACCTAATATATAGTAGTGGCCCCGAAATCATTGACGATGTAGGGCCCTCCCTTCCATCCCCTTCCCATTCATTGATATCTTGAGTTTAATCTTGATATATGATTGAAGGAGGAATGGCGTTGCCTGGTTTAGCGTCTCGGATAGAATCCACAAAAGACCTCCACGAGTTGGAAAGCTCTATTATAACAATTCTTAAGTTAATTTTTCTTTTTTCTTTTTTACGAAGTTTTTTCGTAGTGAGTACCCAATCATAAAGACGATTCCATAAGAGAATTAGCGTTGCACTTATGATGTTAGTACTCTTTCCCCTGCGGCTGGTGTTTTAAACAGGCTGACCGCGGGTGTTTGAAAGAGAGCTATTGTTTAATAAGCATATCGTCAAGGATTTCGTGGCCACTACTAAATATTAGGTTTTCATTCTTCCCTCCGGGACTCAAACCTATAATCTTGTCTCTAAAGATATCATTCACTGAATTGGTGAAACATCATCCCAAGCTACCTCAATTCTGGGGCCAGATCCCTTGGATTAAACCACAACGAGTTGCCACCATCAATGAAGACAGGACCGCAGGGATCGATAACACCCCCGAAGAAGGACTACCAGAAGAAATAGTGGAAATTGAGAATACTTCAGACATTCAAGATAATCTGGATTTTGAATCCGCCCCCGCCCACCTGTCGCCAAACTGGCGGGGGCTCATGCTTGGACAATCTCAGATAAACCCCCCATATATAATCACCTTACGATTCAAGCTGTTAAAGCTAGAATTTTGATCTTCACGGGGACCTCCGGTTCGTATCTATTCTCTCCATTCTTTTATAAGAACAAGGCCACTTTTGGGCCTCTACAACTCTCATCCATTGTCATAATTGATGCAAACGATGGTATAATCCCAAATAGCGGGCAAACCGCTCCCATTTACGTAGCTACCAACATTCCTGACTACGGTCATCACCATCCCTTCATGATCATCCCCTTCAAAGAATTAAATTACAATGGATATCTAGGCTTTGATTTGCTAACCTCTTTGCGTGCCACCATCGACTGTGTTCAACGCGTAATCAACTTTGCCCCTCAATCAAAAAAAAAAAAAAAAAACGATCAGCGAACCTAACATAACTACTTCTGTTCACCGCGAACCTAACGTAACGAATCCCGTTCGCACTATGAAAACCACTCAGGCCATCATATCCAAATCTGTTATGCTACGCCCCCATCATGAACAGTGGATTTCTATCCTACCCACCTTGTCAGGTGATGTAATCATCACACCGAACCTCCAAAGACCCTTTGATAGAGACTGCCTTACCGCTCCAGCCATCATGCCTGATAAATTAAATTGCATCAAAATTGCTAACATATCTGACCACTCCCTTACTTTGCCAAAAGGATTAGCTATAGTAGAGCTAGAAAATCATGATGAAGAATTATCCCTACCTGAAGATAAAGAATCCTCCCCCCCTCCTAAAGGCCCTGAGATTCCTTCCCAACTAACCAACCAGCAAAGACCTACAAGACCTGATGACTTTGTTTCCTGACATCTTCGCCATATCCAGCCGCGACGTAGGAAAAACCCAACTGCTTCACCACCCAATTCATACCGTAGGACCACTCATTCGTCAAAAAGTTCGAAGAAAACCCTATTCAACGCCAAGAGGAGGATAATCAAGTGCAAGAAATGATAGACACAGGAGTCATTCGACCATCTACCAGCCCTTGGTCTTCCCCTGTAGTTCTGGTTACAAAAAAAGATGGATCTACCAGATTCTGCATTGATTATCGGCTACTCAATGACATAACTATCAAAGATGCAACACCCTTACCTCGCATTGACGATTCTTTAGACTTATTACTAGGCGCCAGATGGCTCACCACCTTAGACCTCCAAGCCGGATATTGGCAAGTACCCGTAGTTCCTGAGCATCAACAGAAAACGGCCTTCTCCACCAGTCAGGGTAGACTCTACGAATTCACCGTACTGCCATTCGGATTATGTAACGGACCCGCAACCTTCTCACGGCTAATGGAATCCGTGTTGCAGGGATTAACTTGGGAAATATGTTTGGCTTACCTTGATGACATCACCGTTTTCGGAAAAACTTGGGCAGAACACCTACAACGCTTACGCCAAGTATTCCAACGGATCCGGGATGCCAACCTAAAACTCAAGCCCTCCAAATGTACCATGGCACAAAAGTACAATTCCTCGGCCACATAGTATCCGAAGAAGGTACTTCACCAGACCCAGCCAAACTCCAAGCAATAAGTGCCATAACCCCACCTAACAAGGTAAAAGGAGTTCGAGCCTTTCTAGGATTAGCATCTTATTATCGTCGATTTGTAAAGAACTTTGCCACCATACCCAAACCTCTCCATAACCTCACTAGAAAAGAAGAGCCTTTCCTTTGGACGACACAACGTCTACAAGCCTTCCATACCCTCAAAGACCTACTCGTAGCCGCACCAGTTGTTTCGTTTCCAGATTATACCTAACCTTTCCGCCTCTACACAGACGTGTCACTGTTCGGAATTGGAGCTGTATTAGCCCAAACCAGAGACAGAAAAGAACACATCATTGCTTGTGCTACTAGAACCCTCAACCCCGCAGAGATTAACTACCCTGTAACTAAGCGAGAGTGCTTAAGAATCATCTGAGCACTTCAACATTCTAAGGCATACTTAGCCGGAGTCAAAGTCACCATAATCACGGATCACCACACCCTGCAATGGCTCAGGAAGTCAGACACAAAAAATACTTTAACAGTAAGATGGCGAGAATCCCTAGAAGAATATAACTTTGAAATAGCCTATCGACGCGGGAAGTTACGCACCAACGCCGACGCCCTCTCCAGACTGTTACTCCAGCCAAACGCCCCTACCGCCACCGCGCCCGAACCAACCCCTGCTCCAATACGTGCCATTCACCATCAAGACTCCACCGATCAAGATCAACAACACCTGCTGCAACGATTCCAACTTCACCAGAAACCAGATTGGATGCCAAGGCATATTTTTTCCCAATTACAGAGAAAAGGAGACAACCTCTACACCCCAGAAGGGAAAATTGTCATCAGCCCCAATACTGCTCTATCTACAATGCAATCCCTACATTCCCATAATGGCATCCATTTAGGACAAAGAAAACTTGTCACCACATTCCAAGAAGTTTACTGGACCCCTTCAACCTACTTAACTGCAAAGAATGTAACCGAAGCATGCCGATCCTGTGCACTTTGAAAAGACAAGACAAGAACTCCAGGACCCTCAGGAAAATCATGGCAACTACTCGTCGTCGATGTCATGGGACCCATGGAAGGTGTAAAAGGTTTTAAGTATATAATTACCTTTGTCAATACATATTCCAAGTATGTCATAGCTTGCCCTGCTAAAGAGCACACCTCATTAGCAGTAGCCGAAGCAATGCTACAACATGTGTTCCCATATTTTGGATTACCTCAAGCTATTCACTCCGACAGCGCCCCTGAGTTCACCGGACATGTCTGGACACAAATATCCCAGATGTTCGGATTTAACCCTTAACCAACGGTGCCCGTCATATGACGGGCGAGAGATAAATGGACTATCCTCCGGTACCCGTCATATGACGGGCAGCATTTTGAGCACATTATCGACTCTGAGAGAGAGTCCACGCGTTGGGAGGACGATAGGCAGGCTCTGACCGTTCGGCATGACCACAGTGCCGCGACTGAGACCTCCACTGCAACATCTCACACACTCGGCCTCGCGAGACAAGGAAATAACTGGGGAAATTACCTTATTTAGGGATTTTTCAGGTTGCGCGATCGCTAGAGGATAACTCGTTGTTGTACAAGCATGATTCAGGTGTCATTGGAAAGCTCTATTATCGACCTTTCACGGATATATAATTGTATTACGCTCTGGCTCTTCTTTATGCATGAAAAAGAGCATGGAATGAAGCTCTTTTAGTTTAAATATGCCCGCCTGGCAGGTAGTTGATGTTACAAACGGCCCCGTCCTTTGGGTGTTAAGATCAGCCATTCTTCCCCCTATTGGCCCCAAGGAAATTCTATTTGTGAGAGAAACCACCGCACCATTGCGAACCAAGTCAGAACCCGGTTGCAATGAATGAACACAACCGACTGGCCCAGCCAGGTTCGAATTGTGCAATGGGGAATTAACACCTGCCCTCGCCAAGACGGAATCACCCCCCATGAACGAGTTTTCGGAGAGCCACCCCTGCTACTACCCTTACGTCATCTGTTCGTTCCATACAAGCCCACGTCCAACTTGAATCAGTCTCTCATCCATCTAAAAAACAGACCGAGGCAACTACAGTATCTACAGGATCTTCAACCCGACGAGACACCAACAATCAACACACACCATGTAGGCGATCTTGTCATGGTAGCACAACTTCCTGTGGCCTCCAAGCTCAAGCCAAAATTCAAAGGCCCCTTCGAGATTTTAACAGTACCAAATTGCTACCAGGTCACGGTTAAATACCACGGGGAATCACGCACATACCATAACCGTTATGTACGCCGGTTCCAACCACTAGATGAAAATGTATCTATGTTAGCTAGACCTGATGATGATAACGCATGCCCTGTTGACAATGATCCTAGCCTTTTACCAACTAAAACAGAGACCTCGCTTCCCCCCCCCAGTTCCCCCCATCACCCCCACACCTCCTGCTCTACACCTATTCCTAACCTTGAACACTTTCCACTATCCCTCAACTTATTTCAACCCCTACTACACATTTTCCTAACCACCCTACCTCTCTTCCTCCTCCTACTCGAGCCTTCTCAGCTCCTCCTGGACTTACCACTATCCCAAGCACTCAACATCCTTCCACTACCACTCAAACTGCACCTATCATCCACACACCCCTCCAGAAAACCCCACCTTCAGCCAAAAATCTCCTACCCACCTCCTCCACCAATACAGAACTTCCCATTTTTTTCTCCATCACCTACCACCCAACCAACCTCTCCTTCCTTTTCCCTCATTCCTATCACAGCTGACTCTCCACCTAACCCTACACCTTCAAACTTACCCTCTCTTCTACCAAAATCTCCTAAAAAAAAATCCACCTCTACCATGCATAACTCCTCCTCCTATTTCACAGCCAAAGCGTACAAAGTCTGGCCGCTGTGTAGTCCAGACCTAAAGATGGTCCCCTGCCATCCCCGAGCCAAAACCGAGGAAGAAGACCACCAAACCTGCCCCGGCCAAACCTGCCACCACCAGCCGACCACCTGTTACACCAGCCAGACACCTGCTACCCCAGCCACCACGACCACCAACCCTGCTAAGCCGCAGCCTGTCATCCATGCACCTGCGGGCCCTAAACCTGTCATCACTACCCCTGCTGAGCCTCCACCTACTATCAACAAACCTGCTGATCCTCCGCCTGTCCAGCCTACACCTGCCGACCACACCTCTGTGCCTGAGAAAACTTCCCCCACCACAACCTCAAATACACCACCCCACCACCAAACAAACATACCAGAAAATTACCCCAAGATAACACCTGACTCCCCCCACACTTCTCATACACCACCTAAACCCCCTGACCTTGACACTTCCAATCTCCCCCCCCCCCCCTCCCCCGATACCACAAGTGACCCTGGCCCTCCTAACACAATTATTTCCAAACTACGACACAGCTCCAACAACACCTACCAAGATGAAGGTGAACAGTCTCTCTCTCAAAGTCAATGAGAAAGATATACCAATCCACACACCTATCCAGCTAATTGACCTCACCCAAAACTCCAACACATCCCTCCACCTCATCACATCCGAGATGTAGAAGCCCCCAATAATGTACAAGCCAGAGTTTGGTACTTTTCTTTACAAAACCTGACACCATACGTCTGCAGCAAAACGTCCAAAATGTACTTGTTGCAAGCCCGAGGTCGGGAATTTTTCTGGAAGGCGATGGTGAGATGACGGGGCTTGGCCATCAAAAGCCAAAACCAGCTAAGCACCTGCTCTCGTCCTCAGATAGCAAGGCACTCGCATCATGCCGCATTGCTAGCAAAAGAGGTAAATCACGGCCAAACAAACTCTCCACCACCCAGACCCAGCCTCAACAATACACAGTGACAAGCGCTTTAGAAAACGCGCCCCCATCCTTCGACCAAGGCCTACCCAACCCAGTGTTAGACAACAGTGAGGAGTTGTTCATGCAAATTTCTCACCAGCCCCCTCAATCTCCCCACATCGAAGCATATAATCATGATCAAATCAACCTTAGCCAGGCTAGCAAACAAGCCGAATTCCCATACACACCTTCCCCCAAAATCACCACCATAAAACCTGCAAATTCCCTACATCTGCCCCAACCAGTAATTCCTTTCTCCACACCACAACAAGCCATACCTATGACCAAAACAAATAGGAATAAATGTAGACTGTCCTCCCAGTCCCAGAAGTATCCTTACCATATGTTTAGTGCGAGTAATAACCTCAGGAAAAATACAAAACAAATTAGTCCCATGCCCCTACTACCCCGAGACAACAACGCCTTAACCCCATCCCAAAAAGGATTACTACCTGTCCGTGCCAAGGGTAAGGTAGGCAAAATCAGGGATATAATCTAGGCGTGCACTTCTTTTTTAGGAAGGACGCGCATAGCTAGGTTACCTGATTCGGATCGAGACTTCCGTACGGAATTAGCCATTCATTCCGTTAAACAGTAATAAAACCAGTGCAAACCAGTGTAGACCAGTGACCCCGAAGAAAGAAGAAAGGAAGGAGCGAGACTTACCTGTAGTGCGTGAACCTAGTGTCGAGCCCCTGTGATAAAAGGAAGGACAACTACCGCTGTGACCACGTGCTCGCCAGATCCTCTACCAGGCTCCTATCTTTCTTCCAACCCTTTAAGTGCTCTATGTTTTGTAAATGTAACGATGATTGCAACTAGGGTTAATTAGATATGTTGAGGTTCACACTAATGTAATACTAAAGATTTTCTATTCCTTCCTTCTCCTAGTTACCCGTTGCTCGATTCAGAGAGAACATAACACACCTCTATCTGTGGGATAAATATATATATACGTCTTTGAATATAGGCTCCTATATTCTATATGGAAAGATATACATATGTTTGTTCGGGAATAGATACATATACATTTACACATAAAAACCAGTGAACACTTATTCAGATCTTGTTTGTATGTAACATCATCATTTGGGTACATAATTCATAGATAAGTTGTTCACAGTGTGTTTTACTATTCACTCTCTTAATTTGACTATTGTTATTATTATGCTTCATGAAGTAGAATTAATTTTTTGTATCATTCAAGTTACCTTAAATTCTATGTTGTTCACGTCGCAGTAACTTCTCACCCGACGAAAATTCTCAGTCACGCATACATGAGTAATTTATTTGTTGAACCCCTTCATGAATTTATATTCATAATTATTACTCCTTGAGTTCTTTGAGTTTAATCTCCTGTCTAAGTTGAATTAACGTATAGTTATTCAGATATCAAACAGTGTCTTATTTTACATACTTTCAGTGCCGCATGTATGCCATCGCAGTAACTATTATTTACACTAGGTGGAAACTTACCTCGCATTTCCCCGTTTTCTATCAAGACACTGTTTATTGTGGTTGAGACTTAAAATCTCTGTGTATGCTTATTTGTGGTTCTAGTAGTAACATTGTAGTTATTAATATGTTCTATTAGTGACCTTATTTTGTATGAATTACTAGATCATTATTATTCTAGTGAACATCTATTACTTGTATCATTTACTCATGTTGGATCGTAAGCCTTATCTATATATATGAGGACCGATCATAATTATGATTACATTATAAATGAACTGTACCCTATCTATTAAGGAATAAAACTTGTGAAACTTGACTGTGTATTTTGTGTCCATTGATTATCATTGTTGTGAAATTATAAAACAGAAGTTCGTTATCTCCCAGTGAGAGAGTTGTGATTGACTTAATTTCCTAAGGTGGAAAACGTAATCACCATAAAGCACGTTAAATTATAACGTCGCATAACAAGAAGGATGACAGGTCGCTTCGCCGCTCAGCCGGCTATCACACTCAGGTTAATTCGTCGCTTGTCCGTTCGTCACACTCAGCAAAACTCGTAGAATGATGAAGAACACCTCGTTGTTTCGCTGGTGAATCAACTTGACGGTAGAATCATGTCTGGATATATTTAGGAGTAATAACAGTTGATCAGGAAATGGGTAAAATGTAGCGTAGATAACTCTTCGTAGACGTTCGGTTTTGATCCCCACACTTAAATTAATGAGAACCGTCGCTGATACCACCATGTAAGGTACAAAGGTGTTGTGACCTTGTAAGGTGTTATAATTGTATTATGTAGTACTTGGTTGATTGTAGACTGGTCGATTTTCTCGATGACTCTTTGCTTCTGGTAGACTCTGGATTACCCTCCTTTACTTCTATTTATTTAAGTAGAAATAATGCTGTTACCCGTTCCCAAATTACTATAAATATAATATGTTGATACATAGATTATAGAAAAAAGGGGACTTAGAATAAACTTGTTATCTAGTTACTAATTTATTCAGGAACAATGAAGACTTTAACTTATGAAACAAGAACAAACTTAATGATGCAGGAACAGTGATGTAGAAATATATATTAATAGGAAGTATTCCCTATATAGGAAGAAGACCTCCACTCGTCTTATCGACTTCAAGCTTTCTCTCTAAGTAAACAAAATTTCTCTCCATACCTTTCTCTACCCTTCTCCTCCATTCCATCAGAGGTGATGGAGGTTATGGAGGTGATGGGGGTAAGGTATTAGAATATGGCCCATGTGCCTTCTGCGTGTTGTAAGAGGCGACTAAAGAGGTTGGGTCGATGGGCTTGCGACTCCCACCCGTGAAAAATAATGAAGCAACAAACATCAGCCTCGGATGCGGACGGACCCTGTGTTGATGAGCCCCGACCGACTATGGACAATGTTACGGACAATCTTGGAATAGCTACATGGAATGTGAGTGGCATGAATGATGGCACAAAAGAGAGAGAGGTTCTAGAAGTGTTAGTGAATGCCAGGCTGAAGATACATGGAATGACGGAGACCAAATGGAGGGGTACAGATGTGAGAGAGTAGGAGTGTGGAATGGTTGTGTGTGCTAGAGTGAGTGAGTGAACAGCAAGAGAAGGTGCGTGTTTGTTTGTAAGTAACAAATGGAAGGAGCGTGTAAGAGAATATGGGTTTGTGGGTTCAATGATTGTGTGGGTGAGAATGAAAGTAGGAATACAAACGTGGGTGATTGTGTTTGTGTATGCTCCGACAGAGGATAAACTTGTAAGAGAGAAAGAGGAGTTCTGGGTGAATGTGGAGGGGTGCCTGGATAAGTTTGACAAGAACGAAAGAATATTTCTGATTTGGGATATGAATGGTAAGGTGGGTGATAGGAAAGTTGATGGAGTGGTGGGAGGGTGGGGGGTACCGTCAGAGGTGAATGGGAATGGTAGTACACTTGTGGACGTATGTGTTGGGAGAAGGCTGTGGATAGCCAACACCTTATTCTGACACAGAATGATACACAGGTACACATGGAAAGTGGTGTGGACGTTGAAGGATAAGACAGTGGTGGAATGAAAGTCACTGATTTATTATATACAGGTATGTGTGGATGAACGAATGAAGAAATCTGTGCTGGATGCTAGGGTGCATAGCGGTATTGGAGGGGTCTGTCTGATCAGTATGTAGTAATAGCTAAAATTAGGATACAACAGAAGTGGGTGAGGAGAGCTGGAGGGAGGCGAGAGGAAGGCGGAATGGTGAGGAGGGTGGAGAGGCTACAGGAGGAGGAAATCAGGGAAGAGTACAGGAGAGCAGTAAAAAGACGACCAGGTGGGTTCGATCTGGAAGATATGGAGGAAGTGGAGGAGATGAGCAAGGTGTTTAAGGAAGAGATCTGTGCAGCATGTGAGGAGGTGTGTGGAGTGAGGAGAAGAGGGAGGGGAGTGAAAGGTACAGCATGGTGGACAGAAGAAAGCGTATAGAGAGTGGTTGGGTAGTAGAGGGAATGAAGATGTGGAGAGGCAGAAATTAGCCAGGTACGTGGAGAGAAAGGGAGTGGTGAAGAGAGTGTTGAAGGAAAGTAAGAGAAGAGTAGATGAGGAATTTGGAAGGAATCTGAGTGTAAAATGGAGGGAGTGTAAGAAAATTTTCTGGAAAGAAGTCAAGAAAGTTAGGGAAGGTAGCAAGGGAAACAGTAAGGGTGTGAAAGATAAGAATGGGAGAATGCTAGCCGAGAAGCAAGAGAGAGTCGAAAGATGAAGGGAGTACTTCAACGAGTTGCTAAATGTAAGGAATGAAGAGCCAGCAAACATAGTTGGATATGGTATGGGAGGGAAAAGAGGAGAAGTAGTGGAGGAGGAGGTGGGGATCAGGAGGTCAGAAGTGTGGGAAGTCATGAAAAGAGTGAAGTAGGGGAAAGCACCAGGAACAGATGGAGTGTGTGGGGAAATGCTGAGGTATGGTGGTGAGATAGTGATCAAATGGGTATGTAAAATGTGCAAACTAGCATGGGAGAAGGGGAGTGCACCCGATGACTGGAAGACTGGCATAATAGTCCCTCTATAAAAGGGGAAAGAGGAGTGTGTGGTAACCACCGAGGAATATGTCTTCTAAGCGTAGTAGGGAAGGTGTACAGTAGGGTAGTGATTGAGAGAGTGAGAGTGAGAACGGAGAAATGTATAGGCGACGAGCAGGGAGATTTTAGGAAGGGAAGATAATGTGTTGATCAGATTTTCACCCTGAATTGTGTTGTGGAGAAATGTCTGGAGAAGCAACAAAAGGTGTATGTTGCTTTTATGGACTTGGAGAAGGCCTATGACAGAGTGGATAGAGAAGGTATGTTTAAAGTACTTAGAATATACGGAGTAGATGACAAGTTGCTGAAAGCAGTGAAGAGCACGTATGAGGGTGCAAAGGCGGCAGTATGTGTGGAGAATGAGCAGAGCGAGTTCTTTGACCTGAATGTTGGGTTGAAACGGGTGTGTGATGTCTCCGTGGTTGTTTACTGTATATATGGATGGAGTCATGAAAGAAATACTAGGAAGAGCAGTGGATGTTGGTGTATCGCTGAAAAGGGAGGGTAATGAGTGGAAGCTGCCTATACTGCTGTTTGTGGATGATACAGTTCTGATGAGCGATAATGAATGGGAGTTGCAGGGTCTGGTAAATGAGTTTGGAACAGTGTGCGAAAAACGAAATTTGAAGGTAAATGCGGGGGAAGAGCAAGGTTATGGTCTTCAAAAGGGGTGAAGTCACAGAGTGTGAGGTGAAGTTGAACAGTCAGGCTATGGAGATCGTCAGCTCTTTTAAGTATCTGGGCAGTGTGTTGAGGAAAGATGGGGACTATGGATGTAGAAGTGTGGGAGAAGATACAACAGGGAAAGAGGGTTGTAGGAACGCTGAAAGCAGTAACAAGAAATAGGGTGGTCAGTATGGAAGTGAAGAAGTCCTTGCATGACAGTGTGGTAATGCCGACAATGACTTACGGAAGCGAAGCATATACGTTTGAGAAGAGACTCAGACCAAGAGTGAGAGGGGTGGAAATGAGTTACTTGAGAAGTGCGTGCGGAGTTACATGGAGGGATAGACAGACGAATGAGGAAGTAAGAAGGAGGTGTGGTGTAGAGGTAGATGTGCTGAAAAGTGTGAAAAGGAACACCTTGAGATGGTTCGGCCATATGGAACTTATGGGAAGTGAGAGAATGACTAAGTAGGTGCACGAGAGTGAGGTGGAAGGACAGAGAGGAAGATGTAGACCGAAAGAGAGGTGGAAGGATGGAGTGAGGAAGTATATGGATGAAGGCGGTGCTGCTTGGGAGGAAGGACGTCGACTGACTGGGGACAGAGGTGCATGGGGGCGGTTCGTTCGTGGCCACCCCTTTGGGGATCACGGCGTCAGGCAATAGATAGATAGATAGATTTCCCATATTGGGAGAAGTCCTCCACTCGTCTTATCGACTCCAAGCTTCCTCTCTAAGTAAACCAAATTGCTCTCCATACCTTTCTCTACCCTTCTCCTCCATTCCATCAGAGGTGATGGAAAATTCCTATGAATATTTCCGTTTCACATGGACAAAGCCTGGTGACCTCAAGAGTGCATGAGTAAGATGTTGCTAAAACTGACAGGGATAAACAAGACCAGGAAATTACATTGATACAACCTCGAGATGTACAGTTGCCTGCTTAAATATACCAATTCACTGCAAGTAAATTACCTTAAAATTATAAAAAATTTGTTAATTTCACCACAACACCAAACACCTCCAATGAAATTAATGAAAGCATATATGTGATCCACCAGGATTCGAACCCGGGTTATCACACACAGATTTTTAGACACCTTAACCATTACACCACCAAGACGGTTAATGTATATAAATTACTAAAGAATCGAAGTCTCACAAGGAAAAGGAGAACCAGCGTAGTAGCGAACATCTTCATTGGGTACCAAACGTTTCGAAAAATCAGTCTCCATCTTCAGTGAATCTAAAATAGATGAAAGTTTACATAAGAAACAAAACAAATAATTACCTATGTATATGAAATATCAAACAGTAAGGTTCGAATGAATATGAACCGAAGAAGAGCTAAACATAATTAAAACACGATATATAAAGAGAACAGCGTTAAGCTAAACTTAAAACAAAAACAAAATAATAAGAGAGGGTTTACAATACAGTACGAAAATAAAATGAAAGGATGTTTACTGAGTGAAAAGCGGTGTTGCAGTGGCCAGGTTGTTCAGGCTGGGCTTTAATTTATTTATATATATAGATTCTGAGGTGATAAGGTCACAGATCAGATGGAGACTGATTTCTCCGAAACGTTTGGTACCCAATAAAGATGTTCGCTACTACGCTGGTTCTCCTTTTCCTTGTGAGACTTATATATATATATATATATATATATATATACTGTATATATATATATATATATATATAATAATAATATATAAGCATATATGAGATGACAGGGCGAAAAGGAGAGGAAGTCAACAACATCAATAACCCATCTATATCTGCGGAAGAGCCCCCAACCTCAACCTGTAGGATTGCCTCCATTTCCAACAGGATAAGACCAAAGCCTCATTCTCCCCTGGAATCGAGAAATCACCTACAGCAGTCACCCCTACTACAAACAGAGAGAAAAAGAGGGTCACAGGAACCCTTAAGATACGTATCGTACCATGGCCCGGCCCCCCTCATTAAGGATCCCTAGGGGAGTTATAAAAAATGGCCGCTCTCCTCAAGGGGTCAGAATATACAACTAAACCCCGATATAAATTACGATGAAGCCTAGTTTACACAATTAACACACCAACCGCCTTCATTTCCGTCTAGTTACCCAGACGGAAATAACTACTATTAATGTTAGGAAGAAAGGCAACATCTGTAAACAGAAGATTATAGTTGATAACCAAAACTGGTATGCCCTGATTTTATTCAGGTTTAACTATTAGTTAGGGTGAGTTCTTTCGAGACTGGAATATCTAAATTCATACAAATACATACAAGAAGACAATAGGGATACAGATAATATCTAAGTATGGTTTGTAATACAGTGTTATTCACTTAAAATCCTAAATACATAAACTGAGGGCTAAAGGTACTATCATAAGTATTTCATAGGGTACAACTTAATTTAAAATCTCCCAGCACGTTCGCGGATCTAGAGAGAACTCAGGTATATTACTTCAACTATTTCTCTAGATATCGTCTTCGAGAAGTATGTGCACTCTTCTCTTTGTGAAAACAAAACAATGAAATTTGCGAACAATTCAGTTTCACTTATATAACGAGAGGATAAATCTCGTTAATGACAGTGGACGAGGAGATACGTGTTCCGGTATTTATTTGCACTAAATTAAATACGGATACTCGAGCAAGCCTAGAGATATGTTCAGTGTTATGGGCTCTAAAATACGTTCACTTCCACTGGGGCATTTTTCAGAGATCAAGAAAGTAATAATTCTTATTAATTATCGGAGATTCGCAATTTATTATTTCAGTGATCACAGACGTACTTTCTATAGACAACCCTTCTTGATAGCAGGATAAGGCTCACTAGATTCGTTAACACTTCACTTATATAATCGGACTTATGAATGAATGGACTCTGTTTAATTTCCACTTGACGGAAAATATGTTACTTAATAGGCAGGAATCCGTCCAAATGAGTATATAAGTTATTAGGAGAGTGAAACCATCGACTGAGAGATCACAAATACATAGGAGGCACTGGTATTCCTTAATATTTATATTGGAATCTCACCGAACACTTATTATACACTTTCACGTATTTTAGATGATCAAACTCTGGCTATTGTATCACTTGTAATTCTAGCTTTATAGTATCTCGTCATTGATACTAAGCTCACGTATTTCTATGTTGTTTCTTTTCTTATTTGTAGAGATGCACTTCGTTGAGTTGTTCTGCTGATGTTCCGTGCAAGATACATAGACTAACAGGTATGTTCACTCCCGCCTGGTGCGCAGGTCAGCGACGTCAGTAGGTGTTCTCCAGTTGGAAAATGGGGTATTTATACCCAAGACTGATATCCTTGAATCTTGGGGATATGAAAGAATATGGAGAGTAGAAGGTAAACAAAAATAAACTCATATTCAATAATCCTGTATGCTAACATTTGTATTATTATTATTATTATTATTTGTCCTTTGTTATTACTGTGTATTTATGCATGATTTTGCTTTACAAATAGTACCGGTAGTGTATCTTGTAGTCGCTCATACACACACACATACACACACACACCTGTCTTTTGACTGGCAATATCAGAACCCTCTGTGTGAACATGATTTTGCTTTACAAATAGTACCGGTAGTGTATCTTGTAGTCGCTCATACACACACACACACACACACACACACGCACACGCACACACCTATAAATATATATATATATATCTATTAATCAGGGTTTTACAAAGTACCGAATAATTTTACTCAAGTTCAAGTAAAAGTATGTACTTGAAAGGTTACTCAGCTAAAAGTAAAAGTACCCACATAGAAAGTTACTTAAGTTAAAGTAAAAACAAAAATATCTACTGCCTGAGGGGTTGGGTGAGAGGGAGGCTTATCAGCGCCATTTATATGTAGCGGTGAACTTTTAACTAGCCAATGAATGTCGCACCTATACCCAGGGGAATGTCCATGGGAAATGGGGTGGGGGGTTTACCCATAGTCCAACTTTGTTTGCCACACCGCTTGACTATACTGTAGAATTAACCCTTGAGTATCAGCAACGTGTGCTATATTAACCCTTGAGTATCAGCAACGTGTGCTATATTAACCCTTGAGTATCAGCAACGTGTGCTATATTAACCCTTGAGTATCAGCAACGTGTGCTATATTAACCCTTGAGTATCAGCAACGTGTGCTATATTAACCCTTGAGTATCAGCAACGTGTGCTATATTAACCCTTGAGTATCAGCAACGTGTGCTATATTAACCCTTGAGTATCAGCAACGTGTGCTATATTAACCCTTGAGTATCAGCAACGTGTGCTATATTAACCCTTGAGTATCAGCAACGTGTGCTATATTAACCCTTGAGTATCAGCAACGTGTGCTATATTAACCCTTGAGTATCAGCAACGTGTGCTATATTAACCCTTGAGTATCAGCAACGTGTGCTATATTAACCCTTGAGTATCAGCAACGTGTGCTATATTAACCCTTGAGTATCAGCAACGTGTGCTATATTAACCCTTGAGTATCAGCAACGTGTGCTATATTAACCCTTGAGTATCAGCAACGTGTGCTATATTAACCCTTGAGTATCAGCAACGTGTGCTATATTTTATTGTAGCCAAATGTAGACGATATTATGAAGCTTAAGACGAATATCATCCATCAATACAATCAGACGATTGGGGACAGGTTTATTTAATAATTCATACATAAGGTGTCTCTTGTATGATGTAGGTTAAAATGCAAACTGCAGACCCGTGCAGTCTTGACATTAATCGTTTTTTGGGGGTTGCAAAGAGCAATCCACTGTTTCTGCATTTCTTTATTGGGGGGAAGCGGTGAAACTGTAGATGGGGGAAATTTGTATTGCTATTATTGGAATTGCATCCAGCAATAGCACAATAGGGCATATTGGAAAAAAAGCAAAGTAAGCTATTTGAAACGTTGTCAGTAAATCTGGAGGCAGCATGGAGATCTAAGTCTAATGGCTGGAGTGGGTTCACTGGACCTGGACCCAAGCCTTGATCTGAACTGGCCAGAGGTCGGGACGGGACTGACCGCTCCTCACCTGGTGAACCCTCCTGAAAAATCACCTAGTGACGTCCGGCGCGCGCGGGACGAATATTTGGGCCAAAGTGAACATACCTGTTAGTCTATGTATCTTGGTTCCGTGGGCCGTCTAGGTTGTCCGGTCGTGTGAAGAAGTACAGTTGGATTAATGGGTTTGGGATCTTAAATATGGTTCCGTAACTTATTAAAAATAACAGTTGGTCACCATATCGGATTAACGCAAGTATTCTCAGCATATAGCTTACAACGAATTTTGACTATCCTGACCTTTATATTAATCGGTGATGAAGTTCTGTTCAGGTACTCTTGAACTGAGGTTTTAAATGCGTAAGTTTCAAGTCTTGCCGGATTAACTTAGCATCGGACTAACGCAAGATGAGCGGAGGTAATTGCTCTTCTTGTCTGTCTCTAACCCTTATAAGAGGTTCAAAGAACTCAAAGCGGTGTTAACCTTTCAGTCACAAATTCTGGCGGATTACCACAGACAATTTGTGCCTATAGGATTTATATATGCCAAGTGCCCGGGAGGGTATCTCGCTAAACCCTTACCGTATAACACAAAAGATCTTTCTATCCTAGATCTCTGTGAGAAGTGTGGGTATAATTTCTAAATAGAAAAATATTAAAAGGGAGGTCTTGCCGTACTCTTTTAATGTTTATCTATACAGAAATGTAACCAATAAATATAACCGTCTTAATCTCTGTGAAATGCCAGACATAAGAAAGTTGCAATTATATAGTTTACTGAGTACACTTATAATACAAGAACTATTTTAGGGCTCTATGTTAAGAAATGGGGGTGCCACAGATAACACAGATCCTAGAATATAGCAATTGTATTTACAGATAGAATAAAGATTTCGGGGTGCCGTGTGTCAATAACTATACCGTAAAAATCAATGTTTCTAGATAGCGGGGTGCCGATCTGAAGAAAAACTCTTTCTACTTACTTCCCTTCTCCTCTCCCGGGGTTTATATAGTTTTTCAGAGAGGGGGAAAAGGGGGGGAACTAAGTGTTGTCGAGCCCCGGAAAATTATGATTTATTCTTATAAGAGCTGGGTACTGGTCTGGTTAGTAAAATTGATATCAGTACATCGTCTTCTATCTTATTAACATTTATTGTTGATTATTTGTAAAAAGCACATGTAGAACATATACTTGGTATAATATATATATAAATATGGTTCACTTATTGGCAAGTTTTCCAACATGGAAAAGGGGTTAAAACTGAGGTATTGTCTGTCTCTGAGAAAGTATTATTTAGTCTTAGGGTATTTGTGCACTGTTGTTGTTTATTAAAAGTTACATGAGTAATTCATCTTCTCCCTCTGCATCATTGGTTAGTTATATTTTTAGAGGTAGACCTAGGGAACATATATTTATTATCATATTGCCTGCTTTCTGGCAAGAGGGTTAAGTGGGCAGCCATGGCGTCCTGGAGGGTCGCGGTATAGCTAGGTTTGTTGACATAGAGGGGGAGAGTTTTTTTTTTTAACTTTGTCGTTGCCTGCCCCCGGAAATGTATTAATTATTTTCTATAGAAAAGGGCACTGCTATGGAAAATAATAAATAGATCGTTCAATCATCTCATACTCCTAGAACATTTGATAATGGTTGTTTTCAGGATAGTATATAGAGAACTGTAGAGGACAGAAAAGGACAGTTTTGGGCCGTCCTTTTTTAATCGAAATATATAGGACAGCCCTTCCTCAAATAGGACAGATTGTCCTAAATAGGACAGACCTGGCAACCCTGAGAGAACATAATAATGGTATCGTATTCTTAGTTTGCTGGTAGGAGGGGGAGTATGGTGTTCTTGGGGGATCATGAGGGGTCGTATCTCACTAGCCTCGCACGCTCGGTGTACTACCGTAGCTTTAGGCTGAGTTGTTAATTCTCTAAACAAAGTTTCTTCAATCATTTAACAATGTTAACTTTCTTTACCTGAGTGAACATCATAAGTTTTACTTAAAATTATGCATTTAACATGTCTATCTTTCCTACAAGATTTGCTATCTTGAAAACGGAATGGACACTAGTGCGAGGCTATTTAGGTCACGTGATCTCTCCCTTCCCTGCATTATGGAAGGAATGATTTGTAGACAAGGCTGTCTAGCGCTTATAAAAAGGCGTTACAATTGCGAATTATTTTAGGTTCATTTAGGATAGTTAATACTAAGATTCCTACTATGTAAAACCTTCATGCACAATAAGTTTATAGGGTTATTCTAGGCCTATTCCTAGTGACGGAGTAGGTTGGCAATTCTGGTGGTCAATTTCCTTATCTAGGGATTTACAAAGGGTCACAAAGTTCGTTGGTGGGCTCACCAACTCTGAAGAAAGTAATGTGGTCTGTTTGAAATGAATAGAGAAATGGTAATATTAGAGAAGGCGTGTACATATGTGTTTATCATAAAGTAGACGAAAAGTGCTGGAGCGACCTTGGTGACCCTGGTCTCTGGGTCTTCTCCTGGGTGACCTGGATGTGTGTGAGTTTGTGCTTTTTATCTGTGTTTATTCGTTGTTTTATGTTGTTTTTGTGTTTTCCCTGTTCTTGCTCTGTATTGAGTCGGCTACCCCCAAAGTGGGGATTGGGCCTGAGCATATAGATAGAGAGATAGATAGATAGACGAAAAGTTAAGGTGTGTGGGTGACATGGGTCTTGCATAATTAAATATATACATCAATAACAATATAAAGAAATGATAGGTGTCACAATCTTCGTTTCATCAATACTCTGTAACTCATTAGAGCTGCTACTAGTAGACATCAAAGACTTATATAAAGACACGAAGTAAGATAATGTGTTTTGTCTACTACAAGGATCGTTGTAAATAAGACGTATAAATACGTGTGTTGAAGGAAAATGAATAAAAGAGTAAATCTGTGGATAAAGACATCCACATTTCCCCTTATGATGACCAACGTATGGGCTGTTTCAATACGATACAGTCTCTCCCCTTATGATGACCAACGTATGGGCTGTTTCAATACGATACAGTCTCTCCCCTTATGATGACCAACGTATGGGCTGTTTCAATACGATACAGTCTCTCCCCTTATGATGACCAACGTATGGGCTGTTTCAATACGATACAGTCTCTCCCCTTATGATGACCAACGTATGGCTGTTTCAATACGATACAGTCTCTCCCCTTATGATGACCAACATATGGGCTGTTTCAATGCGATAGTCTCTCCCATTATGATGACCAACGCATGGGCTGTTTTAATATGATACAGTCTCTCCCATTATGATGACCAACGTATGGGCTGTTTCAATACGATAAAGTCTCTCCCATTATGATGACCAACGCATGGGCTGTTTCAATACGATACAGTCTCTCCCATTATGATGACCAACGTATGGGCTGTTTCAATACGATACAGTCTCTCCCATTTCGGACACTATCCTCCATTGCTGGGGTACGCAACCCTGGCATTCCCGTGTTGGGCGTGGTCGCGTTTCCTTGGTCCTTTCGTTCCTGGGGATTTCGTCGGGGATGGAAATTTCGTTCCCGGGAATTTCGTTCCTGGTGTATTTTAAAAACATTACATAGAAGCCTCCCCAGACCAAGATCATGTGAAAATTGTAAATAATTTATCCTTTAATTATACAAGCCTCCTAAGACCTACTTTTAACATAAATAAATAAAGGATACTATTCCCCATATAACCATGTATGTATTATATGTTCAAGACTTTGCATAACCGAGCAATAATTGAAACACTATAATTCTCATGCCTCTACTGTTCCGAAATCCATCAGCTTTGTCAGTATCTGGAATGTGTAATACTACCTGACCAAAAACAGGGCAAAGTTGATTCACTGTCTGGTATAGATCCGTCTGTACCTGGATTATAAGTGACCCAGTCAACTCGAAGAATACTTCCGTATAGGCTAGCCTAAGTCCCCTTAACCCACTGAACCCCAGCTAGTTAATAATAACTTTACCACCCAGAACCAGCAGGTTGTGAAAAAAAAGTTGTTTTCCAGAAAACACCAGGAATGGGTTAGAAATGAAGGAAAACCCACAAAAAAACGATCCCCTAGGTCATTAAGGGGTCCTACGGTGCGCCCGAAAGTCGGAATTAACATGGGGGGAATGGACAGGCAAAAACAGGTTTTTGCGCGCTCACGCACACGCGGTTGGACTTTGAGAGTTTTCAACCATCGGCATTGTTGCGTGGGATACTTACACAGTTCCCATACAAATCTGAGCCCTCTAGGCGCCATAGGACCGGAGTAATTAACCGCGACGCACCCTATGCGGCTCTGGGGTTTAGCGTTACAAACATTGCCGACGCAAACGTGTCGTCGCTGGGGTTCTGTGGGTTAAAAAGTATCTGCAAGCTGAGTGTGTTGGTTGTGTGTTGGCCAAGAAGGAGTGTAGCAGACAAGCTAGAAGTGCCCTTTCTAGTAGTGTGAGTGTAGGACGTGTCACCCTGGTGTACACAGGAAGACGGACACCTCACCAAGTCGCCACGTGTGACCAGATCTCTCACGGCTGTTTCCTCCTATACTCCAACTCAAATTAAGTGCTTCTTGTTCGATCTTATGATTGTGTTGATTATTGAAAAGTGACGATAGGATATGTTACGTGTTCTATTTTAATGTAAACCGCCGAGATTTCCTATTCTCGTCTTCTAGCAACCGTTGCTCGTATTGAGAGAACATACAAACTCTGTCTTGGGATTGATGTATCTAGATACTTTGTAATATAGATTCCTTTATTACATTTAAAGGTGGGGCTCATGGGTTGAGATACACATGGAATGATAATCGCCAAGCTGTACTGTTACGTCCTGGGATATATAAACACTGGGCTCTTTCTATTGGACTAGGTATGCGGCAACAAGCAACAACGGAAAACGCTAGATCCAACCCTTATCTATAAACCCAGGCAACAAACCACCCTAAACCGTCAAGAGTCCTGCCTGGACAACAAGGTATCCTATGACTCGGTTACAGGGTGCACGCACTATAGACTGCTGATAGTCAAGCAGGCTATATAAAAGATCACACAATTAAGTTGACTTAAAGCTTCAAGGAAAAGATAGATAACGGAATTAAATTGCAGAAACAATTTAATAACAAACTAGAAGAAAGTACATTTAACGTTACGTTAATTAATACAACTAATCACCCCTGCGTGAAAGAAGGTGAAAGCAAACAGTCCTCAAAACATCGTACCGGTAGACAAGATGCGGGTTTCTAAACTGCATGCGGCTACTGTAGGATCTGATGCTTAGCAAAGAAAGTACGTTACGGATTTAGAGAACTCTTAACTCATAAGCAGGAATAAATACTAGTGATAGGCCATACAGTGTATAATGGCATAGGTATAATTAAATAAAGGCAGCAACTCGCAACTTAACCACATACAGGTGTGCTTCTCACTCTTAGTCAGGCAAGCCTGCTCGGACAGAGTCTCTAAGCCACACCCTGACTCGCAATGCTCACAAAAACGGTAAACTGTGGCACAATAACAAGCATGCAGAAATGATAAACCCCTAGCTGTTAATCTGCCAGGTGGCAGAGGTCTAGCCGGAAGGATATAGGCTTCGGATACCCGGGCTGAGCCACCTGCTCTAGCCTAGGGACGTTCCCAAGTCTGTGCGCCAAATTACTCTAATTGAAAGGGTGCTCTCTTGAGAGACTCAGATCGCAAGTATCTGACTCTCTCCTGGCGACCCTAAAACAAAAGCAAGACGTGCTAGCGCAGTGCTGAGTGGACTAGGCAAGGGCCCTCACACAACACAACACTAGACACACACACAGACAAGAAAATGCCCCCAGACTCCCACGGGTATCCTAGTAAAGTCGTGCGGGTCCACAGGACTCGCACCAGCAGACTTTACTTAAAGGATCGCAAAAACCTCCCCTCCGGTCTAGCCCCTGCTAACCTGACACAAGAACACACTAGCAAGCATGAAACCACCAAATATGAGACAACAAAAAAGCTTCCTAGGTCTCATTAACAATTACATCTCTGCATAAGGCCCAAAATCCTATCTAATTATCTGAGAGCTCGTCGTTAATACAATAATAGATATAAGGTCTATCAAGGGGATGGGATAATTAAATAGATTGGTGAAGTAGTGGAAAGAAGGTATACAAAGTAAGAGAGAAAGTTTCTAAGTGAGGTTGAGAGGGATAGATATCAAGGGGGTCCGAAGGGAACGACAGTGAGGTGAGCTCTGAGTCTTGAATCTGTCTGGACCCCACCCTAGGCATATAAAATACCTCCCATGCTTGGCAACACTCAACACAGTTGCCGGGTCAAAATTCTCTACCCCGTGCGTGAGTCGAAACTAAGCCTAACGTTGCGATCAAATGCACGTGGCAACATCAGGCTCGTCCCAAGCTGGACTCTCCGTGCGAAGCAACGTCCCCCAGCCGGTCTCTCTCTCCCACTCGTCTCCTCCCACTCTCACTAGACTTACATCTTATATATTATAATGAACCAATCAACTATCGAGAATAAAATATACTAAGATGCGTTGGTTAAGAATAAGGGCAGCTACAAGCTGTAAAACAACATAAGAATATCCCAGACATTAGTTACGTTGTCGTAGGATATATACTAAGGAATAGCCTGCCGGTCGGCTGCCACCAGACGGTTTCTAAACGGCTGGGCAGCCGACGCGCGCGCATGCCCGCACGTGGCTACTATGCAGAAGCGTCACAGTACATAATTATCTTGCAAAATGCAATGGCACTGAAATAATTATTAACAATGGTATAAAGGATTTTGTGGATCGTATATACCGTATCGTATATACCTATACCGGGCCTGTGACGTCACAAGAGTGTAAGTCCACCATCCAGTCTAGGCTAAGGATACTGGTGTGACATCACTATGACGTCACAGGCCCGGTATAGACGATCCGCAAAATCCTTTATACCATTGTTAATAATTATTTCAGTGACATTGCATTTTACAAGATAATTAAGAACATAAGAACATAAGAACATAAGAGAATGGGAGTCTGCAGAAAGCCGATTGGCCTAAGCAAGGCAGATCCCTGTCCCACACAACAACAATTCAATTACAAAGCCCAATTATAGGCTTCACACTCTAATACCCTGAGGATCATCTTACCAAAACGGTTAGAGATTAACTCAGGATTATGGGGGTCTGCAGAGCGCTGATTGGCCCAACCCGGCTGATCCCCCTTCACACCCAACCCTTCTCGTCCATATGCTTATCCAATTTTATCTTAAAGCTCACTACAGTTTTAGATCCCACTATAGCACTTGGTAGTCCATTCCACCCATCTACAACTCTGTTACCAAACCAATACTTGCCTATATCTTTTCTGAAACGAAATTTATCTAATTTGAAACCATTGGTACGAGTTCTTTCGCTATCACTGAGCTTTAGTACATTTGCCATGTCCCCTTTGTTAATCCCACTAACCCACTTGAACACCTCTATCATATCCCCTCTAACTCTGCGTCTCTCTAACGAATGTAAACCTAATTTCTTCAACCTTTCTTCATACGAAAGATTTCTAATATTATGGATAATTTTTGTCATTCTACGCTGTACTCTCTCCAATGAATCTATGTCCATTCTGTAATAAGGACACCAAAATTGGACAGCATAATCCATATGGGGTCTCACTAATGACAAGTAAAGTTTTAAGATAACATCAGCAGTTCTGTTACTCACACTCCTAGAGATGAACCCGAGAATCCTGTTTGCCTTATTACGAACGCTTATACACTGTTTTCTAGGCTTCAAATCATTGCTAACAAACACACCTAGATCTTTCTCGCAGTCTGAATTTTCTAATTCTAAATTAGCTAGTTTATATTTAACATTTGTTTGCATCTTCCCTATCTTTAATACCTTGCATTTGTCAATGTTAAACTTCATCTGCCAATTTACTGACCATTCATGTAAGGTATCTAGATCCCTTTGGAGGCACTCTATATCGCTATCTGAATCAATTGATCTCCCTATTTTAGTATCGTCTGCGAATTTACTTATCCTACTAGTTATACCTAAATCTAGGTCATTTATGTATATAAGAAACAACAGGGGACCTAATACCGATCCCTGGGGGACACCACTTTTGACTGCTCCCCATTCTGACTTGGTACCATTTATGCTGACTCTCTGCTTCCTACCAATTAGCCATGACCTAATCCATCCTAACAACGCCCCACCTATTCCATGTGCCTCAACCTTTCTCATCAATCTCTCATGAGGGACTCTGACGAAAGCTTTACTGAAATATAAATATATAATATCATATGACTTGTCATTATCTACTGCTTCATATACCTCTGAGAAAAAACTAAGCAAATTAGTAAGGCAAGACCGTCCCTGAGTGAATCCATGCTGAGAAGAATTGATTAAGTTAAATGTTTCTAAGTGGTTTCTCATTTTCCTAGCAATAATTGACTCTAGTAGCTTTCCTATGATTGAAGTGAGACTAATGGGACGGTAATTGGATGCTATTGATTTATCACCTTTTTGAAGATCGGAACTACATTTGCAAGCTTCCAAGCTTCTGGAACTATACCTGTTTCTAATGACTTGTTAAATAGAAATGTTAATGGGTAACTTAACTCATCTCTGCATTCTTTTAATACTCTAGCATATACCTCATCAGGACCAGGCGATTTATGAGGTTTCAGTCTGTCAATTTCCTTAAGCACATCATTTCTACTTATAGTAACCGTACTTAACCTATTATCTATAATATCGCTGTATACCTTACGGACTTCTGGAAACTGTGCCAAATTTTCATTAGTGAAAACGGAAAGAAATTGACTATTTAATGTACTGCACATTTCTAAATCACTTTGTCAATTCTCCTATCGAAGTTTTAAGGGGACCAATTACATCTCTAACCTTGGATTTATATAGTTGGTAAAAAGCTTTAGGATTATTTTTTGAGTCATTGGCAACCTTAATTTCATAATTTCTTTTTTCTTTACTAATATCCTTTTTTACCTGTCATGATAGATTCTGATAGTAAGCAAGTAGGTGAATTTCGCCTTTTTTAATTTTTCTATATATTCCTCTCTTTTTTCCTAGAAGATCTAATAGTCTATTATTCATCCATTTGGGTTGGTTCTGTGTTGATCTAAATTTTCTTTTGGGGATATATTTATTTTGCGCATTGAATACTGACTTGATAAAATTATCGTATGTATCTACCAAGTTTGACGTCTCTTCCTGACTTAAGATGACAGGTGCCTGAGAAAGGATACACTCATTTGGACACCTGGATCGACTTAATTTTTTGACCATAGGGTCCGCTAACAGGGCTTCTCTTAACCCACCATAATTGGCTTTTCTGAAGTCAGGTATTAATGTTGTATTCTCTCTGATATTACCTTTCCATTGTATATTAAAATACACAGAATTGTTATCACTATTTCCTAGGTGGTCCCCGATTTCTACACTATTTATCATATGTTCATTGTTACTGAAAACTAAATCGAGAATATTATCACCTCTAGTCGGCGTATCTATGAATTGAGAAAAAAAAAACTATCTTGTACTACCTCAATAATCTCCTTTGAATCAGAGTCGCCTATTTGTTGCTGCCAATCTATATTAGGGAAATTAAAATCCCCCATAATGCACACGTTGCTAAGCCTTGATGCTATTTTAATTTCCTCCCATAATGATGTTCCGTCATTTCTACTCATATTTGGCGGTCTATACATAACTCCAATAACTAAAGTCTCACTACCTTCGTTAACTTCTACCCAAACACTTTCATTTTCATTATTTACTCTAATACCTGATTTAGTACAGCTTTTTAATGAACTCCTGACAAACACTGCTATACCGCCGCCCCTCCTACTTGTTCGGTCATATTTAAACAAACTATATCCGGGTATATCAAACTCTGCTAAAAAATGCCTGGTTTCTGTTTTAATCCATGTTTCAGTTAGCGCTATTATGTCTATATTTTCTTTGCTAACCAGTGCTCTAAGTTCGTTCATTTTGTTACATAAACTCCTGCATTATGTCCATTATATCCAGGTTGTCGATTATTTGTCCATGTTTACCTCAACCCATGAGCCCCCACCTTTAAGGTTTATAGATATATGCGTTCGGAAATAATAACACGCGTCTTACACGTAAATTACCAGTGAACGCCTAGCAGATCTTATCCTATGTTTAAGTATTATTAGCTGGGTACGTAATTGCAATTGCGTATAAGTGTCCACAGAGATTGTTAATTTATTTTGTCTCTTAGTCAGACCGATATATGCCCATGCTTCCTGACTTCAACCTCAGATTAAGCATTATTTGAATTTTATATTAAATTCTATTCATACCTCATCGCGTTAATATTTATACGACGAGATTTCAGCCTCTCACATGGGCTAATATTAATTATCCTCAGTTCCCAGAACTAATATTCTTAATTGTGACTGTATAGGTTAATAGGGATTTATATCTTCTATACGTTGCACTAAATTTCAAGTTATTTATAGCTCAGCTGATATTTTGAATTGTATATTTTATATTCACTGAACACGTGTGACCTCAGTACTATTTACCTACCTCGTTCATGCTGTACCTCGCGTTACTTTACCTCAGAATATCAGCTATTGTTTTGAGACTAACCTCTGTATTTATTTATACTTGTATGTATGCCAGCCGTCCGGCTGGCTCAGTTGACAGCGTGCCTGATTCCCATCTCGAGGTCTCCCGTTCAATCCCCGCTCAGATTGAAAAGTTTTTCTGGGATATAGTCGGCGGTTACCATCTTCCCATGAGCAAGGGGGATGGGTAATGGTCTCTGGTAGACTAAAGAAAGCCAAGCGCTTGTGAATCCTCGAAGGAGGAGATACGGGCGCTATATAAGTAACCAGAAGATTATTATTATTATTATTATATTCATCAACTTACAATTATTTATGTTACTATTTATTGAGAGAAACGTTTATTCTCGTTCCTCTATGCATCAGGAATAGTGATCTTTATTCCATATTTGTCTCTGAGCTTATTTCTATATAATCTTTATTTTTATTAATTTCACCACAACACCAGACACCCCCAATGAAATTAATTAAAGTATATAATTTTAATTATGATCCACCGGGATTCGAACCTGGGTTATCACACACAGATTTTTGCCACCTTAACCATTACACCACCAGACTCCAATCATACAGTATGTGTTGTACCCTAAGGTATAAATTAAATAAAACTTGTGAACCTAAATTGTGTATTATGTGACATTGGTGGAGATTGATTGATTAAGAGTTGTTGTTGTTGTTGTTGTTGTTCCCCAAGCTGCCTGGCCCAACAGCTCCAAGGCCCCGAGCAAGGCCAAGGCCATAACCGAGTGCCCCCAGAGAACCCTCCCTGCCGGCCACAATAAAGCCTGGGTGATCGAAGCCACTCCATGGCGGGGAGCTGAGGAGGGTGCGGAAACGCCCGAGAAACCAAAGACCCACCCAGGGCCCTGTGCCCCTCAGCAATTATGAAGAGAAAGTTGAGGGCAAAGGAAAAATGTGACGCTTTGGCTTCCAATCTTGGTATATTGGGAGGTCAATCCACGGAAGAGACGCCGTCACTTGAGATCTAGAAAATATATAAGTAAAAGGAACAGTCAGAGTAAGCTATAGGTATGGCAGAGATCGCTCAGTTCTCACTCTGATAAACCAGCCCATCACCACATGACTAGAACCCAATCCTCTCAGCATCAGCTAGGAAAGGCCCTAGAAAGCCGCCTTTGGCGGGGGGATAGCTCCCCTATTTCAACCCCTTTCGGGGTTAGGCACCCGCCTATTGAGTTAAATATATTCATGTCAGTTGTGTTCCAGTTGATTACTCAGAGTTTTAAGTTTTCCTATATTGGAAATTAACGAACCAATATCAAGCGCACTAAAAATAATCGTGTCGCATAACAATATATATATATATATATATATATATACATATACATATATATGTGTGTGTGTGTACGTGTGTGAATACGTGTGTGTGTATGTGTGTGTTCTTACTAAATCGAAAGAAGAGCACTTTGTAAACAAAATTGAATAAAGGCAATTACATTTGTAAATGCGTAATCAATTCCATGTAAACATTGTTGTATGTCAATTGTGTAATCAAGACGCCTATACCCTGTTCCAAGTAAGTAGGCAAAAACTCTTGAACATTAACCTCTGTAACTCAGAAACGACTACAGTAATCGAGCAAATACGTCTACCATTCAGGAAGGGCTAGCCAGGGTATATGTGTGGAAACTTAAAGCCCATTTGTATTAGTCCGTATTGAGTTACAGTGGCTTGCGTTAACTATTTCTGGCATACCTATTTATAACAGGGTATAGTACTTGGGCCTATTATGTACGTTTGTAATGTGTTGTGTGGTGCATAATAAACTTATCAAATCAATTATCTCTGCCTCCCCTCCCCCCACTTCTCTCTCTCTCATTCTCTCACACACACACACTCACTCTCTCTTTCACACTCACAAACACACTGTCACACACACACTAACTCTCTCTCACACACTCTCCCTCTCTCACACACACACTTACACACTCTTTCTCACACTCACTCACTCACTCTCTCTCACTGTCACAGACACACACTCTCTCATTCACTCACTTACACACACTCTCTCATTCACTAACTTACACACACTCTCTCTCTCACACACACACTCTCTCATTCACTCACTTACACACACTCTCTCTCTCTCTCTCTGGGTGTCACTAAGGTGGGGGCCCTGGTAGTGTTGTGGCGGTGTGTGGGGGCATTTTGGGGGGTAACAATAGCGGGCGTGAGCTGCCACAATCCGTTCAGATTAACCAGGGACTCCGGCTGGCATAGTATTATTCCCATAGTCGCTCAGGATATTTACACTGGAGCTTGTTTTGTTTTTGTGTTTTTGTTCTTGTTTTCCAGGACGAGCAGTGCTTCTTATACTAACCAACCTAATCAAATAGTTAAGCAACGATAGGTATGATGAGGAGTAGTTGAGATAGATGATCATGTTATGGGATGTTAGGTTAGTTTAGTTGAGACTATATTAGGCTAGAGTAGATTAAATTCAGTCAGATCAGGTCAGATTATTTTTTAATGAGGCTAAGTTAGGTAAGGATAGACTAAGTTGTCATTACCGTCATGGTTAAATGGGTAGGTGTTGTTTGTTTGTTTATTCTGTTTATTCTGAACTAAAGCGTAATTTTCAAATAATCAGACAGGGTGAATTCAACTATTATGCTCCATTTCTTCCGGCCACTTTCTCGTAATCTGCTTTTTATTGATATAATTATACGGTAGGTAAAATTAAAAACAATGAAGTTAATAGATAGTCAGAATCAACTGTGTTATATACGAATATCATTTACTGATAATCTTAAATGAATGTAGAATGCAAAAGAATCCCAACATTTATTAAGGTAATTTTCCAACTTATTTGTAAAGACTCAATTCCGTATCGTCATTACATATTAAACTTAGAAAGGACTTGTAAGAACATGGCTAACTTGTTAGTTTTAACTAGTCTCATGTTTTCAAAGAAAGAGAGAGAGAGAGAGAGATAAAGTGTGTGTGTGTGTGTGTGTATGTCTGTCTGTGTGTGTGTGTGTGTGTGTATGTCTGCGTGTGTGTATGTCTGTGGGTGTGGGTGTGTGTGTGTATGTCCGTGTGTGTGTGTGTGTGTGCGTATGTGAGAGTGAATGAGAGAAAGACGGTAAAAAGAGCATATATTTTGTATAAAGTTAGTGCTAAGAGAAGGAAATACCTCCGTGAATGGGATGAAAGAGGTCTGCTTCGTCTTCATTAGATCTCGGCTGTCTGGTCAGGTCAGGCCACACAATACTTAGCCGAGCGAGAAATTGTCATGCCCATATTTTGAATACTGAGCTGTGACTTGATTTAAGGGGAGAGGGGTCGTTTTTCTGGTCCCCCTTCTTCCTCATGTTTAGACCCATTCGTTTTCAGATTTTAAGACATTCGTCCAATTAGTTTCGCGATTTTAAGACCTTTCGCCCCATTTCCTTGTTATTTTTTTAACTTTTTCGTGTCATTTAGGTGTCTATTTTTTCCTGGCAAGCCATAGCTAGCTTGAAATTTAAGAGGAACCGGCCTTCAGCTGGGACATTTTTCTATCGAAAACATGTACAAATTGATCTTGCAGGAAGGTCTTGGGGAGGTGTTTTTTAAAGCTTGGTGGAGGTCTAGGTAGGAAAGCATAAAAAAAAAAAAAAAAAAAAAAAGTATAAAGCTATATAAATGAACAAATAAATACGCCCATCGCCCCTTAAGTAATGGAATACTGTATATTATACAGAAAACTTGATATGCATTATGAATCAGAGATGTATTCTGTAGTTAAGTGCCAAAAGAACGTCTACTTGCAGTGGAAATTGTCCGGTAAAGAATATTAGATTAGCATACAGTCGCACTCAACACATGCGTCCTGCTTCCATAGCTTCAACTTTGGTTACATCTTCAGTAAAACACGAAATGTTGAGGAGTATTTGTTTTGTTTATATGATGATAGCTAGTGGTATACGATATCTACAAGTGACTGTACAGTACATTTGATTTCCATTAATAGACCTTTCTTAAACAACCCCGGTGACATAACAAAACTCTGTCGTAGACCTACATTTACCTCAAACCATTCATTCAACTCATTCCCTACTCTAACACACGCTTTGCTCTCTTCATAAAAACTCTTGACTGATCTTAAACAAATTTCTTCAATTTCGTATATCCTTAGCACCTTTCACATTGCATCTCTATCCACACAATCATACACTTTTATTTTCCATGTGAGTGAGGGAGACAAAAGGCAGAACTGCCTTTAGCGAGTGCCTCCCCCAGTGTTGAAAGAGTGACAGGGCCAAAATCAAGGGATGTTCGAGCCAAATGCCTCGACACACGGAGGGTTGAAGCAGTCTAAGTCATAAGAATCAGGGAAAGACTGATTCTGGGAGAGAGTTCCAGAGCTCAGCTGTTGAATAGAAGAAAGATTGAGAATAACGTTTCACTCTTGGGTTGGACAGTTGCACAAAGTAGGGGTGAAATTGTGTTGCAAGACGGGTGCTATGTGCTCTACAAAGAGGGGGTGGTATACACTGAGAGAGCTCTGAGGAAAACTGATTATTGTAATCGTGGTAGAATAGTGAGAGAGATGCAACATTGTGGCAAAGAGAGAGACACTGCAGAGAATTGGTGAGTGTACGTGAGTTAATGAGATGGAAGGCTTTCTTTACTACTTTGTCTAGAAGTGCTGTGTGAGAGGATCCTTCCCACACGTGTGGACAATGCTCAATACATGGACACACTGTGCACCTGCACAGAGCTATAAGCTACGCAGGGGTAAAGAACCCCGGAGGCGGTTGAGCACACCCAGCTTCTGGGAAGCTGTTTTAGCAAGAGTGGTAATATGATCTTTCCAAGAGAGAATGGAAGAAAAAGAGACACCAAGAATATTAAGAGAAGATGAAGGGATAATTTGTATGTTGTTGAAGAGTAGGTCGTAGTTTTCCGAAAGAGGGCGACGAGTAGACAGATGGAGAAATTGAGTTTTGGAAGAATTGAAGTACTAAGGTTTTCTGTGCCCCAATTACAGATAGTAGAGAGATCAGAAGATAGGTGCTTTATGGCCTCCTTACGTGAGTTTTGGAGTTCCTGTTATGAATGCTGTTGTGGAAGGCTAGTTGAATAGTGTAATGTAGAGTCGTCAGCATATGAATGGATTGGGCTGGAGGTACAGTTGAGAAGGTCGGTAATGAATAATAGGAAGAGAATTGGAGATAGGACAAAACCCTAAGGAACACCAAAGTTGATAGGATGAGGAAGTGAACGGTGACCGTCCACAAAAGCAGCTATGGAACGGCCGGAAAGGAAATTAGAGACAAAGGTACAGATGGAGAGATAGAAACTGAAGGAGGGTAGTTTGGGAAGGAGGGATTTGATCTAGACTCTATCGAAGGCCTTCAATATGTCTAGTGCAATAGAAAAGGTCTCACCGAAGTCCCGAAAAGAGGATGACCAAGAGTTAGTATGATATGAAAGATGATCACCAGTAGAGCGACCCTTAACCCACTGGACCCCAGCTAGTTTAGATTAAATGTACATCGAGAGACCAGCAGATTTGGATTTTTGTTTTTGTTTTTTAAATAGCTTAAATAGGTGAGAAATGAAAAATAACACAAAAAAAACACTCACCTCGGTCATTTGGGGGTCCTATGGAGGTAAATCCGACATGGTGTTGCACTCGCGAGATCTACGGATAAACTGACTGTCCTTTTGTCATGCACGTCCCATGTCCCAACAAACCTAGACTTGGGGGTTGTCAAGTATTGCCTACATCCTAAGGAATACCCCATACCAATATCAAGCCTATAGCTACCATAGGGCAAGAGTAAATAAGGTCGAAAGTCGTGGTGAGATAAGCGGGTACAGTGTTTTTCCCCTCCTCCCGCACATCACCTGCCCGGCAGGACTTAGGGGGTTGCCAAGTATGGTCAAGTAATGCCAACATCCTAAAGCGTATCTCACACAAATCTCAAGCCTCTAGCTACCATACGACAGGAGTAAATAAGGTCGAAAGTCGTGGTGAAGTAAGTGGGTAAACTGGCGCCACTAATCCGCCCATCACCATCCGCGAGGCTTGCCTAGGCGGTTGGTGGGTACCGCCACTGTTCGGCAACACCGTAAGGAATATCCCATACCATTCTCAAGCCATTTCCTACTATAGGAGCCACGTAAATGAGGTCGAAGTAGCAGACGCAACGTTTGCGGCGCTGGGGTTTAGCATTACATACATTGGTGACGCAAACGCTGCTTCGCTGGGGTCCCGTGGGTTAAGGAAGCAATACTGGCGATCTGAGAGTAGATTATGAAAAGAGAAATGCTTAGGAAATTTGGAAGTAGGAATAGTTTTAAAAAATTTAGAGATACAAGAGATGAGAGCAATTGGAAGATAGTTGGAGGGTCGAGAGCGGTCACCCTTCTTGTGTTGTATATATACATATACTTATATTCCTATGGGTATGAAGGAGACAAAGGCAGGCTGCCTGTAGAAAATGTCTCCCCCAAAGCAAAAAAGTCTCATCGAAGTCCCGAATAGAGGATGACCAAGAGTTACTAAGATAAGAAAGAAGATCACCAGTCGAGAGATCTTTAAGGAAGCCATACTGGCGACCTGAGAGTAGGTTATGGGAAGTTAAATGCTTAAACAATTTTAAGGTAAGAATAGTTTTAAAAACTTTAGAGATAAAAGAAAAGAGAGCAATTGGATGATAGTTGGAGGGTTGAGAGCAATCACCTTGCTTTGGGACAGGTTGAATTAGAGCGAACTTCCAGCAAGAAAGGAAGACGTTAGAGGATAGACAGAGACGGAAGAGTTTGCCTAGGCAGGGAGTTGGCACGGAAGCACAGTTTCAGGAGGAACACCGTCCGGTCCGTACGCCTTCTTAGTATTAAGCCCAGAGAGGATGGAAAGTATATCCTTGGAAGAGATTATGATGTAAGGCATAAGTAGGAAAGAAGGGGTGGAGAGGAAGGAATAACACCAGAATCATCCAATGTGGCGTTTTTTAGCGAAAGTGTTAGCGAAGAGCTCAGCTTTGTCAAAGGAAGAAGTGATGGTGGTTCCGTCAGAATGGAAAAGAGGAGGGAAAGACGAAGAAGAAAAGTTGTTATAGAGGTTTTTAGCTAGATGCCAGAAAGCTTGGGAAGATCTAGAGTTGAATAGTTCAGTGCATGGTAAACCAAGATTATTTTGCATTAGACTGAGAGAAAGAAAATGGAATGCATGCTTCCATGCCCGAGAGGATTACCTCGGTCATGCGTTCAGCACTTTCCGAGGGTCCCCGGCCACAGAAGCAAAAGTCATTCCATGGGAAATCAAAGAGGTACTGCCAAAGGGCTTCCCAGTCGGTAGCACCAAAGTGCCACAAGCGCCGCCAGCCGGGAGGGTTGGGTGGCCGTACCGGAGAGATAGGACAGGTGACAGAGATAAGTTTATGGTCGGAGGAGCCCAAAGGAGAGAAAAGATTTATATTATAAGCAGAAGGTTTAGAAGTTAGAAAAGGTCATGAATGTTGGGTTGATCTCCGAAGCGATCTGGGATATGGGTGGGTTGCTGGACTAACTGCTCTAGGTCATTTAGGGTAGAAAATATGTAGGCTTGTTCACCAGGTTGGTCAGTGGAAAGAAAGGAGAGCCATTGGCCGCGGTGAACATTGAAATCTCCTTGTATGGAGGTTTCTGCGAAGGGAGATGTGGGTAGAATGTGTCTCACTTTAGAAGTTAGATAATCAAAGAATTTTGTTAGTCAGTAGAATTAGGGTATAGATAACCAGCACAGAAGTTTTCAGTTTGTGAGTGACAAGAAAGCTTTAGCCAGAGAGTTGAGAATTAAGAAGAGTCAAAGCTGGGAACAAGAGAGAAAGCAAGATTGTTGCGCACATATACACAACATCCACTTTTGGCTTGAAACTGAGGATAGAGATAATAGGAGGATACAGAGAAGTGTAAATTTGCTTTTCGTAGTCCCAGATACCTGAGTTTCTGTGAGAAAGAGAAGATCAGGATTGGCAGAGGAGAGTTGGTGTTCCACAGAGTGGAAGTTACAGGAGAGGCCACGAATGTTGCAGAAGTTAATAGCAAAAGTAGAAGATAGTGGTCCAGAGCAGTTTGGGGAGTCATTGCCAAGGGTCTGTCGAAGGGGGGATTTCTGGTCCCCCCACCCCCCTGGGGACTCCGAGGCGGGTCTTACTGCAAAAATCTGATTTGCAAACCCTCTTTCCCTCCTAAAGCCGCACTGCTCTTTTCCTATTACACCTTCCGTACCCTTTACTACCCTTTCTATCAACATACAGCTTTCCAACAACCTATAATAATATAATACCTCTATAACTTGAACACTCCTGCTGGTCTCTTTTCCCCTTCTACAAAGGCACAATACATGCACTCCTCCAGTGCTATGGTACCATTGACACAACAAACTTTTCTATTGCGCTAGACATATCGATTGCCTTCGATAGAGTCTGGCACAAATCTCTATAATTTCCAAAAACACCCTTGTACGGTTTCTATCCCTCTATCTGTGCCTTTGTCTCTAATTTCCTTTCTGACTGCTCCATAGCTGCAATTGTGGACGGCCATCACTCACTCCAACAACCTATCAACTTCGGTGTTCCTCAGGGTTCTGTCCTGTCTCCAGTTCTCTTTCTAATATTCATAAATAATCTCCTCAACTGTACCACTAGTCCTATCCACTCATATGCTGATGACTCTACCTTGCACCATTCAACTAGTTTTTCACATCAAATCAGCATGCAACCACTTCAAAACTCATGTGATAGGGCCATGGCACGCCTATCTTCTGATATATCAATTATTTCTTATCGGTGCAGAGAAAATTTTGTTACTTACAATGTCTCCACGACCCGATTTCTCCCTCTATCTTCCCGTCGCAATCCTCTGCAAGACTATCAATTACTCTTCAATTATACACAGATAAACTCTTCATCTTCTCTCAATATCCTTGGTGTATCCTTTTCATTTAACCTTTCTTGGAAAGATCATATTACCACTCTTGCTAAAACAACTTCCCAGAATTAAGCTGTGCTCAACCATCTCCGTGGGTTCTTCACCCCCGCACAGCTCATTGCTCTGTATCGGGGCACAGTGCGCCCACATATCGAGTATTGTTCGCATGTGGGGAGGTTCTACCCATACTGCACTTCTTGAAAGAGTAGAGTCAAAAGCATTTCGCCTCATCAACTCACTTCCTCTTACTAGTTCTCTACAATCTCTTTCTACACGCCACAATGTTGCATCTCTTTCACTCTTCTATTTTTGTCAGTGCGAGTGTGAGGCACTCGCCTTTCAACACTCCTATTTTGTCTAGTTCTCCAACCCAAGAATTAGTTAATTTTGTCAGTCTTTCCTTTTATCAACTATTGATCTCTTTAACTATCTCCCTCAGTCAATCTTTCCTTCATCCTATGATTTAGACTGCTTTAACCCTTCCTACCCGGGCAGCCTTTCTTAATGACGGAGGCTGTATCCGGGCGATCTGGCTGAAAACACAACAAAAGTAAACTAAGGCTAATCTCGCTTAATATACTACCTACAATAATCAAACATATGTCAAAATGGGCGCCTTACCTTCCCGCATAGAATGGTGCTGAGTAGAGCCTTCTAGCTCAAGTAGTTCAGGAGTTATGGTGATGGAAGTGGAGGTAAGTTTTGCCGCATATTTACCTCGCCGCGTCCGAACGCTCAACCGCGGCCCAGGCTACGACGAACGTTTTGACTCGTCGCTCTACCTTGAATTATGGCGGGATGTGATTTTTTAGTGTTTTATTGTTTATTATGCAATATATTATTGTTATTATGATATTTTCACTCAATAAATATATTTTTCTGAAGTTTATTGTGTCTCTGTCACTTATACTTAGTTGTATTGTTATTATTATAGTAGTTATGATTATTTATACTGGACTATGGTAATTGATAGTGTCATTTTCACTTCTTTATTGTTAGGAATATATATTTTAGTGTCACTTTCACTTGTTCATATTGTTCTGAAGGCACTTATTATTACTTATGTGTGTCTCTTTCACTTAGACTTAGTTTTATAGTCATTATTATAGTAGTTATGATTATTTATACTGGACTATGGTAATTGATAGTGTCATTTTCACTTCTTTATTGTTAGGAATATATATTTTAGTGTCACTTTCACTTGTTCATATTGTTCTGAAGGCACTTATTATTACTTATGTGTCTCTTTCACTTATACTTAGTTATATTATTATTATTGAGTGTCACTATCACTGTCACTTACACTTCAATAGTTTGCCAGAGTGTGGAAATCATTGAAGCAGGTGCCGGCACACAGTCCCACCTGACACTCGAGGCATTGCCAAGTGGTTTTTGTGGGTTTGCTTGGTCGTCGAGTTGTGCGGGTACACACATAGCACCTCTTCTGCATCCTTATTCGGCTGTTAGGACCCTGGAAAGGAAGGGCGACGAGCTGGTGCTTTCTGATTAAGTCGGCACACCCTATTCTGTCCATCATGCCTGGTCCTTGTAGTGGCCTCCCTGGTGTACCCGCATGTTTTACCAGGAGCTCATGTATCAGCTGCTTTTGGAAGGTCCGCAGGCTCTTGTACTTGATGACTGGACACCTCAAACGGTAGATGTTGTACGCGTTGAGGACAGACATATCTACTGTATGCAGGACAAACTTCTTGTACCACCTGCAAGATGTTCGCAGGCAGTCTATGAAGCCCATCTGCATGTCGGACTTGTCGACGAGGCGCATGTTCAGGTTATAGTCCAGAACCGCAGCTGGTTTTGTGATAGGGTTCTTCGTTTTTCGGTCCACCTTCCCTGTGGGGACCATCTCTGCTTTGTGGCATGTGGTGAGGAGGTTGACCTTGCACTGGTCATGCCAGTGGATGGAGAGGATGGGGCCACTCTTCTTATGGAATATGTCCGTCTTCTTAGTTTTTGTTGGGTAGGCTGGCCGACAGTTCCGGTCTTGCGGTCATGGAGGTACTTGGCGAGGATAGGCGACGTGTAATAATTGTCGGTATAGAGGACGTGGTTGTCATGGAAGTACCTCTCCATCATCCTCTTTACCACAGCGCCGCCAAAACCAATGAGGGGGTCAATCTCCACCTCACCACCCTTGCCGCTGTAGACTATAAAGTCGAGCACATATCCCGTCTTGCAGTCGCAGAGGACGAAGAGCTTGGTGCCGAAGCGGTGTCTCTTTGACGGGATATACTGTCGGAAGTGCAGCCTACCACGGAACAGGACCAGAGACTCGTCGATGCACAGCTTCTGAAATGGAATCAGGTAGGTGGAAAACCGATGACGTATCATGTCATACAGTTGCCTGATCTTCCAGAGTGTGTCGGGCTCGTGGACATGCATGTTATTTGTCAGGTGGAAATATGAGAGGATGTCGAAGTACCTATCCCTTGACATGAATTTGCCAAATGCTGGAGTCGTTGTGAGGTCGCCAGTTATCCAGTAGTCGGCCAGAACGTGCTTCTTTATGTGTGTCATCAGCATTGTGAGTGCCAAGAACACATATAATTCTGCCACAGTGAGAGCTCTCCATGCCACCATCTTTGCACTAAGCTTGTCTTCCTGCCAAGAAAGTTTGAACAGATAGCCTGGTGGTGATTTGTCTCTTTGACAAGGTATTCCATGACTTCATTGTCGTAGAAGCCACAGAAAAGTTCACTGGGGGTGGCATTTGGGCCACAGGGATATGCTCGTGACACCCCAGAACCCTGTTGTACCTCGTCAAAGGCAGGAAAATCTGGCACAAAATCCGCCCCATCTGACCACACAAACATTTCAGCAGGTCGAGGACGAGGACATGGAGCTGCAGCAGGCACACGCCCTGGACGCCCTGGCACACGCCCTTGGCCACGCGGATGCCCAGGCGGACGCCCTGCACGCCCACGCCCAGGCCCAGGGGCAGCGGCGTCGGCAGGCTGACCACGTCCACGACCTCGAGGTCCTTTGACTCTTCTTGTCGGGACTCCCTGTTCCTCTTCCTCTTCCTCTTCCTCTTCGTTTTCCTCTTCCTCAGGCGACGTCAGGTCATCTGGGGCAATGTCGGGGTCATCAGCAGCCTCTTCAGGAGTCAACTCTGGTGAAGAATAGACCGGGCGTCGGCGGCGTGAGGCTGCGGGAGGTTGAGCAATGGGAGCCTCGGCCTCGGGAGTTGGGCTCCTTTTGTGGCTAGCCGGGGACTTTTCCGCAGGAAATAATGACCTACGATGCGGGGCCTGTGGTGACACACTGTGGGAGGCCAATGGCGCACTTGTAGAGGCCCTTTGGTCATCTTGAGGGACAGATGAAGCTGAGGGCTGTGGGTGGCCCTCCCGGCGACCCGGGTCAAGGCGTCGTGACAAAGGAATACGGGTGGTTGCTAGGCCTTGGTCGGCGTCACTCTCACTATCTACGCCTTCCCTCACTTTTCTGCCTCCCTGCGTGCTTTCTTGGCTTCACTTTTCACTAAAGACTGTTTATAGAAGTATTTACCCACTTTCAAGGGCGTACGGGCAGGCAAAGGGGAAGGTCCTGGCGTAGGGCTAGGGCTAGGCCTAGGCCTACCCTGACCTACGAAACTAGGCGAAGGGGTTGGCTCTAGCACACTTGGTACTTCAATAGCACCTTCCTCCACCACTTCCACATCAGGATCATCACTACTATCACCCCCCTCAAATAAATCAACATTGTCATCAGCACCAAATCCCACAAAATCGTCAATTTCGCTCCCACTTCTACTCTGAATATAGAGGTTTTTGTCCACAGTGCTTTCACCACTGCTCAAATCCTGGTTGAAAAGTTCACGGTGTATTGCACTGTCACTTAGCAAACGTTTCACTTTCCTTACTTTCCTTTTCTTCTCGGTTGGCAGAGGCGTAGATGTTGCAAGCGGGGTAGCACTGGGACGCGCGGGAGATTGCACAGTATCGGACGCGTCGGAATTCATTTTTTTGCTGTAGCTCTCAATGGCGGCAACGTAGGAACTGATAAGCGTGGTAGTTGAGGCTTGGTGGCGCTATGATCGCCCCCGCAAAGTAAAATTTGCCCGCGCGAAATTTAAAGCACGCTTTCAAGCAAATGCCTTACATAAGGCATACCGGGTTGCGGCCCTTCAGCCGCGCTGTCCTTACCTAAGGCAGCCCGGGTAGGAAGGGTTAAACGTTGTGTCCAGGCATTTTGACCCCAACGTCCCTTTAATTTAGCTTTCTGTCACTATTCTTGCTTTGCTGTAAACACTCGTTTCCCTCATACACATTGAACAAAATAACTGATTATTGTAAAATGGATTATTCTGATCTCCATGGCTGCATTATCAATAAGTTGCACTAAATGTGTAAATCCTTCTCTCTAATTTTGGTGCCTGGTCATTGTCATATTTACGGCAATGAGCAGCTTGATGAACTAGTAAATTTGGCGTAGAACTTGAGGTGCTGTGGGACACCCCTCGGGATCTACATTAAAGTCTCTCTTTCGTTAAGAAATCAAGTTATCCTCTGTGGCAAAGTCAGTGTACTGACCCACCTGTTCATTCAGTCAAGCCCACCCTTGGGGTTTGGCCATCTAACTGCTACTCGTCGCTCTCGCAGGGAAGCGATTGACCTTGCAAGGCATTGGATAAACTGTACCCTACTGACGCATACCAATCCTTACATAACCCATGCATTCCCGCCATAATGTACCACCTGTGGCTGGATTCTGTCGTTCAATCGCATCCTTTTGTCCTGTGGCGGATTTGTGGAGGAGTGTCCAGGCCAAATAAAAAATCAATCTTGGTTAATGGGGATGTTGATGTGGTTGACAAATTGATGATTTACTTGAAAGAGACTAATAATTGATTCAGAGAGTTGTAACTTAAAGTTGTTGTTTTTTTGTTTTGTTTTTTGGTGGTGGTGCTATATTTTATACACATAATTTGTTACATATTAGCATACTTTTTGTGCTATTGGCTTAAGCCATTATTTCTTATGTTCACAAGACCCAGTATTTTTTGTTTTATCTAAATCCCTAATCACTAATATTCATTTCAGTCCTTTTTATATTTATCCCATTGTATTACCATATAATACAATAGAGAAGGTATGTGGAAAGTACTTAGAATATACGGAGTAGATGGCAAGTTGCTGAAAGCAGTGAAGAGCATGTATGAGGGTGCAAAGGCGTCAGTATGTGTGGAGAATGAGCAGAGTGAGTTCTTTGATCTGAATGTTGGGTTGAAACAGGGGTATGTGATGTCCCTGTGGTTGTTTACTGTATATATGGATGGAGTCATGAAAGAAATACAAGGAAGAGCAGTGGATGTTGATATATTGCTGATAAGGGAGGGAAACGAGTGGAAGCTACCTGTACTGCTGTTTGCTGATGATACAGTTTTGATGAGCGATAATGAATGGGAGTTGCAGGGTCTGGTAAAAATGTTTGGAACAGTGAGCGATAAACGGAATCTGAAGGTAAATGTGGGGAAGAGCAAGGTTATGGTCTTCAAAAGGGGTGAAGCCACAGAGTGTGAGGTGAAGTTGAACGGTCAGGCTATGGAGATTGTCAGCTCATTTAAGTAGCTGGGCAGTGTGCTGAGTAAAGATGGGAGTATGGAAGAAGAAGTACGGGAGAGGGTGCAACAGGGGAAGAGGGTTGTAGGAACGTTGAAAGCAGTAACAAGAAATAGGGTGGTCAGTATGGAAGTGAAGAAGTCCTTGCATGACAGTGTGGTAATCCTGACACTGACTTACGGAAGCGAAGCATGGACGTTCGTGGAGAAACTCAGACCAAGAGTGAGAGGGGTGGAAATAAGTTACTTGAGAAGTTCGTGCAGAGTTACATGGAGGGATAGACAGACGAATGAGGAAGCAAGAAGGAGGTGTGGTGTGGAGGTAAATGTGCTGGAAAGTGTGAAAAGGAAAACCGTCAGATGGTTTTGCCATATGGAACATATGGGAAGCGAGAGAATGACTAAGAGGGTGTACGAGAGTGAGGGGGAAGGATAGAGAGGGAGAGGAAACCGAAAGAGAGGTGGAAGGATGGAGTGAAGTAGTATATGGATGAAGGCAGTGCTGGTTGGGAGGAGGGGCGTCGACTGACTGGGGACAGAGGTGCATGGGGGCGTTTCGTTCGTGGCCACCCCTTCGGGGATCACGGTGTCAGGTAATAGATAGATAGATAGATTAGCATATAATAGGGTAGACAGTTGATGCTAATAAACATGTGTGTTGTCCTGGCACTATTCTTCTCTGCTGATGTCGCCTTTATTATTGTATTGTTTTTTCTTTTTGACCTGTGACGTATAGTGGATTGTGATATTTGCGTCTATCACACTCCAGTATTATGAGGTACTTAACCTAAGAAGTGCGCATGGGGGTAATTAGACACCTCTGCCTGTGCGCATGTATTTGAGCTGTTTCTATCACTAAAATATTAATTTTACCATAAATAGCATTAATACTTATCCATACGCGCCTATTATGGGTTGATTATAAAGGTATTAACCTGTTACAACAATAAAACGAGTGAAAACAGCGTTTGGATGGTCAAAATCGGAGATACAGGCCGCGAGTTATATAATGTATGGGTGAGGCAACCTGCTTTCCCGCCAATTTCCCCCAAGGCCACTGAGACACAGTCGATCGATACTCTCTCTCTCTCTCTTGCACTCGCTTGCTAACAGTGATGACGAGTTGCTTGCAACTCGGTAATGTTAGCACGAAAATATACCTCAGAATAAGGGAATAACAGGGAAAATAGGTGATAACTGAAGGAGGGGAGGAAAGTGGGAAAGGAGGGGAGGTAGAGGAGTGATATTTTGCATGGCCCAGGGGCAAACAAAAAATAAAAATAATTAAAAAATTTTTTTTTTTTTTTTTTTCGATGTTTAACCCTTAATTAGCGGCGAGCAACATAAGTCGAGTTAAAAAAAGCTGGACTATGTGGCGGCGCTCGACATAGGTCGAGTGGCAATTTCAGCACGTAATGTGGCTGAGAGAGAGAGACAAGTGGTGGCAGGAGACTAGCGAGCGTATGACTGCTCCAGACCACCGCGGCGAACCTACTGACACAAATCTCAGCTCCCTCCTCCCTCTCTCACTCGCTACATACTCAATTATGTACCGAAACTACCGAATTACCTGCTTTTTGCACTCGCGTTGCACGGTTATTGCAAGAAAACTATCCATCATACAAGGATCGTTATGGTGTCATTCGAAAGCTCTGTTTATGCCCTTTCAGGGATAGGTACTTGTTTTACGTTCTGGGTCTTATTTAGGCATGAAAATGATCACGTAAACAGCCCTATTTTGGCTAAAAACACCCCGCTGTGCGGTACATATAATAAACCGCATAGGCCGCTCGTAAGGTGTTAAAGTTGATTTTTGTTTTTCTCTGACCCTTAAGAGTCTTCCCGCAGTCCGCCGCGGGAACTCTTAAGAGTCTTCCCGCAGTTCCCGGGTTAACAATTACAATTATATTTTAGTATAGCATAATAGTCTTGACGGGGTAATGACCTTTTTAATTAAGCTTAAAAAAAATACACAGCTCCTCAGTGAGATACACTTGCTCCTCAACTAAATTAAATCTTTAATTAATGTTGTACTCATTTCTCATAATGACTTTGTTTCATATATTTAATATTAGTGTATATATGCCCGAACATGTGTTCATTTCATATGCGTTACTCCCTTTAAATATATAATAATTTAACGGTAAAATCAAACATACATTAGGTTCTATCACTCCATAGACCACTGCCCATTTTTAACTTGGTGTTTATGGCGTACTCCTCACTGGTCATACAATGGTAAGCTCAAGGTAACATTTATATATATTAACTCACTCCTTCAGACTCATATGACGCTCGAGCGTCATATGGAACATATGCCAAAAAACTTATATGACGCTCGAGCGTCATATGGAGTTATCTTCATAGCTCTCTAATAAGTTATATGACGCTCTAGCGTCATATGGAGCTCACTAAGTTCGGTAAGTTAGATGAAAATCTGTCGGTTGGTGGCAACTCCAAGTCTCTCCGACGATTCTAACGGTCCGGTCCGCAGTGTGGTTTTGACAGTTGTGGAGTACAGTGGCAATGATACGTGTCTCCCGCCTCCTCAGACTTACTGGAACATAATATGTCAGAGGGAGTTAAGATAATTCTAACCATTCCTAAATAAGCTAATTTTAGTTTTAGATTGTACACTCACACACACACACACACACACAGAAAGAGAGAGAGAGACCCTCTCTTTACATACATCTCGTACATAACCTGTTCAGAATATTGTTTCCCATTGAGGGACTATTGTTTAGCACGTGAATTAAAGTCATTTCTATTCAAATAATTGGAATAAAGTTAATTAACTTCTCTAATACAATGTGGCCATTTTTACCTTGTAGTTAGGCTAGCATTAAACATTTGTATGTAGTTTATTGAGATAATACTTACTTCTTTGAGTCCTTCAGTTAGATTATAAGCTAATGTAAATAATCTATTGGTAACTAAAATAAAACTAAAATTACGTCAACATAATGAATTGGTTATGCATCTCGAGGAAAACAAAATATCTTAGAAACAGCAGCACGGCTCTCATGTATGACTACGACATATAATATGGTTCTCATACCTTACAATTCTATTTGATATTTCTAAATGACTTCCCAGATGTTGCTTGCCTCTACTAATAATACTGATGACAATTGTATTAGCAAAATATATAAATTTACCCCATTCACCCAAATGTAGTGCAAGGTAAGCACAGGATAAATAGAATATCAGGTTTCGAACTTTAAATGGCTGAAAAATACTACATATCGATAGTAACAATTAACGGGCGTATTTCAAAAGCGCAGATTCAAAACCAAGGCCCCGTTCAATTGCACGGGGATAATACCATCAAAAGAGCGGTGTTGTTTTTAACTACTTCAGTCAGTCCACAAAACAGTCAGCTTCCGTCCAGTATAATTAACGTGCATAAACTGGTTTTAGTATTTTACAATTATTTTACTATTTCTGAGAGGACAGTGTATTGAAATACACAAATATACAAACCATCCCGCTAAATAATTCAATGCTGAGCAGTACCCAGGGGAGGCCACGTAGGCATATAACAAGTTGCTAGAACTCCTGTTTCATTTGTCTGGCTTCCCTCACTGTTTCTATTTGTGCCCCACCTACCCAGAGAGTAACCAAGCTAACTCTCACAAATGCCTCCTCCTCCTATTCATTTCACTACACCTACCAAGTACACCACACTCCTATCCAACACACTTAAAATGTATTACCTCTAACTTCCCTCGAGTTTGGCTCTCTATCATTCATTCAATCGGGGGGGGGGGGGGGGGACTTGTTACAGGCAGCATTGTTCTTTGTCTCCTTCATTCACATAGAAAGAAAATACTAATTTCAATGAGCAATTATATACAGCACATATGACTAAATTTGAATTCGAGGATGTACTTAAATAGCTTCAGGCTACATAAGCTGGCTATATCTGTCTATAAACTCCTACTTCCACCTCCCCGTGGTGGAAAGGGGGGCAACAGTGGTTGACGTCTGGCTAACAGAAGAGGTCAGTGAAAAACGCGCTAATGATACAAAATTCTGCCTCTCATTTGATATAAAATATTCTGTGCTTCCATAGAAAAAGCGACGCGCTTTTAAGGCCCAAGATATATAGACTAAACAGGAATGTTCACTCCCGTCTGGTGCGCAGGTTAATGACAGTCACACGGCACTTTCCAGGACATTGGCCTTGGGCATTGGGAATTAATACCCAAAAGTGATATGCTTAAGTCTTGGGAATATGAAAGAAAATGGAGAGTAGAAGGTAAGCAAAAACAATCTTTAATGTTCAATAATCCTGTATGTTATTATTAGGGGTTCGAGCCCTAGCGGGGAAACCCTATTGTGTTCATTTAATCTTCTTATTCTTCCAAATTATTTTTCCACGCCGGTTTTTACGCAATAACTCTGGAACCGCTTTTTGGATCGGGACCAAACTTTCGCACAAGGTGTTTTGTATTGGGCAACTTTTGATATGCTAAACATCCGAAATGGCGGCCAAATAGGTCCGTGACAACCGATTTCCCGAAAATGTTGAGACCTAAATACCGTCTCTCCCGCTCATAGGAAATTATTGGGGTTTGGTATATGGAATCCACTACTAATGCTCCGCAAATGTTATGGAAAAGGTTTTGCATATCATGAAAACTACGCAGATGATCAAAGCTATTTTTGTGTAGTTGGGTGAGGCTCACAATTCCGAACGTTTTGGTACCAAAAGAATAGAAATTGGTGGAATAGTTTGGCCGCCGCATTGAAAACTGTTTGTTCTTAAATTACTTTAAAACCGTACGCGGTACCCACACAATGTTTTCAGTCTTCAGTCTAGGCTTCCCCGCATCCCCTAGTTTTGCTTAATAATATTTGATTTCATTATTCAGATCCATGCATTTTTTTGTTTAATTTAACTCTCTCTACAAGGTTTGAGTCCCTACGAATTCCACCAATTATTTAACCAACCTACCTATACATACCTACCCTACCAAATAATAATGATAATTAAAAAAAAAAAATGGTGAATAGCAGAGTATTGGCTAAGGTTTTAACAATTCCTTACTTTGCCAAATGCTTACTTTAATAACAATGACCTGAACCTTCAAAGTTTTGACAACTTCCTGTGTGACTTACCCTGCCCTTCCTTCCTACCTCCCTCCTCCCTCATATAGTTCTAATCGTTTTACTTTAAACTTATCTGGCAAAAGTGTCAACATCCACTCTAGTGAATTTTCGGTATTAAGTTTATTCGCCTTAATACTATTTATCCACATAAAATAGACACCTATCACTATCTATGTCTAATACAACCATAGACAGTCCTATTACATATTATTTGAACATGATGTAGAATTAATCAGTTGCTGTTTACCTTGAACAGTCATGACCGAACCAAAACCTTCTCTATGGGATGTAGTACACAAATAAGGCAGGGTTACTTAGGCCTACCCATGCTGAACTGTTACCAAGTCAGAGGTAACTTCCACAATGCATTATAACCCTGACAGACAGCAATATAGCACTAAATCATACAAATATCACTACAAAAAAGATAAGAAAATATTATATTAACCCCTTCTGTACCAGCGACGGCTCCCTGCCGTCAGTAGATAAGTCACTCCCCAGTCCCAGCGACGGCAGGGAGCCGTCAGTAATGTACTTTCCTTGTAACTGCCAATATCAGGCAATGCCTGGTACCACGACCGTTTGAGCACTGCTCTCGAGTTGGCAACACTTCTCAGCTTATATCCAACCCTCTGCAGGCTGGGAGAGGCAGTATTCCTTCATCTTTTGAGGTGGGAGGTTGTTTTATCTTGCCATTTGGGCCACATTGCTTGGGACTGGGGGGGGACTTTTATTACTGTATCCTCCGGTACATTAGGGGTTAATGCCCTCTGTATTTGATATTATGCAAATTAGTAAAATCCATTATGATATAATGATAATGGGGTTGTTTCGTATCTGGCAAAAGTGTTAACATAAACACAAGCAAATTTTCGGAACATAATTTCGGAATATTTATCCTATTGGGCTAATAAGACATCTATCACAATTTAAATTTAATACAAACATAAACAGTGCTATTACATATTATTTTAACTGTTTAACATGATTTAGGATGGTCCTTCCTCTAAACCATCGTCTATATCCATTCACGAAAAATATAGCCTAGGCTAGGAATTTAGCAGTTCGAGTGTTGATGATTGATTGCATACATCATATGTACAGAACGTTGGCAAATTTGCAAAATGACCCCAAAACAACATTATCACTCGCACAACGACAACCATATTGATAATTTAGTAAAATACAAAATCAGTTAGGCCTAGGCTATATTTGGTAATTCTTCAGAATTGTGCCTTCTTTCAACCCCCTCCCCCCTACAACCCACATTTTAATATTTAAATTAGACTAGCCTAACTTCACTTAACTAACCTAACCTAACCTAGTAGGCTAAATTATGACATCCTACTAGGCCTATACTTTACCTAGCAGTTGCTAACCTTTATCTAAAGCAGTTGCTAACCTTTACCTAACTGTTGCTAACCATTATCTAAAAGCTACTAACCTATAACCTTTAGGCCTACCTAACAGCTACTAACTCAGAGACTCCTTATTCGAAGTATATCAAAATATGATGTATGGATTTGATCTCTGTGATAGAAACCTAGGCTATATATAATTTGTGAAAATACGTATTTGAACCTGTGCCGTTTCCCGAGTTTGTTATTTTGTTTAGCAGCTGTGGCCTGAGCTGCTAAAATTCCGAGCAAACTGCACATATAGACCTAAATACCAAGAAGAACATTCCGAGCAAACTGCACATATAGACCTAAATACCAAGAAGAACATTCCGAGCAAACTGCACATATAGACCTAAATACCAAGAACATTCGGGAAACACAATATTTCATTTTGAAATTTGAATATCAAACATCGAGCTGTTGTCAGCAGAATGTACAGAATATGAAGAGGAAAGAAACGAACAGAGTTGTGTTAAGATGGTTGAGAGTAAGATCGGAGCTCCATAAATCTCCTTTCGGGTATGGTGTAAAAACCTATTCCTACACTTGGGGACATAAGGTGGGAGGAAAAAAACAGAGATGACAAGAGGGTTAGGGACATTATTGGCAGTGTTATTACATGTTATTTGAACATGATATAGGACTATAGACGGTCGTTCCTTTAAACCATCGTCCATACCAATCACACAAAATATATGCCTAGGCCTAGCCTAGGCTAGGTACGAATTTAGCAGCTCGATTGTTGATAGTTCATTACTTGACTGTCTTTATTTACCCGGGAACTGCGGGGAGACTCTTAAGAGTTCCCCCGGCGGACTGCGGGGAGACTCTTAAGAGTGAGTGAAAACAAAATAATAACTTTTGACATCGAAAAAAACATATTTTGTTTATTTTTATTTTTTTATTTTTTTACTTTTTTTTGGCCCCTGGGCCATGCAAAATCTCAGTCCTCTACCTCCCCTCCTTCCCCACTTTCCTCCTCTCCTTCAGTTATCACCTATTTTCCCTGTTATTCCCTTATTCTGAGGTATATTTTCGTGCTAACATTAGCGAGTTGCAAGCAGGGTGTTGTCATCACTGATGGCAAGCGAGTGCAAGAGAGAGAGAGAGTATCGATCGACTGTGTCTCAGTGGCCTTGGGGGAAATTGGCGGGAAAGCAGCTTGCCTCACCCATACATTATACAACTCGAGGGCTATATCTCCGATTTTGACCATCCAAACGCTGTTTTCACTCGTTTTATTGTTGTTTCAGGTTAATACCTTTATAATCAACCCATAATAGGCACATATAGATAAGTATTAATGCTATTAATGGTACAATGAATATTTTAGTGACGGAAACACCTCAAATACATGCGCACAGGGAGAGGTGTCTAATTACCCCCATGCGCACTTCAGAGGTTAAGTAAGAGTTACATACATCATGATATGTACAGAACATTGGTAAATTTGCAAAATGCATCCCAAAAGAACATTAGGCCTATCACTCCCACAACGATAACAATATTGATAATTTAGGCTAGTAGCCTAAAGTACAAAATCAGTTATGCCTAGGCTATATTTGGTAATTCTTCAGAACTGCACCTCTATACCCCCTCTCCCCACCAACCCCCTACAACCCACATTTAAATATTTGTATTAGACTAACTTGACTTAACTAACCTAATCTAACCTAGTAGGCTATATCATGACACCCTAATAACCTTTACCTAACACTTGCTCACCTTTACTTAAAACAGTTGCTAACCTTTACCTAACAGTTGCTAACCATTATCTAACATTAACTAACCTATCTAATATAACAAACAAAAATAATAGGCTACATAGGCTATAAAACAGCTAGGCAGATATCACGCTCGATAATCAAAAAGTTCTATCTGGTAATAAAATACATTTCCGCTATCACAACTCTTACCGAAATTTACAAAGTAAAACCGAAAGGAACAAAGCTCTCATACCCGAGATGAAAGTGTGTATTACCCTACGTATTTGGCAATAGGCAAAATGCAAATGTGCAATGTTAACGATGTTGGTGTATCGCAGCCAACCGTAAGCCGTGTGATTATGGAACTACAGTATTAGATGCTTTCTTGCAACCTAACCTATAGCTTATGCAAAGTTCGTCAACTATCGCCCGCTATGTTTACATTACTTGTATGCTCATGATCACATTCCCGTCTATTTTGACTGCCGTGGGATACAATAATAGGTTGAGGAGTGGAAAAACACCCCATGACTTATTTTCATCATATATATTGCCAGCAGGGGGCAAATAATAGAAAACAACTGATTAATGGAGACGTGCGGGGCGATGATCAGTAAAGTTGGTGCAAAATAATTTTATTTTTTCATGCATAAAACTTATTTTCCGGAAATCAAAACCTATATGAATAGGTTAGCCTTTAGGCTAGGCCTATCTCACAATTTTTTTGCTTGGCCTAAATTTGCTGGACAATATGATTGTATAATAATATGTACAAGTCGCACCACAGGTTTTGTGTTTTGTATTATTTTGTTTTTCTTTGTTTCTATTAGCCTAGTGATTTAGGCCCATGCCATAAATGAATATTTTATCATTATCCAAGAAGTTGTAAGGATGTAGTATCCGAGCGTATCGCGGCTATTGCTCGCTCTGTTTACACTACTCGTTCGCTCATGATCACGTTCCCATCTAGGTTATTTTGACTGCCGTGGGATACCAAATACCAGACTCGGGCAGCAGGCTTAACTTTTCAAAATAGGGGCGTGTTCAAGAGTGAGATTTAAAACGCTACAGTATTCATAGCGCGATGTTGGGCTTATTGAATGGCATTGGTAGTTCTTTCGCGCTACATAAACAAACTAGTTGGTTGCCATGGTTATGTTTAAACTAGCTTCAGTGAGGATGATGTTAACATACCACCATCCACTTTGTTTACAAAGTCGCACGCTCGCAGTTACGTTCGTGTCTAATTTGGGGATGGATGTAGTGTCCGGGCGAACGGTCGGCATGTTTGCATAGGTCGATCACCGCGATTAAGTTCGCGTCTATTTTGACGGCGATTTTTTGTTGGTTAATTGCCCCCTGCTGGCAATATATATGATGACAATATTTCATGGGGTGTTCTCTAGTCTGTTTATTTGCACGTTTGACTGGCGTACCCGACTATTGTTTTGGCCCATACCCCTCCCTCCAGTCAGAATTTTGGCTGGACGCCGTACCGGGTGGCTCCACCAGGTAAGATAGAATGCTTTCTTTTATCATACATACATACATACAAACAAATACATGTAGATTACTTCTTGGTTAACAGGAAAGACTGGATTCCACTGGAAACTAATTCGGATGTAAAGGTCATCCGAGCGAAGAATGTATCCCCCAGCATAAGCTACTTGTGTGCGACATGAGCTTATACAGAGATCCTAAGCACAAGAAGGTATTCATGCCCAAATGGAGCGTGTGGCTGCTGAAGAACAAGGAAGTTAGGGATAGGTTTCATGGTGAACTGGAGGAAATTAGTAGAAATAGGGAAGCTAGGCCTAGCGATGTAAATAGTCAATGGAATTTCCTTAAGCATAGCCTTCTCGCTGTCACTGACAAAGTCTGTGGGAAAACGAAAGGTCACCCAAGGAATAAGACCTCTTGGTGGTGGAACGATGAGGTAGGACATGCTGTGAAAGGGAAAAGGAGATGTTTCAAAGCATGGAAGAAGGGAGGCAGCAAGGAGGAATACCAGGCAGCTAAACAAACTGCCAGAAGAGTTATTTACATTCTTACAAAAGGCATTAAGGACCTGGTCCTCGAACAAGTGTGTAAACGGGCCCTCACATAGTCAGGAGTGCGAGCTAGAGTCACTAGGAGTGGGGGAAAATTCGGACTCGCGGGCCTATATGCGGTGAAAATCGATGATTCCTAGTGACTCCAGCAACTCCTAGCGACTCCTGTTAGACACCCACTCGCTCGCGGTGAAAATTGATGACTCCTAGTGACTCCAACGACTCCTAGCGACTCCTGTTAGACTCCCACTAGCTCGCACTCCTGACTGTGTGAGGGCCCCTAAACACTGACAATGCCAATGCGATCTTCAACCTAGCTAGGCGAGTTAAAACTGACAGTAGGGATATTATTGGTGAACAGTGTGTAATACTAATTATATACAAGGAAAAGGGGATGCGCTAGATAGAGGTAATTATAGGGGTATGTAAATGCTTGATCAAATCAGGGTGCCTAGAGATGTTGTGCAGTAAGCTATGAGGAAACTTTGTGTGGAAGAGTGGCTGGTGCGTGTGATAATGAAGATGTATGAGGATTCGCGAACTGCGGCGAGGGTGAAAGGTGTACTGAGTGAGAAGTTCACAGTCCGTGTTGGAGTTAATCAGGGTTCAGTGTTAAGCCTCCTCCTCTTTATTATGGTCCTGGAGGCCCTGTCTAGAGATTTTAGATCCGGACTCCCGTGGGAACTGTTTTATGCAGACGATTTAGTCCTAATAGCTGACAATGTGCAAGATGCTGAGGCCAAATTCAGAAGATGGAGATAGGGCATGGCGAGCAAGGGTTACAAAACCAAGGTTATGCATTGTAGATTGAGACGAGGCAATGTGGAAAAGAGCGGTGCATACCCATGTGCAGTGTGTGGAAAGGGTGTGGGCGCTAACTCGATTCGGTGTAGCATCTGTCGATGTTGAGTGCACCATGGGAGTAAGCGCTGTAGTAGAATAAAAGGACCCCTGCCGAAGGATATGTCAGAAATCGAGAAATTGAAGTGCGTAGTGTGCAAGGGCGAGCTTGTGGCTGTGTATTTCGGAAATGAGTCATTGGAGCTGGTGGACAATTTTTGTTAACTAAGAAATACCATCTCTGCCGGTGGTGGGGCCGAGGCTGCCACTGTCGCTAGAATTAGATGTGGCTGGGGCAAGTTCAGAGAACTGCTGCCAATTCTGACCATGAAAAGAATGCCTCTCCCTCTGAAGGGAAAGGTGTATGCCTCATGTGTTAGAAATGCAATGACGTATGCCTCAGAAACATGGGCCGTTAAAGTAGATGTCAACAGAATGGAACGTAATGAGGTGAAAATGGTGAGATGGATGTGTGGGACCAAACTGCAGGGTAGAATAACAAGTGATGAGCTGAGGAGACGTTTAGGTATAAAGAGTATTAGCGAGGAGATGCGTACAAGTAGACTGGGATTTATTGGGCATGTGGAGAGAATGGATGAACAAAATTGGGTGAAAAGATGCAGATCTGTGATTGTGGAGGGAGCTGCACCAAGGGGTGGACCGAGGAAGACCTGGGATCGGACTATGCATGCTGATCTCAAATCCAAAAACTTGACAAGTGTCGCCTGAAACGCCGCTATTAGGACAAGAGACTGAATCTGCACGTATGTGTGGAGCACTCAGTCTTTAAATTGTATGTACTGTATGTATGTATGTATGTGTATCCCTGGTGGACTTCGACACAAACTGAAAACTCGTCACTCAGTACCCTCACGTAACGCCTAGTATATGTCCTTAGTATTTCTATCATTGGGAAGAGTCTCAGTCCACCAGGAAATAAGTGTGGATATTTACAACCAGTTTGTTCTAGGCCATTTGAGTTACAATGAGGTCACGGATCATGATTATTGTCAAGTTCGTTGCCGCTACCTATACTACTGTTCCTAGGTAGTGCATATACCTACCACCTGATCCCTTGTCATTAACCTAACAAAAGAACCTAACCTTACCTAACCTAGACCCAGTACGTTGGATACAAAACTAACCCTCACCTAACACCTACAGTATATGTCCCTAGCACCTATACATACATACATACATAACATTTTAAGACTGAGTGTTCCACACATAAGTGCAGTTTCAGTCTCTTGTCCTAATGGCGGCGTTCCAGGCAACCCTGTTAAGGGCTGCTTCACTTGTCAAGTTCTTGGATTTGAGATCGGCGCGTATAGTCCGATCCCAGGTCTTCCTCGGTCCACCCCTTGGTGCAGCTCCCTCCACAATCACAGACCTGCATTTTGTCACCCAATTTTGTTCATCCATTCTCTCCACATGTCCATACCATCCCAGTCTACTTGTACGCATCACCTCGCTAATACTCTTTATACCTAAACGTCTCCTCAGCTCAACATTTGTTATTCTATCCTGTAGCCTGGCCCCACACATCCATCTCACCATTCTCATCTCATTACGCTCCATTCTGTTGACATCCTCTACTTTAACGGCCCATGTTTCTGAGGCATACGTCATTGCACTTCTAACACATGAGGCATACACCTTTCCCTTCAGGGGGAGAGGCATTCTTTTCATGGTCAGGATTGGCGTCAATTCTCTGAACTTCCCCCAGCCACACCTAATTCTAGCAACAGTGGCAGCCTCGGCCCCACCACCGGCAGAGATGGTATCTCCTAGGTAACAAAACTTGTTCACCAGCTCCAAAGACTCATTTCCAAAATTCACAGCCACAGGATCATCACTTAACACAAGCTCGCCTTTGCACACTACGCACTCAAATTTCTCTATTTCTGACTTATCCTTCGGCAGGGGCCCCTTTATTCTACTACAGCGCTTACTCCCATGGTGTACCCAACATCGACAGATGCTACATTGAATTGAGTTAACGCCCACTCCCTTTCCACACACTGCACATGGGTATGCACCGCTCTTTTCCACATTGCCTCGTCTCAAACTACAATGCATAACCTTGGTTTTGTTAATATTGACTCTTAAACCCTTGCTCGCCATGCCCTCTCTCCACTTTCTGAATTTGGCCTCAGCATCCTGCATACTGTCAGCTATTAGGACTAAATCGTCTGCATAAAACAGTTCCAACGGGAGTCCGCCTCTAAAAACTCTAGACAGCGCCTCCAAGACCATAATAAAGAGGAGGGGGCTTAACACTGAACCCTGATGGACTCCAACACGGACTGCGAATTCATCACTCAGTACACCTTTCACCCTCACCGAACTTCGCGAATCCTCATACATCTTCATTATCACACGCACCAGCCACTCTTCCACACCAAGTTTCCTCATAGCCCACTGTACAACATCTCTAGGTACCCTATCAAAGGCCTTCTCCAGGTCCACAAACACAAAGTAAAGATCCCTGCCTTTTAGTAGGTATCTTTCCTGTATCTGCCTGACTATGAAGATAGCATCGGTTGTACCACGTCCTGGCATAAAACCAAACTGCATATCATCAATAGAGATGCTTTGCCTGATCAAACCCTCAAGGACTCTCTCACAGACCTTCATGATTTGGTCAAGCATTTTCAGGCCCCTATAATTTCCTCTATCTAGCGCATCCCCTTTTCCTTTGTATATATTTACTATTACACTTTTGAGCCAATCCTCTGGGATTTTCTCATCTTTAATAATGGTGTTTATCAACTCAGTGACTAAGTTTACACCAATCTCCCCTGAGGCTTTTATCATCTCAGCGACAATGTCGGAGCAACCTGGAGCTTTACCGTCCTTCATTTTATTGATTGCGTCGCTCACTACAGCTGGTGCTATCAAAGGAGGGGGCCCAGATATTGGTTTTTCGATACTAAGCTGTTCCTTATCCCATTCAAACTCTACATTTAGCAATCGTTCATAGTGTACCTTCCATGCTTCTCTGATTTCATTTTCTGCATACACAATCTTCCCATTATCATCTCTAACACACTGTTCACCTATAATATCCCTACTGTCATTTTTAACTCGCCTAGCTAGGTTGAAGATCCCATTGGGATTGTCAGTGTTACACACTTGTTCGAGGACCAGGTCCTTAATGCGATTTTTAGCATTGTAAATAACTCTTTTGGCAGTTCGTTTAGCTGCCTGGTATTCCTCCCTGCTGCCTCCTTTCTTCCATGCTTTGAAGCATCTCCTTTTCTCTTTCACAGCATGTTCTACCTCATCGTTCCACCACCAAGAGGTCTTATTCCTGGGGTGACCCTTTGTTTTCCCACAGACTTTGTCAGTGGCAGCGATAAGGCTATGCTTAAGAAAGTTCCATTGGCTATTTACATCGTTAGGCCTAGCTTCCTTATTTCTATTCATTTCCTCCAGTTCATTATGAAACCTATCCCTAACTTCCTTGTCCTTCAGCAGCCACACTTTCCTTTTGGGTATGTAAACCTTCTTGCGCTTAGGATCTCTGTATAAGCTCATGTCGCACACAAGTAGCTTATGCTGGGGGATACATTCTTCGCTCGGGATGACCTTTACATCTCGAACTAGTTTCCAGTCTTTCCTGTTAACCAAGAAGTAATCTATCTGGCTACTGGAGACCCCAGAGTTATATGTGATCAGGTGGCTCTGTCTTTTCTTGAACTTTGTGTTACACACAACCATGTTGAGTGCAACGCAGGACTCCAATATATATTCGCCTTCTAGATTTCTCCTTCCGTAACCAATTCCTCCATGTACCCCCTCGTATCCATCTGCAGATGCTCCCACGTGACCATTGAGGTCCCCCCCCACGATAGTTATTTCGTTCTCCGAGAGGCCTGAAATGACACTGACGGTGTCATTCCAGAAGTCCTCTTTTATCTCTTTCTGTAAACCAGCCTGTGGGGCATATGCAGATATCACATTCAGAATTCTTTCACCAACTTTCAACTTCAAAACAATCAGCCTTTCACTAACTCTCGTAATCTGAAGCACACTTTCCGCCAGCTCTTCAGCCACCAGAACACCCACTCCTCCTTTCGCTTTATCAGTCTCCACACCCATCCAGTATATCCTATATCTTTTCCTCCTTCCGACAATCCACTGTACCCCATGCCTCTTCCAGAGTGTTTCCTGGGTACAGCAGATGTCCACTCGCCTCCTCTCACACATCTCAACCACTTCATTCGCACGCAGATTCAAACTACCAACATTCACACTAGCAAGTCTGAGTTTGTGGGGGGCATTTGTCATTGTCCTGTGCGGTTTTGTTTCATCGGACTTACGTTTATTTTCTTTGATTTTAGTCATAGTTAGGTAGGTTTGGCTGGCAGATGAGCATCACCCCCCCCCAGAACTCCGGCTCCAGTCTACCCCGGGACCATTCCCAGCACCATCCCCCAAGTGATTACAAGGGGGTAGGATCCAGTGGCCTCGGTACGCCCCACCAGAACCAGCCGCAGGGACGCACCCCGTGCGCGTACACGGCACTACGACTGGCCTGATATTTTTCGCCAAATGACAGGGCAGCCTCCTGGAGCGCTACCACCAGGTTCGGGCCCCTATACTATTGGGCGGAAAGTGCCAGTCCGGGGAAACACTACGTACTGTACCCTCTGGATCCATTTCGTCCAGGTTGGGCCCAGGGCGCCAGGGCCGGGTCCAGAGGGAGCGACACCCACTGCCAGTGTGCCGCCATTAGGCAACTTGGAGCAAGTACAATGAAGCCCTGTCACAGCACTATCATATAGAGACAATGCCAGCGCCAATAACAAGGCTTCATTGTATAGTGATGGCTACTTGGTCCGCAAGTCTATCACCATCCCCCCTATTAGTCGCCTTGTACGACATGCAGTAGGATGCGTGAGGCATATTCTTTTTTTCCTCCACCATTAGATGAAGGCCCCCTTACCCCCTGGGGGGCCTTCGACCTAGTACGTGGGATACAAAGCTAACCCTCACATAACACCTAGTATATATCCCTAGTACCTAGTATTTGGGATACAATACTAACCCTTACATAACACCTAGTATATGTCCCTAGTACCCAGTACGTGGGATACAAAACTGACCTTCACCTAGCACCTAGTATATGTCCTTCACTCAGTACACCTTTCACCCTCACTACCGTTCATGAGTCCTCATTCATCTTCATTATCACATGCACCAGCCACTCCTCTACGCCAAATTTTCTAGTAGCCTACTGCACAACTTTTTACTTTAAGTAGATATCTTTCCTGCAGCTGCCTGACTATGAAGATAGTGTCGATTGTGTAACGTCCTGGTATGAAGCTAAACTGCATATCGTCGATAGAATGCTTTCCCTTATCATACCTTCAAAGACTCCCTCAAAGACCTTCATGACTTGGTCAAGCATTTTCAGGCCCCTTATAGCAGTTGCAATGGGAGCCCAACTCTGAAATCACCAGATAGTGCCTCCAGAACCATAAACAAGAGGAGAGGGCTTAATTAACACAGTTCCCTGGTGGACCCCGACACGAACTGAAAACTCATCACTCAGTACACCTTTCACCCTCACTGCCGTTCGTGAGTCCTCATACATCTTCATTATCACACAAAGACCTTCATGCCTTGGTCAAGTATTTTCAGGCCCCTATAATAGTATATGTCCCTAGTACCTAGTATTTGGGATATAATACTAACCCTCATGTAACACCTAGTATATGTCCCTAGTACCCAGTATGTGGGATACAAAGCTAACCCTAACCAAATACCTAGTATATGTCCCTCACTCAGTACACCTTTCACCCTCACTACTGTTCACGAGTCCTCATACGTCTTCATTATCACATGCACCAGCCACTCCTCAGAGCCAAGTTTTTGCCTAGCCTACTGCACAACTTTTCTGGCCACTTTATCAAAGGCCTATTCCAGGTCTGCAAACACAACATCAGATCCCTATCTTTTAAGTACCGTACATACGGTATCTTTCCCTTATCATACCTTCAAAGACTCTCTCACAGACCTTCATGACTTAGTCATGCATTTTCATGCCCCTTATAGCAGTTCCCAGGGGAGCCCAACTCTGAAATCACCAGATAGTGCCTCCAGAACAGTAAAAAAAAAGAGGAGAGGGCTTCATTAATACACAGCCCTGGTGGACTCCGACGCGAACTGAAAACTCATCACTCAGTACACCTTTCACCCTCACTGCCGTTTGTGAGTCCTCATACATCTTCATTATCACACAAAGACCTTCATGCCTTGGTCAAGTATTTTCAGGCCCCTATAATTTCCCCTATCCAATGAGTCCTCTTTGCCCTTATACAGTATATAATGTACTTTTGTGCCATTCATCAGGGATTACTTCCTCTCTAATGATGAAGTTAATTAGCTCAGTGACCACACTTACTCCTTTCTCACCTGAGGCTTTAATTATCTCGGCTACAATGCCAGAGCATCCTGCAGCATATCCGTCCTTCATTTTAGTTATTGCACTGCTTACAACAGCTGGCACAATCGCAGGGAGGGGGGAGTATTGGCTTTTCGTTGCTAAACATTCAGTCTACCCTATCAGGCAATAATGTTTCTGTTTGAGCAATCCTGTTTGTGATTGAGCAGGGTAAACGACATGTTAGCCAAACATTGATTCTCGTCACTGATTGGTCAGTGGCTGTGAGCGCGAAATTCAATTTTTTTTGGCGATGTCCGCCAAGGTTTTAGGTCCTGTAACATGTGTTTTTCCGGTCAATTTATTTCAATCAATACATTTTAATAAATAATATCCATTAATATAGGCTTTTGGCAAAGGTAGTCACCTGTCAGCTACAGTAAACATCCTTGTTCAAGCTTAAGACAGACGGTAGGTTACCATCAGGCTATTATATCTTATAATTTTATCAGGAAATGGATTGGGCCCATACGGAATTGGGCCCAGATGGGATTGGGACCACGGGACTAAGCCCATACAGGATTGGACCCACAGGATTGGGCCCAGGCGGGATTGGGCCCAGATGGGATTGGGCCCAGATGAGACTGGGCCCAGACGGGATTGGGCCCACAGGATTGGGCCCAGACAGGATTGGGCCCAGATGGGACTGGGCCCAGATGGGATTGGGCCCATACAGAATTGGGCCCAGACGGGATTGGGCCCATTCGGGATTGGGCCCAGACGGAATTGGGCCCAGACAAGATTGGGCCCAGACAGAATTGGGCCCAGACGGGATTGGGCCCAGACAGAATTGGGCCCAGACGGGATTGGGCCCAGACGGGACTGGGCCCATACAGAGTTGGGCCCAGACCGGACTGTGCCCAGACGGGACTGGGCCCAGACAGAACTGGGCCCAGACGGAATTGGGCCCAGACGGGATTGGGCCCAGACGGGATTGGGCCCAGACGAATGCGTCTGATAGAAAGCTTATGCGGATAAATGGTTGAGGGCTAAACTCTGCGGGTCTGGTGGATAAAGTGGTAGTGGTAGATAAAGTGGTAATGGTGGATAAAATGGTTGTGGAAAATAAAGTGGTAGTGGTGGATAAGCTAGTAGTGGTAGATAAAGTGGTAGTGATGGATATAGTGGTAGTGGTGGATAAAGTGGTAATAGTAGATAAAGTGGTAGTGGTGGATAAAGTGGTAGTAGTGGATAAAGTGGTAGTGGTGGATAAAGTGGTAGTGATGGATAAAGTGGTAGTTGTGAATAAAGAGACAGTGGTAGATAAAGTGATAGTGGTCGATAAAGTGGTAGTGTTAGATAGAGTGGTAGTGGTAGATAAAGTGGTGGATAAAGTGGTAGTGGTAGTGGTGGATAAATTGATAGTGGAAGATAACGTGGTAGTGGTGGATACAGTGGTACTGGTAGATAAAGTGGTAGTAGTAGATACAGTGGTAATGGTGGGCAAAGTGGCAGTGGTGGATAAAGTGCTAGTGGAAGATAAAGTGGTAGTGGTGGATAAAGTGGTAGTGGTAAATAGTGTTAGTGGTGGATAAAGTGGTAGTAGTAGATAAAGTGGTAATGGTAGATCAAGTGGTAGTGGTGGATTAAGTGGTAGTAGTGGATAAAATGGTAGTGGTGGATCAAGTGGTAGTGGTGGATAAAGTGGTAGTGGTAGTGGTGGATAAAGTGGTAATGGTGGATAAAGTGGTAGTGGTGGATAAAGTTGTAGTGTTAGATAAAGCGGTAGTGGTGGATAAAGCGATAGTGGTGGGGAAAGTCTGGGCCCAGTCTCGTCCGGGCCCAATTCCGTATGGGCCCAATACCGTCTGGGCTTCCGTATGAGCCCAATCCCGTCTGGGCCCAATCCCGTCTGGGCCCAATTCCGTATGGTCCCAATCCCATCTGGGCCCAATTCCGTATGGGTCCAATCCCGCCTGGGCCCAATCCCGTCTGGGCCCAATTCCGTATGGGCCCAATCCCGTCTGGGCCCAGTCCCGTCTGGGCCAAATTCCCTATGGGTCCAATCCCGTCTGGGCCCAATCTTGTATGGGCCCAATCCCGTCTGGGCCCAGTCCCGTCTGAGCCCAATTCTGTATGGGTCCAATCCCGTCTGGGCCCAGTCCCGTCTGAGCCCAATTCCATATGGGTCCAATCCCGTCTGGGCCCAATCCCGTCTGGGCCCAATCCCGTGGGACCAATCCAGTATGGGCCCAAATTCCGCATGGGGCCAATCCCGTGGCCACCTAATTTTGATAATATAATGTCGAGATGAGATTCAGGCCTACTGTTATGATAGCTTCGCTAGTCACCTCCAGGGAGTGTTAGCGTGATCGCCTTCTGATTGCAAACAATCACAAACGTGATTCGTCGAATCAGAGACGATCACGTTCAGTAGAGCTATCCCCTTTGCGTGTTTGGGTAGTGTGAGCGCGCTCCAGGTCTATGGAAGAAATAAATCACACCGATATGCACAACAAATACACAACTGAGAGGAATCGAGTCAGCTCGACCGCACCAGCAACCAAAGACACAAATCAGGTCAGGAGCCAATAACCTAGCCAGGCCAGGGTGGCATATGATATAAACCATCCGGAGGACAACCGAATGAGACAGAATAAGAACAGAAGGGAAAAAAACATAGAAAAGGGAATAAAAAACTACGCAAAATTAGTCAAGCCGACGACGAAAGCTCAAGGGGAGAGGGAATGAAATAAGCATAACCCTCCCCCATCAATCTCCAGTCGCCGGCCCCGAAGGGGGCCCCCCCCCCCCCCCAACTGCTTCAGGGAGCATAAAATTAAGGGGGAACTCTTACATAAAGTACCCGGTATTACAATATCTAGATTACTGAAGTAAACAATTGATGCTCAAAACATAATATTAATATAGTACAGTACAGTATAGTATTTAATATTGCTCAAGTAATCACCTTATTATAGAAGGACAACACCACAAAGGCTAAGGAAGAAATCAGACTGCTCAATAATGCACTGTACATAAAAAGGTAATGGGTAACCAAAAACATTGCAATATTTACAGTACGGTACTGTATATATTATGATTCTCTCTCTTTTTCCCTATATATTCACACGTTTCCCACTTTCTTCCTTGCAATTTCAAAATAGCAATAGTGTGGGGTAAGGGAAGATTACTATAGGGATTAGATCCAAAATTACAGGAGGGTAATTTCAAATTTCAATGGAAATTCCCTCATGATAGGTGTAATATGTGGGAATAACTTTCACCTTCATATTTCTTAATCTCTTAGCATAAACATGATCAATTACTTTTGTCACTTTCAGTTGTTGGTTGTATTACATGTTGAGTACATCCACGCGTTTCCATTAAATTTACAATAGAAGAGTTAGTTTGGATGTTTTCATTGAAGTCCCCCATCACAATGCAACCAATTGGGTATTTGTCTAGTTCACTTAGCAAATTACTTAAATTTGCTCTAAAAGAATTAAGTCCATATGAAATAGGTCTGTATATTACAACAATTATTATATTTCCCTCAATAGAAAAGCAGGCCAGATATTCTAAGTTAGCCACTGAAAAATTTGCTCTAAAAGAATTAAGTCCATATGAAATAGGTCTGTATATTACAACAATTATTATATTTCCCTCAATAGAAAAGCAGGCCAGATATTCTAAGTTAGCCACTGAAAAATGTATTATATCACATTTAAACTCTTTAAGGTAATATACACCAACACCTCCATGAGATTCTAGTTTTAAATGAGCACAAGCGGTGTCTGATGAGTTGTAACATTCCTCTCTTGTTTTATGAAAAAAAGGTTACTCCATTCAGCTCTGGCTTTCCTTGAGAGTCATTCTTAGTCAGCCTAGTTTCTGTCACACAAATTACATGCTACTAAGAACCGTATGTCTGATCTTATATCTTTAATATGTGATTTTAAACCTTTAATGTTGTTCAAAATTATGTTCAATCCCTCTTGATGTTCATTTACTTGATTGTTTGCATAGCTACTAAAACGAGGCATACTAGATAGGGCTGTTTCTACCATCTCACTACAATAAATGTAGGACCCCCCAGACCAGATGGCTGGAGTAAAGTAGGAAAGAAGAGCAATTGGACAGAGGAAGAACAAGCGGAGAAGTGAGAAGTACAGTAGAAGACTGAAAGTTCTCGGGCTCAACCAAGTTGCTTCATTGTATTAATGTAGGACTCTTCAAAGTCTTGGATTATAAGTCCTTCCACTTAAGTGGCACGACTTAGTGCAACATAGGCTTGACCTGCTGACTGCTGTAAATATTTTATCCAAAGACACACCACACTTGCTTAAAGTACATCCTTGGATTTTATGTACAGAACAGGCAAATGAAAGTTTCAATGGATGTTGCCGTCTTACACCACCATTATTAGTTACTCTATCCTCTTCAATCATAATGGGAGTGCTGTTCTTTACTGTTTGTAAAATATATTTCTGTTTTCGCAATTTGCTTCCAACTTTTGCATCATCAAACACTATGTATATTACTTGAGGAAAGGTAACACCAGAAGTATGTTGTACAAATGAAACTGTTCCAATTACACCGTTTACTAAACCATCTGAAACATCAATATTTTTTGTCAGCATAACGCGTGCACCAACTGAGATTACAAGTTTCCTCACAAGACTGGTGTTAAACACTTTGTTATATGGAGAAGCTCTTTTTCCAGCTTTCCTGTTATAGCATCTCTATAGAAATTTTCTGCATCAATAGAAATAATATCAGAACATGATGAATTTAACCTTGAAATGTTGTATGTATCAACCTGATGATTTGTTGCAAATATGTGAAGAGCATCACTTTCCTCGCGTGTCTCACATTTGTGTAGTAAGTCCATGTCCTCATTCATTAAAGGTTCAGATTTCTTTTGTGTTCTTATGCGATTAAGTGTCTCTGCAAACACACCCTCTTTCTGTCTCATTATTTGTGTTAATTCAGCAATAGAAAATAAATCTGTCCAAAGATTCAAACCAACATTATCAGTATATAGGGTTTTCCCTTTCACTGGATTAAGTTGATAAAAATCTCCAACAGCAATGACTGATACAATACCAAATGGTGAGAAGCTCTTACATTGCTTTATTTGTCTCAGTCTTCCATGTATAATTATATGTTAATAATTTTTGGTCAACCATAGATATCTCATCAATAATAAGAATCTGTAAACAGCTAAGCCTTGAACGTAAAGAGTATATTTTATCATCTCCAAGAGGTTGGTAGGGTAGCTTTGCATTAATGCAAATATAAAATAAACTGTGTATAGTTGATGCACCAATGTTAAAGGCTGCAACACCAGTTGGAACAGTTAACACTACAGATGATTATATCATCATCATCTGGATTTTACAAAGTAGGAGCAAGAATTCTGGTGGCCTCATAGTTAATGCATTTTATCAAGTGACTTTTTCCTGTGCCAGCACCACCAGTAATGAATACATGAAATGGCTCTGAATAACTTTTGTTTCTTTTAATTATACACCACTGTCTAACTGTATAGAATATATTTTGTTGTTGCTTATTAAGCGAATGACATAGTTTGTGTGCCTCATTCGGTGATACAGCAAACTGGTGAATTTCAATAGTATACTTTATATGTTCTTTATTGCTGCACTGAAGTAAATCTGGAATATCAGAGTCCTCATTTATTTCTTCATTTTTAAATTTGGGTAAGTTTGTACATTCTAACCTTTCAATTTCGGTCTCTGGACAGATTTGAGCCCATGCATCTTCCAATGATCCATGTTTGTCTAGCATTTCTTTGGGCCACATCAATAGATTCACCATATATTAACTCTTAACCCTTTACTTGCCTGACGACTTTGCACCCTCATACATACTCTTCACTGCTTTCAACAACTTGCCATCTACTCCTTATATTCTCAGTACTTTCCAAATACCTTCTCTATCAACTCTGTCTCAAAGTCCATAAAGGCAGCATACAACTTTTGTCGCTTCTCCAGATATTTCTCCACAACACATTTTCGGGCAAAAATCTGATCTACACATTTAATTCCCTTCCGAAGATGAATACAGTACGTTAACCGTTTCCCAAGCAATACTGACTGAAAATGCCCAAATAAATTGCATGTCCTTGTCAGATTTATCTAAAATATATAAAATCACACCAACTATCAATTACATTAGCACAAAAAACAATCGAGCACACTAACAGGATGAAACAATGTAAGAAATAGCCCAAAAGATGAATACGTTAACCTTTTCCCCAGTAATACTGGCAAAAACTTGCCGAAAAGATCGCGATTCGCACTTCCTTCAGGTGAATATACTGTAAACTTTCAGAAATTTGGCACTATATGAGTCAAATTATCATACACTAATACATCAAATATTCTATTCATGCAAGAAACATTCACAATGATAGGAATATTCCACAGTCTCGCAAAATAATTGCAAAAATATGCCGAAAAGGGTAGCACGTCCACGTGTTCTCGCTACTAAAGCATAATTTTTTCTTCTACACATACACAATAAGTTAGTCCCAGACTTCGTATTCCCTTTTCTAGTTCGTATTAGTAGATATATTGTGTAGATTGAGTGGAAGTATACTGAATTACCTCAAAATTGGCAATAAATAGCCGAAAATGGTAGCATGTCCACGTTTTCTCGCTTCTAAAACATAATATTTATATACACATACACAATAAGTTAGTCACAGACTTCGTATTTCCTTTTCTAGTTCGTAATAGTATATATAATATGTAGATTGAGTAGAAATATACTGGATTAGCTCCCTCGTGGTGCATGCCCAGTGATCCCTCTATGAGACACACACCCCACACTCAATCAAAGGACTCCATTGTATATCGAGAAATAGGTAAAACTGCATAATTACCATCATGCGGGCATACACGATCACAACAAGGCTCAAGTAGTGAAATTGGCTGGGAGACGATTTAAAGGGCACTCACTCGTGTTCACAGCCTGGTGGAAAAAGGGAGATTGAGGACTATTTACAGAACCCTCTTGTCGGTCAGCCCGCCGCACCTCCCTACAGTGATGCCACATATGCCCACTCACGCACAAATGGTTACCCTGTCACCAGGCAAAATCTTAGGACGATCTGTCAACAGCAGAGTTTACCCATGATTTGTTTGGCCTGCGTATTTCAAGCGCACCTGAGTTATCACGCAATCACGTTTTAGAGCTTTTTGGCCCGGGGCAATTACCACACCATCGCGTCCTAAGAAGTTCGAGGGGGTTAAATTGCTGGATACATAGAGGAAGAGGAATGCCAAGGAAAGCTAAAAACAAAAAAAATAAAAAAAAATTGAACATGATGTTGCTCATAATAATTTGTATCTTCTATAGTTTCTCCATGGCTAACCAAAAAGGTCACATTCCTAAAAACACCCAACCAAAAAGGCTACGTTTCTGAACAGAAAAAAGCCCTAAAAAGGCCACACTCCGTAACCCTTATGGTGACACTCCTTAAAGGCCACAATCAAAACAACCACACTCCTTTACCCAATTCCCGCGGGGCCCTTCATATGACGGAGACAATTTTCCGGCTATTTTGTAGCCTGTGAGCCAGGCCAGCTGTTGCAAGCAGTGCGGGCGTCAACCGGAGCCTACTGAGGTGTGTGAGAGAACTCGCTCATATACAGTATGTGCAACGTCTCAAATAGCGAAAACATAAAATAATAGGTAATTTTTAGCAATTTTGCCCGTCACTTTTAGTAAGTTTTAGCAATTTTGCCCTTCGTTTGCAAAATCGTTGCATGAAAACCAGACGTCGTATAGGGATGATTCAGGTGTCATTTGAAAGCTATTACCGTACTTTCACGAAAATATAATTGTATTACGCTCTAGCTTTTGCTTATGCAAGAAAGTAAGCAGGGAATTAAGTTAATTTCGGCCAATTATGCCTACTCGTACGGAGTTAATAGCTAACCAAAATGGCCACACTCCTTAATGGCCTAAGTGGCCACAGCCAAAATGGCTATACTATATTCCTTCTGTACTTTCTCCATGCCCGATAAGATAAATTATATTTTGATATGTGACATAGCCCTTGTATCCAACACAATGCCCTGCGTGCAACGGTGCTCTAAGCCCAGACAACGTTGCTTGCAAATTTAATTCGACCCCTACGGGGAACCCCTAATGTAATCAGTAAATCTTCTTATTCTTCCAAATTATTTTTCCACGCCAGTTTTTATGCATTAACTCCAGAACCGTTTTTTGGATCGGCATCAAACTTTCACAAGAGGTGCGTTTTTGTATTGGGCAACTTTCGATGTGTTAAACATCCGACATGGCGGCCAAACAGGTCCGTGGCAGCCGATTTCCCGAAACATTTGACACCTAAATACCGTCTCTCCCACTCATAGGAAATGATTGGGCTTTGGCATATGAACTCCACTACTAATGCTCCGCAAATGTTATGGAAAAGGTTTTGTTTTGCACGTGGGTTTTCTCGGCAATCTTGAAAAAACCTCGAAACACTGAAAAATCCACATCTTGAAAACTACGCAGATGATCATAGCCATGTTTGCGTAGTTGGGTGAGGCTCGCAATTCCGAACGTTTTCGTACCAAAAGAATAGAAATTGGTGGAATAGTTTGGCCGCAGCATTGAAAACTGTCTATTCAAAAATTACTTTAAAACCGTATTAGCTACCCACACAACGTTTTCAGTCTTCAATCTATAGGTTTCCCCGCATCCCCTAGTTTTGCTTAATAATAGTTATATTAATCATTCAGATCCATAAATTTGTTTAATTTAACTCTCTCAAAATAGTTAAGAGTCCCTACGAATTCCAGCAATTATTTAACCAACCTACCTATACATACCTACCCTACCAAATAATAATGATAATTCAAATTTGTTTTTGGTGAATAGCAGAGTATTGGCTAAGGTTTTTAACAATTCTTCCCTTTGCCAAATGCTTAGTTTAACCCGTACAGCCCCAGCGACGCGCCTGACGCGTCGGCGATGTATGTAACGCACAGCCCCAGAGACGCGCCTGGCGCGTCACCCTAATTGCGCCGACCGTAACCTCAGGTGTAGCCACTCAAGAGGGCTCAGATTTGTATGGGAACTGTGTACGTATCCCACGCAACCGTGCCGATGGTTGAAAACTCTCAAAGTCCACTTGCGTGCGCGTGAGCGCGCAATAACCTGTTTTTTTGGGGTAATTGGCTTCAATTTTTTACTCTTGTAAAATACATTTTCGGGGGCTCTGTAGGACCATTCTTTAAGCTTTTTGAGCGGTTTTTCGTGGTTTTTCCTTCATTCCTAACCCATTCGCTATTGTTTCTGGAATAAAACCATTTTTTGAAAACCGGCCGGGTTCTGGTGAACAAACATTACAAAACTAGCCGGGGCTGGACGGGTTAATAACAAAGTTTTAGACCTTTAAAGTTTTGACAATTGCCTGTGTGACTCCTATTTTAACCCTCCTCCCTCAACCCTAAGTTAAGTGTTACCACAAATTACCGGTAGATCCTTTCTCAAAAGTCGCTAGCATGTTGCCTACAATCAAACAATGCTAGCTTAATGCCACAATCTCTAAAGAGTTTTTGTTTGTTGTTTTGCAAGTTTGATAATGTAATATGACTAGAATGTCTGAAATTTTCAAATTATCCCTAGTAAATGTCTCTAGATATAAAAAAATAGCTGCTAGATTGAAGTCAATACCTCTTACATCTAGCGGTAATGTAGCAAAACTGGCAACACTGCAGTCATCCTCCTCCTCCCCCTCCCCAGACCAAGGCCACCTAGAGTACCAGGCCGCAGGGATGGGACCTTTAAATTATGTGACGTCGACAAAAGGAGTGCTGAAACGGTCACTACCCTCGCAGGTCAGTATACATTTTAGTGAGGTAGGGGGAGGTTGTCGCTGTGTTTCCAAACTATTTCCCCCTCATATATACTTTATAAGTACATTATTCCCTGTGATAGCTTCTCCATGATCATCAACAATGCCTTACACGTGTTCAGTGCCAAATTGCAAGGGGAATTACAGATCGGGACCGAAAGTGCACGTGTTTAGGTTCCCAAGGAATGCTGACCTTTCCAGCAAATGGCTTACAGCCATTCGACGAGTAGATTACACTCCAAATGAAAACAGCAGGGTGAGTAAAAATTATTCTACAATGTTATTCACGTGTCTAAGTATTGAGTACGGTAGGCTTAAACATTACATGACTAAATTTACTCATTCCTTCAGCAAGTTGAAATAGAAATAATAATAATGTTAATATAAATAATAATAATAATAATAATAATAATATTGATAATACTAATAATAATAATAATAATAATAATAATAATAATAATAGTAGTAATAATAATAATAATAATAATAATAATAATAATAATGATTTAGTAGTAGTAATAATAATAATAATAATAATAATAATAATAATAATAATAGTAGTAATAATAATAATAATAATAATATTAATAATAATAATAATAATAGTAGTAATAATAATAATAATAATAATAATAATAATAATAATAATAATAATAGTAATAATAATAATAATAATAATAATAATAATAATAGTAGTAATAATAATAATAATAATAATATAATAATAATAATAATAGTAGTAATAATAATAATAATAATAATATTAATAATAATAATAATAATAGTAGTAATAATAATAATAATAATAATAATAATAATAATAGTAGTAATAATAATATAATAATAATAATAATAATAATAATATAGTAGTAATAATAATAATAATAATAATAATAATATATTATAATAATAATAACAAATAATAACAATATAATAGTAATAAGAATAATAGTAATTGAGTAGCTCAACAGTGGGAGTATATATATTTTCGGGAGTTTATATGTGGTATATCGATGACTTCATTAATGATATAATAGATGTGTTACCTTTAATAATTATAATTTCATTATTGATATTATTATAATTACTAATATTAGTATTATTAGTATTATTATTATTATCGACGAAGCAAGTTATCCATAACCACGGAGTAGAAGTTATTTTATTTTGTTTGTTGTGTATGTTTGACGACGACGCTGGCGGATGCATTGAATTGGATCCTCCTCCTGGATCAATGCTGCATAATGAAATAATTTTGTATTCCCAATTATGGAAAAATATATATACAAAATTTAAGCCTACACAGTACTGTAATTTAAGTGTGGTATATTGAATTGTATATAATATTCATAAGTCAAATTACACACTGCTCAAAATCAGTGTATTTACTCCTTCGTGAATGATTGAACTACCAAGCAATAATATCGCTCGCAATACAATTATGCAACGATTTATTTTTAGCTTAGCTATATCGGAGCTTTCATCTCTTACAGGTGTGTGAGCTCCATTTTAGACCTGATGAAATAAGGCGAGAGACTTCGTACTTTGACGAGAAGAGCGGAACTAAATTAGTGACCAAGTTGACGTATCCTCAGCTCTGTGATGGTGTAATTCCATCACAATTGCACTTGAAGTGTTGCTTGATGCTTTGCGTAAGTGCGATATCAATAATCCTGCCTCAAACCCAATTAATGCAATTGTAATAATTCAACTTGTGATCTCCTTTTTGTCAACTATTGTACAGGATAATGGCTTCAAGTATCAGAATACACTCAAATTCGTTTGTGAACAGCTTCATTTAATGACACACTAAATTTGATTACTCCTCAGAATTTTTGATATTCTCCTCTCTCTTGCATAATTGCTCACCTCAAGGTTACAGACTTCTGAGAGATAAGAAATGCCTAATTCTACCTAGCTATTCAACTATAAGACGAATATTTTTGTCCAAAACGTTTAACCCAGCTATCGAACACCGTACCAGCCATTTTCTTATGTATATTAAGAACAAATTTAAGTCCCTGACAACCCGTGATAAAACGGTTACAATGATGGTTGATGAAATTCACCTTACTTGGATTATAAAGCAGGAAATATTGTTGGTTCAGCATTTGACAGTGATGCAATTGCAACAAGCGCATATGTGTTTATGCTAAACAGTATTCGGTCAAAATACAGAGATGTTGTTCACATAATTCCAGCAAAGATAATGAAGGCAGAGACATTATATAACATTATGAAGAAGATTATGTTAGGGCTTGAGAAGATAGGATTTAGTGTCATTAGCATTGTAACAGACAATAATGCAATCAATGGCAAAGCTGTATCATATTTTGCCAATCCACCAAAACTGTCCATTGTTTACCCACATCCAGCGCAAAGTACCAGACCTCTCTGTTTCCTATACGACGCTGTACATATTTTAAAATGCATCAGGAATAATTGGCTAGGACAGAAAGATGAAGAAAAAACTATGAAATTCCCACAGTTCCCAAGTAAAAATGTCCGTAATGAATCTAATAAGATAATGTATGGGGCATACATTATCTTATTAGATTCATTACGGACATTTTTACTTGGGAACTGTGGGAATTTCATAGTTTTGTCTTCATCTTTCTGTCTTTCTTTCAGTACTCTCAAAAAACTGTATTTCTTAGAGGAAAATTTGCTCCTAAACCAGGCCTATAGGCTAAGCCTGAAAGCATTATCCCCCTCCAACCTAGAGAGACAAAATGTCAAATTAGTTCTCCAAATTTTTAATGAGTATATAATTCAAGCCTTGCTCAATATTGGAAAACATAATGGCCTAACGTTATTTTCAGATGTTGCTAGGTACATCGAAGTGTTTCTTAATTGGTGGAATATAATGAATGTGAAATCCCCATTTAAAGGTCTTAGGCAGAATAACAAGTTATCTTGTCCATTAACAAATAGTACAGATGATGACCGATATCAGTTCTTGGATAGTTTCCTTAAGTGGTTAGATGCGTGGGATAGTCTTCCAGGATGTGGGGGGAAACTGACTAGGGAAACAATTAGAGCTCTGAAACATACGACCCATGCAATATTAGAAATAACAAATTATTGCATACCAGAACTGAATATGACCTACATACTAACAGGAACATTTCAAACAGACAATTTGGAAGCAAGATTTGGTCAGTATCGACAGTTAGCAGGAGGAAATTACAATATTTCTGTACGCCAAATATATGAGTGTGAGAAAAAGATACGGATGATGTCAGTGTTAAAACTTAGTTTACCCATACTCGACAAGAAGGTCATTTTAAAGGAGTTTGAAGAAATTGACTATGAGCAAGTAAAAACAGATGAGGAAATTGATTTTGGTTTATGTCATACGAATGTTGAAGTTTGTAAGGAGGATATTGACAGGTGTAAAGACATCATCCCCGTTATAGTTTATTTAGCTGGCTATTGTTGTTACTCCGTGATAAAGAAAATGAAATGTAATGCTTGTAAAGAAATGATTACGTGTTCAGATAGTGCTGAAGAAATCCCAGAAAATCTAAGTTACATTGCTGGAATTAGCAGAGGTTCTCTTATATACCCAGATAGTGTGACTGCGAACATGGTCATGTATAACTATATTGTAATTAACAAACTTGCTAAGCTTCCTGCCTTTCGCAATGCTACTAGCCAAAGAAATATAGCAACACACCTCACAGTTACGGCTTTAGCAGATGCTGATCTCCTGTTCCCTAGTGATATCTGTGAAAATGGTCATAGCACCGAAAAAAATAGAAAGTATGGTGGTATATGCTTCAACAAATGCAATTTTAAATAATTACTGTGCTAAAGAAAATAACATCCCAACAGCTAACAGAGCTAATAAGAATGTAGGCGTGAAGAGAAAGCTTCAAACCCTAGAGAAATAGATAATGTGTACTGTATTGCATAGTATATAATATGATATTGTGTGTGTGTATGTGTGTGTGTGTGTGTGTGTGTGTGTGTGTTACAGTAAATATATTGTTCATCTTCATACATATATTATATAATTAAGTTACTTATATATATTTGTTCACGAATATTATTGGATGTCACGTAAATTGTCTCTTCAGTAAGGTTGTTTATGTCTTTGTATATAATATAGTAATGTATATATCATTGGCTCTTCAGTAAGGTTGTTTATGTCTTTGTATATAATATAGTAATGTATATATCATTGTCTCTTCAGTAAGGTTGTTTATGTCTTTGTATATAATATAGTAATGTATAATTATCATTGTGTTTTATTTTACTCCAATATAACAAAGTAATGAGATATACTTATAATAAGTTTTAATCTTGTACAACTACTTGTTCAAGGTATAAGTCATATGCAAGAAATAACCAAAACATGTTGTTATGATATCGGTATCATAATATAGAGTATAATAAAGTAAGATATAGGTAGATAGTGGTTTTGCGTACACCTTAAACGTAAAATATATAATTTGTTTGTACGTTAATCTAAAATTTAACAGAGAAAAGAATAAAAGAGAGTATTTATAAAATGGGGACAGAGCGTGGGCAGTGGATGTAGCACCCCATTGCCTACGTCACAGAATGGTCGACACGGCCTGGTACTCTAGGTGGCCGTATTGGCTAAGGTTTTTAACAATTCTTCCCTTTGCCAAATGCTTAGTTTAATAACAAAGTTTTAGACCTTTAAAGTTTTGACAATTGCCTGTGTGACTCCTATTTTAACCCTCCTCCCTCAACACTAAGTTAAGTGTTACCACAAATTACCGCTAGATCCTTTCTCAAAAGTCGCTAGCATGTTGCCTACAATCAAACAATGCTAGCTTAATGCCACAATCTCTAAAGAGTTTTTGTTTGTTGTTTTGAAAGTTTGATAATGTAATATGACTAGAATGTCTGAAATTTTCAAATTATCCCTAGTAAATGTCTCTAGATATAAAAAAAATAGCTGCTAGATTGAAGTCAATACCTCTTACATCTAGCGGTAATGTAGCAAAACTGGCAACACTGCAGTCATCCTCCTCCTCCCCCTCCCCAGACTCGCCTATCCCCTTGCGTGCGTGCGCAGTTCGAGAGAGAGAGAGAGAGAGAGAGTGACTGTATCGTCAGATCCGTTCTAACTTCCACAATGGAGTATAACCCTGGACAGACAAAATTATAGCACTAAATCATACAAATATCCCCACAAAAAATATAGGAAAATGGTATATTAATGCCCTCAGTATTTAAAATTATGCAAAAAAATTAAATCCATTATGATATATGATAGTGAGGGTTGAAGGTATCTGGCAATAAGTCAACAAGTCCTGCCTCCAAACCTGTAACCCCTCCCCCAACGAATAATAATAATAATAAAGTAGATGAGCCGTTTTGCCCAAAATAAAAACGGCATACCCAATTCTGCGATGGGTTACCATCATCACTACTAATACCATCATCAATCACAAACACCATCATCACTACAACTGCCACAATCATCACGACTACTGTCATCATCACCATTACTATGATCATCACTACTACAATTACAATCATCACTACTACTCTCACCATTATCACTACTACTGTCACCATTGTCACTACCATCTTAATCACTACTATAATCATTGATACTACAACTATCAACCATCATTACTACTATCATCACCACCATCTTACAATCGTCATTAATACTGTTAACATCATCACTACTACTATAACCATCATCATTATTACTGTCACAAGTATTACCATCATGTATCCTACTATCAGCATCATCACTACTACTGCCATCATCACCATTACTATGATCTTCATCATCACAACTATTGTCATCATCACTACAACTTTCACCATCCTCACAACTACTCACCATCATCACTAATACTCACACCATCGTCACTACCATCATCTCTACTGTCATCATTATCACTACAACTATCATTACTTGTCACCATCATCACTACTATTATGACCATCATCACTACTACTAGTACTGTCACCATCATATCTACTACTGTCACCATCATATCTACTATTGTCATCATCATCATCAATACAACTACAACCATCATTACTACTATTATCACCATCATCATTACTATCACCATCAATCCCACTATTACTTCCATCACTTCTAATGCCAACTGAACTAACTTAACCTAGCAAATGCGTAGTAAGATGTTTTCGCCCCCAGAACGCCATCATTGCTGAGTGTGTGTGTGTGTGTGTGGGGGGGGGGGGGGGGGGAGATTGACGGGCTTGGTAAAACTATATTTTGGACCTAAAATCATAACTATTGAATAAATTCAAAAAATATTTTTTGACTGACGTTCGCATTCACGCAACAAATGTTTGTGTGAAATTTGGTGAAAATCCGTCCAACGGTCTAGAAGGAGTTCCGAGACAGACGGACAACGACAACGACGACAACGACGACTATGACGACGACAGACATTTGTTTCCAGTGGTACCCAATATACGGGGGGGCGATACCAAACTCTGCTTACGCAGAGTTGATAATAATAAAGTAGATGTGCCGTTTTGCCCAAAATCAAAACGGCATACCCAACTCTGCGTTGGGTTACCATCATCACTACTAATACCATCAATCACCATCATCACTACTACTTCCTTCATCACTACAACCGCCACAATCATCACGACTACTGTGATCATCATTACTACTACAATTACAATCATCATCAATACTATTATCACCATCATAACTACATCACCATTAATCCCATTATTACTACCATCACTTCTAATGCCAACTAAACTAACTTAACCTAGCAAATACGGAGTGAGATATTTTCGCCCCCAGAACGAATGCGTGCTTAGTGTGTGAGCCCCTTTGGGGCTCACACACTTAGAACACCATCATTGCTTGGTGGGGGAGGGAGGTGGTTTGTGGGGGGGGGGGGGGAGGCTTGGTAAAACCATATTTTGGACCTAAAATCATAACTATTGCATAAATTCAAAAAATCTTTTTTTACTTACGTTCGCATTCACGCAACAAATGTTCGTGTGAAATTTGGTGAAAATCCGTCCAACGGTTTAGGAGGAGTTTCGAGACAGACGGACAACGACAACAACAATAATGACAACGACAACGACGACGACAGACATTTTTTTCCAGTGGTAGCCACTATACGGGGGGGCGATACCAAACTCTGCTTACGCAGAGTTGATAACATTTATTCAGTTAGCATTTTACAATGTTGGTACCACATAATATGTTACAAATATGACATGTACCAGCCTTGCATAATTCCAACTAAAGGCCGCGTCATACAGAACTCGAATCCACCAGAACCCACCGGAATGAATTCAAAAATTCAAATTTTAGCCACTTCTTCCCCATTCTGGTCTATTCTTGTACGTGTTCTAGTTAGATTCTTGTCTATTCTTGTGTTTCGAGTGATGTTCTAGTCGTCACTCGATTGATCGAGTGAGTGAGCAAAAAGTTAGTGCATGCGTTAACTTTCTACGATTTATCAAGTGAAAAAAACGTTAAAAATTATCGAGTTACATTCTAGTCGTATCCTGGTCGCATTAGAGTCACATTCTACCTATTCTGGTCATGTTCTGATGTAATTTTTATAGTCGATGCCGACTCGAATTACTTGAATGTAACTCGATGCCACTCGATAATGACCGGAAGTCAACTGGATGACAAGTTGATTATTCCACTTTAAAATTGAATGTAATGAAATGAGAGTTGAATATAACTCGAATTAAGAAGAATACAACTGGATGCCGACTAGAATATGACTGGTAGATGACTGCATACTTGCTTGATGTATCGAGTGTACACTGGATGTCGACTCGAACATGACTAGAAGTACTAGAATACAAGTGGAATCCAACTAGAAGGTAACTGGAATACAACCAGAATATAACTCGACTAGGGCAATTTTTGTTATAACCGCCAAACTAATGGAATGAACGTCATAACATCTCAAAAACTAATGGGGCTAAACATGAGGGAGAAGGGGGTCCAGAAAAACCCTATCGCCACCCCCCCCCCCCTCCCCTCGTGTATGTGTATGTGTGTATGTGATTGAAAGTGCTTATGTTGCCGTGGTGAGTGCCCTGTTACTACTGGTGTGCCTGTGAACCAATCCTCCCTTTATATACTCAAAGGTTCCTCATCGAGTCATCTTCTGCCTATTCGAGTCACGTTCCACTTACGTTCGAGTTACGTTCAACTTAGTTCCACTTACGTTCGACTTAACTTCATGTAATTCTGGTCATGATATACTGACACTCCGGTCTCATTCTGGTCATTCGAGTTGCATTCGACTTGGGATCGAATAGTCTTCTTTCCACATCCGGTTTCCTTCGAGTCACTTACTGGTTAACATCGACTCATATTTGGGTTACATTCGAGTCCATCGAGTTACGTTCGAGTTACATTCCGATCATTGACGGGTCGCATTCTACTCTGAAGTTACACTCGATTAAGGCCGCGTAATTCTCGTCAATTCCGGTGAAAAGTTCGATTCCAGTGGGTTCTGGTGGATTCGAGTTCTGTATGACACGGCCTTAAGGATAGCCCAATAAGGCCGTTAGGCGTATTTCTATTGAGAGATGAGAGATGAGAGAAAAATAAGAAGGAAGGAAGGAAGGAAAAAGGAGAGTGATAATAAGGTCAAAGACGTTTAGTATGGTTTGAGAGAGAGAGAGAGAGAGAGAGATAATAATAACATATTATGTACCCGTTTGTTCTTCTCTCACTCTTCCCTTCTCCGTCAACCGATAACGCATGAACCCCGTTATAGGGACGTTTACATTTAATGTCTTATTATCTTTTCACCACCATCATGCACACCTACAAATTTCCAAATCTTTTCTATTTCAACTATCATATCTTTTGCCTACTAATGCTAAAGCTCGGTTCACACATACCCGTCTTGCGCTTCCGGCCTTCCCCGACCACCAAAAATTGTTGGACGGCATCAAATGGAGGACCTTGTGTCCCGAGTGGCCACGTGTGGCCACGATGCCCGACCTCAACACGTCACCGCCCCGGCAGACGGCGCATGGACGGGGAGTGGACGGCGACCTCAACATGTCACTGCCCCGGCAGACGGTGCATGGACGGCGAATTGGTGCCACGACCAGTCCCGTTGGACTGCGACCTAAGAAGTCTGTTTAAGACCTGCCTGCAACGCACTGCGACGGCACTGCGACCACAATACGATGGACGCAGTGTCGTCGGCGATGGCCACCACCATGAATATATAAGGGGCGTGGCACAGACACACCTCAGTCATCAACCAGGTTCCCCCGACGTAACCTCTCCTGCCGATTTTCCCTCAACATGGACGACCACGCCAATCTGTTGAATCAAGTGCAGCAGTACATGGAGTGCAACGAACAACTGTGCTCCACGCTACTAAATCTCACCCAAGTAATGTCCAAACTTAAGAAGAGAAGGAAAAAGCGAAGTGTGTGGGTGAAGCCATACATAATGAGGAGGGAGACCTATGGCCACTACCACACCCTCATGAGGGAATTGTCAGCAGAGGATCCAGAACTGTACCGGAGCTTCCTGCGGCTCGACGAGGGTCTCTTCGACGAGATATGCGAGCGTGTGCGGCCTCGGCTGGAGAAGAAGATCACCTTCTGGAGGAGGCCCCTGGAGGTAGGGCTGAGAGTGGCCATAACCTTGCGATTTCTCGCAAGTGGCAACACCTACGCCAGTCTCAGATTCGCTTTCCGTGTAGCCAAGAACACCATCTCCCTACTTGTTCCCGAGACGTGTGAGGCCATCGTTGAAGCCTTTTCTGACAAGGTGTTCCACTTCCCCACGACACCAGAGGAGTGGAAGGCTATTGCACACAGGTTCTCAAGTCGGTGGGACTTCCAACACGCACTAGGGGCGATCGATGGGAAACATATTCGGATCAGGAACCCATCATTCGGTGGATCAAAGTATTATAAATATAAAAAGTTCTACTCTGTTGGCCTACTTGCAGTCGTGGATGCGGACTACAAGTTCATCCGTGTGAACATCGACAGCCCTGGATGCGAGTCAGACGCCGGGTGCTTCACTAAATCGCCACTAAATGAACTCATCAATGCCAACCATGCAAACATCCCACACCCTGAGCCCCTGTCCGACGCCCCTCACCAAGATGTACCCTACTACTTTATCAGTGACAACGCCTTCAGCCTTCGTCCGTGGATGATGATTCCGTATCCACAACGGGGTCTGGGCCACGACGAAAGGATATTCAACTACCGGCTATCAAGGGCACGAAGAGTGGTGGAGAACGCCTTTGGAATCCTAGCGAACAGGTGAGCATGACAACATATCAAGAAATATATTATTGTATGTTGGATGGAGCACCACATTTCTGACAATGACACTTATATATTCCTCTACCCACCCAACCCACAGGTTCAGAGTTCTCCACACATCAATCACCCTCGCCCCAGAAAGGATCGAGTCTGTGGTGACGGCTTGCTGCACCCTCCACAACTTCCACAGGATACGTCGCCCATCGGCCCGTGAGATAGACCAGGAGGACCCCGAAACCCATGTGGTTTCCTGCGGCCCCTGGCGAGATGACGATGTACTGCCTAGTATTCCCGCCCCTACAGCTCGCAACACCAATACTATATAGCTATAACTTCCACTCTTGGTAAAGTCTTTGAAATTATATTAAATAATCACATAATTAAGCATCTTGAGAATAATAAATCAATCAGTGATAGACAATATGGTTTTAGACGATGTCGACCAACTGCAGACATTCTTTGCCTTCTTACGCATCAAATCAACCAAGCTATAGACCAACATGGTGAAACACATACAATAGCACTGGATATATCAAAGGCATTTGATAGAGTCTGGCATCAATCCTTATTGTCGAAGATGTCACACTACGGCCTTGCATCATTAGTTCCACTAATTTCTTCTTATCTTCATAACAGAAAAATATGTGTAATGCCTTTATTCTCAATTTCACTCAATAAATGCTGGTGTTCCCCAGGGATCAGTTTTGGCCCCAACTCTGTTCCTCATTCATATCAATGATCTCATATCTACCACTCATAATCCAATACATTCCTATGCAGATGACTCAACACTCCACAGTTCCTTCACATTTACCAATTCTTTCACCCAACCCGATCTTATAAATTCAAAAATAAACACTGCAATTTCTCTGAACCAGGACCTTTCTAGAATTAATGAATGGGGACAAAAGAATCTAGTTTCCTTTAATGCACAGAAAACCAAGTACATTCAATTTTCTAACCGACAGAATCTCACTGACTCCCATATATTTTTAATGATGTAAATATTCCCACTTCCCCTAGTATTGACATTCTCGGTGTAACATTAACTACTAACTTGAGCTGGACACATTATGTTATAAGCATTGCTAAGAATGCCTCTAAAAAACTGGGACTCCTGTACAGAGTTCGAGAATTCTTCACTGACGAGCAGTTGGCCGTAATATATAAAAGTCATGTGCGTTCTCAGATGGATTACTGTTCACCTCTGTGGGGTGGAAGTGGAGTGGTTGCATTGAGGCAGTTGGACAAAATTCAAAATAAAGCTATTAGATTAATCAATAACCCTGCAATCACACAGGACCTTCCTACATTATCCATACGAAGAAACGTTGCATCCCTTGCATTATTCTACAGATATTTTCACAGCAATTGTTCCGAGGAACTTGCTTCAATTGTGCCGCCTCTCCACATCTTTCCCCGTAGAACTAGGGCAGCTGAGAGCGCCCATGAATTTACACTTTCTCCTCCACAATGCAGAACTTCTGCTTATCAGAATTAATTTATCCCCAGAGCTACTACTCTTTGGAATTCACTTCCCTCGAATTGCTTTCCACAAACTTACAATCTACAAATGTTTAAATCCAGTTGTTACAAACATTTTATGAATGGAGGATGCCTTTAGGCACATGGACCTTTTTGTTTTATCTGTGTTTTTCCTTCCTCCGTTCATTGTCTCTTTAAAAAAAAAAAAAAAAAAAAACACAGGCAACCAGGCTGGCAAGACAGTACGGGAATATTTGACGAAGTACGTAAACTCACCAGCTGGGAGTGTGTCGTGGCAGGAGCAGATGATATAGGTGAGAAACTACATGTTTGTCTTTTAATTTCCTGTTTTGTTTCATGTCTGTTATGTCATTTATGTTGCATACTTTAATCGATGATTTATAATTACTATACTTGCATATATGCACTTATGTAATTCAGTGGTATTTATTCACATTATATTTCCATATGTATTATCATTATCTGTCATTCTAAGTTCAGTGTACTCATGTGTATTTTCATTTATTTTTTGTTCTATTTACATTGCGTATTCTTAATAGTTTTTAGTTTGTTTAATGTAGGAATATTTTTGCATTAATTTAATTTGTTATGCATTGCTAAGATTATTCTTTATTTATACTCTCATTGCATGTCATTGTAAGTTCAGTTAATTCATGTTTCTTTTTTATTTCTATGGTTTTGCATTGCCTATTGTAATTCCTATACCTCAATTTTTGTTTAATGTTAAAATATTCATGTGCTACTTTAGGTATGTATTAATTATTCATATTTATCTTGATGTATACTAATTCCATTTATTTTTGCAGTTTATAATCTGTTGGCAGTTGTTCTATAATTGCATTTCTTATTATTATGATGCCTCGTCATTGATTTATTACTTTTCATAATTATACTGGTGCACGTTTCTTATAAGTTCTATTATTTTTCATAGATATCTTCATATTACTATATTTATTTAATAACATAAATAGGGACATAGAAAACAAATCTTTTGCACATTAAACACTTTTATTTTTAATTTATTACATAGTATGTTTACTTGTTTACATATTTCATTTGGTGAAATGCTGGGGAGTATGCAGGGTCTGCGGGCTGGCCCCTGGTGATGTGCCGGTGACCAAGCCATCGAAGAGGCTTGAGGAGACACTAATGTTGTGGAGTGTCGTGTCCTTTGGAGTGGAGCACTACTGGAGCAGTTGCGTTGTGGTGTGGTGGAGGGCAGAAGGTTGGCTGTGGCAGGTGCAGGGTACTGACTATACAGCACAGGTGGTTGGTTCATATATTGAACCGTCTGCACCTGCTGCATGGGCTGCTGAACCTGCTGTATGGGGTGCTACACCTGGATGGGCTGTTGCACCTGCTGGAGGACCTGGGGAGAAACGGCCGAGAAGGACCTCATGATGTTACTCATGGTATCCTGCTGGTCCGTCTTACCCCGGTATTTTTCCAGCAGGAGCAACATCTCCATTCTGGTGTGGCGCCACACGCTGGGGTCGAGCTGGCTGTATTCAATTGTAATGGACCCGAAGAACTGCTTCCATGAGTCCTCCACCCTGGTGCATGGCTGAGGGGTCGCAAACTTCTCCACCATCCTGCGGACACCACTGGCCTGTTCCTGGAGCTATTTTGGGAAAACCAGGAGTGTGATATTAGTGTTTAATATTGTTATTGCATCGAATACTAATACTAATATTAATAAAAAATTTATAGATACTGCAGCCGCCACCTGAAAATGTCAAGAGGAACATATTATACATCCACTTTATACCTTTTTAGTCTACCCTATTTACACTTAACCCACTGAACCCCAGCTATTTTATAATAAATGTACACCCCAGGACCAGGGGGTTATAAAAAAAAAAAAAAAATCCAGAAAACACCAGGAATGGGTTAGAAATGAAGGAAAACCCCCCAAACACCGATCCCCTAGGTCATTAAGAGGTCCTACGGTGCGCCCGAAAGTTGGAATTAACATGGGGGAAATGGGTAGGCAAAAACAGGTTTGTGCACGCTCACGCGCACGCAGTTGGACTTTGAGAGTTTTCAACCATCGGCATTGTTGCGTGGGATACTTACACAGTTCCCATACAAATCTGAGCCCTCTAGGTGCCATAGGGCCGGAGTAATTAACCAGGACGTACCTTATGCGTCCCTGGGGTTTAGCGTTACATACATTGCGGACGCATGGTTTGCGTCGCTGGGGTTCTGTGGGTTAACATTAGACTGTAGAAGTTCATTAATTTTACCTGTTTCAGGACAACGAAGCCTGGTCGACCACAATAATAGTTTTATCCATAAACACACACTCCATAATCTGAATATGCTTTAAATATAATATCTGATTTCTACTTACAGTCGCCATGACGGAGGTGGCCTCGTGCATCACGTCGTCAGGTCCGACGCTGTGCCGACGCCTACGCTGTGGCTGGCTACCCCCAGCGGTTCGGTGCGAAGGGCCTGGGACTGCGGCAGCCGCCTCCTCCTCATCCACCTCCTCCTCGCTCCCACCCTCTTCCGGCACCAGAGCAGTGGCGGCAGGGTGGTGTGCCTGCAGACCAAGAATAGTTTTTATTAATTATGTTAAAGTGCCTATCTATGTAGTTTTTATTGAGACTTAATAAAATATGTAAACAACTCTGTTAGTGTATATATTCCCACCATGATGTGTCTGTCATAATAAATAACTATTACAAAGGTATGAATTAAATACATTATATATACTGCTTTTAACCAGTGGAGCCCCGGCTAGTTTTGTATTGTTTGTTCACCAGAACCCGGCCGGTTTTCAAAAAATTGTTTTATTCCAGAAACAATAGCGAATGGGTTAGGAATGAAGGAAAAACCACGAAAAACCGCTCAAAAAGCTTAAAGAATGGTCCTACAGAGCACCCGAAAACGTATTTTACAAGAGTAAAAAATTGAAGGCAATTACCCCCAAAAACCAGGTTATTGCGCGCTCACGCGCACGCACGTGGACTTTGAGAGTTTTCAACCATCCGCACGGTTGCGTGGGATACGTACACAGTTCCCATACAAATCTGAGGCCTCTTGAGTGGCTACACCTGAGGTTACGGTCGGAGCAATTAGGGTGACTCGTCAGACGCGTCGCTGGGGCTGTACGGGTTAAGGAAAGGTAACAAAATATTTCATAGGTAACAATATATATTGAAAAAGGCTAACGGGTTCGAGAAAAGTACAGAAAATACCACACAAATAGATGAATTAACCATAACCAGAGATGAATCGCAATATATATAAAGATATATACAGAATTATGTAGATATATAATTATGTATAAACCCTATATAAACCAAAGAAATAGCAATACTTGAACATACCTTTTTACAACCAATGCTCCGGGGTTTGTGCCGGACGATGTGGGTAGCCAGGAAGGAGAAGACATTGAGGATCCACTTGTCCCCCTCTGTCACGATCTTGGTGGCCCCAGAACCGCTCTTGGGGGCAGTAAACTTGCCGTAGCATGTCCTCATGGTATCCAGGAAGTGTTTGACCTGATATCCTGTGTAAGAGATGTTTCTTAGTTCACACATACATAAAATCATTTAATATAAGCATTGGCTACCTGGCTCAGACCAAATAATGTTTAGCGTCTGTTTAGAGTGAACACATGCGTATATCATACAATATTCTAGAGTGAACACGTGGCAATTTCAGACAATTTAACAAATAACAAAATTAACTTGCACACGCCAATGAATTGTTGCACAATAATGTTATCAACTATGATGGGTGAATTGAGGGAGCGCCCCTTCTCCTCACACAATCTAGTGAATGCATGGGTATATCATAGAATATTCTAGAGTGAACACATGGCAATTTCAGACAATTTAACAAATAAAAAACTGAACTTGCACACGCCACCGAATTATTACAGAATCATATATAGACTTACCTGGAATGGGTGGGGCCATGGACGCCCCCTTGTCCTCATACAGGCGGTTCTTCTTTGTGCTGTCCTTGTAGTCCCTGCGGGTCTTCTGGTACAGTATAGGATTTTCTTTATACCACTCCCCCAGATCCAACTCTACCTTCTCCTCCAGGAGCACGGCCCTCATGGGGGCCTTCTTCGAGCGGGAACGCTTCTTCCCACGACCACCAGCCACACCAGCCGCCTGGGTATCAGCCTCGTCGGTATCATCATCGGATGATGTACTCTGCTGCTCTTCGGAATCATCGTTGGGCGCGTAGACAACCAGTGCTTCGTCGCCCAGGCTTAGGACAGGCGTGGGTGACTGAGGGGCACCCTGCTGCTCTACAGCATCAGGGCGCTCCTGTGTCTCCTCTACCTGTGTCTCGTCAATCACCTGGCTGTCGGTGGTGTCCTGCGTGTCCTTGGGCGTCTTGCCCTTGGTGGTGGGGGCTCGCCGTTTCTTGGACTCAGACTTTGCTGGCATGACGAAGGTTGAAGGTTGGAGCTTGGAGGCAGGAGCTTGTGCGAGGTGGTGAGTTGTTGCTGGGGTGACGGCGGCTTGGGAAGTGAGACCGGACCACACGCCGCTCGCCCTTTTATGGACGCCGAGTGGCGGGAACAGGCGGGGTGTGCACGGCGTGGTCACGTGACGCGACGTTGCTGCAACGTGACGCAAATTTTTTGGTCGCCGACCACTCCCGTCTGGTGGCGTCTAGGCGGCGCATAGACGCCAACAGACGGCGTCTATGCGCCGACCAGTCACGGGGGTGTCCCGTCCTATCCCATTTGTTGGCGGTTGGCCCGTCCTGAGGGGTTTGTTTTTGGCATACCAAAAATGTCCGCCGCCTTTGCTGTCGCCGCCCGTGTTGTGGCGTCACTGTACGTTCATGAACCGACCATACTCGTTTATGTCGGCGTCCTTTCACGTTTGCATACGAATTCAGTGGTCGGGGAAGGACGGGAGCTCAGGACGGGTATGTGTGAACCGAGCTTAATAGATCTAGGTGATAAATTTAATGTTCAATATAAGAGAGTTGTTATAGACGTTCCCTTCCTATCGGAGTAATTGCATACACCCTTGGATGGCAACACTCATCTGATGCCATTGGTTGAGTCAGTTCGTCAATTATATACAAATATTATATGTAATATTGCGTATATAATATTTATCTTCTTGTTATCTTCTATATACTGTATGTTTTATAGGTATTTCTTCGCATTTATTTGTCACAAGTATATCTCTCTCTCTCTCTCTGTGGGCTAGTTTCTCATCTCTATCTCTTCTGTTGTGGTGACTAAGTTGAAAGGAAGTTTAAACTGTTCAGGTAATAATATGTTACTGTTAGTGAGAGAATGAACAGGATAAAATAATAATTAACAAACTGAAATTGTCTTACGAGCTAGTGGCAGTGGAGTCTGGAAGGGCCAGCCACCAGTCCCTTAACCCTGGCTAACACGGCGTAATTATATCGTACATTTCATCATCCTATGATGTAGTAAACAGCTCCCAGACCAAAATAGTGCAACATTAACACTATTATACGACACTTCACAATATAACATATCAAAACACACCAAAACATGGCTACATTTTACTCGATTCTCTTAACTCGGTTTTGTCTAATGATTAACTTGGTGTTATATTTCCAATTGACATTTTATAATCCTGGTTAGCTACTGTTCCCACTAAAGCAGTCGGTAGCCTATTCCACATATCTACAACTCTATCACCAAACGAATAGAGGCAGATCCCTTATACAGCCAATCTCTCTCTCTCTCTTGTTTGTTTCCACACCGGTACTAATGAGGCAGATCCCTTACACATGCAACTAAGATGAAACTGGAATCTGCAGAGAGACAAGTGGCCCACACAAGGCACTATAGCACTCGGTAGCCTATTCCACATATCTATAACTATTACCAAACGAATAGTGGCAGATCCCTTACACAGCCAATCTCTTTCTCGCTCTTGTTTGTTTGCAAACCTGTACAAATTAGGCAAATCCCTTACACATGCAACCAAGATAAAAATGGGAGTCAGCAGAGCCAAGTGGCCCACACAAGGCAGATCCAATTCACACCTAACTCATCTCATAAGCTTTATATGTTACTTACACTACTTACTATACGCCAATGTTATCATATGCCTGCAACCAAGATATAATTGTAAAAAAATAGGAACATAATAAAATGGGGTTCTGCAGAGAGCCAACTGGCCCACACAAGACAGATCCCTTGCACACCCAAGCCATCTCATAAACGGTATTTGTTACATACAATACTTACCATACACCAATGTTTTCATATATATTCACCACCTCATCTAAAAATGTACAGTTATCCATTGATAGCTGAAATCCATACGGCCTGGAAAGATTAATTTTAACTGGTAATTACTGTATGTTACATGGAGTGTAAACTTATCTCATCATTGTGGGTAATACAGGATCAGAAGAAGAATCGATATAGGGGTTTTGTTGGCAGTGATGGGTAGTTTCCCTATTCTCCCCTTCTAACCCCAACCCAATGTTCCAAGGTGTTAAGGCAGGAAAATGCCCTGCCTTACATCACACATGTCAAACTACCACTGCCATGCTCAGTAGTTGACAAGTGTGTGGAATTCCATCAAACATCCATAGCAGAGTTATGAAGCTTGGGAGGGATATATAGTAGCTAAAAGGATAAATTCTGATAGTATGTCGCTTTATAATTGGTAGCCGCCCTTCCTAAACGTTATATAATCATATGAATAATTGCTGGAATATAATGAAAAAGACGTCACCGGTACTGAAGGGCTTTAGTTACTGCGAATGGGAAAGTCATAACATACCCATGAATGAACAGCTTTTTAATTCCCTGTCATATCCTAACTGCCCATTTCCTTTAAACTAAGCTAGCTTAGGTACTACCAAAATGGCCACACTCTTAAACCCTTACACTCCTTCATGGTCACAACCAAAAGGCCACACTCCTTAAAATTCAAAAACAAAATGGCTACACTCCTTAATGGTCAGTCTCTTAAACCTCCATGGACAAAATCCAAACCGGCCACACTCTAAAATGCTTACACTCCTTAACGGTCACATCCAGAATTGCCACTCTTAACTCTTTCACGCTATTATGACGCAGAGGTTGCCAGATTAGCAATAAGAAATAGAGTTCTCTCACTCTTATAATTACCTCTCCAAAATTAGTTTTCTGCCCACAGCTAACTCAAAGACAACTGCAGAGGTTGAAGTAACTAAACTAAAGGTTTCTAAATACCACTGATGGTAACAAAGTATACCTAATAGGCTCAAAATTGCGTCATAAGTGTGAAAGAGTTAAAAGGCCATATACCTTATCGGTCACAACCAAAACGGCTACACTCCTTACCGTCCACACTCTAAAACAGTTACACTCCTTAACGATGACAACCAATGTGGCCACTTTTCTTAATGACCAAAACGGCCACACTCATAAACAGCCACAATTAAAATGGCCACATATTTCATATTCACTGTACCTCTCCGCTGCGTACCCTACTGTATGTAATATACACCACACCCCTGTGCGGAGGTATCACGATTTGGGCGACCTTTGCAAATATCAATGAAAAGTACATCAGCATGTAGAGAATGTTTGCTCGCATCGAGCCATATATATTTGACCCACCAAAAATGTCTGGTGGGGGGGGGGGGGGGGGCGGTCCGTAGTTGAAAAAATTGGAGCGAATGGCATCGTGCGGCCAGATTGTCATCGCGCGGCAAGATTTCCCGGGTGAACATCCGCGCGCCCAGGGGGTAGAACCAGAAGGAAGGGAGGGTGGGTTAGGGCGTAATATCGCGTATTTATCCTATTTTGAGCACTTTTATGTTATGTAGAGTATGTGTACGTATGTGTACGTATGTAGGCCACCAATATACCAAGGAATATGCCGCATATAGACCAAATATCCGACATATAAGCGAATTACGAATGAGTTTAGAGGCGGGAAGGAAGAGGTGATTGAGTTTAGGCGGGAAGGAAGGGGAGGAGAGGGTGTGTTTGCCGTAATATCACGTATATATCGTATTTTCAGCACTGTCATGCTATATAAAGTACGTGTACGTATGTAGGCGACCCATATAACAAGGAATATACCGCATATAGCCTAGACCAATTATGCGATATATAAGCGAATTATGAATGTATTTAGAGGCGGGAAGGAAGAGGTGGGGTGGAGGGAGGAAGGGAACTGTGTTGCTATGAAGGTGGCGGTGCCCGAGGCATGGATGTCATGGGATTCTCACCCCTATAGCCCGGCTGGCCAAGTACAGATGTTTATTATTGCTCGAGAGCCGGTAGGGGTAGGGGGGAGCAGAAAGTGAGAGTTTTTACATATGTCGCTCGTATAGATGACTTTCAGACTTGCATTTTTATGCAAGCAGACTTTGCATTTTACACATGCATGCACACGAATAGGTAGGCCATTGACAGTAATAAAGTACGATCGTATAGAGTAACTTTGAGGAGTATAAGAAGGAGGAAGGGAAGTAATCTCTGTGTGTAAACAAAGTGAGCTATATTTAGACTGGTGTCCAATTACGCTTGAGGGTAGGGTAGGCAGATTGCCATATGAAACACTTGGATTTATTCATTTGCAAATGATATGCAATACAACTGTATATTCGAGACTTACTTGGTGTATTTTGTATGATATGCATCACTATATATAATCGAATATACGCGCGTAAGGGTGTAGGCGACATATAGAGGGATGGTGGAGCAATTTTCGACACAAACACAGTTGTCCTTCATTATTTGCAAGATTATACAATACAAATGTATTTGTGAAGGTTATTTTTTGCATGCTGTATTATAAATAAAAACGATATACGACTGTGTATAGGGGCCGAGGCAGAGAGAGACGGTGGTTGTGTGTGGGTGAAGGGAAGGGTTATCAAAGTCACACTCAGGGGCAATGTTGGGGGAGTGTTGGGGCAATTTTTGAACGAATAAAGTTCTATAACAACTTTATTTTTTAGAGAGATAGTTGTATATACCTTTGCATGATAGGACTGATAATTCCATCAATTTACAAAAGTAAATTGGTGGGATAAATAAAAATGTTTTGTACCAACTGACACCTCGAATGTACAGATCAAGTTTTGAGTGTTACATTGTATGAGCTGCCATGGCCTACTCAGTAAGGTGACGGACTGGGATTCTGAGAGTAGGCTAGGATAGTGGGTTCGAATCCAGGAGGGGGTTATGGAGAAGGTTTTATAATGTTTAGAAAATATTTGATAAATTTTATTTTTAAAAGCCCATGTCATTGTATTCAAGCAATATGAAATATTCATAGAATATATCATATTGCAAGAATACAATGACATGAGCTTGTATTTTTTTTTTATTTTTATTTTTTTTATTATTATTATTTTATTAGTAAGATGAACATAGGATTGAATATACATATAATTTTTTTTTTTTACAATACAATATATTTCATGTTGAAATAAACAAGAGAATAACATACACACATATTTCTATTAGGAACAAAAAAAGACATACAACATTATATCACAGGGATAATATTGTACTTAGGTGAATTATATATATATATATATATTCATGAGGTAACATAAATATTTAGTGACATAAAAGCGTGATCAGGTAGGTCAGGTCAGGTCAGGTAGGGCGCGAGTCCAGGGCAGGGGCAGGGGGGCAGCACTCAATAGTTCTTGTACATATGGTACTCCCGGAAGCAGTCACCCAAGCAGAGTGCAACCTTGCACACGTTGCACATGGAGGTGACATTTTGAGATACCTGGGGTCTCCTGGTGGTGTTGCTGCAAACGTGACACTTCACCTGCTTGTGACGATTGCCAAGTATCTCCGTGTGGACTGCAAAGTGCCTGTGGACCACCACCTGGATGCGGTCAGGGACGTGATCACCACGCCATGCCACATTCCTCAGAGTGGGGGTGCCATATTTTTCCGGGAGTTGGTACGAGACGTTGTACACGAACTCCCGGAACTTGAGTTTCATGTTTGGAGCCATGTCTTTTTTGACAAGCCACAGGTTGTACGCGTTGAGCATCGTGATGTCGACTAGGTGGAGGAAGAGCTTGTGATACCATTTCACAGTCTTCCTCAGACACTCAACGCCTGCAAGTTGACAATCTGACTTGTCCACCAGGCGCATGTATTTTGTGTAGTCCACTACCATGTCGGGTTTTTCAATCGTCTTCTTGGTACAGTAGTGGACTTTACCAGAGTCGACCTGGGCACCTGTGTGGACTGTCGAAAGCAGATGAACATCACGATTGTCCTTCCACTTCAGAGCCACCACTTTTCCGGATTTCTCCAGCATCTTGTACTTGCCGGCCCCCCTTCGTCGCCTTCGTCGTTACCTCCTCTCGCGTTGTTCTTGTGCCAGTTCATCTTCAGAAGGTGTGTCACTGGAGGAGGGATCCAGAAGTGGAGTGACATGACCGACGAACTTTGGCATGGACTTTCTTGTCTTTCTGACAGTCCCACATGACCCCGTTTGGTTGTCATGAAGAAACAGGCAGAGAGCAGGAGAAGTATACCAATTATCGGTGTACAATACGTGTCCATGGCCCATGTAAGGTGCCATCATTTTCTTTACGATGGCCCCTGACATGCCCATGGGGTCTTGGGCACCGACTCTTGGCACGTCTATGTCAGTTCCTGTGTACACGATCATGTCAAGCACTCTACCGGTCTCACAGTCGCACAACACGAAGAGCTTGATTTCCAAACCTGTGCCTTTTCAAGGGGATATACTGTTTGAAGACAAGAAGACCTTTGAATAGCACGAGACTCTCATCAATCACCAAGTTGTTGAAGGGGTAAAAGTATTTCTTGTACCTCGCCAGCAACATGGTGAACACCTCCCGAATTTTCCATATTCTGTCAATCCTGTTAAGATTTTCATTGTCTCAATGCAAAGTGCATAAATCTAAGAAGCAACAAAAATCTGTCACGAGTCATGAACTTATTGAAAGTTGGGGTGGCGATGAGAGGGTCATGCTTCCAATAATGTTGAAGCACATGCTCCTTGCAAAGAGGCATGAGCATCACTAAGGCAAAGAACGTCATGAATTCATTTACAGTCGTATCTACCCAGCCTCGTATTCTCGCTCTTGGAGAAATGACGTCCATTTTGCTCCACACCCACCTGTAGTAGGCATTGGTTTGGGCAACTATGTATGTCATTAGCTGCAAGTCGAAGAAGGCGAGGAAGAAATCCATCTCGTTCGAGATGTCGTCACAGGGCCAGTCAGCAATTGTACCTGACCTACCAGCATCAAATTGGTGCAAATCAGGCACAAAATCGGCCGCGTCAGACCACACAAACGTATGGATAATGGCGTCGGGGATTGGAATGTCATCTGCGTCTGCGCCACCATCAGACAAATCACTGCCATGGTCACGGTATAGCACATCGTCGTCACCCTCCTCACTTGAAGTACGCCCCTCCTCATTGTCGTCACTTCGCTCTGATTCACTGTCACTATCCACCCCCGCCCCCCACCCACACGCCCGTGCGTCGTCGTCGTCGTATAATTCCTGCGTGTCACCATCCTGGGAATCAGGAAACAGCAGGGCGTCGTACTTCGACGGAGTAAGGTGCTTCATCCGTCTCAATCGGGCAGGTGTCCTGTGGGCAGGGGAAGAAGGGCCGGCAGTGGCGGCGTCGGCAGGGCCAGCAATGGTGGGTGGGGCAGAGGTAGAGGTCCTAGATGCAGGCAATATTATTGTTGTCCCTGTCGCCTTTGTCGCCTTGCCCTTCTTTCCTTGGGCAGGGGCAGGGGCAGGGGCAGAAGGGCCGGCAGGGGTGGCATCGGCAGGGCCAGCAGAGGTCCTAGGTCCTCCTAGATGACAATATTATGGTGGTCCCTGTCGCCTTTGTCGCCTTGCCCTTCCCTTTCTTCACTTGGGCAGGGGCAGGGGCAGAGGCGGCGGTGGCAGAGGCAGGGCCGGCCGGGGCAGGGGCGGCTGGTGGTGGTGGTGGTGGCACGGTGGTAGTGGCAGAGGTACAAGTTTTTTTACCCCTGCCCTTCCCTGTCTTCCCAGTGGCCCCCGCAGGGCGGCCTCCTGCGTCGGTGGTAGTGGTGCCCAGTTGCCTGGGTGGTGGTGGCAGTGTCCCTGAAGGACAATGACCTCTGTGCACTGCCCTTGCTTGCACGTGTTTTACATGCAGGTCCCTCGTCCTCGGAGCTACTCTTGTCGTAGTAATGGTAACTAGGGTTTCTAGCAGCCACTCTCTGCCTTCCACGGCCGCTGACACCACCAGAAGGAGGGCTGGTTGTGTCATCAGGGCGAGAGCGTGAGGGACGTGTAGGCTCCATGACAAGTGCGTCTGTACTGCTTGAGTGCGTGTGATCCGAGCGTGTGGGGTGGTGGTATCGAGAGTTGCCAAGTAGTACTACACCCACACCAATTTGTAGCCGCCTGGCTGTAAACCCGCGGTTTTGGTACGCGTTCAAAAAATTAGATCATAAGAGTCTCCCCGCAGTCGCCCAGTAAACCTCATAAGAGTCTCCCCGCACTTGACGGGTTAATCGTTAACTTGCCCTATCTACACCTACGCCATCAAATATATACACAAATGTGTCACCTCTATATAATTATACATTATTTATATTATGTACTTTACTTAACCCTTAATTAGCGGCGAGCAACATAAGTCGAGTTAAATAAAGCTGGACTATGTGGCGGCGCTCGACATAACTCGAGTGGCAATTTCAGCACGTAATGTGGCTGAGAGAGAGAGACAAGTGGTGGCAGGAGACTAGCGAGCGTATGACTGCTCCAGACCACCGCGGCGAACCTACTGACACAAATCTCAGCTCCCTCCTCCCTCTCTCACTCGCTACATACTCAATTATGTACTGAAAGTACCGAATTACCTGCTTTTTGCACTCGCGTTGCACGGTTATTGCAAGAAAACTATCCATCATACAAGGATCGTTATGGTGTCATTCGAAAGCTCTGTTTATGCCCTTTCAGGGATAGGTACTTGTTTTACGTTCTGGGTCTTATTTAGGCATGAAAATGATCACGTATTTTGGCTAAAAACACCCCGCTGTGCGGTACACATAAATAAACCGCATAGGCCGCTCGTAAGGTGTTAAATATAAGTGCTTTTCAATATGTAGTAATTATCAAATTATACTACTTTTCTATATACATGATCATATTTTTACATCTAGGCCATAATATAGCTATTCCCAGCCCAATAATATATTTACATGAGTGACTCACCTCCATGTCAGCTTATTTCTAAGACGTCTCCTGGATAATCAAACAATATCTAGGTTACTTTAGGTAAACAGTGCTCAAAACATATAATAAAGTACAGAACATTGTTGTATTTAGTAATGCTGAAGTAATAACCTAATTATATAAGGACAATGCCACAAAAGCTAAAACAAAAGTCAGAATTATAAAATAATCACAACATTCATGGCCACACTTATATATGGCCACCAGAAAACAGCCACACTCATCAATGGCCACAACCAAAAGAGCTACACTCCTAAATGTCTACACCCAAAATGGCTACAATCTGTTCCTTCTGTAGTTTCTCCATGCCCAATAAGTTAAATGATCTTTTGATATCTGTGACACAGCTCTTGTATCCAACACAATACCCTGCGTGCAAAACCGCTCGAAGCCCGGACAACGTTGCTTACAACTTTAATTATTATTATTATTATCATCAGTAGTATTAAAATAGTGTATTTCTGCAAGTCTCTCGTAGTCCAACCCTTCTTATATTGAGGTAAAAGTATTTCAATCATATACATTAAGCCATTGCTTGCAGGAGACGTTCCCGAATGCCATGGCAATTTACAGCAATTTACAGGCTTATAAAGCCTCTTAAAGATTGTAGAATCGAGTGCGAGGGAGCGGGAGAGCGACAGGCCACAAGTCCTTCCCCCAGCCATGCAGCCGCGGCACTGAGGGCTCTGAGTCAGAGTCTCATGAGATATACAGTGCTGCCAAAGGCAAATGTAGCGCGACATTAGCGATAATTGCTTATTTTAGCAAATGTTTATGGTAGCGCTGCGAGTGAACCCTGCGAGCTACGAAGCTCATTTTTGTGTCATTTTGAAGCTATTTTTTTCTAGTCTTGGCTGAATACATATTATTTCATTCAGACACTTGCCTAATCAAAAAGGAGTGCCTGAATGAGCCCTAATATGGCTGAAATAGGCGGAAATACCCGCAGCCAAAGTGTTAAATTCAAGCAAAGCGTATTTTTTCAAGTTAACCTGTACTGTACCAGCGACGACAAATCGCAGTCAGTAATAAAGTCACTGGTCAGTCCCAGAGACGGAAGATGGCCGTCAGTAATTTGCGGTCCTTGTAACTGCCCGTATCAATCGGTACCTGGTACCACAACTTGTACGCACTGTTCTTAACCCGGCAAGCACGATAGGCCTCACGGAAGGCTTCCTATAGGGAACGCGATAGGCCTCACGGAAGCAGGATTTTTAAAGGCGTACCAAAACGGCGCCAAGCTGTCTGGGGAGTCACAAATTGCGCCACGTTTAGTGCGACATGGTACCTCTCGATGGCACCCACAACCACCCGCCGCACGCACCCCACACAGTCTACACACGCAGTACGCTCTCAGTCACCATGGAGCCTACACGCTCCCCTGACTCGCTCCCTGTTGACTCGCCCAACCCTGTTGCTGGCGGTGTTAGTGCTCGTGGCAGGACACGAATACGTGCCAGGGACCCCTCCTACGTATATACTTCTGAGGATGATGAGCCAGTGCAGCCAAGAAGACCTACACGTGGTGGGAGAGGCACGACACGTGGTGGGAGAGGCACGACACGTGCACCAAGCACGACGAGTGCGAAGAGGTCATTGTCCTCAGCATTTGCTCTGACAACTGCTACCACAACAACTACTGCCTCTACTGTTGTGGCAACGACGCCCACGGCGCCCACCACCACAGGAAGTACAAGTGGCCGTCCTGGGGATGCAGGAGCATCGGGGGTAGTTGGCAAGAAGGGTAAGGGTAAAGGACACCCTTATCAGTTCAAGAGGAGTAAGGTGACACCTCCCGCCTCTACCACCCCCGCGTTGCCACCACCACCACCACCCACCACGGCCGCCCCTGTCTCACTACCCACCACGGCCGCCCCTGCACCACTGCCCACCACGGCCGCCCCTGCACCACCGCCCACGCACGCCCCTGCTCCACCACCCACGCCCACCCATGCCCCTGCTGCTGTTGGAGGGCCTCGTAGAGTTTTGGCAGCCGGTCTAACGCCATCCAAGTTTGACGCCCTCCTCTTCCCTCCTGACTCCTCTGACGACGACGCTGCAGAAGGGGAAGCCTTCGATCCCAGGAACTATGGCTGGGGTGGTGATAGTGGGAGCGAGTCTGAGGAGGATCAAGACCAATATGAGGGAGGTGCAGAGGATTCGGAAGACGACGATGTACTTCTGCACCGTGACCATGACCAAGACCTGTCTGACGACGAAGGCGCAGACGACGTGGCTGACGGAGGGGCTGATCCTGATCCCCCACGGGCGTATAATTTTGCCTGGTCTGAAGGGTCCCATTTCCAACCAGATTTGCACCAGTTCAATGCCAATCTGGCTGGTTCAACAGCAGACTGGCCCTGCAATGACCAGTCCACGGAATCTGATTTCTTCTGTGCATTTTTTGACCAGGAGGTATTATCTCATCTCGTTTCCCAAACCAATGGCTATTTTACCTGGGTGAGGGAAAGAATTGATATGATATCTCCTAGAGCAAGAATTCGTGCATGGGTTGATACGACTGTCCCTGAGCTCCTTGTGTTCTTTGCGTTGTTGCTAATCATGTCTCTCTGCAGGAAGCATGTAATGGAGCATTATTGGAAGCACGACCCAATCATCAACACCCCAATTTTCCGGAAATATATGGCTCGTGATAGATTTTTCTTGCTTCTGCGATTTTTGCACTTCGCAGACAATAATAATCCAAACCGAGCTGATAGAATATGGAAAGTTCGGGATGTGTTGACCATGTTGTTGCAAAGGTACAGGAAATTCTTCTACCCCTTTGCCAACCTGGTGATTGATGAGTCGCTCGTGCTTTTCAAAGGACGCCTGGTGTTCAAGCAGTACATCCCCTTGAAGAGACACAGGTTCGGGATCAAGATCTTTGTGTTGTGCGATTGTGAAAGTGGAATAGTGCTCGACATGATCGTATACACCGGCACTGATGTAGACATTCCAAAAGTCGGTGGCAACGACCCATTGGGCATGTCAGGGCACATTGTGAAAAAGATGCTGGAGCCCTACCTGAACAAGGGGCACACGTTGTACACCGACAATTGGTATACAAGTCCTGCACTCTGCCAGTTCCTCCATGACCACAAAACGGGGGCATGTGGGACTGTCAGAACTAACAGGAAGTTCATGCCTAAGTTCCAAGGCAATCGCATAGAACTGGACAACCCCTCCCACAGTGACACCGCTTCTGATGACGACTTGGCAGAGGAACAAAGGCGCCGCAGACTGGACAGACCAAGAAGAAAGAAGAAAGAGCACTACAAGCAGCTGGAGAAGTCTGGGAAAGTTCTGGCGGTAAAGTGGCTCGATAAGCGACCAGTTCACCTGCTTTCGACTGTCCATACAGGTGCCCAAGTGGACTCTGGTAAATTCCACTACCGTACCAAGAAGTCTATCCAGAAACCTGATATGGTGGTGGATTACACCAAGTACATGCGCCTTGTGGACAAGTCTGATTGCCAGCTTGCAGGCGTTGAGTGCCTACGAAAAACAGTGAAGTGGTATCACAAGCTTTTCCTTCACTTTGTTGACATCACGATGCTCAACGCTTACAACATGTGGCTTGTAAAAAAAGACATGGCCCCGAACAAAAAACTCAATTTCAGGGAGTTCATATACAACGTCGCCTACCAACTCCTACAAAAACACCAACCAGTCTCCGGTCACAGGGGTCGCCGTGCAGTCAACCTCCCAGACAGAGTCATTGATGGATATGACAAACACTACCCTATCCACACCGAGCTATCTGGCACCCGGAGGCTGCAAGTACAGTGCCAGGTCTGTGCCCACTCCACCAGAAAGCCACAAAGAAGAAGCCGAGTCACATCAATGTGCAAGGAATGCAACGTTGGGTTGTGTTTGGGCGAGTGCTTCAGGGACTACCACTCACTCAAGTACTACTAGGAGTGGTACCTGTGTCGCCCTATCTCAGCCAAACTCCTGCCCCACCCACCTACCTCACTACCTACCTCACTACCTACCTGCCCGTACCTGACCTGCCCGTACCTGACCAACGTGATCTCAAAACACCTGCCTGCCTACCTACTTGCCCGTACCTGACCAACGTGATAATATTATCATAACATGTACAAATTATAGTTGTAGGATAAGTTCATATGTTTTGGTATATACTGTATATATATATATATATATATATATATATATATATATATATATATATATATATATATATATATATATATATATATATATATATATACACAGTATATTATTGTATACAGTATACTGTATATATAAGCAATATTTTCATTTATTATTTCAGTTTAATTCATTAGCCAGGCAATATTTTGTTTTTATATATATACCTATGTAATATTATACTTATGTACTAACCTTTTGTAACAACCTTTTGTAATAATAAAACAAACAAAAAAACAAACAAAAAAACAAATAAATAAACACAAAAAAACATACTTACGCTCTGCTATTCATCAAAGTTTTCGACTTTATGAATAGCAGGGCGTAAGTATGTAAAAAAAAAAAATTTCAAGTGATATAAACACTCCAAAAACATCCCCATAACCTCTCTGGTTTCGAACCCACGTCTCTAGGCCTACGTCTCTAGGCCTACATCTCACTCAGTCCATCACTCTAACCACTAGACCATGACTGTTCACACTATACTGACAGCGATTAGTGCGTACGTATTTTCGGGCAGACGAATGCTTGACAAAAAAAAATATATATATACCCTCGATACACTTGTGTATATCGAAGTATTTAGTATGTATAATACTTTTACATAACCTAACATATTCTATCATTACGAACAAACAGTAAAGAAATTTACAAGTAAATAAATAACCTTTCATCCATGAGTTGCAAGCAAATAGTGCGTAAAAATTGTGTAATGAGATATCGGGTTACTCTAACATACTGCGCCATCCAAGAAGTCTTATCGTTGTTTACAATATAGCAACGACAACACAAAGTGTCTATAAGGTCTAAATTTGTGCATACACCCACGCTAATCTCATCTACTTACTGTAATCTGACCCCTTTTCTCTCCCGCGCCACCCACCTTTCTCAATACACCACTCTTATTTCGCCTATTATTCGTCCGTATGCCTCTCTGCGCTTCATTTATCAGTGTATATTATTCACATGGGCTGCCTTACTCATGAATATGAACAGGTGAAACCATAAAGGTGCTTTTTAGGCGAGATATAGAGCGTTGCTTCTCATCAATCGCACGTTCTTGCCTCCACCCTCTCTCTCTCTCCTCCCGCCTGACTCACTCACACACACTCGCTCGCTCGGGGATGTCGTGCCTATCAGCCCATTTTTTTCAACTTGCAGCCACCGTAACTCCACACCCACATTTTTTTAGGGTGGATATATATATATTGGCGGATGTGGCTGCTTATTTCCAAGACATTGAGGTACTTTTTTTTAAATTCTGTGAGATCGAATATTTTGGCAGAAATGCACAAATAACTACCCTAGCTCCTACTGCTATTTAGCGCTTATCAGGTTAAACCTTGGCAACACTTTTCAGCTTATATTCAAGGTCTCACAACCTAGCTGGCTCAGTATTCCTCCAACTTTTGAGGTGGAAGGGTATTCTCTCTCTACTCTGAAGCCATTTTGGCCTCATTGCCTGGTACTGGCAGGTAATACCTGGTAATACCCTCTGGTACACTAGGGGTTGACAAAATCGATTCTCTTTAATATCAGTTTCACACACATACTCACAATTATGAAAGTCCGATATACAGTGTATAGAATTATGAATAAATATTATTATTATTTATGTATAATTAGTTGTTGTAGTAGTAGGCACAGATGGAGGGATAGAAACCGTAGGAGGGTAGTTTGGAAATAAGGGATTTGTTCCAGACTCTATCGAAGTTCTTCGATATGTCTTAACCCAGAAAAGGCAAAGCCATGGTATTGACCACCATGCCCCCAGGCGAAGGTATGGTCATTTGGGCGACTATTCCAAATTGCGACGAAAACTACAACAGCGTGTAGGAAATGTTCGCGCGCACCCGGCCATATATATATTGATACCAACAAAATGTGTCTGTGTGTGTGTGTGTGGGGGGGGGAGGGGGGGGGGGGGTTCCGTGGTTGAAAAGTCTGACACAAATGGCATCGCGCGGCGAGATTGTCATCGAGCGGCGAGATTTACCCGCGTGTATACTCTGGCGTACAGGGGGTAGAACCAAGGGGAGGGGAGGGTGGGGTGAGTGAGATATCGCGTAATCGTATGTTGAGCATTTTCATGCTATATAATGTACATGTACGTATGTAGGCGACCCATCTGAATATTATATAGCAAAAAATACGGCGCAGATAGACAATACATGCGATATATAGGCGATAAATGATACGTGAGAAACTGGATGAGGGAAAGAAGGAGGGAGAAGGTGGGAGAAAACTCTCATGTAACTCTCATGCTTTGTGGGTTAGAATTAAATGAAATCAATTTCAACCCGAGTTGCGTCGGGACACTCAAAAATCCGTGTATGGTATTCTGGAAATATGGATCCTACAACTAGGTTTGAATTGAAATATATTCGCCTAGTGGGTTTCCCTTCTCCCTAACATAAATAGGATAGAAGGCTGAGTGTCTTTTAGACTGCCATGGTGTAATTGATTAAAGCGTCGGCTATCGTCCTGATGGTCAATGGTTCGATCCCCACTGAGAGACTAGAAACATTTAGTGGCTCACGTGTATTTGTGATATATTCTCAATATATATATATATATATATATATATATATATATATATATACATACAGTATATATATAGCATATATGTATATTCAGTATGTACATATATGTATATATACATATTGTCACAATGACCAGGGTCTATAGGGTCTTTTATGAGTAGCTAGACTCGACTGGCGCCAGATTTATTAAAGCAGCTGTGCCAAGTCTATTAGAAAGACCTGGTATTGTGAGTTTCACTCCGATACCCTTCCAATTGCATATGACTAATTTTGCCGTACCTCTAAGCATTTTTGTCTCAATAAACATTTGTGTAGAATGAGCCAATAGAGTGTTACTAGTTTCGTATATGATTTTTTTTTTTAGTGCCAACGTTGTAATTTGCAAGCTGGAGGTAAATAAGGAGGGAGGAACATTGCTCTCGTCTCGGGAGGGGGGGAGGGGGCGGCGAGTTTGCCAGCCCCACCAGTTTCATTTAATTATGTGACCATTGCAAGTTGTGTTGTGTTGCAATATCAAGAAGTACTTTATTTTATCTGCCACGCTGTTTTAGTCAATATATTAACACAGGAATACGTTAGTATAAGTTATTCTTGTGAAGTGTCTTAGTGTTATCATATCATGTGATGTATTGCAACCCCCTTAGTTTGAGCCTGGCTCCCGCCAGCTTCGCCAGGGCCAGGGGCCGGATTCACTAAAGGTCGTAGCATGCGATGTCGTACAGCAACCTACGATCGTTCCTAAGGGAGTGCGGAAGGTGTATTCACGAACGCATCGTTGAGCTCCCCTACGGCTCCCTTTCGGTTATTTTCACCAAGGCTTCTCTTGACCAATCAGGCGCTTGGCCACTCACTGAGCTTGAGTCATTTTGTAAATAAACAATATCTCACCCACATGACCGAAGCGCCAAGAAGAACCTAATATAATTTAATTTATGAGTTTTTAATTGTTTAGCCTGGCTAATTCGAATGCTAGACTACTCGGCCCACGGGACAGCTCGGCCAGGACAGCGCGGCCCACGGCGAGACAGCTCGGCCCATGGCGAGACAGCTCAGCCCAGTAAAAACGAGACAGCTCGGCCCCGTGTTAATTACGAGACAACTCTTAATTAACCTAACCTAACCTAACCTAACCTAACCTGACCTACACATTATGAATCGAGAGAACTAGCCTATGACATAATTATACAATAAACGAACATTTCGCCCACATTACACACACGCCATAAACGGGAGGCCATGTATGCAGCACCAAATCCTGTAAATCCTGTCCTCTGCACATGCCTGAGAATCTTAGGCCCCTTGGCACGATTTTTTTTCCTTTATACTATTATATTATATTATCTTAACCTAACCTAACCTAACTTAAATTAACCTAACAGTTGAGCTTAAATAACATAATAAAAATATTAGGGAAAAGGCCGCGCATACGCAGAGGACAGGATTTGGTGCTGCATACATGGAATCACCCATAAACCCTCCACTTAGCTCTCCCCATCCTAATCCTGACTGGTCTCGTCAAATTGCCCCATAGCAAAACATGGGGCCGAGCTGTCTCAAATAATGGGCCGAGTTGTCTCGCCGTCGTGGCCGAGTTGTTCAAAAGTGGGCCGAGCTGTCCGAGCCGAGTTGTCCCATGGGCCGAGTCGTCCAGTCACCGCTAATTCGATCCACCACAGCCAACAGGAAGAAGAATAGAGAATCTTGTGAATTGATGATAAGAAATTAGCCTAGCTAGGCTACAGGGAAGCCTGTTAGTGGCCCAAGTTTAAGGATTTCTGACGGATTGATCATTGATAATCATCTGTTAGGCTAGTTGGGAAATGAGTGTATTATATATACCTTAACCACAGTACATTGTTCTACTTTACCAATTCTATACCTAGACAGGGCTAGCCAAACCAAAATGCCAGACATTACTATGTCTATGCTTACACAGGCAGTTCTAGCCAAGCCAAAATGCCAGACTTAGCCTAGGCCTAATTTTTCAAAATAGGCCTAGGGTAATATTTTGTATTCACAACACCTCCAGGCCTATCTACCTTTTCAAAATAGGCCTAGCATAGGCCTATATATATATATATATATATTTTTTTTTTTTTTGGCTATAGCCTAGGCTAGGGTAATATATTATTTTATTCATAACACCTCCATTTTTGTTGAGGGGGCAAAGCCCCCCTTAACCCATTATTGTATCCCACAGTTGGTAGCATAACAATTTACCCAACATCTGGCCATGGGATACAATGATGGGGTGCGGCAATAGGTTGAGGGGGGGCTTTACCCCGCCTACCCCTCATGACATTGTCATCATCATATATTTTACCAGCAGGGGCAAATAAGAGCAGTCAAATTAGATGCGAATATAACAGAGTGTGCGACTATGTAATCAAAGTGGATGGTACACCCGCTAATACAACTTTTACCTTGGTAAGGGTGGTGTTAGCGGGCGTACTGTCCTTGTTTGGATGAAGTTGCAGGCTCGGTTTTGTTCGCGTCTAATTTGACTGCATTTCATTACAAATTTATCCCACGGCCAGCTGTTATTTGCCCCCCTGCTGGAAATATATATGGTGATGACAATAAGTCATGGGGGATGAGGGGGGTAAAGCCCCCCTCAACCTATTACCCAACAGTTGGCCATGTAACTCTCATGCTTTGTGGGTTAGAATTAAATGAAATCAATTTCAACCCGAGTTGCGTCGGGACACTCAAAAATCCGTGTATGGTATTCTGGAAATATGGATCCTACAACTAGGTTTGAATTGAAATATATTCGCCTAGTGGGTTTCCCTTCTCCCTAACATAAATAGGATAGAAGGCTGAGTGTCTTTTAGACTGCCATGGTGTAATTGATTAAAGCGTCGGCTATCGTCCTGATGGTCGATGGTTCGATCCCCACTGAGAGACTAGAAACATTTAGTGGCTCACGTGTATTTGTGATATATTCTCAATATATATATATATATATATACTGTATATATATATACATACAGTATATATATAGCATATATGTATATTCAGTATGTACATATATATATATATATATATGTATATATACATATTGTCACAATGACCAGGGTCTATAGGGTCTTTTATGAGTAGCTAGACTCGACTGGCGCCAGATTTATTAAAGCAGCTGTGCCAAGTCTATTAGAAAGACCTGGTATTGTGAGTTTCACTCCGATACCCTTCCAATTGCATATGACTAATTTTGCCGTACCTCTAAGCATTTTTGTCTCAATAAACATTTGTGTAGAATGAGCCAATAGAGTGTTACTAGTTTCGTATATGATTTTTTTTTTTAGTGCCAACGTTGTAATTTGCAAGCTGGAGGTAAGTAAGGAGGGAGGAACATTGCTCTCGTCTCGGGAGGGGGGGAGGGGGCGGCGAGTTTGCCAGCCCCACCAGTTTCATTTAATTATGTGACCATTGCAAGTTGTGTTGTGTTGCAATATCAAGAAGTACTTTATTTTATCTGCCACGCTGTTTTAGTCAATATATTAACACAGGAATACGTTAGTATAAGTTATTCTTGTGAAGTGTCTTAGTGTTATCATATCATGTGATGATGTATTGCAACCCCCTTAGTTTGAGCCTGGCTCCCGCCAGCTTCGCCAGGGCCAGGGGCCGGATTCACTAAAGGTCGTAGCATGCGATGTCGTACAGCAACCTACGATCGTTCCTAAGGGAGTGCGGAAGGTGTATTCACGAACGCATCGTTGAGCTCCCCTACGGCTCCCTTTCGGTTATTTTCACCAAGGCTTCTCTTGACCAATCAGGCGCTTGGCCACTCACTGAGCTTGAGTCATTTTGTAAATAAACAATATCTCACCCACATGACCGAAGCGCCAAGAAGAACCTAATATAATTTAATTTATGAGTTTTTAATTGTTTAGCCTGGCTAATTCGAATGCTAGACTACTCGGCCCACGGGACAGCTCGGCCAGGACAGCGCGGCCCACGGCGAGACAGCTCGGCCCACGGCGAGACAGCTCGGCCCAGTAAAAACGAGACAGCTCGGCCCCGTGTTAATTACGAGACAACTCTTAATTAACCTAACCTAACCTAACCTAACCTAACCTGACCTACACATTATGAATCGAGAGAACTAGCCTATGACACAATTATACAATAAACGAACATTTCGCCCACATTACACACACGCCATAAACGGGAGGCCATGTATGCAGCACCAAATCCTGTAAATCCTGTCCTCTGCACATGTCTGAGAATCTTAGGCCCCTTGGCACGATTTTTTTTCCTTTATACTATTATATTATATTATCTTAACCTAACCTAACCTAACTTAAATTAACCTAACAGTTGAGCTTAACCCTCCAGCCCCGGCTATGTATTATATATATATTCCTCGAAACCCGGGTGTTTTGGCCGAAAAACGTCTAGGCTAGGCTACCGTATATTCGTTAATCAGACTACTTCCCGCATTCCCGCGCATCCCCAAGCGCAGCTGTGTTATTTACCTGTAGAATGGCATTAACTAGAGCTCTCTAAGTCAACTGGTTGAGCTGTGATGATGATTTCATTGGAGATATATTTATGGCCAAAACAACCACTTTACACCACTTTTCGATACTTAACAACAACATACAGGCACACACGAACAAGCGACGCTCTCCTTCTTGTGGCCGGAGATGCGGGGCGTCGGTCCAGCCGGCTGTTGTTTACATGCGTCGGACCGACGCCTCGCACACGAAGCTCACAGGCTTTCAACCACTGGGCGTTCAAGAGGCCTTCCGGGTACCTGTTATATGCTTTTTTATGGGCGTTCAAGAGCCCTTCCGTGGTGAGAGGGTTAAATAACATAATAAAAATATTAGGGAAAAGGCCGCGCATACGCAGAGGACAGGATTTGGTGCTGCATACATGGAATCACCCATAAACCCTCCACTTAGCTCTCCCCATCCTAATCCTGACTGGTCTCGTCAAATTGCCCCATAGCAAAACATGGGGCCGAGCTGTCTCAAATAATGGGCCGAGTTGTCTCGCCGTCGTGGCCGAGTTGTTCAAAAGTGGGCCGAGCTGTCCGAGCCGAGTTGTCCCATGGGCCGAGTCGTCCAGTCACCGCTAATTCGATCCACCACAGCCAACAGGAAGAAGAATAGAGTATCTTGTGAATTGATGATAAGAAATTAGCCTAGCTAGGCTACAGGGAAGCCTGTTAGTGGCCCAAGTTTAAGGATTTCTGACGGATTGATCATTGATAATCATCTGTTAGGCTAGTTGGGAAATGAGTGTATTATATACCTTAACCACAGTACATTGTTCTACTTTACCAATTCTATACCTAGACAGGGCTAGCCAAACCAAAATGCCAGACATTACTATGTCTATGCTTACACAGGCAGTTCTAGCCAAGCCAAAATGCCAGACTTAGCCTAGGCCTAATTTTTCAAAATAGGCCTAGGGTAATATTTTGTATTCACAACACCTCCAGGCCTATCTACCTTTTCAAAATAGGCCTAGCATAGGCCTATATATATATATATATTTTTTTTTTGGCTATAGCCTAGGCTAGGGTAATATATTATTTTATTCATAACACCTCCATTTTTGTTGAGGGGGCAAAGCCCCCCTTAACCCATTATTGTATCCCACAGTTGGTAGCATAACAATTTACCCAACATCTGGCCATGGGATACAATGATGGGGTGCGGCAATAGGTTGAGGGGGGCTTACCCCGCCTACCCCTCATGACATTGTCATCATCATATATTTTACCAGCAGGGGCAAATAAGAGCAGTCAAATTAGATGCGAATATAACAGAGTGTGCGACTATGTAATCAAAGTGGATGGTACACCCGCTAATACAACTTTTACCTTGGTAAGGGTGGTGTTAGCGGGCGTACTGTCCTTGTTTGGATGAAGTTGCAGGCTCGGTTTTGTTCGCGTCTAATTTGACTGCATTTCATTACAAATTTATCCCACGGCCAGCTGTTATTTGCCCCCCTGCTGGAAATATATATGGTGATGACAATAAGTCATGGGGGATGAGGGGGGTAAAGCCCCCCTCAACCTATTACCCAACAGTTGGCCATGGGATATAATGATTGGTTGAGGGTGGCTTTTCCCCCTCACCTCCCATGACATATTGCCATCAAATATATTACCAGCATGGGACTAATAACAGCTAGGCTAGGTAACAAAGAGGACGGTACACCTGCGAACACCATCTTTACCTTCTAGGCTTCTACCTTACTATGCTTAGGCTACACCAAGCTAGGCATTGCTAGCCTAACCAAAATACCATACGCAGGCCTAACTTTTCTAGCCTAAATAGCCCTAACTTTTTCAAAATAAACCTAGGTTATAGCCTAGGCCTAGGATGCGGTCAGGGACGTGATCACCACGCCATGCCACATTCCTCAGAGTGGGGGTGCCATATTTTTCCGGGAGTTGGTACGAGACGTTGTACACGAACTCCCGGAACTTGAGTTTCATGTTTGGAGCCATGTCTTTTTTGACAAGCCACAGGTTGTACGCGTTGAGCATCGTGATGTCGACTAGGTGGAGGAAGAGCTTGTGATACCATTTCACAGTCTTCCTCAGACACTCAACGCCTGCAAGTTGACAATCTGACTTGTCCACCAGGCGCATGTATTTTGTGTAGTCCACTATCATGTCGGGTTTTTCAATCGTCTTCTTGGTACAAGAGTGGAATTTACCAGAGTCGACCTGTGCACCTGTGTGGACTGTCGAAAGCAGATGAACATCACGTTTGTCCTTCCACTTCAGAGCCACCACTTTTCCGGATTTCTCCAGCATTTTGTACTTGCCGGCCCCCCTTCGTCGCCTTCGTCGTAACCTCCTCTCTCGTCGTTCTTGTGCCAGTTCATCTTCAGAAGGTGTGTCACTGGAGGAGGGATCCAGAAGTGGAGTGACATGACCGACGAACTTTGGCATGGACTTTCTTGTCTTTCTGACAGTCCCACATGACCCCGTTTGGTTGTCATGAAGAAACTGGCAGAGAGCAGGAGAAGTATACCAATTATCGGTGTACAATACGTGTCCATGGCCCATGTAAGGTGCCATCATTTTCTTTACGATGGCCCCTGACATGCCCATGGGGTCTTGGGCACCGACTCTTGGCACGTCTATGTCAGTTCCTGTGTACACGATCATGTCAAGCACTCTACCGGTCTCACAGTCGCACAACACGAAGAGCTTGATTCCAAACCTGTGCCTTTTCAAGGGGATATACTGTTTGAAGACAAGACGACCTTTGAATAGCACGAGACTCTCATCAATCACCAAGTTGTTGAAGGGGTAAAAGTATTTCTTGTACCTCGCCAGCAACATGGTGAACACCTCCCGAATTTTCCATATTCTGTCAATCCTGTTAGGATTTTCATTGTCTCAATGCAAAGTGCATAAATCTAAGAAGCAAAAAAAATCTGTCACGAGTCATGAACTTATTGAAAGTTGGGGTGGCGATGAGAGGGTCGTGCTTCCAATAATGTTGAAGCACATGCTCCTTGCAAAGAGGCATGAGCATCACTAAGGCAAAGAACGTCTTGAATTCATTTACAGTCGTATCTACCCAGCCTCGTATTCTCGCTCTTGGAGAAATGACGTCCATTTTACTCCACACCCACCTGTAGTAGGCATTGGTTTGGGCAGCTATGTATGTCATTAGCTGCAAGTCGAAGAAGGCGAGGAAGAAATCCATCTCGTTCGAGTTGTCGTCACAGTGCCAGTCAGCCGTTGTACCTGACCTACCAGCATCAAATTGGTGCAAATCAGGCACAAAATCGGCCCCGTCAGACCACACAAACGTATGGATAATGGCGTCGGGGATTGGAATGTCGTCTACGTCTGCGCCACCATCAGACAAATCACTGCCATGGTCACGGTATAGCACATCGTCGTCACCCTCCTCACTTGAAGTACGCCCCTCCTCATTGTCGTCACTTCGCTCTGATTCACTGTCACTATCCACCCCCGCCCCCCACCCACACGCCCGTGCGTAGGCGTCGTCGTCGTATAATTCCTGCGTGTCACCATCCTGGGAATCAGGAAACTATAGGGCGTCGTACTTCGACGGAGTAAGGTGCTTCATCCGTCTCAATCGGGCAGGTGTCCTGTGGGCAGGGACAGAAGGGCCGGCAGTGGCGGCGTCGGCAGGGCCAGCAGTGGTGGGTAGGCAGAGGTAGAGGTCCTAGACGCAGGCAATATTTTTGTTGTCCCTGTCGCCTTTGTCGCCTTGCCCTTCTTTCCTTGGGCAGGGGCAGGGGCAGGGGCAGAAGGGCCGGCAGGGGTGGCGTCGGCAGGGCCAGCAGAGGTCCTAGGTCCTCCTAGATGGCAATATTATGGTGGTCCCTGTCGCCTTTGTCGCCTTGCCCTTCCCTTTCTTCACTTGGGCAGGGGCAGGGGCAGGGGCAGAGGCGGCGGTGGCAGGGGCAGGGCCGGCCGGGGCAGGGGCGGCTGGTGGTGGTGGTGATGGCACGGTGGTAGTGGCAGAGGTACAAGTTTTTTTACCCCTGCCCTTCCCTGTCTTCCCAGTGGCCCCCGCAGGGCGGCCTCCTGCATCGGTGGTAGTGGTGCCCAGTTGCCTGGGTGATGGTGGCAGTGTCCCTGAAGGACAATGACCTCTGTGCACTGCCCTTGCTTGCACGTGTTTTACGTGCAGGTCCCTTGTCCTCGGAGCTACTCTTGTCGTAGTAATGGTAACTAGGGTTTCTAGCAGCCACTCTCTGCCTTCCACGGCCGCTGACACCACCAGAAGGAGGGCTGGTTGTGTCATCAGGGCGAGAGCATGAGGGACGTGTAGGCTCCATGACAAGTGCGTCTGTACTGCTTGAGTGCGTGCGATCCGAGCGTGTGGGGTGGTGGTATCGAGAGTTGCCAAGTAGTACTACACCCACACCAATTTGTAGCCGCCTGGCTGTAAACCCGCGGTTTTGGTACGCCTTCAGAAAATTAGATCATAAGAGTCTCCCCGCAGTCGCCCAGTAAACCTCATAAGAGTCTCCCCGCACTTGACGGATTAATCGTTAACTTGCCCTATCTACACCTACGCCATCAAATATATACACAAATGTGTCACCTCCATATAATTATACATTATTTACATTATGTACTTTACTTAAATATAAGTGCTTTTCAATATGTAGTAATTATCAAATTATACTACTTTTCTATATACATGATCATATTTTTACATCTAGGCCATAATATAGCTATTCCCAGCCCAATAATATATTTACATGAGTGACTCACCTCCATGTCAGCTTATTTCTAAGACGTCTCCTGGATAATCAAACAATATCTAGGTTACTTTAGGTAAACAGTCCTCAAAACATATAATAAAGTACAGAACATTGTTGTATTTAGTAATGCTGAAGTAATAACCTAATTATATAAGGACAATGCCACAAAAGCTAAAACAAAAGTCAGAATTATAAAATAATCACAACATTCATGGCCACACTTATATATGGCCACCAGAAAACAGCCACACTCATCAACGGCCACAACCAAAAGAGCTACACTCCTAAATGTCTACACCCAAAATGGCTACAATCTGTTCCTTCTGTAGTTTCTCCATGCCCAATAAGTTAAATGATCTTTTGATATCTGTGACACAGCTCTTGTATCCAACACAATACCCTGCGTGCAAAACCGCTCGAAGCCCGGACAACGTTGCTTACAACTTTAATTATTATTATTATTATTATCATCAGTAGTAGTAAAATAGTGTATTTCTGCAAGTCTCTCATGGTCCAACCCTTCTTATATTGAGGTAAAAGTATTTCAATCATATACATTAAGCCATTGCTTGCAGGAGACGTTCCCGAATGCCATGGCAATTTACAGCAATTTACAGGCTTATAAAGCCTCTTAAAGATTGTAGAATCGAGTGCGAGGGAGCGGGAGAGCGACAGGCCACAAGTCCTTCCCCCAGCCATGCGGCCGCGGCACTGAGGGCTCTGAGTCAGAGTCTCGTGAGATATACAGTGCAGCCAAAGGCAAATGTAGCGCGACATTAGCGATAATTGCTTATTTTAGCAAATGTTTATGGTAGCGCTGCGAGCGAACCCCGCGAGCTACGAAGCTCGTTTTTGTGTCATTTTGAAGCTATTTTTTTCTAGACTTGGCTGAATACATTTTATTTCATTCAGACACTTGCCTAATCAAAAAGGAGTGCCTGAATGAGCCCTAATATGGCTGAAATAGGCGGAAATATGCCCACAGCCAAAGTGTTAAATTCAAGCAAAGCGTATTTTTTCAAGTTAACCTGTACTGTACCAGCGACGACAAATCGCAGTCAGTAATAAAGTCACTGGTCAGTCCCAGCGACGGAAGATGGCCGTCAGTAATTTGCGGTCCTTGTAACTGCCCGTATCAATCGGTACCTGGTACCACAACTTGTACGCACTGTTCTTAAACCTTGGCAACACTTTTCAGCTTATATTCAAGGTCTCACAACCAAGCTGGCTCAGTATTCCTCCAACTTTTGAGGTGGAAGGGTATTCTCTCTCTACTCTGAAGCCATTTTGGCCTCATTGCCTGGTACTGGCAGGTAATACCTGGTAATACCCTCTGGTTGGTACAGTAGGGGTTGACAAAATGTATTCACTTTAATATCAGTTTCACACACATACTCACAATTATGAAAATCCGATATACAGTGTATAGAATTATGAATAAATATTATTATTATTTATGTATAATTAGTTGTCGTAGTAGTAGGCACAGATGGAGGGATAGAAACCGTAGGAGGGTAGTTTGGAAATAAGGGATTTGTGCCAGACTCTATCGAAGTTCTTTGATATGTCTAACGCAACAGAAAAAGTCTCACCAAAGTCCCGAATGGAGGAAGACCAAGAGTTAGTAAGATAAAAAAGAAGATCACCAGTAGAGCGGCTCTTAACCCAGAAAAGGCAAAGCCATGGTATTGACCACCATGCCCCCAGGCGAAGGTATGGTCATTTGGGCGACTATTCCAAATTGCGACGAAAACTACAACAGCGTGTAGGAAATGTTCGCGCGCACCCGGCCATATATATATTGATACCAACAAAATGTGTCTGTGTGTGTGTGTGTGTGTGGGGGGGAGGGGGGGGGGGTTCCGTGGTTGAAAAGTCTGACACAAATGGCATCGCGCGGCGAGATTGTCATCGAGCGGCGAGATTTACCCGCGTGTATATTCTGGCGTACAGGGGGTAGAACCAAGGGGAGGGGATGGTAGGGTGAGTGAGATATCGCGTAATCGTATGTTGAGCATTTTCATGCTATATAATGTACATGTACGTATGTAGGCGACCCATCTGAATATTATATAGCAAAAAATACGGCGCAGATAGACAATACATGCGATATATAGGCGATAAATGATACGTGAGAAACTGGATGAGGGAAAGAAGTTGGGAGGAAACTCTCACGTAACTCTCATGCTTTGTGGGTTAGAATTAAATGAAATCAATTTCAACCCGAGTTGCGTCGGGACACTAAAAAATCTGTGTATGGTATTCTGGAAATATGGATCCTACAACTAGGAAAATGGAGAAAAGAGGGATGGATGTGATGGAGATGAGCTGCTTGAGGAGTATGTGTGGAGTTACTCGTAGAGACAGATTGAGGAATGAAGAGATACGTAGGAGAGTGGGGCAGCAGGAACATTTGTCAGCCAGAGTGGACAGAAGGGTCATGTTGAACGAATGGGAGATGAAAGGCTTACAAAGAGAATATGTGAGTCAGGTACAAGGGGAGATAGAAGGGCAGGAAGACCCCCATTGAGATGGAGAGACTGTGTAAGAAAGGCTTTGGATGATAGAGGAATGACTATAGATCAGGCAGGGGAAGTGGTGGTGGACAGGAGTGAATGGAGAATGCTTGTGAATAGTTGAGTGAACACATGGTCATTTGGAGTAAGGGGTCGGGCGCAAGTTCGACAAGATAATAGTCCATCAGGCGCCTGGCCCGGTGGGACGATTAATATGAAGGGTGTGCCTGGAAGTGTGGTGGGAGGGCTTGTGGGTTTGGCTCCGCTGCATGTCTGCCTGCCGAGATCGGAACCTCTCCGGGTGGTCAGGGGCCGGGGGAGTGCTGGAGCGACCTGGGTAACCCTGGTCTCTGGGTCTTCTCCTGGGTGACCTGGATGTGTGTGAGTTTGTGTTTTTTATCTGTGTTTATTTTTTGTTTTATGTTGTTTTGTGTTTTCCCTGTTCTTGCTCTGTCTTGAGTCGGCTACCCCCAAAATGGGGATTGGGCCTGAGCATATAGATAGATAGATAGATAGACAACTAGGTTTGAATTGAAATATATTCGCCTAGTGGGTTTCCCTTCTCCCTAACATAAATAGGATAGAAGGCTGAGTGTCTTTTAGACTGCCGTGGTGTAATTGATTAAAGCGTCGGCTATCGTCCTGATGGTCGATGGTTCGATCCCCACTGAGAGACTAGAAACATTTAGTGGCTCACGTGTATTTGTGATATATTCTCATTTCTCAATATATATATATATATATATATACATACAGTATGTATATAGCATATATGTATATTCAGTATGTACATAATATAATTATATATGTATATATACATATTGTCACAATGACCAGGGTCTATAGGGTCTTTTATGAGTAGCTAGACTCGACTGGCGCCAGATTTATTAAAGCAGCTGTGCCAAGTCTATTAGAAAGACCTGGTATTGTGAGTTTCACTCCGATACCCTTCCAATTGCATATGACTAATTTTGCCATACCTCTAAGCATTTTTGTCTCAATAAACATTTGTGTAGAATGAGCCAATAGAGTGTTACTAGTTTCGTATATGAAGTTTTTTTTTTAGTGGCAACGTTGTAATTTGCAAGCTGGAGGTAAGTAAGGAGGGAGGAACATTGCTCTCGTCTCGGGAGGGGGGGGAGGGGGCGGCGAGTTTGCCAGCCCCACCAGTTTCATTTAATTATGTGACCATTGCAAGTTGTGTTGTGTTGCAATATCAAGAAGTACTTTATTTTATCTGCCACGCTGTTTTAGTCAATATGTTAACACAGGAATACGTTAGTATAAGTTATTCTTGTGAAGTGTCTTAGTGTTATCATATCGTGTGGTGATGTACTGCAACCCCCTTAGTTTGAGCCTGGCTCCCGCCAGCTTCGCCAGGGCCAGGGGCCGGATTCACTAAAGGTCGTAGCATGCGATGTCGTACAGCAACCTACGATCGTTCCTAAGGGAGTGCGGAAGGTGTATTCACGAACGCATCGTTGAGCTCCCCTACGGCTCCCTTTCGGTTATTTTCACCAAGGCTTCTCTTGACCAATCAGGCGCTTGGCCACTCACTGAGCTTGAGTCATTTTGTAAATAAACAATATCTCACCCACATGACCGAAGCGCCAAGAAGAACCTAATATAATTTAATTTATGAGTTTTTCATTGTTTAGCCTGGCTAATTCGAATGCTAGACTACTCGGCCCACGGGACAGCTCGGCCAGGACAGCTCGGCCCACGGCGAGACAGCTCGGCCCAGTAATAACGAGACAGCTCGGCCCCGTGTTAATTACGAGACAACTCTTAATTAACCTAACCTAACCTAACCTACACATTATGAATCGAGAGAACTAGCCTATGACATAATTATACAATAAACGAACATTTCGCCCACATTACACACACGCCATAAACGGGAGGCCATGTATGCAGCACCAAATCATGTAAATCCTGTCCTCTGCACATGCCTGAGAATCTTAGGCCCCTTGGCACGATTTTTTTTCCTTTATACTATTATATTATATTATCTTAACCTAACCTAACCTAACTTAAATTAACCTAACAGTTGAGCTTAAATAACATAATAAAAATATTAGGGAAAAGGCCGCGCATACGCAGAGGACAGGATTTGGTGCTGCATACATGGAATCACCCATAAACCCTCCACTTAGCTCTCCCCATCCTAATCCTGACTGGTCTCGTCAAATTGCCCCATAGCAAAACATGGGGCCGAGCTGTCTCAAATAATGGGCCGAGTTGTCTCGCCGTCGTGGCCGAGTTGTCCAAAAGTGGGCCGAGCTGTCCGAGCCGAGTTGTCCCATGGGCCGAGTCGTCCAGTCACCGCTAATTCGATCCACCACAGCCAACAGGAAGAAGAATAGAGTATCTTGTGAATTGATGATAAGAAATTAGCCTAGCTAGGCTACAGGGAAGTCTGTTAGTGGCCCAAGTTTAAGGATTTCTGACGGATTGATCATTGATAATCATCTGTTAGGCTAGTTGGGAAATGAGTGTATTATATATACCTTAACCACAGTACATTGTTCTACTTTACCAATTCTACACCTAGACAGGGCTAGCCAAACCAAAATGCCAGACTTTACTATGTCTATGCCTACACAGGCAGTTCTAGCCAAGCCAAAATGCCAGACTTAGCCTAGGCCTAATTTTTCAAAATAGGCCTAGGGTAATATTTTGTATTCACAACACCTCCAGGCCTATCTACCTTTTCAAAATAGGCCTAGCATAGGTCTAGGCCCTATATATATATATATTTATTTTTTTATTTTTTTGGCTATAGCCTAGGCTAGGGTAATATATTTTTTTATTCATAACACCTCCATTTTTGTTGAGGGGGCAAAGCCCCCCTCAACCCATTATTGTATCCCACGGTTGGTAGCATAACAATTTACCCAACATCTGGCCATGGGATACAATAATGGGGTGAGGCAATAGGTTGAGGGGGGCTTTACCCCCCCTACCCCTCATGACATTGTCATCATCATATATTTTACCAGCAGGGGCAAATAAGAGCAGTCAAATTAGATGCGAATATAACAGAGTGTGCGACTATGTAATCAAAGTGGATGGTACACCCGCTAATACAACTTTTACCTTGGTAAGGGTGGTGTTAGCGGGCGTACTGTCCTTGTTTGGATGAAGTTGCAGGCTCGGTTTTGTTCGCGTCTAATTTGACTGCATTTCATTACAAATTTATCCCACGGCCAGCTGTTATTTGCCCCCCTGCTGGAAATATATATGGTGATGACAATAAGTCATGGGGGATGAGGGGGGTAAAGCCCCCCTCAACCTATTACCCAACAGTTGGCCATGGGATATAATGATAGGTTGAGGGGGGCTTTTCCCCCTCACCTCCCATGACATATTGCCATCAAATATATTACCAGCATGGGACTAATAACAGCTAGGCTAGGTAACAAAGAGGACGGTACACCTGCGAACACCATCTTTACCTTCTAGGCTTCTACCTTACTATGCTTAGGCAACACCAAGCTAGGCATTGCTAGCCTAACCAAAATACCATACGCAGGCCTAACTTTTCTAGCCTAAATAGCCCTAACTTTTTCAAAATAAACCTAGGTTATAGCCTAGGCCTAGGCTAAGAAAAATTATTCACAACACCATTTATTATTTATTTTTTAGGCTAGGCCTATGGTAATTATTTTCATCATTTTGTTCCTGTGATACTTTCAAATTTGTTGAGGAATAGGCTACCCTAATGTAACCCAGAGGTGGTGGGGAGTTGGAATATAACATTTCCGCAATAAATGAGGGTTAAAATCTACTAATGGTAGGCTACGTGTTGTCGCAGCACATGAATTTGTGCAACAATTAACCTAGACTAGGTCTAGGCTGGTATAGGTAGGCTATTCATAGCTTAATTCGGCCTGTCATAAGACATTAAGGATACAAATATTATCCTACTTTGTATTAAATGCCTTAATGGTGTTGTAAACATAAGTTAACAATCATATTGCGCTATTATTGCCTCAATAATGACTTAGTGTGTCATAAAGAGCTATACAGCAGACGAATTTGTTATGGTCGCGGGTTGTGTTATCGATATTTGTGTACCTATATCCGGGTCAAATTCATGTAAGGGTGGTCCGGACCACCCTTTGCAAAAGGGGCTTCCTACGATCAAAGATGGCCGCTACGACGCTTCGTGAATACCAGCGTTGAGTCGTAAGGGAAGGGTAAGGGAGTTTTCGGATCGTACGACCGTTAGTGAATTTACCCCTGCAGGCCTCTTCATTCTCTCGTAGGCGGCCAGACTAGATAGTTGGTGTCCCCTCTCTCTTGTGACCCATCAGTCTGCCCCTTTTGTTAGTCCTTGCTTGCATAATAGTAACGTAACTAACGTAATTAACAGAGAATCGTAGACATTCATTTCTCCTTTTAATTATCCTTTTCCTCTGATCAGCATTTTATTATAATTCCCTTTGTTTTATATATTCTGTACCTCCGGTGGCTGACTTCGGAATCCGTGATAGGGAAGAGCTGGGAGGCTTGCCGGGGTCCTTACTAATAAGCACTGTTAATCCCATAGACAGTCCACACACACACACATCCATACCCCTACATATTTTTCCCCGTGTTTGTGCTTAGGACCTGGTAACAACCTTGATGGTTCTGCCCAGGGGTGTCATCTGCTCTCTAAAAGTGGGGGGGACATTCAGAGATAGATATAGGAAAAACAGGCGAGCGAAGCGAGCGATCAGCTGGGGAAAACTTAACAATATTTGGTGCATTTCAAGCCCACATAATTATGAATAAATTATTTATATTAAGGGGAAAGGATATGTGTTATTTATCAATATTAACCAGTGCAAGTTTAAACACCTATAGTTCACAGATAGATTTCAAGTCTACTCTGACATCCTCAAATTCGCTTTATACTACTTAAATCAGCAAACACTACGATCAGTATTTAACATTAAAAGGATATAAGGATACAAATAAAATAATTATTATATGGCAATGGACTAACTATATACCATATATACCATATATATACCATATAACTATATACCATAAACTAACCTAGGTGTCGGGAATAGGGTAATGATCCCGACAGGTTTTGGTCCAATAGGACATTTGAATTTGGCGGTATCGTATCGCTTGTACGATTTCGGCTGGTTCTTTGTGTATTGTAGTTTATTCTTAAGTTAGGTTAAATATTAACTGTAATGTATAAATATCTACATCAGCTCTAGATGTATTATGAAACCAAGTTATGGGTTATAATTATTATGAGCCGGCAGCCATATGTAATTTCGCGAAGCGATCGGAGGCCGGCCCTTTAGTCTCTCAATCAACACCGTACAGTCAACATCTCCTCCCCCGGCTCTGACTCAACCCACAGTTCACCATGTACTACAAATATTAATTTATAACAACAGTCCTACATCACCAGTCCTCTAAGCTAAGTTCATTGTATCGATATTGTATTATGTGAACATTCCTACATGTCATGCAATTGAACTAGCTGTGTGTGGGGGACTGGATTACACCCATCGACGAATACCTTGTTGGTAAATATATTATAACTATTTGTTGGGATATTTCATGTACCAGTGATATATAATTTAACAGTTATCTAAATTCCCGATAAATATTGGTCCTTCGTGCCCTAAGGCTTCCGTACCGTAGTACCGTTTTGTTTACTTCCTAGACGCTTGTGGTCTTACTAATGGCTGCCGCCTCGCGCGTTATTGGCCGACTGCCGTTTCCCTAGTTTAGGTCCAGCTTCTTCCCTCGTGTTTTTTACCGTCTAGGCGCCGTCTCTATCTTTTTTGGGACTAGTTTCCAGGGTTTTTTTGGGCGTGTGTTCCTTGGCGTTTTTTTGGTGGGTTAGCTGGGCTGGAATTTGGGGTAGGTGTAGTTTCGTCGGTCCCCATTTTGCGCTCTTAGGCTAGGCTAGGCAGTCTAGGCCTGCAGGTGTCTGTGGTGGCTATTCATTCGCTTTGGTGGTGTGCCTGTGCTGTTAGTTGGGTTGTGTCATTGTGAGACTCTTTATTATTTTGCTAGTGGGGAGGGTTCTCATGTGACCTTTTATCTTTAAATTTCATAATAGCCTAGGCCTAGTTGCTTAAAGTGGCGGTCATGAGTGTCGGTCTTTGTTAATTCCTAAGCGATTGACAGTTAATAGTCAGACCTCATGATTGTAGCTTAACCAACTAGGCTTACCTATAAAGGGCTTACAATAATTAATGCTTCACCTTACCCTTTCTTTTAATGGATTTAGTATTTAATTCTTTTGTCTAGTTAGATCATTTCCTTTCGATAGTTTATATTAAGGGGGATGTAAGTACTATGTAATTCTTAAGTAATGGGGGTTTGCCGCTGTTGATTCCTAAGCGATTAACGGTTTGTAGTCTGACCTCATTGTAGTTTAAGTTGCTTAAAATTAAACCTTAACGATGACAGATTTGAAGAAACTTAAGATTCTTAAGGGAGGGATGAAGGGAAGTTTAAATAGAGGTTTAAGAGATCTTGATGAATTTTTAATAAGTGCCACGGCTGATCAGATAAAAGGTAAAATTGCTACTGTTACTAAATCGCTAGCTGCTTATGATAGTTATTCTCAGCAGGTATATGGTTTATTGACAGTTACTGACGATGTGGAAGAAGAAATGTCGGCAGATTTTGAGTACTTTGAGGACGTTAATACAGCCTTAGCCAGACTATCTTCCACCCAAGAATCAAGCTCTGTTAAGGATACCGGTACACCAAAGGCGACTGGTTTTAACCTGCCGAAGCTTACTTTGCCTACCTTTTCCGGGGATTCGGCTACCTGGACTGGATTTTGGGATATTTTTGAGTGTTCCATCCATCATCATAAAACACTCACGTCCATCCAAAGGTTCACATATCTCCGTGGTCAATTGAAAGGGGAGGCATTGAAGCTAATCGATGGGTACAAGCTAGAAGCTACCAGCTACGAGTCTGCAGTGGAGTTGCTGAAGAGAACTTACGGGAGAGTGGAAGTCATCAAGAGACTGCTTTAATTACCAAATTCTTCACACTAGATCCTCCATCCTATGATGTGGCGGACCTAAAGGAGTACTATGCCTCCTTTGAGAGCCTCCTCCGATCTATGGAGACAATGGCCGTCACCAAGGAGGAGATATTTAGTGTGAATATCTTGAATAAAATACCCTCTCCCCTAAGGGAAATCTTAAGACGACAACTAAGCGACTCTCCACTAAACTTGGAAGCGTTGGTGCAGGTGTACCAGACTGAAGTCTTCATATGGAGAGTACTGGACACTATCGACAAGTGGAGATGTCGCCATCTACTGCAGCTTTCCCGGTACAGACTTCTCCTAAACAGAAAAGGCCAATACCATTAGGTTGCAAGTTGTGCAGTGTCCACGGTCATCTGTGGTATCAGTGTCCTAAGTATCCTAAGGCTACACAGAAGATTGGCCAGGCTAAATCGCTTAAGTTATGTACCAGCTGTCTGGCAAGAGACCACTTCAACAGTACCTGCACCAATTCCTACATCAAACCTTGTAAGTATTGCAAGGGGAAACATTGGTTTTCCCTTTGCACCCAGTCTGATCGGCACGACGGCAAAGAAAAGGGGAGAACCCCCAAAGAGTCACATGAGAAAAGTAAGAGCGAGGGTGATAAAGTATCTGCCATGTCCATTGCTTCTCGAGAATGTCAATTGCTTCCTACTATGATGCTGCCAGTAGTGGGGAGTAATAATAATACTATAATGACGCGCACCTTACTTGACCAGTGCTCACAGAGGTCATTCGTTCTGCGGTCATCATTACCCCAGCTCAAGTGTACCAGCAAGGGTCAAGAGAATTTGCGTCTCCATGGTTTCACTGGTGAAATAGATTCCAGTGACTATGATATTGTGGAGATTTCATATGTTTATAGAAAAAAGGTATGTCCCATCAAGGCTGTTGTGGTCGACACACTACCCAGTTTCTATATAGCATCAGAGATTCAACCACATTTGAAATATCTCAGGAGCAAGGGTTATAAACTGGCTGATGATCAACTCTCTGCTAACAATGGTATTATGCTACTGGTCGGAGCTGATTATTACTACGACCTGGTTCACCCTGGATATCGGCGGGTAGATAAGCTAATAATGCTCCCCACGATCCAAGGTTATGCCATTTCTGGATCCTATGCCACTTCCTCTCAAGACACACAGGTGGAGGTGGTTACGGTCCTCAAGGTAGCAGTAAGCCCCATAGATAAATATATTAGGCCAAATGTGCCTGATAATACATGTACTGATATAGATAAGCTATGGGACTTGGACAATATTGGAATTGACCCACATGAACTTGATCGTGAGTCCAAGCTAGCGTTAAGCTCGTATGAAGAGACTGTAACGTATGACTCTGGCAGAGGTCAGTATGTGGTAGGCCTCCCTTCGAATGATAACAAGAGTAAATTACCTACTAATTTCCATCTAGCACTTGGTAGGTTACGTGGCCTTCAGAAGCAGTTTGTCAAGGATCCAAGTTATTGCGAGACTTATGCGGCAGTTTTGGCCGAGCAGGTACAACGTGGATTTGTGGAGAGAGTAGATCTCAGTGAGTATGGGGATAACATCCATTACCTTGCTCACCATGGGATTAAAAAGGACAGTTCCACCACTCCTGTTCGTATTGTGTATGACTGCTCTGCTAAATCCAGTGATCGCTCCTATAGCCTGAATGATTGTCTGTACACAGGTCCGTCCCTGGTCTCTGATCTAGCGCAAATTATGTTGCGCTTCAGATGTCATAAGTTTGCATGGGTCGCCGATATTGAGAAGGCCTTCCTGATGCTTCAACTCCATCGTGAAGACAGGGACTCGACAAGATTTTTATGGCCACGGGACCCAATGGATCTAGATTCAGAGTATCTGGTCTACAGGTTCAGAGTAGTCTTATTCGGGGCGACCTGTTCCCAGTTCCTTCTCAACGCTACTATCTTGCGTCATCTTGAGGAGGCTGGACTAGATCCTGACTTCAAGAATGAGATCAAGCAGGGGATCTATGTGGACAATCTTCAAGGCACCGGAGACAATGAAGATTTATTGCTCAAGAGATGCTGGGAGATCCGTGATATATTTGCCAAGGCTCATTTATACTTAAAAGAATGGGCCACTAATAGTGATCTTTTGAAAGGTCAATTTGCTTCTGACGGTGTAGCTACTGAGAATAGTGAGGTGAAGTTTTTAGGCCACAAATGGGACACTACCACAGATTGTATATCCTTCTGTCACACCCCATGCGGCAGTGAGCTTATGACCAAGCGAAACTGCTTAAGCTTGTCAGCGAGGTTGTTTGATCCCCTAGGTTTTTTGCTGCCTGTTACAATCCGTGCTCGTATGTTTTTACAGCAACTGTGGCGGCTAAAACTAGATTGGGACACGCCCCTCCCGACTGGGTTACAAGATACTTGGCGGTTGATTCGGTCAGACCTTTCCACATGTTGCAAGGTCCAACTTACTCGTCAGGTTATTAGTGGTCACCAGGTGGATCTACATGCCTTTTCTGATGCTAGTAATAGTGCGTACGGTACTGCCATATACATATGTAATGGTAGTGAAGCGACACTGGCTATAGCGAAGGCTAAAGTAGCCCCTATAAAGAAGATTACAGTTCCTAAATTAGAACTTACTGCATTGCTTCTGTCTGCTCGTCTAATAAAGTTTACACTGGATGCTTATACAGACATACTACAGATTAATAACGTCTATGTCTGGAGCGACAGTCAAATAGCGCTTTCATGGGTACACAGCCAGAAAGTGTTACCTGTTTATGTTTCTAATCGCACTGATGAGATTCATAACTTAGTTCCTACAGCTACATTTCGCTATGTGAGCACCAGGGATAACCCCAGTGACATAATTTCCCAGGGGATCTCGGCGCAGCAGTTTATGTCGTCCTCTATTTGGTGGCATGGACCTCCATGGCTTACGTCTCCAACTGAATGGCCTCAGGATTTCAGGGAATCCATATCTGATCCTTCAAGTCGGCCCCAAGATGATGTGTTAAGTAGTTCGAATGTGAGTACTACACATCAGGATAACAAGTTGGTAGAGTGGGAACGTTACGGCAGCTATGATCAAGTAATACGGGTATTTGCATGGATATACCGTTTCATTAACAACATGAGAAGTCGGGCTCACGGGTCTTTCCTTAGTGAAGATTCGAAGCATATCAGACTCCATGAATTGAGATCAGCAGAAGCAAAACTAATATGTTTAGTACAAAAGGAATCCTATCCTACTGAACATCAAATCCTGAGCAAGGAGTCAAAGGCCAAACCCTCTAACTTAATGAGGCAGCTAGGATTATATATGGAAGGAGGCATAATTAAGTGTAGAGGCAGGATACAAAAGGCGGACATTATTGATTCTGCGAAATATCCTGTCCTCCTTAGCTCCTCTCATTTGATTACCAAACTGTTGATTCGCCAATGCCATCGGACCTGCCTACATTTTGGCGTAAATTATGTTCTGGCGTATATGCGACAATGTTGGTGGATCCCTAAGATGCGACAGGCAATTAAAGGGATCCACAATAGCTGTACGATCTGTAAAAGATTACAGGGTAAGCCTTACTCCCCAGTTGATCTACCTCCCTTACCTGAGTTCAGGGTACAAAGGACTGAACCATTTCAGGTAACCGGGGTGGACTACACCGGAGCGATTCATGTTAGGGAATCGCCCGGTACTATCATAAAGGTATATGCCGTCCTATTCACATGTGCGGTAACCAGAGCGATTCATATTGAATTGATTGACGACCTATCCAGTGAGGGGTTTTTGCATACTCTAAGACGCTTTGCAGGTCGCAATGGTTTCCCTCAAATTATTATGAGCGATAATGCGACTTGTTTTGTCGGGGCCTCTAAATATCTCCAGAGTTTAATGGATGACCCGCAGGTTGTGGCTACCCTCACTGGAAAGGGTTGTCAATGGAGATTTATACCAGCACGTGCACCATGGTTCGGGGCGATTTGGGAGAGAACAATCGGTATCGTCAAATCTGCCTTGAAGAAGGTATTAGGCAGGGCACTGGTGACCAGACGGGAGTTGCAAACCATCTTAATAGAGATTGAGATGTTAGTCAACGACAGGCCCTTGACCTATACCTCGGCAGATGTTGCTGACCTCTTACCCATTTCGCCTTCCATGATGACACGTGGACGAACCCTAAATACCTTTCCTAGATCGTCCGTAAATGACGAAGATCTGCATGACCCTACGTTCGGCAATGCTGACGCCACACGTCGTCGCTTCCAGTATGTAAACAAGGTGTCCGACGATCTATGGAAACGGTGGACCCAAGAATATTTGCTGTCTCTTCGCGAGCGTCACTCTCATAAGATCAAAGGGACGAATCAACGATGGCCTCGTATCGGGGATATCGTCCTGATTCATGATGAGCGTCCTAGGTTATTTTGGAAGCTTGGGAGGATTATCGATTTGTTCCAGGGCATTGATGGTCTTATAAGGGTTGCTAAAATACGAACTTCGACTGGGGTTACTACTCGCCCAGTCGTGAGGTTATATCCCTTGGAGCAGGATGTAGAACTGCCGGATTATCCTGGCGTCTCTACTGATACCCCTCCGCGGGAGAGTGCTGGTGACAGTGCTCCTCAAGGTGGGGCAGCAGATGATGAGAAGGATGATCCTCCTCAGGCTTCAGGTGGCGCTCGTCCCAAAAGGAGGACGGCTATGAGTTCCGTGGATCTTTGGAGATCAAAGATCCAACAAGGTGATCTTTGACTTCGATGTCCTTTTTTTGTTCCTGTATATCATTTTTGGTGGCGGGCAATATGTCGGGAATAGGGTAATGATCCCGACAGGTTTTGGTCCAATAGGACATTTGAATTTGGCGGTATCGTATCGCTTGTACGATTTCGGCTGGTTCTTTGTGTATTGTAGTTTATTCTTAAGTTAGGTTAAATATTAACTGTAATGTATAAATATCTACATCAGCTCTAGATGTATTATGAAACCAAGTTATGGGTTATAATTATTATGAGCCGGCAGCCATATGTAATTTCGCGAAGCGATCGGAGGCCGGCCCTTTAGTCTCTCAATCAACACTGTACAGTCAACATCACCTCCCTCGGCTCTGACTCAACCCACAGTTCACCATGTACTACAAATATTAATTTATAACAACAGTCCTACATCACCAGTCCTCTAAGCTAAGTTCATTGTATCGATATTGTATTATGTGAACATTCCTACATGTCATGCAATTGAACTAGCCGTGTGTGGGGGACTGGATTACACCCATCGACGAATACCTTGTTGGTAAATATATTATAACTATTTGTTGGGATATTTCATGTACCAGTGATATATAATTTAACAGTTATCTAAATTCCCGATACTAGGGTTAGGTCTTTTGGTTAGGTTAATGTTATACGGTACATATAATACTGTATATATATATTAGCACCAGGCAGAACATGTAATTTACACTACATAGATGATAGATCAACTGATCAAGGAAATGTTGCAGGAGTCAGGAGATACAGAAAGATCAAGCAGATAATAACAAAATTATAGCCTACAAATAGGCTTAGCTACAATACGCTATGTCGATAATTTCATATCTAGAATTGAAACAACAGTAAGGTTAAATGTTTAAGGCAGAGTAGATAGTTTACCATATAACCCAATCTTACTATGCAGTCTAGGCTTAGCCTAGACTGCCTAGTAAGATTGAGAAGACTGTAGCCTACACCAGATTGAAAGACGAGATCTTTAATTGTACAAGGGTTTAATCATCATATAACGAAGCAAATTAACTCATGAAGGATATTAATGGTGAAGATAGAAAGAAGCCTTTGTCCTGTAGTGGACGAATTTACTAATATGTCCTGATAATAATGACCATAAACTATAATGTGTAGCTACCAAAGTTACCAAACTAAACCGTCGGACCGTACCATTCCAGTCTACCATGCACGTCTTGCTAGTTTCAAATATTGTTGTAGAAGAACAATGTCTAATAGTGAAGGCATTACCTTAGATCATCATCCAGGAAACCAGAATACCATCCTCAAAGCCTCAAAGGCGGCCAAAACTTTAAAAGGCCGCTAATGTTGGCTTTTGCCGACCTACAGACTACAGAACTTCCGTCTTCATATAAACACTAAACAGTGGGATACGTCACACAATATTTACGTAAGAAATTTAGCTGACAACGAGCCTAACAAATTACTACATCAATAACATCATAACATATTATATTTGTATGTGTTTAGTATATATAATATTCTATCTTATTAAACATTTCAGTGACTTCTATCTAGTTTCTAGTATATAAAACTTGGTGAAAAAAGTGGGGAGGACAATCGAAATGTTGTCCCCCCCTGAATGAAAAGTGGGGGGGATATGTCCCCCCCGTCCCCCCCGCAGATGACGCCCATGGTTCTGCCCCAGCAATTGTTTGTTCCCTATCTCGGATTTCGAACTGAGGCAATGGAGTGTTTAATATTAATTAGGAATCCAGCTTCAGTCTGGATCCCCCCCCCCCCCATAGTTAAGTGAGTGTGGGAGGTGGACTCTAAGAGTTCATTGTTTCGGGCGGTATCTCACTGGGAGGCCCAGGTTGAAGCAGGATATATTGGTGTGATATTAGAGGTGGTCAGGGCAACCTGCTTCTACTAATATCACCCCGAGGTTAGTAGTCATATTAGGACACTGCCTTGTATTTTTAGTTCATTATATGTATGCAATATTATTATGTGCAACTCTCTTGGGTTGAGAGTGGATTACCGTTGGCTGGTTTGCGCACGGTTTAGTACTGTCGAGGGCGCGCATAGCCTGTTATGCTCGAAGTACACCTGCACTCTTGTTTCTTTGATGTCTGCTTGTAGCCTATGTATTTAACTGTTTTGATTATCCAACCCAGCATTGCTAATCCCGGTGTTGGTTTCGAGTTCTCGTAGCTAGTAAGTTACATGAGTATTTCTGTTCTACTTATTATTCAGAATAGGAGCAGGGCAGTGTGCACCTTAAGTCCTGAGAAGAGCCTGGAAGCGTTCATAGAGCTCTTACCTGTTGCGTCGTGGTGTAGTTTGGTAGAGAGACAAGGTGCATTTGCATTAGTCATTGTTTATGTATACCGTCTCTAAGCAATTGAGGCCCAGATGCGTAACAATATATATATATATATATATATATATATATATATATATATATTTATATATATATACTGTATATATATATATTATATATATTTATATATATATATATATATATATATATATATATATATATGTTGGTAAAGCCAGGTAATAAATTTTCTTTAGTACATACGAGGTTGAAAGAAATGGCAATTTCTGCGTTGGAAATTTTATTATTCAAAGTTTCCAGGTCTCTGATGAGTTTTCGCTGGGTGGCAGGAAGTAGATGAAGGAGATGAGCAAAATTCATGGTGGTACAGGGTTACATTAAAGTACATGAAGATACAGGATATACGACGCGTTTCACTGGACAACCAGCATTATCAAGTAAGGAAGGAATGATATAAAAGGTAAACAGGGAGGGTATATATAGAGGGTGGAGGATCAGAGGAGGCGGAAAACAGGGGGCAAAAGTCTGCTATTGGTGGAAGGGTTAACTAGGAGAGAGAAAGGGGGTAACCGCTTCACGCATGCGCACTGGATGCGGGATGGTGGTCAGTAGGTGGGGTCGAAGCTGATTGGCTGCGTGTCGAGGGGCGTAGCCTAAGTTGTGTGGCGCCTGCAGAAGACGAAGCTGAAGGAGGTAGCGCGGGGGGCTGCGTCAAGGGCACCGGGGGGCGAGGAGGGGTGTTAGGTTCTGTAGGGTAGTGCCTTTTGGCAGAAGGAAGGATCTGAAGGTCCAGAGTTTGGTTGTTGATGTTGGGATGTAAGGCTTGGATATATAAAGCTTCGAGTATAGGTAATCTCCTTGGGTCACTTTCTTTATCGAGTATGGTGGTGTGTTTCTCTAACTCGTTGCGTGTGAGGTGAGGGTGGTTAGGGGTGAGATAGTGGTCTTTGATGGCTCCAGCCTGAAGGTGAAGAGTTAACCGACGTGAAAGACGAGTCTGCGTCATACCAATATAGGAATGAGGTCCACAGTCCTCATAATTACAGGTATGTTGGTAAATGACGTGATCGTCGGTCATCAGGCTCTTTATCTTGGTGGAGGCTGGTTTGTTGCGGAGAACGAGGTTGGAGGTCTTGGGGGATTTGTAATAAATTATTAATTTGATTTTGTTTTCCGGGTTGGTTGGGTGGACATGCTTGGAGATTATTTCTTTTAAGACGGCCTCGTCATTTTTGTGTTCAGAGGACATGTAATTGCGGTAGAAGATCTTAATTTCATTGGGGGGGTCAATGTTGGGAGGGCTTTGGGTGTACCATTTTTCAAGATGGTGGTTGATGGTGCTGGAGATGTCGGAGTTGGAGTATCCGTTATTTACTAAAACTTGGGATAGTCTTTCTAGTTCCTGGTGGGTGTCGGCCCAGGTAGAGCAGTGCGTGAGGGCTCTCCTAACATAGGCGGAGATGGAGGATAGAAGATAACGGCGGGGGCATTCACTATCGCCGTTGAGGCATTGTCCTGTGTTAGTTGGTTTAATGTAGACGGTGGTTTTGAACCCATGGTCGTTCAGAGCTACGAGGATGTCGAGGAAGGGGAGTTGTCCATTGTTTGATTTTTCAAAGGTGAAGTTAAGTCCAGAGGAGGTCATGAAGCGACGCTGGAGTTCCTGTAGTTCGTGGAGGTCCTTGATTTGCACGAAGATGTCATCCACGTATCTACAGTAGACGGCGGGTCGTTGGGCAGCTAGGAGCTCTTCCTCGATGGTACCCATGAAAAAGTTTGCAAAAAGAACTCCTAGGGGGCTGCCCATCGCCACACCGTCTATCTGCTTGTACATGTTGCCCCGGGGGCAAAGGAAGGGGGCCTCCTTGGTACATAGCTCCAGTAGTGTTTTCAGGGCGTTCTCCGGGATGTCCAGTGTAGGTGTATCAGGGCAATGATAGCATAACGTCTTCCCAGTTGACATGTCCTACTGTTATTCCCCCGTTGTTGCCTGACGTGCCCCTTGGTGTGCCCCAACTTACTCAACCCCATTTTTATCCTTTACACTCTACTCCTGCTGCTGGCTGGGCGGCACAGAACCAGGTTACACCTCCCCCCCCCATTTATCCCAGCCGGACTTTCTACGATTCAGCCACATTACCGTCCAGCTTATGTTCCTACACCACCCCTACTTTTGCCCCGGTAGGGCTATCAAGTGATGCTCTAGTACAACTAGAGTTGAAGAAATTGGAAATGCAGGAGAAAAGAGAAGAGAGAGAGAGGCAAGAGAAAAGAGAAGAGAGGCAGGAGAAAAGAGAAGAGAGAGAGATGCAGAAGAGGTTAGAAACACAGAGAATGACAATAGAGTTACAAAGAACCAAAGTTGAGGTAGACGGGGTAGGTACACAAGGGGACAAGTGGGCACGGTACACAGGGAGGAATCTAGTGAGTTAAAGTTGTCTCGTAGCCTGAAGCTCGTTCCCGCTTTTGACGAGGAAAAAGTCACTGAATGGTTCCAGCGATTTGAAAAGAAAGCACGGGAGTTCGAGTGGCCACGGGAACGCTGGGCGGCATTGGTGGCAAATGTTCTCGAGGGAAAAGCGCTCGAGGCATATGATAGGATGTCAGTGGAGGACTTAGCAGAATATGAAAATTTAAAGCAGGCTATCCTTAAGGCTTATGAACTCAGGCCGGAAGCCTATCGCCTTAAATTTCGTAATGCAAGGAAGAAGCCTAATCATACTCATGTTGAGTTTGCTAAATACCTCCGTGATTGTTTGTCTCGTTGGCTTTTGAGTGAAAATGTAACCAATTTAAATGAGGCAGTTGAGCTTTTCCTGCTAGAACACTTTACCAACAATGTCGACAAAGAGCTTTGCCAAAAGATCCGTGAGAAGCGCCCTGGCAAACTGTCTGATGCTGCCGTGTGGGCTGACGATCGAGTGTTGGCAACCAAGGGTTTTACTGATCGTGCCAGATATGCCCCCCCCCATGACTGCACGTGACGAGAAGTACCGAGCAGGTGGAAGTGGAGGGTACAGTAATAGTGGCCCTGGTCCCACACGTAATAATAACGGTGGAGACAAACAAAAATCACCAAATTCAGCCCGACCTGATTCCAGTGTTGTTAGGTGTTATGGGTGTAAACAGACTGGACATATTAAACCAAACTGTCCCCAGGCAAAGTCTTCTGCAGCGCTTGCTAAGCCTGTGTCGTTAGTGGTTGGTATCCAGGGAGGAGGGGATAAATCTTTGTTACCGAGGTTGGAGGCAGACCGAAGGGTGAAGCATGGGGTGCCAACGGCCATGGCACAGCCTGCCCCCGACAAAGTGTCTCAACTAGGTACCAATGCAGGTCCAGAAGCCTCGCTTGCTTGGTGCCGGGCTTTCGTTCATGAGGGTGAAGTAGAGCTGTGTGGAAGGTGTATCCAGTCAAGGTTCTTTGAGATTCGGGAGCTAAGCAGCCCATGTGTTTGAACTTGACGGGGAAGCCGATAAAATCTGACGAGTTTGTGTTATGTCAAGGTGTAAACACTGAGGCCTGCTATAACCTCGTTCCTGTGTATCCAGTCAAGGTTCTTTGAGATTCGGGAGCTAAGCAGCCCATGTGTTTGAACTTGACGGGGAAGCCGATAAAATCTGACGAGTTTGTGTCATGTCAAGGTGTAAACACTGAGGCCTGTTATAACCTCGTTCCTGTTCATCTTAGGTGTCCTGTAGTCACGATGAAGGCGAAGGTAGCGGTCGTGGACACATTACCTGTGGAGGGGATTGATTTTCTGCTTGGAGCAGATATGGCAGGGAGTAGAGTCTTTCCACCTCCGGTAGTGGTGTCGGAGCAGGTACAGCCGAAAGAGAGGAACAAGGAGGTTAAGAAGCTGCCTCCCGATTTGTTTCCGGTGTGTACGGGCACGAGATCTATGGCCCAAGTTGCACAGCCGGAGGAATTGTTTGGGGAGGAGATAGATCTGATCGAGGGGATGTACAGTAATGAATCTGCATCACCCATAGATTCGACTGATCTGCAGGGTGCCGAGGGTGTGCAGGATGAGGAGGAAGGCTCAGCGGAAAGCTCCTCACTCGTTTCGCCCTGTGCCAGAGGTGATACTGAAAGGAGCGATCGGGTCCCTACGGGAGGACCGGTTGATCCTGTATCATCGAATCAGACCTACTTGGAGGCTATACCTAATCTTACAACCGTGGCACCGGGGGAGATTGGTGAGGCGCCGCAGAGTGATGCTTCATTGACACACTTGTTTTCTAAGGTCGGGGAGAGTACTCCAGACAGACGTAAGACCCATCAGCTCTGCCATATTAACATGTTGAAGAGGTACTATCGTGCGGCGGGCACACAGGCTGTGTCACCTAAAGGGGGTAGCCGAGAGAGTTGCCTGGGCTCCGATCAGTCACCTGCTGGTGTTAACGGGGAGTTGTCTGAGGCAGTTTGTGCTTCTGTATCCGCTCAGTACGGGCCAGTGAGAAAAGTTGAGTCAGATACGGTCAATTTCTTGCCTAGTTTATTGACTGGAGAGTTGGAGTCGGAGGTGCAGGGTGAGCCCGGGCCTGGTGGATGGTGGTTGGATAACCCGGGTCCCGGGGCTAGCGGTTCATGCACTGTGGGAATGCCAGGAAAGGCTCCTGCAGTGCCTCTCAACCCCTCTCTGCACTTTCCCCAATTCTCCGGTCCCAGGGACCAGGATGCCGTGTCTCGTTGCCCTGTCCTGGTTGTAGAAGGCATGAAGGAGGAGCAGGAGGAGGAGAGGGAGTTTTTCCCAGGTGAGGCTGTGCCGGCTGGAACATGGGCCGAGAACGGGTACCTGGCCCTGCGGGAGAAATTGACCCATTTACCTCTGGAAAGGGTTGAGGAGATGTTTACTACCTTGTGGGCTTATCCACACGTGTTCGGGGATGCACCAGGTTTGATATCTTGGGCGGTGCATGACATCGATGTGGGAGAGAATAAACCTATAAAATTACCACCTTATATAGTTAATCCACAGAAGCAGCTCGCTCTTGACGCTGAGCTGTATATATACTGTATATATATATATATATATATATACAGTATATATAATTATATATATATATATATATATATAATATATATATATATATATATATATATATATATATACTGGTATATATATTGTTACGAATCTGGACCTCAGTTCCTTAGAGACGGTATACGAAAATAATGACTAATGCAAATGCACCTTGTCTCTCTACCAAACTACACCACGACGCAACAGGTAAGAGCTCTATGAACGCTTCCAGGCTCTTCTCAGGACTTAAGGTGCACACTGCCCTGCTCCTATTCTGAATAATAAGTAGAACAGAAATACTCCTGTAACTTACTAGCTACGAGAACTCGAAACCAACACCGGGATTAGCAATGCTGGGTTGGATAATCAAAACAGTTAAATACATAGGCTACAAGCAGACATCAAAGAAACAAGAGTGCAGGTGTACTTCGAGCATAACAGGTTATGCGCGCCCTCGACAGTACTAAACCGTGCGCAAACCAGCCAACGGTAATCCACTCTCAACCCAAGAGTGTTGCACATAATAATATTGCATACATATAATGAACTAACAATACAAGGCAGTGTCCTAATATGACTACTAACCTCGGGGTGATATTAGTAGAAGCAGGTTGCCCTGACCACCTCTAATATCACACCAATATATCCTGCTTCAACCTGGGCCCCCCAGTGAGATACCGCCCGAAACAATGAACTCTTAGAGAGTCCACCTCCCACACTCACTTAACTATGGGGGGGGGGGGGTCCAGACTGAAGCTGGATTCCTAATTAATATGAAACATTCCATTGCCTTAGTTCGAAACCCGAGATAGGGAACAAACAATTGCTGGGGCAGAACCGTCAAGGTTGCTGCCGGGTCCTAAGCACAAACACGGGGAAAATATGTAGGGGTATGGATGTGTGTGTGTGTGGACTGTCTATGGGATTAACAGTGCTTATTAGTAAGGACCCCGGCAAGCCTCCCAGCTCTTCCCTATCACGGATTCCGAAGTCAGCCACCGGAGGTACAGAATATATAAAGCAAAGGGAAATATAATAAAATGCTGATCAGAGGAAAAGGATAATTAAAAGAAGAAATTAATGTCTAGGATTCTCTGTTAATTACGTTACGTTACTATTATGCAAGCAAGGACAAACAAAAGGGGCAGACTGATGGGTCACAAGAGAGAGAGGACACCAACTATCTAGTCTGGCCGCCTACGAGAGAATGATGAGGCCTGACCCTGGCGTAGCTAGCGGAAGCCAGCCTCAAACTAAGGGGTTGCAATATATCACCACACGATATAACACTAAGACACTTTACAAGAAAAACTTATACTAACATACTCCTGTGTTAACATATTGGCTAAAACAGCGTGGCAGATAAAATAAAGTATATCTTAATATTGCAACACAACTGAACTTGCAATGGTCACATAATTAAATGAAACTCGTGGTGCTGGCACGATTCCCCCCCCCTCCCCCGACACAAGAGCAACATTCCTGCCTCACCTACCCGCCTCTAGCTTGCAAAGTACAACGTTGCCACTAAAGAACAACTTCATATACAAAACTAATAACACTTTATTGGCTCATTCTACACAAATGTTTATTGAGACAAAAATGCTTAGAGGCACGGCAAAACTAGTCATGTGCAATTGGAAGGGTATCGGAGTGAAACTCACAATACCAGGTCTTTCTAATAGATTTGGCACAGCAGCTTTCAGAAAGTCTGGCGCCACTCGAGTCTAGCTACTCCTAAAAGACCCTAAAAGACCCTGGTCATTTTGACACCCTCACACAGGGGGGAAAGTTTTGGAGCTTTGAAACAAAACTTTCATCATTAGTTTACAACTGCAAAATATTTACATTGACAGTCTTTTGTATTTTTACATTTTATAGATTTGTTTAACATGAGTAAATAATTAATAATATAATAAATATAATAAATATTAATAATAAATATTATGACTTACTAACTTTTTTGTCTTTTCTTTTTTAAGAGACAATGAACGGAGGAAGGAAAAACACAGATAAAACAAAAAGGTCCATGTGGCTAAAGGCATCCTCCATTACTTTATTTATCTTTGTGGATAAATATTACTGTGGTTGCACCAATTATATCTTAGTTTGTTTTCCCTTATTATTTAATCACGGGGGACGATATAGAACCCTTAAATATATTTTATATTGTCACAATAAAAGGGAATCTCAGACACACTTCACACAGATTTCACCCCGCCAAGACAGACCGCCAGCTGCTGCCACATAACACCAAAACTTTCCTGATATTTGCCTCCCGACATGTCCATCACCTAATCGACACTCATTGCATCACAGCTAAGTACCTTTAATACTAGAAGTACTTCATAGATATTACTGGGACTACCACAGATAACCTACACATACATGTTTACAAGTAAGTCAAACGCCGACCCGGTATCATTTTTATAGCCTAGGCCAATTCATCTTTCCAGGTTTAGTTATTTAATTTATATCCGTTTCTCCTCTACCCCCTAGGAATAATAAACAGGATATAATTGGTGCCGTGTGACCAGGATACTGGGCTATCTGTTATCTATTGAAAAAAATTGGGGGGGTATTAGGCCTAGGCCTGACTTGTCTGCCTTTGTGTAGAGCTGGGCGATCCAGTGGACATATGGCGAGGGGCGCACCGGGGAAAGCTGCAAGGGCAGGGGGCGTTGGCCAAGAGTTTGTGCCATCGTCCGGTCGTTACCCTGTGCCCTTGAGAAAGGTGGCCCTCTTCGGCCATTCCTATGTACGGGATTTTCCGCTGGATCGTCCAGTGCAGTGCCCTGCTTTTTTTATTAAACAGATTAATAGACCAGGGGCAAGGGTGGACACTGTCAGGCAGACCTCGGCCTGGGATGCGCTCCTAGCCTACAAGCCAGATCTTACATTCCTGATCCTCGGGGGAAACAATTTGATCCTGCAGACTGACCATCAGCAGGTGGCCCTCGGACTCCAGTCTCTAGCTGAAGAGATAGAACAAAGGACTGGGGGTCACTGTCTGGTGGTCAGTCTGGAATCTAGGATAAGCCCTAGGGGTATGACCCCCGAGGAACATAATAGGGCCAAAAATGATGTGAACCTCCACTTGCGGAGAAATCTCCCATTTACCAAACAGAGGTACTTTGCCATGGGAATGAGTAAGACCGACTTGTGGGACGGAGTTCATTTAGATGCGCCAGGGAGCCGGAAGGTCTTAGATAGGCTATTGGACAGAGCGCGTGCCTTCTTTGAGGAGAAGGACAAGGCCGAGGAGGAGCAGTCGACGCAATAGGCTAGATCTAAAGACTATGACGACGGCTGCGGCTGTTCCTCCTTCAGAGGAGTCGTGATCCTTCTTTTTCTTTCTTTTCCTCTCTTTTTCAGGCATTAACTTTGTAATTTGTTGAAATTTAATATAGTAAAGTAAATATTGTAAAGTAGAGTAATATGACATAGGGTAACTTTCCTTTTCTTTGATCATTTGTAAACTCACAGGGGGCACGCGATCTGCATGCTTCAATTTGCTTGGTTGCTGTCATCATCAATGTAAGTAGGTTAGCCTAGGCTTAGAATAGATTAGAATAGGTTAGCCTACAGTGACGATTAGTATTGTTGTTCCTTAAGCTTTAGTTACCGTAAATTTTTTAGGAATGGAGGAGAAAATAAAGTCATTGCGGCGGTTCAGGGCCGCCAAGAAGGGAGGGATTACTAAGCTTACCTCTAATCTGTCTGAATTTATTGAACATGCTGCTACACTTCATGATGTAAAGGGTGTGAAAATCACTTTAGAAAAGGCCCTAGCTGATATCGAGTCGTATAACGTAGAGTTGTATAGCTTATATTCAGATGATCAGTTAGAGGAGGAGATGGTGAAAGATATGCAGTATGTTAATCAAGTAAACAGTCAGTTAGCTGAGTTAGATAGTGCTCTACAGACAACCACTACTGGTAGATCTCATGATAGCACAGCAAGTAGGAAACAGAAGGGTATTAAGCTACCCTCCCTGAAGTTGCCAGTTTTTGATGGGGATCCAACACAGTGGGTGGGTTTCTGGGAGCTCTTTGATTGTAGTGTTCACTCCCAAACAGACTTAACTGACATTCAGAAACTTACGTATCTAAAGGGACAACTTAGTGGTGAGGCTCTACAAATTGTTAGTGGGTTTAGTTTGGTCGCTGCAAGTTATGAACCAGCGGTCAATATTCTAAAAAACAGGTATGGTCAAAAGGATCGCATCAAAGCAGCTCACATAGCGAAACTGTGCAATCTCCCGCATCTTAGCCAGGAGGTCAGTGCTCTGAAAGATTTTTCCGCGTCATTTGAGTGTGCGTTAGAGTCATTACGCTCTATGGATGTAACAGTAAGTGAAATGTGTGCAGTACTGTTGCATAATAAACTTCCTAGTGCACTCTCTGAAGTGATTAAGCGTGAATTAAAAGACAACTGGCTGGATGTGGATGAATATGTTCGTGTGTTTCAGACTGAAGGGTGCAATCTAGAAAGTAGACATAATCCACTAGAACAGTTTGGGGAGACCGCCACAGCAACATATGCGGTGTATCAGAAACCCGATACCAAGCAGAAGTATAGATGTAAGTTGTGTTTAAAGACAGGAAATTTTTGTGCAAAGTGTGCAAAATACAAGAACAGTCCCGCCAAGGCCAATAGAGCAAGGCAGTTGAAATTGTGCGTCGGGTGCCTGTCGTCAGAACATGGCAGCCAGGGGTGTACTAACCCTAAAATTAGGCCGTGCCGATTCTGCCAACAGAAACATTTTAATTATTTGTGTCCGACGCCACGCCTTGAACAAACTGGACAACCAGTGGCCCCTGAACCAACAGTGACCATGGCTGTGGCTTCGGGCCATAATGCAGTGTTGTTGCCTACCATTCAGATTCCCTTGACCGACAGAAATGGTCATACCAGTAAAGTAAGAGCTTCGTTGGACCAATGTTCGCAACGTACCTTCATCTTGCGCTCTGCTTTATCGCAGCTTGATTACGTTAGGGTCAGTAAGGAACAGCTAAGGCTCCAGGGATTTAATGGCTCACTTAGTAGTACTGAGTATGAAATAGTAGAGTTAACCTATCATCACAGAAGAAGGGTGTGTAAATTGAGGGCCATTGTGGTGGAGGAGTTACCAGAATACAAACCAGGGAGAGGATTAGGGGTGGAGGTAAATGCTATCAAGGCTCGGGGTTATAATTTAGCCGATCCAGGTATCACTGATGGAGATATGATAGGGTTAATGATTGGGGCGGACTATTATTACCACTTTGTACATTCAGGCTTTGTCAGGGAAGGAAGTATAGTTATGTTACCTACAATTTATGGTTATGCACTGAGTGGCACTTATCAGTCAGATATAGAAGAGACCCATGTAGAGTTAGTCACTGTTCTTAAGTTAGCAGTAGACCCTTTAGTAGAGATACAGGAAGATATTGGCAGGAATTCTCCAGAATTAACCCTTAAAAAGCGGCTCACCACATAAGTCGTTTTTAATAAAGCTGGACTATGTGGCGGCGCTCGACATAGGTCGAGTGGCAATTTCAGCACGTAATGTTGCTGAGAGAGAGAGACAAGTGGTGGCAGGAGACTAGCGAGCGTATGACTGCTCCAGACCACCGCGGCGAACCTACTGACACGAATCTCAGCTCCCTCCTCCCTCTCTCACTCGCTACATACTGAATTATATGGGGAAAGTACCGAATTACATGCTTTTTGCACTCGCGTTGCACGGTTATTGCAAGAAAACTATCCATCATACAAGGATCGTTATGGTGTCATTCGAAAGCTCTGTTTATGCCCTTTCAGGGATAGATACTTGTTTTACGTTCTGGGTCTTATTTAGGCATGAAAATGATCACGTAAACAGCCCTATTTTGGCTAAAAACACCCCGCTGGGGGGTACATATAAATAAACCGCATAGGCCGCTAAAGAAGGGTTAAAGGATCTGACAGCTCTATGGGACTTGGACCATATTGGTATAAGTCCTAATGAGACTGGTAAGGGTGGGGAGAGAGTCTTAAATAGATTTTCTGAAACGGTACAGTATTCCGAAGCACAGGGACAGTATATAGTGGAACTGCCGTGGAGAGATAACATAGATAAATTACCTGATAACTTTAAGTTAACCCTGGGCAGAATGAGAGGCTTGCAGCGTAAATTTATAAAAGATCCCAACTACTGTCAACAGTATACAAAGGTTCTGGATAATCAGATAGAAAGGGGATTTATTGAAAGGGTAGAAAACAGGAATCAAGCTGGTCATCCCATTCACTACTTAGCTCACCATGGTATTATTAACACCTTACGAGCGGCCTATGCGGTTTATTTATATGTACCGCCCAGCGGGGTGTTTTTAGCCAAAATAGGGCTGTTTACGTGATAATTTTCATGCCTAAATAAGACCCAGAACGTGAAACAAGTACCTATCCCTGAAAGGGCATAAACAGAGCTTTCGAATGACACCATAACGATCCTTTTATGATGGCTAGTTTTCTTGCAATAACCGTGCAACGCGAGTGCAAAAAGCATGTAATTAGCCACTTTCCCGATACAATTCCTTATATAGCGAGTGAGAGAGGGAGGAGGGAGCTGGGATTCGTGTCAGTATGTTCGCCGCGGTGGTCTGGAGCAGTCATACGCTCGCTACTCTCCTGCCACCACTTGTCTCTCTCTCTCAGCAACATTACGTGCTGAAATTGCCACTCGACCTATGTCGAGCGCCGCCACATAGTCCAGCTTAATTAAATACGACTTATGTGGTGAGCCGCTAATTAAGGGTTAAGGATAGTGTTACTACGCCTGTACGGATAGTGTTTGACTGTTCGGCTAGGATGGACGAGAAGGCGTTCAGTCTGAATGGCTGTCTCCATACAGGTCCATCGCTAGTGGCTGACCTCACCCAGGTACTTCTACGCTTTAGATGCCATCAATTTGCCTGGGTGATTGATATTGAGAAAGCATTTCTCATGGTGGGGTTGAGTGAGAAGGATAGGGATGCTACTAGGTTTCTGTGGCCCGTTGATCCCTTGGATGTTGCAAGTCATTACATTGTCTACCGGTTCCGTGCAGTGCTGTTCGGGGCCACCTGTTCCCAGTTCCTCCTTAATGCTACCATTAAAAAACACCTGTCTATGATACAGGAGAACAGTGAAGTAGTTAATAAGCTAAAAAGGGGGTTGTATATTGATAACTTGCAGGGGACTGGTGATGATGTAAGTGATTTGCAACAACAATGTTGGGATGCCCGTAGAATATTTTCCAGCGCTAACCTGTCTTTACGTGAGTGGGTCACAAATAATGAGAGCTTGCGGGAACTATTGCACCTGAAGGGTATAGCTTCTGCCAAACAAGACGGGGTATAGGTGCTTGGCGTTGCGTGGCTAACTAATAAGGATATGTTACAGGTTAATTGCCGCGGAAGTAGCCCTGCATTGGTTACAAAACGCGAGGCTTTAAGTCTAACCGCGAGTGTGTTCGAGCCTCTAGGAGTGTTGCTACCGGTAACCATCCGGGCGCGGAGGTTCGTACAGGACTTGTGGAGATTAGAGTGTGGGTGGGATGTACCCATTCCAGATGACATGAGAGCTAACTGGCAGGGTATTTATGACGATATGATAGATAGTACAGGTATCATGTTTCCCCGTCAGGTCACTAATTCTAAGAGGGTTACGCTGCACCTATTTAGTGACGCTAGCTCAGTAGCATATGGTGTAGCGGCCTATGCGGTTGGTGAGGAGGTGAGTAGGTTAGTGATGGCCAAAGATAAGGTGGCGCCTATTAACCCGGGAACTGCGGGGAGACTCTTAAGAGTTCCCCCGGCGGACTGCGGGGAGACTCTTATGAGTGAGTGAAAAAAAAAATCAACTTTTGACATCGAAAAAAAAACAAAAAACAAAAAAACATATTTTTTTTTTTTATTTTTTGTTGGCCCCTGGGCCATGCAAAATCTCAGTCCTCTACCTCCCCTCCTTCCCCACTTTCCTCCTCTCCTTCAGTTATCACCTATTTTCCCTGTTATTCCCTTATTCTGAGGTATATTTTCGTGCTAACATTAGCGAGTTGCAAGCAGGGTGTTGGCATCACTGATGGCAAGCGAGTGCAAGAGAGAGAGAGAGAGTATCGATCGACTGTGTCTCAGTGGCCTTGGGGGAAATTGGCGGGAAAGTAGCTTGCCTCACCCATACATTATACAACTCGCGGGCTATATCTCCGATTTTGACCATCCAAACGCTGTTTTCACTCGTTTTATTGTTGTTTCAGGTTAATACCTTTATAATCAACCCATAATAGGCGCATATGGATAAGTATTAATGCTATTAATGGCACAATGAATATTTTAGTGACGGAAACACCTCAAATACGTCAGCACAGGGGGACGTTTCCAATTACCCCCATGCGCACTTCAGAGGTTAAGTCCCTCACCATACCTAAGATGGAGTTGACTGCTGTTCTTCTCGCAGCTCGTCTCGCATGTTATATATGTGAGGCTTACGCGGATGAGCTGATTATAGAGAATGTATACCTCTGGTCGGACAGCCAGATAACCCTATGCTGGTTGTCTAGTAAAAAGATTTTGCCTATATATGTTCAAAATAGAGTTGATGAGATAAAGCCATTAGTCCCCTTTGCTCATTTTCGTTATGTGTCCACAGAGGACAACCCCAGTGATCTAGTCACCAGAGGGATTTCATATGTGTCTTAGTTGCTTCTTCGCTTTGGTGGGGAGGGCCCACATGGCTACCTCACCAAATGCTATGGCCTGATCATGGCCCAATAGGGGGCTCAATAGGAGGGGACACCACTGTGGGTTGTAACACGAGTCAAGAAGGAACCCTGTCATTGCCGGTACCGTTGCCCCTACTGCCATATTGAATTGGGACAAGTATGGCTCATATATGAAGTCATGGCATGTAATGGCATGGGTCCTTAGGTTTATTAAGACTCTTAGAGAGAAGACACAAGGGAACTATCAGGCAAAACCGGCATACTTGACGGTGCCGGAATTAAGAGCAGCAGAGTCAGCCATGATTAAGGTAGCTCAGAGAGAAGCTTACTCTGAGGAACACCACTATTTGTCAAAAGGACAGGGCACACCAAGCAATATAGTGAAGCAGTTAGGCCTCTATATGGAGGGAGGCATGATACGCTGTAGAGGTAGGCTACACTTGTCAGCTTTACATGATAGTGCCAAGTACCCTATCCTTATCCCTAATAAACATCGTATAGCCACTCTCCTTAGTAATTACTACCACAAAGTGTGTAACCATAGTGGTGTTAGTTATGTTGTATATTACATAAGGCAAAGATGGTGGATCCCCAAGATTAGACAGGTAGTAAAGAAAGCCTTAAGGGGATGTATCATCTGCAAGAGATTGCAAGGTACATCATACCGTGCTGTACAGGCCCCTCCATTGCCGGAGTTTAGGGTTCAGGAAGTGAACGGGGGTTGTCTACACAGGTGCCTTACCAGTAAAAGAGAAGGGGGGTACTGTAAGTAAATTATATGTAGTCTTATTCACCTGTGCAGTTACTAGAGCGGTCCATGTAGAGACGGTGTCTAACCTCTCCTGCGAATAATTTTTGCATGCATTCCGTAGGTTTAGTAGCAGGAGGGGTTACCCTGAGATTATGATGAGTGATAATGCCACCACATTTGTTAGCGGAGCCAGTACATTACGGGAGTTGATAGATGATGCAAGGTTAAAAGGTACTCTAGCGGAATTCAAGTGCGAGTGGCGGTTTATACCGGCCAGGGCGCCATGGTTCGGTGCCATATGGGAACGGGTCATTGGCATCCTAAAGGCTGGCTTGAAGAAGGTACTGGGTCGAGCATTGGTTACCACAGAGGAACTGAATACGGTATTACTGGAGCTCGAGGCCACAGTCAATGATCGCCCGCTTGACTACACCTACAGTGATCTTGAAGACCCTCTACCCATCACTCCTTCACAACTGGTTCATGGGAGGCGGATCAGAAGCTTTCCAAGGCGAGAAGTCACGGATGAAGATCTCAAAGACACGACGTGGCGTAACAACGATTCCGTCAACCAACGCTTCCAATATGTAACAAAACTCTCAAATGACCTGTGAAAAAGGTGGAGCACTGATTATTTAATATCACTCAGGGAGCAACATCGTCACTTAATGGTAAAAAGAGGGATAGCATCGCCACAAGTTGGGGACGTCGTTCTAGTACATGATGACGGCCCCCGACTTTTTTGGCATATAGGTCGGATAATGAAACTTCTTCGTGGTCCTGACCACGAATGTAGGGTAGTTCAGGTAAAAACAGTAGCCGGTTTGACCACCAGACCGGTGGTTAAGCTATACTCACTAGAGATAGATTTAGAGGTAGTGGATGGCGACAGCAACCCGAACTCTGATAATATCCTTCCTGCTACTGGAGCGGACCGAGGTGATACCCCTCAGAGGCCGTCACAGTGGGCTGCTTTGGGTTCCTCCCAGTTGTGGCGATCCATGATCGGGACGGGACAATTGTAAATACTTTGTATATAACTGGTGGCAGAGTATGTCGTGAATCCTAGCTTGTATATATACCGTACTTTAAATTTCCCGGGTTCACGACAGCTGGTTCCTTTTTGTTTATACGCATTACTTTATTTATCTTTGTGGATAAATATTACTGTGGTTGCACCAATTATATCTTAGTTTGTTTTCCCTTATTATTTAATCACGGGAGACGATATAGAACCCTTAAATATATTTTATATTGTCACGATAAAAGGGATTCTCAGACACACTTCACACAGACTTCAACCCGCCAAGACAGACCGCCAGCTGCTGCCACATAACACCAAAACTTCCCTGATATTTGCCTCCTGACATGTCCATCACCTAATCGACACTATTTGCATCACAGCTAAGTACCTTTAATACTAGAAGTATTTCATAGATATTACTGGGACTACCACAGATAACCTACACATATATACATGTTTACAAGTAAGTTAAAACGCCGACCCGGTATAATTTTTATAGCCTAGGCCAATTCATCTTTCCAGGTTTAGTTATTTAATTTATATCCGTTTCTCCTCTACCCCCTAGGAATAATAAACAGGATACCCACAAGGTAGTAAACATCTCCTCAACCCTTTCCGGAGGTAAATGGGTCAATTTCTCCCGCAGGGCCAGGTACCCGTTCTCGGCCCATGTCCCAGCCGGCACAGCCTGACAGGGCAACGAGACACGGCATCCTGGTCCCTGGGACCGGAGAATTGGGGAGAGTGCAGAGGGGGGTTGAGAGGCACTGCAGGAGCTTTGCCTGGCGTTCCCACAGTGCATGAACCGCTAGCCCCGGGACCCGGGTTATCCAACCACCATCCACCAGGCCCGGGCTCACCCTGCACCTTTGACTCCAACTCTCCAGTCAATAACATAGGCAAGAAATTGACCGTATCTGACTCAACTTTCTCTACTGACCCGTTCTGAGCAGATACAGTAGCACAAACTGCCTCAGACAACTCCCCGTTAACACCAGCAGGTGACTGATCGGTACCCGGGAACTCTCTCGGCTAGCCCCTTTAGGTGACATAGCCTGTGTGCCCGCCGCACGATAGTACCTCTTCAACATGTTAATATGGCAGAGCTGATGGGTCTTATGTCTGTCTGGAGTACTCTCCCTGACCTTAGAAAACAAGAGTGTTAATGCAGCATCACTCTGCGGCGCCTCAAAAATCTCCCCCGGTGCCACGGTGGTAAGATTAGGTATAGCCTCCAAGTCGGTCTGATTCGATGATACAGGATCAATCGGTCCTCCCGTAGGGACCCGATCGCTCCCTTCAGTATCACCTCTGGCACCGGGAAAAACGAGTGATGAGCTTTCCACTGAGCCTTCCTCCTCATCCTGCACACCCTCGGCACCCTGCAGATCAGTCGAATCTATGGGTGATGCAGAGTCATTAATGTACATTCCCTCGATCAGATCTATCTCCTCCCAAACATTTCCTCCGGCTGTGCAACCTGGGCCATAGATCTCGTGCCTGCACACACCGGAAACAAATCGGGAGGCACCTTCTTAGCCTCCTTGTTCCTCTCCTCCGGCTGTACCTGCTCCGACACCACTACCGGAGGTGGAAAGACTCTACTCCCTGCCATATCTGCTCCAAGCAGAAAATCAATCCCCTCCAAAGGTAATGTGTCCACGACCGCTACCTTCGCCGTCGCCGTGACTACAGGGCACCTAAGATGAACAGGAACGAGGCTATAACAGGCCAGTGTTTACACCTCGACACAACACAAACTCGTCAGATTTTATCGGCTTCCCCGTCAAGTTCAAACACATGGACTGCTTAGCTCCCGAATCCCTAAGAACCTTGACTGGATACACCTTCCCACACAGCTCTACTTCACCCTCATGAACGAAAGCCTGGCACCAAGCGAGCGAGGCTTCTGGATCTGCATTGTTACCTAGTTGAGACACTTTGTCGGAGGCGGGCTGTGCCACGGCCGTTGGCACCCCATGCTTCACCCTTCGGTCTGCCTCCAACCTCGGTAACAAAGATTCCTCCCCTCCTCCCTGGATACCAACCACTAACGACACAGGCTTAGCAAGCGCTGCAGAAGACTTTGCCTGGGGACAGTTTGGTTTAATATGTCCGGTCTGTTTACACCCATAACACCTAACAACACTGGAATCAGGTCGGGCTGAATTTGGTGATTTTTGTTTGTCTCCACCGTTATTATTACGTGTGGGACCAGGGCCGCTTATACTGTACCCTCCACTTCCACCTGCTCGGTAATTCTCGTCACGTGCAGTCGTGGGGGGGGGCATATCTGGCACGATCAGTAAATCCCTTGGTTGCCAACACTCGATCGTCAGCCCACACGGCAGCATCAGACAGCTTGCCGGGGCGCTTCTCACGGATCTTTTGGCAAATCTCTTTGTCGACATTTTTGGTAAAGTGTTCCAGCAGGAAAAGCTCAACTGCCTCATTTAAATTGGTTACATTTTCACTCAAAAGCCAATGAGACAAACAATCACGGAGGTACTTAGCAAACTCAACATGAGTAAGATTAGGCTTCTTCCTTGCATTACGAAATTTAAGGCGATAGGCTTCTGGTCTGAGTTCATAAGCCTTAAGGATAGCCTGCTTTAAATTATCATACTCTGCTAAGTCCTCCACTGACATCGTATCATATGCCTCGAGCGCTTTTCCCTTGAGAACATTTGCCACCAATGCCGCCCAGCGTTCCCGTGGCCACTCGAACTCCCGTGCTTTCTTTTCAAATCGCTGGAACCATTCAGTGACTTTTTCCTCGTCAAAAGCGGGAACGAGCTTCAGGCTACGAGACAACTTTAACTCGCTAGATTCCTCCCTGTGTACCGTGCCCACTTGTTCCCTTGTGTACCTACCCCCGTCTACCTCAACTTTGGTTCTTTGTAATTCCATTGCCATTCTCTGTGTTTCTAACCTTTCCTGCATCTCTCTCTCTCTTCTCTTTTCTCCTGCCTTTCTCTCTCTCTCTCTTGCATTTCCAATTTCTTCAACTCTAATTGTACTAGAGCATCACTCGATAGCCCTACCGGGGCAAAAGTAGGGGGTGGTGTAGGAACATAAGCGGGAAGGTAATGTGGCTGAATCGTAGAAAGTCCGGCTGGGATAAATGAGGGGGAGGTGTAACCTGGTTTTGTGCCGCCCAGCCAGCAGCAGGAGTAGAGTGTAAAGGATAAAAATGGGGTTGAGTAAGTTGGGGCACACCAGGGGGCACGTCAGGCAACAACGGAGGAACAACAGTAGGACATGTGAACTGGGAAGACGTTATGCTATCATTAAAAGGACTGGATGTGCGCGGCGGAGAGCGTGCAGGTGTGATTTAACCTCCTGCCGGCACAGTTGTTGACTCAGCCTCCTCTAGAACATCATAATAATACTGCCATACATACTGCTGACATGCTTCCCTCGTGGTAAGAAGAGACCCCTCTACTCCCAACACTGATGCAATCAACCTCAATTCCTCCACCCTTCTCAACTGCATCTGTGCCCATTCTGGAGAACTCCGAAGGAACATTCTTGCATCCTCCTCACTGGTGATATGCAACGGCACGACACTCTCCCCCCGATCCTCTCTTGCTTGTTGTTCAGACATAGTAAAATATAATGCTAGGCACCTATTCTAAAAAAAAATCCTCTGATCAAAATCAATCTTATTAACCCGTCCAGCCCCGGCTAGTTTTGTAATGTTTGTTCACCAGAACCCGGTCGGTTTTCAAAAAATGGTTTTATTCCAGAAACAATAGCGAATGGGTTAGGAATGAAGGAAAAACCACGAAAAACCGTTCAAAAAGCTTAAAGAATGGTCCTACAGAGCCCCCGAAAACGTATTTTACAAGAGTAAAAAATTGAAGGCAATTACCCCAAAAAACCAGGTTATTGCGCGCTGACGCGCACGCACGTGGACTTTGAGAGTTTTCAACCATCGGCACGGTTGCGTGGGATACGTACACAGTTCCCATACAAATCTGAGCCCTCTTGAGTGGCTACACCTGAGGTTACGGTCGGCGCAATTAGGGTGACGCGCCAGGCGCGTCTCTGGGGCTGTGCGTTACATACATCGCCGACGCGTCAGGCGCGTCGCTGGGGCTGTACGGGTTAATACTGCTTTACCATTCTGATTATCCTGGGCAAGATCGCCACTGTTACGAATCTGGACCTCAGTTGCTTAGAGACGGTATACGAAAATAATTACTAATGCAAATGCACCTTGTCTCTCTACCAAACAACACCACGACGCAACAGGTAAGAGCTCTATGAACGCTTCCAGGCTCTTCTCAGGACTTAAGGTGCACACTGCCCTGCTCCTATTCTGAATAATAAGTAGAACAGAAATACTCATGTAACTTACTAGCTACGAGAACTCGAAACCAACACCGGGATTAGCAATGCTGGGTTGGATAATCAAAACAGTTAAATACTTAGGCTACAAGCAGACATCAAAGAAACAAGAGTGCAGGTGTACTTCGAGCATAACAGGCTATGCGCGCCCTCGACAGTACTAAACCGTGCGCAAACCTGCCAACGGTAATCCACTCTCAACCCAAGAGTGTTGCACATAATAATATTGCATACATATAATGAACTAACAATACAAGGCAGTGTCCTAATATGACTACTAACCTCGGGGTGATATTAGTAGAAGCAGGTTGCCCTGACCACCTCTAATAACACACCAATATATCCTGCTTCAACCTGGGCCTCCCAGTGAGAAACCGCCCGAAACAATTAACTCTTAGAGAGTCCACCTCCCAAACTCACTTAACTATGGGGGGAGGGGGGGGGGGGGGCGGTCCAGACTGAAGCTGGATTCCTAATTAATATGAAACACTCCGTTGCCTTAGTTCGAAACCCGAGATAGGGAACAAACAATTGCTGGGGCAGAACCGTCAAGGTTGCTACCGGGTCCTAAGCACAAACAAGGGGAAAATATGTAGGGGTATGGATGTGTGTTTGTGTGGACTGTCTATGGGATTAACAGTGCTTATTAGTAAGGACCCCGGCAAGCCTCCCAGCTCTTCCCTATCACGGATTCCGAAGTCAGCCACCGGAGGTACAGAATATATAAAACAAAGGGAAATATAATAAAATGCTGATCAGAGGAAAAGGATAATTAAAAGAAGAAATTAATGTCTAGGATTCTCTGTTAATTACGTTTCGTTACTATTATGCAAGCAAGGACAAACAAAAGGGGCAGACTGATGGGTCACAAGAGAGAGAGGACACCAACTATCTAGTCTGGCCGCCTACGAGAGAATGATGAGGCCTGGCCCTGGCGTAGCTAGCGGAAGCCAGCCTCAAACTAAGGGGGTTGCATTATATCACCACACGATATGATAATACTAAGACACTTTACAAGAATAACTTATACCAATATATTCCTGTGTTAACATATTGGCTAAAACAACGTGGCAGATAAAATAAAGTATATCTTAATATTGCAACACAACTGAACTTGCAATGGTCACATAATTAAATGAAACTCGTGGTGCTGGCACTATTGCCCCCCCTCCCGGCACAAGAGCAACATTCCTGCCTCACCTACCCGCCTCTAGCTTGCAAAGTACAACGTTGCCACTAAAGAACAACTTCATATACAAAACTAATAACACTCTATTGGCTCATTCTACACAAATGTTTATTGAGACAAAAATGCTTAGAGGCACGGCAAAACTAGTCATGTGCAATTGGAAGGGTATCGGAGTGAAACTCACAATACCAGGTCTTTCTAATAGACTTGGCACAGCAGCTTTCAGAAAGTCTGGCGCCACTCGAGTCTAGCTACTCCTAAAAGACCCTAAAAGACCCTGGTCATTGTGACAATATATATATATATATATATATATATATATATATATATATATATATATATATATATATATATATATATATATATATATACATTCATGTGTATATACAGTATATCTTACTTTCATACCGCCAGTATAGCTTATATTTTTGTTTTTTCTTCCTCGTCTCTCCCTCCCCTTTTCCACTCTGATGGTGCAACAATCACTTCTTCCTCTGACAAAGCTTAATTCTTCGCTCAAACATTTGCTAGAAACTCCACCTTGGATTATTTTGGTCCTAATCCTCTCTCTCCTACATATGCCTAATATCTGCTTCTCTTCTAAAGATGTACAGTGAGAGACAATAGTCGTGTCGCGGTTGTGACCGAATAATAAATGAAACTCGTGAATCATTATGAGAGTTCTACCATAATAATAACCTCGGTTGGCAGGCCTGAATCCCTTAACCTTCGTTTACCGCTGCTCTGATAAGGGTTCCAATGAATCCTGGGGCTTCGTTGGTTCTTGGATATGAACCATAATCAGTAAGGCTGCAGCGAATAAAATGTTCATTTTGGCTTACACTTTCACGTTTCCTATTTTATCCCATTTATGTTTACGTTATGCTGTAGAATGACTTGTTCGGTGCTGAAGTTCGTAAATAATAATAATAATAATAATAATAATAATATTAATACAAAAACTAATAATAATGATAAAAGTAATAAACATAATAGTCTAAGGGGCCACTATAATGAAATGCATACTTGAATACACGAATCACATAATGGAGAATAGACTAATATAGCGAGTATGTAAATAATTGGGGAGAACGGTGATGGTTCAGCCACTTTTTACAAGAATATTCGTAGAAGAAGAAATATTGGAAGAAGTAATTCATAGATCTCGTAGTGTAGTCCACAACCTTGGCTCGTATGTGTGTTACAGTTGAAGCTTCATCTGAGTTAGTAATTGAATAGAAAAATTACGGAACGCCCCCCACAGCAAGTCCGAACCATCCCGACTAAGAGGGATGATTCGGACATAAGGTAGAGATGGTTCGACCATAGCATTTCATGTTAAATAATCACAATTCACACAGATCTGAGATACTGTTACTGTATGATTATTAACCATTTCAAATATATTTACTGCTACAGAATAAGTAATTATCTTCCACAAATAAGATGATGAAAAGTGGTGGTGAAGCATATAATACTAGCCTAAACGTGGCTGTCCAAAACTGTTAATGGATTGGTCTTATCTCCGAAATTAACAAACATATGGACCAGATTGTAATTCAAGTCAGTGCTACCAACCGTCCATTTGATAGACTGGAATATACCAGATGTTTAGCCTGTCGACTTAAGTTTTCACCAAATTTCACGACACGACTATTGTCTCTCACTGTACTTTCTACCTTCTCTGTGCTTAATACTAAGAAGGCGTACGGTCCGGACGGTGTTCCTCCTGTTGTATTAAAAAACTGTGCTTCTGTGCTGACCCCCTGCCTAGGCAAACTCTTTCATCTCTGTCACTCCTCTAACGTCTTCCCTGCTCGCTGGAAGTTTGCTCTCATTCAACTTGTCCCAAAGAAGGGTGACCGCTCTCAACCCTCCAACTATCATCCAATTGCTCTCATCTCTTGTAACTCTAAAGTTTTATGAACTACTGTATTCTTGCTTCCAAATTTCTTAAGCATTTCTCTTCTCATAATCTACTCTCAGATCGCCAGTATGGCTTCCTTAACCCCTACTGTCCATATGGTACTACCATAAAAGTCCCCCCCCCAGTCCCAAGCAATGTGGCCAAAATGGCAAGATATAACAACCTCCCACCTCAAAAGATGAAGGAATACTGCCTCTCCCAGCCTGTAGAGACTTGTACAGTATATAAGCTGACAAGTGTTGCCAACTCTAGAGCAGTGCTCAAACGGTCGTGGTACCAGGCACTGCCTGATACTGGCAGTTACAAGGATCGTATATTACTAACGGCGCTCGATCTGCCGTCGCTGGGTCTGGGGAGTGATTTATCTACTCACAAGCTCTCTGCTGTCGCTGGTACTGAACGGGTTAAAGGGCTCTCTACTGGTGATCCTCTTTCATATCCTGCTAACTCTTGGTCATCCTCTTTTCGGGACTTGGGTGAGACCTTTTCTATTGCACTAGACATATCGAAGGCTTTCGTTAGATTCTGGCACAAATCTTTAATTTTTAGCTCCCTAAAAGCGGGCATGTTTGTTTACAAGACTGTATTGCTGGGTGGGTATATTTACCGAAAACGAGCTTTATTCCATGCTATTTTTCAAGCATAAGCAAGAGCCAGAGCGTAATACAATTATATATCTGTGGAAGGGCGATAAAAGAGTTTTCCAATGACACCTGAATCATCCTTGTACGACCACGGGTTCTCTTGCAACGATCGAGTAACCGGAGGTGAAAATACCCTAAAATAAGGTATTTTTCGCAGTTTGGACCTTGTTGCATGAAAAACGGAGGTGAGGACAAGACACGTACGTGTCAATGACCGCCCAAAGGTGGTGGCGAGCGGTCAGAGGCTGGCTATCGTCCCTCCAATGCGCGGACTCTCTCTCATAGCTCATAACGTCCTCAAAATGGCACCCGTCATATGATGGGCACCGCAGGGGTGGCCAATATTCTCTCTCCCGTCATATGATGTTCACCGTCGGTTGAGGATTAAACTACCCTTCTTCGGTTTCTATTCCTCCATCTGTGCCTTTGTCTCAAATTTCCTTTCCGGCCGTTCCATAGCTGCGGTTGTGGACGACCATCGCTCACTTCCTCATCCTATCAACTCTGGTATTCCTCAGTGCTCTGTCCTATCTCCCATTCTCTTTCTAATTTTCATAATTGATCTTCTCAACTGTACCTCCAGTCCCATCCATTCATGAAAGATGACTACCTTACACTACTCAATTAGTTATCCAGAACGCCCCAGCCAGCAATCCCTCAAAAACAAACTTAACCCGTACAGCCCCAGCGACGCGCCTGACGCGTCGGCGATGTATGTAATGCACAGCCCCAGAGATGCGCCTGGCGCGTCACCCTAATTGCGCTGACCGTAACCTCAGGTGTAGCCACTCAAGAGGGCTCAGATTTGTATGGGAACTGTGTACGTATCCCACGCAACCGTACCGATGGTTGAAAACTCTCAAAGTCCACGTGCGTGCGCGTGAGCGCGCAATAACCTGGTTTTTTGGGGTAATTGCTTTCAATTTTTTACTCTTGTAAAATACGTTTTCAGGGGCTCTGTAGGACCATTCTTTAAGCTTTTTGAGCGGTTTTTCGTGGTTTTTCCTTCATTCCTAACCCATTCGCTATTGTTTCTGGAATAAAACCATTTTTTGAAAACCGGCCGGGTTCTGGTGAACAAACATTACAAAACTAGCCGGGGCTGGACGGGTTAATGAAGCCATACAACACTTATCTTCTGATCTAACTTCTATATCCAATTGGGGCAGAGAAAACCTTGTTGGCTCTAATGCTTCCTAACCCCAATTTCTCAATCTATCTACCCGTCGTGAACTCCCAGATGACTATACCTTATTCTTCAACAATACAAAAATCAACTCTTCATCTTGTCTCAGTAGTCTCGATGTCTATTTTTCTTCTGCTCACTCTTGGAAGGACCATATTCCCAGACATGCTAAGGCGGCCTCCCAAAAGCTGGGTGTGGTCAACCGCCTCAAGGGGTTCTTTACCCCTGCACAGCTTCTTGATCTGTACAGGGACACACTGTGTCCTTCTGTTGAGTATTGTTCACATGTTTGGGGAAGATCCTTTCGTATCATTAACTCCCGTCCACTCGCCAACTCTCTGCAATCTCTCTCTCTTCGCCGCAATGTTGCATCTCTCTCGATATTCTACCGCTACTACAATAATCAATGTTCCTCAGAGCTCTCACAGTGTATACCACCTCCTCTACATAGGGTACGTGTTACCCGTCTTGCAACACAATCCCACCCCTAATCTGTGCAACTCTCCAACCAATGAGTGGAAAGTTACTCTTAGTCTTTCTTTTATTCAACAGCTGAGCTCTGGAACTCTCTCCCAGAATCAGTCTTTCCCTCTTCCTATAAATTATATTGCTTCACACTCCGTGTGTCCAGGCATTTTGGCTCAAACGTTCAATGATTTTAGCCCTGTCACTCTTTCAAGTCTGGGGGAGTCACTCGCTACAGGCAGTTCTGCCTTTTGTCTCCCTCACTCATATATTAAAAAAATATATATATGCATTGGCCGTTAAAGTAGAGGATGTCAGCAGAATGGAACGTAATGAGATGAGAATGGTGAATTGGATGTGAGAGACCAAACTGCAGGATAGAATTACAAATGATGAGCTGAGGAGACGTTTAGGTATAAAAAGTATTAGCGATGAGATGCTTACAAGTAGACTGGGATGGTATGGGCATGTGGAGAGAATGGATGAACACAATTGGGTGAAAAGATGCAGGTCTGTGATTGTGGAGGGAGCTGCACCAAGGGGTGGTTCGAGGAAGACCTGGGATCGGACTATACTTCCCGATCTCAAATCCAAAAACTTGACGAGTGAATCAACCCTTAACAGGGTTGCCTGGAACGCCGCCATTAGGGCAACAGACGGAAACTGCACGTATGTGTGGAGCACTCAGTCTTAAAATGTTATGTATGGATGTACAGTATGTATGTACACTAAGTATATACATATATTCAGTATATATATATACATGTATATATATATATATATATATATATATATATATATATATATATATATTTATATATATATATATATACTGTATATATATATATATATATATACTGTATATATATATATATATATATATATATATATATACATATATATATACATAATATATATATACAGTATATATATATATATATTATATATATATATATATATATATATAGATATATATATATATATATATATTATATATATATATATATATATCCCTCAAAGTCAAACGTAATGATACCATGCAACACTTATCTTCTGATCTAACTACTACAGTATTTCCAATTGGGGCAGAGAAAACCTTGTTGCCTTGAATGCTTCCAAAAACAAATGTCTTCATCCTAGCTGGTATATATACCATAGTTTGAATTTCCCGGGTTCACGACAGCTGGTTCCTTTTTGTTTATACGCATTACTTTATTTATCTTTGTGGATAAATATTACTGTGGTTGCACCAATTATATCTTAGTTTATTTTCCCTTATTATTTAATCACGGGGGACGATATAGAACCCTTAAATATATTTTATGTTGTTACGATAAAAGGGAATCTCAGTACACTTCACACAGAGACTTCGTCCCGCTCACAACAAACCACCAGTTGCTGCCACATAACAACAGAACTTCACTGATCTTCACCTATCGACATGTCCATCACCTAATCTACACTCTTTGCATCACAGCTAAGTTCCTTTAATACTAGAAGTACTTCATAGATATTACTGGGACTACCACAGATAACCTACACATACATGTTTACAAGTAAGTCAAACGCCGACCCGGTATCATATTTATAGCCTAGGCCAATTCATCTTTCCAGGTCTAAACATTTAATTTATATCCGTTTCTCCTCTACCCCCTAGGAATAATAAACAGGATATAATTGCTGCCGTGTGACCAGGATACTGGGCCATCTGTTATATATTGATAGTGATTGGGGGGGTATTAGGCCTGACTTCTCTGCCTTTGTGTAGAGCTGGGCGATCCAGTGGACAAATGTTGAGGGGCGCATATGTCCGGGATTTCCCGCTGGACCGTCCAGTGCAGTGCCCTGCTTTTTTTTGTTAAGCAGTTCTATAGACCAGGGGCAAGGGTGGACACTGTCAGGTAGACCTCAGCCTGGGTTAGATGTGCCAGGGAGCCGGAAGGTGTTAGATAGGCAATTAGACAGAGCGTGTGCCTTCTTTGAGGAGAAGGACGGGGCCGAGGAGGAACAGTCGACGCAATAGGCTAGATCTAAAGACTAGGACGACGGCTGCGGCTGTTCCTCCTTCAGAGGAGTCTTGATCCTTCTTTCTTTTTCTTTGTAATTTGTTAACATTTAATATAGCCTAGTAAATTAAATATTGTAAAGTAGAGTAATATGACATAGGGTAAAATTTCCTTTTCTTTGTTTCATTTGTAAACTAACAGGGGGCACGCGATCTGCATGCTTCAATTTGCTTGGTTGCTGTCGTCATCAATGTAAGTAGGTTAGCCTAGGATTAGAATAGGTTAGCCTACAGTGACGATTAGTATTGTTGTTCCTTAAGCTTTAGTTACCGTAAACTTATTAGGAATGGAGGAGAAAATAAAGTCATTGCGGCGGTTCAGGGCCGCCAAGAAGGGAGGGATTACTAAGCTTACCTCTAATCTGTCTGAATTTATTGAACATGCTGCTACACTGCATTATGTAAAGGGTGTGAAAATCACTTTAGAAAAGGCCCTAGCTGATATCGAGTCGTATAACGTAGAGTTGTATAGCTTATATTCAGATGATCAGTTAGAGGAGGAGATGGTGAAAGATATGCAGTATGTTAATCAAGTAAACAGTCAGTTAGCTGAGTTAGATAGTGCTCTACAGACAACCACTACTGGTAGATCTCATGATAGCGCAGCAAGTAGGAAACAGAAGGGTATTAAGCTACCCTCCCTGAAGTTGCCAGTTTTCGATGGGGATCCAACACAGTGGGTGGGTTTCTGGGAGCTCTTTGATTGTAGTGTTCACTCCCAAACAGACTTAACTGACATTCAGAAATTTACGTATCTAAAGGGACAACTTAGTGGTGAGGCTCTACAAATTGTTAGTGGGTTTAGTTTGGTCGCTGCAAGTTATGAACCAGCGGTCACTATACTGAAAAACAGTTATGGTCAAAAGGATCGCATCAAAGCAGCTCACATAGCGAAACTGTGTAATCTCCCACATTCTAGCCAGGAGGTCAGTGCTCTGAAAGATTTGTCCGCGTCATTTGAGTGTGCGTTAGAGTCATTACGCTCTATGGATGTAACAGTAAGTGAAATGTGTGCAGTACTGTTGCATAATAAACTTCCTAGTGCACTCTCTGAAGTGATTAAGCGTGAATTAAAAGACAACTGGCTGGATGTGGATGAATATGTTCGTGTGTTTAAGACTGAAGTGTGCAATCTAGAAAGTAGACATAATCGACTAGAACAGTTTGGGGCGACCGCCACAGCAGCATATGCAGTGTATCAGAAACCCGATACCAAGCAGAAGTATGGATGTAAGTTGTGTTTAAAGACAGGACATTTTTGGGCAAAGTGTGCAAAATACAAGAACAGTCCCGCCAAGGCCAATAGAGCAAGGCAGTTGAAATTGTGCGTCGGGTGCCTGTCGTCAGAACATGGCAGCCAAGGGTGTACTAACCCTAAAATTAGGCTGTGCCGATTCTGCCAACAGAAACATTTTAATTATTTGTGTCCGACGCCACGCCTTGAACAAACTGGACAACCAGTGGCCCCTGAACCAACAGTGACCATGGCTGTGGCTTCGGGCCTTAATGCAGTGTTGTAACCTACCATTCAGATTCCCTTGACCGACAGAAATGGTCATACCAGTAAAGTAAGAGCTTTGTTGGACCAATGTTTGCAGCGTACCTTCATCTTGCGCTCTGCTTTATCGCAGCTTGGTTACGTTAGGGTCAGTAAGGAACAGCTAAGGCTCCAGGGATTTACTGGCTCACTTGGTAGTACTGAGTATGAAATAGTAGAGTTAACCTATCGTCACAGAAGAAGGGTGCATAAATTGAGAGCCGTTGTGGTGGAGGAGTTACCAGTATACAAACTAGGGAGAGGATTAGAGATGGAGGTAAATGCTATCAAGGCTCGGGGTTACAAATTAGCCGATCCAGGTATCACTGATGGAGATATGATAGGGTTACTGATTGGGGCGGACTTTTATTACCACTTTGTACATTCAGGCTATGTCAGGGAAGGAAGTATAGTTATATTACCCACAATTTATGGTTATGCACTGAGTGGCACTTATCAGTCAGATATAGAAGAGACCCATGTAGAGTTAGTCACTGTTCTTAAGTTAGCAGTAGACCCTTTAGTGGAGATACAGGAAGATATTGGCAGGAATTCTCCAGAATTAAAGGATCTGACAGCTCTATGGGACTTGGACCATATTGGTCCTAATGAGACTGGTAAGGGTGGGGAGAAAGTCTTAAATAGATTTTCTGAAACGGTACAATATTCCGAAGCACAGGGACAGTATATAGTGGAACTGCCGTGGAGAGATAACATAGATAAATTACCTGATAACTTTAGGTTAGCCCTGGGCAGAATGAGAGGCTTGCAGCGTAAATTTATGAAAGATCCCAACTACTGTCAACAGTATACAAAGGTTCTGGATGATCAGATAGAAAGGGGATTTATTGAAAGGGTAGAGAACAGGAATCAAGCTGGTCATCCCATTCACTACTTAGCTCACCATGGTATTACCAAGGATAGTGTTACTACGCCTGTACGGATAGTGTTTGACTGTTCGGCTAGGATGGATGAGAAGGCGTTCAGTCTGAATGACTATCTTCATACAGGTCCATCGCTAGTGGCTGACCTCACCCAGGTGCTTCTGCGCTTTAGATGCCATCAATTTACCTGGGTGATTGATATTGAGAAAGCATTTCTCATGGTGGGGTTGAGTGAGAAGGATAGGGATGCTACTAGGTTTCTGTGGCCCGTTGATCCCTTGGATGTTGAAAGTCCTTACATTGTCTACCGGTTCCGTGCAGTTCTGTTCGGGGCCACCTGTTCCCAGTTCCTCCTTAATGCTACCATTCAAAAACACCTGTCTATGATACAGGAGAACAGTGAAGTAGTTAATAAGCTAAAAAGGGGGTTGTATATTGATAACTTACAGGGGACTGGTGATGATGTAAGTGATTTGCAACAACAATGTTGGGATGCCCGTAGAATATTTTCCAGCGCTAACCTGTCTTTACGCGAGTGGGTCACAAATAATGAGAGTTTGCGGGAACTGTTTCATTTGAAGGGTATAGCTTCCGCCAAACAAGACGGGGTTAAGGTACTTGGCGTTGAGTGGCTAACTGATAAGGATATGTTACAGGTTAATTTCCGCGGAAGTAGCCCTGCATTGGTTACAAAACGCGAGGCTCTAAGTCTAACCGCGAGTGTTTTCGATCCTCTAGGAGTGTTGCTACCGGTAACCATCCGGGCGCGGAGGTTCGTACAGGACTTGTGGAGATTAGAGTGTGGGTGGGATGTCCCCTTTCCAGATGACATGAGAGCTAACTGGCAGGGTATTTATAACGATATGATAGATAGTACAGGTACCATGTTTCTCCGTCAGGTCACTAATTCTAAGAGGGTTACGCTGCACCTATTTAGTGATGCTAGCTCAGTAGCATATGGTGTAGCGGCCTATGCGGTTGGTGATGAGGTGAGTAGGTTAGTAATGGCCAAAGCTAAGGTGGTGCCTATTAAGTCCCTCACCATACCTAAGATGGAGTTGACTGCTGTTCTTCTCGCAGCTCGTCTCGCATGCTATATATGTGAGGCCTACGCGGACGAGCTGATTATAGAGAATGTATACCTCTGGTCGGATAGCCAGATAACCCTATGCTGGTTGTCTAGTAAAAAGATTTTGCCTATATATGTTCAAAATAGAGTTGATGAAATTAAGTTATTAGTTCCTGGCGCTCATTTTCGTTATGTGTCCAAAGGGGACAAGCCCAGTGATCTAGTCACCAGAGGGATTTCATATGTGTCCTTAGTTGCTTCTTCACTTTGGTGGGGAGGACCCACATGGCTACCTCACCAAATGCTATGGCCTGATCATGGCCCAATAGGGGGCTCAATAGGAGGGGACACCACTGTGGGTTGTAACACGAGTCAAGATGGAACCCTGTCATTGCCGGTACCGGTTGCCCCAACTGCCATATTGAATTGGGACCGGTATGGCTCATATATGAAGTCATGGCATGTAATGGCATGGGTCCTTAGGTTTATTAGGACTCTTAAAGACAAGACACAAGGGAACTATCAGGCAAAACCGGCATACCTGACGGTGCTGGAATTAAGAGCAGCAGAGCCAGCCATGATTAAGGTAGCTCAGAGAGAAGCTTACTCTGAAGAACACCACTATTTGTCAAAAGGACAGGGCACACCAAGCAATATAGTGAAGCAGGTAGGCCTCTATATGGAGGGAGGCATGATACGCTGTAGAGGTAGGCTACACTTTTCAGCTTTACATGATAGCGCCAAGTACCCTATCCTTATCCCTAATAAACATCGTATAGCCACTCTCCTTAGTAATTACTACCACAAAGTGTGTAACCATAGTGGTGTTAGTAATGGTGTAAATTACATAAGGCAAAGATGGTGGATCCCCAAGATTAGACAGGTAGTAAAGAAAGCCTTAAGGGGATGTATCATCTGCAAGAGATTGCAAGGTACATCATACCGTGCTATACAGGCCCCTCCATTGCCGGAGTTTAGGGTTCAGGAAGTGAGTCCTTTCCAGGTAACGGGGGTTGACTACACAGGTGCCTTGCCAGTAAAAGAGAAGGGGGGTACTGTAAGTAAACTATATGTAGTCTTATTCACCTGTGCAGTTACTAGAGCGGTCCATGTAGAGACGGTGTCTAACCTCTCCTGGGAATCATTTTTGCATGCGTTCCGTAGGTTTAGTAGCAGGAGGGGTTACCCTGAGATTATGATGAGTGGTAATGCAACCACATTTGTTAGCGGAGCCAGTACATTACGGGAGTTGATAAATGATACAAGGTTAAAAGGTACTCTAGCGGAATTCAAGTGCGAGTGGCGGTTTATACCGGCCAGGGCGCCATGGTTCGGTGCCATATGGGAATGGGTCATTGGCATCCTAAAGGCTGGCTTGAAGAAGGTACTGGGTCGAGCATTGGTTACCACAGAGGAACTGAATACGGTATTACTGGAGCTCGAGGCCACAGTCAATGATCGCCCGCTTGGCTACAGCTACAGTGATCTTGAAGACCCTCTACCCATCACTCCTTCACAACTGGTTCATGGCAGGCGGATCAGAAGCTTTCCAAGGCGGGAAGTCACGGATGAAGAACTCAAGGACACGACGTGGCGTAACGATTCCGTCAACCAACGCTTCCAATATGTAACAAAACTCTCACATGACCTGTGGAAAAGGTGGAGCACTGATTATTTAATATCACTCAGGGAGCAACATCGTCACTTAATGGTAAAAAGATGGATAGCATCGCCGCAAGTTGGGGACGTCGTTCTAGTACATGATGACGGCCCCCGACTTTTTTGGCATATAGGTCGGATAATGAAACTTCTTCGTGGTCCTGACCACGAATGTAGGGTAGTTCAGGTAAAAACAGGAGCCGGTTTGACCACCAGACCGGTGGTTAAGCTATACCCACTAGAGATAGATTTAGAGGTAGTGGATGGCGACAGCAAGCCGAACTCTGATAATATCCTTCCTGCTACTGGAGCGGACCGAGGTGATACCCCTCAGAGGCCGTCACGTCGGGCTGCTTTGGGTTCCTCCCAGTTGTGGCGATCCATGATCGGGACGGGACAATTGTAAATACTTTGTATATAACTGGTGGCGGAGTATGTCGTGAATCCTAGCTGGTATATATACCGTAGTTTGAATTTCCCGGGTTCACGACAGCTGGTTCCTTTTTTGTTTATACGCATTACTTTATTTATCTTTGTGGATAAATATTACTGTGGTTGCACCAATTATATCTTAGTTTGTTTTCCCTTATTATTTAATCACAGGGGACGATATAGAACCCTTAAATATATTTTATATTGTTACATAAAAGGGAATCTCAGTACACTTCACACAGAGACTTCGTCCTGCTCACAACAAACCACCAGTTGCTGCCACATAACAACAGAACTTCACTGATCTTCACCTATCGACATGTCCATCACCTAATCTACACTCTTTGCATCACAGCTAAGTTCCTTTAATACTAGAAGTACTTCATAGATATTACTGGGACTACCACCTACACATACATGTTTACAAGTAAGTCAAATGCCCCGGTATCATATTTATAGCCTAGGCCAATTTATCTTTCCAGGTCTAAACATTTAATTTATATCCGTTTCTCCTCTACCCCCTAGGAATAATAAACAGGATTCAGAACTCCCAGAGGCCTATCCCTTACAATTCAACAATGCAAAAATCAATCCTTCATCTTCTCTCAATATTCTCGGTGTCTCTTTTTCTTCTGCTCTCACTTGGAAGGACCATATTACCAGTCTTGCTTAGGCAGCCTCCCAGAAGCTGGGTGTGCTCATCTGCCTCAAGGGGTTCTTTACCCCTTCACAGCTTCTTGCTCTGTACAGGGCCACAGTGTGTCCTTGTATTGAGTATTGTTCACATGTGAGGGGAGGATCCTCTCACACCGCACTCCTAGACAAAGTAGAAAGGAAAGCCTTTCATATCATTAACTTCCGCCCACTCACCAACTCTCTGCAATGTCTCTCTCTTTGCCGCAAGTTTGCATCTCTTACGCTATTCTATCGCTACTATAATAATCAATGTTCCTCAGAGCTTTCCCAGTGTAAACCAGCTCCTCTAAGTAGGGTACGTAGTAGGCTACCCATCTTGCAACACAATCCCACCCCTACTCTGTGCAACTCTCCAACCTAGGAGTGAAACTGTATTCTCAGACTTTTTTCTATTCAACTGCTGAGCTCTGGAACTCTCTCCCAGAATCAGTCGTTCCTTCTTCCTGTGATTTAAATTGCTTCAAACTACGTGTGTCCAGGCATTTTATGTTCTTATGTTCTTATGTTCTTATTTTGGCTCGAACATCCCTTGATTTTGGCCCTGTCACTTTTTCAACTCTGGGTGAGGCACTTGCTAAAGGCAGTTCTGCCTTTTGTCTCCCTCGTTCACATAGAACAATATAATAATATATATATATATGAAAAAATAACACTATTCATAATATATTTTAATCTAACCTTTGAATATGACTTTGCAATGGTTTTACGAAGTACATAAACACATGTAGCTTACTATGATGTTGAGAAACTGTTGTGTAGGTGGTGACTGACGTAAAAATAAACAGTTAACTCCTAGTTTATAATATATACCCACAACATATTGTCAGTAAATCGGCAGGAAGCATGGAGTTATAGCCTAAGAAAAGACTGGATGATCATCTGATGAAGATTGGATTGATATGAATTAATCAATAGGCATGTGTAATTTCCCTTTCAAACTAATTTCTATCTATACTATATAAACACTTTTCCTGTGGGCATTTCCTGACCCATAAGGTTACACTTCATCCTATCTTCCGGTACGGCTTTTTAGCCGGGGGGGGGAGTGGAGAGTGGGGAGAGAGCCTTTTACTTTACTGTCCTATTCTTCCACTATAAACTGTCAAGTAGTATTAAGGCCGGACCACCTAGTTGGGACCGCAAGGTCTGTGTGGTCTGAGTATCTGTGTAACTCTGTGTAACTCTCTCTCTCTCTCTCTCTCTCACACACACACACACAATAACAGCTCTTAGAGGGTATTTCACGGATCATAAAATCCCTGTTAACTTTTCCTTGAGAACACCCAGGGAGACAGAGGGAGGGAGGTTGAGGGCCTTATAGGGTGTGGTGCTGGGAAGAATGAGAGGAACCACGGTTCTTTATAATAACCAAAATTGCCACCTCGAAAGGTTTCTAATGACGATTTGAAGTCCCTACCTCTGAGACCCCCCCCCCCTTTCTCTCTCTCTCTCTCTCTCTCTCTCTCTCTCTCTCTCTCTCTCTCTCTCTCTCTCTCTCTCTCTCTCTCTCTCTCTCTCTAGAACAGCACGAACACCATTGACGAATAGGGGGATGCGGATTACGCGCAGGAATAATTTACTACCAATCCCCTTTTTATAGCATTGTATTGGTCATTAGTTTTCTTGAAATTAAAAGGCTTTACAAAGCATTTGAACTGTTTAATACCATGTCAGCTAATAGTACTACAAAACGCAAAGCAACTTGCGCTAAGTGCAAGAAGATAAAGTGGTTTATCGACTTCAAAGAAGGTGCATATGCCAGCATCCACCATGATAGTCTCTGTCTCTTTTGTGAGATAGAAGGCAAACTCATGAAGGAGGTAGCTGGAATTATGGAACAATTAAAGCAAAGAAACACAGAAAATACAATTCTAAAAAATAAAGTTTCTGAAGGAAGAAAAAAAATAGAAGAGCTGAAAAAGGTAATAGATACCTTAGAACTGAACCTATTGAGAGAGCGGCAGCCGTTCCTTCAAACACCAGCACAAGTTAGGCTGGTGCAAATAAGCAAACTAAGAATGTAGTGCCAGTCAAGGAGGCAACAATTGAAGCAGCATCTACAGAAGAGGCTGCAATTCTTGCTACAGCTAGTGCTAGTGACCCACGCTATGCTTGGAGAGAGGTCACACACAAAAAGAAGAAAGAAAAAAAACCAGACAGGAATGTGAGGTTAACACTTCAAATTGATTCAATCTTCTAGACCATGCCAAAAGTCAGTATGACTTCCCTAAGTCCTCACAGAACAGAGGAAAAAAATATCGTCAAGTGCAGAGTAGGCAGCGAAATATTAAGCCTACTATGCATCATTCAAACAACAAAGGGACAATACCTAATATGTCAAGCAGGTTTTGTTTTGTTAGTGACAAGGAGACAAAAACAATTTTGATTAGGGATTTTCAGGTCAAAGGCGAAGAATATCACTTTGTTAAGTTTTGCTGAGATGTAAGAAAGGTGAAGAGCCTCGCAGGTGCAAGGACTTCCCAGATCACAAAGGAAATGGAAAAAGTGTGGTCCAAAACTAAGGGGACGGCAATAATAGCCCAGGTCAGTGGTAATGACCTGTTTCTCAAAAGAAATAAAGTCGGTGCCACAGAATCAATAATAGAAGAGGTCATGACTCTGGCTGATGAGCTCCGACTCAAGACAGACAGAGGTATGATACTTGGTATTTTGCCCAGGATATATGGAGGGGGTTGTGCTACCAGCAATGTAATAGGCTTAAATGGTAGGTTAGCTGACCTGTGTACCAAGAAAGGGGTGAGATTTGTGGACCCATTTGATGAGTTCTCTGGGAAGCGCAACCTCTACCTCCGTGACACTCGTCGATTATCGGCGTTGGTGGAGGCTGATTATTACACGAGTAGCAAATGAGGCAGACTCAAAACGAGTGAAACAAGAGTCTACACTAGTCAACACGTGTGTATTCAAGAGTTAACACGAGTCAACACGAGTTGAACACGAACCAAGCACGAGTGCTAGAAATAAAAAATAAAAAAACGGTCACATTCCAGGGTACGAAAACAAAGAGTAGGTAGGAGTAAACACGAGTCAACAAGAGTTTTATGCGTATCAACATGATTGGAACACGGGTCTACACGATTGCAACACGGATCTACGCGAGTCTTTGAGAGTGTACCGTGAATGTGCAAGTGTCGCTGAGAGTCCACACATTGTGCACATTGTGCCCTAATCCATATATAAGTGGCCCGGAACACCATCTCCATCATTGTGCCTGAAACATACGAGGCCATCATTGCAGAATACCAGCAGGAGGTTATACGTTGCCCCAGGACCCCGGCGGAGTGGAAGGAGGTTGCCAGGGAGTTCTCCAAACGTGGGATTTCCACCATGCCGTTGGTGCCATCGACGGAAAGCACTGCGCCATCCGATGCCCTCCACAAGGCGGAACTGAATTCTACAACTACAAAGGCTTCCACTCGATCGTGCTCATGGCTATTGTAGATGCAGACTACAAATTCCTCTACTGTGACATAGGTAATCACGGTAGCTGCTCAGATGGAGGGTTTTTTCTAAGGACAAACATCAGAGCAGCATTGGATCAGTGCACCCTGGGACTCCCTGCTGCCGAACCTCTGGCCAACGACTACACACCTGTTCCGTACTTTCTGGTAGGTGACGACGCCTTTCCCATGCGAAGATGGTTGATGAAATCCACACTCTACCTGCCACCTCACTGTACCTCAACGGATCTTCAACTACCGTCTGTCCAGGGCTCGCCGTGTTGTGGAGAATGCCTTCGGTATCATGTCCTCCAGGTAAGCGTATGGTAATGTGAAGTTATTTCGTCGATGCGACATGAGATGTGACAAGACCATATATATGCCACCGTAATAATATGAACTATAACTACAGTCAAGTATTTAACTATACATGACCATAACCATTCTCTCCCAATCTCAGGTTCAGGTGCCTTCTCGGTAATATACCCCTCCACCCGTCCCGTGTCGAGTCAGTGGTATTTGCGTGCTGCTGTATGCACAACCTTATGCGGCTGAGGTACCCTGGTCACCACGACACCCTACTGGACGAGGAGGACCCTGTGACGCATGCTGTCATTCCTGGGGCGTGGAGGGAGGATGTGGAGAGGATGAACAGAGACTCACCAGGAATGTTGTGACAGCCCAGGCCAAGATTCAACGGCAGCACCTCACCGACTACTCTTCATCACCAAGGGGGAGTGTCTCCTGGCAGAATGACATGATCTAAAGGTATGTAACCATAATATGTTGGGATTCTTTGTTGTAATGTCTATAACCTCTTCAAGCATCTCCCGGTTCATCATGACCTTTGTATACCCTTCTCATATTTATCAATATTAAGAATCCTTGTACATAATTATTTATTTTCTATATATATTTAACCAATTATGTTCATTAGTATGATTTCATTCAATGTTTAGTCTCAAATTTTGCTAATGTTTGTCTAAGTCTTTTAAATATATTTATTATATTCTCTCTATATATTATACATTTCGAGTTGTCCTTGTTTTAGGTTTTTCTATGTGCTTTCAGAAAGATTTATATATTCGATATATGTTTATATTTATATTTGTCTCATAGGTTTTGTATGTTTTTCTAGGTACAAATCTTTATTATATTTTCTTTGTATATATTCCATAATGTATATCCATAAAAGTCTTATCATATTTTTTAGCCTATTGGCATTATGTTCTTCCCTTTAATTATGTTCTTCCAATTGGTTAATCATTATAATTATTAATTGTATCTAATCTTCCAAAAAGTATTTAATTCATATTACTTATTTGTTTGTCTGTTAAAAAGAAATTTTAAAGTTGAGTAAAGTGAAATTGTTATTGAAACTTAGGATTAAAATAACTGTAAATATTATTTGGATGCAAAACAAAAGCTGGAGTCACATTAATTTTATTTGTACATAAACAAGTAGAAAAGTTCCTTAAATGCTACAATCATAATAATATAATTCAGCGTCATCCCCATCACTGGGGTTTATGACTAGCTTGTACATTTTACAGTTTAGTCGTCCCCATGCCTGGGGGTGTTGGCTGCAGTGTTCATCCTGGTGTATTGCAGAAAGTTGCCAGGTGTTGGAGGCCTGCTAGGGGTAGAAGGGATGGGCAAGTTGGTGCCATGTGTGTGTGTTAGAGAACCCCCCACCACTCAGGTACAGGGGACCTGAATGAGGCCGCCATCATATCAGAGAACGAGGGAGTGGCAAAACCTGGGGACACACGTGCTACCCCCATTAACAGTCCTGCCTGCTGTGGTTGGGTTGGGGGCTGCTGTTGTTTTGATTGGGGGATGGCCTGAGGTGATGTATTGGGTTGATAGGGTGACAGGGGGTCCATGTCTTCCCTGGCCTGCAGCACAAGCATCATCATCTTCCTAGACAATGAATCTCCTACTTGGTCAGGCAGGATGTTCAGCTGCTGCTCCAAGTAGGTCACAAACGGGGAGTACCGTGTCTGCTTACAGGACAGGGTTGACACCAGGGTGGCCATGTCTTCCCTCAGCTCATCCCGCTTGCCAGACAACTAGACAAACAAATTTTTCTTGGTTAAAAACATGTCATTATTATATATTAATATATAATTATAATAATATAGTGTAATAGATATAATAATATAATATATTAATATATATAATGTTATATATATAATAATATATATACTATATTAATATAATAATATAATATAATATAATAAACTATAATTTATATACTAATATAATATATATAATAAAACATAATTGATATGAATACTCTAAAATATATAATATTATACTATATTAATATAATAATATAATATAACATAATATACTATAATTATATACTAATATAATATATATAATAAAATATAATTTATATGAATACTCTCCTTATGAATTATGTTAACAACGCTTTAATATTTACCTCAACAGGTTGGCTCGTGTCAGCAGTTTCCAGCCTCCAACAAAATATAATTTATAGGAACACTCGTTATGAATTATTTTTATAATGCTTTCATATTTACCTCAACAGGTGGGCTCGTGTCGGCACATCTGCGGCGCTTCTTCGCGATGGTGCCTGTGGCGGAAGGTGTCCCGAAGGGCGGGGGCATGCCAAAGGAGTCCTCCTCACCACTCTCTGGGTCTTCTGTTGTCTCCCCGGGCGTGGCAGTAGAGGGGTGGAGGGCGTGCTGCTCTGATTGTTGGAACTGAAAGAAAGTCATATATTTAGTCTTTCATTAATATATATCAATTGTATATTAATTCGCAGACGAAGGTGTGGCGTTACATATATGATGCAAAATTAAATTATATTATAATATGTACATTGCCAATAAATATTAATATATAAATCCAAATGATGTTTATATCAAGCCTTCCTTTATAAATGTATACCTACAATAATTCACAAAATAAGTATATATGGCAGTGTTAAATATATTATAACCGACACTATTAGGTAAATAGGAGCATATTATAAAACTTTTGTTTTACAAATGATAACTTTTATATATTGTTGCTGTTGATTACTTGTTATAATTTCCCATGTATCTATTATTGGCACACATATTAGGTATGTATATTAGTGTTCTCACCTTAGCTGTGACCCGGGTCTTGACTCGGGCAATGTGCCCTTTCAGGAAGAAAAACTTGTTTAAAATCCAGTCGTCCCTGGCTGAACTTGGCCGCCCCTCACTTGTCCCAAGTGTGCCCGCACCACTCTTCTCATCAGTAAGCTTGGCATACCGCGTCCACATGCCCGTCACCCGTTTGTTCAGATTTGCTCCTGGGGGAACATAAACATTTACTAGGCACTGGACATAATGTACAAATGATTTATATATCGTCGTGAACAGGTAAAAGATAGGTGCATAGTCAAATCTATATTCAAGAATGAAAACATACAAATTGAATGCAATGTAGGAGATATTGGCAACACAGCCTATAATTTATGGCACTGTTAACATTTGAACAAAATCATGATGTATTTAACGTATGAAATACCTGGAATCGAACCAAGTACACAACAACTAGGTATTAAAAAAAATATTAAAAATAAAATAACATAATGAAAGCTTTGTTTGGGGTACTTACCTGTGACACTAGGTAGCAGGGTGGCAGCCTTCTCCTCGAACATACGCACCTTCTTCCTGCTGTCCTTGTACTCCTTGAGGCGTTTCTGGTAGAGCATGAGGTTATCCTTCACCCAGTCTACCAGCATGTCCTCTGTCTCGTCGTGAAACAGGATCCGGGTCAGTTTGTTTTTCTTTATAGCACCATACCCGGGTATGTCATCGTCCAGGGTGTTCTGGGAGTCCTGAGAGTTGCCTAGGTCGTCCTGGGAAGACTTGTCTGTTTCCACTGTGTATATGTTGTTTTCGTTATCCATCTGCGTCTCGTCGTCGTCTAACAGGGCATCGGCATCGTCGCCGATTTGCTGACTATAAATGTTAATAATTGGGGCCTGGCTATCATCTATTATTGAGTCAGAATTTATCTCTGGCAACGCATCACGTGTCTGCTGGTTTGGGGCTAGGTGGTGCGGTGTGGGTGGTGCGTCACAGGGTTGCAATTGGCCAGGCTTGACAACACGTTTAGTAAACTTCACCTTCGGCGGCACAGGTCGAGGGCTGCCAGACTTCATGGTGGTGACTTTCTTCTTGTCAGGGAAGGGCATGGCGAAGGGCAGCGTGGGTAGATGGGGCAGGTCGGAGAGGCAGGTTGTGTGCCTTGTGTACTGTGGTGGCGGAATGGGCCGAGGCGTTGTGGGGGGGTCCCTTTAAATAGGGGTGTGAGGCGGCTGTGTGGACGGCGGGGCTGCCAACTCTTCAAGCGGTGTTGCCACCACTCGGGATACACTCCACCACTCGTGTAGGTTCTTATAGGTTCGTGTTGATTATCGTTCGATCCGTGTTACACACGTATAGACTCTTGTTGCATCCGTGTAACTCGTCAAACTTGTTTGAAATAGCGGTAATCCACATTGCACTCTCGCCTACTCGTGATACACTCGAGCTTATTTCTAAGTGATTCTAGGTTACTCGTGTAGACTCGTGTTTGACTCGTGTAGATCCAGGTTACACAATATTGGCACTCATATTCTTCTGTTCAACTCTTGGTGACACGTGTTGCACACGTGTTGTTTCGTGTAGACACATGTTGAGTCTTGTTGACTCGCCAACATCGGAATGTCCACGCTCGAGGACGAATCACAAAAGAGTGTTACACGATTCACCACGAGTAAACACGAGTAAGGAAGAGTTACGCAGAGTCAAACACGAGTTTACACAAGTATACACATATGTGCACGAGTCTACACGTACTATCGTCGGACTCGTGACGGAGACAAGAAATTTCATGCCTGTTTGAAATTTTTGGGCCACGTGGCGAGTACCCAGGGCACTCCCCGATCCACGGAGAGTATACAAGATTGTACCACGAGTATACACGAGTGTTGCAGAGTATTGACGAGTCATTGCCGAATAGCCAAATTTCATCACTCGCGTTGGACTCGGGCACCGAATCGTCTATGTGTGAACCCGGCTTTAGCAGCAGACCCACCAGTCCTCAGAGTGCAAAACTAGATTTCCGTTGTGCAAATTTTGAAGACCTTCAGGGAAGCTTATCTAAGATCAGACTTGAGGGTGAGAATGCTAATGCAATTTGGTGCTCATTCAAGGAGCAGTTTATGGTTCTACAAGCTGCATTTGTTCCTACTAAACGTACCAAATCAGGCTACACCCAACCAAAATGGTTCACAAGTGACATAGCTTCAGCAATTAGAAAGAGAAAGGTTGCATACAGAATGGCCAAAAGAAGTCAAGACCAATGAGATTTAGAGTCCTTCAAAAATGTGTGTAGAAGAGGGAAATCTCTTATAAAGGAAGCAAAGCGGAATAAAGAACTCAGGGTTGCAGCCATCTGTAAAGAGAGTCCTAAAGAGTTCTTCAGCTATGTGAACAGCAGGAAGCCATTCAAAAGTAGCATTGGACCTCCAAAGGATCCAATAGGCCAACTACAAACTTCTGACACTGATATAGCTAAATCCCTAAACGACTATTTTGCTTCAGTATTCACAAGGGAAAATACCAGTGACATGCCAAGTCCAGGATTAGTGCATGAGGGTGAAGTTCTTAGCAGAATCAGATGTACCCCAGATTATGTAGCAAAAAGGATAGATGTCCATACTTTAATTCCATTAGCATGGACAGTCTAAGTTTAGGTGTAATCATAAGTAATAAGTAATAAGTTTGTAGGAATAAGAATCATAATAATATGACAGAATATTGAATTATGTTCTGTATTAGATATTAAGTAGTAATATATTATTCCTATTTACTTAGGTAATTAATTAGGGCAGGGAAAATATCTCCCGACCTGTCTGCGCATGTGCGAATCAGCAGGGTTCCCGCAAATTTAATTGGGACCCGACACTCGCTCTCAAAACACCACCGCCTACAGTACTATTTTCTCTTGTTCTCTCATCCCATTCCATTAATACATTAGAACTAACCTCAACGTAGATTCCCATCAATTCACCGATCATCTATTATCTTCTAGTTATCTTCTATATAATATTTGCGATTGTCTGTGTGTGTGTCTGTCTGTGTGTTCTTCATAGGCGGCCGCAGTTTTTAAGCTAGAGCGTTCATACTTGGTATGCATAGTAAGGGGGTCCCTAGGCAGGTTTTAGTGAAAAATAGAATTCCCCAGGGTAAAAGGGACGGAGAAAATGGGCGCGTTAAAAAAAATGGCCGTTTGGGGCAGAAGGAGGCCTCCGATCGAAAAGGTGTATGGAATGAAAGTTGTTCGCAGCCCCCCAAAATCGGGGTACGGATGAGGTCAGATCCAAAATCGGAGGTCATTTAGCGGCCGAAACCGAGGTCGCCGTTTAATGAGGCTCAGGGAGGGCGAGGCTGGTGATTATGGTAGTAGTAGTATTGTGATGATGATGGTGATTATGGTAGTAGTAGTGGTGGTAGTAGTGATGGTGATTATGGTGATTACCCGGGCAACGCCGGGTACCCCTGCTAGTTATCTATATTATTAACCCGTCCAGCCCCGGCTAGTTTTGTAATGTTTGTTCACCAGAACCCGGCCGGTTTTAAAAAAATTGTTTTATTCCAGAAACAATAGCGAATGGGTTAGGAATGAAGGAAAAACCACGAAAAACCGCTCAAAAAGCTTAAAGAATGGTCCTACAGAGCCCCCGAAAACGTATTTTACAAAAGTAAAAAATTTAAGGCAATTACCCCAAAAAACCAGGTTATTGCGCGCTCACGCGCACGCACGTGGACTTTGAGAGTTTTCAACCATCGGCACGGTTGCGTGGGATACGTACACAGTTCCCATACAAATCTGAGCCCTCTTGAGTGGCTACACCTACATATGATAAACTAACTACATTTATTTCAACATGTGTGTTCTTCCTTTGATCCTTGATATCACTATGTAATAAGTTCCCACCAATGATTACCGGTGCTCGTGTTTTAGCGTTAATTCCGAACCGAGTTTGAACGGCTGGAGAATTTTCTCTTTCAGCTAAACACTAGTAAACATTTTGTATTTCGCAATTTCTATCTGCTTTTGACTAAAGGTGACTATGGACGCTCTAAGCCCAATGCAAACGCCGTAGGGCAGGTATTAAAGGTTCATTAACCGTCCTGTCAAAGGATTTAGAGGAGTTCTTGGAAACCGCAACTCGGGTAGAAGTTGAGGCAAAATTGCATAGCGTGCAAACACAGGTTGCCAAGTTTGAAACCAATCAAGATGTTTTGTTGCCGCTATATACCTCTGACACTGAATATTATAAGGAAAACCAAGAGGATACCATCTACTTATTTGATATCTATGAGATAATCGCTATTCTGAAGGAGAAACTCGGTAACTCAGGGCATAATCGATCCGAAATTAAGAAAGGATCGGGGGTTAAATTACCTCACCTGACTTTGCCCACCTTCGCTGGCGACCCCACATTATGGACGGGATTTTGGGATATGTTTAGATGTGTGGTGCATGACAGGGCTGATTTAAGTGCGATTCAAAATCTGACGTACTTAAGGGGTCAGCTACAGGGAGACGCCTATAAACTGAAAGAAGGCTTTACAGTTGAGGGTGCAAGCTATGCCCCCGCCGTAGACTTGCTTCAGGAGACCTTCAGGCATCCCGACAGAGTAAAGTGGCACACATCATGAACTTTCATGACATTGTCTCACCTAAAGGTCAAACAGCACAACTAAAGTCTTTTTACGCCAATATGGAAAGTGCGATGCGATCTAAGACTAGTCAAAAGGTAAGTCTAAAGGAATTCTGCGTGGTTACACTATTGAATAAATTGCCATCACCAGTTAAGGAGACCGTTAGGAGGGAGATGGGTGATCAGAGTATAGATTATATGACATTTACAGTGTTTTCAGGCAGAACTCTACAGCATGGTGGGTCAAGATACCCCGGTGAAAGAATTTCCTATGGCTACAGCTATATTCACAACACTGAGCGATAGTAGCCGATTTGCCTGTAAATTGTGTAACGGGAATAATCATCAATGGTACAAATGCTCTCTCAAAGTAAAGAGAGCCAGGCAACTACGACTTTGTGTTGGGTGTCTCTCCAGTAAACACGGTAGTAATGGGTGTACAAACCCTAATATTAACAATTGTAAAATCTGCCGAGGCAAACATTTTCACTCCATTTGCCAAAAGCAGAGAGAGGTGAGATAGGCAGGTGGTGGTAGTAATAGAGAAGAGTCAACACCAACAACCTCAACAACAATGTCAGTAAATATGAGTAAAATGCCACAGGAACGAAAGGACCGGCGTCACAGGCCAGGATAGCTATAAGGATCACCACACCAACTTCGTTGTCTCCCTTTCACATAACTCCACATATGTATACAGTACGTCTCTCCAATCACAGTCTTCTCATATACAACCCACATTACTTTATTCCTTAACATTTGTATGTACCAACTAAGTATGTATTTAATTAACACCTTACGAGCGGCCTATGCGGTTTATTTATGTGTACCGCCCAGCGGGGTGTTTTTAGCCAAAATAGGGCTGTTTACGTGATCATTTTCATGCCTAAATAAGACCCAGAACGTAAAACAAGTATCTATCCCTGAAAGGGCATAAACAGAGCTTTCGAATGACACCATAACGACCCTTGTATGATGGATAGTTTTCTTGCAATAACCGTGCAACGCGAGTGCAAAAAGCAGGTAATTCGGTACTTTCGGTACATAATTGAGTATGTAGCGAGTGAGAGAGGGAGGAGGGAGCTGAGATTTGTGTCAGTAGGTTCGCCGCGGTGGTCTGGAGCAGTCATACGCTCGCTAGTCTCCTGCCACCACTTGTCTCTCTCTCTCAGCCACATTACGTGCTGAAATTGCCACTCGACCTATGTCGAGCGCCGCCACATAGTCCAGCTTTATTTAACTCGACTTAAGTGGTGAGCCGCTTTTTAAGGGTTAAGGTACCAACCATGCATGCAGACTATAATATTTTCACTGTGTAGGTGCGACGGCGATCTGAAGACACTTCAGTAAACCTATGCCCCTCCCCCTGTTCTGGAGTCCACCACGACTGTCCGGTAATACCAAGATCCATATACACCAGGTCGGCCGGGGTAATTACCAAAATACCCTTGGTCTGCGCACGTGACGTAGTACGAGGTCGACTGACCACCACGCTCCTCCACTTATTCGTTAGCATATACCTCTGTGTTTCACTTTATGTCCCACATTGCATTATTATTAGTATTAAGTGTGTGTGTGACAATTGTTGTTCATTTACAGTATTTTTTGTAAGCAAATTATCGCACTTGTAAATATAGCCTATGTATTACTGAGAATACTATAGTATAAAAATGGTAGACAAAAGGGTAGAGTAATAATACAGTACTTTCCTTTAAGGGTAAGTCAACTTGATTTTAATAACAGAACAAGTATGTTGTACTCGTAAATATATTGTACATAAAACATGACAATGGGAGTCTGCAGAAAGCCGAATGGCCACGCAAAACAGATCCCTCTCACACCCAACCCATATCGTCCATATGCCATCTATTTTTATCTTGCAACTTTCTATCATTTGTAATCCTACTATGGTGCTAGGTAGCCTATTCCACATTTCTATAACTTTTACCAAACTAGGATTTGCCACTATTTACTTTGTGCTTTAGTAAACCTGAATATGGTATTTTAGAACATATGAGGTTCTAAGGTGTATTGATTGACAGCAATATATATATATATATATATATATATATATATATATATATATATAGAGAGAGAGAGAGAGAGAGAGAGAGAGAGGGAGAGAGAGAGCGATATATAAACACATAACTCAATATAGCAAGGCAGAACAAGCTAGTAGCCTATTAGTAAAAAATGTATAGATACAAACATCGCAATACACAGATAGATCAATAATTATACACTAAGACAGGTCAAAATGTAGCTTGTGATCACTGTATAGCAAAAATAGTAAAAGCTACCATAAATCTGTAGATAATTCAACATAAAATACTATATCTAGAAGCCAGGTGAATACATACCATAACATTCTAACATAACATAGGGAATACTGCATGTCCTAAGGGGAGATTGTAAAGGCCCTTCGTCCCCGTTTGGTGTTGATTTGTTCCTGACGAGCTATAGCAAACCTGTTAATTTAGGAGGAATCGGCCTTTGGCCTGGATATTTTTCTATCGAAAAATGTACAAATCTATCTTGAAGGGGGTTTAGGGTTTTCTTTTCCTACGCTTGATGGAGGTCTAGGGAGGAAACTAAACACAATATATGAATACATTAATTAGTAGACCAAACAATCGGTCTGTCTGCCATTAACTGTAGCATAATGGTAGTAATTACAGTTGGAATGAACTGCCCATATCAGTGATTAGCTCAGGAACAGTTGAAAGCATAAACGTATGTTGGATTCTCATATGGATATGAACTGTGTGTGAATGGGAGCTGCCTTGTGTGAGCCGCATTGCGTTATGCAGTTTCCCGCTATATTATGTTCTTATATATGTACGGTACACTTCACAAATAGCCTTATATATGTACGGTACACTTCACAAATAACCTTATATCTACACTTAAAAATCATTCTTATAACTACACCTTAACATTAGTCTTACAACTACACCTTAAAATTTGTCTTATAACTAAACCTTACAATTAGTCGTATAACTAAACACGGGGTAACAATAGGTTTATACATTATATATATATATACAGTATATTCTGACATACGGAGCCCTGTATGTTTATTTAAGAGTTAGAATTAAGAGTTGAAGGAGTGCCAAACTACCCAGGCGGCGAAGCAGACCAGCGAGCGAACCAGCGAGGGGGAAACCAGCTCGTCCGCATACCAGCAAACAAGCCTTCACACCTGCGTGCGTCATAGGGGACCCTGCAAACTACTTCGAGGACCCGACGCTATGACGTATGATCGACGCCAGGAGACTCCATTGGACCACGCACCACTTACGCAACTCGAGGAGCTGTGATTGGGGCGCGCACCATCACCTGCCTCCTGATTCGTTCCTACACCATCATTGTTTAGTATATAAGACCCGAGTAGTGGGCATTCAAATCAGTCTCATTTCGAGTTGGGAAGGTGAACTTGCAGCTGGAGGAAGACGGGGTGAAGTATTATAATGGGATTGTGACTGTCAGTCAGATTATATAAGTGTGTGTTAAGTGTGTTCGGTGTAAACACTTACGTTATGTTGGTTAGTGAGATATGTGATTGGGAATTAACGTTAACGCTACTATTATGTACTTAACTATTTGATTGGGAATAAACATTAACGCTACTATTATGTACTTAACTTTTTGATTGGGAATCAACATTAATGCTACTATTATGTACTTAACTATTTGATTGGGAATTAACGTTAACGCTACTATTATGTACTTAACTATTTGATTGGGAATTAACGTTAACGCTACTATTATGTACTTAACTATTTGATTGGGAATTAACGTTAACGCTACTATTATGTACTTAACTATTTTAGTTGACTGACTTGTGGACTAAAGCAACTCTTTAAGTAATTGGGTTATGATGAAAGTAATACCATTGTTTTATATTAATACTTACGAGTTCTTTCATTTTCTTTTAATTAAGCTTACATTGCTTAACGGTGCTTATAGTACGGTGATGCTATTGTTTCATATTAGTAATATCGCCTTAGACTAACATGGCTGTGTTAATATTACTTCTAGTGATTTCCTAAGCTGAAGAAAATTCTTTTAGCTTCAAAATATTATTTTTGCTTTTCATATTATTTGAGTGAGACCTGAATCGAATCTATGAAGCGATCCTGAAACTTAATTTACTCATAAATCAAACCTCAATGTTACGTGGTTAAGAAATACATTTAACTAATTATTAAATATATATCTAACTTTTTATGTGACTTTGATATTAATCCTGATGATAATAATAATATAATACTATTAACGTAAGACAAGAACCAAGAATAATTACATTAATATAAATAAAAGGACATATAAGAAAACTAGCTATTCATTTCAAAAAGGGTAAGAGACAGAAATATTCTTACTTTAATATTTATCTTTCAAGAATTTTTATAGAATTAATAGTCCTTCTTTAGATATAACTTATTCGGTTCATAACCATAGCCTATTAAGCTGCGGTTAAATAATAATTCTTTATAAATACTACATGAGTTTAATTAGTTTCAGTATTTTTCCATAATTAAAGAGTATCAGTCTATAAAGGATACCAAGTCCAAAGATCCAAAAGGAAAGGAAGCAACAACAGGAAATAATGTTATTAGATTTTACTTTTGTTTTGCCTTCAGCTGACTGATACCTTAATATATACCTCTGTGCTATCTAGATTCATCAAGTTAACCACTTGAGGATCAAGATATGTAACAGAAGAGTGGCGACCTCGCCAGGATTCGTTTCATACAGTTTCACTCAGTTTCATTACCGTTTCACTACTTAAAAATCAAATATTAATCATGCCTCATCTAATTAATGACGAAGATGCTTGAGTTTTCATAGAATCAGAACCCACAACCCCTGATATTGACTGTCTGTCAAAATCCGAACTGAAAGTGCTTGCCTCACATCTCCAATTAACTGTCTCAAACATGTCTAAAGTAGAGGTGGCTCAGACCATAAAAACCCACCTGTTCCCTGTACAAGGCGGGGAGGATGACGGAGCAGTTGGTGGGATCCCGAGTAATCCTAGCCAACTTGATGAACAATTGCCACCTGATTTGACCGGTGATCAAGTACTGGAACTAGCCAGACTATAAATAGAAGAAGCCAGAATAAAAGCAAATACCGAAGAAGCCAGAATAAAAGCAAATACCGAAGAAACCAGCATAAAATGTGAATATCAATATCGTATAGCTCAACTAAATGTCAATACAAATGCTCCCGAAATTGCTCCCCCTCTGGGATTAACTATGACCAGTGTCATTCCACCTTTCACTGAGGATAATGTGCAGGATTTCTTTGTTTTGTTTGAGGAAGTTGCTGGAGGTATGAAGTGGACAAGAGATCAATGGCCTTTTATGTTACAAACCGTTTTGACAGGGCAGGCTTGAGCCACGTATTTGTCAGAAGTAGCAGAAGTTAGGCATGATTATGACAATCTCAAAGAAGCTATCCTAAAAACCTATCAATTGCAGCCTGAGGCTTACAGGCAATCTTTCCGTAAAAACCAGAAGAAAGTAGAAGAAACCCATAAGGTATTTGCCAGGACCATGACTAAAACTTTCAATCATTGGGTCAAGAGTAAGAAAGGCACAAGCTACAACGATCTGAAGGAGTTGGTCCTGTTAGAAAATTTCCTATGGAAAATTGATTCTTCTGTATCCTATCATTTAAAGGGGAAAAAGGTAGATTGTCTTGCCGATGCCGCTGACATGGCTGACACATACGTGCTCAACAACAAATTTCGTGGAAAGAAGCCCTACGATAATTCTAGTTCTAATTTTAAGTATCCCAATCACAAATCTGACAGACCCAGTCACAAGCCTGTAACGTCTTCCCCAGCTAGCCAAAATAGAATTGTTCCCCCAACTAAAAATGCGACTCAGGGCAATGGTAACAGAGGTGGGGCCCAAAGTAATAGTAATGCTCAAAGAGGGAACGTTCCCGGATCCCCTAAAGTATGTACTTTTTGTGGCAAGAGAGGCCACCTAGCTTATCAGTGCTGGGCCAAGGAGAAAACCGAGAGATCGGGGCAGACAGTTGCCGCCGTATCTCAAATTCCATATGTGCCTTTAATGCAGGACTCCCGACAGAAGGAGTACCTAGCACCAATAGTTCCTTTAATGCAGGACTCCCGACAGAAGGAGTACCTAGCACCAAAAGTTCCTTTAATACAGGACTCCCGACAGAAGGAGTACCTAGCAGCTAACGTAAATCATCTAGACAGGGGTGTAGTAGCATAGGTGGTGCAACCCACTAGGGTTAAGCCAATAATAATTTCACCATCAGTGCAGGACAGTTACCGTCCCTTTATTTCATCTGGCACGTGAGATTAAATGGTTGTATGCATGAGGTACAAATTCTGAGAGACACAGGTTCTACTAGCACCCTCATGGTAAATCCTTACACTGAATGCCCACCTGGCGAACCAGTTGTAATGAGAGGTGCTGGAGGCCAATTTTATGCATACTTGGTAAAAGGCGAAATTGAATGTGAGTTACTACAGGGTGAGGCCACCATAGCTTTGTGTAGGTCTCAAGATATCCCTGTGCCCAGGGTAACACTCCTTTTGGGAAATAATGTAGCAGGTGAGAAGGTCCGACCAGACCCCATTTTGTCACTTTCCCCTGTTAACGAGCCACTAGCCGGTGAGCTCGAAAAGGATATGCCAACAGTTTTCCCTGTGTGTGCTGTCACATGTTCAATGTCTCAAGTAGAAGTTCCCTCAGACAGAAATGTACCGAATGTAAGAGTTGATGAAAGGAATGATGAGAGTGTGAATGACGCTTCAACTGTGCCTGATGATGTGACTGAGGTGGATTTATCTGACACCTTTATGGCTCATCTTGACCCTAACGATGACCATGAAACCCCTCCAAATTGTCATAGTGGCCTGGTAGAGCTACAGAGAGATGATAGTGAATGCAAGGAGTTAGCTGCCAGGGCCGTGAGTGAAGAGGAATGTGAGAAGGAGGGTGGTGAATGTTTCTACCTCAAAGGAGGAGTATTGTGGCGTAGATGGAGACCGCCACACAGACCAATCGATGATGGGGCCTGGGATGTCCATCAAGTAGTAGTCCCCAAACCTTGTCGTAGAGATATCTTGGAAATGGCACATTGTATACCATTGGCAGGACACCTAGGTGTGAGAAAAACTCTAGACAGAATCAGAGCCCACTTTCACTGGCCAGGAATGCGTGCAGATGTAGTGGAGTTTTGTAGAGTGTGTCACACTTGCCAGATGACAGGAAAACCCAATCAGAAGGTGCCTGTACATCCTCTGGTGCCCTTGCCCGTCTTTGAGAATCCTTTTACTCGGGTGGTAGTGGACATTGTAGGCCCATTGCCTAAGACTTCCCAAGGTAACATTTATTTATTAACTATTATGGACATGGCAACTCGCTACCCAGAGGCTATACCCTTAATTAATTAAGGACTACCTCTGCTCCAACTGTCAACAAGGAACTGCTCAAATTCTTCACTAGAATGGGTTTCTCCCATGAGGTGCAAAGTGATCAAGGAACTAATTTTACCTCTAACATTTTTCAGCAGTCCCTGAAGGAGTTGGGTATCGAGCATGTTAAGTCTAGCACCTACCACCCAGAGAGTCAAGGGTTTCTCAAACGGTATCATCAGACATTAAAAGGAATGTTGCGTAAATATTGTACAGAGACCGGAGTTGAGTGGGATAAGGGGGTACCTTTTCTTATATTTGCTACTCGTGAGGTTCCAACTGAATCCCTGGGTTTTTCCCCTAATGAGCTAGTTTTCGGTCACCAGGTAAGAGGTCCTTTGCAACTATTGCAGGATAGCCTAGTTGGCCAGGAGGGGAACCAAAACCTCCTCAAGTATGTTTCAGATTTCAAAACCTGGCTGAGATCCTCATGTGAGTTTGCAGCTCAAAACTTGACAGTGGCTAAAAGCTCCATGAAGAACTGGTATGACAGAAAAGCCTGTGAGAGGGAGTTTCAGCCCGGTGATGAGGTTTTGGTCCTGCTCCCCCTTTTTGGCCAACCTTTATCTGCCAAGTTCAGGGGCCCATATAAGATCATTCAGAGGGTGAGCATTACCGATTATCTAGTGACTACCCCAGACAGGAGAAAGTCCACGCAAGTATTCCATATAAATATATTGAAACCCTACCATAGGTCCCCTGATTCCTCTCTTCCAGATTCTCCCACTGTGGCAGTGAATGTCAGGACCTGTGCACAGCCTGGTGCGGACGAAGTCTTCAGTTCTCTTACTGACCCGCAACAGACTGTTCCAGAGCCTGAAGGTATCCATGCAGACTTTGACTTGTCATATAGCCTATCCAACTTTCAGTATAACTCAGTAGCTTGGGGGGAATTACCATCTAAACTATGTCATCTTCCCTCTGATCAAGCGAACCAACTAATCTCTGTTTTATCTCAGTCTCCCAGTGTGTTCCGTGATATTCCAGGGCTCACTTCTTTGGCCTTGCACGACATCGACGTAGGGGATACAACTCTCATTAAACTATCCCCCTACCGTGTCTCACCACAATGCAGGAGTATACTGCAGGTCGAGCTTGACTTCATGTTTTCAAACCAGCTGATCACAAGGGCCTTAAGCCAGTGGAGTAGTCCGGTCATACTTGTGCCAAAGCCAGACGGGAGCCATAGGTTATGTGTGGACTATAGGCAAGTTAATGCTGTCACAAAGAACGATACCTACCCACTGCCACGGATCAAAGATTGCATTTACCAGGTTGGCCTCATACAGCAGTAAGATAAACTTAATGAGAGGATTTTGGCAATTAGCTCTCCCTTGTAGCGAGGTAAATATCATGCTTTAATAGTGCGCTTTCAACCCTTCAGCTGTGAGATGCTTTGCAGTTCGAATAACGCTCCAGCTACGTTCCGGCTATGTTCTGATGTGCTACCTGGAGACGTTGCCTACTTTGGGTGATATCCTTATTATATCCTCATTATAATCTTGCTGTTGCCTATCTGGTGGTGAATCTATTTATGTATTATATTTAATATTATGTACTATACTCCTTAAACTCTTTTCTAGGGGGGAGGTCTGACATACGGAGCCCTGTATGTTTATTTAAGAGTTAGAATTAAGACTTGAAGGAGTGCCAAACTACCCAGGCGGCGAAGCAGACCAGCGAGCGAACCAGCGAGGGGGAAACCAGCTCGTCCGCATACCAGCAAACAAGCCTTCACATATGCGTGCGTCATAGGAGACCCTGCAAACTACTTCGAGGACACGACGCTATGACGTATGATCGACGCTAGGAGACTCCATTGGACCACGCACCTCTTACGCAACTCGAGGAGCTGTGATTGGGGCGCGCACCATCACCCGCCTCCTGATTCGTTCCTACACCATCATTGTTTAGTATATAAGACCCGAGTAGTGGGCATTCAAATCAGTCTCATTTGGAGTTGGGAAGGTGAACTTGCAGCTGGAGGAAGATGGGGTGAAGTATTATAATGGGATTGTGACTGTCAGTCAGATTATATAAGTGTGTGTTAAGTGTGTTCGGTGTAAACACTTACGTTATGTTGGTTAGTGAGATATGTGATTGGGAATTAACGTTAACGCTACTATTATGTACTTAACTATTTGATTGGGAATTAACGTTAACGCTACTATTATGTACTTAACTATTTGATTGGGAATTAACGTTAACGCTACTATTATGTACTTAACTATTTGATTGGGAATTAACGTTAACGCTACTATTATGTACTTAACTATTTGATTGGGAATTAACGTTAACGCTACTATTATGTACTTAACTATTTGATTGGGAATTAACGTTAACGCTACTATTATGTACTTAACTATTTGATTGGGAATTAACGTTAACGCTACTATTATGTACTTAACTATTTTAGTTGACTGACTTGTGGACTAAAGCAACTCTTTAAGTAATTGGGTTATGATGAAAGTAATACCATTGTTTTATATTAATACTTACGAGTTCCTTCATTTTCTTTTAATTAAGCTTACATTGCTTAACGGTGCTTAGTACGGTGATGCTATTGTCTCGTATTAGTAATATCGCCTTAGACTAACATGGCTGTGTTAATATTACTTCTAGTGATTTCCTAAGCTGAAGAAAATTCTTTTAGCTTCAAAATATTATTTTTGCTTTTCATATTATTTGAGTGAGACCTGAATCGAATCTATGAAGCGATCCTGAAACTTAATTTACTCATAAATCAAACCTCAATGTTACGTGGTTAAGAAATACATTTAACTAATTATTAAATATATATCTAACTTTTTATGTGACTTTGATATTAATCCTGATGATAATAATAATATAATACTATTAACGTAAGACAAGAACCAAGAATAATTACATTAAATATAAATAAAAGGACATATAAGAAAACTAGCTATTCATTTCAAAAAGGGTAAGAGACAGATATATTCTTACTTTAATATTTATCTTTCAAGAATTTTTATAGAATTAATAGTCCTTCTTCAGATATAACTTATTCGGTTCATAACCATAGCCTACTAAGCTGCGGTTAAATAATAATTCTTTATAAATACTACATGACTTTAATTATTAGTGTCAGTATTTTTCCATAATTAAAGAGTATCAGTCTATAAAGGATACCAAGTCCTAAGATCCAAAAGGAAAGGAAGCAACAACAGGAAATAATGTTATTAGATTTTACTTTTGTTTTGCCTTCAGCTGACTGATACCTTAATATATATCTCTGTGCTATCTAGATTCATCAAGTTAACCACTTGAGGATCAAGATATGTAACAGAAGAGTGGCGACCTCGCCAGGATTCGTTTCATACAGTTTCATTACCGTTTCACTACTTAAAAATCAAATATTAATCATGCCTCATCTAATTAATGACGAAGATGCTGGAGTTTTCATAGAATCAGAACCCACAACCCCTGATATTGACTGTCTGTCAAAATCCGAACTGAAAGTGCTTGCCTCACATCTCCAATTAACTGTCTTAAACATGTCTAAAGTAGAGGTGGCTCAGACCATAAAAACCCACCTGTTCCCTGTACAAGGCGGGGAGGGTGACGGAGCAGTTGGTGGGATCCCGAGTAATCCTAGCCAACTTGATGAACAATTGCCACCTGGTTTGACCGGTGATCAAGTACTGGAACTAGCCAGACTAAAAATAGAAGAAGCCAGAATAAAAGCAAATACCGAAGAAGCCAGAATAAAAGCAAATACCGAAGAAACCAGCATAAAATGTGAATATCAATATCGTATAGCTCAACTAAATGTCAATACAAATGCTCCCGAAATTGCTCCCCCTCTGGGATTAACTATGACCAGTGTCATTCCACCTTTCACTGAGGATAATGTGCAGGATTTCTTTGTTTTGTTTGAGGAAGTTGCTGGAGGTATGAAGTGGACAAGAGATCAATGGCCTTTTATGTTACAAACCGTTTTGACAGGGCAGGCTCGAGCCACGTATTTGTCAGAAGTAGCAGAAGTTATGCAGGATTATGACAATCTCAAAGAAGCTATCCTAAAAACCTATCAATTGCAGCCTGAGGCTTACAGGCAATCTTTCCGTAAAAACCAGAAGAAAGTAGAAGAAACCCATAAGGTATTTGCCAGGACCATGACTAAAACTTTCAATCATTGGGTCAAGAGTAAGAAAGTCACAAGCTACAACGATCTGAAGGAGTTGGTCCTGTTAGAAAATTTCCTATGGAAAATTGATTCTTCTGTATCCTATCATTTAAAGGGGAAAAAGGTAGATTGTCTTGCCGACGCCACTGACATGGCTGACACATACGTGCTCAACAACAAATTTCGTGGAAAGAAGCCCTACGATAATTCTAGTTCTAATTTTAAGTATCCCAATCACAAATCTGACAGACCCAGTCACAAGCCTGTAACGTCTTCCCCAGCTAGCCAAAATAGAATTGTTCCCCCAACTAAAAATGCGACTCAGGGCAATGGTAACAGAGGTGGGGCCCAAAGTAATAGTAATGCTCAAAGAGGGAACGTTCCCGGATCCCCTAAAGTATGTACTTTTTGTGGCAGGAGAGGCCACCTAGCTTATCGGTGCTGGGCCAAGGAGAAAACCGAGAGATCGGGGCAGACAGTTGCCTCCGTATCTCAAATTCCATATGTGCCTTTAATGCAGGACTCCCGACAGAAGGAGTACCTAGCACCAATAGTTCCTTTAATGCAGGACTCCCGACAGAAGGAGTACCTAGCACCAAAAGTTCCTTTAATACAGGACTCCCGACAGAAGGAGTACCTAGCAGCTAACGTAAATCATCTAGACAGGGGTGTAGTAGCATGCGTGGTGCAACCCACTAGGGTTAAGCCAATAATAATTTCACCATCAGTGCAGGACAGTTACCGTCCCTTTATTTCATCTGGCAACGTGAGATTAAATGGTTGTATGCATGAGGTAAAAATTCTGAGAGACACAGGTTCTACTAGCACCCTCATGGTAAATCCTTACACTGAATGCCCACCTGGCGAACCAGTTGTAATGAGAGGTGCTGGAGGCCAATTTTATGCATACTTGGTAAAAGGCGAAATTGAATGTGAGTTACTACAGGGTGAGGCCACCATAGCTTTGTGTAGGTCTCAAGATATCCCTGTGCCCGGGGTAACACTCCTTTTGGGGAATGATGTAGCAGGTGAGAAGGTCCGACCAGACCCCATTTTGTCACTTTCCCCTGTTAACGAGCCACTAACCGGTGAGCTTGAAAAGGAGATGCCAACAGCTTTCCCTGTGTGTGCTGTCACACGTTCAATGTCTCAAGTAGCAGTTCCCTCAGACAGAAATGTACCGAATGTAAGAGTTGATGAAAGGAATGATGAGAGTGTGAATGACGCTCCAACTGTGCCTGATGATGTGACTGAGGTGGATTTATCTGACACCTTTTTGGCTCATCTTGACCCTAACGATGACCATGAAACCCCTCCAAATTGTCCTAGTGGCCTGGTAGAGCTACAGAGAGATGATAGTGAATGCTGCAGGTCGAGCTTGACTTCATGTTTTCAAACCAGCTGATCACAAGGGCCTTAAGCCAGTGGAGTAGTCCGGTCATACTTGTGCCAAAGCCAGACGGGAGCCATAGGGTATGTATGGACTATAGGCAAGTTAATGCTGTCACAAAGAACGATACCTACCCACTGCCACGGATAAAAGATTGCATTTACCAGGTTGGCCTCATACAGCAGTAAGATAAACTTAATGAGAGGATTTTGGCAATTAGCTCTCCCTTGTAGCGAGGTAAATATCATGCTTTAGTAGTGCGCTTTCAAGCCTTCAGCTGTGAGATGCCTTGCAGTTCGAATAACGCTCCAGCTACGTTCTGATGTGGTACCTGGAGACGTTGCCTACTTTGGGTGATATCCTTATTATATCCTCATTATAATCTTGCTGTTGCCAATCTGGTGGTGAATCTATTGATGTATTATGTTTAATATTATGTACTATACTCCTTAAACTCTTTTCTAGGGGGGTGGTCTGACATACGGAGCCCTGTATGTTTATTTAAGAGTTAGAATTAAGAGTTGAAGGAGTGCCAAACTACCCAGGCGGCGAAGCAGACCTGCGAGGGGGAAACCAGCTCGTCCGCATACCAGCAAACAAGCCTTCACACCTGTGTGCATCATAGGGGACCCTGCAAACTACTTCGAGGACCCGACGCTATGACGTATGATCGACGCCAGGAGACTCCATTGGACCACGCACCTCTTACGCAACTCGAGAAGCTGTGATTGGGGCGCGCACCATCACCCGCCTCCTGATTCGTTCCTACACCATCATTGTTTAGTATATAAGACCCGAGTAGTGGGCATTCAAATCAGTCTCATTTGGAGTTGGGAAGGTGAACTTGCAGCTGGAGGAAGACGGGGTGAAGTATTATAATGGGATTGTGACTGTCAGTCAGATTATATAAGTGTGTGTTAAGTGTGTTCGGTGTAAACACTTACGTTATGTTGGTTAGTGAGATATGTGATTGGGAATTAACGTTAACGCTACTATTATGTACTTAACTATTTGATTGGGAATTAACGTTAACGCTACTATTATGTACTTAACTTTTTGATTGGGAATTAACGTTAACGCTACTATTATGTACTTAACTATTTGATTGGGAATTAACGTTAACGCTACTATTATGTACTTAACTATTTGATTGGGAATTAACGTTAACGCTACTATTATGTACTTAATTATTTTAGTTGACTGACTTGTGGACTAAAGCAACTCTTTAAGTAATTGGGTTATGATGAAAGTAATACCATTGTTTTATATTAATACTTACAAGTTCTTTCATTTTCTTTTAATTAAGCTTACATTGCTTAACGGTGCTTAATACGGTGATGCTATTGTCTCATATTAGTAATATCGCCTTAGACTAACATGGCTGTGTTAATATTACTTCTAGTGATTTCCTAAGCTGAAGAAAATTCTTTTAGCTTCAAAATATTATTTTTGCTTTTCATATTATTTGAGTGAGACCTGAATCGAATCTATGAAGCGATCCTGAAACTTAATTTACTCGTAAGTCAAACCTCAATGTTACGTGGTTAAGAAATACATTTAACTAATTATTAAATATATATATCTAACTTTTTATGTTACTTTGATATTAATCCTGATGATAATAATAATATAATACTATTAACGTAAGACAAGAACCAAGAATAATTACATTAAATATAAATAAAAGGACATATAAGAAAACTAGCTATTCATTTAAAAAAGGGGAAGAGACAGAAATATTCTTACTTTAATATTTATCTTTCAAGACTTTTTATAGAATTAATAGTCCTTCTTTAGATATAACTTATTCGGTTCATAACCATAGCCTATTAAGCTGCGGTTAAATAATAATTTTTTATAAATTAAAATGCCCCAGAACAAGAAGCCCACCACAGAAGCCACGAGCGAACACCACACAGAAACACCCGAAAGAAAGGTCCACAGAACGAAAGGACCAGCTGACCGAGCCAGCCATTTCAGACAGGCCCAAGCCCGCAGGGCTAAGCAGCTCCAGGCCGAACCTACCTACCTTTTCTAAACTGACCATTTTCCACACCTCACGTACACTACCCCCTCGTGTCCTACACTCCTAACTACAAAGATGATGAACAGGAATATACATTCATATTAAAAACACCCATGCCCTGTCCCGACGTTGAGCCAATGCCAACACATCAGACAGCCATAATTATATCTATGTTTTTTTTTTTTTTTTTTTTTTTTTTTTTCTATGTGATTGAGGGAGGCAAAAGGCATAACTGCCTATAGCGAGTGCCTCCCCCATAGTTGAAAGAGTGACAGGGCCAAAATCAAGGGACGTTTGAGCCAAAATGCCTGGACACACAGAGTTTGAAGCAATTTAAGTCATAGGAAGAGGGAAAGACTGATTCTGGGAGAGAGTTCCAGAGCTCAACTGTTGAGTAGAAGAAAGTTTGAGAGTAACGTTTCACTCTTGGGTTGGAGAGTTGCACAGAGTAGGGGTGGGATTGAGTTGCAAGACGGGTACCACGTACCCTACGTAAAGGAGGTGGTATGCACTGGGATAGCTCTGAGGAACACTGATTATTATAGTAGCGATAGAATAGCGAGAGAGATGCAACATTGCGGCGGAGAGAGAGAGATTGCAGAGAGTTGGTGAGTGGACGGGAGTTAATGATACGAAAGGCCTTCCTTTCAACTTTGTCTAGGAGAGCGGTGTGAGAGGAACCTCCCCACACATGTGAACAATACTCAATACAAGGGCGCACTATGCCCCTGTACAGAGCAAGAAGCTGTGCAGGGGAAAAGAATCCCCTAAGGCGGTTGAGCACACCCAGCTTCTGGGAGGCTGCCTTAGCAAGACTGGTAATATGGTCCTTCCAAATGAGAGCAGAAGAAAAAGAGACACCAAGAATATTGAGAGAAGATGAAGGGTTGATTTTTGTATTGTTGAAGAATAAGGGATAGTCCGCTGGGAGATCCTGACGGGTAGATAGATGGAGAAATTGGGTTTTGGAAGCATTAAAGTTAACAAGGTTTTCTCTGCCCCAATTGGAAATAGTATTTAGATCAGAATTTAAGAGTTCTATGGCTTCATTACGTTTGTCGTTGAGGGATTGCTGGCTGGGGCGTTCTGAAAAACTAATGGACTAGTGTAAGGTTGAGTCGTCTGCGTATGAATGGATGGGAATTAAGGTACAGTTAAGGAGATCATTTATAAAAATTAGAAAGAGAATAGGAGATTGGACAGAGCCCTGAGGAACACCAGAGTTTATAGGGTGAGGAAGTGAACAATGGCCGTCCACAACCGCGGCTATGGAACGGCCGGAAAGGAAATTAGAGACAAAGGCACAGATGGAGGGATAGAAACCGAAGGAGGGTAGTTTAGAAATTAAAGATTTATGCCAGACTCTATCGAAGGCTTTCGATATGTCTAGTGCAATAGAAAAAGTCTCACCGAAGTCCCGGAAGGAGGATGACCAAGAGTTAGTAAGATATGAAAGAAGATCACCAGTAGAGCGACCCTTAAGGAAGCCATACTGGCGATCTGAGAGCAGATTATGAGAAGAGAAATGCTTAAGAAATTTGGAAGCAAGAATAGTTTCAAAAACTTTAGAAAGACAAGAGATAAGAACAATTGGACGATAGTTGGAGGGTTGAGAGCGGTCACCCTTCTTTGGGACAGGTTGAATGTGAGCAAACTTCCAGCATGAAGGGAAGACGTTAGAGGATAGACAGAGACGAAAGAGTTTGCCTAGGCAGGGAGTCAGCACGGAAGCACAGTTTTTGAGAACAACAGGAGGAACACCGTCCGGACCGTACGCCTTATTAGTGTTAAGCCCAGAGAGGGTAGAAAGTACATCTTTAGAAGAGATTAGGATATTAGGCATAAGTAAGAGAGAGGAGGGCGGAGAGGAAGGAATAGCACCGGAATCATCCAAGGTGGAGTTTCTAGCAAAAGTTTGAGCGAAGAGTTTAGCTTTGTCAGAGGAAGAAGTGATGGTTGTGCCATCAGAGTGGGAAAGGGGAGGGAAAGACGAGGAAGAGAAATTGTTGGAGAGGTTTTTGGCTAGATGCCAGAAAGCTTGGGAAGAGCTAGAGTTGGATAGTTCAGTGCATTTATTATTGATGAAAGAGTGTTTGGCAAGTTGAAGAACAGATTTGGCTTGATTCCGGGCAGAAACATATGAAGAATGAGAGTCTTGAGTTTTAAGGCGTCGGTACCGTTTGAATGCTTCCTCCTTATTGCGGACAGCAGTAGAACAGGCGTGAGTAAACCAAGATTTTTTAGCATTAGTCTGAGAGAAAGAGAATGGAATGTATGCTTCCATGCCCGATAGGATTACCTCGGTAATGCGTTCAGCACTCTCCGAGGGTCCTCGGCCATGGAAGCAGAAATCATTCCATGGGAAACCAAAGAAGTACTGCCGAAGAGCCTCCCAGTCGGCAGCGCCAAAGTGCCACAAGCGCCGCCGGCTAGGAGGATCGGGTGGCTGTACTGGAGAGATAGGACAGGTGACAGAGATAAGTTTATGGTCGGAGGAGCCCAGAGGAGAGAAAAGATCGACAGTATAAGAAGAAGGGTTAGAAGTTAGAAACAAGTCAAGAATGTTGGGCCGATCTCCGATGCGATCCGGGATACGGGTGGGTTGCTGAACTAACTGCTCTAGGTCATTTAGGATAGAAAAGACGTAGGCTTGTTCACCAGGTGGATCAGTAGTGTGAGAGGAGAGCCAATGGCGGTGGTGAACGTTGAAATCTCCTAAGATGGAGATTTCTGAGAAAGGAGAAATGGATAGAATGTGTTCCACTGTAGAGTTTAGATAGTCAAAGAATTTCGGAAAGTTGGTAGAGTTAGGGGAAAGATAGACAGCACAGAAATATTTAGTAAGAGAATGACAAGAAAGTTTGAGCCATAAAGTTGAGAATTCAGAGGAGTCGAAATCGGGAACACGAGAGCAAGTGAGTGTGTTGTGCACATATGCACAACATCCGCCTTTGGCTTTGAAACTAGGATAGAGAAAGTAGGAGGATACAGAGAAGGGGTTGCTGGAAGTTGCTACAGACACCTGAGTTTCGGTGAGGTAGAGAAGATCAGGTTTGTAGGAGGAGAGATGGTGCTCAACAGAGTGAAAGTTAGAGGAAAGTCCGCGAATGTTGCAGAAATTAATAGAAAGAGTAACAGGCCGAGGTCCAGGTAATTGTGTGGGGTCGTCAGGGGATGGTCGGTCGGGTGAGGGGGCATTTATGGTCCCCCCCCCTGGGGACTCCGAGGCTGGGCTACAATTCATCATTTTTTTTGTTTTAATTTTGGTGTGGAGGAATGAAGTGTGGTGTGCATGTTTAGTGTAGTGAAGTGGATAGGAGGAGGAGGTGTTTGTGAGAGCTAGCTGGATTGCTCTCAGTGTAAATGAGGCACAAAGAAAATCAGTAAGAGAGGCCAAGCAAATGAAACAGGAGTTCCAGCGACTCTTTATCACATGCCTATAACCTCACCTGGGTCTAGCCCTGATCGATTGGTGCCTACAATCTCCCCACTGTATGTTCTTACATCCGAGAAGTAGATGTTATATATCTTAGAAGTTAAAACACCCACGCCGGTCCCTAGACCTCGTATATCATTTCCCATGACGAGTATAGATATATGTAACCCGTGCTCAGTCGTCCCCTTGCATTGTTCCTCTAGTAACTAAGTGTCTCTATAATATTAACTGCCACCAGTATTGATGCGACATAGCGGCACTGTCCTTGTGTCGTATTGTGCCAAGTACAGATCAACCAGGTTTCATCACCTTATTAGGACGACGACTATAATGTCGTCGTTCATCGATGTATGCAATCCTTAGTTTAAGTATTAATAGTAACATTCCCTAACATCTTGTCTTGCCAGACTAAGCTTTCTGAAGACCCATCGCCCCATAAATCTATGTATTCAATCCTTAGGTTAAGTATCTTTATCCGCCATTGTGTTCACCTTTTTCCACTTACTTTTCCACAATTGTCATACGTCTTCCCCTTGCCTCCTTCGTATCCACAGTCCACACTACGCCAATTTGCTTTGTGTCATACACCTCTTACCCCAACCAGAGATTGTATAAGATAACCTTGTTACCAGTATCTGTCATAAGTACCCCGAAACAATAACTAAGTACCCCTACGAACTGCCGCTTTTGTTGGTATATATATATTTCATAGAAAACGCAGTTCCCAGGGCCAACTAATAGTATCCATAACCCCTCGGACTGACCGCATAACTCTATCTTTTCCAGACTCATATACCACCCCATAGTTGCATTCCCCGGTAGCATTTGGCTAACTTACTTCCACTGCCTTTTCAAACTCCAATATCAACTGCAGCCTAATGCCACCCCCACGCCCAGAGACCTTAGGGTCAAATTCCCCTATGGCCCCCTGAACTCCTCCCCTCTCATTATAAGACCCCGCGCTTCTCTACTCTTGTCCGACCTAGCCTCTCTCTCATACCTCTTGAAGATCCTTGAATTTCCCGTTGCTAACGTTCTCCAACCTTTTATATATATACTCCTATCCAGCCTACCTTCACTTAGTAGGCCAGAACAACATTAAAACTTTACTAACCCCTTGCATGCCATCTATTCTCTTACAACCCATTCACAACCCTGCTCCCAATGGTCGTCGGTGCGAGGCTAGCCGCCTCACCAGTAACTAACTTCTATTTGCCATACTTCCAGATAAATGTGGCAGAGTTAGCAACCCAGTCTCCACCACATCCAGCAAACCATACGATTAACAACCAGCCGAGTAAAACCAGCTAGCCAAGGCACCTTCGGTTTTGGTATTAAGGACACCCACATCTGTCTCATGCACAGAGGGTTATTACAAACACTGGTGATATGGCAAGCCCCTAGCCACAGCCGCCGGACGACTATCACAGAGAGAGGGCGCCCAACTCCCCCTTTTTGCCCACCCGAGGAGGGAGACCCCCACCCCCGCGGAGGTATACCTGGCCCCTGTTTTGACTTCTGAGTCATTGCCAGGTAGCACAGGAATTCTTCCTATCAATGAACTAACCATGCATGACTAACACCTTTACTAACCTCTATTAACTCACAATAAACCATTTACATTTCTTGCATACTCTGATCACTAAATTAGCACCTCAGCTATACCATAGAATGAAGATTGAACAATCTAAGAGAGACGCTCCTATCACAGCTGTTCCCATCCTCCTCGCAAAGTAGATCCAGTCTCTCTCCCCTAAATACTTCCAGTATAGCCAAAATAGTACCTCTTACTAAGGCTCAGTTATATTAAAATATGAAGGCTTCCTATAGCCATGTGCCACAACAGTAATCACCATCTTACCTAGTCCCCATATACATTGAGAGCTCAAATAAGTCCATAAGACTCGAGATCCCTACTGTCTACAGGGTCCAGAACTGAGCCTATAAACCTAGCTCCCGCCCCCAGTCAAATCAGTTGAAAGCTAGACACCAACCAGTGGTCACTACCCTGCAGTTAACCTCTAGCTCTGCCCTTGTGTTGTTCCGGAGTTGAGAAATTCCAGATCCGGCAGACTCCGTGGCAGAGAAGACTAATAGAAGCATCTGTCCATGTACAAGTCCTAACGTGCACCTTATACCCTTCACACAAATTCGTGGGTATATAAGTGTGTAGCCAGCAACGATCGTCAAGAGATCCGACTTGAGAACTTCCTACATTTTGGACCACCTGGACGGCCGAGGAACCAGTCGTTAGCCCCCAACATCACCGGAAGCAAGATAACCAGGACCAGATCTACAAATACTATTCAAGATTCATGTTGCTAGTACTAAGTGTTATAGTACTAGTTTGACACTCACTTATTAACTTTCTATAAAGTGGCTAAAACCTTGCCCAGTGTAACTCATATTTAACCATTCCATTTGGGACGTACTAAGCGTATCAGTGCTCATTAATTAACAGGCTACATTGACTCTCGTAATTACCTTATTCACATATTAAAACTCTAGTGATATCTAACGTTCGCCCACTGATTTGTGTTCTACGTATTTCTGCCATAAGAATATAAAACTTAGAACAGTACCCCCATGAGGTTACTAGAGATTCCGTGTTCTACAATATACGCGTGTCTAATCCTAACTGTGAGCTGCTACTTGGGCACGCGACCAGCCAGTAAGAGATCAAATCAGTGAAATTGAATTACATGAATATATTGAGGTCTTCCAGTAAAATAAAACTTGCTAATTAAACCCGTGATCAGAAGAGTATACCTGAACGTTGGAAGTGGGAGACTAGGCTCCATCCAGATCCGCTAATGCTAGCAGTTCCTTTCTATTATTTGTTTTGTGCGAGAATTACTATCTTTCCATGCTCTTTATTTACTTACTTAAATAAACGTGAACTTGTGTCGTGTTACCGTGTGTTTATTTTGTGTTCTCTATTCCTCATACCTTGTATTGTGCATGCAGCCTTATATACCCAGTCATTTAGAACTCACATTACCCAAGTTAAACCTGTAGAAAAACAGGGCATAACATTGGCGGCAGCGGTGGTTCTTGATTCGGATAAAAGGTTGCATTACATTGCAAGTTTGGAACAGCCAGAACACGAGAACATCATGGCGCACCGTTCTCACATTCCCATCCCACATTATGATGAAGAAAATTATGGGATCGAAACATTCATGGACATAGTGAAACCCTTACTTGACATAGCTTATACCACGGATGCACAAAAAATAGCCGTAACATTAACGCACCTGGGAAAAGCCGTTTCCCTGGTTGCCTATCAAGTGCACCCTGATCTCACCTGGGACGAATTTCGACCAATAGTGATAGAAGCCAGTAAGCCTTCGTTGGGCGTTTTCGTGGCCCACACCCGTATCCTAGACACTAAATTCGAAGGCGATGTAGATGCCACAGCGAATAAGCTTGCCCAACACATACAAATTTCTTTCCCCACGTTGACCAGAATCCAACAAGAACAGCAAATGCTGGTCAACCTTGTGTCGATATTGCCCTCAGCAGTAAAAGACTATTTCCGGGTGCACGATTTCGTCGGATACAAAAAAGACCTCATCACGATCCGACGTATTTTGGCCGTGCGCACAGAAGCACCCACCCAAATCGCTGCAATCAAGAGGTTTCCCACGCACCCGCAGCAAACCAACCACCAAAACTCCAAGAATGCCTACCCAGCCTCATCCTTCAACAACAGACCCACCTACCCTTCCGGCAAGCCCCAACCCAGTAGATCCCGGATCCAACCGACCCAGCCACGCAGAATCTTCAACCGGAACAGCAACTACAACACCTACCAAAGTAAAAACCCTACCTTAGTCATTATCAACCCCTATGATTTCCCTGCCTGTAATGCTCAGTGTGCCCTCCATCAAATTCTTGACTCTGCCAAACCTCGCCCCTCTACTCCTCGCATTTCTGTAAATGAAGAGGAGTGGGGACAAGAGGAAGAAATAGCCCCCCATATCATGACCTCAGACGATACCGAAGAAACCCTGGAGGAGGTAGATACCGACCCCCAGGATTTTTAAAGTATCCCCCGCCCACGATGGGCCCGGCGGGGGACGCCATAACTAGTCGCACTGCCCCCATTTATTACATGGCCAAAATCAAGGACATTCCTGTCCGCTTGCTAATCGACATGGGAGCTGCCAAGTCATGTTTGTTCAAATCTTACTATGAAAAACATCCCCGACTATTTGGCCCTTTGTTAAACACCAAAACAGAACTCATCTCAGCTGCTGATACTTACTTAAATCTCCTAGGAGACACTTTACCCCTATCAGTAACCACTCCTGACCCCCATGCTCGTTGTTATCACACATTCACAGTATTTTCCTCCAACTGTAAACATTATGATGGTTTCCTTGGACTTGACCTCCTTCAAAAACTCCAGGCCCAGATTGACTGCGGCCAAAGGCTGATCTCATTCAAAAACAAATTCCAGCCCAAAGCCTCTGACAAACCAATCACGCAGAAACCCATTCCCAAAAAGAAAAAACAACCTCCCCCTCAACAAACCCTGAGTCAGGGTTACCAAGTTGTAGCTAGCACTAAGGTGACTCCTAAAACCTCCCCTTGCCCCGAGTTCTCTCAAAACCTCACTCAATTCAGTAAAAAAATGCCTCAACAAACGAAAGAAGACAAGTCCAAGCAACTCCCTCTCGGTAATCCCCTCAATTATCGTAACTCTGTCCAGAATAAATCCTCCCATGTTTTCAGGACAGACTCTGATATATGTAACCATAATTCTATCCAATGTTTATGTACACATGTTTCCAGAGAAAATGCCGACCGATGTACCCAAAAATGTTTTTCCCATGCCCCCAGAAATGTTCAACTATCCCACAACCAACAACAATTCCCTGGTGACAGTTTTCCGTCAGTAGCTCCCTTTCCCCCCCACACCATTCACACCCCTGACAAATTTCACAACCCCACACTTGACTCGCCCTCTCATGACCAACAAACTCACCAGTCCCACATAACCTGTAACCAGACCGTTACTGCCACCAAAAAAATTCCTCACCTTCGTCCTGTTAACAACCCCAAATCAATACACCAGTCCTACACCAATAACCCATGTTCTACACCTAACTGTTTCCCCACCAACCCTCCGCAGTCCCCCCAGCAAATCCCGTTTTCTAACTCGCTCACCTCTCACCCCTCTGAACCGCCCGCACGCGCCGTTAATCCCCCCTCACGCGTGCCGACCGAGGGACACAACCATGTTCCCACCATGCCCCCAGAAATGCCCAGCTATTCCACCACCACCCCAATCCCCCTTGTGACAGTTTTTCGTCAGTAGCTCCCTTCCACCCCCACACAATTCACACCCCTAGAAAACTTCACAACCCCACACTTGACTCGCCCTCTCATGACCAACAAAACCACCAAATCCACATAAACTCCAAACAAACCGTTACTGCCACCGACAACGCTCCCCCCACCAACCCTCCGCAGTCCCTCCAACAAATCCCGTTTTCTAACCCCCTCACACCGTGCCCCACTGATCCTCCCACACGCGCCGCTAATCCCCCCCTCACGCGTGACCCCCACCAAAGTGACCTTGCCCCCCTTATAAGTACCAAGCACCTGCTCGCCAGTCAATCCCCCACCATCATTAGCCCAGCGGTAGTTCAGGATAAATGCCAAATTCTCCCCCACCATCAAAAATGGGTGAACCTGCGGCCCATACCCCAAACTCACATGATATTTTCCCCCACTAACACGTCCCCCAACCCCCATCGTTGCCTCTTACAACCCGCCATCATTTCCGCTCGCATCAACCACATTCTCGTGGCAAATATCTCAGAGGAACCCCTGACATTACCAAAAGGTCTCATTATAGGAGACCTCGAAACTTTCGATGACCTCCCCATACATTGTAACGACACCCCTACCAGCCTCCAATTGCCCCCTCTCCCTGAGACACTATCTGACCACCAAAAGAACGGCATGTACGACCTACTGCTGGAATTCAGTGACGTGTTTGCCCAACAACCCACCGAAATCGGACAGACTGATGTAGAACAACACATCATTAACACCACAGGCCCCCCCATACGACAACCATCCCGTAGAAAGAACCCCATACAACGTCAGGAAGAGGAACGCCAAGTCCAGGAAATGTTAGAGGCCAGGATTGCCACCCCGTCCATTAGCCCCTGGTCTTCCCCTGTTGTCTTAGTCAAAAAGAAAGATGGGACAACCCGTTTTTGCGTCGATTACAGGAGGTTAAATGACATAACCATTAAAGACGCTACGCCCTTACCCCGAATAGACGATTCCCTTGACTCCCTACACGGATCCAAATGGTTCACTACCCTCGACTTGCAAGCAGGGTATTGGCAAGTGCCTATCAAGTCCGAGGACCAAAAGAAAACAGCATTTTCCACTAGTGGTGGCCATCACTATGAATTTAACGTCCTACCTTTTGGCCTCTGTAACGGACCCGCCACTTTCTCCCGTTTGATGGAAACAGTATTACATGGCCTAACCTGGGAAACCTGCCTAGCCTATCTGGGCGATATTATTGTGTACTCTCCAACCTGGGAAGAACACCTCCTCAGGTTGAGACAAGTCCTTCAAAGAATCCGAGCCGCCGGGTTGAAATTAAAACCCTCAAAGTGCGTGATTGCCCGGAATAAGGTAGATTTTCTCGGACACGTGATATCTGAACATGGTATTGCGCCAGACCCAAAGAAACTTCAAGCCATACAAAACCAAACCCCACCCACCACTGTTAAAGGAATACGTTCGTTTCTAGGTTTAGCCACATACTACAGACGTTTCGTCCCCCACTTTGCCACCATAGCCAGACCCCTCCACCAACTTACCCGCAAAGACACCCCATTCACCTGGACACCTGAAAGAGACCTCGCGTTTAACACTTTGAAGCAAAAACTAATCCAAGCCCCTATTGTCGTTTTCCCTGACTACCAGAAACCTTTCCGTCTTTATACCGACGTATCTCTGTACGCCATGGGTGCAGTTTTAGCTCAATTCAGAGACGGAAAGGAACATGTGATAGCGTATGCCAGCTCCACCCTCACCCAACCACAACAGAATTACGCAGCCACCAAGAGAGAGTGCTTAGGGATCATTTGGGCACTCAGCCACTTCCGGTCATTTGTGTTGGGCGCAAAACTCGAAATAATTACCGACCATCAATCTTTACAATGGCTGCGTAGGTGCGAAACCAACTCAGCCATTTTGGTACGTTGGAGGGAGACACTAGAGGACTACGACTTTACCATACAATATCGTCCCGGCAAACTCCACACTAATGCAGACGCCCTGTCACGTTTGCCAGCACCAAAAGACCCCCCCACCAACCTAGCCACCTTACAAAACACTCAATTGGTATCTACCCCCACCCCTCGACAGAATGCCCCCCCAGCCCCCTCCCTAATTCAATCTTGGGAAGCAAGAATCAGACCCCCCTGGATACCGTTAAATGTCTTCAGGGGACTGACTCGCTGGGGAGATCAACTTGCCACAGACACTGGTCACATAATCTTGGATCCCACCATTGCCCATGACTACATGATTGCCATCCACGAGGGAAACGGCATACACCTTGGACAAAAGAAGATGTTAAAGATCTTCACAGACCAATACTGGACCCCCAACCCCTCCAAAATTGCACAACGAGTGACAGAATCCTGCAAACCGTGTTTATTGGGAAAGGATAGATCACGCACCCCAGGCCCAGCTGGTACCATTTCTGCCAACAAACCATTCCAAGTCCTATCCCTCGACATCATGGGCCCGTTCCCTTCTTACGCTGGCAACCGCTATATCGTCACATTTGTGGACGTATATTCAAAAATTTTAATAGCCTGCCCAGTTAAAGACCACACAGCCACCACAGTCGCCACACTGCTTGCCACAGAAGTGTTCCATATATTCGGCCTTCCCCTTGCTCTTCTATCGGATAATGCCCCCGAGTTTAGTGGACACGTTTGGCAACAATTCACCCAACAATGCGGTATTAAGATTAAACACTCATCCCCGTACTGGCCTCAAGGAAATGCTATATGCGAACGCAGCCATCGCACCATCAACAACCAGTTACGTACAAGAATGATTGCTCTTAACACCTCAGACTGGCCACCACAACTAAAGATGATACAATGGGGTATGAACACCTGTCCCCGGGAAGACGGTATTTCCCCTCATGAACGTGTTTATGGTGTACCCCCCCTGTTACTGCCATTCCACCACCACGCTCACCTTCCCTCCACCACCTCCACAATTGACCCATTGCAACATCTGCAAAACACCCTCCATACCGCCCAGATCTGTCAGGACACCAAAACTGATAACATCGTTGACAAAAACCCTTTCGCCATCCATGACACCGTAATGGTAGCCAACCTCCCTATCACCAACAAGTTAGGCCCTCGCTATGTCGGGCCCTACACCGTCATACAAGTCCCAAATGCCTTTCAAGTCACCATCGACTATCACGGCGTGACTCGCACGTTCCGAACTAGATTCGTCCGAGCGTTTAAACCTCTAAAGCCACAAGACATTACCCCATCCCACACATCCGACCCTGAATTAAACACCCCTACTCACCCTCCCACTCAGGCTATGAATATTCCCATACAAACCCCTAAGGACCTAAGCCCTCCAGCACCGAACCGACAAATCATTTCTCAACATACCCCCCAAACTAACCTCCACAAACCCTAAGCCCCCACTATCACACCCTCTTCCACCATGACACCTTCCGTCACTTCTGAAAGTCAAGTGCCTCCCCAACTTATCCAAGTACGAAAACCTCCACCCACAACCCTGACCACAACAGAAACCCTCCCGTCTAGCCCTGACATACCTCCACCAGGCACCACAGTGAGAAAACCACCACCCCCACCCCAAACCAAGTACACACCCAACCGCACCACACAATCTACCTCAGTAACCTCACACTACAACTTACGCCCACGACAAAAATTGTTTAAAACCTCCAGAAAACACACCCTGCTAACCACGTTCCGTAGGGCTGCCAGACCACTACCCTCCTCCTCCTCCTCCTCTTCTTCTTCTTCGTCGAATTCTCCCCCACAAAGGGAAAGAAGACGAATAATCACCAGCAAATCACCAACCTCATCAAACGACACACCCCACCCGCCCCTACCCCCAACCCTCCAACTTAAATCTACACTCCTTACCCACCCGTCTAGCCCCCCCCGCCTCCGCCCCTTTCCCCTCCCCCCCCCCCCCCCCCCCCCCCCCACACACCGACCAACCTCCTCATCTCACCGAACCCCCAACCAACCAACCCCTAAGGAATCCCCCCACAAAGTCACCCCTGAGAAAACCCCCACATGTCCTTTACCTGTAAAACGTTCTTCCCCTCAATATAAAACATCGTCGAGCGACTCAAGTCCCACGACAAACATCTACCTTCCCACCAGGACCGCCAGAGGTAGAATAATCAACAGACCCATCAGATTTAAAGACATCGATACAAAAATAACACCCCGTTCTGACACTCAGGACCCAAGCCACACAACACACACACCCCCTCCTTCCCACACACCTCCTTCACCCACCTTACCTAAACCGATCTTGCGCATTGCCTCACTATATATTCCCAACCTACAACACCGCCCAAGAAAACCAAATAAAACCCAGACTCACATTCCCCCTTCATCCCCAGCTCTGTTGTCACGCGTGAATCCCCTTTCGGTTAGTAACCCATTCACCACACTAAACAGACCTCCTGTCAATCCCACACACCTCACTCCGACCCCCACGGGGGAAAGCTACAAACCATTCATACGAAAGGTTAAAGTAAAAAAAAACACTGGACACTTGGCCCGTATACCACACCCACATCAAGCCCGGGCAGCCGCCCGCCACAACACAGAGGACACATTCTTACAGGTATACATTGACCTGCAAAAGAAACCTGACCGTCGCTCTCTTGCTTGGTGGAACCTTCTAAATACCCTTAAAATGACCCACCATGACTATGCTTCTTTTTACTTCACCCTTGAGGCTCGAGGACGAGCCTATAATGGAGGAGAAGGAAGTAAAATGCCCCAGAACAAGAAGCCCACCACAGAAGCCACGAGCGAACACCACACAGAAACACCCGAAAGGAAGGTCCACAGAACGAAAGGACCAGCTGACCGAGCCAGCCATTTCAGACAGGCCCAAGCCTGCAGGGCTAAGCAGCTCCAGGCCGCACCTACCTACCTTTTCTAAACTGACCATTTTCCACACCTCACGTACACTACCCCCTCGTGTCCTACACTCCTAACTACAAAGATGATGAACAGGAATATACATTCATATTAAAAACACCCATGCCCTGTCCCGACGTTGAGCCAATCCCAACACATCAGACAGCCATAATTATATCTATGTATGTTCTTACATCCGAGAAGTAGATGTTATATATCTTAGAAGTTAAAACACCCACGCCTGTCCCTAGACCTCGTATATCATTTCCCATGACGAGTATAGATATATGTAACCCGTGCTCAGTCGTCCCCTTGCATTGTTCCTCTAGTAACTAAGTGTCTCTATAATATTAACTGCCACCAGTATTGATGCAACATAGCGGCACTGTCCTTGTGTCGTATTGTGCCAAGTACAGATCAACCAGGTTTCATCACCTTATTAGGACGACGACTATAATGTCGTCGTTCATCGATGTATGCAATCCTTAGTTTAAGTATTAATATTAACATTCCCTAACATCTTGTCTTGCCAGACTAAGCTTTCTGAAGACCCATCGCCCCATAAATCTATGTATTCAATCCTTAGTTTAAGTATCTTTATCCGCCATTGTGTTCACCTTTTTCCATTTACTTTTCCACAATTGTCATACGTCTTCCCCTTGCCTCCTTCGTATCCACAGTCCACACTACGCCAATTTGCTACGTGTCATACACCTCTTACCCCAACCAGAGATTGTATAAGATAACCTTGTTACCAGTATCTGTCATAAGTACCCCGAAACAATAACTAAGTACCCCTACGAACTGCCGCTTTTGTTGGTATATATATATTTCATAGAAAACGCAGTTCCCAGGGCCAACTAATAGTATCCATAACCCCTCGGACTGACCGCATAACTCTATCTTTTCCAGACTCATATACCACCCCATAGTTGCATTCCCCGGTAGCATTTGGCTAACTTACTTCCACTGCCTTTTCAAACTCCAATATCAACTGCAGCCTAATGCCACCCCCACGCCCAGAGACCTTAGGGTCAAATTCCCCTATAGCCCCCCTGAACTCCTCCCCTCTCATTATAAGACCCCGCGCTTCTCTACTCTTGTCCGACCTAGCCTCTCTCTCATACCTCTTGAAGATCCTTGAATTTCCCGTTGCTAACGCTCTCCAACCTTTTATATATATACTCCTATCCAGCCTACCTTCACTTAGTAGGCCAGAACAACATTAGAACTTTACTAACCCCTTGCATGCCATCTATTCTCTTACAACCCATTCACAACCCTGCACCCAATGGTCGTCGGTGCGAGGCTAGCCGCCTCACCAGTAACTAACTTCTATTTGCCATACTTACAGATAAATGTGGCAGAGTTAGCAACCCAGTCTCCACCACATCCAGCAAACCATACGATTAACAACCAGCCGAGTAAAACCAGCTAGCCAAGGCACCTTCGGTTTTGGTATTAAGGACACCCACATCTGTCTCATACACATAGGGTTATTACAAACACTGGTGATATGGCAAGCCCCTAGCCACAGCCGCCGGACGACTATCACAGAGAGAGGGCGCCCAGCTCCCCCTTTTTGCCCACCCGAGGAGGGAGACCCCCACCCCCGCGGAGATATACCTGGCCCCTGTTTTGACTTCTGAGTCATTGCCAGGTACCACAGGAATTCTTCCTATCAATGAACTAACCATGCATGACTAACACCTTTACTAACCTCTATTAACTCACAATAAACCATTTACCTTTCTTGCATACTCTGATCACTAAATTAGCACCTTAGCTATACCATAGAATGAAGATTGAACAATCTAAGAGAGACGCTCCTATCACAGCTGTCCCCATCCTCCTCGCAAAGTAGATCCAGTCTCTCTCCCCTAAATACTTCCAGTATAGCCAAAATAGTACCTCTTACTAAGGCTCAGTTATATTAAAATATGAAGGCTTCCTATAGCCATGTGCCACAACAGTAATCACCATCTTACCTAGTCCCCATATATATTGAGAGCTCAAATAAGTCCATAAGACTCGAGATCCCTACTGTCTACAGGGTCCAGAACCGAGCCTATAAACCTAGCTCCCGCCCCCAGTCAAATCAGTTGAAAGCTAGACACCAACCAGTGGTCACTACCCTGCAGTTAACCTCTAGCTCTGCCCTTGTGTTGTTCCGGAGTTGAGAGATTCCAGATCCGGCAGACTCCGTGGCAGAGAAGACTAATAGAAGCATCTGTCCATGTACAAGTCCTAACGTGCACTTTATAACCTTCACACAAATTCGTGGGTATATAAGTGTGTAGCCAGCAACGATCGTCAAGAGATCCGACTTGAGAACTTCCTACATTTTGGACCACCTGGACGGCCGAGGAACCAGTCGTTAGCCCCCAACATCACCGGAAGCAAGATAACCAGGACCAGATCTACAAATACTATTCAAGATTCATGTTGCTAGTACTAAGTGTTATAGTACTAGTTTGACACTCACTTATTAACTTTCTATAAAGTGGCTAAAACCTTGCCCAGTGTAACTCATATTTAACCATTCCATTTGGGACATACTAAGCGTATCAGTGCTCATTAATTAACAGGCGACATTGACTCTCGTAATTACCTTATTCAGATATTAAAACTCTAGTGATATCTAACGTTCGCCCACTGATTTGTGTTCTACATATTTCTGCCATAAGAATATAAAACTTAGATCAGTACCCCCATGAGGTTACTAGAGATTCCGTGTTCTACAATATACGCGTGTCTAATCCTAACTGTGAGCTGCTACTTGGGCACGCGACCAGCCAGTAAGAGATCAAATCAGTGAAATTGAATTACATGAATATATTGAGGTCTTCCAGTAAAATAAAACTTGCTAATTAAACCCGTGATCAGAAGAGTATACCTGAACATTGGAAGTGGGAGACTAGGCTCCATCCAGATCCGCTAATGCTAGCAGTTCCTTTCTATTATTTGTTTTGTGCGAGAATTACTATCTTTCCATGCTCTTTATTTACTTACTTAAATAAACGTGAACTTGTGTCGTGTTACCGTGTGTTTATTTTGTGTTCTCTATTCCTCATACCTTGTATTGTGCATGCAGCCTTATATACCCAGTCATTTAGAACTCACATTACCCAAGTTAAACCTGTAGAAAAACAGGGCATAACATAAATACTACATGACTTTAATTAGTTTCAGTATTTTTCCATAATTAAAGAGTATCAGTCTATAAAGGATACCAAGTCCTAAGATCCAAAAGGAAAGGAAGCAACAACAGGAAATAATGTTATTAGATTTTACTTTTGTTTTGCCTTCAGCTGACTGATACCTTAATATATATCTCTGTGCTATCTAGATTCATCAAGTTAACCAGTTGAGGATCAAGATACGTAACAATATATATATATAAAGTCTAATCAATAATATAGCTCTACCTCTCTCTCTCTCTCTCTCTCTCTCTCTCTCTCTCTCTCTCTCTCTCTCTCTCTCTCTCTCTCTCTCTCTCTCTCTCTCTGTCTCTCTTTCTACAATGGCATCCTTACTAGTAATATTTCAATTGTAACACCAAACACAAATAAACAATGCTTACTCTTTGGTAGAAATAGTGAAGGTACAGCATCGTCTTTGAGAAGTCGTTTATTTCTTGGACTCTCAATGCCTAGTAAACGACTTTTCATGTCATCAATATAATCGTTATTGGTGAAGTGTACAGAGCATACAACTGCATGTTGGGCATTAATACCATCTTGGCGACGACACAAGTTTATCCACACGCTTCTGAAATGTGCATCCCTTGGAAATCGGAATGTTCTTATATTTTTCCCGTCCACTGTACGCGGTTCATTGCCGTAATTGTTTAATCGAAGTCCTCTTTTTCTAGTTATTAAAAACATATTCTATGGTGTATTATATGATATATAGAAGCAATAGAACTGTTCAAATGACCTGGGAAGTGTATATTAAACCAAATACAAAACTTTGAATAATGAGGTAAGAGATATGTGTTTTTATCACTTTTCAACCCAAGACCAGCGGGGGTCTGGGGGCAGCAGCCCCCAGGATGCCCAGGTTACCTTAGGTTAGGTTAGGTTAGGTTAGGTTAGGTTAGGTTAATGACCAGCTATGTAAATACAGTAGTGATCATTTGGTTCAGTCTGTGCTCAAAAATCCATTTTCTTTAGGAGGAGGCCATACACTAAACAATTACCTTTATTGCTACAGCCAAATACTGCACACTGGGTAGGTATTATGATTATTAGCCAACCACAAAATATCTCTGGAATACTAATATGTCAGACAGAACTCCAAGTATTCCACATGTTTACTGAACAAAGGACAAACAAGTACTAAATGTTCTTTCTCTTGGGATAATCTGGGAGACTGACTAGGAGTACGTATATTATACTGGACCACGCTGGTCTACACTACTCGTGACGTCACGCCACCTGCGCGGGTTTGCCTACCTGGCTGACCTGGTGTATATGGATCTTGGGTAATACGAACCTCAGCCGTGTGACTCGCCTAGTCATTCTGGGCAATTATTTGTTTCAATACTCCCCAGGTCTCTCAACTTGATATATTATTGTTTCTTTGTTGTTAATCCGTCACTTAAGACACTCGACTCATATCGATTGTTATTAGTACTGGCGATTAATACTATGTTCATGTTTCACCTTTGCTGCCAGTAATTCACTGAGATTCTTAACCACATTTGTGTAGGATTTATCCTCAACCTATTATGTACCCTATCCCTTATGTGTTACTATTACTATTGCTTCAGATGAGAAAACATCCCCGACTACGAATCTATATTCTAGAGTTGGAGATCGAAATGATTATGTTGAGACGATTCTATAACTCCTCAAGATAGACATTACCTGAATTAATATACCATCTACATGTCTATCTGATTACGTCAGCCCTGTACTTAGTTATGTAACAATAATATGTTCCCAACCTTCCTAATGCAACCTCCATTTCACTAGACAAGATACCTAGGAGTTGTTCCGAGATTTAATTAGGCAATTAATCATTGATTTGGAAATCCCCCAGACCATCCCCAATTTCGTATGCGGGTCTGTGCTTAGGAAATTGTCGTGCCGTGCCGGACAATATCGTCGTATTAATTTCGCGTGAGTTTGGCTACGGGTCAAACTCGGTACAACCGCCTCAAAATTGTTACCCCATGAAAACCCGTTTTCTATGTATGCCACCGATCCACAGAAAACTAACCTAACCCTGTGCTTGTACTAATCCAAATCTGTTGATTTATATAATTAATAATATCCAATTTGCATACGATCATCTCCAGAGAAGTGCAGGAAAACTACCTAGTCTCTCTCTCTCCATGATGAGGATAGATCGATGTCACTCATGCATGTACCCATTCCTAAGTTAAAAAAAAAAAATTATCCACACTACTCTGCTTAGTGACCGCGTGCCCAGTGGTAAACTTTTGAGCCACCCTGTCCTTTTGTCCTCTCCCCGTAGGCCTACCAACCCAACTTCACAAACCTTCCCCTCGCATGACGCCCATCAGGATGTTTTTATATTCCGTGCCAAGTCAGTTCCGACTCGAACCCCAGTATACAGAGAGTGCAAACCTATTCTGGTATCTCTTTCACGATCCTCTAACCTAAGTAAACCACACTCCCCACCTGAACCGTAGGGGTAGAACGCGTGAGGCTATGCCCTCCTTCCACCTCCTTGAAAGAGGGTATAGGCCATAAAAATGTCACATCCACCGACCCCAAGCTCAGCTGTTTCGTTTTACTGCCTAGGATATTATATGAACCAGAAATTGCCCGATCGATATGGATCTGACACAGAGGCACTGCCCATGTCGAATCGTATTCCGTGCATTTCAACCAGGGTTAATTTGCTTTATATTAACGACTAATACCGTCAATTTATACACGCATTTCGTTTTCGTAAGTTAAGTATTTCTCTTTCCTTCACCATTGTGTTCCTCCTTTTCCGTCTCTTTCCACACCTATTATACATCTAATCAGTCATCCCTTCTAGTCCACAGTCCACACTACTCTGTTTTCGTATCTCTGTTGTTTTATATAAGATTAATTATGACAAATCTGAATACAATCTTTTCCAGAGAGCTCTAGGGAAGCCACCTAGTTTTTCTCTCCATTTAAGAAGATAAACGTATATTACCCCATGCTCCGGGATTCGTTCTAGCACCTAAGTAGTTATACAATTGAACTTGAGTTATTCAACCAGGTTCTATACTTTTATATTAACGACGGCAAAATACCGTCCAATTCATGCATGTCACTTTTTCCTAAGTTAACTCTCATTAATCCACCAATATTTTGCGTAGTAACAGCATGCTCAGGTAACCTTTTATCCACCCTGTCGTTTTTCCATACCAACCCGACCTTAATAACTCCCTCTAAAAAAGATGCCATCAGGATGTTAAATTGTGCCGAGCAAGTCATTTTCTAAAGCTTCCGTAAGCAGAGAGTATAAACCTATTTGGTACCTTCTTTAACTATCCCCTAACATAACTAACCACCCCTACAACCTGGGGCAGTGAATTAATGCGCACGAGGCTAACCCCCCTTTCCTCCCCTCAAAGAGGCCCAGCATCTCCCCCTCGCGTAGGACTACCGACATCCTTATGCCCGCCAAATTCTTGCTAGAAACTCCGGGTATTTACAACCTATACCAACCTCCAAGTTTTCGATTCCAGCCTAAATCCTATTCCTATCCCGTTCCTATCTAACCCCCAAGTCCCCCTTAACCCGTCTTAGACTCCTAATAGCATTTCAGCTAACTCAGAGGAGGATCCTAGAGATATTATTAACGTAGGCTGCCTTACCGCTTGAGTCCAACGGCGCTGGACAAACTAGTTTTTTTTTCCCCAACATCCTCCTCTCAACTCATATTAATAATTTGTCTTAGAGTAAATGTCAGAAAAAGGTAATTCCTATTGCGGCCTACATGCTAACTTTATAATAGACCTTTAATGCTACCCTCTTCAACCAAGGGATTAAATTAACTTGTATTCCCCTCCGACATCCAAAAGTTAGACAAAGGAACCCCCTCTCCATATATATAGTTCCGCGCCAAAAACAAGCCAGTTAGAGAGGATATAAGCTACGTAACGGAAGTGCCGCAGTCGTGGATATATTACCCAGCTCCACCCTCAGGATATACAGTGATTTGCGGTGTTCGCGATCCAAGTGCCTCTGTGAGGGAGTGAATCAATCCTTGACAATATATTGTTGCAACTGAGAAACCAGGGGCAAGATTATATCTTTCAACAACCGATTCATAAATTCTTTTTGATTGTCTCATAAACGTATTGTCAGCCGGTTCGCCACTACTTTGGGTTTAAGAGAAATCATAACTCATAACCGGTCCCAGGTAGAAAGATCTGGTTATGTTAGAAGGGATTACGCGAGTTTAGGAGAAGACTCGACGAGAAGATTCCTGGGCAAACAATTGTCTGTTTGACCGAAAGGCGAGAAGCCGTTTGCACGTCTGAACCTCCTCATAAGGCCAGAATTAGTAAGAAAAGTCGTTCTCCCGACTGTCTTACGTTACTTCGATCCACTGTTTTCTCTGGCTATGCCGATGACAGAGGCATTTAATGCTTTCAGTAGGAGTCCCATAACGACGTGTCATCAACGGCTAGACAAATTAGCCCAACTGTACACTTCTCTACACTCCCGGACAACTTGGACGGCAAAAGAGTCGCTGTTAGCCCCCAACACACCAACTCAAGATAACGAGATGCCTAGCCTTGTGATTTAAGTAATCCACGTATCGTATCGTTGAGTAATGTGATCAGAAGAATCATTCCTGAACGTTGGAAGTGGGAAGCGAAAGAACTCTATTCAAATCCGCGAGCAGTGCTAAGAGACGATACAAAGGCCACTACCTTAACCGAGTGCTCCAACATCTATTGTTCGTGCGAATCCTATTACGTACTCTATACCCGAGTGTTTAACAGTTTAAATAAAGCTGTATTACAAACTTTTTATCCACGATTATTTTTTTCCTCTGCTGATTTCCTTTATGTACTTTGCAATATATCCAATAGCCCAGTCTTGCAGAACTCACCTATACCAAGTTAAACCTGTATAAAATCAGGGCATAACAATGAGTAAACAGACAGTAATTTTACCCACAATTCAGCTGCCTGTAAAGGGTAAGTACAAGAAGACCATAAAGGTCAGATGTTCAGATGATCAGTGTTCGCAGAGGACTTTCGTGAAGAGCTCTGTACTACCTTCCCTTTCTTATGAATCAAAGGGAACGGAACAATTGAGTCTTCACGGCGTCACCGGAACACAAACCTCTCGTGATTATACTGTTGTAGCACTAAAGTATATACAGTAAACCCTTCATGCTCGCGGGGGTTAGGGAACAAAGACACCCGCGAGTATCGTAAATCCGCGAGCATGACATCAGTTACCCGTCCCGCCCCGAAAATAGGCTTACGGTATAAAGAAAATGGATTTTGTTGCTTGAATGATAATGATAATGATGGATGCAAATAATACAAAATAGTATAGATTGTATAATATTACAGGTGTATAAAAGATTAGTAATAGGGTACAGTAGGCCTACTGTATAAATGTAAACAATCGTTACCGATCGATACTTACGACTGTTATGTTGTTGTTTTCTGTTCCTAGGCCATAAACCTCCCACCCTGGTACATAACAGCTTAATGATTATGGATGATTAATTATAATGAATAGTAGAGCACAAACAAATACATTAAGGTAAGTAATGTTAAATAGATGTGCGATGTTTATTGAGAGTCGTCCACGTTGGCAGCAGGGGAGAGGGGGGGGGGGGGGGGGGAAGGGAGGCCGGGAGGGTCATCGAGTTCATCTAGGTCAGACGACGCAGCGTACGACATGTCACCCTTTATTTTATTGATTAATTCACCCTTCTCCTCTAAAATCATAACTTTCATGTGCCATTTGGTCTTCTTTGGTCCTTTTCTGCTTGATTGAGGCTAATCAGATTTACGTTTGTTGGCCATGTTGACGAGATATACGAAATCAATAGCACTGCACTGTACCGACGAGAGCTATTGGCGGGAACTGGCAGCGGGGTAGTGCGCACCATTCAAACTCCTTACTTTTTAGTATTTTTAAATTATATTTCATTATTTATATTTATTTATCCCAAGGGTTGAAAAACCGTGAGTAATCAAATCCGCGAGCATGAAACCTGCGAGCATGAAGGGTTTACTGTACATCGTGGCAGATTTCATCGTCTTGACGCAATAGTTATCGATGAGCTCCCCGAACACAAGGGCGAAACTAGTCTAAAAATTGAAATCACTAGTTGACAGCGTCGTGGCATAAAATTGGCCGACTCATACGTTACCGAGACAGCACAATTGGAGCTACTAATAGGTGCCGACCAGTACTACAAAATAGTGCGACCTGGCTACAAAAGGGCCGGAAATTTGGTTTTACTTCCAACCAAATACGAATTTGCCCTTAGTGGTTCCTTTGCAGCAACCACGTCTAGCTCTAACACTGAGGTTGTTACATTACTTAAAGTGGCAGTGACCCCAGTAGATCAATATATGTCTACTGAACAATGTCCATGTCATAAACAATTAAGTGCTTTGTGGGATTTAGACCATATTGGTATATCACCTAAAGAGAATTCACAAGCCGAACAGCAAGCTTTGACCACATATGAGGAAACAGTCAGGTATGATCCTGAGAGTCAACAGTATCAGGTACGTCTGCGCTGGACTGAAGAAAAGGGACGGTTGCCCACCAACAAAGGTTTGGCTGTGGGTAGATTATGCCCCTCCGTCATATGGCGGTTTCGCCCAAAATTATCATATGACGCGATCGCGTCATATGGACTCCAGGACTCCAGAAGAGATTTAATGCTGACCCTGGGTTTTGTAAACAATATTCGCAGGAAATTTCTGATCAGTTGTCACGTGGTTTCATTGAGGAAGTTCTATTCGATGACTCTGGGTCATGTCACTATCTGTCGCATCATGGGATCATAAAGGAAAGCGGGACTACTCCGGTGCGCATTGTATTTGATTGTTCCGCTAAGGTAAACCAGTACAAGCCCAGTCTGAATGACTGTCTGTATACGGGACCATCTTTAGTACCGGAGTTAGCTCAAGTCTTGTTGAGATTCCGCCTGCATCAGTATGCGTGGGTCAGTGACATCAAGAAGGCCTTCTTAATGTTGAAGCTACATGAAGAAGACAGGGATTACACCAGGTTCATGTGGCCAAAAGATCCTCTTCGACTGGATTCGCCTCTACGTTGTTATCGGTTCCAGGTTGTATTGTTTGGCGCTACCTGCTCCCAGTTTCTGCTGAATGCAACCATTCTAAAATATCTTTCCCTTGTTGAAGTAGACCCAAAGATCGTACAGGAAATTAGGGCCAGGCTATATATCGATAACCTCCAAGGTACGGGGGATAATGAAGATTCCCTCGTCCGTGCATACGGTATAGCTTGTGAAGTTATGGACAATGGCCACTTGTTCCTCCGTCAATGGGCTACCAATAGTCCTGTTCTGAGAGAGGTGTTACAAAAGGATTGTGTTGCTGCTGAACAGCAGGAACTGGTAAGAGTTCTTGGACTAGTATGGGAGATGGCTTCTGATTATCTTTCCTTTGGAGTACAGTACACTCCGGTCGAGCATGTGACAACGCATGAGTGTTTGAGATTTTCTGCCAAATCTTTGATCATTTGGGTGTTTTGTTGCCAGTGTCAATAAGGTCTAGAATATTTCTCCAGCAATTCTGGAGACTAAAGATGGATTGGGACGAGGATCTTTCTGAAGACTAGAACACGGAATGGCTGGGGATAGTAGATGATCTGGTACTCTGTAGTCATATTAAGTTCGCTCGGAGGGTTGTATACGATCATGCTGTATCCCTACATGCATTCGCTGATGCCAGCAGTATAGCATATGGGACTGCTGTGTATCTTGTTGGGTCAGAAGGCAGCCATTTGGTCATGGCAAAGGCCAAAGTCGCACCAATCAAGTCCCTTTATATCCCTAAAATGGAATTAACTGCAGTTTTGCTTTCCGCAAGAATTGTAAACTTTATTGAGGTAGCCTATAAGGATAAACTTCATATCTCTGAAACCTATGTGTGGAGTGACAGTCAGATTACCCTACACTGGATTAATAGTAAAAAGAAATTACCAGTGTATGTCACAAACTGCAACGACGAGATACATGCCCTAGTCCCGACTGCTCATTTCCGGTATGTGTCGACTAAAGAGAACCCAAGTGATATAAGGTAATAGGAGAGTCCCAAGTAAAGTAAAAAAGACCAGGCAGAGGGATAAAGCCTGGTTCAATGAAGATTGCAGGCATGCACAGCGGGTAAAGCAGGCTGCATTTCGTTCATGGACACACTCTCGTGCACGGCTTTGCTGGGAGAATTATGTTAGTTTGCGTTCGGATGCCCAGCGAATATATTCTTTAGTGGAAGCCGAGTACAACAACCATCTAAAAGCTATTCTGACTGGTGCAACGCAGCCACACAAATGGTGGTCAGCTTTGAAAAAGAGTTTGTTTGGTGTTGATAATTTTTTGCCACCACTATGTAAACCGGATGGTTCGGTCACATTTGACCCTTGTGAGAAAGCAAAACTCCTAGATTTTGTTTTTGAGAGTAAGCAGAGTGACTCTGAGGTTGCATTACCTCATTCTTGTTCTCCTGAACCTAAGTTTATATCTTTTGCATTTAGATCCATTGAAATACAAACTCTTTTGAATGATTTGGATTCCTTTTGGGGTACCGACCCTAGTGCATTTGTTCCTCTATTTTTTAAAGGGATTAGCACACTTTTGGCTGCTAAACTTGCTGTTGTTTTTAGAATTTTAATCCGTCGTGGCATTTTCCCATTATGTTGCCGTTCTGCTAACGTAACGCCTATTCCAAAAGGGTCATCTCCCACTGTTCTCCCAGAAGAGTATAGACCTATATCCATTACTCCGGTTTTATCTAAGGTCTTTGAACGCCTATTGGCAAAGCGACTCATAGCTTTCACCAATAAATTTAATTTGTTGCCTCCAAACCAGTTTGAGCTTAGGAAGGGCTTAGGTACCTGTGATGCTCTTCTTGTCCTCACTCATGATCTCCAGGCTTCATTGGATGCTGGACAGGAATCGAGATTAACCCTTAAAAAGCGGCTCACCACTTAAGTCGAGTTAAATAAAGCTGGACTATGTGGCGGCGCTCGACATAGATCGAGTGGCAATTTCAGCACGTAATGTGGCTGAGAGAGAGAGACAAGTGGTGGCAGGAGACTAGCGAGCGTATGACTGCTCCAGACCACCGCGGCGAACCTACTGACACAAATCTCAGCTCCCTCCTCCCTCTCTCACTCGCTACATACTCAATTATGTACCGAAAGTACCGAATTACCTGCTTTTTGCACTCGCGTTGCACGGTTATTGCAAGAAAACTATCCATCATACAAGGATCGTTATGGTGTCATTCGAAAGCTCTGTTTATGCCCTTTCAGGGATAGATACTTGTTTTACGTTCTGGGTCTTATTTAGGCATGAAAATGATCACGTAAACAGCCCTATTTTGGCTAAAAACACCCCGCTGGGCGGTACACATAAATAAACCGCATAGGCCGCTCTTAAGGTGTTAATATCTCAATGATTTTAGTTCCGCTTTTGATCTAGTTAATCATAAGGCACTATTATTCAAACTCAGTTCCATGGGGATTGGTGGTTCAGTTTTAAATATAATTTCTACATTTCTAACTAACAGACAACAACGTGTGGTAGTTGATGGTAATTTTAATTCTTTTAACATTATTAAATCTGGTGTACCTCAGGGTAGTGTACTGGGCCCTCTGCTTTTTATCCTTTTTACTAGTGATATGTGGTGTGGAGTTTCCTCTAAAATGATTGCTTATGCAGATGATGCCTCATTATATGCACCCATTACTTCTCCTGCTGAGAGAGATTTGATCGCCAATACTCTGAAAGATGATATGCTAAAAATTATTAGTTGGTGTGATCGTTGGGGGTATGAAGCGGAACTAAAACACATAGCCTTTTAATTAGTATATCTAGGACACCTTTTTCTTTGCATCCTGAAATTATAATAAATGATTCTGTAATCAATCAATGTACCAAACTTAGGTTACTGGCTGTGACTCTTGATTCAAAACTTACTTTTGAGGCACACTTACGCTCAGTTGCCTCATCTATATCTCAGAAAGTTGGTCTACTACGTAAATGCAAAAAGATTTATTCAAGTGATGACATTGTTTGGAACTGTTTTTACTCTTTTATTTTACCCTTCTTTTAGTACTGCTCTCCTGTGTGGCTCTCTGCCGCAGATTCCAATCTGAGGCTTCTGAATCGTGCTTTTAATCAGATAAAGTTTCTATTGCCTGACCTGGATGTTATCCTTGATAATCGTCGCCTTGTTGGGTCTTTGACTCTATTTCATAAGATATTTCTTATTGCTGATCATCCATTACATTCTAAAATTCCACCACCTTTTCGGCCTGTTCGTGTGACTAGATATTCATTAGAGTTAAATAATCAGGCCTTTGCTCATGTTCATTGTAACACGTCACAATAGTCAAGATGTTTCATCCCATTAATCACAACATTCTGGAATACTCTCCCTAATGAAGTAGTGAATGTGGAGAGCTCTCTGGTTTTCAAGACGAGGGTTAGTGCCTTTTTAGTTAGCTAGTTATATCTTCCTGGCTATTTGTGCCCCCCACTGAGACCCTTCGGGGTAGATAGTCTCCCCACGGCTCTTCGGTGGGGCTCACATGTAGTATCTGATAATAATAATAATACTGTAATAATATGGTATCTCGAGGCGTGTCTGCTAAGTATTTGGGTTCTTCTGCGTTGTGGTGGAATGGGCCTAGTTGGCTCCCGAACCCCGATGGATGGCCAGAAAACATAGTTCTCAAAGAGCAGCTCGCTGGTTTCGTGACCCAAATCGTAGGCACGGTGCCCCAAGATGACACACAGTTATGGGACTGGGACAGATATAGCAGCTATGAAAGATTACAGCGTGTCACGGGATGGGTGATACGTTTCATAAACAATTTGAAGGCTAAAATAAATGGCCTGCCTCCCACAGGCAGTGCTCACCTCAACATAAAAGATATCAAGACTGCAGACAATATTCTTCTCAAATTATGCCAAAAGGAAAGTTATTCGCAGGAGTACTCAATATTGGAGAAGGGTGAACAGTCTAGAAATAATTTGATTTGCCAGTTAGGACTACACCTGAAGGGAGAGAGAATACATTGTGGAGGCAGATTGAGATTAGCAGCTATCTCGGAAATGTGGAAATATCCAAAGCTTCTGCCCTCCAAACATCCCTTGACGCACCTAATAATAGATAGGTGCCATCGGCTCTGTTGCCATTATGGAGTCGGCCACGTGGTTACCTACATTCAACAAAAATGGTGGGTCCCTAGAATCCGGCAGGTAATGAAAAAAGTACTGCGCAATTGCCTAAAATGTCTTCAGGTACAAGGTAAACCCTACGACTACGCCAGACTACCCTCTTTACCTGCCCTGCGGACCACCCCTGGAGACCCATATAAGGTCACTGGGGTGGAATATAGAGGAGCAATCCCTATTAAAGACTCACCTGTCAAGGCTTACATAATCTTATTTACCTGTACTGTCACTAGGTCACTTTTGTCTTTTTGACAAAAGAATCTAGTTTCCTTTAATGCACAGAAAACCAAGTACATTCAATTTTCTAACCGACAGAATCTCACTGACTCCCATATATTTTTTAATTATGTAAATATTCCCACTTCCCCTAGTATTGACATTCTCGGTGTAACATTAACTACTAACTTGAGCTGGACACATTATGTTAGAAGCATTGCTAAGAATGCCTCTAAAAAACTGGGACTCCTGTACAGAGTTCGAGAATTCTTCACTGACGAGCAGTTGGCCGTAATATATAAAAGTCATGTGCGTTCTCAGATGGATTACTCTTCACCTCTGTGGGGTGGAAGTGGAGTGGTTGCATTGAGGCAGTTGGACAAAATTCAAAATAAAGCTATTAGATTAATCAATAACCCTGCAATCACACAGGACCTTCCTACATTATCCATACGAAGAAACGTTGCATCCCTTGCATTATTCTACAGATATTTTCACAGCAATTGTTCTGAGGAACTTGCTTCAATTGTGCCGCCTCTCCACATCTTTCCCCGTAGAACTAGGGCAGCTGAGAGCGCCCATGAATTTACACTTTCTCCTCCGCAATGCAGAACTTCCGCTTATCAGAATTCATTTATCCCCAGAGCTACTACTCTTTGGAATTCACTTCCCTCGAATTGCTTTCCACAAACTTACAATCTACAAATGTTAAATCCAGTTGTTACAAACATTTTATGAATGGAGGATGCCTTTAGGCACATGGACCTTTTTGTTTTATCTGTGTTTTTCCTTCCTCCGTTCATTGTCTCTTAAAAAAAAAAAAAAAAAAAAAAAAAAAAAAATACACATTGAAGTAGTCACCAATCTAATATGTGATAGTTTCCTCCACGCTTTCAGGAGATTTTGCTGTCGACAAGGTTTTCCCCGTATCATCTTGAGTGACAACGCAACTACGTTTGTTGGGGCCTCTAGGTACCTATCCGATATCTGCAATCACCCTAAGGTTCAGTCTCACCTTGGCAATGTGCAGTGTGAATGGCAGTTTATTCCTGCAAGAGCACCATAGTTCGGTGCTATCTGGGAGAGAGCTATTGGCATTGTCAAGGCGGGACTGAAGAAGGTATTGGGACGTGCTCTCATTTCTTTAGAGGAGTTGACAGCTCTACTCCTGGAAATTGAGGCAACTATCAATGACCGTCCTCTCTTTTATGCTTCGCGTGACCTAGAGGATCCTACCCCAATCACACCCTCAGTATTGGTGCGGGGACATCGGTTGCGGGACCTTCCTGAGGAAAGTGAAGAGGGGGAAGAGATTGGGGACCCGGACTACGTCAACAAAGATGTTATTTCAGCCAGATACCAGTATATCCGCAAGTTTTCGCAGGATGTCTGGAGACGCTGGTCTAATGAGTATCTGGTGACGCTCAGGGAGGCACATAGGAATAAACTTCGACCAATCAACGGTCGGTGGCCAAATATCGATGTTGTCGTCACCATCCATGACGAGGGTCCTCATGATTTCTGGAAGTTGGGCCCTATCACAGAATTATTACCCGGACGTGATGGTGAAGTCAGAGTGGCTAAAATCCGCACTAAGTCGGGCATCTTCACGCGGCCAACTATCCGTTTATACCCTCTTGAAGGGGATATTGAGAGCAAAGGTGATACCTCGGACATGTTGCCCAGAGACGTTCCCGTAGAGGCAAACTCAAACGGCCATCCTGTTGACGTACCCAGTGGACGTCCTTGTCGACAGGCGGCTCAAGCATCTTCCCAATTATGGTGGGATAAATTAGGCTCCGGGCTGTTGTAAATGTTGTACAAACTCGGTGGTGGGAATATGTCCATACTTTTATTCCATTAGCATGGACAGTCTAAGTTTAAGTGTAATCACAAGTAATAAGTAATAAGTTTGTAGGAATAAGAATCATAATAATATGATTTAGTATAAATGGGAAGAATATTGAATTATGTTCTGTATTTGATATTAAGTAGTAATATATAATTCCTATAAACTTAGATGATTAATTAAAGGCAGGGAAAATATCTCTGGACCTGTCTGCCATGTGCGAATCAGCAGGGTTCCCGCAAATTTGATTGGGACCCGACATTAACTCTCAAAACACCACCACCGACAGTAATATTTTCTCTTGTTCTCTCATCCCATTCCATTAATATGCTAGAACTAACCTCAACGTAAATTACCATCAATTCACCGATCATCTATTATTATCCTCATTATAATTTAAGTCTAGAGGCCCCTTTCTGTCCTTAACTATTAACTAATTTCCTCTTTGTTCATCACTTGTTATCACCCAACTCCATCGCCAACCTGTTGTCTTGTTACCACTCCACTATAGCCCTATCCCGTCGCCTACGCTCCAGCAACTATTGTGTGGTTTGGTATAACTCTACAGTCATTAATTGAGATCAAAACAACCTTAGAAAGTGTACAGACAACCTCAGAATCGAGAACAAAAACCGGCCCCTTCAGTAAATTTAACTTCAATAACAAAAACATTAGGTGGGAAGAGGTAAATCAAGAAATGGAGGAAATAGACTGGGAAGATTTAACCCTTATTTAGCGGGCTAGGCGGTTTATTTATATGTACCGCCCAGCGGGGTGTTTTTAGCCAAAATAGGGCTGTTTACGTGATCATTTTCATGCCTAAATAAGACCCAGAGCGTAAAACAAGTATCTATCCCTGAAAGGGCATAAACAGAGCTTTCGAATGACACCATAACGATCCTTTTATGATGGCTAGTTTTCTTGCAACAACCGCGCAACGCGAGTGCAAAAAGCATGTAATTCGGCACTTTCCCCATACAATTCCGTATATAGCGAGTGAGAGAGGGAGGGAGGAGGTGGGATTCGTGTCAGTAGGTTCGCCGCGGTGGTCTGGAGCAGTGATACGCTCGATACTCTCCTGCCACCACTTGTCTCTCTCTCTCAGCAACATTACGTGCTGAAATTGCCACACGACCTATGTCGCGCAACGCCACATAGTCCAGATTTATTTAACTCGACTTATGTTGCGCCCCGACACTTAGGGGTTAATGGATAACCTGACACCAGCAGAATGTCTAGTCTTAATAACAGAAACCATGACCCAAATCTGTAGCCACCATATACCTGCAAGACAAACAAAACGAAGAAGCAAACAAGATCGGGAAAGGAGGAGGCTGTACAGAAGAAGAAAATTACTCACACAAAGACGCACACATCAAAATCTACAGGATAGGCAAAAGGTCGAAATAGATAGAGAAATTGTGGAAATTGAACAAAGGCTAAGAATATCATATGAACTACAACATATGGAAGAGGAGAGGAAAGCTATTGCAGGTATAAAGGAAAATTCCAAATACTTCTTTTCATACGCCAAACAAAAGGCTAAAACAACATCAAACATCGGCCCACTGAGCAAAGGGGACGGCTCTTTCACAGGGGACAAAAAGGAAATGAGGGAACTCTTAAGCAGGCAGTATGAAATGGCATTCAGTGAGCCTGATGAAACAAAAGTCATCAGAGACCAAAATATATTTTTCATGGAAACCTCCCCCACGGAAACCCCTCAGATGCTGGATATTGATTTCGGTCCAAAAGACATAGAAGAGGCCATTTCCAACATGCCATCCCACTCGGCACCAGGCCCGGACTCATGGAATTCGATCCTAATGAAAAAATGTAAGGAAAACCTCTCAAAACCCCTGGCTATAATGTGGAGAAGGAGTCTAGACACTGGTGACATACCAGATAGCTTGAAAAACGCAATAATTGCCCCACTGCATAAAGGAGGGAGTAAAGCACTACCAAAAAACTACCGCCCGGTAGCTCTAACCTCACATCATTAAAGTTTACGAGCGAGTCCTGCGAAGCAAAATTTCAACATTCATGGAGACAAATGAACTACACAACACCGGTCAACATGGGTTCAGAGCGGGAAGATCATGTCTCTCACAACTTTTGGAACACTATGACAAAATTCTTAAAACACTAGAAGAAAAGAAAAACGTGGATGTCATTTACACCGATTTTGCTAAGGCATTTGATAAATGTGACCATGGTATAATAGCCCACAAACTGAAAGCAAAAGGTATAACTGGGAAAATCGGACGGTGGATATACAATTTCCTCGTAAACCGAAAACAATCGGTAGCAGTAAACCAAGTCACTTCTGAGCCTTCGGATGTCAAAAGCTCAGTGCCCCAAGGAACAGTGCTAGCGCCCCTTCTGTTCCTCATACTAATTTGCGACATAGATACCAACACCAGACACAGTACGGTGTCGTCTTTTGCTGATGACACAAAATTAAGCAAGATAGTAAACACACAAGAGGACACGGGCCGACTGCAGGAAGACATGAATGTAGTGTTCCAGTGAACCAGGGAAAACAACATGCAATTCAATGAGGAAAAATTCCAATTAATACGGTACGGAGATAATAATGGTGTTAAAGAAATTACAAATTACTTAACAGAATCTAAGCACATAATAGAACGGAAAGACAGTGTGAAAGACCTTGGGGTATTAATGTCTGAAAATATGGGTTTCAAAGTACATAACCAGGTCAAAGTGGCGGCTGCGAAACGTCTAACGGGTTGGATTCTGCGTACTTTTAAAACACGCGGTGAATTGCCTATGATAACGCTCTTCAAATCTCTAGTGCTACCGCGGCTTGAATACTGTAGCGTATTAACATCCCCATACAAAGCAGGTGAAATAAATGACGTAGAGAGTGTACAAAGAAATTTCACTTCGCCTATAAGTTCGATAAAACATCTACACTATTGGGAGCGTTTAAGAGCACTGAATCTGTACTCACTGGAACGTAGAAGAGAACGTTACCTAATAATATACACATGGAAAATCGCAGAGGGTTTAGTACCAAACCTACATACTCCGATAGTCATGAAATTCAGTGATAGGGGAGGCTGGGAATGCGAAATCCCCCGGATGAATAACAGGGGTGCTATGGGCTCTCTGCGAGAGGGCTGGTTATCATACAGAGGCCCACATTTCTTCAACAAACTCCCACGGCGAGTAAGAGACATGAGGGACATCTCGTTAGACAACTTCAAGAGAGCCCTAGATGTCGAACTGCAAAAAGTGCCAGACGAGCCCATCCTCGCAAGGTAGCGAGCTGTCGCTTCAAACAGTCTACTGCACCAAATCACCACCCATAACGAGGGGCGTCACGCTCCTTGGTGCCGCTAGAGGTGCGGCGAACACATCCAAAGGTATCCAAAGGTAAGGTAAGTCCATTTACTACAATAATAACCACAATAGATAAGTTAAATAGGTTCAAGTCATCCGGACCAGATGGCTTTCTTCCTCGAGTTGTATGTGAAGTGCAAGATGAAATCGCACCTTTCTTAGCAGACATCTTCAATAAATCACTAGAAAATTGAAAAGTCCTGAAGACTGGAAACTAGACAATGTGACCCCAATCTTTAAGAAAGGGGATCACGAGTGTCCCAAGAATTATCGGCCAATTAGCTTGACTTCTATTATCGTAAAACTCTTAGAAGGGATACTAGTAGACAAGATAGTTGACAACCTAGAAATCCACAATTTAATTACAGATTTCCAACATGGATTCAGGAGACACCGATCATGTCTTACCAATTTGCTGGAATGTTTTCCATGAAATGCTGAGTGAGTATGACAAAAGTAGTGCCATAGACATCCTTTACTTATATTTTCAAAAAGTTTTTGACAAAGTACCTCATTGCAGGCTAATGTCAAAAGTGAGTGTGCTAGGTATCTATACAGAGGTCACAAATTGGATAGAAAGTTGGCTAACAGGTAGACAACAAAGAGTAATAATCAATGGGGTTTCTTCTGAGTGGACTTCAGTCACTTTTGGAGTTCTGCAGGGATATGTCCTTGGCCCACTACTGTTTATCATATATGTCAATGACATCGATATTGGTCTGTTGAGTGTGATCTCCAAGATTGCAGATGACATAAAGCTTTGAATGAATGTGAAAGACCCCAAAGGGGTTGAACAGCTCAGGATGGACCTCAACAGACTGGGTGAATGGTCGGAGACATGGCAGATGCCTCTAAACTTGGAAAAGTGCAAGGTGATGCATATCGGCTAACCAAACCCCAATTCAGGCTATTCACTATTGGGAATGCCTCTGGAAGTGACTGACTTGGATAAGGATTTGGGTGTTATGATAAGCAGTGACCTAAAGTTTTCCAAGCAGTGCATTGAAGTAGAGAAGAAAGCTCATAAAGTATTTGGCTATATTAAGAGGCAATTTAAGTATAGAAATAAGGAAATAGTCCTCACACTTTACAACGCTCTGATATGCCCTCTCCTGGAGTATGCTGTTCAATTCTGGTCTCCAGCACTCAGGAAAGATATAGAGCGACTGGAAAGAGCACTACCTAGGGCTACAAAGCTTATTCCATCGCTTAGAAAAATGAGCTATGAGGACCGGTTGAGAGCTCTTGATCTCTTCCCGTTGGAGACACGCAGACTACAAGATCAGCTCATTGAAGTTTTTAAAATACTTAATGGGATTGACAATATGGATTATAGGAAAATGTGTAGCCTCAATATGAATACAACACGCAACCATGGCTGGAAATTATAATTGAAAACGTTCATCACTAGTATCTGTGGACACTTTTTCACAAATAAAATCTGTTCTACCTGGAACAAACCTGCCTCTGAAGCTGTAAATAGTTCTTCAGTAGAGCAGTTCAAAAAGAGAGTAGATAGTATTTTGCACACTCTGTAAAGAGTGTATTGCACTAAAAAGTCTCTTTCTCTCAAGCTAGAACGAGTACAACGTAGAGTTACCAAAATGATACCTAGCCTAAAGAAAAAACCATACGAGAAGTGTTTTAGAGAATTAAATCTATTTCCTTTAACCCAACGCAGATTAAGAGGCGACTTAATTCAAGTGTTCAGAATCATCAAAGGCATCAACAATATAAACAGTCGTAAGTACTTCACTATCGACCAATCTAATTACACGCGGGGGAAACGGTTGCAAAATTATTGGTAAATCTTTTAACTCACACGAATCTAAGAATTTCTTCTTCAATCGAGTTGTCAACTTGTGGAATGGGCTTCCCCGAGGCGTTATTGACTGCAGCACCGTTGATTCCTTTAAACTTCCCCTAGACAAATATCTTTCATCAAACCCGCGACTGACTGCGTTTTTAAATGAATAACTTTATTTTATTCCCCCCTCAGATTCATCAAGGATTATTGCGTATATATATTACTAACACGTTGCTCTCTTTTTCCCAGATATACGAAAGATCACTTATAACTGTGTTATGTTACTAAACCATCTGTCCCCTACTAACTTCTTAATCCTGCCACGGACATTAATTCCAGGGCAGTAGTTCCCTTTCCAATTTTCCTTTACCCACTCTAAACCACTGTTTGGACAAATGATCCTCAGTGTTTTGAAGGACAAGCAGCCTAGAGGGGTCACTAGACCTGCTGTTGCTTGATTTCCTTTGTACTCCTTCCACTTCGAGTATCTCCTCGGAATGGACCGCAAGGTCTCTAAGATACTAACTATTCCTTGTAAATTCCTGTAATACTCTCTCTTTCTCTCTTGGAGACTTGGTTGTACGTGGTCAGCTCACATAGTATTGTGCCAGGGCACCTAAGACCAGGAAGCGTTTTTGTATCCCTGGTGGTGGTTTGGACGACGTATTTGCTGCAGTTGACGAAGTATGGAAGCTGGCCCCTGCTAATACAATGTACATCATCTACGTCGGATCCAATGATGTACAGCGAACCCTGTCTGAAGATTTGCTTCTCAAGTACCAGCAGCTGATCAAGTCATTTAAGGAGAAGTCGTCAAGGATCATCATCTCACGAATCGTCCCCCGGCTCGGTCTAGACAGCCGATTTTACAACATAGCCACCAGCACAAATCGTCGTCTTGCTAACCTCTGCAGGAAGGAGAACGTGGGATTCGTCGACACCTGGAACAATTTTTACTACGATGGCTATTTGTTTTCGGACGATGGAGTTCATCTGAACCAGGTGGGAGCAGCACGTTTTGAACGTCTTCTCAACGATGCGGTAAAGGATTTTCGGAGAAGAAATCGACTCAACGTAGTACAACCAGGAAGGAGGACCGAAGGACTTAAATGCTATTCCATCAAGAATCACGAATTTGGATAAAGCTCCATCAACAAGACACAAATCCAAAACCGCCAGGGATGAGGACCGAGGACAGCGAGGATCGAGGACATCCATGAGCGAAATTGTAGATGCGACCAGAACCAAAAATTTGATTAAAGAGCATTCAGTAAGTTCTAAAACCATTATTTTATAGGTTTTCTATGCAAATGCTTGTAGCATACGCAATAAATTTTCAGATTTAGCGGAAATAGTGTTTACAGAAAATTATGATGTAATTGGCATAACAGAATCTTGGCTAAATACAGAAGGCAGAGACTTTTTAGCAGAGTATTCATTTCCCGGTTATGTAATGTTTGAGAATTAGCCGAATTAAGAGAAATGGAGGTGGCGTTTTACTTTTTATCAAAGAAAGTCTTAACCCAATCCTCTTGTCAAAACCACAAATTGTGAACGTCGACACATCCTTTGTGCTAATTGATAATAATAAAGGTACAAAAATAAAACTTGCATTAAAATTATTATGTTCCTTCCAACAACCAACTCTACTCCTAAAATCGATTAATGAAATTTACAAACACATGTGGCAGTCTGTGGATTCGAACCCAGGACACTCTCACCGGAAATCAACACCTTATGCATCGCACCACGAAGACAGTTAAAGGATGGTGGACACTGCCTACGATTTATTATGCAACTTCGAATCCTGCATATCAATCTAAGCATGTACACACATCCCAACTGCAACTCACGTAGGCTATGCATATGTGAATGGAAAGAGCAATTAATGGGGCCTTAACCACTAGGGAAGTCCTCTCGATAAATTACCCCTGAACCAATATAAATTATTATGTTCCTTCCAACAACCAACTCTACTCCTAAAATCGATTAATGAAATTTACAAACACATGTGGCAGGCCGTGGATTCGAACCCAGGACGCTCACACCGGAAATCAACACTTTATGCATCGCACCACAGCTCCAGACCTCCAGCTCAATCAGTGCAAACTGACCGAGAAATTTACGAACAAATTGCAGATGTAAGTAGCTCACAAGATACCGTAATTTTTGGCGACTTTAATTTACCTGTGACCAAGTGGGGCGATACTCTTACTTCACACTCCGGACATGACTTGTATGCAAACTTGCAAGAGAGTTCGCTCTATCAATCTGTTCGATCGCCGACCTGTGGTAATAACATTCTTGACCTTGTACTTGCATCAAACAAAGAATTAGTAGCTAATTTGAATGTTGGTAATGAATTCAGTAATACTGACCATCGTACGATCACTTTCCATTTAAAATTCAATAGCAACAAACTCAATATCAGCAAAGAGAAGGTCCCAAATTTCAAGAGAGAAAAACTTCCGTAAACTTAGAGCAATACTCAAGGAAATCGACTGGAGTTCTATGATTAACAATGATGATCTAAACCAATCATGGAGATTTTTCACCTCCACTTATTCGAATGCAGTACATGAGTGTATACCATTAAAAAATCGTAGATTAGTACATAATAATAGGCCTAAGTGGGAGAATAAAGACATTGCGGATTATCTGCTTGCTTAAAGGGATGCTCATGATAAATTAAATATCTCTGGCACCTATGAAAATAGTGATCTACGACGACGCAATGATTGCAAATAGCGTACTTTCAAATGAACATGTTGAAGATGTGCAACATAATCTATATAAGTTGTCACATTGGGATCAAATATGATAAATGTGTTTCAATGCAGATAAATGTAAAATACTCCATATCGGAAACCGAAATGAGAAAGCAAACTATTCAATGAATGACACCCAGCTTAAAAGTGTAGACAGAAAAACTGATTTGGAAGTAACAATATGGAGTAACCTAAAACCGAGTCAACAATGTTCAGAAGTTGTAAACCTCTGGGCTGCGGCCAGACTCTTAAGAGGTTCTACTGGGCGAATGCGGCCAGACTCTTAAGATCCAAGGCCTAAAAAAAAACTTTTAAAACACCCCAGTGGCATTCAAAACAAAGCAATTTGTGTTTAGGCGAGATAATTCCCCTCCATTACTTGCTACCACTCCTACACATGTATCCCAACCCCCCTTTCCCCTCCTCCCCCTTCTTTTTCCCCCATCCTCAATTATCAGGTATTTTCTCTATTATTCCCGATATTTATCGAGTGTTTTCATGTGAGGGCGGGTGGGATAGAGAGGGGTGGTGGAGGAGTGTATCTCTGACCCTCCAAGACAGTCTGAGAGCTCCCCTTGTCTCTCAGTATGATCCGAGACAAGAGAGAGGGAGGGTGTTTGTCTCTCACCGCTCAAGGTCAGATTACGACCGCGGTGCTAAAATATACGATTTTCACCAACCAATTGCTGTTACCACTTGTTTTATTGCTTTCCAATGTTCATATGTTCATATTAAAAGTAAAATAGGCGCATAAAATAAGTATTAATTATATATATGGTAATTTGACGATTTTAGTCAGGAATGAATCAGAATACCTTCGCATGGCGGGCACTTTCAAATACCATAGCTGTGCAGCTTAGAGGTTAAGAAGGCAAACAAAATAATTGGCTTTATAGGCAGGTCATTCTACCATAATTCCAAAGATGTAATCCTAACTCTTTACAATTCCTTAGTCCGCCCTCTCTTGGAATATTGCGTTCAATCCTGGTGCCCTTACTACCAAAAAGATATAGACAAGCTAGAACGAGTTCAACGTAGAGTTACCAAAATGATACCTTGTCTAAAGTAAAACCATACGAGGAGCGTCTTAGAGAATTTAATCTATTTCCTTTAACCCAAGAACGCCGAGCGTCCTCATATGAGTCTGAACCTCACAAGGGCGAGCGTCCTAATATGAGCTAAGGCCTAAAAAAAAAAAAAATAAAAATAAAAAAAGTAGTAGCACTCAAAACAAAGGAATGTGTGATTAAGTGAGATAATTCCCCTCCATACCTCCTATCACTCCTCCACATGTGTCAAAACCCCCTCCTTCCCCCTTTACCCCCTTCAATTATCACCTATTTTTCCTCTTATTCCCTTTATTATCGGTTTATTTATCGAGCCAATATCTCCAAGGTCGTCTACTACGCATATCGAGAGCGTGGGAAGAAAAAGAAAGCGAGAAAGAGACCTCAGTCTGCTTTCAGGCCTCAAGGAGGGAGTATTTACGTCTCGTTCGCTTCCCACCTCATGACTGGAGGGTAAGCAATAATTCGTCTTTTTCACCCACAAAATATTATTCCCACTTGTTTTATTGTTGTTACATGTTAATATCTTCATATTAAACGTTAAATAGGCGCATATGAATAAGTAATAACGATATTTATCTTAAAATTATGAAATTCGTCGGGATTTACCACAATACCTTCGCCTAGCGCGATGTTTTAAATACCACAGGCTCGCCGCGGTCAGGTTAACCCAGCACAGATTAAGAGGCGACTTAATTCACGAGGCAACTTATGGGAGGTGTGGTGGAGTGGTCTTGCCACTGGCCTGGTAATTAATCTAATGGTCCCGGGTTCGAATCCCGATATATCAATGGGAAGATGATATTGGGATGGAACTTTTGCTGTACCTAGTATCAGTGCATTACCACAAACCCACCGAAACGCCAAAAAAATACCCTCATTGTTCCCCGATTAAATAGCACTGTATGAATATTCCCATCTTCAAAATATGCTACAGGGGGGCAATGTCTAGTGAATTCATTGCTCAATAGGCGGCGTTCTGAGAGTGAGGGTCCGAGTCTAGGTGGTGAGACAGTGAAGCACGAAGGCGGAGCAGCTTCAGAGATGGGGCTGCTTCGAGCCATGAGCTGAACTCTAATGCTTCACATGTCTCACTCCCTAGACTGGAACAAGACCTCATGGGCTATATTCACCGTGTTGAGCGGTTGGATGTGCAGGCTCTCAGCCTATGTCCTAGAGGGAGTAGTTGGAATATAGATGAAATAAATAAAAAAGTGTTCAAAATCATCAAAGACATAGACAATATGAACTGTAATAAATATTTCACTATCGACCAATCAAATTACACACGGGGGTAACGGTTGCAAAATTATTGGTAAATCTTTTAACTCACACGAGTCTAGGAATTTCTTCTTCAATTGAGTTGTCAACATGTGGAATGGGCTTCCCCGAGACGTCATAGACTGCAGCACCGTTGATTCTTTTAAACTTTGCCTAGACAAGCACCTTACCTTAACTCCACGACTGACAGCATTTGTAAAGGAATACAAAAAAAAAATCTCTATTATATTACTAACAACTGTCCCCTACTAACATCTCCGAATCCTGCCACGGACATTTGTCCGAGGGCAGTCTTCCCTTTCCATTTTTCCTTTACCCACTCTAAACTACTGTTGGGACACTTGCCCATCAGTGTTTCGGAGGGCAAGCAGCCATGAGGGTTCACAGGACCTGCAGTTGCTTGATTTCCTTTGTACTCCTTTGTACTCTCTCTCTTTCTCTCTCTCTTTTCCTTTTCCCTTTTAAAATAATGTCTTCCTATTCCATATACAAACTTTCCTTGTGGGCATTTCCTGGCCAATAAGGTTACACTTCATCCTATTTTCCGGTACGGTTTTTTAGCCGTAGGGAACGGAGGGTGGGGAGAGAGCCTTCTACTTTACTGTCCTATTCTTCTACAATAAACTGTCTCTGTCTAGTAGTATTAAGGCCGGACTACCTAGTTGGGACCGCAAGGTCTGTGTGGTCTGAGTATCTCTGTAACTTTGTGTAACTCTGTGTAATTTTTATCTCTCTCTCTCTCTCTCTCTCTCTCTCTCTCTCTCTCTATATATATATATATATATATATATATATATACAGTATATACTGTATATATGAATATATAATGATATACCGGGTATATATAATATATATATATATATATATATATATATATATATATATATATATATATATATATATATATATATATATATATATATATATATATATATATATATATATATATATATATATACATATATATATATATATATACATATATATATATATACTGTATATATATATTATGCCCTGATTTTATGCAGGAATTAACTATTGGATATGGTGTGTTCTACTCCACTGGGACTTCCAAGTTCAAATAAGTACATATAATATGAAAGGAAAACAGAGGATAAGTATATCACAAGATATGGATTAACCCTTAACTGGCATCGCGCAACATATGTCGAGTGAAATAAATTTGGACTAAGTGGCGGTGCACGACAGCTGTCGAGCGCCATTTTCAGCACGTAATATTGCTGAGAGAGAGAGCTGAGCGGTGGGACGAGCGTAGTAACCTTATGACCGCTCCCCACGACCACCGTGGACGTACTGAACTGTATTCTACTTTCCTCCCCCCTTTCTCACTCGCTACACAGGGAATTATGTAAGGAAATTACCTTATTTTAGGGTTTTTGCACTTGTGTTGCACGATCGTTGCAAGAGAACCAGTGGTCGTACAAGGATGGTTCGGGTGTCATTGGAAAGCTCTGTTTATGCCCTTTCAGGGATAATACTTGTTTTATGCTCTGGATCTTATTTAGGCATGAAAATGAGCACGGAAATAAGGGAGAAAAAAAAAACGATGTGCGGTACGGTCAAATAGACCGCCTAGCCCGCCAATAAGGTGTTAATAATACAGCTTTATTTCTCTTGCACTATATTGGAGAAATAATCTGGAACTGAACATATAAAGACACATATCACTGCCAGTGAAATAGCACTTAATTTTTTCACTGACTCCGAGCACAGTCGCGGAGCTAGATAGGGAGCACTTATTAGAGACCAACTTCACTAAATCTTCGAGATACTTTCTAAGACACTAGAGAAGACGATGGAGAAGTATTTCTTAGTAGTGGGGTGACCACTGTCGCTTTCTTTCAGGAATGTCCCGGTGTTTAAAGTTCAAGGTCAAGCACCCTATGAGTATGCAGCTGGGTTGTATTGAAAATGGGGAGTCATGGGAAGACTCTGAACAAATTTCTTGGCACTTTGGTAAATTTCGGCTGAGTCCTTGAAGTCTCAAAAACAGGTTAAAATGTATTAATTCAAAATAGATTCACTGGTGGATGGCAAATTATTGACCCGTATCACTCGTACTATAGGGGAGTACAACTCGTAGCTTTAGGACCTGCGTATTAACACTGGTGCGGATTTATACGTATTTAAAGCACTTTTGGAGGAACTCTGTTTATTTTAGTTCCTCGACACTTTTCCCGCTTGCGGTCACTCTATCTTCTTTTCTTGGTCTTCCGGCGTGGTAACTTCTCGATGGATGTCTCCAGGGAACACTTCTGGAGGTGATTGGTTCTCGTTGGCTGCTTCCCTTGGTCGTTTAGGTGGGCCGGCTGTGTGAAGTAGTTACACATGGGTTGATTGGGCTTGAGATCTTAAGTATGGCTCCGTAACATATAGTAACCGTCTGGCGAATTACTGTTGGGCACCATACCGAACGAACGCCTGTATTTCAGAGGTAGGAGAAACTACTCGACTGTTCTGATCAGTATATCAACCGTTGATGAAGTCCTGTTAAGGTACTCTCGGACTTGGATCTTAAATATCGAGTCTTATGTGGTCGATATCAGACGAACGCAGTAAGTTCAGTGGAAGTGATCTTTACTGTCTGTCCTGACCTTTATGAGAGGTTCGGGGGACCCGGAGCGGTGTTTAAATCTTTAAGTTAGACAGTCATATGGGATGCCACAGACTCAGTGTACCAAGGACTTGTCTCTGCAGAGTGCCCATGAGGGTATCTCGCCAAGCCCTATCTCTAACACAGCGGTCTCAGAGGCTTGAGATTACCTGTGCCGAGTGGCAGTGTCCACTTTAAACTGAGAACAAATAGAGAGGGCAGCAGGCCGTAGTCTCTCTACTTTTCACCATAGAAAATGGAACCTCGCGGGGGAGTTTATGTCACGTCGGCAGGCCGAACGATGACAAAGTCCCTCGACATGGGTACTGGGATTTCCCACTCTAGAGTTATTGTGACAAGCCACAACTGTTGACAACTTTGGAGTCTTGCAAGAAATAACGGCAGGCCGTACACATTCTTCCTCGACTAACTAGTCACCGCCTAAGTAGGATCTCCACGTTAGCTAGGCAGGCCCGGGTCTAACAAGGATCCCTAGTATAGGGTTTGGGGTTAACGGGGACTTGCAGTCTAAGAAGAGATATCGGCAGGCCGTACACACTCTTCACTAGACGAACTAGTCACCGCCTAAGTAGGATATCTACGTTTGCTAGGCAGGCCCGGGTCTAACAAAATCCCTAGTATAGGGTTGGTGGGTTAACGGGGACTTGCAGTCTAAGAAGAGATATCGGCAGGCCGTACACACTCTTCACTAGACGAACTAGTCACCGCCTAAGTAAGATATCTACGTTAGCTAGGCAGGCCCGGGTCTAACGAAATCCCTAGTATAGGGTTAGTGGGTTAACGGGGACTTGTAGTCTAAGAAGAGATATCGGCAGGCCGTACACACTCTTCACTAGAATAACTAGTCACCGCCTAAGTAGGGTATCCACGTTAGCTAGGCAGGCCCGGGTCTAACTAGATCCCTAGTATAGGGTTTTAGAGACAGTATCTGAATTTTACGGCAAGCCGGTCAGTTCAACTGAATGGAGAGCAAGCTTGGTTTCTTAAGTCAATACTTTTTGAAGCCTCAACAATTGCCTGACTTTCCTCAAAAATCCTGAACTGGTATTGCGGATTACTGAGTGCACTCCTGCGGTACCTCTAAGGTGGTAAGGGCATGGGGAGTTCTCCTAGATGGGGTCCTTGAACCCTTCTTACACTGTTGGTCAGGTCTCCTTCAATAGAAGGTTAATACTCGGTGGTGGTGTGGTGAGTAAGGTCAATTACTGTTCCTAGAGTAGGCTACTTCATCAAGGTTGAATTATAAAATCATAGGGGGTAGGGATCACTTCAATAGAACTCAGAAAAACAATAATAGTGGGTGAAGCGAAGGAATTCCGAGTTTTGGGCTCTCGGGGAGGATTGGTGGTGTCGGGTGCATTGAAGGTGTGTCGTGTGTACCGGACAGTTGAGGGTCGCGATGTGTGCGAGACCGCGTTATTCTTTCTCCCTCCTTCTTGTGGTGGTTATCGTATAACTACGATAGGGTATGACTCTTTTGTGATCCCGTATGTCTCTGTGACGTCACGGTCGTTCCCGCTGCACGGCATACGACGAGTAGATCGTATATTATAAGATTGTAAGTAAGTAAAGATTATAAAAGGCCTTATATGCTATTAACCCTTTCACGCTCATATGACGCAGAGGTTGCCAGATTAGCAATAAGAAATAGAGTTCTCTCACTCTTATAATTACCTCTCCAAATTTAGTTTTCTGCCCACAGCTAACTCAAAGACAACTGCAGAGGTTGAAATAACTAAACTAAAGGTTTCTAAATACCCCTGATGGTAACAAAGGCTTTAAAGTATCCCCAATAGGCTCAAAATAGCGTCATATGTCGGAGAGGGTTAAGCAATATTGACATGGTCTTATGTAGTATATATGAATTTATCGTATATATTAATATCATTTATCGTATTGAGCATCCTAGATGCGGTACGATAATTTAGGCTCCTGGCGTTTGCCAAGGCAGCAAGGTGTGCCTCTGAGGAAGACAGAGCAGAGCCTTCACGAACACCAACCAGTTAACATCTAATTTCCGCTCTCAGTTGATCGAGCTTTTGTGCCTCTAATCACAATACACTGACAACAATACATACAGCTACACCATCACGACGCTCTCATCGACACCATGACTGATTGACAGATAAGCATAGTATTCATGTCCATTCCCATATAATCATTTATTCTTTCTTTCACTTGACTCGAGCCTCAGGGCCGAAGTCTTGTTTCCCCATTGTCCGCCATATTGGGTAAACGTTCTCCTTTGCCTCATTGCCACGTGGAACTATTGGTGAGTTAATTCCTGGCTAATATCAACCCTTATAACCTTACCCTATATATAATTTATTATGTGAGACCTTTGGATATAAATTAGCTTGTTTCAGATTGAATTCAATTTAGATATGGAGTAATTTTAATTTAGATTGATTTTATTTGAATCATTATAGCTTAGAGATATTTAATTTCCATTGATAGTTTGCCACAGTGGTGTTGGCTGGGTTTTACTACTGATCTTGGTTGATAGTAATTTTAGGCATAAGAATATATAAATCTCTCTCGGCATGGTGGTGTCTACAGGGCTGTGTACGTATCTACCTTCCTGGTTCGTGTTGGTAGGCCTGTGTGTACAGGCGCGGGAGCGGCAGATCTCCCGCGCTATTTTACCTGGGGACGAGGATTTACAGGGGACTCTTATATAGAAAGAAGCATGTGTGGTTTGTACAACTAATAAACTAGTTGAAGAATGTCAAAAAAAGGCATGTGAGTCAATGTGTGGAAAAACAAGGTTCCAGGGTCTATTGAAGTATGGCTTCACATCTTATTGCACAAACACGTTTTCATACAGGCATATAATGGTTTCATCTGGCATTGATTTCTTCTGTAGTGAAGATTCTCTTAATACTACTTCTCAATTCTCCCCGGAGTATATTGTGAGTTGGGGAGAACCGATAACACAAGAATACATGGATGATCATAACATTGGTTTATTTTTGGTTATACAGGGTTACTTAACAATTTACAATGGCAAGGAAGTGAGTTCAACCAGCTTCAGAATAGCTGGCTAAATAATATCCTCCTCTTCATGGGGGTATTATGCTTGATGTCCCGACCTGGTGTGTTGGGGCGTTGACTCGTCGGTGAGCTCTTTCGTTTTTGTTCTGGCGTGACCTGATCCAGTGCCGCGACTCGTCGGCTTGGAGTATTTGTCTTCGCCTTCTTCTGCTTCTGGGGTACGGGCGAGGCCTCTGGCTGGCGTTTTCGCGGTATTTTACTTCCGTCTTCGTTATTTAAGGCCCGTCCCTGGGCCTGAAGTGCGAAAGTTAAGATGTTTGCCTCTCTTGTTAAACAGAGTTGGTGGAGGTACTGCCACCATTTCATGGATCTGTTGTCAGGAGTTTTGGTGGGGTTTATCTGGACAATCATGTGAGCCTTGGTGTTGGGTTCCCATGATGCTGTGAACATTTCATCAGGGTATCTCATCCGGATGGCATTGTCGGTGCCGTTGGACCATTTCACTCGGTGAATAAAAGGTGTGGTGGACATGGTGGTGGCTGAGGTAGACAGGAACTCGGCAGGGGTGTTGTCCCTGGTGGTGGTGGCTGGTTGAATGACCTTCCTAGCCCCATCAACCGGAGGGTCGTCATATGACCTCTTGCGGACGCGAAAGTAGCAGGTAGGCTGGTTGGTTGACAGGGGGGGCAAGTTTTGTGTGTGTGGATCGGAATTTGTGTTAGTGTCAGGGTGTATTTGATGGATTTCTGGTTGCTGGCGAGGGCGAATTGTTTTTATTTGGTGGTGAGTGTATGGATGTGTGTCAGGAGGTTGGATTGCTGACAATATCTTTGTAAATCGGTCAGGTGGTTTGCTTAATCGACCTGATTTATTGCGAATAGTTCCGCGGAGAGGTGTTTCAGTACTGGTGGTGGATGATGGTGATGGGGATGCTGGTTTAGGATTGGGAGTGGAAGGGGAAAGAGATAGGGGTTTTGGAGTATAATTTGAAGAGTGTGTTAATGTTGGAGATAGTGGTGTTTTTTTGTATGGTCGAGGGCAATGGAGTTGTAGTTGGTGGGGCTAGATGCGGTGGTGTTGTTGTTTGTCGGGGTAGTGAAAAGGAAGTTGAAGGTTGAGAGGGTGATTATGGGGTAAGGATAGGGGGGGAAGGGGAATTTTGCAGGGTGGTGGGGAGAGACATTGTTTTTGGCAGGTGAGGCGGAGAGGTTGGTGAGGTTATTTGAGGTGGAGATGATGTTGGTAGAGGGATGGTTGGTTTTGAAATCGGCGGAACTGTAGCCTTGATGGATAAAGGCTGGGGAAGATGATGCTGAGGGGAGGAAGAAGGTGATCTTGAAGTGGAGCGTGGAGGAGCAGAGGAGGAGGTTGACTTGGGGGGTGAGGTGAGTGGTGACGTCGTTGGGCGGCGTTTCTTTGCAGGTGGTGAGGATGTGGGTGAGGATTCTGGAGAAGGGTGAGGCTGGGGTGTGGGTTTTTTTGTTAGTTTGGACCTGAAGGGTGTGGGAATTATGGATTTCTTCAATTTTTCACGCGGCCCTAGTTTATAGCGGGAAGTGGTGGTTTTTGGGGCAGGAGTGGTAAGAGGTTTACGTGTGAGAGCATCTGAGGTAGAGGGGCTGGTGGTGATGTTACGAGAAAGTTGAAATGGGGGTGGTGTTCTTGGCGTGTGTTGTATGATCTGTTGTGTGAGTTGTGTGTTAACTTTTGGAATAGTGGGAAGCAAGGGGGGCATCTTGACCAGCGGAAAGTTAGGAGACCCCGGGCCTTCTTTAGCTTGAGGTGTGATGGTTGTTTTTTATGGTTCTGGAGTTTGATTTTGTTCTGCTGGTGGTGGTGGTATGGTCTCGCGCTGAATGGGTGAATATCTTCTCACGAACCTGTTTCGGGAAGTTCTGAACTCCCTGTGGTAATTGATGATGACTTGGAAAGGGTTGGGTATTTTCTCAATTGAGTGGGGGCCCACATATCGTGGGCCAAGTTTATTAACGACAGGTAACTTGGCGACCATGACGGTGTCACCAATAGCAAAAGGGTTTTGAGGGTCGGAGACGTCTGTGGTGACATCTTGACAGGCTTGTGCAGTGTGGAGGGTATTTTTTAATTGTTGGAGGGGGTCTATGGTATACTGGGTGGACGGGGGAGTGGTCAGATGTCGGAATGGTAGCAGCAATGGTGCTACTCTGTATACGCGTTCGTGGGGAGATATTCCATCTGCTCGGGGGCAAGAGTTTAGACCCCATTGAATCATTTTTATCTGGCTGGGCCAGTCAATGGATTGTAACTCGATCATTTTCGTTCTTAGCTGGTTGTTAATAGATCGGTGGCTCCGTTCACATATGGCGTTCCCTTGTGGCCAATAAGGGGAAAAGTGTTTCACCTATATTCCACATTGGGAGGTGAAGGCTTCCCATATTTGTCCTGTGAATTCTGGGGCGTTGTCAGACAGCAGAGCTAGGGGTAGTCCGAACACAGGAAAAATTTCGGTGGCGAGTAATTCGGCCACTGTTATTGCTGAATGATCTTTGCTGGGACAGGCGATTAAGAACTTTGAGTACACGTCCACGAACGTAACGATGAAACGTTTTCCGTGACTGGGCGGAAAAGGTCCCATGACGTCCAATGAAAGTACTTGCTATGGCTTATGTGCAGAGATGATCCCGGCTGGTCCTGGGGTTTTGCACCTATCTTTTCCCATGGCACAGGATTTGCAGGCCTCGGTTACCCGTTTCGCAATACCTGAAGGATTAACCGTCCAGTATTGACTTTGGAACACCTGGAGCATCTTCCTTTGTCCCAAATGGATACCATTTCCCTCATGAATAGAGATCATGTTTTCCTGGGCCAGGATGGGTTCGACAATAATGTGTCCGATCTCGGTGGTCAACTGATCACCCCATCGACAGATATGTGAAAAATGTGATGAGGGATCCACTTCGGTTTGATTTTCTTCTCCCAGAGTTGCAACATGGTGGGCTCTGGTGGTGAGGGTTTGTCTGTCGGGGTAGGTGAGTCTTGGTCAGTGGGCTGTAGTGCAGCTAGAGGGGTGGGTGACGAGGCTGGGACAGGTAAACGCGACATAGCGTCCGCGTTGGTATGTAGCTTCCCGGGCCTATAATGAATTTCGAAATTGTACTCCTCTAGGGTTTCTCTCCATCGTACCAAGAGGGCAGAGCTGATTTCGCAACGTCTAAGCCATCGCAGGGACTGATGGTCCGTGATGACGTCTAGTTCAACTCCTAACACAAAAGATCTAAAGTGGTTCAGGGCCCAGATGACGCCTAAGCACTCGCACTTGGTGGCTGCGTAGTTTTGTTGCGCAGCATTCAAGGTCGAACTGCCGTATGCTATGACATGCTCCTTGCCGTCTTGTACCTGAGCTAGTACTGCGACAATGGCATACAAAGAAACATTGGTATATAATCGGAAAGATTGTTGGTAGTCCGGAAAAGCTACAGTCGGGGCTTGCACTAATTTCTCCTTCAATGTTTATAATGCTAAGTTGCGTTCAGAGGTCCATTCGAAAGGGGTGTCTTTATGGGTCAATTGATGGTGGGGCCGAGCAGTCTCGGCGAATTTTGGAACAAATCTTCTGTAGTAGGTGGCTAATCCTAGAAAATATCTCATTCCTTTCACTGTGGTGGGTGGCTGTTGATTAGCGATAGCTGAGAGTTTCTTAAGGTCAGGGGAAATGCCTTGTGCAGAAATGACGTGTCCTAAGAATCCTACAGTGTTTTTCGCAAGTTCGCACGTTGAGGGTTTTAATTTTAGCCCGGCGATTCGGATGCGTTGCAATACCTGACGAAGCCTTTGTAGATATTCTGACTAGGTTTTAGAGTAGACGATGACGTCGTCGAGATAAGCCAGACAGGTTTCCCAAGTAAGTCCTTTGAGTACGGACTCCATTAATCGGGAAAAAGTGGCGGGACCGTTGCATAATCCAAAAGGCAGCACGTTGAATTCGTAGAGATGTCCTCCACTGGTCGAAAATGCTGTCTTCTGCTGGTGCTCGGGGGTTATGGGAACTTGCCATTATCCGGCCTGTAAGTCTAGCGTGGTAAACCATCTGGAGCCATGTAGAGAATCGAGGGAATCATCGATTCTAGGCAATGGCGTGGCATCCTTAATTGTGGCGTCGTTGAGGCGGCGATAGTCCACGCAAAACCGGGTGGAGCCGTCTTTCTTTTTCACCAGGACGACTGGGGATGACCAGGGGCTGACGGAGGGATTGGCGATGCTGGCATTCAGCATGTCTTGGACTTGCTGCTCTTCCTCTTTTCGTTGTACCGGATTTTTCCGGCGGGAAGGCTGCCGCAGAGGGGGTCCTGTGGTGTGGATGGAGTGTTCTTCTACGGTGGTTTTGCCGATTTTGGTTGAAGTTTGAGCGAAAATATCATGAAACTCCAGGAGGAGTTGTCTCGTCTGCTGTTGTTGGTGTTGGGTAAATTTTTCGGGAACATGGGGCAATATGGGCGACTGCTGAGTTTTCTCTGGAATTGGGGTGACCTCATCAAAAGTTTCTAAGTCACCTATTATGAGGCCTCGAGGTAAGGTCAGTTTCTCATCCGAGATGTTGGCAATGAGGATGGCATTGTGTCGGGAGGATAGGATGGCGGGCTGGATCCTACACCGGTCGGTTCCTTCGGAAATACCGGTGGGGGTCAAGATCATGACGGGCTGCGGCATGGTTCGGATTCTTACCCATTTTTCATGTTGGGGGGGAATCTCGGTTCTTTCGTTTGTGATGGCAGGACTAATTATGGTGGGAGGTGCACAGACTGAAAACATTCGGCAGGAGATTATACTGGGCGGTTTCACTTTTGATTGATGTCCTGCCTGTTGGGTATCGTAATTATGGGCTTCGGTAGCAATGGAAGAGTTAGGGAAAGGGTCACAAAGATCATGTTGGGCTTCAGTAGCAATGTTCACTCCAGGGGGAGTGATCTCTAGGTCAGGAAAATGAGAAAATAAAGCTTCAGTAGCAATGTTGCAACTGTGCCTACCATTGGGTGCACGTTCAGAACCTTCTGTGGGAGTTTCATTGGGCTGATGAGCAAGGTTGACACTTGGACGGTCGTCGGTGGTGAGGGGCTTCTTACGACTGGGGTGGGGACAATTTGGGTTGGTGAATGCTGGCTTAGAATCCTGGTAGCTTTGTGGTTGTACCTTCTTCTTTTGTTGTTTATTTGGATTCTGGGAACTCAGTTGTTCTCTTAAGTTGGATTTGGGAAGCTGAGGTTTTGATTGATTTTTTTTTTTTTTTAAGTGGATTAGTCGTTGCCCGCAGTCCACTTGGGCTTGGAGCTTCTGAAGTAGGTCCAATCCCAAATATCCGTCGTAGTGTCTGCATTCAGAATGGAACACCACAAAAGGATGATGACAGTGTGCATGTTCGGCAGGAGTGGTTATTTGGAGGGGGAGAGTTTCCCCTCTGATGTGAAGAGGGGTATCTATCACCTGCACTAATGAGATTTGAAGTGGTAGGTTGGAGATTGCCAAATCTTTTCTTGTGTTTTACATAATAGGAATTAAATAAACACGATCGAGCAGCGAAACATGGTTGTGTTCGAGCGCTAATGTGCGAGTAATTTCTGACATCACTCCTCCCCCCTTAGATAAGGCACCACAGAGGAAAGGCCCTATGCCTCTCCTCTATGGGCCGGATTGCTCTTGGATTCAGACACAACCTTTGAAACTTTTCCTAGCACAACCCACTATTTCAGGGGATCTACCGGTTTCTAGTGAGTGGACTATTGAAATCAACAAGAATAGAAAACTCAGAGCCAAGGATAAGGTAGGGAGATTACTGGACGTTTCTATTAGGGCCCTACCTAGTACATATAATGCTGATTTCTTTGTGTTCTCAGCTGCCCCGGCAGTACCGCCGGCCTCAACTGCACGACTCTTCGCAGACTGGTCCAAAGCAAATGGCGTTAATGACATTAAAGCTTTGAATGCACTCACGCCGGAACTGGCTACAGTTCTGGTACTTGATCAGTCACATACACCAGTCCTGCAGATGGGACAGGTAGGTTTGGGTCCTTGGGTAGACTGGGAAGCAGAAATGCAGGTATTTGCTTCTACCATTACATCTAAAACCTCCCATCAGATCCCTCAGGAGTTGCATGCTTGGTTCTCATTACCTGTCCATAAGGTAGAGGGGGTGCCGCCAGCCTTATTTGCTTTCTTGGCGGTCCCCAAACTGGCTCTTCACGAATTGGATGACCCTTTTTGTACCCCACTCCCAGCCCATCTGGATAGGGACTTTAAGTTAAGAAGCAAAGCCTTCAGATTGTTCTCACAATACCTTGTCACTCGCCAGGTTACAGTATCCCTAGCTAGGACTATTTCGGCCATTGCAGACCAAAATGTGAGAAACGCCACAGACCTGTCACATAGGATTTTATTACAGAATTCAATACAATCCCTGGGTGACATTAGGGTAGCTATCATGGAAGCGGTGAGGTGCCGCCAGGACCTCAGAGTGTTTTTAGTGAAGAAGTTACCGAAAGATATTGGTCGCCGGGTGACTCTTTCCCCAGTCTTAACTGCCTCCCTCCTCAGTTCAGAAACGTGGAGTGTAATTTTCAATCTGGTAGATGGGTGGAAGCCGACTACCTCCCAGGCTAAGAGGGAACAGTTTAAGAAACCTTTCAATAAGCCCAAAAGCGGCGGTAAGTCACAACCCCCTCATGCTAAACAGTCCTTTCGGGATCCAAGGCCTCCTCCACAGCAGGGAGGTAGTCAGCACAAGCCCAAACAAGGCAAATACTCAGGTTATAGAGCTAAGTCACACCCCAAACCAAATCAGGGACAGACGTCAGCCAAACCTAGCCAACCATCTGATACCAACCCACCACCCCCTACAAAAAACTAGCCAACCAAAACTCTCTGCCTCCCGGGGCCGTGCTTAGGCGGGTCAGATTCGAGAGTTGGTCCACAAAACGGACCCAGTCTGCAGACGGGGTCGTTCCAAGTATGCCACAGAGCCTGGCCCAAGCAAACCTGGGCCAGAACTGTAGTAACCAAAGGTATCACCTGGCGGTGGATCCGGCGACCTCGACTGCGTCGGGCGCTCGAACACAACCATGTTTCGCCGGGAGTGGAGGCCCGGGTCCAAGAAAATATCTCAAAGAAGGTCATTGTCCTAGTAGAACCAACTTGCCCAGTGTTCACCTCCAGACTTTTCTTAGTGCCAAAGAGGGACAGTGTGCAGATGCGACCAGTAGTGGATCTCTCGCATCTGAACACTTACATCATAAATCCATCCTTCAGAATGCTTACAGTAAAACAAATCAGGCTGGTACTTCCGCCGTTGGGTTGGATGTGCTCCTTAAACCTCAAAGACGCCTATTGGTATGTCCCTATCAACAAATGGTTCCAAAAGTTCCTCGCCATGAGGGTCAGGCAAGAGACATATGTCTTTCAGAGAATGCCTTTCGGGTTGAACCTGGCACCGAGAATCTTCACAAAATTAGTCCGGCAAGTACTTCTACCATTATTGGACCAGGGCATAATGGTGTTGTGGTATCTAGACGACTGGCTAGTGGTGGCGGAGTCAAGTGAGTTATGTCACAATCATGTCCAACAAGTAATCAATCATGTACAAACCCTAGGGTTCAAGGTGAACTTGGCAAAGTCTCTTCTTGTTCCTACACAGGAAATTCAGTGGATAGGGCTGGTCTGGGATACCGCCAATCTGACTCTTACTCAGAGTGTGGACAATCGCCACAGATTTTGCAGGAAACTGTTTCGTTTTCTCCAGTCTGAATACGACAAGGAAGACATGGGAGTCCCTGGTCGGCTCACTCAACTGGATCCAATTAACTGTGAAGTTGGGCCGGTTGAAAGTAAAGAGATTAATTATATGAGGCAACAAATGTTTCCCACTACTGCCGGCGGGAAAACTATGGCCGATTCCTCGATTAATTCACAACTTACTGTCGGTCTGGGCGAAGACCGAAACACTGTACTCTGTGACAACATGGGTTTCTCCTCCTTCGGTAAGGGTAGACACAGACACTTCTGGAACACTAGGGTGGGGTTATCAGTCCAATCTAGGCCATCAAGGGCAGGGTACTTGGGCCCAGAACGAGTTATGGCACATCAACAAACAAGAGCTTCTAGTTCCTCTATATTTTCTCCAAGCCCACGGCTCGTCATTGCAAGGGAAATCAATAGCGTTTCGGATGGACAACTTAATTGCGATCCATTGCATTCAGAAACAAGGTTCAGTGAGGTCTCGAGAGTTGCTAAAAGTGTCAAAACAGATTTTTGCTCTAGCCAAATCGCTGAGCATTCATCTGCATGCTTTATACCTCCCAGACGTGTTGAAAGTCTGGGCGGATGCGCTGTCCCGGCGACGGAGCACTTTAGTAGAATGGGCTTTCAAACAAACTGTCTTCGACAAGATGATTGCCAAGCCTTACCGTCCACAAGTGGATCTGTTCGCATCCAAGGAGAATCACAAGCTACCTCTCTTCCTGACCCACCAAGGGGTAACTCCGGCGGGGGGACCAGATGAGTTATTGATGGACTGGAACAAGTGGAACCCAATCTATCTATTTCCTCCACCAGATTCTGCTCTAATGTGCAGGGTAATTCACAAACTAAGAGGTTACCGGGGCTTAGTCTCGATGATCGCGCCATTATGAGCGGCTCAGGTGTGGTACCACCAGTTGAACGAATGGTGCAAGGACCCGGCGTCACTCCCGGTTTCCGCATTCCACTTAGAATGATTGGCAACCTTCAGACTTCGCTCAATTTTGCCTTCTGGACATTTACAATGCCAAATGGCTAGTTCAGTATGGGGAAAGTGTCACTAGTAAACTTATGAACCAATATACTTTATCTACCAGGAGGCAATATCAATCACAGTGGAAAGCTTTTACGAACTGGATTGTAGAGTCAGGGCAAACAGATGCCTCAGGTGCCCTGGTCTTCAAATACTTTGGATTATTTATTTGAGCAGAAGCGTTTGTCCGTTGTTACGTTAAAAAATCACTTATCTGCTATTAGAACCCCCTTCTCTGATCTCACTGGTTTCTTGATACCGCAGGCGGAGGAGAAAGGGTTTATGAGGGCGTGTTTCAGGCTCCACCCACCACTACATCAGCTCATGCCCACCTGGTCGCTTGATAAGGCCTTATCTTTGCTTCAATCGCGCAAATATAATAATGTGCCGGATTTTGATTCATTACTTAAAAAGGGTGTGTTCCTGATGGCTCTAGCTACAGGAAACAGGGTCTCTGAGCTGGCAGCGATGAGCAACGAACCTAATTGCCTTAGGTTTGGGAGACTGCACAACAAGGTCCAGATCGCGCCATCCCCCACTTTTATGGCTAAGAATGAGCACTCTGACCATGTATTCTCAGAATTTTCTGTTCCGGCGTTAAAGCGCGGTCACACTCATCATATTTTATGTCCAGTGGAGGCCTTAGTTAAGTTTATGAGGGCAGCTCACCCTCGACAACCAGGCTTTCTGTGGGTGAACCAGGCAGGCAATCGTGTTACTAGGAGAAAATTGGCTTCTCTGTTAGTAGATGTTATTAAAGAAAGTAATCCCGGCATAGTGGGCAGGGCGCGCGACATCAGGAACTGGGCCGTCTCTCTTAGATTTTTACAAAATTTCTCTATAGACGACATTGCCAACACTCAATTGTGGGCATCCAACCATACTTTCCTAACACGATACCTGTCGGTCGCTCTGGACAAGCCAAAACGTACCTGTGTAGCTTTACGACAGAAGGTCTCGTAGGCTCTGTGCTATTATTATTAAGGTTAAGGTGTGAAAAAGGGGGAGGGGGGTGCATGCTGAATACCCCAAAGCCCCACGGACTCCTTCCGTCGGAGATTGTGATAAATCACGAGCTGTGATCGAACTGATATGACGGTTCAAACTTTAAAATGTTTGTTTTAAGAAATCTATCATAGTTGCAACTATATAGGATTACTAGAATGTACAAACATATATACACTGTTAAGGTTAGAACAATATTCCAAAGAGTTTATAGTTCTACTTAGGGTCACAAGGATGTTCCCAGTTTATCGTGTATAGATCTAATGGTAAAGATCTAGTCTTCAGCAAAGCAGACTTTCTTTGAAGTCACGCCCTCCTCTCAATCTTTCATATTTTTATACTATTTATTGTCTGTATACAATAAAAAAACTTAAAAATGTTATACAGCTTATTTTTGTCCTGAGGTTAGGGTATTGTCACGAATGTCCCCATCCAGTCTTGGTACTCAGGCAATATCGTCAATGATGAAGGGGCCACTATTAAATTATAGGTTTGATTCCCGGAGGGAAGTAATGAAAACCTAATATTTAGTAGGGCCCCGTAATCATTGACGATGCATGGCCCTCCCATCCATCCCCTTCCCATTCGTTGATCTCTATCAAGTCTTGATATATCAGTGAAGGAAGTATGGCGGCAAGGGAGCCTGCGCCTGGGTGCTGAGCACAAGAAATCCACACAGATATTAACATATAACAGATATTAAGTTAAATTACCTTTTTTATTTTCTACAAAGTTTTTTTCTGTAGGGTACCCAATCATAAGGATGACTCCATAAGAGAATTAAGTATGCACTTATGAGAGTACTCCCTGACCCTTCCGCGCGGGAGATTCAAAACTGCTGCCGCGGGTGTTGAAGGGAGACTATTATATTAATAGGCAATATCGTCAATGATTACGGGGCCCTACTAACTATTAGGTTTTCATTACTTCCCTCCGGGAATCAAACCTATAATATATACAGTATATATACTGTATATATATATATATATACTGTATAATTATGTATATATATATATATATATATATATATATATATATAAATATATATATATATATATATATATATATATATATATATATATATATATACTGCATATATATATATATATATATTTATTAAAATACCGCGAAAACGCCAGCCAGAGGCATCGCCCGTACCCCAGAAGAAGCAGAAGAGGGCGAAGATGAATACTCCAAGCCGACAAGTCGCGGCACAGGATCAGGTCACGCCAGACCAAAAACGAAAGTGCTCACCGACGAGTCAACGCCCCAACACACAAGGTCGGGACATCAAGCATAATACCCCCACGAAGAGGAGGATATTATTTAGCCAACCATTCTGAAGCCGGTTGAACTCACTTCCTTGCCATTGTAAATTGTTAAGTAATGTTATAATAACCCTGTATAACCAAAAATAAACCAATGTTTTGATCATCCATCTATTCTTGTGTTATCGGTTCTCCCCAACTCACAATATACTCCGGGGAGAATTGAGAAGTAGTATTAAGAGAATCTTCACTACAGAAGAAATCAATGCCAGATGAAACCATTATATGCCTGTATGAAAACGTGTTTATGCAATAAGATGTGAAGCCATACTTCAATAGACTCTGGAACCTTGTTTTTCCACACATTGACACACATGCCTTTTTTTGACATTTTTGACATCAACTAGTTTACTAGTTATACAAACCACACATGCTTCTTTCTATATAAGAGTCCCCTGTAAATCCTCGTCCCCAGGTAAAATAGCGCGGGAGATCTGCCGCTCCCGCGCCCCGAGAGGGGGCGCTCCGGAGCTTTACATTCCTGGTGTACACACAGGCCTACCAATACGAACCAGGAAGGTAGATACGTACAAAGCCCTGTAGACACCACCATACCGAGAGAGATTTATATATTGTTATGCCTAAAATTACTATCAACCAAGATCAGTAGTTAAACCCAGCCAACACCACCACAAGAAGGAGGGAGAAAGAATAACGCTGTCTCGCATGCATCACGACCCTCAACTGTCCGGTACACACGACACACTTTCAATGCACCCGACACCACCAATCCTCCCTGAGAGCCCAAAACTCGGAATTCCTTCGCTTCACCCACTATTATTGTTTTTCAGAGTTCTATTGAAGTGACCCCTACCCCTATGATTTTTTTAATTTAACCTTGATGAAGTAGCCTACTCTAGGAACAGTAATTGACCTTACTCACCACACCACCACCGAGCATTAACCTTCTATTGAAGGAGACCTGACCAACAGTGTAAGAAGGGTTCAAGGAGAACTCCCCATCTAATCTAGAATCTAGGAGAATCTAGGACAACTCCCCATGCCCTTACCACCTTAGAGGTACCACAGGAGTGCACTCAGTAATCCGCAATGTCAGTTCAGGATTTTTGAGGAAAGTCAGGCAATTGTTGAGGCTTCAAAGAGTATTGACTTAAGAAACCAAGCTTGCTCTCCATTCAGTTGAACTGACCGGCTTGCCGTAAAGTTCAGATACTGTCTGTAAAACCCTATACTAGGGATTTCGTTAGACCCGGGCCTGCCTAGCTAACGTGGATACCCTACTTAGGCGGTGACTAGTTATTCTGGTGAAGAGTGTGTACGGCCTGCCGATATCTCGTCTTAGACAACAAGTCCCCGTTAACCCACTAACCCTATACTACGGATCTCGTTAGACCCAGGCCTGCCTAGCTAACGTGGATATTCTACTTAAGCGGTGACGAGTTCGTCTAGTGAAGAGTGTGTACGGCCTGCCTATATTTCCTCTTAGACTACAAGTCCCCGTTAACCCACCAACCCTATACTAGGGATCTCGTTAAACCCTGGCCTGCCTAGCTAACGTAGATATCCTACTTAGGCGGTGACTAGTTCGTCTAGTGAAGAGTGTGTACGGCCTGCCGATATCTCTTCTTAGACTGCAAGTCCCCATTAACCAACCAACCCTATACTAGGGATCTCGTTAGACCCGGGCCTGCCTAGCTAACGTAGATATCCTACTTATGCGGTGACTAGTTTGTCTAGTGAAGAGTGTGTACGACCTGCCGATATCTCTTCTTAGACTGCAAGTCCCCGTTAACCCTAAACCCTATACTAGGGATCCTTGTTAGACCCGGGCCTGCCTAGCTAACGTGGAGATCCTACTTAGGCGGTGACTAGTTAGTCGAGGAAGAATGTGTACGGCCTGCCGTTATTTCTTCCAAGACTCCAAAGTTGTCGACAGTTGTGGCTTGTCACAATACCACTAGAGTGGGAAATTCCAGTACCCTTGTCGAGGAACTTTGTCATCGTTCGGCCTACCGACGTGACGTAAACTTTGCCGCGAGGTTCCATTTTCTATGGTGAAAAGTAGAGAGACTACGGCCTGCTGCCCTCTCTATTTATTCTCTGTTTAAAGTGGACACTGCCACTCGGCACAGGTAATCTCAAGCCTCTGAGACCGCTGTGTTAGAGATAGGGCTTCGCGAGATACCCTAACGGGCACTCTGCAGAGACAAGTCCTTGGTACACTGAGTCTGTGGCATCCCATATGACTTTGTAACTTAAAGATTTAAACACCGCCCCGGGTCCCCCAAACCTCTCATAAAGATCAGGACAGACAGTAAAGATCACTTCCACTGAACTTACTGCGTTCGTCCGATATCGACCACATAAGACTCGATATTTAAGATCCAAGTCCGAGAGTACCTTAACAGGACTTCATCAACAGTTGATATACTGATCAGAACAGTCGAGTAGTTTCTCCTACCTCTGAAATACTCGCATTAGTTCGGTATGGTGCCCAACAGTAATTCGCCAGACGGTTACTATATGTTACGGAGCCATACTTAAGATCTCAAGCCCAATCAACCCATCTGTAACTACTTCACACAGCCGGCCCCCCTAGACGACCAAGGGAAGCAGCCAACGAGAACCAATCACCTCCAAAAGTGTTCCCTGGAGACATCCATCGAGAAGTTACCACGCCGGAAGACCAAGAAAAGAAGATAGAGTGACCGCAAGCGGGAAAAGTGTCGAGGAACTAAAATAAACAGAGTTCCTCCAAAAGTGCCTTAAATATAAATCCGCACCAGTGTTAATAAGCGGGTCCTAAAGCTACGAGTTGTACTCCCCTATAGTACGAGTGATACGGGTCAATAATTTGCCATCCACCAGTGAATCCATTTTGAATTAATACATTTTAACCTGTTTTTGAGACTTCAAGGACTCAGCCGAAATTTACCAAAGTGCCAAGAACAAATTTCAGAGTCTACCCGTGACTCCCCACTTTCTATACAACCCAGCTGCATACTCATAGGGATGCTTGACCTTGAACTTTTTAAACACTGACATTCCTGAAAGAAAGCGACAGTGGTCACCCCACTACTAAGAAATACTTCTCCATCGTCTACTCTAGTGTCTTAGAAACTATCTCGAAGATTTAGTGAAGTTGGTCTCTAATAAGTGCTCCCTATCTAGCTCCGCGACTGTGCTCGGAGTCAGTGATAAAATTAAGTGCAATTTCACTGGCAGTGATACGTGTCTTTCTATGTTCAGTTCCAGATTATTTCTCCAATATAGTGCAAGAGAAATAAAGCTGTATTATTAATCCATATCTTGTGATATACTTATCCTCTGTTTTCCTTTCATATTATATGTACGTATTTGAACTTGGAAGTCCCAGTGGAGTCGAACTCGCCATATCCAATAGTTAATCCTGCATAAAATCAGGGCATAACATTGGTGGCTAGCGGTGGTTCTCTACTTGGACGGAAGAATTCAATATATTGAACATATTTGGAAAAGAAACAGAGATAAAGATACTATATAAATATGGCCGCTCCACGCTCTCACATTCCCAAATATCCCCAAATATGATGGGGAGACGTATGAAATTGAAGTGTATATGGACATAGTAAAACCAGTGCTAGACTTAGCTTATACAACGGACCGCGAGAAAATAGCCGTCCTTCTTACGCACTTGGGAAAGGCCGTTTCCCTTGTAGCCCCACAAATAACCCCTGCACTCACCGAGGATGAGTTCAAACCCATGGTGATCGATGCAATTAAGCCTTCTCTAGGTGTGTTTGTAGCACACAACAAAATCAAGGACATCAAGTATGATGGTGACCTTGATGCAACGATCACAAGCATCAATCAACAAGTAAGGGCCGCATTCCCTACATTGACTAGAAATATGCAAGAACAGCATATTCTAGTGCATTTAGTGCAAGTACTACCCTCAGCAGTACAAAAATATTTTGCCATTCACGATCCCATAGGGTTTCAGCAGGATATAGTGACCATACGGAGGATATTAGTGTTATGCCCTGATTTTATACAGGATTAACTTGGTATAGGTGAGTTCTGCAAGACTGGGTTATTGGATTTCTTGCAAACTACATAAAGAGAATCAACAGAGGACATAGATAATCTCGGATAAATGGTTTGTAATACAGCTTTATTCTAAATAACACTCAGGTATAAGGTACGTAATAGAATTCCACGAACAATAGTTGTTGGAGCACTCAGGTAGGTTATTGGACTTATTACAATCTCCCAGCACTTATCGCGGATTTGGATAGAGACATACTTCCCACTTCCAACGTTCAGGCATTATTCTTCTGATCACATTGCTTTATGATACGTAGGGTACATGAATCACACAGGTTAAGGTAGGGGGGAAGAGGAGGTAGGGGTTATGTACGGGGGTGATTTTGCATTCTGAATGTGGTCGTGAGAGGGTAGGCTGGCAGGGTGAGAATTGGTGGAGGTTGAGAGTTTAGGATGATCTGGGGTTTTGGAGAGTGGGGGTGTGGGAGATTGATAGGTAAATTGTGGAGTTGGGTGAGTAGGTAAGTTTGGAGAGATTGTTTCGGAAGAGATTTGTCTCGGAAAAAAATTGAATTTGGTAGGATGGATGAAGGAGACATTGATGGAGATTTTGGTTCTGGTGCTGGATTATGGGGCAGAGGTAGGTTGGCGAGTGGGGGTGTTACTGGAAGTGGATTCAGGAGCGGTTTGGGTAATGTTGGAGAGGGTGACAAGGGAGGGGGGAATAGGAAGTAGGCGGAGCTGTATAATTCTTGGTTGATGCGGGTGTTTGAAGGTGTTCACCGAGGTTGGGCATGTGGGGAGATGATGGTTGGGGGGGGGTGAGGTTGACAGTTTTGAGGGGGGGACAGGTGATGAATCTGAGGAAGTGAGAGGCGTGACAGGTTGTTGAGGGATTGACGGGGGTGAAGGTTGGTCTTGGGTGACAGGGGCATGTGAGAGAGTGGAGGGGGGGCTCATTTTCTGACCAGCATTTTTCAGGGGTGACATTGAAAGATAATTGGGTATGGTGGGGGTGACCATTTCTGCGTTCTGTGGTTTGTTGGCAGGCATAGAAAAGGGAGGGGGTTCATGGGGTAACACAATTGATTGAAGATTATCATTGGTGGATGGCTGGGCAGGGGAAATTTAGGGATGGTCAGAGAGGATAGAGGCAAGGCGCACTGGGGTTGGACTTTCATCGGGGGTCATTTTGGAAGGGTGCACGGAGTTTGATTCCTTAGGGGAATGGAGGGACTGATGATAGTGTTAAGTGGAGGAATACATTTACTTTCTTGGATAGGGGCTGAAGGGGTGGATAGGGGATTCACAGGGTGTTTAGACATGGCTGGGGGTGAGAATTTTTCAAGAGCTTCATTTACTAAGGGGGAATGTGAGGGAATGGATGGATGTGGGTGAACAGACCTCGGACTCGAGTTGGTAATGGTGAAGGGTTGTTCCTCATTTTTCATAGCTGGCGAGTTGTTTGGAGTGGTGGATGTCCGTAGAAGTTTCCGTATTTCTCGGATGTTCTGGTGGAAACTCGCTGTCCCATGGTCCATGAAATGTTGGTAGATGTCTACCGGAAGGAGGTTCACCAGGGAGAGGAACACCTGTTGTTCTTGGTATTCAAGGGTTCGCGAGGGACATGCAGATTTGATGTGCCCCCATACCTTGGCTAGGGTGACGTCCAGGCATCCTTCATATACCACTTGATTTTGTTGGCACATTTCTCTGATGGAGAGCATATGTTCTTCGAATGAGCCGTACAGGTCGAGATGGGCGGTGATGTGGGGTGGGAGGATGTCGAACAATGCGGTGAATAAGTGTTAATTTTGTTGCTCGTCATCTTGAGAGCTATACGTGGTCCTCACGTATCTGTAGAGTTGTACGAGGGTCACATTGATATCCGCTTCATACTTGATCTCGTCGACTTTTATTATTTTGGGGGCGACGAGGGAACCCAAAAGTGGCCCGAAGGTCTGGATCACGAGGGATCGAAACTGGTTCCAGGTAAGCTTTGGCGTTACCTGTTTAGCAATTTGGGAAACGGCTTTTCCCAACTGCATAATGTGCAATTCTACGAGATGGAGCCATTGGTATAGCAGGCCCCCTAACCCACATCATCAACTTGTCAATTAACACCAACACAGTACCTGCTGAACTGAAGGAAGCTATTGTAACCCCTCTATTCAAGAAAGGAAATAAACTAGAAGTTGGTAACTACAGACCAGTTAGCATATTATGTATTGTATCTAAAATCCTTGAAAGAGCGGTATACACCCAAATTGAACACTACCTCAAACAAAATGATCTATTCTATAAGTTTCAATCAGGTTTCAGATGCATGTACTCGACAGACTCCTGTCTCATCCACTTAACGGATCACATTCGTAAAGAAATGTCTAAAGGTAACTACACCGGTATGGTTCTTCTTGATCTACAAAAAGCGTTTGACACAGTAGACCATGATATCCTATGTAATAAACTACAAGCAATGGGCATAGTGTCTGTGAACTGGTTTAAATCTTATCTTAGTGGTAGAACCCAAAGAGTCAAAATTGATGATAATATATCTGATCCTATGCCAATTAACTGTGGGGTCCCGCAGGGAAGCATCCTTGGTCCCTTACTCTTTCTCTGTTATGTGAACGACATGGAACTGAGCGTCTCATGTAAATTATTACTGTATGCAGACGACAGCGTGCTTCTGGTTTCAGGAAAAGACCCAATAAGTATTGCCGCTTCACTTTCCAAAGAACTAGCATCATGTAGTGAATGGCTAGTGGACAATAGACTATCTCTTCACCTGGGCAAGACGGAAGCCATCTTATGTGGAACAAAACGCAAACTGAAAGACATTGTGGGCTTCTCGGTCAACTGTAATGATATTCCTATAACAACAGTATCACAAGTTAAATATCTCGGACTGAAACTGGACGCGAGTTTGTCAGGTGAAACAATTTTGGAATCTATCCTGAGTAAGTGTAGAGCACGTATAAAATACCTGTATAGACAGGTGGGATGCTTGCCCGCGGCGACCAAAAAGACCCTCTGCCAAGCGCTTGTTCAATGTCATTTTGACTATTCTGTGTCATCCTGGTACTCGCATAATCTAAATCAGCACAGCACAAACTTCATGTCACTCAAAATAAAATGGTTAGGTTCATGCTGAACCTAGGACCCAGATCACATGTTGGCCAGGAACAACTTCAGTCACTAGGTATGTTCAATGTCTCTGACAGGGCCAAACAAATCAGGCTAACTAATGCCTTCAAAATTTTCTATGACAGAGCTCCAGAGTATCTAAAGAATTATTTTGTTAAAGCAAATGAGAGGAGTGGACATAATACAAGAAACATGATGTTTAATTTTAAGGTCCCGAGAATCCAAGGACAGGGTAAGCAAACATTCGTCTTCACTGCCATCAAAGACAGGAACGACTTACCCCAGTCAGTCCGTGAAAAGAGAACACTGTATTCCTTCAGACGTAGCCTGAAGGAACACCTGAACCGGACAGCTGAGAGAAGGGAGCACCAAGCTTATGTCTACTACTAAATACGACATAAGAGATAGACAAACCAAACTGAAATGATTACTGATTACGGATTACTGATATTTACTATAGGATGTAAGGTATCTTAAAATAACCCCCTAGAAATACTTTCTCTAAAGTATCTATTTCTTTATCCTCCCCATTTCCCCAGCTAACCTAATCCTACAAGGACCCCAATGGAAATACGCCTAACGGCCTTATTGGGCTATCCTTAGTTGGAATTATGCAAGGCTGGTACATGTCATATTTATAACAAACTATGTGGTACCAACTCTGTAAATTGCTAACTGAATACATATTATTATTATTATTATTATTATTAATAATGCAACAGCGATTTTCTCGCGGTCATTTTGAAGTGCCAAATCTAACACTGGCTTTACTATGTCTAAGTAAGTGGCGATATCATACGTGTTTACATCATACTTGGGAATGTGAGTGTAATAGCGAGCTGCCATTTTTGCGATTTTACCATGCTTCTATTGTTTCAAAAAAAATGTAATGCAATGAAATCTTCTATCCGAATCAAGAACCACCGCTGCCGCCAATGTTATGCCCTGATTTTATACAGGATTAACTTGGTATAGGTGAGTTCTGCAAGACTGGGTTATTGGATTTCTTGCAAAATACATAAAGAGAATCAACAGAGGACATAGATAGTCTCGGATAAATGGTTTGTAATACAGCTTTATTCTAAATAACACTCAGGTATAAGGTACGTAATAGAATTCCACGAACAATAGATGTTGGAGCACTCAGGTAGGTTATTGGACTTATTACAATCTCCCAGCACTTATCGCGGATTTGGATAGAGACATACTTCCCACTTCCAACGTTCAGGCATTATTCTTCTGATCACATTGCTTTATGATACGTAGGGTACATGAATCACACAGGTTAGGTATTTCGCTTTGTTAACTCTCTCTGGTAATATGACTCTTAATCAAGGATGAAAGTATAAGTGATGTGGTTATTGCCCAAGAATTAACGTAAAGGGATAACTGTAACTAGTTGCACTGGTCTAGGATGTTCACTTGTCTAGGTGATACTTCGGACCGAAAATATCAGTGAGGGCGAATCAGGTTAAACCTGATGGCAAGAATAATTACGGGAGTCAGTTCGCCTAAGCTAAATTTCACTGATATATATTAACACATACTAGCATAATAATCACTTGTTTCCTAACATCAGAGAAAGTTGAGACATAATCGAATACACTGGATGGTTGAGTTAATAGCACCGTAACACTGGTACTTTGCGAAGTAACACTGTGATAGAGTTTTCATGGTTATCTTGCATTGGTGATGTTGGGGGTTAACAGTAGCTCTGGGTCCAAGCTGTCCGGTAGTGTAGAGAAGATTTTGCAGATGGGCTTCTTGCGGGCGGTTTTGCACCTTTTTGGCAACAAATGCTGATGGGGTAAGACAGTCGCTTGTTGCCAAGGAGTTATTCTTGCAGAGTCCTCCCTCAAGAGTTTCTCGCATAATCCCTTCTAACATAACAAGATCTTTCTGCCTTAGATCAGTTATGAGTTATGATCGTTCGTAACTCAAGTAGCGGATGGTGCACTATCAGAAGTTAATGAAATAATCAATAATTTGTGAATTTGTTGTCTACCAATATAATATTACTGCCGGTAGTCCCGATCGCAATAAAACATTCGTAAAGGGTTAAATCACTTCCTCACAGAGTTGCACAGATTACGGAAAGCCGAATTATCGTGAATCTTGAGGAGCGGGAGGGGGTACTAGAAGCCACCGCAGTGTGGCCAGCCGTTGCTTTGGGCTCTAATATTCAACTGCCCGACTGTTGTCTCTGTGTCTTATTTATAGGCAGGTCAAGGAAGCTTCAGGAATATTCTAGAAGTATTGGATGTCGGTGCTATGAAGTAGTTAATTTATTCTGGTGAACTTAGCGGGTTAGGGAGGGGGTCTTTAATGTGGCGGTAAGTAACTTGTTATCTGATTTATTATCGTGGATATCTTAACCCTAGTATGAGGTACTAGTAGAGTTGTTTAGGCGGATTTGGTGAAGGTTTTTAAGTACTACTTTGTTGGCGCCCTACGTGACTAGGCGGGGAGGTATTATTCCTCAATTCACCTAAGTATCCTTCTCTGGTCTAGCTGACATGCTATTCGAAATTTAGGATGGGTTAAGGGGGATATTGGGGTTTTAGTTAAGGATGGGGTAGGATGGTATTTGGATAGGTATCTAGATTTGTAGGTCATAACCTGTTGGAAACTCACCTGTTGTCTGGCAAGAATTTGCTGGCTTGCGCGGGTCATGGTAATTCTCCGCGGGGGTCGGTGGGGTCCCCGTGGGGTCGGGGGGCAGGCCGCTCCCTGAATATGGTTATCGAGAGTTCTTACGTTAATTGGGTTGAGATATGAGTTCAGATTGTCAGGAGGTATCTTCCTAGTTAGGGTTGATCACTACATCTAGTTTTCATGTACGAGGATCACTCGTGGGTGTTAAGAATAGTGGTTTTGTGAAAATGCAAGTCAGGGGGAAATTTACATTTTTAAGGGAGGACGAGAGGGGGTCGTCCTAGCCTCGCGCCGGCTATTGTTCTGGTTCAGGTTGTGAGTGGGGCTAGGGAGTTAGAGGATAGTTAAGGGGGGTACAAGGATAGGTCCTTACCTTCCATTTGTTGAGGTTAGTGAACGAACTGGGTCGGCATGTTATAACGTTCTTATGGCGTCTTTACAGGGGGAGGGTTGTGAATTGTAAAGGGGGTGGTTTGAGGCTAGGCGCCGCGCCGCTCGTGACCTAGGGTCGTGACCCTTAATGCGCTGGACATAGGGGTGGCATTTCCCTACGATCGAACAGGTAGTCTGGTGTGTGCAGCGGGGCGTGAAGAAGGGACAGGATGACCCAAAAAAACATGTTACCACTGAGCATGGGGTCACGAAGCAAAACAGAGTAGTGTGGATTGTGGATAAGGAGGAGGTGATTGGAAGACGTATAACAATTGTGGAAAAGTAAATGGAAGAGAGGAACACAATGGCGGATAAAAGATAATTAACCTAAGGATTGAATACATGCATGAATGACGACATTATAGCCGTCGTCCTAATAAGATGATGAAACCGGTTTGGTATGCACGTGGCACAATACGACACTAGGACAGTGCCGCTATCGTATCAATATCGGTGGGCATACTCCGGTTAATATTATATATATACTTAGTTACTAGAAGAACAAGACAAGGGGCAACTGAGCACGGGGGTACATATCTATATACTTAGTTACTACAAAAGAAAGGAACAGCTGAGCATGGGGTTGGTATGTGGGTGTTGTAACTGAGCAGGGGGGCTGCATATATCTATTCTCGTAATGGAGAGAGATACTAGGTAGCTTTCCTGCATTCCTCTTGAGATGATCGTATGCAGATTGGTCATAATTAAACATATATAAATCAATAGATATGAATCAATACAATAACTGGCAGAGGGTTAGTATTGCGGGTTAGAGGTTAGGTCAGAGGACGGAGGGGGATCATCATTAATTATAGGGCTGACATAATCATGATCGGATTCGTTGTGGACGGGAAAACGAAGGTGTCCTGAGATCGCCTTCGCACCTACACAATGAAAATACTATAACTCACAAGGTGGTTATCTAATTATATACATACTTAGTTGGTAGGCTACATCAAGAATGTCCAGGAGGAAAGTCATGTGGTTTGTATTCTACAAGACTGTGATTTAAGAGGCGTGTAACATGCAGAGTTAAGTGGAAAAGAGAAACAACATTGTGGATAACAGATAGTTACTCTAAGGATTGAATACATGCATGAACGACGGCATTATAGACGTCGTCCTAATAAAATGATGAAAACTGGTTTGGTATGCACGTGGCACAATACGACACAAGGACAGTGCCGCTATGTCGTATCAATACTGGTGGCATACTCCGGTTAATATTATATATACACTTAGTTACTAGAAGAAAAAGGAAAAAGGGACAACTGGGCACGGGGGTACATATATCTATACTCGTCATGGAGAGAGAGATACGAGGTAGTTTTCCTGCATCTCTCCTGATAATCGTATGCAGATTGGTCATCGTGAGTTTATCCGAATTAACAGGCCCAAATCAATACAATAACTGGCATAGGGTTATCGGGTGTATAGAGTCGTGGTTAAAGGTTGTTACATAACTCGTAATTAACTTATCTAAATCAACAGGCATAAATCAATACAAGAACTGGCAAGGGACACAAATTGACAGACGAACAATGTAACGTGAGGTTATGTATAGCTAACTGCTAAAAATGGGGGAACGAAGATAGGTGTCTTCCCTTTTTACAAGTTCCCTAAATTATGTTAACATTAGGGAGTTGGTAAATCAATAAAATAGCAATGTGGATCTCAGTGAGTTATGGGGCTGTCTAGTGTAATTTCATAATTGATCTCGGAATTACTCCTAGGTATTTTGTCTAGGGAAATGGAGGTTGTATTGGGAAGGTTGGGAATATATATAGTTAGTGGATAAAACAACGGGAGGTAAGAGACATATAATTGCTAGAATTGGGGGGGGGGACTATGATTGTTATATAACTAAATACAGGGCTGACGTAATCACGATCTGATTTGGTGTGAAATGGAAGCTAAGGTGTCTTTTAGATCACCTCGAACCTACACAATGAAAGTATTATAGCCTGTATGGTGGTTACATAATTAAATACATACTTAGGTGGTACATCAAGAATGTCAGTGAGTAAAGTATTGTGGTTTGTATATTAGAAGACTGTGATTGAGAGACGTATAATATGTGGAATGAATTGGGAGAGAGAGAGAGACCAAATCGGGGATGGAAAGGGGACCGGGGATCTCATTGGGGGTGGGGGTTTCGCTCTCAGGATTTTCGTTCCTGTGGCTCGTTAGGGGTGGGGGTTTCGCTCTCAGGATTTTCGTTCCTGTGGTATTTTACTTCCGTCGCCTTTATATGAGGTACGACCTCGTACCTCAAGGTTGGAGTACGTAGGTTTGTTTAGGGGGCCAGGTCAGGTCGGTGAGGGGGTTAGGTTGGAGGGAAATGGCAGCCTGCCGCTGAGGACGAAGATTACTGTCATCCCGACTAGCAGCAGACTGCGCGGAAAAGATAGACAAAAAATTTAAACATTTTATCCTGGAATGTGAATAATATAATGAAATTAGGAACAAAAATAACAAGATTACTCAGGCCAGATATCCAAGACACTGAAAACTAATAGGAGAGCTACTATTCAAGAAAGAAGGGAACGAGAGAAAAAAATACATAGATGTTGGAAAAGGAGAGAAAAGAGGATAAAAGAACTTGACGAAAGAACAGAAAATTAAGAACACAGGAAAATTAAGAAGAGATAAAGTGTTTAACAATGTATAAAACAAATTTAAAAGATAGTAAGAAAAGTGTAGGCTTACAAGAAAGGGAGTACCGGTACTACTAAGGAAAACAAATATATAATATATACAGTATATGGAAAACATGTAAATTTATAGAATCCTGCCCAATCGCTTAGGAATTGAGAACAATACAAAGCAAAATCCCATGGAAAATCCAGTACAATAAACATCATCATCATCATCAGGGGGGGCTGGATTAGTTAGGGTCGCCGTTAGTCTTGGTGAAGGTCTGGTTTATTGGTGGTGGTGGTGGTGGTGGTTGTGGCTTTGACCTTGGGGGTTCGCTTTCACTTTGGGAGGGAGGGGTGGATATACCGTTTGCCGTTATGCCGATATGCCGTTAGGAATGTGGGTCTGGGGGAGAGCTGGCCCGGGGGCAGTTTTGGATGAGTTTTGTGGGCGTGAATGATGGGTCTGTGGAGGTTGGAAAGGCCGAGAGTGGTTGGTTGGTGGGGGAAGAGATTTTGGCTAGAAATGGGTTGATGTTGGATGATGGTTTGATATGGATGGTGGCTTGAAGGGTTGCGGTCGGAGGTAGTGATAGGGGGGGGGGGTTAAAGGTGAAATGGGCAGGTCGAGTCAGGGTTGTTGTTGTGGAAGAGGTTGGTGCTGGAGAGGGGTTGAATTGTGTAGAGAGTTGTGGTCGTGAGATATGGATGGTGGCTTGAAGGGTTGCGGTCGGGGGTAGTGATAGGGGGGTGGAGTTAAAGGTGAAATGGGCAGGTCGAGTTGGGGTTGTTGTTGTGGACGAGGTTGGTGCTGGGGAGGGGTTGAATTGAGTAGAGAGTTGTGGTCATGAGTGGGGTTGTGGGAAGGGTGAGTAAGGCTGGAGGTTGAGAGTTTACGATGATCGGGTGGTTTGGAGGGTTGGAGTGTGGGGATTTGATAGGGAGATGGTGGGGGGGGGGGGTCTGGGCAGGCAGGGTTGTGGTTTGAGAGGGGTTGAATTTGGACTGATTTTATTGTCGGGAGAGACGTGGATGGATTTCGAGTGGTTGAGGTTGAGAGGTTGATTATGTTGTTTGGGGTGAGAGAGAGGGTAGTATTTTGGGGGTTAGTCAAGGTGGAAAAAGTTTTGTGGTTGGATTTGGATGGGCGTGGTATTTTGTCGAGCGGGATCTTTGGGGTGGAATTTGGGGCGGATGGGGTAACGGTGAAGCGGGGGTTAAGGTAGGGGGGAAGAGGAGGTAGGGGTTATGTACGGGGGTGATTTTGCATTCTGAATGTGGTCGTGAGAGGGTAGGCTGGCAGGGTGAGAATTGGTGGAGGTTGAGAGTTTAGGATGATCTGGGGTTTTGGAGAGTGGGGGTGTGGGAGATTGATAGGTAAATTGTGGAGTTGGGTGAGTAGGTAAGTTTGGAGAGATTGTTTCGGAAGAGATTTGTCTCGGAAAAAAATTGAATTTGGTAGGATGGATGAAGGAGACATTGATGGAGATTTTGGTTCTGGTGCTGGATTATGGGCAGAGGTAGGTTGGCGAGTGGGGTGTTACTGGAAGTGGATTCAGGAGCGGTTTGGGTAATGTTGGAGAGGGTGACAAGGGAGGGGGAATAGGAAGTAGGCGGAGCTGTATAATTCTTGGTTGATGCGGGTGTTTGAAGGTGTTCACCGAGGTTGGGCATGTGGGGAGATGATGGTTGGGGGGGGGGGTGAGGTTGACAGTTTTGAGGGGGGACAGGTGATGAATCTGAGGAAGTGAGAGGCGTGACAGGTTGTTGAGGGATTGACGGGGTTGACGGTTGGTCTTGGGTGACAGGGGCATGTGAGAGAGTGGAGGGGGGGCTCATTTTCTGACCAGCATTTTTCAGGGGTGACATTGAAAGATAATTGGGTATGGTGGGGGTGACCATTTCTGCGTTCTGTGGTTTGTTGGCAGGCATAGAAAAGGGAGGGGGTTCATGGGGTAACACAATTGATTGAAGATTATCATTGGTGGATGGCTGGGCAGGGGAAATTTAGGGATGGTCAGAGAGGATAGAGGCAAGGCGCACTGGGGTTGGACTTTCATCGGGGGTCATTTTGGAAGGGTGCACGGAGTTTGATTCCTTAGGGGAATGGAGGGACTTATTGATGATAGTGTTAAGTGGAGGAATACATTTACTTTCTTGGATAGGGGCTGAAGGGGTGGATAGGGGATTCACAGGGTGTTTAGACATGGCTGGGGGTGAGAATTTTTCAAGAGCTTCATTTACTAAGGGGGAATGTGAGGGAATGGATGGATGTGGGTGAACAGACCTCGGACTCGAGTTGGTAATGGTGAAGGGTTGTTCTCATTTTTCATAGCTGGCGAGTTGTTTGGAGTGGTGGATGTCCGTAGAAGTTTCCGTATTTCTCGGATGTTCTGGTGGAAACTCGCTGTCCCATGGTCCATGAAATGTTGGTAGATGTCTACCGGAAGGAGGTTCACCAGGGAGAGGAACACCTGTTGTTCTTGGTATTCAAGGGTTCGCGAGGGACATGCAGATTTGATGTGCCCCCATACCTTGGCTAGGGTGACGTCCAGGCATCCTTCATATACCACTTGATTTTGTTGGCACATTTCTCTGATGGAGAGCATATGTTCTTCGAATGAGCCGTACAGGTCGAGATGGGCGGTGATGTGGGGTGGGAGGATGTCGAACAATGCGGTGAATAAGTGTTAATTTTGTTGCTCGTCATCTTGAGAGCTATACGTGGTCCTCACGTATCTGTAGAGTTGTACGAGGGCCAGATTGATATCCGCTTCATACTTGATCTCGTCGACTTTTATTATTTTGGGGGCGACGAGGGAACCCAAAAGTGGCCCGAAGGTCTGGATCACGAGGGATCGAAACTGGTTCCAGGTAAGCTTTGGCGTTACCTGTTTAGCAATTTGGGAAACGGCTTTTCCCAACTGCATAATGTGCAATTCTACGAGATGGAGCCATTGGTATAGCAGGCCCCCTAACCCACATCATCAACTTGTCAATTAACACCAACACAGTACCTGCTGAAGCAAGCTATTGTAACCCCTCTATTCAAGGAAGGAAATAACTAGAAGTTGGTAACTACAGACCAGTTAGCATATTATGTATTGTATCTAAAATCCTTGAAAGAGCGGTATACACCCAAATTGAACACTACCTCAAACAAAATGATCTATTCTATAAGTTTCAATCAGGTTTCAGATGCATGTACTCGACAGACTCCTGTCTCATCCACTTAACGGATCACATTCGTAAAGAATGTCTAAAGGTAACTACACCGGTATGGTTCTTCTTGATCTACAAAAAGCGTTTGACACAGTAGACCATGATATCCTATGTAATAAACTACAAGCAATGGGCATAGTGTCTGTGAACTGGTTTAAATCTTATCTTAGTGGTAGAACCCAAAGAGTCAAAATTGATGATAATATATCTGATCCTATGCCAATTAACTGTGGGGTCCCGCAGGGAAGCATCCTTGGTCCCTTACTCTTTCTCTGTTATGTGAACGACATGGAACTGAGCGTCTCATGTAAATTATTACTGTATGCAGATGACAGCGTGCTTCTGGTTTCAGGAAAAGACCCAATAAGTATTGCCGCTTCACTTTCCAAAGAACTAGCATCATGTAGTGAATGGCTAGTGGACAATAGACTATCTCTTCACCTGGGCAAGACGGAAGCCATCTTATGTGGAACAAAACGCAAACTGAAAGACATTGTGGGCTTCTCGGTCAACTGTAATGATATTCCTATAACAACAGTATCACAAGTTAAATATCTCGGACTGAAACTGGACGCGAGTTTGTCAGGTGAAACAATTTTGGAATCTATCCTGAGTAAGTGTAGAGCACGTATAAAATACCTGTATAGACAGGTGGGATGCTTGCCCGCGGCGACCAAAAAGACCCTCTGCCAAGCGCTTGTTCAATGTCATTTTGACTATTCTGTGTCATCCTGGTACTCGCATAATCTAAATCAGCACAGCACAAACTTCAGGTCACTCATAATAAAATGGTTAGGTTCATGCTGAACCTAGGACCCAGATCACATGTTGGCCAGGAACAACTTCAGTCACTAGGTATGTTCAATGTCTCTGACAGGGCCAAACAAATCAGGCTAACTAATGCCTTCAACATTTTCTATGACAGAGCTCCAGAGTATCTAAAGAATTATTTTGTTAAAGCAAATGAGAGGAGTGGACATAATACAAGAAACATGATGTTTAATTTTAAGGTCCCGAGAATCCAAGGACAGGGTAAGCAAACATTCGTCTTCACTGCCATCAAAGACTGGAACGACCTACCCCAGTCAGTCCGTGAAAAGAGAACACTGTATTCCTTCAGACGTAGCCTGAAGGAACACCTGAACCGGACAGCTGCGAGAAGGGAGCACCAAGCTTATGTCTACTACTAAATACGACATAAGAGATAGACAAACCAAACTGAAATGATTACTGATTACGGATTACTGATATTTACTATAGGATGTCTATCTATCTATCTATTGCCTGACGCCGTGATCCCCGAAGGGGTGGCCACGAACGAACCGCCCCCATGCACCTCTGTCCCCAGTCAGTCGACGCCCCTCCCCCCAACCAGCACCGCCTTCGTTCATGTAGTTCCTCACTCCATCCTTCCACCTCATATTCGGTCTACCTCTCCCCCTCTGTCCCTCCACCTCGCTCTCGTACACCCTCTTAGTCATTCTCTCACTTTCCATACGTTCCATATGGCCGAACCATCTCAAGTTGTTCCTTTTCACACTTTCCAGCACATCTACCTCCACACCACACCTCCTTCTTACTTCCTCATTAGTCTGTCTATCCCTCCATGTAACTCCGCACGCACTCCTTAAGTAATTCATTTCCACTGCTCTCACTCTTGGTCTGAGTCTCTCAACCAACGTCCATGCTTCGCTTCCGTAAGTCAGTGTCGGGATTACCACACTGTCATGCAAGGACTTCTTCACTTCCATACTGACCACCCTATTTCTTGTTACTGCTTTTAGCGTTCCTACAACCCTCTTCCCCTGTTGTACCCTCTCCCGCACCTCTTCATCCATAGTCCCATCTTTACTCAACACACTGCCCAGATACTTAAAAGAGTTGACGATCTCCATAGCCTGACCGTTCAGCTTCACCTCACACTCTGTGACTTCACCCCTTTCGAAGACCATAACCTTGCTCTTCCCCGTATTTACCTTCAAATTCCGTTTTTCGCACACTGTTCCAAATTCATTTACCAGACCCTGCAACTCCCATTCATTATCACTCATCAGAACTGTATCATCCGCAAACAGCAGTATAGGTAGCTTCCACTCAATTCCCTCCCTTTTCAGCGATACACCAACATCCACTGCTCTTGATAGTATTTCTTTCATAACTCCATCCATATATACAGTAAACAACCACGGGGACATCACACACCCCTGTTTCAAACCAACATTCAGGTCAAAGAACTCGCTCTGCTCACTCTCCACACGTACTGCCGCCTTTGCACCCTCATACATGCTCTTCACTGCTTTCAGCAACTTGCCCTCTACTCCGTATATTCTAAGTACTTTCCACAAACCTTCTCTATCCACTCTGTCATAGGCCTTTTCCAAGTCCATAAAGGCAACATACACCTTTTGTTTCTTCTCCAGATACTTCTCCACAACACAATTCAGGGTAAAATCTGATCTACACATCCTCTTCCCTTCCTAAAACCTCCCTGCTCGTCGCCTATCCATTTCTCCGTTCTCACTCTCACTCTCTCAATCACTACCCTACTGTATACCTTCCCTACTACGCTTAGAAGACATATTCCTCGGTGGTTACCACACACTCCTCTTTCCCCTTTGCCCTTATATAGGGGGACTATTATGCCAGTCTTCCAGTCATCGGGTGCACTGCCCTTCTCCCATGCTAGTTTGCACATTTTCCTATAGGATGTAAGGTATCTTAAAATAACCCCCTAGAAATACTTTCTCTAAAGTATCTATTTCTTTATCCTCCCCATTTCCCCAGCTAACCTAATCCTACAAGGACCCCAATGGAAATACGCCTAACGGCCTTATTGGGCTATCCTTAGTTGGAATTATGCAAGGCTGGTACATGTCATATTTATAACAAACTATGTGGTACCAACTCTGTAAATTGCTAACTGAATACATATTATTATTATTATTATTATTATTAATAATGCAACAGCGATTTTCTCGCGGTCATTTTGAAGTGCCAAATCTAACACTGGCTTTACTATGTCTAAGTAAGTGGCGATATCATACGTGTTTACATCATACTTGGGAATGTGAGTGTAATAGCGAGCTGCCATTTTTGCGATTTTACCATGCTTCTATTGTTTCAAAAAAAATGTAATGCAATGAAATCTTCTATCCGAATCAAGAACCACCGCTGCCGCCAATGTTATGCCCTGATTTTATACAGGATTAACTTGGTATAGGTGAGTTCTGCAAGACTGGGTTATTGGATTTCTTGCAAAATACATAAAGAGAATCAACAGAGGACATAGATAGTCTCGGATAAATGGTTTGTAATACAGCTTTATTCTAAATAACACTCAGGTATAAGGTACGTAATAGAATTCCACGAACAATAGATGTTGGAGCACTCAGGTAGGTTATTGGACTTATTACAATCTCCCAGCACTTATCGCGGATTTGGATAGAGACATACTTCCCACTTCCAACGTTCAGGCATTATTCTTCTGATCACATTGCTTTATGATACGTAGGGTACATGAATCACACAGGTTAGGTATTTCGCTTTGTTAACTCTCTCTGGTAATATGACTCTTAATCAAGGATGAAAGTATAAGTGATGTGGTTATTGCCCAAGAATTAACGTAAAGGGATAACTGTAACTAGTTGCACTGGTCTAGGATGTTCACTTGTCTAGGTGATACTTCGGACCGAAAATATCAGTGAGGGCGAATCAGGTTAAACCTGATGGCAAGAATAATTACGGGAGTCAGTTCGCCTAAGCTAAATTTCACTGATATATATTAACACATACTAGCATAATAATCACTTGTTTCCTAACATCAGAAAAAGTTGAGACATAATCGAATACACTGGATGGTTGAGTTAATAGCACCGTAACACTGGTACTTTGCGAAGTAACACTGTGATAGAGTTTTCATGGTTATCTTGCATTGGTGATGTTGGGGGTTAACAGTAGCTCTGGGTCCAAGCTGTCCGGTAGTGTAGAGAAGATTTTGCAGATGGGCTTCTTGCGGGCGGTTTTGCACCTTTTTGGCAACAAATGCTGATGGGGTAAGACAGTCGCTTGTTGCCAAGGAGTTATTCTTGCAGAGTCCTCCCTCAAGAGTTTCTCGCATAATCCCTTCTAACATAACAAGATCTTTCTGCCTTAGATCAGTTATGAGTTATGATCGTTCGTAACTCAAGTAGCGGATGGTGCACTATCAGAAGTTAATGAAATAATCAATAATTTGTGAATTTGTTGTCTACCAATATAATATTACTGCCGGTAGTCCCGATCGCAATAAAACATTCGTAAAGGGTTAAATCACTTCCTCACAGAGTTGCACAGATTACGGAAAGCCGAATTATCGTGAATCTTGAGGAGCGGGAGGGGGTACTAGAAGCCACCGCAGTGTGGCCAGCCGTTGCTTTGGGCTCTAATATTCAACTGCCCGACTGTTGTCTCTGTGTCTTATTTATAGGCAGGTCAAGGAAGCTTCAGGAATATTCTAGAAGTATTGGATGTCGGTGCTATGAAGTAGTTAATTTATTCTGGTGAACTTAGTGGGTTAGGGAGGGGGGTCTTTAATGTGGCGGTAAGTAACTTGTTATCTGATTTATTATCGTGGATATCTTAACCCTAGTATGAGGTACTAGTAGAGTTGTTTAGGCGGATTTGGTGAAGGTTTTTAATACTACTTTGTTGGCGCCCTACGTGACTAGGCGGGGAGGTATTATTCCTCAATTCACCTAAGTATCCTTCTCTGGTCTAGCTGACATGCTATTCGAAATTTAGGATGGGTTAAGGGGGATATTGGGGTTTTAGTTAAGGATGGGGTAGGATGGTATTTGGATAGGTATCTAGATTTGTAGGTCATAACCTGTTGGAAACTCACCTGTTGTCTGGCAAGAATTTGCTGGCTTGCGTGGGTCATGGTAATTCTCCGCGGGGGTTGGTGGGGTCCCCGTGGGGTCGGGGGGCAGGCCGCTCCCTGGTTATCGAGAGTTCTTACGTTAATTGGGTTGAGATATGAGTTCAGGTTGTCAGGAGGTATCTTGCTAGTTAGGGTTGATCACTACATCTAGTTTTCATGTACGAGGATCACTCGTGGGTGTTAAGAATAGTAGTTTTGTGAAAATGCAAGTCAGGGGGAAATTTACATTTTTAAGGGGGGACGAGAGGGGGTCGTCCTAGCCTCGCGCCGGCTATTGTTCTGGTTCAGGTTGTGAGTGGGGCTAGGGAGTTAGAGGATAGTTAAGGGGGGTACAAGGATAGGTCCTTACCTTCCATTTGTTGAGGTTAGTGAACGAACTGGGTCGGCATGTTATAACGTTCTTATGGCGTCTTTACAGGGGGAGGGTTGTGAATTGTAAAGGGGATGGTTTGAGGCTAGGCGCCGCCCCGCTCGTGACCTAGGGTCGTGACCCTTAATGCGCTGGACATACGGGTGGCATTTCCCTACGATCGAACAGGTAGTGTGGTGTGTGCAGTGGGGCGTGAAGAAGGGACAGGATGACCCAAAAAAACATGTTACCACTGAGCATGAGGTCACGAAGCAAAACAGAGTAGTGTGGATTGTGGATAAGGAGGAGGTGATTGGAAGACGTATAACAATTGTGGAAAAGTAAATGGAAGACAGGAACACAATGGCGGATAAAAGATAATTAACCTAAGGATTGAATACATGCATGAATGACGACATTATAGCCGTCGTCCTAATAAGATGATGAAACCGGTTGGTATGCACGTGGCACAATACGACACTAGGACAGTGCCGCTATCGTATCAATATCGGTGGGCATACTCCGGTTAATATTATATATATACTTAGTTACTAGAAGAACAAGACAAGGGGCAACTGAGCACGGGGGTACATATCTATATACTTAGTTACTACAAAAGAAAGGAACAGCTGAGCATGGGGTTGGTATGTGGGTGTTGTAACTGAGCAGGGGGGCTGCATATATCTATTCTCGTAATGGAGAGAGATACTAGGTAGCTTTCCTGCATTCCTCTTGAGATGATCGTATGCAGATTGGTCATAATTAAACATATATAAATCAACAGATATGAATCAATACAATAACTGGCAGAGGGTTAGTATTGCGGGTTAGAGGTTAGGTCAGAGGACGGAGGGGGATCATCATTAATTATAGGGCTGACATAATCATGATCGGATTCGTTGTGGACTGGAAAACGAAGGTGTCCTGAGATCGCCTTCGCACCTACACAATGAAAATACTATAACTCACAAGGTGGTTATCTAATTAAATACATACTTAGTTGGTAGGCTACATCAAGAATGTCCAGGAGGAAAGTCATGTGGTTTGTATTCTACAAGACTGTGATTTAAGAGGCGTGTAACATGCAGAGTTAAGTGGAAAAGAGAAACAACATTGTGGATAACAGATAGTTACTCTAAGGATTGAATACATGCATGAACGACGGCATTATAGACGTCGTCCTAATAAAATGATGAAAACTGGTTTGGTATGCACGTGGCACAATACGACACAAGGACAGTGCCGCTATGTCGTATCAATACTGGTGGCATACTCCGGTTAATATTATATATACACTTAGTTACTAGAAGAAAAAGGAAAAAGGGACAACTGGGCACGGGGGTACATATATCTATACTCGTCATGGAGAGAGAGATACGAGGTAGTTTTCCTGCATCTCTCCTGATAATCGTATGCAGATTGGTCATCGTGAGTTTATCCGAATTAACAGGCCCAAATCAATACAATAACTGGCATAGGGTTATCGGGTGTATAGAGTCGTGGTTAAAGGTTGTTACATAACTCGTAATTAACTTATCTAAATCAACAGGCATAAATCAATACAAGAACTGGCAAGGGACACAAATTGACAGACGAACAATGTAACGTGAGGTTATGTATAGCTAACTGCTAAAAATGGGGGAACGAAGATAGGTGTCTTCCCTTTTTACAAGTTCCCTAAATTATGTTAACATTAAGGAGTTGGTAATTCAATAAAATAGCAATGTGGATCTCAGTGAGTTATGGGGCTGTCTAGTGTAATTTCATAATTAATCTCGGAATTACTCCTAGGTATTTTGTCTAGGGAAATGGAGGTTGTATTGGGAAGGTTGGGAATATATATAGTTAGTGGATAAAACAACGGGAGGTTAGAGACATATAATTGCTAGAATTGGGGGGGGGGACTATGATTGTTATATAAATAAATACAGGGCTGACGTAATCACGATCTGATTTGGTGTGAAATGGAAGCTAAGGTGTCTTTTAGATCACCTCGAACCAACACAATGCAAGTATTATAGCCTGTATGGTGGTTACATAATTAAATACATACTTAGGTGGTACATCAAGAATGTCAGTGAGTAAAGTATTGTGGTTTGTATATTAGAAGACTGTGATTGAGAGACGTATAATATGTGGAATGAATTGGGAGAGAGAGAGAGACCAAATCGGGGATGGAAAAGGGACCGGGGATCTCATTGGGGGTGGGGGTTTCGCTCTCAGGATTTTCGTTCCTGTGGTATTTTACTTCCGTCGCCTTTATATGAGGTACGACCTCGTACCTCAAGGTTGGAGTACGTAGGTTTGTTTAGGGGGCCAGGTCAGGTCGGTGAGGGGGTTAGGTTGGAGGGAAATGGCAGCCTGCCGCTGAGGACGAAGATTACTGTCATCCCGATTAGCAGCAGACTGCGCGGAAAAGATAGATTTTTGTTTTTAAACATTTTATCCTGGAATGTGAATAATATAATGAAATTAGGAACAAAAATAACAAGATTACTCAGGCCAGATATCCAAGACACTGAAAACTAATAGGAGAGCTACTATTCAAGAAAGAAGGGAACGAGAGAAAAAAATACATAGATGTTGGAAAAGGAGAGAAAAGAGGATAAAAGAACTTGACGAAAGAACAGAAAATTAAGAACACAGGAAAATTAAGAAGAGATAAAGTGTTTAACAATGTATAAAACAAATTTAAAAGATAGTAAGAAAAGTGTAGGCTTACAAGAAAGGGAGTACCGGTACTACTAAGGAAAACAAATATATAATATATACAGTATATGGAAAACATGTAAATTTATAGAATCCTGCCCAATCGCTTAGGAATTGAGAACAATACAAAGCAAAATCCCATGGAAAATCCAGTACAATAAACATCATCATCATCATCAGGGGGGGCTGGATTAGTTAGGGTCGCCGTTAGTCTTGGTGAAGGTCTGGTTTATTGGTAGGGGTGGTGGTGGTGTTTTTTTTGTTTTTGTTTTTTTCTATGTGATTGAGGGAGGCAAAAGGCATAACTGCCTATAGCGAGTGCCTCCCCCATAGTTGAAAGAGTGACAGGGCCAAAATGAAGGGACGTTCGAGCCAAAATGCCTGGACACATGGAGTTTGAAGCAATTTAAGTCATAGGAAGCGGGAAAAACTGATTCTGGGAGAGAGTTCCAGAGCTCAGCTGTTGAGTAGAAGAAAGTTTGAGAGTAACGTTTCACTCTTGGGTTGGAGAGTTGCACAGAGTAGGGGTGGGATTGAGTTGCAAGACGGGTACCACGTGCCCTACGTAAAGGAGGTGGTATGCACTGGGATAGCTCTGAGGAACACTGATTATTATAGTAGCGATAGAATAGCGAGAGAGATGCAACATTGCGGCAGAGAGAGAAAGATTGCAGAGAGTTGGTGAGTGGACGGGTGTTAATGATACGAAAGGCCTTCCTTTCAACCTTGTCTAGGAGAGCGGTGTGAGAGGAACCTCCCCACACATGTGAACAATACTCAATACAAGGGCGCACTATTCCCCTGTACAGAGCAAGAAGCTGTGAAGGGGAAAAGAACCCCCTAAGGGGGTTGAGCACACCCAGCTTCTGGGAGGCTGCCTTAGCAAGACTGGTAATATGGTCCTTCCAAATGAGAGCAGAAGAAAAAAGAGACACCAAGAATATTGAGAGAAGATGAAGGGTTGATTTTTGTATTGTTGAAGAATAAGGGATAGTCCGCTGGGAGATCCTGACGGGTAGGTAGATGGAGAAATTGGGTTTTGGAAGCATCAAAGTTAACAAGGTTTTCTCTGCCCCAATTGGAAATAGTATTTAGATCAGAATTTAAGAGTTGTATGGCTTCATTACGTTTGTCGTTGAGGGATTGCTGGCTGGGGCGTTCTGAAAAAGTAATGGAGTAGTGTAAGGTTGAGTCGTCTGCGTATGAATGTATGGGAATTAAGGTACAGATAAGGAAATCATTTATAAAAATTAGAAAGAGAATAGGAGATAGGACAGAGCCCTGAGGAACACCGGAGTTTATAGGGTGAGGAAGTGAACAATGGCCGTCCACATCCGCGGCTATGGAACGGCCGGAAAGGAAATTAGAGACAAAGGCACAGATGGAGGGATAGAAACCGAAGGAAGGTAGTTTAGAAATTAAAGATTTATGCCAGATTCTATCGAAGGCTTTCGATATGTCTAGTGCAATAGAAAAAGTCTCACCGAAGTCCCGAAAGGAGGATGACCAAGAGTTAGTAAGATATGAAAGAAGATCACCAGTAGAGCGACCCTTAAGGAAGCCATACTGGCGATCTGAGAGCAGATTATGAGAAGAGAAATGCTTAAGAAATTTGGAAGCAAGAATAGTTTCAAAAACTTTAGAAAGGCAAGAAATGAGAGCAATTGGACGATAGTTGGAGGGTTGAGAGCGGTGACCCTTCTTTGGGACGGGTAGATAGATGGAGAAATTGGGTTTTGGAAGCATTAAAGTTAACAAGGTTTTCTCTGCCCCAATTGGAAATAGTATTTAGATCAGAATTTAAGAGTTGTATGGCTTCATTACGTTTGTCGTTGAGGGATTGCTGGCTGGGGCGTTCTGAAAAAGTAATGGAGTAGTGTAAGGTTGAGTCGTCTGCGTATGAATGGATGGGAATTAAGGTACAGTTAAGGAGATCATTATAAAAATTAGAAAGAGAATAGGAGATAGGACAGAGCCCTGAGGAACACGGAGTTTATAGGGTGAGGAAGTGAACAATGGCCGTCCACAACCGCGGCTATGGAACGGCCGGAAAGGAAATTAGAGACAAAGGCACAGATGGAGGGATAGAAACCGAAGGAGGGTAGTTTAGAAATTAAAGATTTATGCCAGACTCTATCGAAGGCTTTCGATATGTCTAGTGCAATAGAAAAAGTCTCACCGAAGTCCCAAAAGGAGGATGACCAAGAGTTAGTAAGATATGAAAGAAGATCACCAGTAGAGCGACCCTTAAGGAAGCCATACTGGCGATCTGAGAGCAGATTATGAGAAGATAAATGCTTAAGAAATTTGGAAGCAAGAATAGTTTCAAAAACTTTAGAAAGACAAGAAATGAGAGCAATTGGACGATAGTTGGAGGGTTGAGAGCGGTCACCCTTCTCTGGGACAGGTTGAATGTGAGCAAACTTCCAGCATGAAGGGAAGATGTTAGAGGATAGACAGAGACGAAAGAGTTTGCCTAGGCAGGGAGTCAGCATGGAAGCACAGTTTTTGAGAACAACAGGAGGAACACCGTCCGGACCGTACGCCTTATTAGTGTTAAGCCCAGAGAGGGTAGAAAGTACATCTTTTGAAGAGATTAGGATATTAGGCATAAGTAAGAGAGAGGAGGGTGGAGAGGGAGGAATAGCACCGGAATCATCCAAGGTGGAGTTTCTAGCAAAAGTTTGAGCGAAGAGTTTAGCTTTGTCAGAGGAAGAAGTGATGCTTGTGCCATCAGAGTGGGAAAGGGGAGGGAAAGACAAGGAAGAGAAATTGTTGGAGAGGTTTTTTGGCTAGATGCCAGAAAGTTTGGGAAGAGCTAGAGTTGGATAGTTCAGTGCATTTATTATTGATGAAAGAGTGTTTGGCAAGTCGAAGAACAGATTTGGCTTGATTCCGGGCAGAAACATATGAAGAATGAGAGTCTTGAGTTTTAAGGCGTCGGTACCGTTTGAATGCTTCCTCCTTATTGCGGACAGCAGTAGAACAGGTGTGAGTAAACCAAGATTTTTTAGCATTAGTATGAGAGAAAGAGAATGGAATGTATGCTTCCATGCCCGATAGGATTACCTCGGTAATGCGTTCAGCACTCTCCGAGGGTCCTCGGCCACGGAAGTAGAAATCATTCCATGGGAAATCAAAGAAGTACTGCGAAGTCGGCAGCGCCAAAGTGCCACAAGCGCCGCCGGCTAGGAGGATCGGGTGGCCGTACTGGAGAGATAGGACAGGTGACAGAGATAAGTTTATGGTCGGTTGTGGCTTTGACCTTGGGGGTTCGCTTTCACTATGGGAGGGAGGGGTGGATATACCTTAGGTCTGCCGTTAGGAATGTGGGTCTGGGGGAGAGCTGGCCCGGGGGCAGTTTTGGATGAGTTTTGTGGGCGTGAATGGTGGGTCTGTGGAGGTTGGAAAGGCAGAGAGTGGTTGATTGGTGGGGGAAGAGATTTTGGCTGGAGAGGGGTTGATGTTGGATGATGGTTTGATATGGATGGTGGCTTGAAGGGTTGCGGTCGGGGGTAGTAATAGGGGGGGGGGGTTAAAGGTGAAATGGGCAGGTCGAGTCAGGGTTGTTGTTGTGGAAGAGGTTGGTGCTGGGGAGGGGTTGAATTGTGTAGAGAGTTGTGGTCGTGAGATATGGATGGTGGCTTGAAGGGATGCGGTCGGGTGTAGTGATAAGGGGGGGTTAAAGGTGAAATGGGCAGGTCGAGTTGGGGTTGTTGTTGTGGAAGAGGTTGGTGCTGGGGAGGGGTTGAATTGTGTAGAGAGATGTGGTCGTGAGTGGGGTTGTGGGAAGGGTGAGTAAGGCTGGAGGTTGAGAGTTTACGATGATCGGGTGGTTTGGAGGGTTGGAGTGTGGGGATTTGATAGGGAGAGGGGGGGGGGGGGTCTGGGCAGGCAGGGTTGTGGTTTGAGAGGGGTTGAATTTGGACTGATTTTATTGTCGGGAGAGACGTGGATGGGATTTCGAGGAGTGGTTGAGGTTGAGAGGTTGATTATGTTGTTTGGAGTGAAAGAGAGGGTAGTATTTTGGGGGTTAGTCAAGGTGGAAAAAGTTTTGTGGTTGGATTTGGATGGGCGTGGTATTTTGTCGAGCGGGATCTTTGGGGGTGGAATTTGGGGCGGATGGGGTAACGGTGAAGAGGGGGTTAAGGTAGGGGGGGAAGAGGAGGTAGGGGTTATGTACGGGGGTGATTTTGCGTTCTGAATGTGGTCGTGAGAGGGTAGGCTGGCAGGGTGAGAATTGGTGGAGGTTGAGAGTTTAGGATGATCTGGGGTTTTGGAGAGTGGGGGTGTGGGAGATTGATAGGTAAATTGTGGAGATGGGGTGAGTAGGTAAGTTTGGAGAGATTGTTGCGGAAGAGAGTTGTCTCGGAAAAAAATTGAATTTGGTAGGATGGATGAAGGAGACATTGATGGAGATTTTGGTTCTGGTGCTGGATTATGGGGCAGAGGTAGGTTGGCGAGTGGGGGTGTTACTGGAAGTGGATTCAGGAGCGGTTTGGGTAATGCTGGAGAGGGTGACAAGGGAGGGGGGGAATAGGAAGTAGGCGGAGCTGTATAATTCTTGGTTGATGCGGGTGTTTGAAGGTGTTCACCGAGGTTGGGCATGTGGGGAGATGATGGTTGGGGGGTGAGGTTGACAGTTTTGAGGGGGGGACAGGTGATGAATCTGAGGAAGTGAGAGGCGTGACAGGTTGTTGAGGGATTGACGGGGGTGAAGGTTGGTCTTGGGTGACAGGGGCATGTGAGAGAGTGGAGGGGGGGCTCATTTTCTGACCAGCATTATTCAGGGGTGACATTGAAAGAGAATTGGTTATGGTGGGGGTGACCATTTCTGCGATCTGTGGTTTGTTGGCAGGCATAGAAAAGGGAGGGGGTTCATGGGGTAACACAATTGATTGAAGATTATCGTTGGTGGATGGCTGGGTAGGGGAAAATTTAGGGATGGTCAGAGAGGATAGAGGCAAGGAAGACTGCACTGGGGTTGGACTTTCATCGGGGGTCATTTTGGAAGGGTGCACGGAGCTTGATTCCTTAGGGGAATGGAGGGACTTATTGATGATAGTGTTAAGTGGAGGAATACATTTACTTTCTTGGATAGGGGCTGAAGGGGTGGATATGGGGATTCACAGGGTGTTTAGACATGGCTGGGGGTGAAATTTTTCGAGAGCTTCATTTACTAAGGGGGAATGTGAGGGAATGGATGGATGTGGGTGAACAGACCTCGGACTCGTGTTGGTAATGGTGAAGGGTTGTTCCTCATTTGTCATAGCTGGCGAGTTGTTTGGAGTGGTGGGTGTCCGTAGAAGTTTCAGTATTTCTCGGATGTTCTGGTGGAAACTCGCTGTCCCATGGTCCATGAAATGTTGGTAGATGTCTACCGGAAGGAGGTTCACCAGGGAGAGGAACACCTGTTGTTCTTGGTATTCAAGGGTTCGCGAGGGACATGCGGATTTGATGTGCCCCCATACCTTGGCTAGGGTGACGTCCAGGCGTCCTTCATATACCACTTGATCGAGTTGGCACATTTCTCTGATAGAGAGCATATGTTCTTCGAATGAGCCGTAAAGGTCGAGATGGGCGGTGATGTGGGGTGGGAGGATGTCGAACAATGCGGTGAATAAGTGTTAATTTTGTTGCTCGTCATCTTGAGAGCTATACATGGTCCTCGCGTATCTGTAGAGTTGTACGAGGGTCACATTGATATCCCCTTCATACTTGATCTCGTCGACCTTTATTATTTTGGGGGCGATGAGGGAACCCAAAAGTGGCCCGAAGGTCTGGATCACGAGGGATCGAAACTGGTTCCAGGTAAGATTTGGTGTTACCTGTTTAGCAATTTGGGAAACGGCTTTTCCCAACTGCATAATGTGCAATAATGCAACGGCGATTTTCTCGCGGTCATTTTGAAGTGCCAAATCTAACACCGGCTTTACTATGTCTAAGTAAGTGGCGATATCATACGTGTTTATATCATACTTGGGAATGTGAGTGTAATAGCGAGCTGCCATTTTTGCGATGTTACCATGCTTCTATTGTTTAAAAAAAATGTAATGCAATGAAATCTTCTATCCGAATCAAGAACCACCGCTGCCGCCAATGTTATGCCTTGATTTTATACAGGATTAACTTGGTATAGGTGAGTTCTGCAAGACTGGGTTATTGGATTTCTTGCAAAATACATAAAGAGAATCAACAGAGGGCATAGATAATCTCGGATAAATGGTTTGTAATACAGCTTTATTCTAAATAACACTCAGGTATAAGGTACGTAATAGAATTCCACGAACAATAGATGTTGGAGCACTCAGGTAGGTTATTGGACTTATTACAATCTCCCAGCACTTATCGCGGATTTGGATAGAGACATACTTCCCACTTCCAACGTTCAGGCATTATTCTTCTGATCACATTGCTTTATGATACGTAGGGTACATGAATCACACAGGTTAGGTATTTCGCTTTGTTAACTCTCTCTGGTAATATGACTCTTAATAAAGGATGAAAGTATAAGTGATGTGTTTATTGCCCAAGAAATAACGTAAAGGGATAACTGTAACTAGTTGCACTGGTCTAGGATGTTCACTTGTCTAGGTGATACTTCGGACCGAAAATATCAGTGAGGGCGAATCAGGTTAAACCTGATGGCAAGAATAATTACGGGAGTCAGTTCGCCTAAGCTAAATTTCACTGATATATATTAACACATACTAGCATAATAATCACTTGTTTCCTAACATCAGAGAAAGTTGAGACATAATCGAATACACTGGATGGTTGAGTTAATAGCACCGTAACACTGGTACTTTGCGAAGTAACAATGTGATAGAGTTTTCCTGGTTATCTTGCGTTAGTCATGTTAGGGGTTAACAGTAGCTCTGGGGGACGTCCAAGCTGCCCGGTAGTGTAGAGAAGGTTTTGCAGATGGGGTTCTTGCGGGCGGTTTTGCACCTTTTTGGCAACAAATGCTGATGGGGTAAGACAGTCGCTTGTTGCCAAGGAGTTATTCTTGCAGAGTCCTCACTCAAGAGTTTCTCGCATAATCCCTTCTAACATAACAAGATCTTTCTGCCTTAGATCAGTTATGAGTTATGATCGTTCGTAACTCAAGTAGCGGATGGTGCACTATCAGAAGCTAATGAAATAATCAATAATTTGTGAATTTGTTGTCTACCAATATAATATTACTGCCGGTAGTCCCGATCGCAATAAAACATTCGTAAAGGGTTAAGTCACTTCCTCACAGAGTTGCACAGATTACGGAACGCCGAATTATCGTGAATCTTGAGGGGGGGAGGGAGTACTAGAAGCCACCGCAGTGTGGCCAGCCGTTGCTTTGGGCTCTAATATTCAACTGCCCGACTGTTGTCTCTGTGTCTTATTTATAGGCAGGTCAAGGAAGCTTCAGGAATAATCTAGAAGTATTGGATGTCGGTGCTATGAAGTAGTTAATTTATTCTGGTGAACTTAGGGGGTTAGGGAGGGGGTCTTAATGTGGCGGTAAGTAACTTGTTATCTGATTTATTATCGTGGATATCTTAACCCTAGTCAAGATATTACTAGGTACTAGTAGAGTTGTTTAGGCGGATTTGATGAAGGTTTTTAAGTACTACTTTGTTGGCGCCCTACGTGACTAGGCGGGGAGGTATTATTCCTCAATTCACCTAAGTATCCTTCTCTGGTCTAGCTGACATGCTATTCGGAATTTAGGATGGGTTAAGGGGGATATTGGGGTTTTAGTTAAGGATGGGGTAGGATGGTATTTGGATAGGTATCTAGATTTGTAGTTCATAACCTGTTGGAAACTCACCTGTTGTCTGGCAAGAATTTGCTGGCTTGCGCGGGTCATGGTAATTCTCCGCGGGGGTCGGTGGGGTCCCCGTGGGGTCGGGGGGCAGGCCGCTCCCTGAATATGGTTATCGAGAGTTCTTACGTTAATTGGGTTGAGATATGAGTTCAGGTTGTCAGGAGGTATCTTGCTAGTTAGGGTTGATCACTACATCTAGTTTTCATGTACGAGGATCACTCGTGGGTGTTAAGAATAGTGGTTTTGTGAAAATGCCAGTCAGGGGGAAATTTACATTTTTACGGGGGGATGAGAGGGGGTCGTCCTAGCCTCGCGCCGGCTATTGTTCTGGTTCAGGTTGTGAGTGGGGCTAGGGAGTTAGAGGATAGTTAAGGGGGGTACATGGATAGGTCCTTACCTTCCATTTGTTGAGATTAGTGAACGAACTGGGTGGCATGTTATAACGTTCTTATGGCGTCTTTACAGGGGGAGGGTTGTGAATTGTAAATGGGGTGGTTTGAGGCTAGGCGCCGCGCCGCTCGTGACCTAGGGTCGTGACCCTTAATGCGCTGGACATAGGGGTGGCATTTCCCTACGATCGAACAGGTAGTGTGGTGTGTGCAGCGTTTTAGAGATAAAAAACACAAACTCTCACACATCCAGGTCACCCAGGAGAAGACCCAGAGACCAGGGTTACCAAGGTCGCTCCAGCACTCCCCCGGCCCCCGACCACCCGGAGAGGTTCCGATCTCGGCAGGCAGACATGCAGCGGAGCCAAAGCCACAAGCCCTCCCACCACACTTCCAGGCACACCCTTCATATTAATCGTCTCCCCGGGCCAGGCGCCTGATGGACTATTATCTAGTCCAACTTGCGCCCGACCCCTTACTCCAAATGACCACGTGTTCACTCAACTATTCACAAGCATTCTCCATTCACTCCTGTCCACCACCACTTCCCCTGCCTGATCTATAGTCATTCCTCTATCATCCAAAGCCTTTCTTACACAGTCTCTCCATCTCAATGGGGGTCTTCCTGCCCTTCTATCTCCCCTTGTACCTGACTCACATATTCTCTTTGTAAGCCTTTCATCTCCCATTCGTTCAACATGACCATACCAGCTCAGCACCCTTCTGTCCACTCTGGCTGACAAATGTTCTTGCTGCCCCACTCTCCTACGTATCTCTTCATTCCTCAATCTGTCTCTACGAGTAACTCCACACATACTCCTCAAGCAGCTCATCTCCATCACATCCAGCCCTCTTTTCTCCTTTTTCTTCAGAGCCCATGTCTCAGCCCCATACATCACTGTTGGCACAACAATTCCTTGATACAGTGCACTTTTTACTTTCACTCCGAGATTTCTCGTCTTCCACATACTTCCCATTGCTCCGAAAACCTTCCTTCCTTCACACTCTCTCTGTTTTTCGGAGAAGAAATCGACTCAGCACAGGACAACCAGGAAGGAGGACCGAAGACAGCGAGGACGGCAATCTACAAAGGAATTAAATACTAATCCGTCAAGAACCGCGAATTTGGATAAAGCTCCACCAACACGACCCAAATTCAAAACCGTCAGGGATAACGACCGAGGACCGAGGACAGCCATGAATGTAAATGTAGATCCGACCAGAACCAAAAATTCGATGAAAGAACGATCTGCGAGTTCTAAAACCGCAACTTTAAAGGTTTTCTATGCAAACGCTCGTAGCATACGCAATAAATTTTCAGATTTAGAGGAAAACTAGTGTTTACAGAAAATTATGATGTGATTGGCATAACAGAATCTTGGCTCAATACACAAGATAGAGACTTTTTAGCAGAGTATTCACTTCCCGGTTATGTAATGTTTGAGAACAGCCGAATAAATAAAAATGGAGGTGGCGTTTTATTTTATATCAAAGAAAGTCTTAACCCGACCCTCGTGTCAAAACCTCAAATTGTGAACGTCGACACATCTTTTGTGCTAATAAAGAATAATAAAGGTACAAAAATAATACTTGCGTTAATATACAGACCTCCAGCTCAATCAGTGCAAACTGACCGAGAAATTTACGAACAAATTGCAGATGTAAGTAACTCACAAGATACCGTAATTTTTGGCGACTTTAATTTACCTGTGACCAAGTGGGGCGATACTCTTACTTCACACTCCGGACATGACTTGTATACGAACTTGCAAGAGAGTTCGCTTTATCAATTTGTTCGAATGCCGACCCGTGGTAATAACGTTCTTGACATTGTACTTGCAACAAAAGAAGAATTGATAGAGAATTTGAATGTTGGTGATGAATTCAGTAACAGCGACCATCGTACGATAACTTTCACTTTAAAGTTTACTAGTAACGAACCAAATAGTAGCATCGAAAAAGTCCCTAATTTCAAGAAAGCAAACTTCCATAAACTTAGAGCTATGTTTAAAGAAACTGACTGGAGCTTTTTAATTAACAATAACGACATAAATACATCTTGGAAGTTATTCGAAACCACTTACCTAAAAGCAGTGCAAGACTGCATACCATCGAAAATACGGCGTCCAGGCCATAATAATAAGCCCAAATGGTGGAATAAAGATATTTCAAACTGCCTGCTTGCTAAAAAATGTGCTAATGATAGATTAAAATCCTCACAAAATGACGAAGAACGGGTGAAATTTGTAGAGCTACGACGCAAAGCCAAAAAGTTAATAAGCAAAGTAAAAAGACCTTAGAGTTACATATTGCGAATCAAAGTAAAACAAACCCGAAAGAATTCTATAGTTATATCAGAAAGAAAAAAGTAGTTACTTCAACTGTTGGACCGTTAGTCGATGAAAAAGGAGAATACACCAAAGACGAAGTACAAATGAGTAATGCCCTCAATACCTTCTTTGCATCAGTTTTTACAACAGAAGACCTCAGTGATATCCTACACCATCGCCGATTCAGATTGATAATTCAGATGTTCTAAGCAATATCACCGTTACAGAGAGAGAAGTATTGAATTGTTTAGATAAACTCAAGGTAAATAAAACGCCAGGACCTGATACAATCTCGCCTAGAGTTCTAAAGGAAGCTAAGAATGAGCTCTCCAAACCACTGACATTACTATTCAATAAATCCTTGCAGTCTGGAACTATGCCTGATCAGTGGAAGCTAGCCAACGTAACACCGATATTCAAAAAAGGCAGCAAATCCCTACCCAGTAACTATCGTCCAATTAGCTTAACCTCAGTTGTATGTAAAATGCTAGAAACGGTCATACGAGACAGACTCGTAAATCACTTAGAGGAAAATAACATACTTAAAGATACTCAACACGGCTTTCGTAAAAAACGTTCCTGTTTAACAAACCTCTTAGACTTCTTCCACGATATCCTCAACCTCTACGATGAGAGTAAAGCTGTAGATATTATATACCTTGATTTTCAAAAGGCCTTTGACAAAGTTCCCCACAAACGTTTACTGCTAAAACTAAAAGCGCATGGAATACAAGACGGTGTGTTGAAATGGATAGAAAATTGGCTCCGCAACAGAAAGCAAAGGGTAGTCATAAACGGTAAGGCATCTAAATGGACCAATGTAAGTAGCGGGGTACCCCAGGGATCGGTACTAGGACCAATTCTCTTTCTAATTTACATCAACGACATAGATGAGGGTCTCACCTGCACAATCTCAAAATTTGCTGACGATACAAAAATTGCAAATAGCGTACTCTCAAAAGAACAAGTTGACGATATGCAACACAATCTAGATAAATTGTCATGTTGGGCCCAAATTTGGCAAATGAGTTTCAATGCGGATAAATGTAAAGTACTACATGTCGGATACCTAAATGAGAAAGCAAACTATTCGATGAATGGCACTCAGCTTAAGAATGTAAAACAGAGAAACTGATCTGGGAGTAACAATATCGAGTAACCTAAAACCGAGTCAACAATGTTCAGAAGTTGTTAAGAAGGCAAACAAAATAATTGGCTTTATAGGCAGGTCATTTGAGCATAAATCCAAAGAAGTTATCCTAACCCTTTACAATTCCTTAGTCCGCCCTCTTCTGGAATACTGCGTTCAATCCTGGTGCCCTTATTACCAAAAAGATATAAACAAGCTAGAACGAGTTCAACGTAGAGTTACCAAAATGATACCTAGCCTAAAGAACAAACCATACGAAGAGCGTCTTAGAGAATTAAATCTATTTCCTTTAACCCAGCGCAGATTAAGAGGCGACTTAATTCAAGTGTTCAAAATCATCAAAGGCATCGACAATATGAACTGTAGTAAGTACTTCACTATCGACCAATCTAATTACACGCGGGGGAAACGGTTGCAAAATTATTGGTAAATCTTTTAACTCGCACGAATCTAAGAATTTCTTCTTCAATCGAGTTGTCAACTTGTGGAATGGGCTTCCCCGAGACGTTATAGACTGCAGCACCGTTGATTCATTTAAATTCCGCCTAGACAAATATCTCGCATCAAACCCGCGACTGACTGCGTTTGTAAATGAATAACTTTATCCTCCCCTCAGTTACTAACCCATATGTCCCCTACTAACTTCCTAGTCCTGCCACGTTAGTGGCAGGGCAGTAGTTCCCTTTCCAATGTTCCCTTACCCACTCTAAACCACTGTTTGGACACTTGATCCTCAGTGTTTTGGAGGACAAGCAACCTAGAAGGGTCACTAGATCTGTTGTTGCTTGATTTCCTTTGTACTCCTTTGTACTCCTTTGTTTTACCTCCACTTCCATACCTCCACTCCTGCTTATCGTTCCTCCTAGATATTTAAAACACTCTACTTGTTCCAATATTTCCCCATCCAGCCTCACATCTAGATTCACCCTATGCTCTCCCCTATTACACACCATTACTTTACTTTTATTGACGTTCACCTTCAGTTTCCTCCTTCCACAAACCACACCAAACTCTTTGACTACCCGCTGCAGTTTCTCATCAGAATCCGCCACCAATGCTGTGTCATCAGCGAACAGCAACTGATTCAACTCCCAATCTCTACCATTCTTTCCTACTAAACCCAATCCTCTTCCCATAGTTCTCCTTTTCACCTCCCTCACCACAAACATAAACATATTAAACAGCCATGGTGACATTACACAACCCTGTCGCAAACCTACCTTTACCTCAAACCATTCACTCAACTCACCATTTCCTACTCTCACACATGCTCTGCTCCCTTCATAAAAACTCTTAACTGCTTCTAACAAATTTCCTCCTATTTCATAAATCCTTAACACCTTCCACATTGCTTCACGGTCCACACGATCATACGCTTTTTCCAAGTCCATAAAAGCCCAAATATCTCCTTATGCTTCTCTAAATACTTCTCGCATAACTGTCTTACTGCAAAAATCTGATCCACGCACCCTCTTCCCCTCCTAAAACCGCACTGTTCTTCTCCTATTGCAACTTCCGTACACTTTATTATCCTCTCTATCAACACCCTGCCATACAGCTTTCCAACCACTGACAATAAACTAATACCTCTATAACTTGAACACTCCTGCCGATCTCCCTTCCCCTTGTACAACGGCACAATACATGCACTCTTCCAGTCTATTGGTACCATTGACACAGCAAAGCACACATTGAAAAGTCTCACCAACCAATCTATTATCACATCTCCACCCTTCTTTATACACTCCACAGCAATACCATCCAAACCTTCTGCTTTTCCCGCTCTCATTTGTTTCACTGCTTCTTTCACCTCATTTTCCTCAATCCTTTCATTCATTCCCTGCCACCTGGGTGGCCTGGGTAACCTATCTCCATCCACCTCTGCTTCAATCACTGCTTCTCTTCCATCTCTTGTATTTAACAAAGATTCAAAATACTCGGCATATATTTTCCTCACTTCAACTGGTTCCACTAGTAATTCTCCATTTTCATCTTTCACTGACTCTTCCCTCTTTTGTCCTCCTTTCCTTACTTTATTTACCTCCTTCCAGAACATCTTCTTTCGTTCTTCAAAATTCTCACTCAGCCTTTGGCCCCACCTTTCGTTTGCATCTTTTTTCGCTTCTCTAATTTTCCGTTTTGCCTCTCTCCTTTTCTCCTTGTACCTCTCCCATACCTCAACACTACCATCCTGTAAAACCCTCTCAAAACACTGTCTCTTCTCCTCAACTGCCTTTCTCACCGTATTATTCCACCACTCGCTTCCCTTCCTGATACCTCTGCCTCCTACTTTCCTTTTGCCGCATACTACCTCTGCACTTGCTTTCACTCCTTCCTTAAACTGTTGCCATTCAACCTCTACTTCTCTCTCTTCCATCTCTCTCACTTCCATCCACTTTTCATTTAGTCTTTCCTCTTTTTCACTCTTCTCTAACTCACTAACTTTTATTACCTCTCTTACTTCACGCTTGTCTCTTATTCTCCATACCGTCGGTAATTCATTTTTATTTCATCCATAAGTCGTTAAACAATGTCCTAGATCTCGCACCAACAGATGTAGGTAGTGTGTCTGTAATCACGTCTGATCCATCTTGCAGCTTTGTTTTGTATGAGCTCTACTTTATATAAGTTATTGTGTGTGTGTGGATACAAGACGGTGTCGAAGTATTCTAGATGTGGCCGATACGAGTGTTTTAAATGTTATGTATACAGTACCCCTATGTACCCTGTAAATGCTCTGCACCCATTTCTCCCTCAAGTTTAGCCCGTTAGTTTGAAATTTAAAGACGTTGGTCCCATTAATTTGGCGTTTCTAAGACCTTTAGTGCCATTCCATCAAGTAGCTCTCAAATAGCATCAAATAATCCAAATGTGCCAGTTGGTCGACATCATAGTTCCACCGATAATGAGACACAACACAGAAAACGTCTGCAACGGGTAACTATAAATATTTAAAAAAGGAAAGCGTTAGCATTTATTGACGTTTTAGACACTATTTGAAATTTGCTAGGCATGTGTAACAAACCTGTTTTTTACCATTAATCTAAGTACCTATAGCAATAACTTAAAAATAGATTTACATTCAACATATATATTCTTAAAGATGGAGATTCGATTTGGTATAAGTTGATTTAAAGAGTAAATTATATGATCATTTTGCAGACTTACTCTTAGTTGGGTTTAAGTAGCTGATTAGATTGATATCCAGTATTCGATAAAATGGATATAATATCGTAGTCATGGTAACCAAGGTTCGAATCCCGGGTGGATCATATGCTTTCATTGATTTCATTGGGAAGTCTTTTATGTTGAGCGTGAAATAAATAAATACGATGTTTCATGAATACAAGATTCGAAAGCAAGTAGTGATGTGCAACAGGAAACTTATGATACATATAACATAAATTAGATATACGAGTAATTAGATATACGAGTAATTAGATATACGAGTAATTAGATATATGCTAAAGCGTTATTTCCACATAGCGATTTTGATCAGTTCTTTTGCCTTTATATAGTGTCGTTCCTGTTTTGATTTGTTTATTTTGCAAGTTTTACATTATAATATGATTACTTTATTTCTTCAGTTTTGTGCATAATTACTATAAAAGAAGGACCTAGTTCAACCATTGGAAGGACTACGACAAGTGCAGCCGTACAGGAGATGAAGTACACACGGGTTTTTTGTCACAACAGTCTCCTATCGACAACTCCGTCATGGCAACGTCTCTTTTTGCATTGGAATCGGCAACTAGACTGATGGTAGGTGCTATAGTCTATTCATTGTAAGTAGGCGAGAAATCATGACCTCTAACCTCTGTAACTCAAAAACGATTACAGCAATCAAGCTAATATTTCTACCATTTGGGAAGAGTCAGTCCAGGAATAGATGTGAAAATGTATAGCTAATTTGCTCCAGCCCATTTTGAGTTACAGAGGATAGAGGTCATGATTTCTCGCCTACTTACAGCAACTGGACAATAGACTGATGATATGGGCCTGAGTAGATAGATAGATAGATAGACAGGAGACGTTTGATCTTCAGTGCCAGACCAGAGTTCCCGCGAAAAGCTGCCAGAGTGATGCTCGTGTGACTCAACCTGCAAGTGTGGACACCCACATTAAGGGGAGGTTTTTAGTTTGGTCTCTAGATATCCATCAAGCTTATGATTACACCCCCTTGAACCCCTTGCAAGATAAATTTGTACATTTTTCGGTAGAAAAATTTCCCTGCTGAAAGCCGGTTCTTCTTAAATTACAGAATCGCTATCGCTCGCCAGGATAAAATCGACACCTAAATAGCACGAAAGGTCTTAAAATTGACAGAAATGGGTCGAATGTTCTTAAAATCTTTAAAATAATGGAGCGAACGTCTTGAAATTAGAAAAGCAATGGGGCTAAGCATGAGGGAAAAAGGAGTCAAGAAAAAAATCCCTCAAGTGGAAATTTCCCTGTGACAATACCTGCCGTAGTAACCCCTCACTCTAGCCATCCATGGTCCAAGCCTCCCAGTAGCCGGATTAATCATTACAGGTCTGCGCCACCAGCCCCGGCCTCAGGGGAACGTTACCCAAGCAATGTCAATTTAAGGGGAGACTGACCGTTTGTTTGGTCTATTAATTATATAATGTATTCATATATTTTTTTAGTTTCCTCCCTAGACCTCCATCAAGCTTAGAAGAAGAAAAAAACCTAGACCCTCCTTCAAGATTAATTTCTACATTTTTCGTTAGAAAAATGTCCCTGCCGAAGGCCAGTTCCTCTTAAAATTGCAGGCTCGCTATCGCTCGCCAGGAGTTAATAATCGACACCTAAATGGGACGAAAGGTCTTAAAATTGACAACGAAATAGGGCGAAAAGTGTTAAAATCGCCAAACTAATGGGCCGAACGTCTTATAATCTCAACATTAATGGGCTAAACATTAGGGAGAAGGGGGTCCAGAAAAACGGTCTGCCTCCCCTTAACTGGCATGGCTCACGCTCGCTTGATATTTGATGTGCAACCTCCCCACGATTACATTCACTCAAGCTTTATCATATTCACTAAATGCACTCAAGCAGGTCACCACTGTCACTGAGCCCACCCATCATCCGGTGCCATTATAAAAGTAACTCACGTAATGGGATGGCGTCCGTGAGTGGGCGAATCCTCCCCACACATGTGAACAATACTCAATACAAGGATGCACTGTGCCCCTGTACAGAGCAAGAAGCTGTACAGGGGTAAAGAACCCCTTGAGGCAGTTGAGCACACCCAGCTTTTGGGAGGCTGCCGTAGCAAGACTGGTAATATGGTCCATCCAAGTGAGAGCAGAATAAAAAGAGACACCGAGAATATTGAGAGAAGATGAAGGATTGGTTTGTGTATTGTTGAAGAATAAGGGATAGTTCTCTGAAGGTTCTGAACGGGTAGTAAGATGGAGACATTGGGTCTTGGAAGCATTAAATGCAACAACGTTTTCTCTACCTCCATTGGAAATAGTAGCTAGATCAGAAAATAAGTGTTCTATGGGCTTCATTACGTGTTTTTTTTTTTTTTTTTTTTTTTGAGGGACTCCTGGCTGAGGCGTTCTGGAAAACAAATTGAGTGGTATAAAGTAGAGTCGTCTGCATATGAATGGATGGGACTGGATGTACTGGATATAGTAGTACTATTTTGTTTTTATTTATGTGTATGAAGGAGACAAAAGGCAAAGCTGCCTGTAACTAGTGTCTCCCCCAAAGGTTGAAAGAATACGTGCTAGAAAGTCAAAATTAAGGTACGTTATCGGTATTATAGATGTTTTGGAAATATATTTGGTGTGCTTGATAAGTGTAGTGGAATGAATAAGAGGATGTGTTTGTTATTACTATTGTTGTTACTATTATTAGTTTTTACCATAAATATTGTTATTATCTACACTAGTACTATGCTTTGTTTACAGTGACGACTGACAGCTGAAAAAAAGATGTCGCCGGTAGACAAGGGGTATTTTGGCGATTTTAAGACCTTTCATCCCATTTCTTTGTCAATATTTAGACTTTTCGTGTAATTTAGGTGTCGATATTTTTGTGGCGAGTGATTGCGAGCCAGCAATTTTAGACGAAGGCTGGGACATTTTTCTATCGAAAAATTTACAAGTTTATCTTGAAGGTGTTTTTTAACCCTTTGGCTGCGGCTATGTTTGGGCTATTTAGGGCATATTCAGGCACTCCTGAATGATAAATCAAGCATCTGCATTAAATGAAGTGTATTCTGCTGAAAACTAGGCGAAAATTGCTTCAAAATGACACCAGAACGGACCCTGTACGTGGTCTGGTTCACCCGCAGTGGTGCCAGTGAAACACGTGAACCCCGCTATTATGTAACACTCGCTCGCTTGGCTACACTGTTGAGAGAGACAGAGAGAGACTCGCCCGAGACACAGTCAACCTCAGTGAGCCGCTCGGTGCTCTGAGGGTCGGAGGTGGGCCTCTCACGCTCCCGCCCACTGACACTCAATTTTTACGTTTTTTACAGGCTTATAAAGCCTCCAAATTGCTGTAACTTGCCAGGACGTTCCGGAGCGTCACCCGCAGCGAAAGGGTTAAAGCTTGATGGTGTTTTTTTTGTTAAGGGTACTGTAGAAGTTGCCGAAGGATGAGGAGTGATGGTGAACGGTAGGGAAGAGAAAGGGAGAGAAGATGGGAAATTGGGTTGGATACGAGCGAGAGAGAGAGTGAGTCTATGGAGGAAAGTAACACAATAATAATAATATACTTAAATGAGCAAATAAATACGACCATCCCCCCTTAAATTACAAACCCCCCTTAAGTAGGCAGGACATCATTACAGCTTAATTTGTTTACATGGGTTCGGTGTGAAGGGGATCAGCTGATTGTGGGCTGATCGGCTTATGATGATCTCTGACCGTTTTAGTGAGGTCGGTCTTCATGGTGTTAGTGAATTGGGCCTATAATTAGGCCTTATAATTAGGGTTGGGATGATTTTTTATTTTTTCATATTCTTTATTTACCACTCAGTACAAGTCCCAACACTCTGGGGAACGTTGTTGCTGAAGGCCATGCATCATGTTATACAATGTTCAGAGTTTGTAGTACATAGTCAATCAAAATATATTATGGATATCTATACAGGAAAGCAACCGCCAATATATGGGTTATGCGTTATTTTATATAATTATTACCGTACGGTACAGGGTTATGATAAGGGTCCCTGTTACGGTACACAATTGTGAAGACGACAATAAGTATGTTCGTCCTCACACGTTGTGGTATTCCTACACTTATTTAAATAATGCACATGTGTGACTCCCATGCATGTGTACATGCGCACATGCACGTATATTCCACACCTGTGAACATAGACAAATGGAATGGTTACATAAACTTAAAATTATTAAAGAAGAAATTCAGGATGAACACGGAAAATATCTTCAAATATTGTTGGATGAGTAATGAGGAATTTACAAAAGGCATTGTACAAAATACCAATAGGTCTAAAGTGTGTTATGGTAGAGCAATCTATTATATAATATGACAGAGTACGCGAGTCAGGAGCATGGATCAAAGCGAGGACCCGGGGTGAGACGCAGGGTGACAGGGAAGGGCAAAAAAACTGGCAAACCTTCCTGAGAGAAAATGACAACAAAGCCGAGGTGTTCATCTTTCTGGCTAATAAGATTGCACGTGTGGCCACACCAAATGTGGTCATTGTGACCAAGGAAGAAGATGCTGTCAGCAACCGCACTATCAATCTGGCTGGGGTGGCACCGTGCAGTCATGAAGAAGCTGACACGCGGATCTTTGTGCATGCCAGGCATGCAACAGAAGCAGGCAGCAAAGTCATCATGGTCAAAGCCAGCGACACAGATGTTGTCGTCATCGCAGTCAGTGTTCTGCAGGCACTTCAGGTGCTAGGTCTGCAGCAGTTGTGGGTTGCCTTTGGCCAAGGACAGAACCTGAGGTGGGTTCCTGTACATGACTTTTTTGTTTTTTTCTATGTGATTGAGGGAGGCAAAAGGCATTACTGCTTATAGCGAGTGCCTCCCCCATAGTTGAAAGAGTGACAGCCAAAATCAAGGGACGTTCGAGCCAAAATGCCTGGACACACAGAGTTTGAAGCAATTTAAGTCATAGGAAGAGGGAAAGACTGATTCTGGGAGAGAGTTCCAGAGCTCAGCTGTTGAGTAGAAGAAAGTTTGAGAGTAACGTTTCACTCTTGGGTTGGAGAGTTGCACAGAGTAGGGGTGGGATTGAGTTGCAAGACGGGTATCACGTGCCCTACATAAAGGAGGTGGTATGCACTGGGATAGCTCTGAGGAACACTGATTATTATAGTAGCGATAGAATAGCGAGAGAGATGCAACATTGCGGCGGAGAGAGAGAGACTGCAGAGAGTTGGTGAGTGGACGGGAGTTAATGATACGAAAGGCCTTCCTTTCAACTTTGTCTAGGAGAGCGGTGTGAGAGGAACCTCCCCAGACATGTGAACAATACTCAATACAAGGGCGCACTATGCCCCTGTACAGAGCAAGAAGCTGTGCAGGGGAAAAGAACTCCCTAAGGCGGTTGAGCACACCGAGCTTCTGGGAGGCTGCCTTAGCAAGACTGGTAATATGGTCCTTCCAAATGAGAGCAGAAGAAAAAGAGACACCAAGAATATTGAGAGAAGATGAAGGGTTGATTTTTGTATTGTTGAAAAATAATGGATAGTCTGCTGGGAGATCCTGACGGGTAGATAGATGGAGAAATTGGGTTTTGGAAGCATTAAAGTTAACAAGGTTTTCTCTGCCCCAATTGGAAATAGTATTTAGATCAGAATTTAAGAGTTCTACGGCTTCATTACGTTTGTCGTTGAGGAATTGCTGGCTGGGACGTTCTGAAAAACTAATGGAGTAGTGTAAGGTTGAGTCGTCTGCGTATGAATGGATGGGAATTAAGGTACAGTTAAGGAGATCATTTATAAAAATTAGAAAGAGAATAGGAGATAGGACCGAGCCCTGAGGAACACCGGAGTTTATAGGGTGAGGAAGTGAACAATGGCCGTCCACAACCGCGGCTATGGAACGGCCGGAAAGGAAATTAGAGACAAAGGCACAGATGGAGGGATAGAAACCGAAGGAGGGTAGTTTAGAAATTAAAGATTTATGCCAGACTCTATCGAAGGCTTTCGATAGGTCTAGTGCAATAGAAAAAGTCTCACCGAAGTCCCGAAAGGAGGATGACCAAGAGTTAGTAAGATATGAAAGAAGATCACCAGTAGAGCGACCCTTAAGGAAGCCATACTGGCTATCTGAGAGCAAATTATGAGAAGAGAAATGCTTAAGCAATTTGGAAGCAAGAATAGTTTCAAAAACTTTGGAAAGACAAGAGATGAGAGCAATTGGACGATAGTTGGAGGGTTGAGAGCGGTCACCCTTCTTTGGGACAGGTTGAATGTGAGCAAACTTCCAGCATGAAGGGAAGACGTTAGTGGATAGACAGAGACGAAAGAGTTTGCCTAGGCAGGGAGTCAGCACGGAAGCACAGTTTTTGAGAACAACAGGAGGAACACCGTCCGGACCGTACGCCTTATTAGTGTTAAGCCCAGAGAGGGTAGAAAGTACATCTTTAGAAGAGATTAGGATATTAGGCATAAGTAAGAGAGAGGAGGGCGGAGAGGGAGGAATAGCACCGGAATCATCCAAGGTGGAGTTTCTAGCAAAAGTTTGAGCGAAGAGTTTAGCTTTGTCAGAGGAAGAAGTGATGGTTGTGCCATCAGAGTGGGAAAGGGGAGGGAAAGACGAGGAAGAGAAATTGTTGGAGAGGTTTTTGGCTAGATGCAAGAAAGCTTGGGAAGAGCTAGAGTTGGATAGTTCAGTGCATTTATTATTGATGAAAGAGTGTTTGGCAAGTCGAAGAACAGATTTGGCTTGATTCCAGACAGAAACATAGGAAGAATGAGATTCTTGAGTTTTAAGGCGTCGGTACCGTTTGAATGCTTCCTCCTTATTGCGGACAGCAGTAGAACAGGCGTGAGTAAACCAAGATTGTTTAGCATTAGTCTGAGAAAAGGAGAATGGAATGTATGCTTCCATGCCCGATAGGATTACCTCGGTAATGCGTTCAGCACTCTCCGAGGGTCCCCGGCCACGGAAGCAGAAATCATTCCATAGGAAATCAAAGAAGTACTGCCGGAGAGCCTCCCAGTCGGCAGCGCCAAAGTGCCACAAGCGCCGCCGGCTAGAAGGATCGGGTGGCCGTATTGGAGAGATAGGACAGGTGACAGAGATAAGTTTATGGTCGGAGGAGCCCAGAGGAGAGAAAAGATCGACAGTATAAGAAGAAGGGTTAGAAGTTAGAAACAAGTCAAGAATGTTGGGCCGATCTCCGATGCGATCCGGGATACGGGTGGGTTGCTGAACTAACTGCTCTAGGTCATTTATGATAGAAAAGACGTAGGCTTGTTCACCAGGTGGATCAGTAGTGTGAGAGGAGAGCCATTGGCGGTGGTGAACGTTGAAATCTCCTAAGATGGAGATTTCTGAGAAAGGAGAAATGGATAGAATGTGTTCCACTGTAGAGTTTAGATAGTCAAAGAATTTGGGAAAGTTGGTATAGTTAGGGGACAGATAGACAGCACAGAAATATTTAGTAAGAGAATGACAGGAAAGTTTGAGCCATAAAGTTGAGAATTCAGAGGAGTCGAAATCGGGAACACGAGAGCAAGTGAGTTTGTTGTGCACATATGCACAACATCCGCCTTTGGCTTTGAAACTAGGATAGAGAAAGTAGGAGGATACAGAGAAGGGGCTGCTGGATGTTGCTACAGACACCTGAGTTTCGGTGAGGAAGAGAAGATCAGGTTTGTAGGAGGAGAGATGGTGCTCAACAGAGTGAAAGTTAGAGGAAAGTCCGCGAATGTTGCAGAAATTAATAGAAAGAGAAACAGGCCGAGGTCCAGGTAATTGTGTTGGGTCATCAGGGGATGGTCGTTTGGGTGTGGGGGCATTTATGGTCCCCCGCCCTGGGGACTCCGAGGCTGGGCTAGAATTCATCATTTATTTTTTTTTAAATTTTGGTGTGGAGGAATGAAGTGTGGTGTGCATGTTTAGTGTAGTGAAGTGGATAGGAGGAGGAAGTGTTTGTGAGAGCTAGCTGGATTGCTCTCAGTGTAAATGAGGCACAAAGAAAATCAGTAAGAGAGGCCAAGCAAATGAAACAGGAGTTCCAGCGACTCTTTATCACATGCCTATAACCTCACCTGGGTCTAGCCCTTATCGATTGGTGCCTACAATCTCCCCATATAAAACTGCAACTTGTGTTGCACTCTTGCAGAAAAGAGCAAAGGGATGCTCTTCTTCCATGCCTTCACTGGCTGCGATGTTTTTTCAGCATTCCGTGGCAAAGGGAAGAAGTCTGCTTGGCAAACCTGGGATGTTTGTGATGAGGCTTCCGGTGTCTTCAGCAAACTCAGCCAGTACCCACCGGTAGTTGATGATGAAGACCTGGAGACCTTGGAGAAGTTCGTGGTCATGATGTACGACAGATCCAGCACAGCTGAAGGTGTCGATGATGCGAGGTTGGACATGTTTGCTCGGAAGCAGAGGCCGTACAAAGCCATTCCTCCAACCCGAGCAGCACTGAAGCAGCAGGTGAAGCATGCTGCCTACCAGGCGGGCTGCATCTGGAGTCAGTCAACAGTACGTCAACCAGAAACGCAGACTCCTGCCAACTGGGGCTGGACCAAGAAAGGAGATCTGTGGCAGATCGTTTGGACAGAGCTCCCACCCATTGCAGAGAGTTGCCAGCAGCTGACCAAGTGTGGATGCAAGTCGGAATGCTGCGGTCGATGCAAATGCAACTGCTTTGGTCTGACGTGCACTGCACTGTGCAGCTGCAGATGCAAGGTTTAGAAGCGTTGTAGTATACTCATCCAGGCAGCAAGACAATAAGTGACAAACAAGTATAGGCCTACTGCCTACATGTACATCCAATAATATATCAGACTGATGGTGCCTATGATATGGGCACTTTTTATCCTAATTATGATTCCGGGACTGATATTATGGTACAAGGAAGCTAGTGAGTAAGTCCATGGTTCCAAATTCGGATTCTACATAGTGAAAAATGTATGATTTGACACCAAGATCATTCAAATAGGACAAGTCTTTGCAATTTTATTGCGAAATGCAATGTTTCTGTATATTCAATGGCGGCCATCCTGAAAAATGGCCGCCATCTTGAATTTTTAGGTGGCTAAAGGGTTTTATCAAAAGAGCAATCCCCAAGGAGTATGTGTGCCAATTTGGTGCTTGTTTCCAGAAATGAACGATTATTCCAGTTATCTGCCCCACTAGTGTGTAATATATGAATACAGTAGAGCCTCAATAGTTGCCAGATAGCACTTTCTGAACAAAAGGTACTGGGAATCGAGTCATGACTTCTTAGTGCGATTGTACATAGTGTAAATATTAATTTGGTATTTCATTAAATTAAACCATGTTTCTCTTTGTTTCGGTTTCCTCTCCACAACTGAATTTAACAAATATTTAAGAATTGATTGATGATTTTAATTCCCTTGGTTCGTAACAGATAAAATGGGGGCCTGTCCATTGTTATTTCAAAGTTTTCTCCTTTTGTGCGTAAACTTTTGACAAGTGTGGGGATATGTGTTCATAAGTTCCAGTTGTGGGTTGAAACCGAACCAACATTGTATAATTTGTTCTCAAGTGTTTTTTGTTTAAAGTTAATTTTATGCATTTTTTGTTCATTATAGTTTCCCTTAGCAATATGTTCTCTTTACCAACATTCATTGAGAACCCCTCCATTGAAAATCTTTGTCAAGAGCAGTTGCGTAAGGCAGATTGGATAGATGTCGCAAAGCATTTTAACATAACCTATCAATCAGGCCAGAAAAAATCAACCATTCAAAATGCTGTTATTCGGGAACTAGTGTAAGAAGAGTTCCTTCCCGAGGAATCTCTTAGGTTATGTGTAGCTACTTCATGTGATAATGTAGAATTACGTAAGCTTGAAATGGAACATGAAATTAGGAATACGAGTTAGCTAAGAAGAAATATGACTTAACCTTAGAAGAGGAGAAAAGGAAAACCTTAGATTTACGAATGAAGGTAGAAACTATGGTGAACGACTCAGGCAAGGAAGACAGGGACCACTCTGGATTTGATATTACTAAGCACTTGCGTTTAGTGCCTCAGTTTGATGAGGATTCTCTGTCCTCACAACTCAGTGTCCTCAACTTAAATGCTTCTTCTGAAATCACTGTGTTGGGTGATTTTAATGTCCATAATGTTGAATGGCTCACTCATTCAGCCAGGACTGATGATGCTGGTCTTGAATGTGAGCTATTTGCAGACTCATTTAATCTCATTCAACTAGTCAACCAACCCACCCGTGTACCAGATAATCCTAATCATAATTCCCACCTACTGGACTTATTTTTAACAACCAATTCAGAAAATTATGATGTTACAGTGAGGTCCCCACTTGGATCTTCTGATCACTGTCTGATACAGGCCACCTGTCTATCACCTACCACACCTTCCCACTCTGAACCTGTTTTGGTGACTAAATGGCATTACGATAGGGCAGACTGGGAGGGTCTTCAAGGTTTCTTTATTGATATTCCCTGGACCTCTTTCTTTTCTAATGATGCACACTCCACCTTGAGCCACATACAAGATTTTGTAAAAATTGGATTGGAAACTTTTATTCCTCATCAAAAGTACAGTAAAAGATCTAATTCACCTAAATGGTTTTGACCATAATTGTGCTAGAGTAACTGAACAAAAAGCAATAGCCTACAATGCATACACAAGATCAAAAACACATGAAGCCTTTAATTACTTTAGAAACATCAGAAATCATGCCAAAACTGTATTAAACCTAACTAAATCAAACTTTCTCCATAAGCAGGCAAATAAACTTCTAAATAATCCAAATGATAACCAAATATTTTGGTCTACTCTTAACTCATTCAAATCCAAGTTCACTACTGCTTCATCCATTCCACCATTAAAATCTCCGACTGGCAATCTTGTAAGTGACCCACGAGGTAAAGCTAACCTTCTTGCAGATATTTTCTCCACCAACTCAACCTTAGATGAAATATATCAAGATGTCCCTGTACTTAATTTTAATTCACCTGAAATTCCCTCACTTAAGATCCACACCAGACATGTCAAAACTATTTTGCAGAATCTCTCAGTAGATAAGGCTCCTGGTCCAGATGAAATTCCTCCAATAGTACTTAAGAATTGCTCCTTGGTGCTCGCTCCTGTATTGGCAAAATTTTTCCGTCTGTGTACTCATACCTCATGCTACCCAGTACCCTGGAAAGAAGCAAACATCCATCCAGTTCCTAAAAAAGGTGCCTCTTCAGATCCATCAAACTACAGACCAATAGCTATAACTTCCACTCCTGGCAAAGTTTTTGAAATTATATTAAATAATCACATAATTAAGCATCTGGAGAATAATAAATTAATCAGTGATAGGTAATATGGTTTTAGACGATGTCGATCAACTGCAGACATTCTTTGCCTTCTTACGCATCAAATCAACCAAGCTACAGACCAACATGGTGAAACACATACAATAGCACTGGATATATCAAAGGCATTTGATAGAGTCTGGCATCAATCCTTATTGTCGAAGATGTCACACTACGGCCTTGCATCATTAGTTCCACTAATTTCTTCTTATCTTCATAACAGAAAAATACGTGTAATGGTAGATGGCCTTTATTCTCAATTTCACTCAATAAATGCTGGTGTTCCCCAGGGATCAGTTTTGGCCCCAACTCTGTTCCTCATTCATATCAATGATCTCATATCTACCACTCATAATCCAATACATTCCTACGCAGATGACTCAACACTCCACAGTTCCTTCACATTTACCAATTCTTTCACCCAACCCGATCTTATAAATTCAAAAATAAACACTGCAATTTCTCTGAACCAGGACCTTTCTAGAATTAATGAATGGGGACAAGAGAATCTAGTTTCCTTTAATGCACAGAAAACCAAGTACATTCAATTTTCTAACGACAGAATCTCACTGACTCCCATATATTTTTTAATGATGTAAATATTCCCACTTCCCCTAGTATTGACATTCTCGGTGTAACATTAACTACTAACTTGAGCTGGACACATTATGTTAGAAGCATTGCTAAGAATGCCTCTAAAAAACTGGGACTCCTGTACAGAGTTCGAGAATTCTTCACTGACGAGCAGTTGGCCGTAATATATAAAAGTCATGTGCGCTCTCAGATGGATTACTGTTCACCTCTGTGGGGTGGAAGTGGAGTGGTTGCATTGAGGCAGTTGGACAAAATTCAAAATAAAGCTATTAGATTAATCAATAACCCTGCAATCACACAGGACCTTCCTACATTAGCCATACGAAGAAACGTTGCATCCCTTGCATTATTCTACAGATATTTTCACAGCAATTGTTCCGAGGAACTTGCTTCAATTGTGCCGCCTCTCCACATCTTTCCCCGTAGAACTAGGGCAGCTGAGAGCGCCCATGAATTTACACTTTCTCCTCCACAATGCAGAACTTCTGCTTATCAGGATTCATTTATCCCCAGAGCTACTACTCTTTGGAATTCACTTCCCTCGAATTGCTTTCCACAAACTTACAATCAACAAATGTTTAAATCCAGTTGTTACAAACATTTTATGAATGGAGGATGCCTTTAGGCACATGGACCTTTTTGTTTTATCTGTGTTTTTCCTTCCTCCGTTCATTGTCTCTTAAAAAAAAAAAAAAAAAAAAAAATGAATTTTGTCAACAATTTGAGAAGCTAGCTCATAAGCTAGCTCATTCCTTTAAATGGCCTAGATATTCTTGGGTAGCTATGATCCAAACAGTGTTCAAAGGTGTTGTTAGGTCAGCTTTTTTGTCTTTATCTGCTACAGATTGTGAGGATTATGAAAAGGTTAAAACTGCCATTTTGAAAATTTATGAGTTTGTTCCAGAACACTATAGAGTTAAATTTCGAAATCTGAAGAAAACAGACTCCCAGTCATATCTCGAGTACATGCATAAACTTTGTAAAATGTTTGGAAGGTGGATAAACAGTAGCAAAGTAGAATCATAGGAGGAACTGGTGGAGCTGATAGTACTAGAACAGTTTAAGATAACCCTCCCAAGAGATATTCAGTGATACTTAGAAGAGAGAGAGGTAACAGAGGTGCAGCATGCTGCAGCTTTAGCAGACAGCTACGCGTTGACTCATAAGAATTTTAAGATAACTCCTGTAAATAGGGACAGAGCCGGAAAAACACGAAAAACAGGAAAGTGTAAAGAAGTCTCCCAAGATTGAGCGTAGGAGTCCATTTATTTATTTTGTTTTCAAACAGAGTGGTCATGTTATTGCAAATTGTCCTAAGCTAAAGGAAAAGCAGGACGACTTGGTACTTTCGTTTGTACAGGAGAAATCACACCTTAAATCAGTGCACTCTAATGTAAAGGAAGATTTGCTTGAACCCTTCAAGTTTGATGGGACTTTATCAAGTAAAGAGTCCAGTGATGATCAGTACCCTATTAGGATCTTGCGTGACACTGCTGCAGATCCAAGCCTTTTGTTGAAGAGTGCTGTTCCTGATGTGGAAAAGTTCTATACTGGGGAGCATGTAGTGATAAAAGGAGTAGGGGGTCCGGTCACACTTCCTTTGTGCAAGTTGTATTTGAGGAGCAACTTAGTTTCTGAGTGGGTGACTGTGGGTGTTGATGACTGCTGGTACCAGGTGTCTCCTTCTTGTTATGTAATGACATTGCGGGTGATCTAGTAGTTCCTAATCCCATTGTAACTATGACTCCTACCGTGATAAATTACTCTAAAGCAATTGAAGAGAGCTGACCTGGTTTGTTTCCGGTTTGTGCAATCACCCGAAGTATGACTAAAAGAGTTAGTGAGCAAAATCTTCGAGGTGACCCTGTCCTTATCAGTGTTAATAAGGATGAAATAATGGGGTTAAACTTTTTGTTCAACTCAGAGGGTACATCTAAAAAGATTACCCCGTTCATCGCTGAGACTGACATTGTATGTAATAATGATCATGTAAAGCAAGTGCCTATAAGTAGGGATAGGCTGATAGTAGAACAGGAGGAGGACTCGGAATTAGCAGAGTTGCGTAGTTCAGCAGTAAGTTCAGAGGAAGCAAATTATATACGAGTTTGCTACTACTTAGACTCTGGTCTGTTGATGAGAAAGTTTAGACCTCCTTGTGTCCCTATGGATGAAGATTGGCATGTAGTTAGACAAATAGTTATCCCAGAATGTCACAGACCAGAAATACTTAGACTTGCACACAACTTTTTGGGAGGACACCTAGGGATTAGGAAAACTTACCATAAAATTTTGCCTTATTTTTATTGGCCAGGCTTAAAGAGAGATGTGTCAAAGTACTGCAAAACTTGTCACGAGTGCCAAGTATTTGGGAAGTGTTACGACTGAGGTTTAAATATATCAGGGTTCTTATTCATTGGACTAGTAATGGCATAAATGCTACAACGGAAAGCGCTAGATCCAACCTCTGATGTATATTCCCAGTGAACAAAGAACACAAATACTCTCCAGAGTTCTATATGCAATAATAGGTTATTAAACTCTCAATAAATGTGCGTTTACTCTAGGCTTAATGTTATGTGAAAACAGCCTATTACTACCTATAACCGAAGGTGCTTGGTTATGGTATGCAAAGTAAGGTGGTAAGAGAAGTTACAGCTTACGTTACTTTAATCAATAAATGTCAGGCACTCCTGCATGAAAGAAAGTGCACTAAAGTCCTTCAACACCAACAAGGAATCTTCTTTAAATGTTAGATGCTATCAAGATGCTCGAATCGGAAATGGAACCCAAAAAGGCAGGCAGCGGAACAATGCTCGTGCAGGCTATGCACACAAAAAGGCAGGAGATATAATGCAGTTGGAGCCAAGAATATCCTAAACGCCACAACAATAATAATCGCCATGACAATGCAGTATTCCTATCAACAAAAAGAGCCTAAGTCGTTTGTGTCTCAATACATCAAACTAGGCTGCGAAATGCTTGTGTAATCATAAACGGGTATGCATAAAAAGAGTAATTGGTTTAATATACTTAATGTCTACTGTGACTGATAAAGTCTAGCTAGAGTCAATGATACGAGATACTGGGGCGCATGGCATGCCGCATAGCCTAGTGCAAATCTCAAGTCTGTGCGTCAAGTATTACGTTAGAGTGAAGGGTAGCTCTCTTGAGAAACCTTAATACCGAAGTATTAAGCGTTCTCCTGGCGTACCTCAAAGACAAATAACCGAGCCTAGAACAGTGCAGAATGGTATAGGCAAAAAGCCCTCATTCGTGCATGCTCTATTCTCAATGGCACACATACTAGAATTTACCCAATCAACTCCAGTTCTCAGGTATGTCGTGCAGCTTTTAACTAAAGCCAGCACCCATCGGAAACAATACCTTATAGTATCAGACTCCTAGTCTAGCATTATCTAATCCAGCAGAACACTAATAATTACAGGAAGCAGTACTGAACAATATGAATGCCAACCAATGCTTCGTGATTAACTTATCTTAACAACTAACATGCATGGGTTATATAAGACCTTAACGCACAATACAACTGGCCAGCATTAAGCTGATTATGCAGAGTTAACCAGAGGGGGTATAGTATTAATAAAAGGTGGTGAAAGATATGGAAAATGAGAGAGATAGGCAGAGGAAAAGGTTCTCAGGTTCAGAGAGGTGGACAGGTATCAAAGGGATAAGAGGGATGCATTCTAGAAACCAGATCTGAGGGAGAGAGTGACAAGAGAGCTGTATATATACTAGCACTAGCTCACACCGCGTAGACAAAGCGGTAACAATTCCTTCAGCCAATGGCAAAGAAGCCAGCCAAACATGACGTCACCAAGCATGGTAAAAAACTCCTCCAACCAATACCCAAGAGGCCAGCCAGCCGTGACGTCATCAAGCATGGCAAAAAACACTGCGCGCCTCCTCTCACTCTGTTCTACTCTCTCTCTCTCTCTCTCAAATCCTATCATTACTACTTAATGATAAATCATATACTTTGCAATTAAATATATAAAGCCTTGACATGGGCGAAAACAAAGAGCCTTTCTGGACTGCCCATGACACGAGCTTTCATATGAAATAAAGCACACAATAATACATCAACTGTAGCCACATCCACTGCCCTGGCGATCCTAGCGAGTCACTGTAGGACAAGCCATGCGGTTCTAACGGAGTGGTTAACGTCACAGAAGCCTTACCAAAAAATCAAACCTGCTCCTTTGCATCCTATCCCTGCAGTAGAGGAGCCCTTTCATAAGGTAATAATTGACTGCGTAGGCCCACTCCCTAAAAGTCGTAGTGGAAATCAGTTCCTCTTAACAGTTATGTGTGCAGTGACTAGATATCCAGAGGCTATACCCCTCAGGTGGATTACTTCTAAGATTGTGGTGAAGGCACTGATCAGTTTTTTCACACGGTATTGCATTCCTGAGATCGTGCAGTCGGATAGGGGTAGCAATTTTACATCTTCACTTTTCCAGCAGGTAATGCATGAGTTGAATATTCAACAATATTTGTCTACAGCTTATCATCTACAATCTCGGGGAGCCCTTGAAAGGTTTCACCAGACTTTTAAGTCAATGTTAAGGAAATACTGTGAAGAGAGTGGGAAAGAATGGGATGATGGTGTACCACTCATGTTATTTGCCATTCGTGATAGTGTCCAAGAGTCTCTCGGCTTCAGTCCATTTAAGTTAGTTTTTGGCCTGAGGTAAGAGGTCCATTGACTGTGTTGAGGGATAGCTGGATAAATAATAACATTAAGTTGCTCCTTTCAAAGTATGTAGATCAGTTCAGGGAAAGACTAAAAAGGGTCAATGAAATTGCTCGTGAAAATTTGCATCAAGCCCAGCAGAAGATGAAGTCTCATTACGACCGGAGGAGTAGTAGTATTAGGGAGTTCAGGCCTGGTGATAAAGTTTTAGCTCTAATACCTTCATATAGAAACCCCTTGCAAGCAATGTTTGAAGGCCTGTATGTGGTAGTGATGAAAGACAGCGCCCTCAACTATGTTATTGCGACCCCTGGTAAGCATAAGTAAGAGCAACTTGTACATGTAAATAGGATAAAACTACTATGACAGAGAGACGAGACAGGAATTACTTAAGGAAGAGAAGATGGTGTGTGCTGAAAGTATCCAGGAACCTGCAGAACAAGAGTATGACTTCCCAGTGGAGGTACCTATCAAATTGTGTAATTCTCAAATTCTAGCCGATCCATATTCTAAAGTGTCTCATCTTTCTCAGCAACAGGCCCAAGACATACAGAGGCTGCAACATGACTTCCAACACCTATTTGAGGATGTACCGCAGGCCTGCAATCTGGTCAAGCACGAGGTGACTCTTCTTCCGGGGACAACTCCAATCAAGCAGATGCCTTACAGAGTGAGCCCAGAGATGAGGAAGGCTCTCCAGGAGGAGGTGGACTATCTTCTACGTCATGACCTGGTGGAGCCAAGCGACAGTGACTGGGCATCGCCATGCGTGTTGGTGCCTAAGTCTGATGGCTCTTATCGCATGTGCACTGACTATAGATGGGTGAATGATGTAACCAGAGCAGACTCCTTTCCCCTCCCACGGATTGATGACATCTTGGACAGCATTGGACAGACTCGGTTTGTTACCAAATTATACTTGATGAAGGGATACTACCAAGTGAGACTGGTGGAGGAGTGTAAGAGAGTGACCGCCTTTGTTACCCCTGATGGACTTTGGCAGTATAAGGTTCTTTCATTCGGACTTCGTAGTGCCCCTGGAACCTTCCAAAGAGCCATGAATAAGGTGACTTCGGGGCTAACTGGTGTCTATGCTTACCTGGATGACCTGATTGTGACGGGAGAAACCTGGGAGACACACCTTGAGAGACTTCACGACCTCTTCACCCGCCTGTCTGATTATCACTTTACTGTTAACCTAGCCAAGAGCGAGTTTGGTCATGCTAATGTTGTCTACCTCGGCCACGTGGTAGGCCAGGGGAAGGTAACTCCAGTTGATACCAAGGTTGATGCCATCCAATGACTACCACCTCCAACTGAAAGGAAAGCTTTGCATAGGTTCTTAGTCATGGCAGGTTTCTATAGACGGTTCTGTAAAAACTTTGCTCAAGTATCTGCTCCTCTAACAGACTTAGTAAGCCCCAAGAGGAAGTTTGTATGGACAAAGGAATGTCAGCAATCTTTTGAAAAGATAAAACAATTGCTGACCTCTAGTCCTGTATTAATGGTACCCAATTTCAGTAAATCCTTTGTGATTCAAGTTGATGCCTGTGATGTAGGGGTGGGTGCCGTGTTATTACAATATGATTCAGATGGTATACTGTATCCCGTATGTTTCCACAGTGAGAAATTGAAATCACATCAAAGAAGTTATTCCACCATTGAGAAGGAAGCCTTGGCACTTTTGTTGGCCTTAGAGAAGTTTAACGTATATGTTGATGGGTCCCATGACAAGGTTGAAGTATTCTCTGATCATAATCCACTGCAGTTTGTTCAGAGAATGAAAAATAATAATCAAAGACTCCTTAGGTGGTCCCTTGTTCTGCAGCCTTTCAACATAGAAGTTAAACACTTCAAAGGAAAGGATAACTTGATTGCTGACACTTATAAAAGTTTCTTCATATAAATTCATAACTTTTAAGCTAAGGGGGGAGATGTTACGAGTGTCAGTTGCTTTGGAAATATGTGAAGCCGAAGCATTTAGTCAAACTAAATAAATGTGGAAAGCTTCATTAATATGTGATTATCTTGTTTGGTTCAGTTTTGTAAGTGTCGTCCAGGATCACTTATATTGCTCAAAGTTTCGAGACAGAGTTACTAATCTATATTTTATAGTTTAAGGATTTTGACGGGGAAAAGGGAAACTATAAAATATCGGGTTGACGATTAATCTGGCAGTCTACGTGTAGCAGTCTGAAGTTGAGTACCTCTCTCTCTCATTATCAGTGGAAATGGCTTTCTAGTGATATCTATTTATCTAGTAGTGGGAGTTTAACAATTTGTTGAGTTAACTTTATCAGATATCTTCCTAGCCGACCCTCATGTGTTTCTGCTTTCGTTTCTTAATGTTCAAGTCAACTAAAGCCACTTCCAAACATTAAATGTGCATAGTTATATCTAAGCTGGGGAAGGTTATCGTAAGTAAGATAATGGTTGGATTGTTGGTGTTTCTTGTTATTTGTGTATTTTCTATTATCTATTATTGTACATAGTGTAAATATTAATTTGGTATTTCATTAAATTAAACCATGTTTCTCTTTGTTTAGGTTTCCTCTCCACAACTGAATTAAACAAATATTTAAAAATTGATTGATGATTTTAATTCCCTTAGTTCGTAACATCAGTTCATCGATTAATTCTGTGCATTCTCTTGATACATATACAGTATATTGGCAGGGTTGGGAGACATTATCCGTATTGCCTCAATATTCCTGGTGATGAGGATAAGAGTGGCAGCCCAGCGGCGCCACATACCATGCTGGGCTGGGGCAAGGTCCATAGATACAAGTTGTATCATTCACTGTCTCTCACTTCACGCACTCACCCCCGCAATTTACCGGAGGATAACAGGTTTTTCGCAATTTACCGGAGGATAACAGGTTTTTCACAATACGTAGACGGAGGTCTTTAAAAAAAAAAAAACATTTATCAATGGACCTTGGGCTGGGGTACAGGTAGCGGGGGAAACCGAGGCGGACAAATTTCTCCCTTGGGATTATTGGGTCCCGCCTGGGGTGCCCAGGCGGGACCCAATACTCCCAAGGGAGAAATTTGCAGCTGAGGCTGCCCTCCTGCTGGGGTTGTGGGGACGACACTGATCATACTGTTAATATTATTAAGGAGAGCAGAATTCACTGTATTTTCATTTGATGAGGCTTGGGGTTAGAATGGGAAATTTCATTATCTTTGACTCGCGTGTCTCTTTACCTCAGTGGCTGAATTTAGAGCAGGCGAGGGGCTGGGTGAAGGAGCTTAATTTTCTGCAGAATCTGTTGCTATGGAGTATACCGTTGATTCAGATTTATTACGGCAGCGTCGATGAATATTCTCTTGCAGGTAAGATGTGAATGGGACCGCAGCATCATCATCTCGTGCGTTTTTATGACCCTTTTGTCCCCGGGCTGACCCAGAATTGGTCACACTTGGTTTACTTTGCCGGTGTTTCATTTTCCGCTTTCCTTTTTTATTTTTCGATGTAACTAAAGCACGAGTTATCCACAATGTCTTGGAAAGAGATGTTGTTTATCACTGTGTAGATTTCGGCATCGATATGTGTGTCACAAATATATTTTGCCTAGCACTTAACGGAGGGGCAGAGAGTACGTCTGACCTGCTAGGAAGCTGGCTGGAAACTGTGGGATGAGAGGGATCTGCCTTGTGTGGACCAATCGGTTTTCTGCAGACTCCCGTTTTCTTGTGTTCTTGTGTAATATAGTTGAACCTAGATTAGCCTAATCTCGCCTAGGTAAATATAACCCAACTTTTGTTAAGCCCAAGTTAACCTCTCTCAACCAAACTTAGATTAATCCAACCAAAGTTAACTTGGCCTAAAGTAGTGAAACTAACTTTTTAACTTAACGTGACTTAACAAATCTGGACCATATATTACTTAGCCTAACCTAGATTAGCTTAACCAAGAATAACCTAACTTAAATTTACCGAACCAACATAAACTAACCTAGATCAAATTAACATAGATTAACTTAACTAGATCTAAGATAATCTAGGTTCGTAGATTAATAAACTTATAGCTAAATGTATATTATTGCAACTTGTTTTACCCAACAATAAAAAAGTACATTAAACTAAAATATGACTCGCATTAACGCTTCTCTGCTTGAAAGTTAACCCCTTGAGGATTATGACGCGTTTTACCAGTATACTTTATATTCCACACCTGTGAACATTGATAAATGGTAAGGTTACATAAACTTAATAATTATTATTAAAGAAGAAAATCAGGATGAACACGGAAAATACCTTCTAATATTGTTGGATGAGTAATGATATATTTACAATATATGTACAGAATACCAGGAGGTCGAAAGTGTGTTATCGTAGGGCAATCTATAATCTATTACATGTGCCAGAGTACGTGAATCGGGTGCATGGCAATTCAAGTTTGCACTCCGTACTTTCAGCTTGTGGCTGTGTCATCTTTTTCCAAGAATGTTGGTAGCCCAAACGAAATCGGGCAACTGCAATATCGCCAGCGCGAGTTCAGCCGGTATCATACGAGATATTTTATAGTCAACATTCAATAATACAAAAAATTATGGCAACATTTCTGGAATATTTTACACTGGTATCGGAAACTAGACTGATAGTAGATGAACTTAAGAACATAAGGAAATGGGAGTCTTCAGAAAGCCGATTGGACCACACAAGGCAGATCCCTGTCACACCCAACCCTAATTATAAGGCCTAATTATAAGCCCAGCTCACTAACACCATTAGTATTGACCTCACCAAACGGTCAGAGGTCAGAAAACATGGGTCTGCAGAGCACCGATTGGCCCCGGCGTTTTACAAAAGCGCGGATGGGCATATTAAAAGCGCAGCGGTTTATATACGAAAGCGCGGATTTTTTTATATCAAAAGCGCGGCTGAATTTGTTATCATATTCGCGTTTTTCACTCATCTGGAAGTCAGATTGTGTAGCAGTTCTTTATTGATTGCTCACCCCTTCTGTTAGCCAGATTGTTATCGTGTGTTGGCCCACACCTGACAGATCCCCCTCACACCCAACCCATCTCGTCCATATGCCTATCTAATTTTTTTCTTAAAGCTCCCTATCTTTCCTGATCCCACTATAGCACTTGGTAGCCTATTCCACCTGTCTACAACTCTGTTACCAAACCAATATTTGCCTATATCTTTTCTGAAACTAAATTTATCTAATTTGAAATCAGTGGTTCGAGTTCTTTCGCTATCACTGAGCTTTAGTACTTCTTTCATGTCCCCTTTATTAATCCCACTAACCCTCTTGAACACCTCTATCCTATCCCCTCTAACTCTGCGTCTCTCTAACGAGTGTAAGCCTAATTTCTCCAACCTTTCTTCATATGGAAGATTTCTAATATTATGGATAATTTTTGTCATTCTACGTTGTACTCTCTCCAAGGAATCTGTGTCCATTCTTTAATAAGGACACCAAAATTGAACAGCATAATCCATATGAGGTCTCACTAATGACAATTAAAGTTTTAAGATAACATCAGAAGTTCTGTTACTCACACTCCTAGAGGTGAACCCGAGAATCCTGTTTGCCTTGTTACGAACACTTATGCACTGTTTTCTAGATTTCAAATCATTGCTAACAAACACACCTAGATCTTTCTCACAGTCTGAGTTTTCTAATTCCATATTAGCTAGTTTATATTTTACAATTGTATTCATCTTCCCTATCTTTAATACCTTGCATTTGTCAATGTTAAAATTCATCTGCCAATTTACTGACCATTCGTGTAAAGTATCTAGATCCCTTTGGAGGCACTCTATGTCGCTGTCTGAATCTATTGTTCTCCCCATTTTGGTATCGTCTGCGAAATTACTTATCCTACTAGTTATACCTAAATCAAGGTCATTTATGTATATAACAAACAAAAGAGGACCCAATACAGATCCATGGGGGACACCACTTTTGACTGCTCCCCATTCTGACTTAGTGTCATTTATGCTGACTCTCTGCTTCCTACAAATTACCCATGACCTAATCCATCCCAACAACGATCCACCTATGCCATGCGCTTCAACCTTCCTCATCATTCTCTCAAAGCTTTACTGAAATCTAAATATATGATATCATATGACTTGTCATTGTCTACTCTTCATATACCTCTGAGAAAAAGCTAAGCAAATTAGCAAGGCAAGAACGTCCCTGAGTGAATCCATGCTGAGAAGAATTGATTAAGTTAATAACTAAATTGTGTACTTATTACTATATCGTTGCTTTGATCTGAACATCAATCTAAATGGATATATCTGCATGAAGACAATCACAAGACGTCATGAGCATTACTATATCGTTGCTTTGATCTGAACATCAATCTAAATGAATATATCTGCATGAAGACAATCACAAGACGTCATGAACATTTGCCAGTAGCTTTACAGTTGACAAAATTATACAATCCCTGACATTAAGTCTGAAAGTACAAATAGTGTGGTCGTGTTACAGGACTATTTTGATATCACATGAATTAACTACTGTATGAGAAAGTATAATTATAAATAATTAATACCATCATGCTTCCGTACATGCAGTCAGGGAGTGTACAGTCGCGCTAATAAGTCACGGCCCAGCTGTCATTACGTTTGGCTCACTCTGCGCTGTATTAATGTCTGTCAGATGTTGAATAGGGTGGATAAGTGTAGGAACACGTTTGTATATTTCACTCGATATGACGAAATGAAGCTTAGATATTGCTGATACCTTTTATTGATCAAAACATACTTGGTGCCGACACATCACTTATTAACGCGACTGTACAATACATACATTATACGTGGTTTCTTTTCAAATGACGGTAAATTGCAAAGTTACCATAAAGATTTCTCACATATTTTGAAGATTTTGTTTGGAAATATGGGCTAAATATATATACTTGGTCTTAATATGATGCAGAGACATAGTAGTTTCTTCTTTTTCCACTTGTTATCGAGAAATTAGTTGTTAAGGGATTCAATTTACCGTCAGATGAAATGAAACCGAGTATAGTGTGGCCAAATGTGCTCTAAAATGGTTACATGTTCTTCGTCAGCTTACCTTCCTCAACAACTATATACTCTGTTTAAGTTCATTTGACGGTAAATTGAATCCCTCAGCAGCTAATTTATCTATACTTAATGGACAAAATACGAAACCACTATGTTTCTGCATCATATTTAGACCAAGTTTATATAATTAGCACCATTTTTCACTACAAAATCTGCAAAATAACTGAGAAATTTTAATGGGAACTTTGCAATTAAATAATATCGAGTATTCCTGTGATAATATATACACCCTCCTACAAAGATCTTATACGATCACTGTCTCTAACCTTAGGATAGCTCTCGTTATATATAGCCTCACAGAACTGTACTGCGATCATTAAGGGGGGATGGGATGGTTTTTCTGGCCCCCTTCTCGCTCGTGATTAGCTATAGTGAGACTGTAATTTTGGAAGAACCGGGACATTTTCTACCGAAAAATGGATGTTCTTAAAAGTTTGGTGGAGGTCTAGGGAGGAAACTAGACAAATAATAATAATTGAAGAAAAAAATCGACCAAAAAGTGAACCATCCCCCCTTAACTAGATCCCAATTTCAAGAGTATTGCCGTCTTGTATTTTTGTATTTCTATTATCAAAATGTGCGGTTTTACCTGAAGATGGACAAGTTTGTCCGAAATATTGTGTACAATAATCTTTCAAGATGAGGACGTTTGATGGCTCTTATCATCCTTTTTCTATTGAACTGATAAATATATATATATATATATATATATATATATATATATTCGGTATAATATATAATTTTAGGGATCATCGTAATGAAAGCTTGATTGTAATGTAAAGTAATACACCTATTAGATTACAGCAATGCAATGAACTCACTTTAGCATTTTCAAAAGCACACATTGACATCTGTAATAATCTTATGAGTTCGGATCGTATAAAATTACCTTTTCCCAATTCCCTTTTACAGTTTTATAATGGTTAAATGCGAAATATGTTGTTACTGTGGAATTCATGTGGTTGCCAACTCTTAGATGATGGTCAGACGTCCCTAAACGTAATTAAATTGTCAAGATTAGTGTGAGCCTTAACACCTTATTGGCGGGCTAGGCGGTCTATTTATGTGTACCGCCCAGCGGGGTGTTTTTAGCCAAAATAGGGCTGTTTACATGATCATTTTCATGCCTAAATAAGACCCTGAGCGTAAAACAAGCATCTATCCCTGAAAGGGCATAAACAGAGCTTTCCAATGACACCACAACAATCCTTGTACGACCGCTAGTTTTCGTGCAACAACCGCGCAACACGAGTGCAAAAACCATGTAATTCGGTACTTTCCCCATACATTTCAATATGTAGCGAGTGTGAGAGGGTGGAGGAGGGTGGGATTCGTGTCAGTAGGCCCGCCGCGGTGGTCTGGAGCAGTCATATGCTCGCTACTCTCCTGCCACCACTTGTCTCTCTCTCTCAGCAACATTACCTGCTGAAATTGCCACACGACCTATGTCGCGCGCCGCCACATAGTCCAAATTTATTTAACTCGACTTATGTTGCGCGCCGCCAATAGAGGGTTAAGGTTACCCCCCTCGTTTTTTTTTCTCCCTCTGTATCTGGGTTGTATCCATTCGGCCTCATTCAGCCTACTGTTTTAAGACGTTATCCCCATGAGTGCCTCCCCTTAATCTAATCAAAAATTGTTTTAATTTAAAGCTAGCCATAATGTCAGCATTGCCACAGTCTAATTGTTTCTACTTACATCACGCTGATCAGGGTTTTTTTCTTTTTTCTATGTGGGTGAGGGAGATAAAAGGCAAAACTGCCTGTGACGAGTGCCTCCCCCAGAGTTGTTGTTGTTGTTGTTGTTCCCTAAGCTGCCTGGCCGAACAGCTCCGAGTCCCTGAGAAAGGCCATGGCCACGATCGGGCTATCCCACAGAGCTCTCATTGAGTGTAGATTGTGTTGTTGGCGTAAGTGGTTGTGTGAAATGCAGTCTTCTATGATGTGTTTAATGGTATGGGGTGCTGTGTTACATCCCGGGCAGACGTCGACAACGGAGTCATCCAGTCTCTTCTGATAGCTCAGGAGAGCTGGATGGTGTCCGCATCTCAGCCTGGCCAGGTGGACTCTGTCCTCGCGAGGAAGGGAGGATTCGTAAGGATGGATTTCGGGAGGTCGTGCATGCAGCTGCGTGTTGTCTGTGAGTGAGTGGATGGATCGGTGAGAAATATGAGTATGGATGTGCTTCTTGGAAGTTGGTTCGGGGTGGGCAGGGAGGGAGAGAGGACAATAATTGTGTGTGATACCGTGTGCTGGGTGTTGTTTTGATATTTCTTGGTGTCTGTGGGTGTGTTTCCATGTAGATTAGTAGGTGGTCTTGGTTCGTGGAGGCTGCTGCCAGGAATTGAGTGCCTCTCATGTCCAGATGGTCTTTGACTTTGAGGATTTTGGTTTCTTGATGTACAAAGGAGTACAAAGGAGTACAAAGGAAATCAAGCAACAACAGATCTAGTGACCCTTCTAGGTTGCTTGTCCTCCAAAACACTGAGGATCAAGTGTCCAAACAGTGGTTTAGAGTGGGTAAGGGAACATTGGAAAGGGAATTACTGCCCTGGAACTAATGTCCGTGGCAGGATTAGGAAGTTAGTAGGGGACAGATGGGTTAGTAACTGAGGGGGGGATAAAATAAAGTTATTCATTTACAAACGCAGTCAGTCGCGGGTTTGAAGCGAGATATTTGTCTAGGCGGAGTTTAAATGAATCAACGGTGATGCAGTCTATAACGTTTCGGGGAAGCCCATTCCACAAGTTGACAACTCGATTAAAGAAGAAATTCTTAGATTCGTGTGAGTTATAAGATTTACCAATAATTTTGCAACCGTTTCCCCGCGTGTAATTAGATTGGTCGATAGTGAAGTACTTACTACAGTTCATATTGTCGATGCCTTTGATGATTTTGAACACTTGAATTAAGTCACCTCTTAATCTGCGCTGGGTTAAAGGAAATAGATTTAATTCTCTAAGACGCTCTTCGTATGGTTTGTTCTTTAGGCTAGGTATCATTTTGGTAACTCTACGTTGAACTCGTTCTAGCTTGTTTATATCTTTTTGGTAATAAGGGCACCAGGATTGAACGCAGTATTCCAGAAGAGGGCGGACTGAGGAATTGTAAAGGGTTAGGATAACTTCTTTGGATTTATGCTCAAATGACCTGCCTATAAAGCCAATTATTTTGTTTGCCTTCTTAACAACTTCTGAACATTGTTGACTCGGTTTTAGGTTACTCGATATTGTTACTCCCAGATCGGTTTCTCTGTTTACATTCTTAAGCTGAGTGCCATTCATCGAATAGTTTGCTTTCTCATTTAGGTATCCGATATGTAGTACTTTACATTTATCCGCATTGAAACTCATTTGCCAAATTTGGGCCCAACATGACAATTTATCTAGATTGTGTTGCATATCGTCAACTTGTTCTTTTGAGAGTACGCTATTTGCAATTTTTGTATCGTCAGCAAATTTTGAGATTGTACAGGTGAGTGCCTCATCTATGTCGTTGATGTAAATTAGAAAGATAATTGGTCCTAGTACCGATCCCTGGGGTACCCCGCTACTTACATTGGTCCATTTAGATGCCTTACCGTTTATGACTACTCTTTGCTTTCTGTCGCTGAGCCAATTTTCTATCCATTTCAACACACCGTCTTGTATTCCATGCGCTTTTAGTTTTAGCAGTAAACGTTTGTGGGGAACTTTGTCAAAGGCCTTTTGAAAATCAAGGTATATAATATCTACAGCTTTACTCTCATCGTTGAGGTTGAGGATATCGTGGAAGAAGTCTAAGAGGTTTGTTAAACAGGAACGTTTTTTACGAAAGCCGTGTTGAGTATCTTTAAGTATGTTATTTTCCTCTAAGTGATTTACGAGTCTGTCTCGTATGACCGTTTCTAGCATTTTACATACAACTGAGGTTAAGCTAATTGGACGATAGTTACTGGGTAGGGATTTGCTGCCTTTTTTGAATATCGGTGTTACGTTGGCTAGCTTCCACTGATCAGGCATAGTTCCAGACTGCAATGATTTATTGAATAGTAATGTCAGTGGTTTGGAGAGCTCATCCTTAGCTTCCTTCAGAACTCTAGGCGAGATTGTATCAGGTCCAGGCGTTTTATTTACCTTGAGTTTATCTAAACAATTCAATACTTCTCTCTCTGTAACGGTGATATTGCTTAGAACATCTGAATTATCAATCTGAATCGGCGATGGTGTAGGGATATCACTGAGGTCTTCTGTTGTAAAAACTGATGCAAAGAAGGTATTGAGGGCATTACTCATTTGTACTTCGTCTTTGGTGTATTCTCCATTTTCATCGACTAACGGTCCAACAGTTGAAGTAACTACTTTTTTCTTTCTGATATAACTATAGAATTCTTTCGGGTTTGTTTTACTTTGATTCGCAATATGTAACTCTAAGGTCTTTTTACTTTGCTTAATTAACTTTTTGGCTTTGCGTCGTAGCTCTACAAATTTCACCCGTTCTTCGTCATTTTGTGAGGATTTTAATCTATCATTAGCACATTTTTTAGCAAGCAGGCAGTTTGAAATATCTTTAATCCACCATTTGGGCTTATTATTATGGCCTGGACGCCGTATTTTCGATGGTATGCAGTCTTGCACTGCTTTTAGGTAAGTGGTTTCGCATAACTTCCAAGATGTATTTATGTCATTAATGTTAATTAAAAAGCTCCAGTCAGTTTCTTTAAACATAGCTCTAAGTTTATGAAAGTTTGCTTTCTTGAAATTAGGGACTTTTTCGATGCTACTATTTGGTTCGTTACTAGTAAACTTTAAAGTGAAAGTTATCGTACGATGGTCGCTGTTACTGAATTCATCACCAACATTCAAATTCTCTATTAATTCTTCTTTTGTTGCAAGTACAATGTCAAGAACGTTATTACCACGGGTCGGCGTTCGAACAAATTGATAAAGCGAACTCTCTTGCAAGTTCGTATACAAGTCATGTCCGGAGTGTGAAGTAAGAGTATCGCCCCACTTGGTCACAGGTAAATTAATGTCGCCAAAAATTACGGTATCTTGTGAGTTACTTACATCTGCAATTTGTTCATAAATTTCTCGGTCAGTTTGCACTGATTGAGCTGGAGGTCTGTATATTAATGCAAGTATTATTTTTGTACCTTTATTATTCTTTATTAGCACAAAAGATGCGTCGACGTTCACAATTTGAGGTTTTGACAAGAGGGTAGGGTTAAGACTTTCTTTGATATAAAGTAAAACGCCACCTCCATTTCGATTTATTCGGCTTTTCTCAAACATTACATAACCGGGAAGTGAATACTCTGCTAAAAAGTCTCTATCTTCTGTATTGAGCCAAGATTCTGTTATGCCAATCACATCATAATTTTCTGTAAACACTAGCTCCTCTAAATCTGAAAATCTATTGCGTATGCTACGAGCGTTTGCATAGAAAACCTTTAAATTTGTTATTTTAGAACTCACGGAACGCTCTTTAATAATATTTTTGGTTCTTGTCGGATCTACATTTATGTTCATGGCTGTCCTGGTCCTCGCTGTCTTCGGTCCTTATTGCTGGTGGTCCTCGGTTGCCTCTGTTTTTTTCTTGGCGTTGGATGATTTATGTCACTGCTGCTTCTTCTCTGATGGCGTTTTTTGATCCATGGCTGCGGACTGCTTCGTGTAGGAGACGACCCATGCGTGCTGAACCCACAGGGTTTAGATGAGTGCCATCCTTGCGGAACAGAGTAGGCTGGTTGTAGAAGTTGTCCCAGAGGTTGATGAATTCAACTTCTTCCCTCAGACACAAATATTTTAGTCGGCTATTTGTGCCGAGGTGATCTGTGGGTGCAGTAGTTGTGCAGCCTGTAATGATCTTCAGGGCTTTGTTTTGAATAGTCTGTAAGGTCTTATGATGTGTTTCAGCTAGGTTAGAAGCCCAGGCTGGGCTTGCGTATTCCATCACTGATCTTATGTATTGTTTATATACTGTGGTGGTTGTTTCTTTGTTGTGTCCAAATTTTGTGTGAGCAAGTGACCTGAGGGCGTTAAGTCTGGGTGTCAGTTTCTTTTTAATGTATGTGGAGTGCTGTTTGAATGTCATATGAGTATCATATGTTACTCCTAGGATTTTGGGTGTGTGTGTATGTGTTAGGGGTGTGTTGTTTATGGTGAGTTGAGGGATGTATTCGTGCTCTCCTGTCCAACTTGTGAGCAGGGTTGCGGTGGATTTGGCGGGGGCTAGATTAAGTCTGTTTGTAGTGCACCAGCCATGTAGTGTGTTGAGATAGGGTTGAAGGAGATCTGTTGCTCTTTTTGGGTCATGGTGTGTGCATGTGAGTGTTATGTCATCTGCATAGGAGGCTAAGTTTATTTGGGGCGTATTGGGTGTAGTTATATCGTGCATGTACAGATTGAAGAGTGCGGGCGATAGGACGGATCCTTGTGGGACTCCGTTTGGAAAGTTTCTGATTTTAGATGACTGACCGGCAAAAGATACGTGTGCACATCTGCCTGCTAGGAAGTTGGCCAGCCACCTTTTTGTGTTGTTGTGCATGTTTGTGTTGTAGATTTTGTTTGTTAGGTTGTGGCGGGGGATGGCATCGAAGGCTTTACTAATGTCGAGTGTGGCTAATAGTGATCTGTGTGGTGGTCTAGCTGAGTTGATGCAGTCGGAAGCTCTTTGTGTAAGGTCTGTGTGAGAAGAGTGTTTGTGGAGTGCAGTGGCCTAAAGCCATGTTGTGTTGGAGCTAGGGGTAGGTCAGGTGTAATTAGTTGTAATACTAGGCATTCCATGACTATGGAGGGGGAGCAAAGGAGTGTGATGGTGCGGTGCGAGGAGGGTAGCGTGGGGCCTTTGTTGGGTTTGGGGAATGTGATGATGATACCATGCTTCCAGATGTCTGGTATTGTGTTGTGTGAATAGCTGTAGTTTGATATGTTAGTGAGTGCTTCTATGCCTTGTGGTCCCAGGTGTCTGAGGTGTATGTTGCTTATGTTGTCTAGGCCACAGGCGGGTGAGTGCTTGATATTGTTGATGATTTGCTTTGTCTGGTGATTGGTGAAGGGTGTATAGTCAGGGTCTGTGGGGAATTGTTTCTTACGTCGGATGACACAACGGTCGTCTTTGTGAGGTTTTAGGTGGCTGACATGTGAGAAGTGATTGATGAGAGTGTTTGCTTGTTGTTTACATGAAGGAGTAGAGTCTGTTGTTGTGATTGCAGCATGTGATTGTGTTGTATTGCTGTTGGAAAGTGTGATGCTGTTTAGTGTTTTGTAGAGTTTTTTGGGGTTTGTTTTGTGATCAAGTGTTTGTAGGAAGTTATTCCAATTTAGTTGTTGTTGTTCTTGTATTTTGTTGTTAGTTTGGGTGTTGAGTGCTTGAATTTGTTGTGTGATGTCTTGTGTGTGGGGTGCTGGGGAGTGTTTCAGTATGTCGCGTTGTCTGATGAGGTTTTGAATTTCTGGTGTGAAGTTGGGGTTGTGTCTTTTTCTGTTACCTCTTGGAATGTGTTTCTTGTCAGCGTTTTGGATAGTTTTATTGAGTATGTGTACAGCATTGTTGATGTTAGTGATGGGTGTGCTGTTTAGAGTTGTGAAGTGTTGTTCTGTCTCATTTGTGAATGCTTCCCAGTTAGCTCTTTTATAATTGGTGTATGTGTGTGTGTGTGACTAGCTGGGGTGAGTCTGGTTTTGGTGGTGATAATGATCGGGAGGTGGTCAGACCCTAAGGTTCTGACCACCCTCCAGGATGTTGTGGAGGCGAGTTCTGGGGAGCAAAAGGTGATGTCTGGAGATGATGGGTTATAGAGGGCTTGGTGAGGAATATGGGTATGTTGATGGATGTAGTTAAGGATGATGAGGTTATCGGTTTGGTGGTTTGGTGTGGGGTGTGTGGGGTGTTTGTGATGTGTTGTAAGTGTGGTCTGTATTCATTTGGTACTGTAGGGGATGTTTGGGGAGGGTTGTATGTGTTTATGATGGTTATGTTGGAGTTGTTGCCAGTGCGTATTTTAATTGACTGTATTTCTGTTGTGTTATCATTTGGGGGGAGGAGGGATTTGGTTTGTACACTGGTTACTATGTATGATATTTCTTTGTGTACCAGGGTGATGAGTCCACCGCCCCCGCCGACAGCCCGGTCTTGTCTGATGCTGGCGAAATTATGAAATGTGGGTGTTTTTTGTGTTGTGCGGAGTTTTGTTTCTTGTAAGATGGCAATGTGTATGTTGTGTTGTTTGATGAAGTGTGAGAGTTCGTGTTTCTTTGTGTTGATGCCATCTATGTTCAGTTGAAGAATGTTAATGTTATGTGCACGATGTATGTTGGGTGCTGCTGCACGAGGGGGGGGGGGGGGTGGGGGTGAGGGTGGGGGTGGGGGTGGGGGTGAGGGAGGGCTGGGGGTTGGGATGGGTGAGGTGGGGGTGGGGATTGGGGAGCAGGAGATGGGGGTTGGAATGGATTAGGATGGGGTGTGGTGTGTTGAGTTGAGGATGTGGATGGTATGGGAAGGTTAGGTGGGTTAGGGAGGAGAGGTGGACGGGTTTTAGGGGGGGGGGGGGGAGTGGATGATATGGGAAGGTTAGGTGGGTTGGGGAGGAGAGGTGGACGGGTTTTAGGTGAGGGATTTGACTTGGAGAGGGAGGGGCATGAGGAACAGGTCCAGGTGTTTGTGTAGTGTTTCTTGGAGGCAAGTGTTGTGCAGGTGAAGTGGGTCCAGTTCCCGCATGAATTGCAGAGAACTGAACCCTTAGTATGGCGACTCGAAGTGATGGGTTTTGAGCAAGTTGGACATATGTATGTGTACGTGGGTCCTGGGTTGCTCTCAATGTCTCCGGCTAGAAGAAGTCTTCGAGAAATGACAGCCGGAGAGTCATTTCTCGGTGTGGGAAAAACTGTGTGATGTGTTTGTGTGGTGCGAGAGGTGTGGAAATTCCCAGCGCGACCGAAGCCGCTCCAAGGACCCGTGCCCCCAGGGAGGGGGCAGGGGATGGTTGTGACGGTTTGGCTCACGAAACTGCTCCCCGCGGCCGGCATCCGGTTTTCCTCCACTGGTCGTTGATTTTGTCTTCGGCCGTGGAGGGTCGGCAGCCATCCGCGGTTGGCAGCCTCGGGAGGTGGCCCCACGGCGTAGACGCCGCCACATCAGAGTTGAACGAGTGGTGGCCCAAAATCAAAGGAATATTCGAGGCAAAATGTCTGGACACACGGAATTTGAAGCAATTTAAGTCAGAGGATGTGGGGAAGATGGTTACTTACGTGCGACTATTCAGATAACATTTATTGATTATAGAGGTCGGGAGGCGACGAGAGTGCCAAGAGTGGGTGATGTTAACCAACTTAATCTTAACATATTATGGTAGATTAACCTAACCTAGCGGCTAGCACAATCGACCTCAAGGTGTGGCCAAAACAGGTGTTGCTAGAAAACAAAATGGAAGGAAACATGCTTACATTAGTGAAATGTTTGTGGACACAAACTAAACCAAATAATGGTCGCTCTCCTATAAATCTAAAAGGGCTTACTTAAGAATGGGACAAGAGTGGGACATTCCATTATTCAAAAAGAAAAAAACAAAATGTTAGTGATGGATAGACACCAGCGAAAGACCAACGAAATTGGAATAAGCGAAACGACTTAAAAAAGAAGAACCGACCGACTGAGGGGCCCAGACCAGCGGCAGCAGGTAGCATCAGTGTCTTGCGAACTGTTGTAGGAGTAAGACTGCCGCCGCCGCCAGTCCTGTGCCCCGGCTTTCGGCTGGCAGAAACTCAGCGAAGAGCATCGAACCGCTCGGATACGGTATTGAAAACTTAAGGGGAGATTTTCACTGAGGACGTTTTTTTTTCTGGACATATTTACCCACATTACTTTTTGAGATTTTTAGACGTTCGCCCCCATTAGATTGGCGATTTTAAGACCTTTGTCTTAATTCTGTGAATTTTAAGACCTGTCACGCCATGTAAGTATTGATATTTTCCTGGTGAGCGATAGCGAGCCTGTAACTTAAGAGGAACCGGCCTTCGGCTGGGACATTTTTCTACCGAGACATGTACACATTTATCTCGAAGGGGGATCTTGGGAGTATTTATTAAAGTTTGATGGAGGTCTAGGGAGGAAACTAAAAATCTCTCCTTAAGCATTAGTAATTCACATACTATAGAAAAATGCGCTTCGCGCATTAATTCGTGTGACCTTAAAGTACTGGAATAAACTTGGTCTGGCACGGTATCCATCAAGATAAGTTGCCTGATGTGAGGGTAAGTTTATGTGTCACATACCAGATTCTTGTTAACCCTTTCAGTACCAGCGCTGTGTGTTATATTGTAATCTAGATCAATTTAGGCGATATTATGCAGCTTAGAATTACATAGATACACTAACCACAAGACCTTACAATCCCAGCGAGGTGGTCAGGACTTAATTCTAGTATAGATAGCTAACCCGAGAGTAAGGGACAGTGGAAAGGAAAGGAGGAAGGATCTGTGGTAGTTTAAAGAGTTGGCTGAGATAGTTTGAAGCCTTATTATTGCTAGAGGTCCTTCCCAAGCTGAATAAAATCGTCTAATAGTTGTCAGAATATGATAAAAAGAACGTCTCGGGTACTGAACGGGTTAGTGAAATATGGTCTTGTATTACATTGAACTCTGAAGTAAATTGAAAAAGTAAAATTAGTAGCATGATGTAGTTCTATTTTGATAGGTGATAATATTTGTCAAACTTAACTGGGGGTAGTACTTGCTTTTTCTGGACTCCCTTCTCCCTCATGTTAAGCGTGTTAGTTTTGACATTTTAAGACATTTGGCCCATTAGTTTGGTGATTTTAACACTTTTAGCTCAATTTCGTTGTCAATTTCAAGATCTATTGTGCAAATTAGATGTCGAATTTTTCCTGGCGAGCGATAGCGAGCCTGTAATTATAAGAAGAATCGGCCTTTGACCGGGACACTTTTCTACCGAAAAATGTAAACATTTATCCTGAGGGAGGGTCTAGGGATCGTTTTTCTAAGTTTGAGGGAGGTCTAGGGAGGAAACTAACAAATATATGAATACATTTATTAATAGACCAAAACAAAACAACAAATAAAATAAAACACTAGCCCCTTAAGGGGGGATGGGCGTATTTATTTGCTTAGTTAATTAGCTTTTCATTATGTTTCTTTAGTTTCCTCCCCAGACCTCCATCAAACCTAAAATAAGACACCCTCAAGATCCCCGTTCACGATAAATGTGTACATTTTTCGATAGAAAATTATCCCAGCCGCAGGGCGATTATTACTATATTACAGGCTCGTTATCGCCCACCAGGAAAAACAAATCAACACCTACAGTAAGTGGCACGAAACGTATAAATATTAACAAAGAAATTGGGAGAAAGGTCTTAAAATCGCCAAACTAATGGGGCGACCGTCTTAAAATTTCAAAACTATTGGGGCTAAACAAGAGGGAGAAGTGGAGCCATAAAAAGCAACCACCTCCCCTTAACCTTTTTGTACCTGCGACCTTTCCATTTTCTACCTATATTTAGACAATTTTGTGCAGTTTAAGAAGGATCTGTGGTAGTTAAAAATAGGTTAAGTGAAATAGAAGCCTGTTAATTGCGGGAGGCCCTTTTTAAGCTGAAGAAAATGTTTAATACTAGCCAGAATAAAAGGACGTCACCGGTACAAAAGGGGTAAAGACAGATTCACGGCCAGTTATTTCGCTGTTATTTTTTCTGCAAACCTTTATAATCAGGGTGTCAAACCGGAGCAATTTTCTGCAAACCTTTATAATGCTTTATTATCATATTTTCTGCAAACCTTTATAATGCGTTATTATCATATTTTCTGCAAATCTTTATAATGCTTTATTATCATACTTTCTGCAAACCTTTATAATGCTTTATTATCATATTTTCTGCAAACCTTTATAATTCTTTATTATCATATTTTCGTTCATTAACCTACTCAATACCGGTGACGTCCTTATCAATATATTTGGGTAACTATTATACGATTTTATTCCGTTTAAAAGGGCTTCCGGCAATGAACAGACTTCAAATGATCTCACTAAACCCTATTCACTACCAAAGATCCTTCTTAAGCTGCACAAAGTCGTCAAAATATTGCTGGAATATAATTACTTACATTATTAGTTCTTAACCCACTGAGCCCCAGCTAGTTTATAATAAATGTACCACCAGGGACCGGCTGTTTCTGATTTTTTTTTTCCAGAAACAATAGCGAATGGGTTAGGAATGAAGGAAAAACCACCAAAAACGATCAAAAAGGTCAAAAATTGGGCCTACGGAGCCCCCGAAAGTCGATTTTACAAGAGTAAAAAATTGAAGGCAATAACACCCAAAATACCGGTTTGTGCGCGCTCACGCGCATGCAGTTGGACTTGGAGAGTTTTCAACCATCGGCATGGTTGCGTGGGATACTTATACAGTTCCCATACAAATCTGAGCCCTCTACGTGCCATAGGACCGGAGTAATTGGGACCGGACCGGCCTGGACGCATGGTTTGCGTCGCTGGGGTTTAGCGTTACATACATTGTGGACGCAAACCCTGCGTCGCTGGTTCTCAGTGGGTTCATTTATTTTTGAGTTTCCTCGCTAGACCTCCATCAAGCTTAATGCTTTACGAGCGGGCCCGTCAGTAACTTCTACTACCTGGCAAGCAGGTGGTTTTACCCTAAACGACCTTGTTTCCGTGCTCTTTTTCTTGCATAAACAAGAGCCAGAGTGAAATACAATTATGTATCCCTGAAAGGGCGTAAATTGAGCTTTCCAATGACACCAGAACCATCATTCTACGACCACGCGTTCTCTTGCAACGATCGTGCAAGACGAGTGCAAAATCCCTAAAATACGGTAAAAAACATAATTACCTGTGTAGCGAGGCAGTGAGTGTGGGTGTGTGTGGAGTAAACATCAGTAGTCGCGCGGAACCCGTGCCGAGCGGTCATGAGCCGACCTACGCTCCTCCACCCGCTCGTCTCTCTCTCAGAGCCATTATTGCTCCAAAATTGCACACAGACTTAAGTCGGGCCCCGCCACATAGTCCTCTAGACTGGTTCTCTAGACCGACTTAAGGCGGGCCCCGCTAAACAAGGGTTAAATTTAAAAAACACCCCGTAGACCCCCTTTCAAGATAGATTTGTAAATTTGTCTGTAGAAAAATGTCCCGGAGGCTGGTTCCTTCAGAAATACAGGCTCGCTATCGCTCGGCAGGATAAGATCGATACCTAAATGGTACAAAAAGTCTTAATATTGACAAAGAAATGAGGTGAAAGGTCTCAAAATCGCCAAACTTACGGAACGAACGTCTTAAACTCTCAAAATGAATATGCTAAACCTGAGTGAGAAGGGGGTCCAGAAAAAGCGAAACTACCTCCCTCTTAATGGGTAGAAAAACGTCGGAAAACTGCTCGTATGACATCGCCTTTATCCCTTGCTGTACCGGCGACGTCTTCTGTATTTCATTCTAGCTATATTTAGACGATTTTGTACAGCTTAAAAGTGATCTGTGATAGTAAAAAGGATTGAGTGGAGGTGGAGGCCCCTTTGGAACTGAATAAAATCTTCTAATAGTAGCCAGAATATACTTAAAAGGATGGCACCGGTACTGAATGGGATACTTAGTTTTAGAATTGCCTCCAGAGTTTAGATACGGATTCGATCTGATAAATTTGTAAATTTGTGTAAATTACATGCTCGCTATCGCTCACCAGGAAGTAATCGACACTTAAATGCCCCGAAAAGTCTTAATATTGACACAAAAATGGGGCGAAAAGTCTTAATAATGCCCAAATAATGAGCAGAATGTTTTACAATCTGAAAATTAGTGGGGTTAAACACTTTTGGGGGAAAGGGGGTCAACAAAAATAATCCCCCCTCTAAAGAATAGTGTTTACTCCACATAGCGTGTATTTAGTTTCAATGAGACATCATGATATTTAGGGGTTATTGCGTTAATGGAATTTAACCTGGGAAGCGTGTAGCTATGGTATTTGAATGTGCCCGCCAGGCAAAGATATTTTGATTCATTCCTGCCAAAAATAATAATTTTACCATAAATATCTTTATTACTTATCCATATGCGCCTATTTTACGTTTAATATGAAGATTTTAACATGTAACAGCAGTAAAACAAGTGGGAATAGTATTTGGGGTGTGTGAAAAAGACGTATTATTGCCGATCGTATCAAGAGGGGAGAGCCGGCGTGCGGTATAACCACTCTCTCTCACTTCCCGATCGATACTGCCGTCTTGCAAGTGAAGTCTCTCTGTGGCTAGGATCTCTAACTGCCTCCTGAGTGATCCTGAAACAACGGGTGGAAAATTTGCGCCGAAAATTACCCGATAGAAGGGGGATTAAGAGGAAAAATAGGTGATAATTGAGAGGGGGGGGGAGGGGGGGGGCCTTGGACACATGTGGAGGAGTGACAGGAGGGGAATTATCTCACTTATCACATATTGCTTTGTTTTAAGTGCCAGTGAGATGTTTTGAAAGTTTTTTTTTTAGGCCTTGGTTCATATGAGGATGCTCGCCTTCGCTCACTACAGACTCAATTGAAGACGCTCGCTGTTCTTGGGTTAAGGAGGGATTGTTTTTTCTGGTCCCCCTTCTCCCTCATGTTTAGTTCCAATAGTTTTCAGATTTTAAGACATTCGGCCCATTAGTTTGGCAATCTTAAGACGTTTCACTCCATTTCTTTGTCAATATTTAGACCTTTCGTGCCATTTAGATGTCAATTCTTTTCCCGGCCTTCGGCCGGGACGTTTTTTCTACCAACAAATGTACAAATCTATCTAGAAGGGGGATTTTGGGGATTTTTTTGAAGTTTGATTGGAGGTCTATGGAGGAAACAAAAAGAATAATATATTAATTATTATATCGTCCCATTAATAAACCCTACCGCCCATAACCCCTTCTGCACCATTAATAAACCCTACCGCCCATAACCCCTTCTGCACCATTAATAAACCCTACCGCCCATAACCCCCTCTGCACCATTAATAAACCCTACCGCCCATAACCCCTTCTGCACCATTAATAAACCCTACCGCCCATAACCCCTTCTGCACCATTAATAAACCCTAACCACCGCCCATAACCCCTTCTGCACCATTAATAAACCCTACCGCCCATAACCCCTTCTGCACCATTAATAAACCCTACCGCCCATAACCCCTTCTGCACCATTAATAAACCCTACCGCCCATAACCCCTTCTGCACCATTAATAAACCCTACCGCCCATAACCCCTTCTGCACCATTAATAAACCCTACCGCCCATAACCCCTTCTGCACCATTAATAAACCCTACCGCCCATAACCCTTCAGCACCATTAATAAACCCTACCGCCCATAACCCCTTCTGCACCATTAATAAACCCTACCGCCCATAACCCCTTCTGCACCATTAATAAACCCTACCGCCCATAACCCCTTCTGCACCATTAATAAACCCTACCGCCCATAACCCCTTCTGCACCATTAATAAACCCTACCGCCCATAACCCCTTCTGCACCATTAATAAACCCTACCGCCCATAACCCCTTCTGCACCATTAATAAACCCTACCGCCCATAACCCCTTCTGCACCATTAATAAACCCTACCGCCCATAACCCCTTCTGCACCATTAATAAACCCTACCGCCCATAACCCCTTCTGCACCATTAATAAACCCTACCGCCCATAACCCCTTCTGCACCATTAATAAACCCTACCGCCCATAACCCCTTCTGCACCATTAATAAACCCTACCGCCCATAACCCCTTCTGCACCATTAATAAACCCTACCGCCCATAACCCCTTCTGCACCATTAATAAACCCTACCGCCCATAACCCTTCTGCACCATTAATAAACCCTACCGCCCATAACCCCTTCTGCACCATTAATAAACCCTACCGCCCATAACCCCTTCTGCACCATTAATAAACCCTACCGCCCATAACCCCTTCTGCACCATTAATAAACCCTACCGCCCATAACCCCTTCTGCACCATTAATAAACCCTACCGCCCATAACCCCTTCTGCACCATTAATAAACCCTACCGCCCATAACCCCTTCTGCACCATTAATAAACCCTACCGCCCATAACCCCTTCTGCACCATTAATAAACCCTACCGCCCATAACCCCTTCTGCACCATTAATAAACCCTACCGCCCATAACCCCTTCTGCACCATTAATAAACCCTACCGCCCATAACCCCTTCTGCACCATTAATAAACCCTACCGCCCATAACCCCTTCTGCACCATTAATAAACCCTACCGCCCATAACCCCTTCTGCACCATTGACGTCCTTTTTACTTTGGCTTGGTTACTATTAGACGATTTTCTTCAGCTTAGGAAGGACGTCTACCTATTAATATCAACAGACTATCTCAACTAAACCAATTAACTACCATATATCCTTCCTAAGCAACATAAAATCGTCTTAATGTAGTTGAAATCGAATACAGAAGACGTCAGCGGTACGGAAGGGATTAAGTATTAAGTAGTAATACAGGTACTCACACCAAGGACAATATTCGTAATGACTGTTTGTATGCTTTATGGTTCAGGAACAAGTATCTCGTTTCCATGACCTATGCTGACATATTTGTTGGTTTTCCATGTGGCTTTCGTGATCCATATATTTAACCCCTTCTGTACCGGCGACGTCCTTTTAACTTTATTCTGGATACTATTAGACGATGTTATGGTTTCAAAAGGACCTCTAGCATTTAAAAGGCTTCTAACTATCTCACTTAAAATAAAAACAGACGTCGCCAGTACAGTACGGGTTAAGGAGGGTGACCTGCTTCTTTTCTCCTTTTCTCTCTGTCTCTGGGTTGTATCCATTCGGCACCATTCAGCCTACTGCTTTAAGACATTTATCCCCATCCAGGTGTCGATTTATTCTTGGCGAGTGATAGCGAGGCAGCATTGTATGATAAACTCCGTCTTCGCCGGAGACATTTTTCTATCGTAAAAATGTACACATTTAGCCTGCTGTCAAAAACATTTAAAACAAAATATTCTGGCTCGCTATCGCTCGCCAGGAAAAAAACGACACCTGGATGGGGATAAACGTCTTAAAAAAGTAGGCAGAATGGGGCCGAATGGATACAATTTAGAGAGAGAGGGAGAGAGATAAAACAAAAAAACAAGGTGTGCCCCCTTAATATCTAGTGGTTGACTGTGCTGGTGGAGGGTGATCATGAGGTGGTTAATTGTAGGCTGACAATGTGACCCAAAGTTGTAGAATTCGGCATAACTCATTAAATATCAGAGAAGTCCTTTTTATCCTATTCTTGCAACTATTAGACAATTGTACTCAGCTTAGGAAGGATCTCTAGCAATAACAATGCTTCAGACTATCTCAACCAACCCATTTAACTACCGCATATCCTTCCTAAGCTCCATAATATCATGTAAATATAGCTAGACTAAAGCATAACACACGTCGCTGGTATTCAAAGAGTTAACCCGTACAGCCCCAGCGACGCGCCTGACGCGTCGGCGATGTATGTAACGCACAGCCCCAGAGACGCGCCTGGCGCGTCACCCTAATTGCGCCGACCGTGACCTCAGGTGTAGCCACTCAAGAGGGCTCAGATTTGTATGGGAACTGTGTACGTATCCCACGCAACCGTGCCGATGATTGAAAACTCTCAAAGTCCACGTGCGTGCGCGCGAGCGCGCAATAACCTGTTTTTTTGGGATAATTGCCTTCAATTTTTTACTCTTGTAAAATCCATTTTCGGGGGCTCTGTTGGACCATTTTTTAAGCTTTTTGAGCGGTTTTTCGTGGTTTTTCCTTCATTCCTAACCCATTCGCTATTGTTTCTGGAATAAAACCATTTTTTGAAAACCGGCCGGGTTCTGGTGCGCAAACATTACAAAACTAGCCGGGGCTCCACGGGTTAATAAGCTCTACCGGAATACCAAGTGTTCATGAATCAATACCAAGGATTAAGTATTCGTATTTGAATGACTTCAAGTACAACACTTTACTATACAGTAATCTGTTTCATTTCATCTGACGGTAAATTAAACCTCTTAGCAGCTAATTTTTCGATACTTAATGAACAAATATGAAACCACTATGTCTGTGCCTCATATTAAGACCAAGTGTCTATAATTAGCACCATATTTCACTACAAAATCTTCAAAATAATTGAGAAATATTGATGGGAAATTTGCAATTTACCGTAAGTCAGTTGAACAGAAACAGACTATAAGTATTCACATCCGCATCTTATAAAGCTAAACACACTTAATGGGGGTCACCGTTTTTTTTTTTTATCTTTCTCTCCTTTTCTCTCTTTCCCTGGTTTGTATCCATTCGGCCCCATTCAGCCAACTGTTTTAAGGCGTTTATCCCCATCCAGGTGTCGATTTCTTCCTGGCGAGCGATAGCGACCCAGTATCCGGCTTCGCCTGAGAAATTTTTCTATCGACAAATGTAAAAATTTAACTTGCTGTCAAAACAAACATATATACATGCTGGCTCGCTACCGCTCGCCAGGAAAATATCGACACCTGGATGGGGGTACACGTCTTAAAACAGTAGGCTGAAGGGGGTCGAATGGATACAAGCCAAAGAGAGAAGGAGAGAAAGATAAAACAAAAGCGAGGTGGGCTCCCTTAAGGGGAGATGGTTCACTTTTTGGGCGATTTTTTCATGTATTCATTATTTGTCTAGCTTCCTCCCTAGACCTCCATCAAATTAAACAAAAACAAACATCCATTAGATCCCCCTTCTAGATTAATTTGTACATTTTTCGATAACAAAAAATCCCGGTTCTTCAAACATTACAGGCTCACTATCGTTCGCCAGGGGAAAAAATCGACACCTAAATAGCACGAAAGGTCTAAATATTGGCGAAGAAATAGAGTGAAAGGTCTTAAAATCGACTAACTAATGGGGCAAACATCTTAACATCTGAAAACTAATGGGGTTAAACATGAGGGAGAAATTGGTCCAGAAAACTGGCCCATCCCTCCTTAAGTATTTGCATTCCTATTTGAATACAATATCAAAGTATTGGTATTCCCGGACAAATACCGCAAGACACATTGTATGGTCATTTGTTTACACGTTCGACATTCCACTGCCATTATAACCATCTAACTTGGAACTTTAATCCTTTCAGCCATTAATTTCACAGCTACAAGTAGAATCGTCATAACTTGTACCATCACTATCATATTGCAATAAGTAACACCCTGTTCTTAACATTAATCATCAATTACAAACCCCAATGTACTTAAATAAACTAATGAAAACATATGGTCCTCCCGGGATTCGAACTCGGGACACCACTCCCAAATCATAAGCACCTAAACCATTACACCACCAACACAGTTAAAGGTTGAGTACACGATCACGATTAATATCCATTATCGAATATTTGGATATCAATCTAATGATGTACTCAGGCCCAACTGCATTATGGTAAGCGTAATATTGCACCAATGACAGATAAGCTATACCAATAAGTTAATGTATCCTCACTTTGTTAATGTATCCTCACTTTGTTAATGTATCCTCACTTTGTTAATGTATCCTCACTTTGTTAATGTATCCTCACTTTGTTAATGTATCCTCACTTTGTTAATGTATCCTCACTTTGTTAATGTATCCTCACTTTGTTAATGTATCCTCACTTTGTTAATGTATCCTCACTTTGTTAATGTATCCTCACTTTGTTAATGTATCCTCACTTTGTTAATGTATCCTCACTTTGTTAATGTATCCTCACTTTGTTAATGTATCCTCACTTTGTTAATGTATCCTCACTTTGTTAATGTATCCTCACTTTGTTAATGTATCCTCACTTTGTTAATGTATCCTCACTTTGTTAATGTATCCTCACTTTGTTAATGTATCCTCACTTTGTTAATGTATCCTCACTTTGTTAATGTATCCTCACTTTGTTAATGTATCCTCACTTTGTTAATGTATCCTCACTTTGTTAATGTATCCTCACTTTGTTAATGTATCCTCACTTTGTTAATGTATCCTCACTTTGTTAATGTATCCTCACTTTGTTAATGTATCCTCACTTTGTTAATGTATCCTCACTTTGTCATTCAATGGTATAGTCATCCTGGGAATATAATCATGTTCATAAAGGTTATCTTTGGTAACTTACATCATAGGTCTTCGCCTTATCTGCTATAGTACAATATTAATGACACTGCGATCTTTAAAGTCACCGGGCATTATTCTATCGAGAAATACACAAATTTATCTCGAAGGTGGGTCTTGGGGTATATTTTTAAGGTTGATGGAGGTCGAGGATAGAAACTTTAGAACAATATTAACCCCTTCTGTACCGGCGACGTATTTCTTATTTGATTTCAGCTATATTTAGAGTTTTAGACAGTTTTATGAAGCTTAGGAAGGGTATGTGGTAGCTAAAAGGATTAATTGTCTGTAGCCATTCTATGGGTAGACCCCCTGGGGGTAAGGGGGCCTCCATCTTATGGGGGAGGAAAACATAATATGCCCCACGCGTCCTACTGCGTGTCCTACAAGGCGACTAATAGGGGGAATGGGGGTAGATTGTAGGCACCAATCGAACAGGGCTATACCCAGGAGAGGCTGTGGGCATTTGATAAGGAATCGCTGGAACTCCTGTTTCATTTGCTTGGCCTCTCTTACTGATTCCCTTTGTGCCTCACTTACACTGAGAGTAGTCCAGCATTCTTTCACAAACCCTCCTCCTCCTATCTACTTCACTATACTTAATATGCACACCACACTTCCTCCTTCATAATTATTAAAAACAAAACAATTATGTACACAGGCCCAGCCTCGGAGTCCCCAAGGGGGGAGGGGGGGGACCATAAATACCCCCACACAGCCCGTAGCCTAGTAGGTAGAGCTCTCGTCTCACACACGAGGGGTCGGGGGTTCAATCCCCGGCCGGGCGGAGACAAATTGGGCTTGTCTCCTTTCATATGTTAGCCTCAGTTCACCTAGCTGTAAATAGGTACCTGGAATAAGTGGACGACGTTGTGATGTCCCACCTGGGGTTGGCAAAAATGGTACAAGGCGAGATGGGTATCATATGGTTCACCTAAGCTGATGGCTACCTAAGCCTTCGGGCGAGACAGTACTGTCTATAGTTAGAATGGTACCATACAGATCCACCCTAAGCCTTCGTTTCCGATGTCGCCAATTGGTTAAAATACAGACTACATACACATCCACAGCCATTCCAACAGTACATAAAACACTTAACATGCATTTCACGCAATACATTCCCAGTTAAGGAGGCGCGATAATAATGAGCTTAGCTCGCATTGCGTGGATTCCCCTTGACGAACAAGTAACTGAGTAACATGCCCGACTTTCCCCTGACGACCTCTCTAAATGCTCTGGACCACGGCCTGTTACTCTTACTATCAACTTTTGCAATATTCGCGGCCTTTCCTCTACTTTTCACTCTATCGAACACCATCTCTCTTCCTCCAAACCTGATCTTCTTTTCCTCACCGAAACTCAGGTGTCTGAAGCAACTGCCAGCAGCCCCTTCTCTGTATCCTCCTACTTTCTCTATCCTAGTTTCAAAGCCAAAGGTGGATGTTGTGCATTCGTGCACAACAAACTCACTTGCTCTCATGTTCCCGATTTCGACTCCTCTGAATTCTCAACTTTATGGCTCAAACTATCCTGTCATTCTCAAACTAAATATTTCTGTGCTGTCTATCTTTCCCCTAACTTTACCGACTTTCCCAACTTCTTCGACTATCTAAACTCTAAAGTGGAACACATTCTATCTATCTCTCCCTTCTCTGAAATCTCCATCTTAGGAGATTTCAACGTTCACCACCGCCAATGGCTCTCCTCTCACTTTACTGACCAACCTGGTGAACAAGCCTACATCTTTTCTATCATAAATGACCTAAAGCAGCTGGTCCAGCAACCTACCCGTATCCCGGATCGCTTCGGAGATCGGCCCAACATTCTTGACTTATTTCTGACTTCTAACCCTTCTTCTTATACTGTCAATCTTTTCTCTCCTTTGGGCTCCTCCAACCATAAACTTATCTCCGTCACCTGTCCTATCTCTTCAGTACGGCCATCCGATCCTCCCAGCCGGTGGTGCTACGCTTGTGGCACTTTGGCGCTGCCGACTGGGAGGCTCTCCGGCAGTACTTCTTTGATTTCTCATGGAATGACTTCTGCTTCCGTGGCCGAGGACCCTCGGAGAGTGCTGAACGTATTACCGAGGTAAACCTCTCGGGCATGGAAGCGTACATTCCATTTTCTTTCTCTCAGTCTAATGCAAAAAAAATCTTGGTTTACTCACGCTTGTTCTACTGCTGTCCACAACTAGGAGGAAGCATTCAAACGGTACCGACGCCTTAAAACTCAAGAATCTCATTCTTCCTATGTTTCTGCCCGGAATCAAGCCAAATCTGTTCTTCGACTTGCCAAGCACTCTTTCATCAATAATAAATGCACTGAACTATCCAACTCTAGCTCTTCCCAAGCTTCCTGGCATCTAGCCAAAAACCTCTCCAACAACTGTTCTTCCTCATCTTTCCCTCCCCTTTTCCACTCTGATAAACCATCACTTCTTCCTCTGACAAAGCTAAACTCTTTGCTCAAACTTTCGCCAGAAACTCCACCTTGGATGATTCCGGTGCTATTCCTCCCTCTCCATCCCCCTCTCTCCTACTTATGCCTAATATCCTAATCTCTTCTAAAGATGTACTTTCTACCCTCTCTGGGCTTAATACTAAGAAGGCGTACAGTCCGGACGGTGTTCCTCCTGTTGTACTTAAAAACTGTGCTTCCGTGCTGACCCCCTGCCTAGGCAAACTCTTTCGTCTCTGTCTCTCCTCTAACGTCGTTCCTTCTTGCTGGAAGTTTGCTCTCATTCAACCTGTCCCAAAGAAGGGTGACCGCTCTTAACCCTCCAACTATCGTCCGATTGCTCTCATCTCTTGTATCTCTAAACTTTTTGAAACTATTCTTGCTTCCAAATTTCTTAAGCATTTCTCTTCTCATAATCTGCTCTCAGATCACCAGTATGGCTTCCTTAAGGGTCGCTCTACTGGCCATCTTCTTTCATATCTTACTAACTCTTGGTCATCCAACTTTCGGGACTTCGGTGAGACTTTTTCTGTTGCACTAGAGTACTAGACATATCGAAGGCCTTCGATAGAGTCTGGCACAAATCTTTAATTTCCAAACTACCCTCCTTCGGTTTCTGTCCCTCCATCTGTGCCTTTGTCTCTAATTTCCTTTCTGGCCGTTCCATAGCTTCGGTTGTGGACGGCCATCGCTCATTTCCTCATCCTATCAACTCCAGTGTTCCTCAGGGTTCTGTCCTATCTCCTATTCGCTTTCTAATTTTCATAATGATCTTCTCAACTGTACATCAAGTCCCGTCCATTCATATGCAGAGGACTCTACTTTACACCACTCAATTAGTTTTCCAGAATGCCCCAGCCAGCAGTCCCTCAAAAGTAAACGTAATGAAGCCATAAAATGCTTATCTTCTGATCTAGCTACTATTTCCAATTGGGGTAGAGAAAACCTTGTTGCATTTAATGCTTCCAAAACTCAATTTATCCATCTTACTACCCGTCAGGAACCTCCAGAGGACTATCCCTTATTCTTCAACAATACAAAAATCAACCCTTCATCTTCCCTCAATGTTCTTGGTGTCTCTTTTTCTTCTGCTCTCACTTGGAAAGACCATATTACCAGTCTCGCTAAGGCAGCCTCCCAGAAGCTGGATGTGCTCAACCGCCTCAAGGGGTTCTTTACCCCTGCGCAGCTTCTTTCTCTGTACAGGGGCACAGTGCGCCCTTGTATTGAGTATTGTTCACATGTGTGGGGAGGATCCTCTCACACCGCACTCCTAGATAAAGTAGAAAGGAAAGCCTTTCGTATCATTAACTCCCGTCCACTCACCTACTCTCTGCAATCTCTCTCTCTTCGCGGCAATGTTGCATCTCTCTCACTATTCTATCGCTACTACAATAATCAGTGTTCCTCGGAGCTTTCCCAGTGTATACCACCTCCTCTACGTAGGGTACGTAGTACCCGCCTTGCAACACAATCCCATCCCTACTCTGTGCAACTCTTCAACCCATGAGTGAAACGCTATTCGCAGACTTTCTTCTATTCAACCGCTGAGATCTGGAACTCTCTCCTAGAATCAGTCTTTCCCTCTTCCTCTGACTTAAATTGCTTCAAACTCTGTGTGTCCAGGCATTTTAGCTCGAACGTCCCTTGATATCGGCCCTGTCACTCTTTGAAATCTGGGGGAGGCACTCACTGCAGGCAGTTATGCCTTTTGTCTCCCTCATTCACATAGAAAAAAAAAAAAAGACATCCTCCCTAAGCCGAATAAAATCGTCTAATATTTGCCAGAATATAAGGAAAAGCACGTCCCCGGTACAGAGTGGGTTAATAATTATAAATCAACATAAATTATCCTCTATATGAACACTACACAACCGGAGCAGTGTTAGTACAAAGGAAATCAAGCAACAACAAGTCTAGTGAGCCTTCTAGGCTGCTTGTCCTCCAAAACACTAAGGATCAAGTGTCCAAACAGTGGTTTAGAGTGGGTAAGGGAACATTGGAAAGGGAACTACTGCCCTGGAACTAATATCCGTGGCAAGATTAGGAAGTTAGTAGGGGACAGATGGGTTAGTAACTGAGGGGGGGATAAAATAAAGTTATTTATTTATAAACGCAGTCAGTCGCAGGTTCGATGCGATATATTTGTCTAGGCGAAGTTTAAATGAATCAACGGTGCTGGAGTCTATAACGTCTCGGGGAAGCCCATTCCACAAGTTGACAACTCGATTGAAGAAGAAATTCTTAGATTCGTGTGAGTTAAAAGATTTACTTGTAATGTTTCAACCGTTTCCCCGCCTGTAATTAGATTGGTTGATAGTGAAGTACATACTACAGTTAATATTGTCGATGCCTTTGATGATTTTGAACACTTCAATTAAGTCGCCTCTTAATCTGCGCTGGGTTAAAGGAAATATATTTAATTCTCTAAAACTCCTCGTATGGTTTGTTCTTTAGGCTAGGTATAATTTTGGTAATTCTACGTTGAACTCGTTCTAGCTTGTCTATATCTTTTTGGTAATAGGGGCACCAGGATTGAACGCAGTATTCCAGAAGAGGGCGGACTAAGGAATTGTAAAAAGGTTAGGATAACTTCTTTTGATTTATGCTCAAATGTTCTAAGTGTTCTAAGATATCGAACTATGATATCGTACTGGTGGACTTGTAATGAGGATGACTATTATGTATAGTAGACCAAATAAGTGATGTCGCGGCACTAAGTATATTTTGATCAAAAATGTATAATTGGTATCTTCACTATCTAAGCATAAATTCATCGTTTCGAGCGAGATATACAAACATGTTCCTATCTTTACAAACCCTATTCAACATCTGACAGACATTAATACAGCACACAACGAGCACAACGTAATGCCAGCGGCGACATGACTTACATGTATTTGGCCAACCGTGCCATTACGGAATATACAAACATAGCAGTAGCAAACTATCTCATGAATTAACCTTACAATTTGTTCAAGCCCACAAAATATTATTTGGACGCTAGCAGTAGTACATATTATTTGGACGCTAGCAGTAGTACATATTATTTGGACGCTAGCAGTAGTACATATTATTTGGACGCTAGCAGTAGTACATATTATTTGGACGCTAGCAGTAGTATATATTATTTGGACGCTAGCAGTAGTACATATTATTTGGACGCTAGCAGTAGTACATATTATTTGGACGCTAGCAGCCGTTCATATTTCTTACTTTCTTTTTAGACAGCATTATTGAGCATGTTTAACCCCTTCTGTACCGGCGACATTTTTTTAAACATATTTAGGTTATTATTAGACTATTATATTGTCAAAAAAGTATCTCCAGCAATTAACAGGCTTCTAACCATCTCACTTAACCGTATTTACTACCACATATATCTCTTAAATTGCACACAATTGTCTAAATATAGGTAGGATAAAGTTATAAAAGACGTCACCGACACAGAAGAGATTAAATTACCAATTGATCGTGCTAGTAGGCTATGGTATCGTAAATTATGTCAGTTCCTACGCCTCCGCCTACGCCGTAAAATTATATGACAATAACTTCCCAAAAATAAACAAGAATATAATCAGACAAGCATTTCTTTTAACATTGACAAACTGATTTTCTCTAACTTTCATTCACTGTAACACCAGCTCTACTCCAACAAACTTGATCTTCTGTTTCTCTCTGGTGTGTAAAGCAACTTCCAACAACCCCTTATCTGTTTCCTCCTACATTCTCTATCCTAGTTAATAGTAAACAAGAGATGCTGTATACATGTGCACAACAAACTCACTTGCTCTTCATCTCTCTAACCCAAGAATGAACCAATTTTCCCGATTTTTCTTCTACTCAACAGTAAATTCTGGAACTCTCCCACAGTCAGTCTTTCCCTAATCCTATGACAAACTGCCTCAAGCTCCATGTGTCCAGATATTTTAACTAACATACCTTGGAATTGACTCTCTTTCATTCTTTCAACTTTGGGGGGGAGGGATATTTTTCACAGGCAGCTTTGTCTTTTGTCTCCTTCATACACCTAGCAAAAATAATATTCTTAAACAAATCAAAATGTACGTACTGTGGACGAGTACCTATATGCGACCACCACTGTAGAACATAATTATACACTTCACTGTAAGCACCTTCATAAGTTATGTAAATTGATTTAATAATTTCCAACTTATGAATAACTCGTCGACAGCATTAATTCTGGTCACGTCTTCAGTCCCCAGCAGCGGCTCTAATTGCAATCATATACATTAGCGCTCCTCTCATGTTTTATTAATCAGGTATATCTGTTTTGAATTACTTAAAACATTAAGTTTAACTGTTTGAAAAAGAAAAATAACGTTTGTTTTGTCATACGAGTATTCTCGAAATCCATGCAATAGTTAGTGCCAATATTTCTTTAATACGGTATTATTAAATATTTAAGGTCAAAGGTCATAATACGACACTCTCTATCACTGCAAAGAGTATTGGTTTAGATACAGGGTGACAAAAAGAATATGTGGGTCCACCTGGCCCGGCTCTCCTGGATAACCAGAATATATATATATATATATATATATATATATATATATATATACAGTATATATATATATATATATATATATATATATATATATATATATATATATATATATATATATATATATATATATATATATATATATATATATATATATATATATATATACAGTATATATATATATATGTATATATATATATTATATATATATATATATATATATATATATATATATATATATAGGAGGGGTACCCGGTGTTGCCCGGGTTTAAATTCTACTACTATAATCACCATCATAGCATAGAATGATAATGTACACATATATAGGTACACTAGCAGGGGTACCCGGCGTTGCCCGGGTAATCACCATAATCACCATCACTACTACCACCACTACTACTACCATAATCACCATCATCAATCACTACTACCACAATCATCACAATACTACTACTACCATAATCACCGGCCTCGACCTCCCTGTGCCTCATTAAACGGCGACCTCGATTTCGGCCGCTAAATAACCTCCGATTTTGGATCTGACCTCATCCGTACCCCCATTTTGGGGAGCTGCGAACAACTTTTTTTCCATACACCTTTTCGATCGGAGGCCTCCTTCTGCCCCAAACGGCCATTTTTTTCGCATTTTTTTCGCTCGCGTATACTACATAAGTTCTGCCGAAAATTGTATTAAACAAAAGTGTCTCTGATTTCCACTAAACTCGCCTAAAACCATCTCCAAAGCCTGGGTTCCAATGATGCCCCACACTCCCACCTGGCACCAAAACTGTGGGAGGAGTTTATTAACAAAGGTACAAAGGTCGGGTAACTGACAGACAAACATTGACCTTTATTTTTTAACCCTTTGGCTGCAGCCATGTTTGGGCTATTTAGGGCATATTCAGGCACTCCTGAATGATAAATCAACCATATGCATTAAAAGAAGTATATTCTGCCGAAAACTAGGCGAGAATAGCTTCAAAATGACACCAGAACGGGCCCCGTACATGGTCTGGTTCACCCGCACTGGTGCCAGTGAAACGCGGGAAACCTGTTGTTATGTAACACTCGCTCGCTTGGCTACACTGTTGGCAGACACAGAGAGAGACCCACAGGAGACACAGTCAACCTCAGTGAGCAGCTCGGTGCTCTGAGGGTCGGAGGTGGGCCCCTCACGCTCCCGCCCACTGACACTTGATTTTTACGTTTTTTACAGGCTTTTAAAGCCTGGAAATTGCTGTAACTTGCCAGGACGTTCCAGGACGTCACCCGCAGCGTAAGGGTTAAGATATATATATATATATATATATACCGGTATATATATATATATATACAGTATGTATATATACTGTATATATATATATATATATATATATATATATATATATATATATATATATATACAGTATATATATATATATATATATATATATATATATATATATATATATACAGTATGTATATATATATATATATATATATATATATATATATATATATATATATATATATATATATACAGTATATACTGTATATATACTGTATATATATACCCTGTTCGGAAATTCAAGCGACAAAAAAAAAACAGCATTATCACTGAAAAAAATAAAAATCTTGTACTAAATAACGTTTTTCCATATCTTGTACCAATAATGAGTTAGATAGCATTTAATTATAGTAATAAATGTAGGCCTGACCAGGGACAGAGACTTGTCCACGCGTCCAAACACTGTTCCCCACCATTCCTCAGGTTGTTGTTGTTGTTGTTGTTGTTCCCTAAGCTGCCTGGCCGAACAGCTCCGAGTCCCTGAGGAAGGCCATGGCCATGATCGGGCTTTCCCACAGAGCTCTCATTGGTTGTAGATTGTGTTGTTGGCGTAAGTGGTTGTGTGAAATGCAGTCTTCTATGATGTGTTTGATGGTATGGGGTGCTGTGTTACATCCCGGGCAAGTGTCGACGACAGAGTCATCCAATCTCTTCTGATAGCTCAGAAGAGCTGGATGGTGTCCGCATCTCAGCCTGGCCAGGTGGACTATGTCCTCGCGAGGAAGGGAGGATTCGGAAGGATGGCCTTTGGGAGGGCGTGCTTGCAGCTGCGTGTTGTCTATGAGTGAGTGGATGGATCGGCGAGAGATATGAGTATGGATGTGCTGCTGGAAGTTGGTTTGGGGTGGGCAGGGAGGGAGAGAGGACAGTATTTGTGTGTGATACCGTGTGCTGGGTGTTGTTTTGATATTTCTTGGTGTCTGTGGGTGTGTTGCCATGTAGAGTAGTGGGTGGTTTTGGTTCGTGGAGGCTGCTGCCAGGAATTGAGTGCCTCTCATGTCCAGATGGTCTTTGACTTTGAGGATTTTGGTTTCTTGATGTAGGTGATCTGTGGGTGTAGTAGCTGTGCAGCCTGTAATGATCTTCAGGGCTTTGTTTTGAATAGTCTGTAAGGTCTTATGATGTGTTTCAGCTAGGTTAGAAGCCCAGCCTGGGCTTGCGTATTCCATCAATGATCTTATGTATTGTTTATAAACTGTGGTGGTGGTGGTTTCTTTGTTGTGTCCAAATTTGTGTGAGCAAAGTGACCTGAGGGCGTTAATTCTGGGAGTCAGTTTCTTTTTTGTGTTTGTGGTGTGCTGTTTGAATATCATATGAGTATCATATGTTACTTCTAGGATTTTGGGTGAGTGTGTATGTGTTAGGGGTGTGTTGTTTATGGTGAGTTGAGGGTTGGACTGAACACCTGATTCGGAAAAATTATTTATGAGGCACTTAAAAAATTGTGGTTTGTATTTGGATATGAAGGTGTATGTGGAGGATAATGTGGCCAAAAATATATCCTATCTCACACCAATAAAAATAGAAAATAAATAAAAATAAAGTATTAGATTGCCTACCTTATGGCATGAACTATAGGAGCAGATGAGGGTTGTTTAGTAGCCTAGTCTTACCCCCGATAGCCTATCTCTCAGATACCCTAAGTAAACATTGTATAAATGGCCATATATATCAATGACTTAGCTATAACTAGGGTCCTGGTGTAGTTCAGAGGATTCCGGCTTCGGTAGCTAAGGGTTAAAGGTCAGGACTCCGGACCGGGTGCGGGGAACGTTGCGGGAGAGGTCACAAGACACGTCCTTACTGTTCGAAAGTTCAATGGCGTCTGTCGGAATTTCAATTTCCAACTCTTAAATAAATTATATACTAATTTGTGACCAAGGGTTCATTCCCTCACTTTATCATATAAATGAAATATAAGCATTTAATTATATTAATACTAATATAAATATCGTTTCACAACGATTTAGTAAACATAATATCCAGGCGTTCTAGATATTACAGCAAGCTGTGGATTGCACCTGCGAGCGTGGGAATATCAAAACTGATACCGAATACAGTACCTCTAAATCTATTCTATCTATCTATCTATCTATTGCCTGACGCCGTGATCCCCGAAGGGGTGGCCACGAACGAACCACCCCCATGCACCTCTGTCCCCAGTCAGTCGACGCCCCTCCCCCCAACCAGCACCGCCCTCGTTCATGTACTTCCTCACTCCATCCTTCCACCTCATATTCGGTCTACCTCTCCCTCTCTGTCCCTCCACCTCGCTCTCGTACACCCTCTTAGTCATTCTCTCGCTTTCCATACGTTCCATATGGCCGAACCATCTCAAGTTGTTCCTTTTCACACTTTCCAGCACATCTACCTCCACACCACACCTCCTTCTTACTTCCTCATTAGTCTGTCTATCCCTCCATGTAACTCCGCACGCACTCCTTAAGTAATTCATTTCCACTGCTCTCACTCTTGGTCTGAGTCTCTCAACCAACGTCCATGCTTCGCTTCCGTAAGTCAGTGTCGGGATTACCACACTGTCATGCAAGGACTTCTTCACTTCCATACTGACCACCCTATTTCTTGTTACTGCTTTTACCGTTCCTACAACCCTCTTCCCCTGTTGTACCCTCTCCCGCACTTCTTCATCCATAGTCCCATCTTTACTCAACACACTGCCCAGATACTTAAAAGAGTTGACGATCTCCATAGCCTGACCGTTCAGCTTCACCTCACACTCTGTGACTTCACCCCTTTCGAAGACCATAACCTTGCTCTTGCCCGTATTTACCTTCAAATTCCGTTTTTCGCACACTGTTCCAAACTCATTTACCAGACCCTGCAACTCCCATTCATTATCACTCATCAGAACTGTATCATCCGCAAACAGCACTATAGGTAGCTTCCACTCAATTCCCTCCCTTTTCAGCGATACACCAACATCCACTGCTCTTGATAGTATTTCTTTCATGACTCCATCCATATATACAGTAAACAACCACAGGGACATCACACACCCCTGTTTCAAACCAACATTCAGGTCAAAGAACTCGCTCTGCTCACTCTCCACACGTACTGCCGCCTTTGCACCCTCATACATGCTCTTCACTGCTTTCAGCAACTTGCCCTCTACTCCGTATATTCTTAGTACTTTCCACAAACCTTCTCTATCCACTCTGCCATAGGCCTTCTCCAAGTCCGTAAAGGCAACATACACCTTTGTTTCTTCTCCAGATACTTCTCCACAACACAATTCAGGGTAAAAATCTGATCTACACATCCTCTTCCCTTCCTAAAACCTCCCTGCTCATCGCCTATCCATTTCTCCGTTCTCACTCTCACTCTCTCAATCACTACCCTACTGTATACCTTCCCTACTACGCTTAGAAGACATATTCCTCAGTGGTTACCACACACTGCTCTTTCCCCTTTGCCCTTATATAGGGGGACTATTATGCCAGTCTTCCAGTCATCGGGTGCACTCCCCTTCTCCCATGCTAGTTTGCACATTTTCCATACCCATTCTATCACTATCTCACCACCATTCCTCAACATTTCCCCACACACTCCATCTGTTCCTGGTGTTTTCCCCAACTTCACTCTTTTCATGGCTTCCCACACTTCTGACCTCCTGATCCCCACCTCCTCCTCCACTACTTCTCTTCTTCTCCCTCCCATACTATATCCAGCTATGTTTGCTGGCTCTTCATTCCTTACATTTAGCAACTCACTGAAGTACTCCCTCCATCTTTCGACTCTCTCTTGCTTCTCGGCTAGCATTCTGCAACCTCTCCACCCTCCTCACCATTCCACCCTCCTCTCGCCTCCCTCCAGCTCTCCTCACCCACTTCTTTTGTATCCTAACCTTAGCTACCACTACATAATGATCAGACAGACCCCCTCCAATACCTCTATACACCCTAGCATCCATCACAGATTTCTTCATTCGTTCATCCACACATACATAATCAATCAATGACTTTCGTTCCACCACTGTCTTATCCTTCATCGTCAACATCCGTTTCCACGTGTACCTGTGGATCATTCTGTGTCGGAAGAAGGTGTTGGCTATCCACAGCCTCCTCCCCACACATACGTCCACAAGTGCACTACCATTCCCATTCACCTCTGATGGTACCCCCCACCCTCCCACCACTCCCTCAACTTTCCTATCACCCACCTTACCATTCATATCCCCAATCAGAAATATTCTTTCGTTCTTGTCAAACTTCTCCAGGCACGCCTCCACATTCATCCAGAACTCCTCTTTCTTTCTTTCAAGTATATCCTCTGTCGGGGCATACACGCATACAATCACCCACGTTTGTATTCCTACTTTCATTCTCACCCACACAATCCTTGAACCCACAGACCCATACTCTCTTACACATTCCTTCCATTTGCTACTTACAAACAAACATGCACCTTCTCTCGCTGTTCCTTCACTCACTCCAGCACACACACCCATTCCATACTCCCACTCTCTCACATCTGAACCTTTCCATTTGGTCTCTGTCATTCCACATACATCCAGCCTGGCATTTACTAACACTTCCAGAACCAATCTAATCATACAAGGTTTTATAACTAAATTAACTTGGCCAAGGTAATCTTATACAGTTCTAAATTACTTAATATTAATTATCCTTTACAATATTTACAATCACCAGGTTCTGGTAGGAAATGGTTCACTCTAATGAGGTTACCCTATTGGAAGGCTGTTGCCAACACTACCAAGATACCAGTGTAGTCAATTTATTTCTCACAGATTGGGGCCCGGCGAAGTATGATGTGTTGCATCATGTTATATTACCTGTGGCTAACAAATCACGCCAATTTCTTTGAGATCCAGCAGCAGCTGCTCGTTGTGGTCTAGGTTCCCCTATTACTATGGGTTGCTGTTCCTCCTCCGGTGGGATGGTGAGCTCCATAGGTATGAGCCGATCAACCGTTCGGAGAGTTGTTTGTCCTTGAGATAAAACTTTAACGGTTCTGATGACTCCTTCGGGATCAGGATAGACTTCTTGGATCTTTGCCAAGGGCCATTGGGAGTGAGGTTGGTCCACCTTCAACAAGACTATGTCCCCCTTCTCAGGTTTGCGATGGTTACTAGCAGAATTCGCACCATAATACCTCTACTGTAGGATTAGGATATATTCTGATGCCTACTGCTTGTTCCAGGCATCTAGTATCTTGCAGAGTTTATGGTTGCTTCGTCACAAGTGAGCGTCTGCTTCATGAACGGTGGGATCCACTAATTCCCCTGTCACGTCCAAACGGGGTACTGGGTCTAGCCGTCTTCAATATAACAAATGAGCCGGAGTTAAGGCTTCAATTTCTAGATTGGAGTCATCTTCATATGTTAGTGGTCTATTGTTAACTCTTGTTTCAATCTCTGTGACAACAGTTCTTAACTCATCCAAGGTGACTCTTGACTTGTGAAGAACTTTTTTCAGGCACAATTTCACGATGCCTATCATTCTTTCGGTAAATCCATTTTGCCAAGGGGCTCTGGGAGTTGTGAATGACCAATAACAATTATTAGAATCTAGCATTTGCTGTACTGCGTTGCTCTTTAATAATTCTGAAACTAGCGGGGATGCGCCCACAAAGTTTGTCCCAATGTCACTAATCAAACGTCTGGGACAACTTCGCCGAGCGGCAAATCTTCTGAACAAATTTATAAAGGTGTCCGAGCTCATTTCCTCCGCTATCTCCAAATGTATCGCCCGAGTGCTGGTACAGGTGAATAGACATATGTATACCTTCTTGGGCAGTCCATCATCTCCTGTGAGAGTGATGGCACCAGTATAATATATACCTGTTACCTCAAACGGTTTCCTTTGGTGAATGCGGTCTGGCGGGAGAGCTGGTGGACCAGGGTAAGGAATAGCTATAGCTGTATACCTCTTGCAAATAATGCAATTCTTGATACAGCGCTTAACAGCTTGTCGTCCCTGGGGTATCCAATAATTTTGCCGCATATAGGCTAGAGTGTCTGCTACCCCACCGTGTCTAGTGGTTTCATGCGCTTTTAAAACCATCAATTTGGTGAGGTCGCAATCCTTGGGCAATAGGATCGGATGCCGAGTTTTGAGGGGTAGATCAGCTTTACCAATACGACCTCGACAACATATTAATTCTTGATTGTCTAGGTACAGCCCAAGATCCTTCATTCTTTTGGTTGGCTTGGGATTGGGTTTACGTAGTTGTGTTAATTCCTCCTCATACTTTTCAGCTTGTATCCTTTTGATCCAGTAGGTAAGTGGGTCTAATTCATCCATCTTTACCTTCTTGCTCAGAACTTAAACACAAATTTAGTTACAGTTAATAGTTTGTCCAAATTGGAGAACTTGGTGATATCAATCACTGAAGGCTCTGGGATAATTATTGGGTCCATATGAACCTGATCATCATTAACCATCTGGTATGATTTTTGTTGTTGTTGTTGTTGTTGTTGTTCCCCAAGCTGCCTGGCCGAACAGCCCCAAGGCCCCGAGCAAGGCCAAGGCCATAACCGAGCGCCCCCACAGAACCCTCCCCACCGACCACAATAAAGCCTGGGTGACCGAAGCCACTCCATGGCGGGGAGCTGAGGAGGGTGCGGAAATGCCCGGGAAACCAAAGCCCCACCCAGGGCCCTGTGTCCCTCAGCAATTATGAAGAGAAAGTTGAGGGGCAAGGGAAAAATGTGACGCTTTGGCTTCCAATCTTGGTAGATTGGGAGGTCAATCCACGTTAGAGACGCCGTCACTTGATATCTAGAAAATATATAAGTAAAAGGAACAGTCAGAGTAAGCTATGGGTATGGCAGAGATTGCTCAGTTCTCACTCTGCTAGACCAGCCCATCACCACATGACTAGAACCCAATCCTCTCAGCATCAGCTAGGAAAGGCCCTAGAAAGCCACCTTTGGCGGGGGGATAGCTCCCCTATTTCAACCCTTTTCGGGGTTGGGCACCCGCCCTGAGGTTGATTTTTGTTCTGGCCAATCACTCTGACGTAGCTAAATCGGACCCTGAAACCAAAGAGTTTCATTAATCAGTTTCTTGAGACTTACACCTCGGCTCACCAAGTCAGTCGGATTATCTTTGGACATAACATGCATGAATTTATAGTTCGTTTGCAGTTCCTTTATTTTGTGTACTCTGTTACGCACATAAACTATGTGACTATCATCCTTAGCTATCCAGTGCAAACATATCTCACTATCTGTCCATAGATATGTCTCACCTACAAAGGGAAACATACCATTCAAATAAGTAGCTAACCTAGTTCCCAATTCAACAGCGGTCAGCTCCAACTGTGGAATGGTACATTGTTTTAATGGTGCTACTCGGGATTTGGCCATAATGAAAGTAGATCGGACTTCAGTGACACAATAAGCTACTGCACCATACGCCTTAGATGAGGCATCAAAAAATACGCACAATTGAGCACACTCATTTTCAGAGGTAGGAACACATCTTCTAGGAAACTTGACTGAGGATACCTTTTCATATTCCACCTGCAATTTGTTCCACTCTTCTGTATACTTTACAGGTAATGGAGTATCCCAACTCAGTGCTTCTCTCCAGGCTTCCTGAACTAAAATCTTCCCTTTAATTGATATGGGACTAAATATGCCCAATGGGTCGAACATCATAGAGACCTGACTTAAGAGCGTGCGTTTTGTGAGTTTTACATCGGGAAACTTGATGGGCTTTAGAGACATCTCATCAGTAGTTGTTTTCCACAGCAATCCTAGTAGTGGTTGACATTCTGGTATTTGGTAGTAAGGATAGTCTCTTCTTATCTGGTCCAAAAGAATATGAGAGTTTGAATTTCAACTTTGTAGTGGCATATTGGCTTTAATACATTCTTGCCTTGCCAAATTGTAGATTTCAATCACCTGTCCTCCACTGTCGGCAATGCCCTGAAGATTATCCATGTAAAACAGTTGACCCATTTCCGGTTTCTCTGTCTTCTTGAAATGATATCTCAAAGTGCTGCACAACAAGAAAGGACTAGAGCAGGAACCAAATAACACTGACCAAAAGCGGTATTCTTTTATCCACCCACCAGGCTAAAAAGGATCTTCAGGCCAAAGGAACTTTGTGAATTTGCGGTCCTGCTCCTTTAACCCTATTCTCAAAAAGGCTTTGGAGATATCCGCCACAAACCCGAATTTCTTTGTACTGAATTTTAATAGTACATCACCCAGTATTTCAGTCAGAATTGGTCCTACATAGAGACAATCATTTAGACTTGCTTCATTCTTCGCTGCTCAAGAACTGCAGTTAAATACCATTCTGATGGGGGTATTACTGGGGTCCTTACTTACAGCATCATGAGGAAGGTAATGACCCTCTTTATGGTTTATTTCACCTGGGACCTCCTCAATAAAGTCATTTTCCAACTGCTCTTGAATTATTTTATGATATATTTCCAGCCATTCAAGATGTTAACACAACCTCTCCATCATTTTATTCCGTTGAAATCTTGAACTCTGGTAGTTAGTTGGTAATTCAGGGGCATTTATCTTCCATGGAAGTCAGGATGGCCATCCTTATACTCAACTGTGTCTAGGTAGTGGTTATATGTTAAGATGTCTTCAGGGTGGGAAGATCTGCTTCTATACCCACAGTGTCCAGTTCCCAAAGTTTGTGAACAGGTTCTTGTTGTTCCTCCAGAATGTCTCCTAGTTGTGATGGAATTAAGTCTGCACCAATTCTAGCCACCACCAAAGATTGTGCAGGAGTCACAAAGACTGGATCCATCCGGTTGTCTGATTCACATGGGCTGCATGTGGGTAGAGATCCCATTATTATGTATCCATCCGATGAAGAAATTAACTGTATACCGTGTTTCCGAGTCATTTTTCGCAAGAAGCGTCCACAATAGTCGGAGCCGATGATCAGTTGAATTGGACCTACTACGTCAGACTCTATATTACGGTCTGCTAGTTGGACACCATTCTCTTTTAAATAGTCAGATGCTTCCTTCAACCCCTCATTTACCACCGATGTGTTCATGTCTTCCTTAACCACCGCTGTCACCTTACGTTTATATTTGCCTAATCTAATCAGGGGTTTAACCACGCCAAATGTTTGCGTTTCCTTATTTGACATGAATCCAGTTATTGCCAAGTTCACTCTCCCCACCGTTGGCAAATTCATGGCTCTGACAACATCTCCAGCAATGAAGGTCTTTTGCGCTTCAGTATCAAAGAGTGCTTTGACTGGCATAACCTTTTTTCCTCTGATCAGTTGAACCTCGGCTGTAGGAGTAGCTGCCGGCGTATGCATTGGGTTTCCCGTGGTCAGGGTCATATTCACACTTGTAGTTTTGGGTTGTACTTCACTGATCTTGGGACACAACGCTGTATGATGTACACCATGAGCTTCAGGACCAAGACATAGACCGACAGTATGAACGATTTTGTGAGGTTATTAACGACAGAGTGACAAAATGTATTCCAAAGTGGAAAACGGGAATTAAACAGAAAAAACAGTAATTTAACACAAGATGTAGAAAGGTAAAAAAAGAAAGAGACCTTCTATGGAAAATGTATCGAAAACAGAAAACAGAACAATCGTACCAGCGATACAAACAAACATGAAATTTTTACACAAAAGTCAGGAGGAAGAAAACTTTGAAAAGATGATTATACAAAAATGCGACAGTGACCCACGTCTGTTTTATAACTATGTAAGAGGGAAAATGAAAGTCAAGGATAAGATACAACAATTAGTGGTTGATGATGTTACTTATGACAAAGAGGAGGAGATGAGCGAGATACTAAACACAAAGTTTCAATCAGTATTTGTAAACGAAACCGAATTTGTAAGGGAACCCGCAGGAGCTGGAGAGCAATTAAGGATGGATAACATACTGGTCACCAAGGAGGACAATCAAGCAAAGATAAATAGTTTGAACAAAAGAAAAGTGATGGGCCCAGACAACATATCTTGCTGGGTATTACATGAATGTACTGCAGAATTGAGCTATCCACTATGGCTGATCTTCAGTAAATCACTGAGAGAAGGTAAGCTCCAAAGATTGTGGAAAGTGGCTAACATAATTCCTTTGTATAAAAAAGGTTCAAGAGAAGACCCTCTGAACTATAGACCTGTATCCCTCACAAGTGTCGTGTGTAAGCTTCTGGAGAAAATTATTAGAGAGAGATGGATACAGCATTTGGAGGAAAGGAAAATGTTAACAGACAAGCAGTTTGGTTTCAGATCAGGGCGATCATGTGTGTCTAATTTACTCAATTTGTATGATCGTGCTACAGAGATAGTTCAAGAGAGAGATGGGTGGGCAGATTGTGTTAATTTGGACTTTAAGAAAGCCTTTGACAGTGTACCACACCAGAGACTTGTATATACATTAGAGAAACAGGGAGGAATCTCAGGACAGCTTTTAAAATGGACGATGGATTTTTTAATCGGAAGGAAAATGAGGACAGTCATTTGAGATAAGTATTCCAGTTGTGTGGATGTTAACAAGTGGGGTGCCACAAGGGTCTGTATTAGCTCCTTTAATGTTCCTGATTTACGTTAATGATATGCCTACTAACATAAGCACTGGAAGCTACATAAGCATGTTTGCCGACGATGCCAAGATATTAAGAAGAGTTCAAGATAAAGAGTCCTGCACAGCCCTTCAAAGTGATATATCTAAACTGTACAAATGGAGTCAAGCATGGCAATTAAAATTTAATGCAGACAAATATCACATAATGGGGATGGGTGATAGCGCACGACGACCACAAGGACAATACAAAATTGGAGAGATTTATCTTGGAAAGTCACGAAAGGAAAAAGATTTGGGTGTGGCAATAAACTCAAAATTATCACCTGAAGATCATATAAATGAAAAGTTGAGAAATGCATATGCATTACTGGCAAACATAAGAGTTGCATTCAAATATGTAGAGAGGAGCAATCAGAGGAGCATGATGAAGAATCTAATTGAGGCTTTCATTAGACCCATCCTGGAGTATGCTGCTGTGGTGTGAAGCCCTCACTTAAAAAAAATATTAACACATTGGAAAAAGTACAGAGAGCCTCGACACGATGGGTACCAGAACTAGGAGGTCTATCATACAAGGAACGACTGGAAAAAATGAGCTTAACCACACTAGAAGAGAGGAGAGAAAGGGGGGACATGATTACTCTTTACAAGTGTGTCAATGGACTGGAATTTTTCGATCGGGATAACTTCATTACGCCAGCAGTGGGAAGGACAAGAGGACACAGTCGGAAATTGGCAACGATGCGGGGCAAGAAGGATGTCAGAAAATTCAGCTTTCCAACAAGGTCAATTGAGAAGTGGAATGCCTTACCGGAAAAAGTAGTGTGTGCCAAAACTATCCATAGCTTTAAAGAGAAATATGATCAAATGAAACAAGCAGACGGGACACCACGAGCTTAGGCTCAATTCCTGTAAACTTACAAATAGGTAAATACAAATAAGTAAATACCAGTCTTGCACCGAAAACATATATTTAATTTAGTAGCACATTCCTCAGTAGAATGTCTTGAGCTCAGGCAAACAAGACACTTACCTGGTTCGATGAGTCGTGGAAGTCTAGCCTTAAGATCTGGGTAAGTCCTACAATACACTGTGGAATGTTGTTCTGAACATAACATACACACCTTCCGGGTTTCTTGTTTTACCACTGGTGTGGCTTTAATCTCTCTGGTTACTTCTTGGGTTACTGGAGAATCGAGACGTGAATTTGTTTTCTCCCAAACACCATTTGTTTTTGATACTGTACTAGTTTGATTATTCTGTTGGACGGAAGTCACATAGGTACCAACCTCTTCCTCCTTGAACTGCTTTGCTTTTTCCTTAGTCCCTGTTGTAGACACTTTTGTATACTTAACCTTGTTGTCTCCTTCCTTGATACCGGTATCCTTCTTAGAAACCTGCATGTGTTTGCACAGCTCTCTTAAGCCCTCTTCTATTTCTTAATACGTGAAGTAGTTCTTCTTATACCTGTGGTACAATTCATCACAGGTTTTCTGAGAGAGCTTTTGTTGTACAATGTGGTTCAGGAGCCAAGAAGCTGAGTCAAGATCTTTCTGGGTACTAAGTGATTTTAAAATACAATTCAAGCTGATCCGGAATGTTTGAAGATCCTGGTACGTGTGCTTAGGTCCTGATAAACCCAGCTATTTGTAAACTAGGCGCTGCAGAGTCCATTCGGTATCTTCAACATTTTCCTTGAGTACTTGTAGAGCTGCTGTATAATTGGCATCTGTTGTTGTTGTTGTTGTTGTTCCCTAAGCTGCCTGGCCGAACAGCCCCGAGTCCCTGAGGAAGCCCATGGCGTAAGTGGTTGTGTGAAATGCAGTCTTCTATGATGTGTTTGATGGTATGGGGTGCTGTGTTACATCCCGGGCATGTGTCGACGACAGAGTCATCCAGTCTCTTCTGATAGCTCAGAAGAGCTGGATGGTGTCCGCATCTCAGCCTGGCCAGGTGGACTCTGTCCTCGCGAGGAAGGGAGGATTCGGAAGGATGGATTTCGGGAGGTCGTGATTGCAGCTGCGTGTTGTCTATGAGTGAGTGGATGGATCGGCGAGAGATATGAGTATGGATGTGCTTCTGGAAGTTGGTTTGGGGTGGGCAGGGAGGGAGAGAGGACAGTATTTGTGTGTGATACCGTGTGATGGAGGTTGTTTTGATATTTCTTGGTGTCTGTGGTTGTGGTGCCATGTAGTGTAGTGGGTGGTTTTGGTTTGTAGAGGCTGCTGCCAGAAATTGAGTGCCTCTCATGTCCAGATGGTCTTTGACTTTGAGGATTTTGGTTTCTTGATGTAGGTGATCTGTGGGTGTAGTAGCTGTGCAGCCTGTAATGATTTTTAGGACATTGTTTTGAATAGTCTGTAAGGTCTTATGATGTGTTTCAGCTAGGTTAGAAGGCCAGGCTGGGCTTGCGTATTCCATCACTGATCTTATGTATTGTTTATAAATTGTGGTGGTGGTTTCTTTGTTGTGTCCACATTTTGTGTGAGCAAGTGACCTGAGGGTGCTAAGTCTGGGTGTCAGTTTCTTTTTTGTGTTTGTGATGTGCTGTTTGAATGTCATATGAGTATCATATGTTACTCCTAGGATTTTGGGTGAGTGTGTATGTGTTAGGGGTGTGTTGTTTATGGTGAGTCGAGGGATGTATTCATGTTCTCCAGTCCAGCTTGTGAGCAGAGTTGCGATGGATTTGGCTGGGGCTAGATTAAGTCTGTTTGTAGTGCACCATCCATGTAGTGTGTTGAGATAGGGTTGAAGGAGATCTGTTGCTGTGTTTGGGTCATGGTGTGTGCATGTGAGTGTTATGTCGTCTGCATAGGAGGCTAAGTTTATTTGGGATGTATTGGGTATATTTATGTTGTGCATGTACAGATTGAAGAGTGCGGGCGATAGGACGGATCCTTGTGGGACTCCGTTTGGAAAGTTTCTGATTCTAGATGACTGACCGGCAAAAGATACGTGTGCACATCTGCCTGCTAGGAAGTTGGCCAGCCACCTTTTTGTGTTGTTGTGCATGTTTGTGTTGTAGATTTTGTTTGTTAGGTTGTGGCGGGGGATGGCATCGAAGGCTTTACTAATGTCGAGTGTGGCTAGTAGTGATCTGTGTGGTGGTCTAGCTGAGTTGATGCCGTCAAAAGCTCTTTGTGTAAGGTCTGTGAGAAGAGTGTTTGTGGAGTGCAGTGGCCTGAAGCCATGTTGTGTTGGATCTAGGGGTAGGTCGGGTGTAATTAGTTGTAGTACAAGGCATTCCATGACTTTGGAGGGGGTGCAAAGGATGGGCGGTGTGAGAAGGGTAGCGTGGGGTCTTTGTTGGGTTTCGGGAATGTGATGATAATACCATGCTTCCAGATGTCTGGTATTGTGTTGTGTGAGTAACTGTAGTTTGATATGTTAGTGAGTGCTTGTATGCCTTGTGGTCCCAGGTGTCTGAGGTGTATGTTGCTTATGTTGTCTAGGCCACAGGTGGGTGCATGCTTGAGATTGTTAATGATGTGCTTTGTCTGGTGATTGGTGAAGGGTGTATAGTCAGGGTCTGTGGGGAATTGTTTCTTACGTCGGATGACACGTCAGTCGTCTTTGTGGGGGTTTAGGTGGCTGACACGTGAGAAGTGATTGATGAGAGTGTTTGCTTGTTGTTTACATGAAGGAGTAGAGTCTGTTGTTGTGATTGCAGCATGTGATTGTGTTGTGTTGCTGTTGGAAAGTGTGATGCTGTTTAGTGTTTTGTAGAGTTTTTTGGGGTTTGTTTTGTGATCAAGTGTTTGTAGGAAGTTATTCCAATTTAGTTTTTGTTGTTTTTGTATTTTGTTGTTAGTCTGGGTGTTGAGTGCTTGGATTTGTTGTGTGATGTCTTGTGTGTGGGGTGCTGGGGAGTGTTTCAGTATGTCGCGTTGTCTGATGAGGTTTTGAATTTCTGGTGTGAAGTTGGGGTTGTGTCTTTTTCTGTTACCTCTAGGAATGTGTTTCTTGTCAGCATTTTGGATAGTTTTATTGAGTATATGTACAGCATTGTTGATGCTAGTGATGGGTACGCTGTTTAGGGTTGTGAAGTGTTGTTCTGTTTCATTTGTGAATGCTTCCCTGTTAGCTCTTTTATAATTGCTGTAAGTGTGTCTGTGGCTAGCTGGGGTGAGTCTGGTTTTGGTGGTGATAATGATCGGAAGGTGGTCAGAGCCTAAGGCTCTAACCACTCTCCAGGATGTTGTTGGGGCGAGTTCTGGGGAGCAAAATGTGATGTCTGGAGATGATGGGTTATAGAGGGCTTGGTGGGGAATATGGGTATGTTGATGGATGTCGTTAAGGATGATGAGGTTATCTGTTTGGTGTTGAAGTACCAGCCCTCTGTCTGTGTCGGGGTTGTCGACAAACCAGGCCGACGTCTTTGCGTTGAAGTCACCAAAGAGGATGATGTGGGGGGTGTTTGTGATCTGTTGTAATTGTGGTCTGTATTCGTTTGGTACTGTAGGGGATGTTTGGGGAGGGATGTATGTGTTTATGATAGTTATGTTGGAGTTGTTGCCAGTGCATATTTTAATTGATTGTATTTCTGTTGTGTTGTCCTTTGGGGGGAGGAGGGATTTGGTATGTACACTGGTGACTCTTATGATATTTCTTTGTGTACCAGGGTGATGAGTCCACCGCCGCCGCCGCCAGCCCAGTCTTGTCTAATGGTGGTGAAATCATGAAATGTAGGTGTTTTTTGTGTTGTGCGGAGTTTTGTTTCTTGTAAGATGGCAATGTGTATGTTGTGTTGTTTGATGAAGTGTGAGTGTTCGTGTTTCTTTGTGTTGATGTCATCTATGTTTAATTGGAGAATGTTAATGTTATGTGTACGATGTATGTTGGGTGCTGCTACACGAGGATGGGGTGGGGGTGAGGGTGGGTAGGATTGGGAAGCGTGAGGTGGTGGTGGGGGTGGGGATTGGGGTACAAAGGAGTACAAAGGAGTACAAAGGAAATCAAGCAACAACAGTTCTAGTGACCCTTCTAGGCTGCTTGTCCTCCAAAACACTGAGGATCAAGTGTCCAAACAGTGGTTTAGAGTGGGTAAGGGAACATTGGAAAGGGAACTACTGCCCTGGAACTAATGTCCGTGGCAGGACTAGGAAGTTATTAGGGGACATATGGGTTAGTAACTGAGGGGAGGATAAAATAAAGTTATTCATTTACAAACGCAGTCAGTCGCAGGTTTGATGCGAGATATTTGTCTAGGCGGAGTTTAAATGAATCAACGGTGCTGCAGTCTATAACGTCTCAGGGAAGCCCATTCCACAAGTTGACAACTCGATTGAAGAATAAATTCTTAGATTCGTGTGAGTTAAAAGATTTACCAATAATTTTGCAACCGTTTCCCCGCGTGTAATTAGATTGGTCGATAGTGAAGTATTGTCGATGCCTTTGATGATTTTGAACACTTGAATTAAGTCCCCTCTTAATCTGCACTGGGTTAAAGGAAATAGATTTTATTCTCTAAGACGCTCTTCGTATGGTTTGTTCTTTAGGCTAGGTGTCATTTTGGTAACTCTACGTTGAACTCGTTCTAGCTTGTTTATGTCTTTTTGGTAATAAGGGCACCAGCATTGAACGCAGTATTCCAGAAGAGGGCGGACTAAGGAATTGTAAAGGGTTAGGATAACGTCTTTGGATTTATGCTCAAATGACCTGCCTATAAAGCCAATTATTTTGTTTGCCTTCTTAACAACTTCTGAACATTGTTGACTCGGTTTTAGGTTACTCGATATTGTTACTCCCAGATCGGTTTCTCTGTTTACATTCTTAAGCTGAGTGCCATTCATCGAATAGTTTGCTTTCTCATTTAGGTATCCGATATGTAGTACTTTACATTTATCTGCATTGAAACTCATTTGCCAAATTTGGGCCCAATGTGACAATGTGACAATGTGACAATGTGCAGGAGATGAGGGTGAGAATGGATTAGGTTGGGGTGTGGTGTGTTGAGTTGAGGATGTGGATGGTATGGGAAGGTTAGGTGGGTTGGGGAGGAGAGGTGGACGGGTTTTAGGGGGGCTGAGTGGATGGTATAGGAAGGTTAGGTGGGTTGGGAAGGAGAGGTGGACGGGTTTTAGTGGAGGGATTTGACTGGGAGAGGGAGGGGCATGAGGAACAGGTTCAGGTGTTCGTGTAGTGTTTCTTGGAGGCAAGTGTTGTGCAGGTGAAATGGGTCCAGCTCCCGCATGAATTGCAGGAAGCTGAACCCTTAGTGTGGCGACTTGAAGTGATGGGTTTTGAGCAAGTTGGACATATGTTTGTGTAGGTGGGTCCTGGGTTGCTCTCAATGTCTCCGGCTAGAAGAAGTCTTCGAGAAATGACAGCCGGAGAGTCATTTCTCGGTGTAGGAAAAACTGTGTAATGTGTGTGTGTGGTGGACCTTGGCATCTGTTATGGGAAGTTCCTTAATAAGATCCAATGCAAAACCCTTAAGTTGACCCAACAAGTACGAAAGTTTATTTGCTGCAGAAATATCTGACCTGTCATGAACTAAGCCCTTAAATTTATCCCAAAAGGTATTCCAATCAGATTGCCCATCAAATTCAGGTAAGGTAATAGGTGGCAACTTAAAGCTTTGTTGTCCTGGAGCCGTACCATTACTGGTACCATTAATCCCTGTCCCGGTAACTTTCTCTGTCGCCAAGGATTCGAACCCGGCTAGTTGATCCAAATAATGTTCATGGGCATCTGCATAGGCTCGTTGTATTTCCTCAAACTTTTCAGATTGCTCGTGTTTGTTGTAAAAATTCTCCAATTTATTGAAGGATTCTTCATAATTACCGCACCGGGTTTTAAGATCATCGATTTGAGACTTTAACAGCTCCCTTGGACAGGGTTCACGTCCTTCTACCTAATGGCAATTATTTAATGCTCTAGTTACCCAGCCTAATTTCCCCACCATAGATTTTCTCAAGAGTGTATCAGTCATTTTGGAAAATGGGTAATTATTTTCAAAACAATTATTTATGTATATACTGAAGACTAATTTTCAACAATCAAATATACATTTAGATATAGCCTAACGCATACTTAACCTCTTAAGGATGGGGATATCTGTGATTTCTTCTACCTGTGTGGCGGGTGCCCAACCCCGAAAGGGGTTGAAATAGGGGAGCTATCCCCCTGCCAAAGGTGGCTTTCTAGGGCCTTTCCTAGCTGATGCTGAGAGGATTGGGTTCTAGTCATGTGGTGATGGGCTGGTCTATCAGAGTGAGAGCTGAGCAATCTCTGCCATACCCATAGCTTACTCTGACTGTTCCTTTAACTTATATATTTTCTAGATCTCAAGTGACGGCGTCTCTTCCGTGGATTGACCTCCCAATCTACATAGATTGGAAGCCAAAGCATCACATTTTTCCCTTGCCCCTCAACTTGCTCTTCATAATTGCTGAGGGGCACAGGGCCCTGGGTGGGGCTTTGGTTTCCCGGGCGTTTCCGCACCCTCCTCAGCTCCCCGCCATGGAGTGGCTTCGGTCACCCAGGCTTTATTGTGGTCGGCAGGGAGGGTTCTGTGGGGGCGCTCGGTTATGGCCTTGGAATTGCTCGGGGCCTTGGGGCTGTTCGGCCAGGCAGCTTGGGGAACAACAACAACAACAACAACAACCTGTGTGGCGGGTATATTTACCCAAAACGAGCTTCATTCCATGCTCTTTTTCATGCATAAACAAGAGCCAGACCGTTAAACAATTATGTATCCGTGAAAGGGCGATAATAGAGCTTTCCAATGACACCTGAATCATCCTTCTACGACCACGGGTTCTCTTGCAATGATGTTGCAACACGAGTGCAAAAACCCTAAAATACAGTAATTTCCTCAGAATATCCTTGCATTCGAAAGGCCAGGGATGTGTAGAGGTGTGGTGGGGCTGTCAGTGGCGGGACTAGGTCCACACCGAGCGGTCAGAGCCCACCTGTGGTCCTCCCAACGCGTGGACTCTCTCTCAGAGCCGATAATGTGCTCAAAATCCCACCCGAATATTGTCGGAACCCGCTGAATAGGCCATGGTTCTCTCACCCGACATATGTCGAGACCCGCGGCTTGAGTTTTAATTTAGCTTTTAATCTTTAGCATTGGCAACATTTTTCCGTCTGTGTACTCATACCTCATGCTTCCCAGTACCCTGGAAAGAAGCAAACATCCATCCAGTTCCTAAAAAAGGTGCCTCTTCAGATCCATCAAACTACAGACCAATAGCTATAACTTCCACTCTTGGTAAAGTCTTTGAAATTATATTAAATAATCACATAATTAAGCATCTTGAGAATAATAAATTAATCAGTGATAGGCAATATGGTTTTAGACGATGTCGATCAACTACAGACATGCTTTGCCTTCTTACGCATCAAATCAACCAAGCTACAGACCAACATGGTGAAACACATACAATAGCACTGGATATATCAAAGGCATTTGATAAAGTCTGGCATCAATCCTTATTGTCGAAGATGTCACACTACGGCCTTGCATCATTAGTTCCACTAATTTCTTCTTATCTTCATAACAGAAAAATATGTGTAATAGTAGATGGCCTTTATTCTCAATTTCACTCAATAAATGCTGGTGTTCCCCAGGGATCAGTTTTGGCCCCAATTCTGTTCCTCATTCATATCAATGATCTCATATCTACCACTCATAATCCAATACATTCCTACGCAGATGACTCAACACTCCACAGTTCCTTCACATTTACCAATTCTTTCACCCATCCCGATCTTATAAATTCAAAAATAAACACTGCAATTTCTCTGAACCAGGACCTTTCTAGAATTAATGGATGGGGACAAAAGAATCTAGTTTCCTTTAATGCACAGAAAACCAAGTACATTCAATTTTCTAACCGACAGAATCTCACTGACTCCCATATATTTTTGAATGATGTAAATATTCCCACTTTCCCTAGTATTGACATTCTCGGTGTAACATTAACTACTAACTTGAGCTGGACACATTATATTAGAAGCATTGCTAAGAATGCCTCTAAAAAACTGGGACTCCTGTACAGAGTTCGAGAATTCTTCACTGACGAGCAGTTGGCCGTGATATATAAAAGTCATGTGCGTTCTCAGATGGATTACTGTTCACCTCTGTGGGGTGGAAGTGGAGTGGTTGCATTGAGGCAGTTGGACAAAATTCAAAATAAAGCTATTAGATTAATCAATAACCCTGCAATCACACAGGACCTTCCTACATTATCCATTCGAAGAAACGTTGCATCCCTTGCATTATTCTACAGATATTTTCACAGCAATTGTTCCGAGGAACTTGCTTCAATTGTGCCGCCTCTCCACATCTTTCCCCAAAGAACTAGGGCAGCTGAGAGCGCCCATGAATTTACACTTTCTTCTCCACAATGCAGAACTTCTGCTTATCAGAATTCATTTATCCCCAGAGCTACTACTCTTTGGAATTCACTTCCCTCGAATTGCTTTCCACAAACTTACAATCTACAAATGTTTAAATCCAGTTGTTACAAACATTTTATGAATGGAGGATGCCTTTAGGCACATGGACCTTTTTGTTTTATCTGTGTTTTTCCTTCCTCCGTTCATTGTCTCTTAAAAAAAAAAAAAAAAAATATATATATATACACGTACCAATATTTGCTACAAATTCAGATGAATAATTAGTTGAAAAACATTAAGTCCACAATGTCATATACCTAATACGTGGGAACCCACGCTAGTAGGGGGAGGGAATATATTTATTATTGAATTAAATTTTGTATATGCTCCGTCCCGAGCATTTAGCTGGTCTACTTGGTCTTTCAGATGCGGGTGACATTAAGGACCGAAAAATAAAAATGGCCTAAATTATCAAATAATAGGGAGAATTTAGGTACCGGAATGAAGCTCAAGCTGTAAATTTTTAGTTAATCATTAATTTATTATCCCAGATGTTAGTGGGTACCTGTGGTAGTAGCATTTTCTAAGGGGTGGGGGGGAGAACACATTTATTATTTATTAAATTTGGTATATGCTCCGTCCCGAGCATTTAGCTAGTCTACTTGGTCTTTCAGACGCGGGTGACATTAAGGACGGAGACATAAATTGGCCTAAATAAGCAAAATATGGGGAGAATTTAGGGACTGCAACGAAGCTCAAGCTCCGAGTTTCACAAACGCCAGAGAACGCAACGTTGCAGACCTTCCTACCAGTCCTCTACCACAGGATTTAAACACCATGCTATCGCTCCCCTTAATAATTATTGAAGTGCCACTCACCCACGGCCATCACCTGGTAAGCCAACCAATCTGCCCGTGAATCGACGATATACTCAAGATAGCGGGCTACCTGCGCGGCTTGAGCTCTCCGGTTCCAGTGGACACCGTCGCGACGCAAATTGCGGCGATATGGTCTGGCTCCAAACTGGAAAGTTTTGTAGCTGTGCAGTAGTCTCTGCAATCGCCAATTCCCGGCTTGGTAAATTGTGCGGTAATGACCGCGGGTTACTCCTGGCTCACCCTCAGGAATGGGTGGCAGCTCTCGAGGCTCCAGCAGGACAACGGCTACTTTAGAGCCATAGCACTGCTCAATCAATTGGATGGTAGAGATGATGTCATCCGTAATCTCTGACACTTGGACCGTCTCGTGTACGTCGTTACCTCCCAAATATAGAATGGTCAAATGGTGAGGCCAATCAAGTACACGATTCAGTCACCTGTCTGTTTGAAAATTACGGGCTCTACCACCTGGGGCTCGATAGCATCTCACCTCGCAGTTAGGGACCTCAAAGTAGTGCGGGATCAGACTGTGTCCCACAAACGCGACTTTATACATCACCGCCACAAAAGTGGGGACCCTAACTTAATAAAAACTGGACCTAGCCTAACACCTAGTCTACACACCGATCGGAATCCTCACTCGGGGCACCAAAATGTGGAGGATAATGTGGCCAAAAATATATCCTATCTAACACCAATAAAAATAGAAAATAAATAAAAATAAAGTATTAGATAGCCTACCTTCTGGCATGGAGTATAGGAGCAGATGAGGGTTGTTTAGTAGCCTAGTCTTACCCACGATAGCCTATCTCTCAGATACCCTAAGTAAACATTGTATAACTGGCCATATATATCAATGACTTAGCTATAACTAGGGTCCTGGTGTAGTTCAGAGGATTCCGGCTTCGGTAGCTAAGGGTTAAAGGTCAGGACTCCGGGCCGGGCGCGGGGAGCGTTGCGGGAGAGGTAACGAGACTTGGCCTTACTGTTCAAAAGTTCAATGGCGTCTGTCGGAATTTCAATTTTCGACTCTTAAATAAATTATATACTAATTTGTTACCAAGGGTTCATTCCCTCTTCACTTTGTCATATAAATGAAAAATAAGCATTTAATTATATAAATACTAATATAAATATCGTTTCACAACGATTTAGTAAACATAATATCCAGGCGTTCTAGATATTACAGCAAGCTGTGGATCGCGCCTGCAAGCGTGGGAATTTCAAAACTTATACCGAATACAGTACCTCTAAATCTTATCATACAAGGTTTTATAACTAAATTAACTTGGCCAAGGTAATCTTATACAGTTCTAAATTACTGAATATTAATTATCCTTTACAATATTTACAATCACCCGGTTCTGGTAGGAAATGGTTCACTCTAATGAGGTTACCCTATTGGAAGGCTGTTGCCAACACTTCCCAGATACCAGTGTAGTCAATTTATTTCTCACAATGTATGTAAGTCCGAAAACACTACATAACAATAATTGGAAATGTTTATTTATTTACCCACGTAAATATGCTCGCCATATCATTTCTAACTTACTAAAAATAACTGGTGGTGAATAAAACGTTATTAACCCATTCAGGACCAGCGACGCATCACATGCGTCGGCAATGTATGTAACGCTAAACCCCAGCGCCGCATAGGGAGCGTCACGGTTAATTACTCCGGTCCTATGGCACCTAGAGGTCTCAGATTTGTATGGGAACTGTGTAAGTATCCCACTCAACAATGCCGATGGTTGAAAATCCTCGAAGTCCAGCCGCTTGTGCGTGAGCACGCAAAAACCTGTTTTTGCATGTGTTTGCCTACCCATTTCCCCTCTTGTAATACCAACTTTCGGGCACCCCGTAGGACCCCTTAACCCTCCAGCCCCGGGGGCTATAGCTCGCGACTGTGCTGCGGTACCGGGTGTTTTGACGATCTTTGGGCTATGTTAACTACTCTGTAAGTCAATGAATATGGCATGTAATGTTGTGAATAAAAAAGAATAATGTTCCACAAACCTTCCTCTGTCGAATGGCGCTGAGTAGAGGTCTCTAGCCCCTCTGGTTGCATAATGGTGAGCGCGGGAAGACGAGTGCTTTTCGGCGGCAAATTCTTCCCGCGTTCGGACGCGTCGCCCCGGCCATGGCTACGACGCACCTAGCCGCTCGTCGCGCCAAAATATTTATCTCCCTTAGACGATTTTAGTGTTTGATATTGAGAATGTGATGTTTATTTGATATATTTATAGTTATTTTGAGGCCAATTATATAAAGTATGTTTATTAGGGTATCACTGTCACTGATATTGCTAATTTTCACTCGATACCGTACATTTTATTAGTAATTGAGGTAGGTTATTGTTGTATTAGGCACTGATTATTCGTTATCACAGGTGTTTATTATACTTTGGCCATCAAATATTAGGTCTTGTGTCACTTTCACTTTGACAAATATGCTTTAGAGAGTGTCACTGTCACTGATAATGCTCATTTTCACTCGATACCGTACATTTTATTAGTAATTGAGGTAGGTTATTGTTGTATTAGGCACTGATTATTCGTTATCACAGGTGTTTATTATACTTTGGCCATCAAATATTAGGTCTTGTGTCACTTTCACTTTGACAAATATGCTTTAGAGAGTGTCACTGTCACTGATAATGCTCATTTTCACTCGATACCGTACATTTTATTAGTAATTGAGGTAGGTTATTGTTGTATTAGGCACTGATTATTCGTTATCACAGGTGTTTATTATACTTTGGCCATCAAATATTAGGTCTTGTGTCACTTTCACTTTGACAAATATGCTTTAGAGAGTGTCACTGTCACTGATAATGCTCATTTTCACTCGATACCGTACATTTTATTAGTAATTGAGGTAGGTTATTGTTGTATTAGGCACTGATTATTCGTTATCACAGGTGTTTATTATACTTTGGCCATCAAATATTAGGTCTTGTGTCACTTTCACTTAGTTATATGATTTGTAAACGTTTTATATACAATTTATTGTGTCTTTTTTCACTGATTTATATATTTCTATAGGTTCTAATCATATGAATGTCACTTGGTATATACATTCACATATTATTATGGTGTAATTGTATTTGTATCAATTTTCTCATAATACATGACTTTTGTATTACAATAAATTGGTTTTCTTCCACTTTTTGCCTATATATAATTATACTGTACATATTGTCATTTTATTTGGCAATTTCAGTATGATTATTAGAACTCCAGCTTGGAGTGGTAATCAAAGAAGCACTCTAAAGCACAGAGTGCCACCTTGCACTCCACACACTCCATGGTTGACTTTTTACCTGGCCTCGGCCTCACCCTGCTGTTGTAGCAGACATGGCACCGCTTCTGCTGCGTTCTTCCTGATTCATTCTGAGACAGGGAACCAAGCCTGTGCCTAATCAAGTATTGAGCACACTGCAAGCGGTCAATAACGGCGGGCCCAGGATATGCCACTGCCCTCTGTGGCGTAGCATACTTCTCCAGGAGCTCCGTCAACACCTGCTTTTGGAACCTCCGCAGGCTATTGAACTTCATGGGTGTGTTCACATTCCGAAGCTTGTATATATTGTAGGCATTCAGAACTGACATGTCCACCATATGCAGAAAGAACTTTTTGTACCATCTGCACGAGGTACGCAGGCAGTCAATTAAGCCTATCTGCATGTCGGACTTGTCCACCAGCCTCATGTTGATGTTGTAGTCCAGGACAGCATCGGGCTTGGTCACCCTGGCCTGGGTGCGGCGATCCACCTTGCCAGTCTCCACCATTTCCCCCTTGGGGATGGTGGTCAGGAGGTTGACCTTCCGCTGGTCGTGCCAGTGGATAGCCAGAATGGGCCCCGACTTCTTCTTGAACACATCACCTTTTTTGGTCTTTGGAGGGAAAGGTGGCATGCCCTTCCTTTTCCCTCGTACTGTGCCTACAGTCCCCGTCTTGCGCTCATGCAGGTACTGTGAGAGAGTGGGGGACGTGTAATAATTGTCCGTGTAGAGGACGTGATTCTTATGAAAGTAGCGGTCCATCATGGCTTGCACCACTGCTCCGCCAAAGCCAATGAGGGGGTCCACAAGCAAGTCCCCTTCCTTCCCGCTGTAGACCAGGAAGTCCAGGACATAGCCAGTTTGGCAGTCGCACAGCACAAAGAATTTTATGCCAAAGCGATGTCTTTTTGAGGGGATGTACTGCCGGAAGCTGAGTTTTCCCCGGAACAGCACAAGAGACTCGTCAATGACGACCTTGTGGAAGGGCTTGAAGTAGGAGGTGAAGCGTTCTCGCATCATCTCGTACAACGTCCTAATCTTCCACAGCTTGTCTGGGAGGTGGACGTCAAGGTTGGTGACAAGATGGAGCGCTGCGAGGATATCAAGGTACCGGTCGCGAGACATATATTTCCCGAAGGCAGGGGTGGATATGAGATCATTGGTGATCCAATAGTCAGGCAACCTATGCTTCTTGACATGAGCCATTAGCATGGTGAGTGCCAGGAACACCATGAACTCTTTATGAGTCACTGGGGTCCACTGCCTCATGTGGCCCTTGGTCACCTTGCCCAAAAAGTGGACCTGGTATTGGTGCTGCTTATTTGTCTCTTTGACAACATAGCCTACCACCTCCTCATCAAAAAGGCCTCAAATAGTTCGTGTGGTGGAGCATTGGGGCCTGCAGGAAAATTGGGGGTAATGCCTGAACCCTCCAGTACCTCATCAAAAGCTGGCACATCAGGGTTGTATCCATCCCCATCAACTACGTCTTGCCACTGAAAAACGTAGAAGGGGTCTTGTCTACGCTGACGAGGAGCTCCAGCTGGTGGCCCAGCATGCCCACAGCCAACTTGGGAGGCCTGCGCCCTAGGGCGGCGAGGGCGTCGGTCAGGGCGTCGGTCAGCACGACGGGCAGCACGACGCCGGGCCAAGCGGATGGGTCGAGGGTCGTCGATAGTCATCGTCAGTGGTCATGTAATCATGGCCAGAGTCTTCAGAGAGGTGCCCTTCATCATCAGTGGCCCCCACATAATCTGGCGGGGAACGAGTGATGCGTGGGCGGCGTGCGGGTGGGCGAGGTGGGGAAGGAGTGGCAGGTGAGGCTGTGTCCTCCCGAGGTCCTGGGCCTGTGACGAGTGACAGAAAGCAATGCTTCACTGTCACTAGGCCCAGGTATTGGTGATGCAAGCTCAAAGACTTCTTCAGGAAGACATGTTGAAGGCGGGAGAGGTTGGGAGGACCGTGGGGAAAGTTGCGGGGTCGTATGGCTGGGGCCGACAGGGGTGGACGCCGCGGGAGCCGCGAACAAAATTCTCTTACTTTTCTTAATTTTTTTGGTATATTTCCTGCCTTTCCCCTTTTCGGCAGCAGTATGTCTCCTGTCGGGGGACCTAGGAGGCAAATAGGCCGAAAGTGGGGGGTTCTCAACCCTTGGCAGTGGTGGGGGTGGTGGGGAAGAATGCGGGGCATCCGGGTCATCTTGGGTGGCGTGGGTAGATAAGGGAGACAATGGCGGGCGAGAAGGGTCACCACGCTCACCCTCACTCACAGCCTCATCCTCACCAAGTATTTTTGCTTGTTCCCTAGCTGCCGCAGCCGCCTTCTCAAGTATTTTCTGCTTATATAAGTGTAGCTTGAAAGGCGATTTACCTGGGGAAGGGCTTGGCGTCGTGTCACTTATGCGAAATTTGGTGAGTGACCTTGAACTCTCCCACTCACTCACTCTCAAGTTCACTGTCTTTAGGTGAACCAGCTTCCTCAACAACTGGTACATCACCTTCATCACTCTCATCACTGTCATGTTCTCTCGCAAATCCCAGGAATTGCTTGTCACTCTCATGGCACTCTCATGGCCATAATCACTCGACTTATAATTACTGGAGTCGTCACTGACTTCATCATCAATATACTGGCATCAGCACGTCATAAAGTCTCAATGTCGTCTCAATACCTCCGGGAGGTTTTTTTTGGCCACACCCTGATTGCGTGTTTGCTGTGCTGTCGTTTCGCACGGTACGCCATCCCCTTCCTTGCCGTTACGACACCACGTTCAAGAGCCCTTCCGGGGTGGAGGGGTTAATGACCTAGGGGATAGTTTTTTTGTGGTTTTTCCTTCATTTCTAACCCATTCCTGGTGTTTTCTGGATTGTTTTTTGTTTTGACAACCTGCTGGTCCTGGGGTGTACATTTATTATTAATTAGCTGGTGCTCAGTGGGTCAATATATTAAATCCATGTCTCTTCATATCTAGCAAGTCCTGTAATACTAACTTAGCAAGTCTTGTAACTTGTTTTCAATGCAATTTATTTATTTTGTTCATATGAAAATATTGTTTAAAATATTTGTATCTACCTACTCTCTTATTTTGTTGGTGGAATTTCCGAACACCCTGTATATTTATACAGTATATATATATATATATATATATATATATATCAGTGAAATTTATACTCTCAACTGGACTCGAACCACCAACAGTCAGATTGAGTGTCCAATTTAAGCCACTACACCATGTCATGTAGTCTGAAACTCTCTCCCTCAATCAATCTTTCCTTCATAAGAGACTTCCACTATCACAGCAAAGACATAGTTTTGCCCTTATACAAAAGTATGGTGAGACCGCACCTCAAATATGCTGTGCAGTTTTGGTCACCTCACCTCATAAAGGATGTTAAAAAATTGGAATCTGTGCAAAGGCGAGCCACTAAGCTAATCCCTTCATTGAGAAATAAATCATATGATGAAAGACTGAGAGAACTTGATCTCTTTTCACTTAAGAAACGAAGGATGAGAGGCCAATTGATAGAGTGTTTTAAAATTCTAAAAGGATTCAGTAACATTAATCTAGATAAGTTATTCAAAAAAGCTGAAGACACATCTACAAGAGGAAACAATTTAAAATTATTAGGTCAGAGATCGAATCTAGATACAACTACAAAAATCTTCACTCACAGTGTAATTGATGAGTGGAACAAACTTCCAAATAAAGTAATAGACAGCTCCTCTATACATACATTTAAGAAAAATCTAGACTCATACCACAGAAAAATTGGTACGGAGTAGGCAGTAATTATCACCGTTATTATTTGTTCAGCTGAAGAGAGCGTTAGAAAAGAAAAAAAAATAATACACAAATAAAAAATAAGAATAATAAACATCACTAAATATGTACATACTACTAAGGGTGATGGGTTGGATGATTCCAATTAACCCCAAAATTGACATGCTGCTAAGGCGAAGGGTTGCATGATTTTTTAATTTCTTTTTTGTTTTCCCTTTCTTGTTTTCCCTTTCTTTTTTTCCAATCTTTCCTGTAAATTCCTTCTGGGGATTTCGAAGTCCAGCAAGGTTAATCACTTCATATTCCAGATACTCGCAGACTCAGATGACGAAGAGGAAATAGAAGAAGTCCGGCTCGTGGGAGACTCGATGATACGTGGTCAGCTCACAGAGTTTTGCGCCAGGGCACCTAAGACCAGGAAGCGTTTTTGTATCCCTGGTGGTGGTGTGGATGACGTAGTTGCAGCAGTTGACGAAGTATCAAAGCTGGCCCCAGCTAATACAATACGTCATCCACGTTGGATCCAACGATGTACAGCGAACCCGGTTGGAAGATTTGCTTTTAAAGTACCAGCAGCTGATCAAGTCGTTTAAGGAGAAGTCATCAAGGATCATCGTCTCAGGAATCGTCCCCCGGCTCGGTGTAGAGAGCCGATTTTACAACATAGCCACCAGCACAAATCGTTGTCTAGCAAACCTCTGCAGGAAGGAGAACGTGGGATTCGTCGACACCTGGGACAATTTCTACTACGATGACTATTTGTTTTCGGACGATGGAGTTCATCTGAACCAGGTGGGAGAAGCGCGTTTTGGGCGTCTTCTCAACGATGCGGTGAAGGATTTTCGGAGAAGAAATCGACTCAGCACAGGACAACCAGGAAGGAGGACCGACGACAGCGAGGACGGCAATCTACAAAGGAATTAAATACTAATCCGTCAAGAACCACGAATTTGGATAAAGCTCCACCAACACGACCCAAATTCAAAAACCGTCAGGGATAACGACCGAGGACTGAGGACAGCCATGAATGTAAATGTAGATCCGACCAGAACCAATAATTTGAATAAAGACCGTTCCTTGAATCCCAAATCCAAAACTTTGAATGTTTTCTATGCAAACGCTCGTAGCATACGCAATAAATTTTCAGATTTAGAGGAACTAGTGTTTACAGAAAATTATGATGTGATTGGCATAACAGAATCTTGGCTCAATACACAAGATAGAGACTTTTTAGCAGAGTATTCACTTCCCGGTTATGTAATGTTTGAGAACAGCCGAATAAATAAAAATGGAGGTGGCGTTTTATTTTATATCAAAGAAAGTCTTAACCCGACCCTCGTGTCAAAACCTCAAATTGTGAACGTCGACACATCTTTTGTGCTAATAAAGAATAATAAAGGTACAAAAATAATACTTGCGTTAATATACAGACCTCCAGCTCAATCAGTGCAAACTGACCAAGAAATTTACGAACAAATTGCAGATGTAAGTAACTCACAAGATACCGTAATTTTTGGCGACTTTAATTTACCTGTGACCAAGTGGGGCGATACTCTTACTTCACACTCCGGACATGACTTGTATACGAACTTGCAAGAGAGTTCGCTTTATCAATTTGTTCGAATGCCGACCCGTGGTAATAACGTTCTTGACATTGTACTTGCAACAAAAGAAGAATTGATAGAGAATTTGAATGTTGGTGATGAATTCAGTAACAGCGACCATCGTACGATAACTTTCACTTTAAAGTTTACTAGTAACGAACCAAATAGTAGCATCGAAAAAGTCCCTAATTTCAAGAAAGCAAACTTCCATAAACTTAGAGCTATGTTTAAAGAAACTGACTGGAGCTTTTTAATTAACAATAACGACATAAATACATCTTGGAAGTTATTCGAAACCACTTACCTAAAAGCAGTGCAAGACTGCATACCATCGAAAATACGGCGTCCAGGCCATAATAATAAGCCCAAATGGTGGAATAAAGATATTTCAAACTGCCTGCTTGCTAAAAAATTTGCTAATGATAGATTAAAATCCTCACAAAATGACGAAGAACGGGTGAAATTTGTAGAGCTACGACGCAAAGCCAAAAAGTTAATTAAGCAAAGTAAAAAGACCTTAGAGTTACATATTGCGAATCAAAGTAAAACAAACCCGAAAGAATTCTATAGTTATATCAGAAAGAAAAAAGTAGTTACTTCAACTGTTGGACCGTTAGTCGATGAAAAAGGAGAATACACCAAAGACGAAGTACAAATGAGTAATGCCCTCAATACCTTCTTTGCATCAGTTTTTACAACAGAAGACCTCAGTGATATCCCTACACCATCGCCGATTCAGATTGATAATTCAGATGTTCTAAGCAATATAACCGTTACAGAGAGAGAAGTATTGAACTGTTTAGATAAACTCAAGGTAAATAAAACGCCAGGACCTGATACAATCTCGCCTAGAGTTCTAAAGGAAGCTAAGAATGAGCTCTTCAAACCACTGACATTACTATTCAATAAATCCTTGCAGTCTGGAACTATGCCTGATCAGTGGAAGCTAGCCAACGTAACACCGATATTCAAAAAAGGCAGCAAATCCCTACCCAGTAACTATCGTCCAATTAGCTTAACCTCAGTTGTATGTAAAATGCTAGAAACGGTCATACGAGACAGACTCGTAAATCACTTAGAGGAAAATAACATACTTAAAGATACTCAACACGGCTTTCGTAAAAAACGTTCCTGTTTAACAAACCTCTTAGACTTCTTCCACGATATCCTCAACCTCTACGATGAGAGTAAAGCTGTAGATATTATATACCTTGATTTTCAAAAGGCCTTTGACAAAGTTCCCCACAAACGTTTACTGCTAAAACTAAAAGCGCATGGAATACAAGACGGTGTGTTGAAATGGATAGAAAATTGGCTCAGCAACAGAAAGCAAAGGGTAGTCATAAACGGTAAGGCATCTAAATGGACCAATGTAAGTAGCGGGGTACCCCAGGGATCGGTACTAGGACCAATTCTCTTTCTAATTTACATCAACGACATAGATGAGGGTCTCACCTGCACAATCTCAAAATTTGCTGACGATACAAAAATTGCAAATAGCGTACTCTCAAAAGAACAAGTTGACGATATGCAACACAATCTAGATAAATTGTCATGTTGGGCCCAAATTTGGCAAATGAGTTTCAATGCGGATAAATGTAAAGTACTACATGTCGGATACCTAAATGAGAAAGCAAACTATTCGATGAATGGCACTCAGCTTAAGAATGTAAACAGAGAAACTGATCTGGGAGTAACAATATCGAGTAACCTAAAACCGAGTCAACAATGTTCAGAAGTTGTTAAGAAGGCAAACAAAATAATTGGCTTTATAGGCAGGTCATTTGAGCATAAATCCAAAGAAGTTATCCTAACCCTTTACAATTCCTTAGTCCGCCCTCTTCTGGAATACTGCGTTCAATCCTGGTGCCCTTATTTCCAAAAAGATATAAACAAGCTAGAACGAGTTCAACGTAGAGTTACCAAAATGATACCTAGCCTAAAGAACAAACCATACGAAGAGCGTCTTAGAGAATTAAATCTATTTCCTTTAACCCAGCGCAGATTAAGAGGCGACTTAATTCAAGTGTTCAAAATCATCAAAGGCATCGACAATATGAACTGTAGTAAGTACTTCACTATCGACCAATCTAATTACACGCGGGGAAACGGTTGCAAAATTATTGGTAAATCTTTTAACTCGCACGAATCTAAGAATTTCTTCTTCAATCGAGTTGTCAACTTGTGGAATGGGCTTCCCCGAGACGTTATAGACTGCAGCACCGTTGATTCATTTAAATTCCGCCTAGACAAATATCTCGCATCAAACCCGCGACTGACTGCGTTTGTAAATGAATAACTTTATCCTCCCCTCAGTTACTAACCCATATGTCCCCTACTAACTTCCTAGTCCTGCCACGTTAGTGGCAGGGCAGTAGTTCCCTTACCCACTCTAAACCACTGTTTGGACACTTGATCCTCAGTGTTTTGGAGGACAAGCAACCTAGAAGGGTCACTAGATCTGTTGTTGCTTGATTTCCTTTGTACTCCTTTGTACTCCTTTGTACTCCTTTGTACTTCCAACTTTTTCATGTACGGTAATTGCCGGAGGGACCGGAGGGTTGGGAGAGAGCCTTCTTCTTTTCTATCCTTTCCTTCAACTTTCCTTTTCTATCGGATATGCCATCTCTACTAGAATTAAGTCCTGACCACCTCGTTTGGATCGTGAGGTCTGTATGGCCAGTGTATATATGTAAATCTATGTAAATCATCCTATGACTTAAACTGTCATAACCCTTCTCGTTCGGGTGGCCTTCATAGCTCCATAGCCTTATTTTATGGCTTAACCCAAGAAATACGAGCATGCTCTCGAGAGGTTTTACTCGTGGAAGGCAAGCGTCCTCTATAGAGCCAAAAAAAAAAAAAATCCCTTCAAAACACCCTTTCTGCACTCAAAACAAAGCAATATGTGATTAGGTGAGATAATTCCCCTCCAGTACCTCCTCTCATCCCTCCACATGTGTCCCCCCCCCCCCCTTCCCCCCCTTTCTTACCTTTTCAATCATCGGGTATTTTCCCTATTATTCCCGATATTTATAGAGTATTTTCGCGCGAGGACGGCTGGGAGATAAGGGGGAGGATGGGAGGAGTGTTTCTCCAACACTTTAGCCAGTCCGAGACATCCCCTCGTATCTCAATAGCATGCGAGACGGTGGAGAGGATAGACGTTAGTCTCTCGCCGGTCTGCCTTAGATTACGACCTCGGTGCTAAAATATACGTTTTTCACCAGATAACTACTGTTACCACTTCTTTTATTGCTCTTCAATTTTCATATGTTCATATTAGAAATAAAATAAAAGCATATGGGGATGTAATAATTTCCTATATGGTAAAAAATTATGATTTCCGTCAGAATTGAAGTCAATACTTTTGCATAGCGGGCACTTTTAACTGCCATAGCTTCGCGTTTGTCGAGTTAAAACTACTTAAAACCACACTAGAGAAAGTGATGTCGTCTTAGCAGATGGTCTGTATAACCAAAAAGAACAAAACCACATAGTCAGTCGGTCAGGTGACTCCTGCTTGCATGTAGGCCTAACAAAAGCTTGTATTGCTTTTCCTGAGTACCAAACGATGCATGAAAACAGATGACAGTGACTTAGGAATGGTTACAAAGGTGAAATAAATCAATAATCAATATAATAAATATTATTACATAATACATAATCCATAATCAATAATCAATGTTCAATTGTTGAACAAATGTAACTAAACCGTAGCCGTTGCTGCTGCTACTGCGTCGCCGCATTCGAACAATTCTCAGTATCATCGCAATTCACTGGCTTATATTTCGCACTTCACACAATAACCGCTTAATGTACAGTGTTCTAGTCTTCACCCATCGCAAAATAACACTGAGTACTGCCTCTGGTATATATATAAACTAGGTTAGGCCATTATTTGCATATGAGTATCTGTAAATGACGAAACTTGTGAGGCTCCTGGCGGCCATAACCGACACCTTTTTTCACCTTAAAAACCGAACCACTTGTTCTAGAGACTTCTAGTCTTCACCCATCGCAATTTAACAATGAGTACTGCTGCTGGATATAAGCTAGGTTAGGCCATTTGTTTGCGTATTTTAAAGCACGCCAAAACACGGATAATTCGACGAAACATCCTTTTCCAACGTTTGTGGGAAGGTTTAAATTGCCGTTTGGCGAGAGTTAAACTTTGTGTGTCCAGACATTTTGCCCCAACATCCCTTGAATTTGGCTCTGTCACTCTTTTGGCATTGGGGGAGACACTCGTTACAAGTAACCTGCCTTTTGTCTCCTTCATACATATAGAAACAAAAGTTGCAGGGGATGTATTTCAACAGTAATGTTTCTTAACATCATTATTAGATACATTTCCTGAACCTCTTGAAATTTAATAACGTGACTGAAAAATAATAAATATTGTATATCATAGTCGTCTATCTAACAAGATAAATGTGGCCTTCAACCTAAAATTGACAAGGTTCAAAGTCAAAGACACAAAGAAAATATGTAAATGTTGATTGACCAAGATGTTCAATGATATCCCCCCTGCAGGTAATGGGGAATTTATCTTACGGTGGAGGAAATAAAGACAAAGTTTGACATATTCTACTGCTTATCGGCCAAAGTGATAAAAAGGCAAAACAGTATAATGTGGATCCAGTGTTATTACTATACAGTAAAGCCTTGCTGTTAGTGCTGTCTCAGTAGAGCGCTGCCAAGTTTGGTGTGGTATCAATATGTGCTGTAGGGGAGTTTGTGTGAGGTGCTATTTGGTGCCATGCTATATAGTCTATCTATCTATATAATATTTTCGATTGTCTGTGTGTGTGTGTGTGTGTGTGTTCCTAATAGGCGGCCGCAGTTTTGGACCTGGGGAGCTGAAACTTTGCATGTGGGTGTCAATTGACCTGGGTCAGGTCATAGAGGGGGCGAGGCCACGATCGGAGGTCGTTTCGAGGCCGAAATTGAAACAAAATTGAATAACATTGAAAAAAGGGCCGTTTGGGGCAGAAGGAGGCCTCTGATCGAAAAGGTGTATGGAACGAAAGTTGTTCGCAGCCCCCCAAAATGGGGGTACGGATGAGGTCAGATCCAAAATAGGAGGTCATTTAGCGGCCGAAATCGAGGTCGCCGTTTAATGAGGCACAGGGAGGTCGAGGCCGGTGATTATGGTAGTAGTAGTATTGTGATGATTGTGGTAGTAGTGATTGATGATGGTGATTATGGTAGTAGTAGTGGTGGTAATAGTGATGGTGATTATGGTGATTACCCGGGCAACGCCGGGTACCCCTGCTAGTCCATTATAATTAGACCAAAACTCTTGACCACAAACCTCTGTACCGTAACTTAAAAGCGACTAGAGTAATCAAACTAATATTTATACCATTTGGGAAGAGTCAGCCAGTGAATCGGTGTGGATATGTACAGCCAATTTGCTCTAGCCCTTTTTGAGTTACGGAGGTTAGGCGTCACAATTTCTTGCCTACTTATAATGAATGAATACTAGCGTTGATCACAGGGATGATATAGTTGGGCAGTATTGTGGTACTGGGTAGGATGTTTATGTCCATGTTGCCTTAGGCGGCTCGGCACTCGCTGACAATGAATGTTACTCCCCAGACTTCGTTCTTGCGACTTTGGGGATACCCGATCAAAGGGATCCAGAGGGTACAAAACTTGTACCTTATCCAATAGCACAGGGATTCAAACCTGGTAATAATGGCCAATCGTTAGGCGCATAATACCAGACCAGGTGTAGTGTCATGTACACATTTAGGCCTACGTTGTGTCCCTGTGGCTGGTTCTGGTGGGATGATCCGAGGCCAATGGCTCGTATTCATTGCCAGCCCTCGGGTAAACATGCTGGATATGCCCTACGGAGCTCTCTCACATAAAGAGAGCTCAGCTGAGGCCACCGAGAGTACCAGGCCGCGTCGACCATACTGTGACGTCAGCAAGGTGGTGCTACATTCACGGACCGACCGCTCTGTCTCCCAAGTCTATAATTACTCTCCCTTTTATATTTTATCAGTTTAGTTTTAAATTAAAGTACACATAAAACTATATTTATCTTTAACTGTGTACGCAAAATTATATTATTATATATTATTATATATTATTAACATACTTTGGTATTTACTGCAAATTACACTCATACCTTGAACAAGTATTTGTACAATATGAAAACGTATTACAAGTATATCACTATTACTTTTTTCCTATTGGAAAATATAATACAAAATGCTATTATACATTACTATAATTTATACACAGCCAATAAAGAGAGCCTTGCTGGAGAGCCAATATAAGCGACATCCACTATTATTCGCGAAAAAATATATAGAAGTAACTAACTAAATGTATTACTATATAAATTACTATAAACATATCATTTATGTAACACACACAAACACACATATAAAGGAATGACCTTTGTACTAGGCCTAATCCAATCTCCGTTCCGGGATTATACTTTTTGAATCCAATTCCCTTAATTAACCACACCTGCAGACACACTCACCTTCACGATCACAATCACACACACACCTGCAGTCACACACACACACAGATACTCACAAACACACACACACAATACAATAATTATACAATACAGTACACATAGTCTATTTGTCTAGGGTTTGAAGCTTTCTCTTCATGCCTACATTCTTATTAGCTCTGGTAGCTGCTGGGATGTTATTTTCTTTAGCACAGTAATTATTTAATATTGCATTTGTAGAAGCATATACCACCATACTTTCTATTTTGTCGGTGTTATGACCATTTTCACACATATCATTAGGGAACAGGAGATCAACATCTGCTAAAGCCGTAACTGTGTGCTGTGTTGCTATATTTCGTTGGCTAATAGCATTTCGAAAGGCAGGAAGTTGAACACGTTTTTTAATAACAATATAGTTATACATGACCATGTTGGCTGTCACACTATCTGGGTAAATAAGAGAACCTCTGCTAATTCCAGCAATGTAACTTAGATCTTCAGGGATGTCTTCACCACTATCTGAACACGTAATCATTTCTTTACATGCATTACATTTCATTTTCTTTATCACAGAGTAACAACGATAGCCAGCTAAATAAACTATCACTGGGATGATGTCTTTACACCTATCAATATCCTCCTTACAAACTTCAACATTCGTATGACATAAACCAAAATTAATTTCCTCATCTGTTTTTACTTCTTCGTAGTTAATTTCTTCAAAATTCCTTAAAATTACCTTCTTGTCGAGTATGGGTAAACATAATTTTAATATAGGCTACTTATAAAGTATTTAGAAGGGGGAAATAATTTGGAAACAGCGCGATCTTCCCCATATCTCACTCAAATGTATACTGACCTGTGAGGGTAGTGCGAAAATGAACCCTACCTTTGCCTACGTCACAGAATTTAAAGGTCCCATCCGTGCGGCCTGGTACTCTCGGTGGCCTCGGCTCAGCCACCTCTGTTAATCTCGATCCTGTGTAAATATCAAGTAATATTCCTTTAATTTTTGTAACTTAGTCTAGTATTACATCTATGTGACTTGGGTAAATTGAAAAATTTTACTCCTATTTGTAACCCACATGGTACACATAAACAGTGTTAGTTGGCGTATCTGTTAAAATTACGAGACGTGAATAATTAACCCTCAATTTGCGGCGACCATCATATGACGGGAGAGAGAAAATTGGCCTATCATATGACGGGCGTCATTTTGAGACTATTATGAGCGCTGAGAGATGCAGGACATTGGAGGGAGCATAGGCGGGTTCCAACCGCTCGTTACGGCCACGCGGCGTACACTGAAGCCACACACACGGCTGTCTCTCTCATGTGCTGTTTCTCACGCACCAAAAACGGCTAAACTGCCATTAAATTACCGATTTTGCCCTTCGGTTGCACCATCGTTGCCAGATAACCAGATATCGTACAAGGATGATTCAGGTGTTATTGGAAAGCTCTATCATTGCACTTTAAAGGATGTATAATTGTATTATGTTGTGGGTCTTGCGTATGAATGAAAAAGGAAAAAGAGCATGGAATGAAGGTAATTTTCGGCAAATATACCCGCCTGGTGCTACAGTGATATACACAACACACCCCGTTTCACGAGAGTTATGTAACTAATATTTTCTGACAAAGTATTTAATTTGATTATTATCGATATTGCTAGGTCCCACAGAATAATACTAAACTATTAATAGGGCTATAAATCATGACTTTGGAACACTTTTATTTTGTTTTTATGTGTTTGATGGAGACAAAAGATAGGATGCTTGCAATGAGTGTATATCTCCCCCAAAGCCATATAGTCAATGACCAACACAACAAAATTAGTCATCATATCCGATTGAAGTTGCTTTACCTGTTATGTGTATTTCACCGGCTTAGGTATTATTTGCTCAGTACTGATACTATTGGTGTTTATCCCATTCACTAGCGGTGACGTCCTTTTCATTATATTCAGACATTAGACAATCTTGTTCAGCTTAGGAAGGACGTCTAAACACAAGAAGGCTACAGACTATCTCAATCTTTTTATCTATCATATATCTTTCCTAAGCTTCATAATATCATCTAAATGTAGCTGAAATAAAATAAAAAATACGTCGCTGGTACAGAAGGTGTTAACTTCATGTTCACGATTCATATGTTCAGTCACGACCATAAGTCCCTCTACCCTCTCCCCAACTCAGACAGGATTTTCCTCTATTTGAAAAGGCAAAAATTACTCTATAACATACCGGTAACAGAAAGAAGCGACGTCTATAACATACCGGTAACAGAAAGAAGCGACGTCTATAACATACCGGTAACAGAAAGAAGCGACGTCTTCTTTTTATTCTCGTTATATTTAAACGATTATGTTCAGCTTAGGAAGGACGTCTAGCAATTAAAAGCTACAAACTCTCTCCATCTCATCCTTTTAGCGACAATATATCCTTCCCAAGCTTCACGAAATAGTCTAAATATAGCTGAACTCAAATAAGAAAGACGTCACCAGTACAGGAAGGGCTAAGGATCGGTTCAGGTGAGCTTAGGAGTAATCTCACCTTACCAATTAGAGAGAACATAAACCCTTAACAATACCGGCAACGTCTTTTATTTCAGCTGCATTTAGACTATTTTATAAAGCTTATGAAGGATATATGGTAGCTAAAAGGATTTCTTGAGATAGTCTGTAATTTTTAACGGGTAGACATATTTCCTAAGCTGAATAAAACCGTCTAATAGTTGCCTGAATATAGTGTAAAGGATGTCATCGGTACTGAATGGGTTAAGTCGGAGTTCGTAAGGCAGAAAGGGACTTATGCTCATGACTGTTCAATCACTCATAATTCATGGACCTCTTGTGTTTTCATGTACGAAAAAATAACATCAATTTGGCTTTCATTAAGTAGTATTTCTGGTTTTATCATTGGTAATATTATCATTTGTATAAAGTCATTTTCCGAACATGATTTTTCTCTATTTGAAAACACGATAAAATACTCAGTCTTTCTTCTACTTAACAAATGAGCTCTGGAACTCTCTCCCTCAATCAATCTTTCCTTCATCTTATGACTTAAACTACTTTAAACTTCGTGAGAGGGAAAAATCTCCAAGTTTGATTTTACCGCTAATGCTTAACCCTTTCACGCATTTATGACGCATAGGTTGCCAGATTAGCAATAAGAAATAGAGTTCTCTCACTCTTATAATTACCTCTCCAAAATTAGTTTTCTGCCCACAGCGAACTCAAAGACAACTGCAGAGGTTGAAGTAACTAAACTAAAGGTTTCTAAATACCCCTGATGGTAACAAAGGCTTTAAAGTATCCCCATTAGGCTCAAAATCGCGTCATATGTCGAGAGGGTTAAGTGCACACCGTCACGGAGGTAGAGGTTGCACTTCCCATAGAACTCGTTAAATGGGTCCACAAATCTCACCCCTTTATGGGTACACAGGTCAGCTAACCTACCATTTAAGCCTATTGCTTTGCTGGTAACACAATCCCCTCCATACATCCTGGGCAGAATACCAAGTATCATGCCTCTGTCTGTGTTGAGTCGGAGGTCATCAGCCAGAGTCATAACCTCTCTTATTATTGACTCAGTGGCACTGACTTTATGTCCTTTGAGGAACAGGTCATTACCACTGACCTAGGGTATTATTGCCGTCTCCTTAGCCTTGGACCAGACTTTTTCTGCTTCCTTTGTGATCTGAGAAGTCCTTGCACCTGAGAGGCTCTTCACCTTTCTCACATTTCGGCGAAACTTAAAATGAGACTCTTGGCCTTTGACCTGGGAGTCTCCAATAAAAAAAAAAAATCGTCTCCTTGTCACTAACAAGAGCAAACCTGCTTGACATGTTACGTTTGGTCTCTTTGTTGTCTGAATGTTGCATAATTGGCTTAGCATTTTGCTGCCCATCTGCATTTGACTATTCTCTTTCCCTCTTTTATGTGAAGACTTAGGAATGTCATACTGACTTTTGGCACTGTCTAGAGTGCTGAATCTATTGAGGTGTTAACATCATATTCCTGTCTGGCCTTTTAATTTGTTTTGTTTATAACCTTTCTCCAGGCAAAACGAGGGTCACAATAGTCTATTCGCTGTTAGTAGGCGAGAAATCATGTCCTCGAACCTCTGTAACTCACAAACGACTAGAGTAATCAAACTAATATTTCTACTATTTGAGAAGAGTCAGTCAAGATATAGATGTGGAAATTTACTTCCAATTTGCTGTAGCCCTTTTTTAATTACAGAGGATAGAGGTCATGATTTCTCGCCTACTTACAGCGAATAGACTATAGCACTAGCTGTGGCAGGAATCACAGCCTCTTCAGTGGTTGTTGCTTCAGTTGTTTCCTCCTTTACTGGCATTGTATTCAGTTGTTGCCTCCTTTACTGGCATTGTATTCAGTTGTTGCCTCCTTTACTGGCATTGTATTCAGTTGTTGCCTCCTTTACTGGCATTGTATTCAGTTGTTGCCTCCTTTACTGGCATTGTATTCAGTTGTTGCCTCCTTTACTGGCATTGTATTCAGTTGTTGCCTCCTTTACTGGCATTGTATTCAGTTGTTGCCTCCTTTACTGGCATTGTATTCAGTTGTTGCCTCCTTTACTGGCATTGTATTCTTCTTTGGCTTATTCCCACCTACACGATTAATGTCTACTACTGGTGTTTGAGGGAACAGCTGCCACTCTTATTTAATGTCTACTACTGGTGTTTGAGGGAACAGCTGCCACTCTTATTAATGTCTACTACTGGTGTTTGAGGGAACAGCTGCCACTCTTATTTCAGTTTCACTTATAAGGCTATTTATTTCCTTTCTCAACTTTTCTATTTATTTTCTTCCTTCAGAAACTTCGTTCTTCAGGATTGTGTTCTGTGTTTCTTTGTTTTAATTGTTCTTTAATTCCATCTACCTCCTTCATGAGTTTTACTTCTATCTTACAAACAGAGACAGAGACTATCATGATGAATGCTGGCATATGCACCTTCATTGAAGTCAATACACCCTTTTAGCCTCTTGCACTTAGCGCAAGCTCCTTTAAGTTTTGAAGGACCAGTAACTGACATGGTTTTTCAATTTCTTCTAACAATTCAAACACTTTGTAAAGGCTTCTAACTTTAAGGTAAACTAATGACCAATACAATGCTATAAAAATGGGGTTGGTGGTGAATTATACCCGCGTCATTCGCATCCGACTATTCGTCAATGGTGTTCGTTCTGTTCTGTTCGAGAGAGAGAGAGAGAGAGAGAGAGAGAGAGAGAGAGTGAGAGTGAGATCGACCGACTGAGACCGGCTAGCAGCTGCATATCAGTGTCTTGTGAACTGTTGTAGAGGTAAGAGTACAGCCGCCAGTCCCCTTGACCTGCTACCGGCTAGCAGAATCAACACGAAGAATATAGCCGCTCCCCAGGGTGTCAAACAGGATCAATTTTGTTTGAAGATTTGAATGACTAAGGAATACGAGCAAATTTACATGAAATAACATTGTTTTGGCTAGTTTATTACTTCCAAATACACAATTCTATCTAGTAACCATAATTCTATCTTTACATATACAATAATAAAGACTAAATTAATTGGACTCGGCTTTCGTTTGCCACCCTGCCGCTCCCGCTTATGTTCAAGTTTACAAAGAATACTAATTCACAACATTTCGGAAAATAGCTAATCACATAAATACTTGTGACCATAAAGTATCGGAATACACCTATTTTGTCAAGTTATCAATCAAGCTTGGTTATTTCTGAAAGTGCAACGTAAGTTTTAGTGTGACTTGCTAGTGTTTTGCTGGCTCAAGTATGCCTCAAGTACAAAACAATAGTCTAATGATTAATAAAGCATAGAGTTACGTCCAACAGATTTCTGAAGTAACAATATTAGTAGTATGATGTATTTGTGTATAGAGTCTGGCTAATATCAGTGCCGGTACAACGGGGGTTAATTGTGCATAATTATTTTGAGTTTGTTATAATCATACAGCGTAACGCCTATCCTTTAAGTAACTCTGTGTTAACCACTGGCCAGCCGATAAACACAAATATACCTAATCAGGCAGCGATTTTTGCTGGTACTATTTTAGTCTATAGGACATGATTTATATGTTGAGTTATATAGTATCACTCGTGTGGTCGGTTCCGCAAACGGTGTTTACTCTACCACACTCAACCACCAACTACCTGGTTATGTCTCGCCATATTATAATCGTAATTAAAGCGTTCTAAGCATTATAGTAATAATCGTAATTAAGTGAACATAGGTTAATCGTTTTTGTTGGTCGCTTGCCGTTTCGAGCCAAGCATTTCATTAGCTCATAGTTACAGTATAATATGACATATGCGGTATTTTAAAAAATTTAGCCAAGTATTTCACTAGCTCATACTTTTAAGAAGTATGTGGTACATATAATAAATTAACATTTAGTTAATCAATTGCTATAATAACCCAATTATATTTTTTACATAATATCGAAAATACGGCGTCCAGGCCATAATAATAAGCCCAAATGGTGGAATAAAGATATTTCAAACTGCCTGCTTGCTAAAAAAATTGCTAATGATAGATTAAAATCCTCACAAAATGACGAAGAACGGGTGAAATTTGTAGAGCTACGACGCAAAGCCAAAACGTTAATTAAGCAAAGTAAAAAGACCTTAGAGTTACATATTGCGAATCAAAGTAAAACAAACCCGAAATAATTCTATAGTTATATCAGAAAGAAAAAAGTAGTTACTTCAACTGTTGGACCATTAGTCGATGAAAATGGAGAATACACCAAAGACGAAGTACAAATGAGTAATGCCCTGAATACCTTTCTTGCATCAGTTTTTACAACAGAAGACCTCAGTGATATCCCTACACCATCGTCGATTCAGATTGATAATTCAGATGTTTTGAGCAATATCACCGTTACAGAGAGAGAAGTATTGAATTGTTTAGATAAACTCAAGGTAAATAAAACGCCTGGACCTGATACAATCTCGCCTAGAGTTCTAAAGGAAGCTAAGGATGAGCTCTCCAAACCACTGACATTACTATTCAATAAATCCTTGCAGTCTGGAACTATGCCTGATCAATGGAAGCTAGCCAACGTAACACTGATATTAAAAAAAGGCAGCAAATCCCTACCCAGCAACTATCGTCCAATTAGCTTAACCTCAGTTGTATGTAAAATGCTAGAAACGGTCATACGAGACAGACTCGTAAATCACTTAGAGGAAAATAACATACTTAAAGATACTCAACACGGCTTTCGTAAAAAACGTTCCTGTTTAACAAACCTCTTAGACTTCTTCCACGATATCCTCAACCTCTACGATGAGAGTAAAGCTGTAGATATTATATATCTTGATTTTCCAAAGGACTTTGACAAAGTTCCCCACAAACGTTTACTGCTAAAACTAAAAACCCATGGAATACAAGACGGTGTGTTGAAATGGATAGAAAATTGGCTCAGCGACAGAAAGCAAAGAGTAGTCATAAACGGTAAGGCATCTAAATGGACCAATGTAAGTAGCGGGGTACCTCAGGGATCGGTACTAGGACCAATTCACTTTCTAATTTACATCAACGACATAGATGAGGGTCTCACCTGTACAATCTCAAAATTTGCTGGTGATACAAAAATTGCAAATAGCGTACTCTCAAAAGAACAAGTTGACGATATGCAACACAATCTAGATAAATTGTCATGTTGGGCCCAAATTTGGCAAATGAGTTTCAATGCGGATAAATGTAAAGTACTACATATCGGATACCTAAATGAGAAAGCAAACTATTCGATGAATGGCACTCAGCTTAAGAATGTAAACAGAGAAACCGATCTGGGAATAACAATATCGAGTAACCTAAAACCGAGTCAACAATGTTCAGAAGTTGTTAAGAAGGCAAACAAAATAATTGGCTTTATAGGCAGGTCATTTGAGCATAAATCCAAAGAAGTTATCCTAACCCTTTACAATTCCTTAGTCCGCCCTCTTCTGGAATACTGCATTCAATCCTGGTGCCCTTATTACCAAAAAGATATAAACAAGCTAGAACGAGTTCAACGTAGAGTTACCTAAATGATACCTAGCCTAAAGAACAAACCATACGAAGAGCGTCTTAGAGAATTAAATCTGTTTCCTTTAACCCAGCGCAGATTAAGAGGTGACTTAATTCAAGTGTTCAAAATCATCAAAGGCATCGACAATATGAACTGTAGTAAGTACTTCACTATCGACCAATCTAATTACACGCGGGGAAACGGTTGCAAAATTATTGGTAAATCTTTTAACTCACACGAACCTAAGAATTTCTTCTTCAATCGAGTTGTCAACTTGTGGAATGGGCTTCCCCGAAACGTTATAGACTGCATCACCGTTGATTAATTTAAACTCAAAGTAGACAAATATCTCGCATCAAACCCGCGAATGACTGCGTTTGTAAATGAATAACTTTATTTTATCCCCCCCTCAGTTACTAACCCATCTGTCCCCTACTAACTTCCTAATCCTGCCACGGACATTAGTTCCAGGGCAGTAATTCCCTTTCCAATGTTCCCTTACCCACTCTAAACCACTGTTTGGACACTTGATCCTCAGTGTTTTGGAGGACAAGCAACCTAGAAGGGTCACTAGATATGTTGTTGCTTGATTTCCTTTGTACTCCTTTGTACATATATATACGGTAAAGAAAATAGTCAAGGCCAATACTCTGTAGGAAATAATTTCCTACACCCTTAATGGACAGTAATAACGTCGGAAATCTGTTTATGTAACGCTGCCTTTATTTAGTTTTGGAATTGGATCGATAATCAGAGTTTAGGGCTTAGGGTGTCATTGATTAGTTTTTTTGTTATTTTTTTTTTTTTTCTATGTGATTGAGGGAGGCAAAAGGCATAACTGCCTATAGCGAGTGCCTCCCCTATAGTTGAAAGAGTGACAGGGCCAAAATCAAGGGACGTTCGAGCCTAAATGCCTGGACACACGGAGTTTGAAGCAATTTAAGTCATAGGAAGAGGGAAAGACTGATTCTGGGAGAGAGTTCCAGAGCTCAGATGTTGAGTAGAAGAAAGTTTGAGAGTAACGTTTCACTCTTGGGTTGGAGAGTTGCACAGAATAGGGGTGGGATTGAGTTGCAAGACGGGTACCACGTGCCCTCCGTAAAGGAGGTGGTATGCACTGGGATAGCTCTGAGGAACACTGATTATTATAGTAGCGATAGAATAGCGAGAGAGATGCAACATTGCGGCGGAGAGAGAGAGATTGCAGAGAGTTGGTGAGTGGACGGGAGTTAATGATACGAAAGGCCTTCCTTTCAACTTTGTCTAGGAGAGCGGTGTGAGAGGAACCTCCCCACACATGTGAACAATACTCAATACAAGGGTGCACTATGCCCCTGTACAGAGCAAGAAGCTGTGCAGGGGAAAAGAACCCCCTAAGGCGGTTGAGCACACCCAGCTTCTGGGAGGCTGCCTTAGCAAGACTGGTGATATGGTCCTTCCAAATGAGAGCAGAAGAAAAAGAGACACCAAGAATATTGAGAGAAGATGAAGGGTTGATTTTTGTATTGTTGAAGAATAAGGGATAGTCCGCTGGGAGATCCTGACGGGTAGATAGATGGAGAAATTGGGTTTTGGAAGCATTAAAGTTAACAAGGTTTTCTCTGCCCCAATTGGAAATAGTATTTAGGGTGTTGTTTTCAGCTGTTCTCAAATTTAAGAAGAGTGTATATCCCAGACAGTGCTTGGGGATTGTAGGGTATTTGAGTATAAAAAGACATCAAGGGGTCATAATGTTTATAAGACATCAAGGGGTCATTATGTTTATAAGACATCAAGGGGTCATAATGTTTATAAGACATCAAGGGGTCATAATGTTTATAAGACATCAAGGGGTCATTATGTTTATAAGACATCAAGGGGTCATAATGTTTATAAGACATCAAGGGGTTATAATGTTTATAAGACATCAAGGGGTCATAATGTTTATAAGACATCAAGGGGTCATTATGTTTATAAGACATCAAGGGGTCATAATGTTTATAAGACATCAAGGGGTCATAATGTTTATAAGACATCAAGGGGTCATAATGTTTATAAGACATCAAGGGGTCATAATGTTTATAAGACATCAAGGGGTCATAATGTTTATAAGACATCAAGGGGTCATAATGTTTATAGACATCAAGGGGTCATAATGTTTATAAGACATCAAGGGGTCATAATGTTTATAAGACATCAAGGGGTCATTATGTTTATAAGACATCAAGGGGTCATAATGTTTATAAGACATCAAGGGGTCATAATGTTTATAAGACATCAAGGGGTCATAATGTTTATAAGACATCAAGGGGTCATAATGTTTATAAGACATCAAGGGGTCATAATGTTTATAAGACATCAAGGGGTCAATGTTTATAAGACATCAAGGGGTCATAATGTTTATAGACATCAAGGGGTCATAATGTTTATAAGACATCAAGGGGTCATAATGTTTATAAGACATCAAGGGGTCATAATGTTTATAGACATCAAGGGGTCATAATGTTTATAGACATCAAGGGGTCATAATGTTTATAAGACATCAAGGGGTCATAATGTTTATAGACATCAAGGGGTCATAATGTTTATAGACATCAAGGGGTCATAATGTTTATAGACATCAAGGGGTCATAATGTTTATAGGCATTTAACAATAATTGGCTGTGTAAATACACAGCCAGGACAATGTCATTTTGTTTTCCTATGTAGATGAGGGAGACAACCAGCAAAACTGCCTGTGACAAATGCCTCCCCCAGAGTTGAAAGAGTTACAGGGCCAAAATCAAGGAATGTTCGAGCCAAAATGCCTGGACACACGGAGTTAGACACAATTTAAGTCATAGGATGAGGAAAAGTTGGATTCAGGGAGCGAGTTCCGGAGCTCAGCTGTTGAATAGAAGAATGATTTGGAATATCACTTCACTCTTGGGTTGGAGAGTTGCACAGAGTAGAGGTGGGATTGTGTTGCAAGATAGGTGCTACGTGCTCTACGTAGAGGATGTGGTAAACACTGAAAGAACTCTGAGGTATACTGATTATTGTAATAGCGGTAGAATAGCGAGAGATGCAACATTGCGGCGAATCTGTGAGTGCACGTGAGTTAAGGAGTCAACATTCTTTCTTTTCTACTTTGTCTAGAAGTGCTGTGTGAGAGGATCCTCCCCACACATGCGAACAATACTCAATATATGGACATACTGTGCCCCTGTACAGACCAAAATGCTGTGCAGGGGTAAAGAACCCCATGAGGCGGTTGAACACACCCAGCTTCTGGGTGTATTGTGTATGTATTGTATGAATTGTATGTATTGGATATGGTTCATAAAGTATTCATTAATTATCATGACTCCTTCTTCCATATTTATATGCTTTTATTTCCACCGCCAATGAAGTTAGACGTAGGTTATGTTTTCGACTCCATTTTTTTGGCTGTAAAAACATATCACAAAGTTAGAAACCGATTTGCACAACATTTGTTTGGCAGATAAGATATGGCTAAAGTAAAAGTGATTCAACGTAGGAGGCGATCCGGAGATTTTCACGAAATTAGGTGGGTAAATAGGATATGCAGCAAGGAAGACATGATTCAAATTTGAAGGTGATCTGCCCATTTTCAAGAGATTAGGTGGGCAGATAGTGTATAGGCCGTGGCAGACATGATTAAGTTTAGAAGAAATTCATATTATATCCTGGAATCCAGATCCAGAAGTAAATATAGGCCCATAAACCAGCCAGCATAAGCGGAAGTATGTGTTCGACTGAGTGCCTCTCTAGTTTCTACTTGTTATGTATACAGTCACAAAATGCAGTGAAACACTTCACAAATAATTAATATAATTGATTTGTTATCTAGCCCACAGTGTTGAGAATGATCTTGAACATAAATCACACACACAATAACAATATTACATTGAATAATGGCAGATGAATCAGCTACATCCCAATTCCGCTCCATCCCATTTTAGACAATCCCATGATGCAAATGCCACTACTATCAGTAGCAGAAATACGGCACGTTCACTATGTTCTGTTTGGCTCAGCAAACAACATTGGTTTTTGTGTTGAATGTCGTGAAGGGAGTCGATTAGGAGGAGTAGTGTGTTAAATATTCCGGAAACAACAATTTTCACGGTGCAAGAGACACCACTGTCGGTAACAGAAATTCGGCAGGATCACTTTGTTCATTTTGGTTCTGCGAACATATTTGGTCTTAGTGTTCAATGTTGTGGAAGCAACTGTTTAAGGCCCCGTCACACATTCAGGACTTTGATCCCGACAGGATCAAGACCTCGATGTCGGCATCAAAAGTGTAGCGATCGAGGCCGAATTTTATTGCCGGCGATGGTGTGTGGCGAATGCTCGACCGACGTCGGACATACATCTAGCGTAGCCCATGCTCCGAAAACCTCTGTGATACAGCAAATATCTAATGAAATATATCCTAATCCAGCGGCACTTGGCGTCGTCTTACCGACATGAATTGGCGACGTAGTGTGGCACCTACTGCAACAGACCTACGTATGTCGCCGATGCCAAGGGATCCACAGGGGTTCCTTGCAGGGGGCCATAGTATAATTATGGTCATATATTGTTGCTTTTCATGTTATATGAATAGGTATATCATTATCTTTGACGACAATAATGCGAAAATATAACATGATTAGTTTGCTTGACTGTACTTGTGAGGTTCAAGGAAACTCACATAGTATAGTTATATTTTTTTAGCTTTTTATGTTATGTGAACATGTACATATTTTGATGAAAATGTTGCAGAAATATAACATGATTCATTTACTTGACTCTTCCTTTTTGCTATGAGAAACATTACAATATCTTATATTATCATTTATTATATCAAACAAGGGAGGTGAAAATGAGAACTATGGGAAGAGGATTGGGTTTAGTAGGAAAGAATGGTAGATATTGGGAGTTGAATCAGTTGCTGTTCGCTGATGACACAGCGTTGGTGGCGGATTCTGAGGAGAAATTGCAGCGGGTAGTCAAAGAGTTTGATGGAGATGAGCTGCTTGAGGAGTATGTGTGGAGTTACTCGTAGAGACGGATTGAGGAATGAAGAGATACGTAGGAGAGTGGGGCAGCAGGAACATTTGTCAGCCAGAGTGGACAGAAGGGTGCTGAGCTGGTATGGTCATGTTGAACGAATGGGAGATGAAAGGCTTACAAATAGAATATATGAGTCAGATACAAGGGGAGATAGAAGGGCAGGAAGACCCCCATTGAGATGGAGAGACTGTGTAAGACAAGCTTTGGATGATAGAGGAATGACTATAGATCAGGCAAAGGAAGTGGTAATAAACAGGAATGAATGGAGAATGCTTGTGAATAGTTGAGTGAACACGTGGTCATTTGGGGAAGGGGTCGGGCGCAAGTTGGACTAGATAATAGTCCATCAGGCGCCTGGCCCGGGGAGACGATTAATATGAAGGGTGCGCCTGGAAGTGTGGTGGGCGGGCTTGTGGCTTTGGCTCCGCTACAAGTCTGCTTGCCGAGATCGGAGCCTCTCTGGGTGGTCGGGGGCCGGGGGAGTGCTGGAGCGACCTTGGTGACCCTGGTCTCTGGGTATTCTCCTGGGTGACCTAGATGTGTGTGAATTTTGTGTTTTGTCTGTGTTTGTTCGCTGTTTTGTCTTGTGTTTTGTGTTTTCCTGTTCTTGCTCTGTCTTGAGTCGGCCACCCCCAAGAAAATACAAAAACAAACAAAAATAATAATAATACAATAGAGGGGAAAAAAATAGGAAAAGTGGGGATTGGGCCTGAGCATATAGATAGATAGATAGATAGATATCAAACAATTATGATAAGTTAACCGCATCTTTGGGATTTATGTAACTATACAATCCACGCCACCCTCCTAATCCTCGCCGCCAAGCCCCATTATCACTGACAATGGCGCCGTCTGACGCAATATTCACTACGTCGTCATTCGGTGCCTTTACCATGATAGTCACCACCCTGGCAAAGGTAAACTCATCCGCGGAGATCATTTTCCCGAAATTTGAGCAAGCCCAAAATTTTCACCTGCCTTCCTGACACCTCCCACGCACGGCCACAGATCCCATGACTCCCCATGACAGACCATGGCGCCGACCATATTGTCTTGGTCTTTCTAGTTGAAAATCCTGAATGTGTCACGAGAGCTTTAGGAGTACTGCGTCAGAGGTTCTGGAGGCGACAAATCACTTGGTGCAAATCTGGCAGGTTCACTTTGTTCTTTTTGGCTCTGAGAACAACTTTGGTGCAGTGATCTATGTTGTGGAGGCAGCTGTTTAGGAGGATTAGTGTGTCAAAGGTTCTAGAGACGACACAATTCAATTCGGCAAAACACAGCCATCTCCCTGGCAGAATCGGAAATAAGGTTTCAGCATACTACTAGATATGTTTATAGACAGTGCTGTATCTTACCAAAGAATGATGCACAGTTGAGATGATTACTGCTGCCCTATGGCTTCTTTTATGTACCATATGGTATTTAAGCTACTTACAGATATAGAAATAGTAAATGCAAGACACATATGAATAAACTATAGAGTACGTTTAAATATGCATATTTTGTTTGCCATAGTGTACTTCACTACTCTATAATAGCATAAATACGAATAGTACTGGGTTAGTTGGAAATCTTGGAGGGTGTACAGTAAAATATGTATCTATTCTCCTTCAGCTCTTCCTTTAAAGTACGCAAACTGATTTCGTAGACGGATGCTCAATTTTATTCACACCTACTGACAAATTTGAAACAATAATTAGTCATGTATTATTTTTATTTATTTAAATAAATATAATTAATCACGTTTGTCAGACTAATTTATGTTTAAGTAACCGGTAGATTAATGCGTGAATAATGATATTGCGCATTGATAATATATCAGTAGTTAGTTATTTTTTTTGTAGACTACTACCTTTTAACATCGGTTACAATAAAACATAGTTCAAATTTACGCTAGACAAAATTAATAACACAGGTCTAGTGTGGACAAGTTTTGCTCTCGAATCTTTGGTTCCAGGACGTTATTTTGCAGGGATTTCTGTTCATTATGAGCCATAAATAGTATATACATTAATAGTACTCTCTTTACACATATTATTTACATGCATAAACTATATTGTATTCATGATTGGAGGGATATTTAAATAATGACATATGTAAGATATTGCTATATCCAATTTCCCTGTAATTTTAATAGTTGTAAATGAATGCAACTGCTAATTAACTACATGGCTGGTGCACTACAAACAGACTTAATCTAGCCCCAGCCAAATCCACCGCAACCCTGCTCACAAGCTGGACAGGAGAACACGAATACATCCCTCAACTCACCATAAACAACACACCCCTAACACATACACACACACCCAAAATCCTAGGAGTAACATATGATACTCATATGACATTCAAACAGCACACCACAAACATTAAAAAGAAACTGACACCCAGACTTAACGCCCTCAGGTCACTGGCTCACACAAAATTTGGACACAACAAAGAAAGCACCACCACAGTATATAAACAATACATAAGATCAGTGATGGAATACGCAAGCCCAGCCTGGGCTTCTAACCTAGCTGAAACACATCATAAGACCTTACAGACTATTCAAAACAAAGCCCTGAAGATCATTACAGGCTGCACAGCTACTGCACCGACAGATCACCTACATCAAGAAACCATAATCCTCAAAGTCAAATACCATCTGGACATGAGAGGCACTCAATTCCTGGCAACAGCCTCCACGAACCAGGACCACCCACTAAACTACATGGCAACACACCCACAGACACCAAGAAATATCAAAACAACACCCAGCACACGGTATCACACACAATTACTGTCCTCTCTCCCTCCCTGCCCACCCCGAACCAACTTCCAGAAGCACATCCATACTCATATCTCCTGCCGATCCATCCACTCACTCACATACAACACGCAGCTGCATGCACGACCTCCCGAAATCCATCCTTCCGAATCCTCCCTTCCTCGCGAGGACAGAGTCCACCTGGCCAGGTTGAGATGCAGACACCATCCAGCTCTTCTGAGCTATCAGAAGAGACTGGATGACTCCGTTGTCGACACCTGCCCGGGATGCAACACAGCACCCCATACCATTAAACACATCATAGAAGACTGCATTTCACACAACCACTTACGCCAACAACACAATCTACACTCAATGAGAGCTCTGTGGGAAAGCCCGATCGTGGCCATGGCCTTCCTCAGGGACTCGGGGCTGTTCGGCCAGGCAGCTTAGGGAACAACAACACCAACAACAACTGTTAATTAAAGTAATGTAAATTAATACAATACACTGGCGGAATTGACTATACTGTACATTGTTGCTAAGAAGTAAGTATTATTATTCGGCTCTAGGACAAATAATGTTAATATACAGTAACAAAAAACTACAGTTACAAAGTACAGTATGTCCATTGAGCCCTTTTACTTCCACAGATCCTTCCTAATCTGAACAAATCGTCTACTCTATAAGTATACATTGTCATGTTTTGAGATATATATAAATATTTAACTCCTTAGAATATCCCGTGGTGGTGCAGCATTACTGGAGATAAAATGCTACTGCAGAACAAAATATCTCTCTCTGTATCTATTGCTGGACGCTGTGATCCCTGAAGGGCTGGAAACAAAAACGAATCGGCCCCCATTCACCTCTGTCCCCAATAAGTTGACGCCCCTCCTCCCATCCAGCACCGCTTTCACGCATATACTTCTTAACTCGATCCTTCCACCTCTCTCTCGGTTTACATTTGTCCTCTTTGCCCATCAACTTCACTCTCGTACACTCTCTTAGTCATTATCTTGCTTCCCATACATTCCACATAGCCGAACCATCTCAAAATGTTCCTTTTCAAACTTTCCAGCACTTCTCAAGTAACTCATTTCCACCCCTCTCGCTCTTGGTTTGCGTCTCTCCAGCAGCATCCATGCTTCACTCCCGTATGTCAATGTCGGGATTACCACACTATCATGCAAGGACTTCTTTACTTCCATGCTGACCACCCTATTTCTTGTTACTGCTTTCAGCATTCCTACAACCCTCTTCCCCTTCATCCATACTCCCTTCTTTACTCAACACACTGCCCAAATACTTAAATAAGCTGACATTCTCCATAGCCTGACCGCTCACCTCACACTCTGTGGCTGCACCCCTTTCAAAGGCCATAACCTTACTCTTCCCCGCATTTACCTTCAGATTCCGTTCTTCACACACTGATTCAAACATATTTACCAGACCCTGCAACTCCCATTCACTATCACTCATCAGCCCTGTATCGTCAGCAAACAGCAGTACAGGCAACTTCCACTCATTTCCTTCCCTTATCAGCGGTACTCCAACATCCAGTGCTCTTCCTTGTATTTCTTTCATGACTACATCCATATGTATACTGTATATATATATATATTGAACAACCAAGGCCGATTTCAACAATTCTAGGTATATTTAGACGATTTTGTGAAGCGTATATAGGATCTGTGGTAGTAAAAAGAATCAAATAAGATAGTTCGAAGCCTGTTAATTGCTGAAGACCCTTTTAAGACTGAATAAAATCGTCTATTACCACTAGCATAACATTAAAAGAGAGGACCAATGGATGCATTAGAATGTATATACAAAAGTACACAAATCTACACAAATGATATGACGATCTGTTTATTGACAGGAGCCTCAATCTCCCAGGGGGTGGCCAAGGAGGAATCATCTCCATACTCCTCTATCAGTAGGCGCCCCTACTTCAGTAGGCGCCCCTCCTCCCACCCTACACCCCATTCACTTATATACCTCTCAACTCGATCCGTCTATCTCATTGCCGATCTACTTCTCCCTCTCCGTCATCCACCTCACTTAAGGGGGGATATGGCCCGGTTTTTATGGCCTCCCTTTTCCCTCATGCTTAGCCCATTTGTTTTTAGATTATTAGACTTTCGGTCCATTAGTTAGGCGATTTTATGACTTTACGTCCCATTTATTTGTCAATAATAAGACTTTTCGTGCCATTTAGGTGTTAATCTTTTTCCTGGCAAGCGATAGCGAACCTGTATTTTTAAGAGTAATCGGCCTTCGGCCGGGATTTTTTTTATCGAAAAATGTACAAATTTCTTTTGAAGAGGGGTCTATTGAGGGTGTTTATTACAGCTTGAAGGAGGTCTAGGGATGAAACTAAGCAAAAATAAAACGATAAAACAATACTGGTAGGCAAATAAATGCAACCATATACCCTTAAATACACACTTTTAGTCATTCTCTCACTCTCCATGCGCTCCACATGACTGAACCACCTCAAGATATTCCTTTCCACACTCTCCAGTACATCCATATCCCCACCACAATGCTCCTGTACTTCATCATTTCTCTGTGTGTCCTCCGTGTAACCCAACATGCACATCTCAAGAAATCCTTTTAGACCTCTCTCTCTTTGTTCATGCTTCTCCCACAACGTCCATGTTTCACTCCCATACGTCATTGCCAGGAGCACCACATTATCATGCAATATTTCCTTACTGCTATGCTCACCTCCCTATTCTTAGTAACTACTTTCAGCATAAGTTACTTACAACCCTCCTTCCCTGTTGCACCGTTTCTACAACTTTATCCTCCAAACTCCCATCTTTACTCATTACACTGCCCATTATTTATTCTGTGAATGAAGGAGACAAAAGGCAAAGGTAAAAGGTATCCCCCCAAAAGTTGGAAGAATGAAAGTGTGCCAAATTCAAGGTACGTTAGAGCCAAAATGTCTGGACACACGGAGCTTGAAGAAGTTTAAGTCATAGGATGAAGGAAAGACAGATTGAGGGAGAGACTTACAAAGTAGGCTTGTTGAGTAGAAGAAAGACTGGGAAAATCAGATCAATATTTGGCTAGAGAGTTGGATAGAATAAATGTGTGTGTTGAAAGGCGGGTATCCTCCAATCTACGGAAGGGAGGACGTATACACTGAAAAAGCTCTGAAGAACACTGATTATTGTAATAGCGATAGAAGAGTGAGAGAGATGCAACATTGCAGGAATTTTAGGGAATTAGAAAGAGGAGGGAAGTTGATGAGATGAAATGCTTTTTACAGTAGCATACCCATTCGAGAAGTTCAGTAGGGGTTGATCCTCCCCACACATTCGAACAATACTTGATTCATGCGTGCACTGTGTACCTATACATAGCAAGAAGCTGTGCGGGGATGAAGATGACCTAATTTATGGTAAACTGTTTTAGCAAGAGTGGTAATATGATATATCCAAAAAAAAGGCAAGAAGAAAATTAAACTCGAAAATTACTGAGAGAAGATGAATGGTTGACTTGTGTATTGTTGAAGTATAAGGGATAGATGTGTGGAAGTTTTTTAATGTGTAGATACATGGAAAAATTCGGTTTTGAAAACATTGTAAGTAACATAATTCTCTTTGCCCCAATTGGAAATAGTTGATATATCAGAAGGTAGGTGTGCTATAGCCGCATCGTGTGAGTTCTTGAGTGAATGCATGCTGGGTCGTTGTGGAACACTAGTTGATATATCAGAAGGTAGGTGTGCTATAGCCGCATCGTGTGAGTTCTTGAGTGAATGCATGCTGGGTCGTTGTGGAACACTAGTTGAATAGTGTAAGGTAAAGTCATCTGCATATGAGTGGATAGGGCTAGAGGTACAATACAATTGTGAAGATCATTCATGAATATTAGAAAGAGAACTAGAGACAGGACAAAACCCTGAGGAACACCGGAATTGTAAGATTGAGGAAGTGAGTGATGGCCGTCCTCAACCACAACTATGGAACGGCCAAAAACAATGTTGGAGATAAAGGCACAGATGGATGCATAGCAACCGAAGGAGGGTAGTTTTGAGATTAGAGATTTGGGCTAGACTCTATCGAAGGCTTTGGATATGTCTAGCACAATAGAAGGTCTCACCGAAGTCCCAAAAGGAGGATAACCATGAGTTAGTACGATAAGAAAGATCACTAGTAGAGTGGCCCTTAAGGAAACCATACTGACGATCTGAAAGTATATTATAGGAAGACAAATGTTTTATAAATTTCGAATTCAAAATAGTTTTATAAACTTTAGAGATGCAAAAAATTAGAGTAATGGGATCATAGTTCGTTACCCTTCTTTGGGACAGGTTGAATGAGAGCAAACTTCCAACAAGAAAATAAGACGTTAGAGGAAAGACAGAGACAAAAGAGTTTACCTAAACAGGGAGACAGGGAGTTTGCATAGTTTTCATACCCATTCGATCACTATCTCACCACCATACCTCAGCATATCCCCACACACTCCATCTATTCCTGGTGTTTCCCCAACTTCACTCTTGTCATGGCTTCACACACTTCTGACCTGCTCCCCGCTATATGATAGGAATATTGGAATAGTTTTGTTTTCAGTGTATAGTGTTAGCTAATATCCATGTACCGGTACTGCATAGCTTGTTTGAATATATAAACGTTATAAGTGCTATTATTTGTATTAGACAAATGCCAATATATCAATAATAGGAATAAGGACATCTGGTTTGTTAGAGTGTCTTCCTCTCTTCCTCATACAATGAACAGTACGTATCACCATAACCTAAAGCAAAGTACAACAAAGTACAAGAAGAATTATGACCGCTACGGTAGTGAACTTTTTTCACACCGTCCCCCATTTTTTGTCAATATAGTGCATTACCAAAAATGTAGAAATAAGTGGTGGTGGCTGATAACTACCGTGTTTGATGGAGGATCAATAATGGTTTGGTGGTTCTCACAGGTAAGCCACGGTAGCCTCGTCCGTTTCTTAGTCATTAATGTGCGACTTTATCCTCATGACACAGGGACAAGTGGCTTATTTCTACACTTTTGGTAATGCACTATATTGACAAAAATTAGGGGACGGTTTGAAAAAAGCTGTGTCAAAATATCATACCGATCCAACTGTTTGTTAATAAGTTATTCCCGAAAAACGAGCCACACGGCCTCTGAAACCCATAGTAATAAATACTTATGCTTGGTTAATTTTTTTTTTGTTTAATCACAACAGAAAATGTATAATATGAAGTAACCTGATATAACAGAAAACGTATATATTATGGGTAACTAAACTGTAATATTTGGATGCTTAAATATTGTCGAGTTTCGACAGATAATTCGTAATTTATTTGGCTGCATTCAATTTACCTTTTAATGTCGATACCTGTCAATGCATATATTAACCCCCTAATAATTATGGAGGTGTAATTTTCAGCGTATAGACTATAACTAAGCGAATTTATTCAGTTAAGAAAATACGTCTACGAATCAAAGGGTTTAAAATTGTCTTCATTTAACTTATTGAGCTCCACATTTCCTTTTAAACGTGAATATATATATTTATTATTTTACAGTTTACTCTCTTGACCTCCATCAGCCTTAACAGAATATACACCCCAGACCCTCCTTCGCGATAAATTTTCCGGTAGAAAAAACGAATGCTAGACTACTCGGCCAACGGGACAGCTCGGCTCGGACAGCTCGGCCCACGGCGAGACAGCTCGGCCCAGTAAAACCGAGACAGCTCGGCCCAGTGTTAATTGCAAGACAACTCAGCCTTCCACAACCCTTATTTGCTTCGGCAACATAAGAACGATATAGATGGCTATATTGATCATTTTGGAATCACTATGTCCCTATCTATTTATGTAGGCTATATATATTTTCGTTTCATCAAACAAGTGACAATTCATTAACTTTTATTTCTCGTATTGATAATTTTGGAATCACTATATATTATGTCCCTATCTAACCTAACCTAACCTAACCTAACCTAACTTAACCATAGCATAACATGGGGCCGAGCTGTCTCAAATAATGGGCCTAGCTGTCTCGACGCCGTTGTGGCCGAGTTGTCCAAAAGTGGGCCGAGCTGTCCGAGCCGAGTTGTCCCATGGGCCGAGTCGTCCAGTCACCTATACCAGACGTCGAATGCTAGACTACTCGGCCCACGGGACAGCTCGGCCAGGACAGCTCGGCCCACGGCGAGACAGCTCGGCCCAGTAAAAACGAGACAGCTCGGCCCCGTGTTAATTATTAGACAACTCTTAATTAACCTAACCTAACCTAACCTAACCTACACATTATGCATCGAGAGAACTAGCCTATGACATAATTATACAATAAACGAACATTTCGCCCACATTACACACACACCATAAACGGGAGGCCATGTATGCAGCACCAAATCCTGCAAATCCTGTCCTCTGAGCATGCGTGAGAGTATTAGGCCCCTTGGCACGATGTTTTTCCCTTTATACTATTATATTATCTTAACCTAACCTAACCTAACCTAACCTAACCTAACCTAACCTAAGCTAACCTAACCTAACCTAATCTAACCTAACCTAACCTAACCTAACCTAACCTAACCTAACCTAACCTAACCTAACCTAACCTAACCTAAGCTAAGCTAACCTAACCTAACCTAACCTAACCTAACCTAACCTAACCTAACCTAACTTAACTTAACTTAACTTAACTTAACTTAACTTAACTTAACCTAACCTAACCTACCTAACCTAACCTAACCTAACCTAACCTAACCTAACCTAACCTAACCTAACCTAACCTAACCTAACCTAACCTAACCTAACCTAACTTAACTTAACTTAACTTAACTTAACCTAACCTAACCTAACCTAACCTAACCTAACCTAACCTAACCTAACCTAACCTAACCTAACCTAACCTAACCTAACCTAACCTAACCTAACCTAACCTAACCTAACCTAACCTAACCTAACCTAACCTAACCTAACCTAACCTAACCTAACCTAAATTAACCTAACAGTTGAGCTTAAATAACATAATAAAAATATTAGGGAAAAGGCCGCGCATACGCAGAGGACAGGATTTGGTGTTGCATACATGGCCTCACCCATAAACCCTCCACTTAGCTCTCCCCATCCTAATCCTGACTGGTCTCGTCAAATTGCACCATAGCAAAACATGGGGCCGAGCTGTCTCAAATAATGGGCCGAGTTGTCTCGCCGTCGTGGCCGAGTTGTCCAAAAGTCGGCCGAGCTGTCCGAGCCGAGTTGTCCCATGGGCCGAGTCGTCCAGTCACCGAAAAAACGAGCAAAAGCCTGTTCCTACTAAATCTCAGGCTCGCCAAAAAAAAGGTCGACAAATAAATGCAACAAAAGTTAAAAATGGGGAGAAGATCTGAATATCGCCAAACCAATGGGACGAACTTTGAAAAATGGGGAGAAGATCTGAATATCGCCAAACCAATGGGACGAACTTTGTAAAATGGAGAGAAGATCTGAATATCGCCAAACCAATGGGACGAACTTTGTAAAATGGGGAGAAGATCTGAATATCGCCAAACCAATGGGACGAACTTTGTAAAATCTCAAAACTAATGGGGCTAAACATGAAAAAGAAGGGGACCCAGAATCCTCCCCTCCCCCCATCTATATCAATAACTACGATAATATAAACAATTAATCATCTTTATCAATAACTACGATAATATAAACAATTAATCATCTTACTGAGATAAATTGTAAGACTTTTTATAAAATGGTAGCAGGCATGGATGAATTATGAGATAAGGGGAGATTTAAATATTTTAATTTACCTTTATTTAATTTTATTTGTCTAGTTCCTCCCTAGAGCTCCATCAATCTAAACAAAATACACGCAGAACCTCACTTCAAGATAAGTATGTACATTTTTCGGTAGAAAAAATCTACAGAATTTACAGACAAATATATGGGGCGAGAGGTGCAAATAAAGCCAACCCTGTGGTTCTAACTTTTAAAAATATCAAAATTAACGGAGTTAGACATGAAGGAGAATGGGGTTCAGAATAAACAAACGCCACCCGGCCTCGCCTAGACACCAGAAGTTCCGTCTCTCCACCCTCGACACCAGGCAAATCTATCGGGATTGATTAAGTATAAATTGTCTCTTTTTCGTAGAGTCCCTATTTTGTTAGTGAAAGTTCGACTCTGCAGGTCACAAAATACGTATTCTAACCTTGTTTAAGGAGGGCGACCTGCTTTTTTCTCTTTCTTGGTTGTATCCATTCGGCCCTATTCAGCCTACTGTTTTAAGACATTTATCACCATTCAGGTGTTGATTTTTTCCTGGCGACCGAAAGTGACTCAGCATTTTATGGAAAAATCCTGGAGAAATTTTTCTATCGAAAAATGTACAAACTTAACCAGCTGTCTGACTCATTATCCAAAATAAGGAAGCTCGCTGTCGCTCGCCAGGTATAAATCAACACTTGGATGGGGATAAAAGTCTTAAAACAGTATGCTGAATGGGGCCGAATGGATACGACCCACAGATAAAAATAAGCAGGTCTGGACTTACACGCTCAGATTTTCCACACCGACGATGTTGAACATACAATATATTTAATTAGCTTCACCATTCCAACCCCTGAGAAACCTATAATTTGTACTAATTTACGAAAACCTATTCTTGTGCACTAAGCTCATGTCCGAGAAAGGAGACTAAGTAATAAACATAGAAGAAAATGAAAGTCGGAAGAAAAAGAGAAAACGACAGTGAAGGAGAGACTGATCTAGACAGGTAAATAGATAGCTATAAAGTGCGAGTCAGAGTAATAGTAGTAAATCTATCTGAACATTTTTTACCATTTGTTGTGTCGTATAAGTACATTTTCGGCTAAATCGTAAATAACGTAAATACCTATAATTCCTCCACGTGGCGAATTCTTGTAACTTTCCGCCCGCGCACGATTTGCTCTAAAATTGTACAATCACTGTCCACCCATGTGTGGACTCCACGTGTATATTCCCCCTATGATAATTATCGTCTATGGGCTGCACTTAAATTATATGCTTATATGTTCAATGCATAATATTTGATATTCGTTAATGCTTTGATAATTTATTATCCACCTAATTTGACTTTTGAAAATTATTTCACATTTTGAATGTCAAAATATTATTTATTGTACAGTATATCCATTCGTTCGTTCTTATATAGGACAATGAAGAACATGTATTGTCATACAAATTAATGTGCCTATCGTTAAACGATATATATATTATACTGATAATGATTACACTGTTATACTTTTATAACAGAGCAAAATATGTGAGAATTGGTGGTGAATATTCATGCCTGTGAAATTAATATATGTATAAATTCCCGCCTCTCCCTTCATTAAAAATACATTATTTTTTCTGTGCCGATTGGTTTGGCTTGCTGGGCTTCTCATGACGGACATAAATTTCTAGGCAACGGAATGTTCGGATCATGGCCCTATGCAGATCAGTTGGACGGTACGTAATATGAAAATAATGATGGCTATATTATGACATACATACATACATACATACAAGTTTAAATACCTTTTTGTCCACAGAGAGTGTGGTTGCAGTCTTATGTCCTAAATGGTGGCTTTCCAGGCAACCCTGTCAAGGGCTGCCTCTGTTGTCAAGATATGTATATAGAGATCAGACTAGAGTACCTGATCCCAAGTCTTTCTAGGTCTACTTCTACATGCAGCTACCCCCAAGTTCACACTCCGGCATTTCTTTACCCAGTTCTGATCATCCATTCTCTCCACGTGCCCAAACGAACCAAGTCGGCTCAAGTGCATCACTTTATGATACTCTATATGCCCAGACGCCTTCCTCACTCAATACCCCGCCCCTAAGGTTAACCCCACATATCTATCTCACCATTATCTTCTCATTTCATTCCATTCTATTGATATCCTCCACTTTAATCGGCCACGTCTCCGAGGCATAGAGGCATAGGTCATTGCACTCATATCCTAACACACAAGGTGTAGACCTTGCTTTTAAGGTGAAATGGGAGTCTTCTCATGGTCAGGAGTGGCAACAGATCTCTAAACTTCCCCAACCACTTCTGACTCTAGCAATGGAGCCAGCTTCAGTGCCACCTCCGGCGGAAACCGCATACCCCATGTAGCATAATTTATTTACACGCTCCAGCGCTACACTGCCGAAATCAACACTAACAGGCGGGTCATGTAACACAAGTTCTCCCTTGCACACTGTACATTAAAATTCTATGATTCTTTATGAAATTCTATGATGAGATAGCCAAATGTTCTCAAAATTAAACAAAACTTTACCTAATGCTAGATTTTAAGGTTACTTTGGAATATGGAGTTATTTCCTTTTAGAAATCCTACAGATAAAGTAATCGGTTAACGCTCGTCTCCTCAAGTTCCTTCTGGTCGTGTCTTCTAACATGAAATTCTAATTGGATGCCTTCATAATGCATGTACAGTCCCATGAAGGTACAAAGGGATTGAGCACCCCAAACTACATTATGGTATTATGATTCGGACACATGAAGCATTCGGCAACATTAAAAGAAAAAAATGTATTGAAGGAGGAGGGAAGTATAATAGGGGTAAGGAGATAGTCGAGAAAGCGGGGAGGGAAGAAGCAGAGGGAGAAAAGGGAGGGAAGGGGGGGAGTAGAGGAAGGAAAAGGGTGTAAGATGGAGGGTTATGAGAGGAGGTGGTGGTATAGAGAGATGCCACTTGTCACCCAATTTCCCACCACTGGCATGTTTATTGTACATGTTTAACCCGTGGAGCCCCGGCTAGTTTTGTAATGTTTGCGCACCAGAACCCGGCCGGTTTTCAAAAAATGGTTTTATTCCAGAAACAATAGCGAATGGGTTAGGAATGAAGGAAAAACCACGAAAAACCGCTCAAAAAGCTTAAAAAATGGTCCTACAGAGCCCCCGAAAACGGATTTTATAAGAGTAAAAAATTGAAGGCAATTATCCCAAAAAAAACAGGTTATTGCGCGCTCGCGCGCACGCACGTGGACTTTGAGAGTTTTCAACCATCGGCACGGTTGCGTGGGATACGTACACAGTTCCCATACAAATCTGAGCCCTCTTGAGTGGCTACACCTGAGGTTACGGTCGGCGCAATTAGGGTGACGCGCCAGGCGCGTCTCTGGGGCTGTGCGTTACATACATCGCCGACGCGTCAGGTGCGTCGCTGGGGCTGTACGGGTTAATACCATACCTCGAGTGTAGTTTGACACAGTTCTCAGGTTATGGAATGGCTGAATATGCCTGCAAGATTATTTGTCAAATACTAAATATTTACATGTAGCCTACAGTACAAACATTTCTCATGTAATTTCTTGATGGTTATCTTTACAGGCTTATACGGCTGCTGTGACGCACTGGTGTTCTTGGTCAACGGGAATGCTGCTGAACCTTCAACGCTCTACAACAGAAGACCAACAGTTTAGTATCACCGTGACATATAATTCACTGCTGCCAAATCTCAACAGTTGACAATTGATTATGGACAATAACTTCATCATAATCCAAGAGTTCTAGCAACTGTTGACAATTACTACAACATGTTACACACCGATTTTGTCTGGCTTGGTGAGTATATGATTAATTTGTTTTTGAATAGAGTTGTCTATTTCTTAATATATACAGTATATATATACCGGTAAATATATATATATATATATATAAATAAATATATATATATATATATATATATATATATATATATATATATATATATACGGTATATACAGTATATATATATATATATATATATATATATATATATATATATATATATATATACCGTATATATATATATATATATATATATATATATATATATATAATATATATATTATATATATATATATATATATATATAGTATATAATGAGGTAAATAAAGTAAAAAGTAATTATATAATATAAGTAACACCCCGTTCTTAACCTTAATAATCAATTACAAACCCCAATGTACTTGAATAAACTAATGAAAGAATATGGTCCTCCCGGGATTCAAACTCGGGACACCACACCCAGAACATAAACACCTAAGCCATTACACCACCAGCACAGTTAACCCCCCCAGACATAAGTTGCTAACTTACTGATGGGGTGGCGGAGCACCCGGTATTTCCCTCAAAACACTTTCTCTGACACCGAGGGTCCGGTAGAAGTCGGAGGTATTTGGGGTTGCCACAAACCGACAGATTCTGATCTAACTTACCTAACTTACTGAGCTCAATATGACGCAAATGCGTCATATAACTTACTTATTGAGCTATTTCACCAAGCTCATATTTTTTTTTTTTTTTTTTTTTTCTATGTGATTGAGGGAGGCAAAAGGCATAACTGCCTATAGCGAGTGCCTCCCCCATAGTTGAAAGAGTGACAGGGCCAAAATCAAGGGACGTTCGAGCCAAAATGCCTGGACACACGGAGTTTGAAGCAATTTAAGTCATAGGAAGAGGGAAAGACTGATTCTGGGAGAGAGTTCCAGAGCTCAGCTGTTGAGTAGAAGAAAGTTTGAGAGTAACGTTTCACTCTTGGGTTGGAGAGTTGCACAGAGTAGGGGTGGGATTGAGTTGCAAGACGGGTACCACGTGCCCTACGTAAAGGAGGTGGTATGCACTGGGATAGCTCTGAGGAACACTGATTATAGTAGCGATAGAATAGCGAGAGAGATGCAACATTGCGGCGGAGAGAGAGAGATTGCAGAGAGTTGGTGAGTGGACGGGAGTTAATGATACGAAAGGCCTTCCTTTCAACTTTGTCTAGGAGAGCGGTGTGAGAGGAACCTCCCCACACATGTGAACAATACTCAATACAAGGGCGCACTATGCCCCTGTACAGAGCAAGAAGCTGTGCAGGGGAAAAGAACCCCCTAAGGCGGTTGAGCACACCCAGCTTCTGGGAGGCTGCCTTAGCATGACACGATCGCATCATATGATACTCTTGGGCATACCGTCATATGACGCGATCGCGTCATAGATGTCGGAGGGGGTTAAAGGTTGAGTACACGATCACGATTAATATCCATTTTCGAATTTTGGATATCAATCTAATCATGTATTCAGACCACCCAACTGCATTATGGAAAGCGTAATGTTTTAGTGAGAGGAAAGAATATAGAATGGGGCCAAGATCACTAAGGACCAGCATCGCCATATTAGTTCCTGAACCTATAGAAATAAGTAACAGCCTGTTCTTACAATTAATCATCAATTACAAACCCCAATGCACTTGAAGAAACTAATGAAAGCATATGGTCCTCCCGGGATTTGAACTCAGGACACCACATCCAGAAGATATGCACCTAAACCATTACACCACCAACACATTTAAAGGTTGTGTACACGATCTCGATTAATATCCATTTTCTAATTTTGGATATCAATCTAATTATGTACGCAGACCCAACAGCATTATGGAAAGCGTAATGTTTATATATATATAATATATAATATACAGTATCTATCTATCTATTGCCGGATGCGCGCTGTGATCCCTGAACGGGTGGCCACGAACAAAACGGCCCCATGCACCTCTGTTCCCAGTCAGTCGACGCCCCTCCTCTGATCCAGCACCGCCTTCACTCATATACTTCTTCACTCCATCCTTCTGCCTCTCATTCGGTTTACCTCCCCACTCTGTCCTTCCACCTCACTCTCATACACTCTCTTAGTCATTCTCTTGCTTCCCATACGTTCCACATGGCCGAACCATCTCAAGGAGTTCCTTTTCACACTTTCCAGCACATCTACATCCACACCAGACCTCTCTTGTACTGCGCCATTCGTCTGTGTATCCCTCCATGTAACTCTGCATGCACTTCTCAGGTAACTCATTTCCACCCCTCTCACTCTTGGTTTGTCTCTATTCACCAACGTCCATGCTTCGCTCCCACAAGTCAATGTCGGGATTACAACACTGTCATGCAAGGACTTCTTTACTTCCATGCTGACCACCCTATTTTTTTTACTGCTTTCAGCGTTCCTACAACCCTCTTTTCTGCGACAGAGTCCCAAATCGACGAAAAAGATTTTGCATCCCAGGAGCTGGACTGGACGACATTGTGGAAGCCTTCGAATATACCACAAAGGATGCAAACGAAAATACCCTTTTTGTCATCCATGCTGGTTCAAATGACGTCATGCGCACCAGATCCGAAGAGTTGATGGAGAAATATCGCAAGATGATCCAGCACTACAAAAACAAGTCAAGGAATATCATCATCTCAGGCATTCTTCCCAAGATCGACGCACCTGACAAATTCTACGACAAGTCCTTCAGCACAAATAGCCGACTAAAATATTTGTGTCTGAAGGAAGAAGTTGAATTCATCAACCTCTGGGACAATTTCTATATCCAGCCTACTCTGTTCCGCAAGGATGGCACTCATCTAAACCCTGTGGATTCAGCACGCATGGGTCGTCTCCCACACGAAGCAGTCCGCAGCCATGGATAAAAAAACGCCATCCGAGAAGAAGCAGCAGTGACATAAATCATCCAACGCCAAGCAAAAAACAGAGGCAACCGAGGACCACCAGCGATAAGGACCGAAGACAGCGAGGACCCAGGACAGCCATGAACATAAATGTAGATCCGACAAGGACCAAAAATATTATTAAAGAGCGTTCCGTGAGTTCTAAAATAACAAATTTAAAGGTTTTCTATGCAAACGCTCGTAGCATACGCAATACATTTTCAGATTTAGAGGAGCTAGTGTTTACAGAAAATTATGATGTGATTGGCATAACAGAATCTTGGCTCAATACAGAAGATAGAGACTTTTTAGCAGAGTATTCACTTCCAGGTTATGTAATGTTTGAGAAAAGCCGAATAAATAGAAATGGAGGTGGCGTTTTACTTTATAGCAAAGATAGTCTTTACCCTACCCTCTTGTCAAAACCTCAAATTGTGAACGTCGACACATATTTTATGCTAATAAAGAATAATAAAGGTACAAAAATAATACTTGCGTTAATATACAGACCTCCAGCTCAATCAGTGCAAACTGACCGAGAAATTTACGAACAAATTGCAGATGTAAGTAACTCACAAGATACTGTAATTTTTGGCGACTTTAATTTACCTGTGACCAAGTGGGGCGATACCCTTACTTCACACTCCGGACATGACTTGTATACGAACTTGCAAGAGAGTTCGCTTTATTAATTTGTTCGAACGCCGACCCGTGGTAATAACGTTCTTGACATTGTACTTGCAACAAAAGAAGAATTAATAGAGAATTTGAATGTTGGTGATGAATTCAGTAACAGCGACCATCGTACGATAACTTTCACTTTAAAGTTTACTAGTAACGAACCAAATAGTAGCATCGAAAAAGTCCCTAATTTCAAGAAAGCAAACTTCCATAAACTTAGAGCTATGTTTAAAGAAACTGACTGGAGCTTTTTAATTAACAATAACGACATAAATACATCTTGGAAGTTATTCGAAACCACTTACCTAAAAGCAGTGCAAGACTGCATTCCATCAAAAATACGGCGTCCAGGCCATAATAATAAGCCCAAATGGTGGAATAAAGATATTTCAAACTGCCTGCTTGCTAAAAAATTTGCTAAGGATAGATTAAAATCCTCACAAAATGACGAAGAACGGGTGAAATTTGTAGAGCTACGACGCAAAGCCAAAAAGTTAATTAAGCAAAGTAAAAAGACCTTAGAGTTACATATTGCGAATCAAAGTAAAACAAACCCGAAAGAATTCTATAGTTATATCAGAATGAAAAAAGTAGTTACTTCAACTGTTGGACCGTTAGTCGATGAAAATGGAGAATACACCAAAGACGAAGTACAAATGAGTAATGCCCTCAATACCTTCTTTGCATCAGTTTTTACAACAGAAGGCCTCAGTGATATCCCTACACCATCGCCGATTCAGATTGATAATTCAGATGTTCTAAGCAATATCACCGTTACAGAGAGAGAAGTATTGAATTATTTAGATAAACTCAAGGTAAATAAAACGCCTGGACCTGATACAATCTTGCCTAGAGCTCTAAAGGAAGCTAAGGATGAGCTCTCCAAACCACTGACATTACTATTCAATAAATCCTTGCAGTCTGGAACTATGCCTGATCAGTGGAAGCTAGCCAACGTAACACCGATATTAAAAAAAGGCAGCAAATCCCTACCCAGTAACTATCGTCCAATTAGCTTAACCTCAGTTGTATGTAAAATGCTAGAAATGGTCATAAGAGACAGACTCGTAAATCACTTAGAGGAAAATAACATACTCAACACGGCTTTCGTAAAAAACGTTCCTGTTTAACAAACCTCTTAGACTTCTTCCACGATATCCTCAACCTCTACAATGAGAGTAAAGCTGTAGATATTATATACCTTGATTTTCAAAAGGCCTTTGACAAAGTTCCCCACAAACGTTTACTACTAAAACTAAAAGCGCATGGAATACAAGACAGTGTGTTGAAATGGATAGCAAATTGGCTCAGCGACAGAAAGCAAAGAGTAGTCATAAACGGTAAGGCATCTAAATGGACCAATGTAAGTAGCGGGGTACCCCAGGGATCGGTACTAGGACCAATTCTCTTTCTAATTTACATCAACGACATAGATGAGGGTCTCACCTGTACAATCTCAAAATTTGCTGACGATACAAAAATTGCAAATAGCGTACTCTCAAAAGAACAAGTTGACGATATGCCACACAATCTAGATAAATTGTCATGTTGGGCCCAAATTTGGCAAATGAGTTTCAATGCGGATAAATGTAAAGTACTACATATCGGATACCTAAATGAGAAAAGCAAACTATTCGATGAAAGGCACTCAGCTTAAGAATGTAAACAGAGAAACCGATCTGGGAGTAACAATATCGAGTAACCTAAAACCGAGTCAACAATGTTCAGAAGTTGTTAAGAAGGCAAACATAATAATTGGCTTTATAGGCAGGTCATTTGAGCATAAATCCAAAGAAGTTATCCTAACCCTTTACAATTCCTTAGTCCGCCCTCTTCTGGAATACTGCGTTCAATCCTGGTGCCCTTATTACCAAAAAGACATAAACAAGCTAGAACGAGTTCAACGTAGAGTTACCAAAATTATACCTAACCTAAAGAACAAACCATACGAAGAGCGTCTTAGAGAATTAAATCTATTTCCTTTAACCCAGCGCAGATTAAGAGGTGACTTAATTCAAGTGTTCAAAATCATCAAAGGCATCGACAATATGAACTGTAGTAAGTACTTCACTATCGACCAATCTAATTACACGCGGGGAAACGGTTGCAAAATTATTGGTAAATCTTTTAACTCACACGAATCTAAGAATTTCTTCTTCAATCGAGGTGCCAACTTGTGGAATGGGCTTCCCCGAGACGATATAGACTGCAGCACCGTTGATTCATTTAAACTCCGCCTAGACAAATATCTCGCATCAAACCCGCGACTGACTGCGTTTGTAAATGAATAACTTTATTTTATCCCCCCCTCAGTTACTAACCCATCTGTCCCCTACTAACTTCCTAATCCTGCCACGGACATTAGTTCCAGGGTAGTAATTCCCTTTCCAATGTTCCCTTACCCACTCTAAACCACTGTTTGGACACTTGATCCTCAGTGTTTTGGAGGACAAGCAGCCTAGAAGGGTCACTAGATCTGTTGTTGCTTGATTTCCTTTGTACTCCTTTGTACTCCCCTGTTGCACCCTCTCCCGCACTTCTTCATCCATACTCCCATCTTTACTCAACACACTGCTTATAGATACTTGAATGTGCTGACATTCTCCATAATCTGACCGTTCAACTTCACCTCACACTCTGAGTACTGTTTATGTATATACAGAGTCAAATGCCTTTTCGAAATTCACCCAGAGATCTAGGTTCATTTGGGGGTCCCCAGCTAAGACACTCAGGTCTCAGACCTCCAAGAGAGGTTCCGGTCTCAGCAGGTAGATACACAGCCAAGCCGACCACAACAATGCCCACCCTCCTTACTTCCAGGCATGATCCTTCACAACATATATAGGCTCCCAGGGTCAGGCGCCTGATGGACTATTATCTAGTCCAACTGACTTCCGACCACCTCTCACCTATGACCGCATTATCACACACCTATTTATAAGTACAGTATTCTCCATCCATTTCTATTCATTACCACTTCTCTTGCCTATTCTTCAGTCATCTCTCTATCTTCCAACGCTTCTATTACACCATCTCTTCATCTCATCCGAGGTCTTCCTCTCCCTCTATTTCCCCTTGCTTGTGACTCAAATATTCCCTTGTAAACCTTTCATCTCCCATTAGTCTAACATGTCCATATCAGCATAGCACCCTTCTGAACACTCTGGACAATAAGAGATCCTGTTGTCCCACTCTCTTATGTACCTCTTCATTCCTCACTCTGTCTCTACACGTTACTCCACAGCCCGGGAAGTGTGGCAGAGTGGTCTTACCACTGGACTGGTAATCCAATGGTCCCGGGTTCGAATCTCAATATGTCAATGGGAAGATATTATTGGGATGGAATTTGTGCTGTACCTAGTTTCAGTGCATTACCACAGCACACCGAAATGGCAAAATAAATACCCTCATTGTTCCCTGATTAAATAGCACTGTATGAATATTCCTATATTCAAAATATGCTACAGGGGGGTAATGCCTAGCGAGTTAATTGCTCAACAGGTGGCGTTCTGAGAGTGAGGGTCCGAGACTGTGAAGCGCAGAGGCGAAGCGGCTTCAGAGATGGAGTTGCTTCGAGCCGTGAATAGGTGCTTCGCATGTCTCACTCCCTAGACTGGAACAAGACCTCACGGGCCTCACCGTGTTCAGCGGTAGAGTGTGCAGGCTCTCAACCTATGCCCGAGAGGGAGTAGTTGGAATTAGATAAAAAAAAAAAAAAAATACTCCTCAAACAGCTCATCTCCATCATCTCAAAGTTTCTTTTCTCTTGTGTCTTCAAAGCCCATGGCTCAGCCCCATACATCACTGTTGGTACAACTATCCATTGATACATTGCACTTTTAGCTTTCTATAAAAAAAAACATCACTTTCCACATACTCCCCATGGCTCCGAAAGCTTTCCTTCCTTCACATACCCTCTGTCTTACCTCCATTTCCACACCGGCACCCCTACTTATCACTCCTCCTAGATGTATATAACACTCCACTTGTTCCAATATTTCCCCATCGAATCGTACATTTAGATTTACCCTACGAGCATCTCTATTACATACCCTCACTTTACATTTATTGCCAATTACCCTCAGCTTCCTACATACCACACCAAACTCTTTTACTACTCACTGCAGTTTCTCCTCAGAATCTGCCACCAACTCTGTGTCATCGGCAAACAGCAACTGATTCAACTCCCAATCTCCACCATTCTTTTCTACTAAACCAAATTCTCTACCCATAGTTCTTATTTTTACTTCCCTCACCATATATATATATATATATATATATATATATATATATATATATATATATATATGTATATAAACAACTCCGGTGACGTTATGCAACCCTGTCACAATCCTACATTTACTTCAAATCATTCACATAACTCATTTCCTACTCTAACACACGCTCTGCTCTCTTAAAAGTAGTCTTGACTGCTCTTAATAAATGTCCTCCAATTTCATAAATTACAACCACCTTCCACATTGCTTCTTGATCCAAACGGTCATACACTGTTTCCAAATCAATAAAAGCCCAAAATATCTCATTATGTTTCTCTAAATACTTCTCGCATAACTGTCTTGCATGCATAAATCTGATCCACACACCTTTTTCCCATCCTAAAACCGCACTGTTCTTCTCCTATTGCACCTTCTGTGCCATTTATTATGCTCTCTATTAACACTACAGCTATCCAACAACTGATAATAAAGTAATAGCTCTATAACTTGAACACTCCTGCCGGTCTCCATTCACCTTGTACAAAGGCACACTAAATGCACTCCTCCAGTCAAATGGTACCACATAGACAACAAAGTATGTATTGAATAGTCTCATCAGCCAATCTATCATCAGATCTCCACTATTGTTAATACACTCCATAGCAATATCATCCATACTTTCTGCTTTTACCCTCTCTCATTTGTATCACTCCTTCTTCTCAATCATTTCATTTATTACCTGCCACCTGGGTAGCATGGGTAATCTATCTCCATCAACCACTGCTGCAATCACTGCCTCTCTTCCATCTCTTACATTTAGCAAAAATTAAAAATACTCAACATATGTTTTCCTCACTTGCACACCTTCCACTTATAACTCTCCATTTGCTTCCTTGACCGACTCTTCCCTTTTCTTCTCCTTTCCTTACTCTATTTACCTCCTTCCAGAACATATTTCGTTCCTCAAAATGCTCACTCAATCTTTGACCCCACCTTTCATTTGCACTATTATTTGCTTCTCTAATCTTTGTTTCGCCTCTCTACTTTTCTACTTATACCTCTCCCATACTTCAACGCTACCATCCTGTAAGAACCTCTCAAACCACTGTCTCTTTTCCTCAACTGCCTTTCTCACCGTATCATTCCACCACTCGTTTCCCTTCCTAATAACTCTGCCACCTACTTTCCTTTTACCACATACTTCCTCTGCGCTTGCTTTCACTCCTTCCTTTAACTGTTTCCATTCATCCTCTATTTCTCTCTCTTCCATCTCTCTCACTTCCATCCATTTTTCATATAGCCTTTCCTGGTACTCCCTCTCTTATGTATTTTTCTCTAACTCACTAGCTATTATTACACTCATATTTCACGCTTGTCTCGCATTCTCTTGTTCTCTTGTAGCTCCTCACTCTCAGCTTTCCCTAAACCAGAAAATGATTGGATATACCCTCCACCCCACCTCTCAGCATATTCACATCCAGCAATCTACATACTCCTTCCCTTGTCACCAACACATAATCCATTAAATTAATGCCCTCTATACAGTCTCTCCTCTCACAAGTCTATGCCATATAAACTTGAGTATACTATTTGTATGAATTAAGAACGTATTACCTATGCTCATTCTACACTCTCCACATATATCAATCAATCTTTCTTAACTCTCGTTTACATCATACACACCAAAACTACCTATGCTATGACTTCCTCAACAGATTAATTTCCTACCCGAGCTTTCAGGTCCCCTAAAACTACCACATTTTCATTTTCTTCAAACCCATGTAGACAATCCCTCATATCTTCTCAAAAACTGTCAACCTCCTTTATCGACCTTTAACTTCCTGGCCCATATACACTCACAAACACCCACCTGTTTTCCATAAACCGCATTCGCAACCACATTACCCTTGATAACACCTCTCTCCACTCGTTTATAAACTCCTTCAGCTCCTCCTTCACAATAAAAGCCCTGTCCTCTTTCGCTCTGACTCCCTTATCTACACCAGACTTTCTACCTTTCACATTTCTAAAATCCACTTTACCCTCTCCTTGCATCTTTGTTTCACTCAGCGTAAGCGCGTCATATTTTCTTCTTTTAAGGGGAACGTCCGGCCTTTACTCTAGAACGTGTCAGTGGATTTTGTCTGTATTTCATAAGATTTTGTACACGTATAGGGGACCTAACAACTAAGAAATTTCCAAAATTTTAATTCTCTAGGACAATTATTTTTTGAGTTAGGTGTGTAAATTTATGACTTTTTGTAAAATCAGAATCTCATTTAAATGTTGTTGCTTGATTGTTTTAATGCATTGGGGGTACTAACAATAGGTGTAGTTTCAATTGTACGTTGATACTTTTTTCCATTTTGTATCTAATTGTAGAATTAGGGCATTCACAATTAGGTACAAATTAGGTACAAATTAGGTGACAAATGTCTCGGGGTGCTGTGTCGAAATGGGAAAGAAATAAAAACAAATGGCGACGTGGAGTTGTAGAGAATTTCATGCCCTTTCCAATGACACCAGAAACATTGTTGTAGCATGTTTGGTTACGTCAGAACTGCGCCGACAAGTGAACTTTCTTACGTGAGGTACTAAGGCACGAGAGCTGTTGCAAGCCAGCCGGCCAGCCGCACCCTACCTCTCTCGCGGCTTGGACCACACTGCTCTTTCTCCTCCACCACCACCACACCCTTCGTTGTTACCCGGGTTGAGTACCAGATACTGTTAGGCAAAATATCTAAGAACGTCATATTTTCACCAAAAATTCATGGTTTTAGTTTTTTTTTTTTGCAGATCCGAAACCCATAATGCATTTTCTACGCGTCTGCGCGACCCACGACCCGCGAAAACTTTAAACTAGCCCAGAAATAACATGCTTCCAGACGGAATATTGCCTCAGGATTTTAACTGAAGACAGAGGGATGGGTGATGATGCCATATATCGGGTTGCGCAATATTGCCGTTTTGAGCACTATTACGAGTATGAACCGGACGCTCTCCTTAAATAACCTTCCCGTTCACCCAGCCATGAATGGTTGCTAGATACCCCCACATATAGACTAAAATGCCAGCTATATCGCATCCAAAATGGACGTGATCGCGTAATTAGTGAGGTATTACCAAATTTGTTAAAGACTTAAGGACACGATCGCGTCCACCCGTGCGCGAGGGCAAAAGTGCCTTAGGACGCGATCGCGTCCTCACGTGCGCGAGAGGGTTAAGAGGAACCGGCCTTTGGCCAAGACATTATTCTATTGAAAAATGTACAAATTTATCTTAAAGGAGTGTCTTGCGCAGATGTTTTTATATGTGTGATGGAGGTCTACGGAGGAAACTAAAAAAAAAAGTAAAGGATACATAAACGAGCAAATCTATACGCCCATCCCCCCATTAATATTTAAATGATATGCAAATTGTGTGCACAACATAAAATGTACTTCCATCGTCCCCAATGATGTGATGCAAACAAGGTATACCGTTAACTGACTGTAGGAGCTGCTTATCATAAAGTGGTTTCAGTAACCGAGTTACAGTATTTTTATTTATTTTTTCTATGTAAATGAGGGAGGCAAAAGGCAGAACTGCCTATAACGAGTGCCTCCCCCATAGTTGAAAGTGACAGGGCCAAAATCAAGGGACGTTCGAGCCAATATGCCTGGACACACGGAGTTTGAAGCAATTTAAGTCATAGGAAGAGGGAAAGACTGATTCTGGGAGAGAGTTCCAGAGCTCAGCTGTTGAATAGAAGAAAGTTTGAGAGTAACGTTTCACTCTTGGGTTGTATAGTTGCACAGAGTAGGGGTGGGATTGTGTTGCAAGACGGGTACCACGTGCCCTACGTAAAGGAGGTGGTATACACTGGGAAAGCTCTGAGGAACACTGATTATTATAATAGTGATAGAATAGCGAGAGAGATGCAACATTGCGGCGGAGAGAGAGAGATTGCAGAGAGTTGGTGAGTGGACGGGACTTAAAGATACGAAAGGCCTTCTTTTCAACTTTGTCTAGGAGAGTGGTGTGAGAGGAACCTCCCCACACATGTGAACAATATGTGAAAAATATGCACTATGCCCCTGTACAGAGCAAGAAGCTGTGCAGGGGTAAAGAATCCCCTAAAGCAGTTGAGCACACCCAGCTTCTGGGAGGCTGCCTTAGCAAGACTGGTACTATGGTCCTTCCAAATGAGAGCAGAAGAAAAAGAGACACCAAGAATATTGAGAGAAGATGAAGGATTGATTTGTGTATTGTTGAAGAATAAGGGATAGTCCGCTGGGAGTTCCGGACAGGTAGATAGATGGAAAAATTGGGTTTTGGAAGCATTTAAGGTAACAAGGTTTTCTCTGCCCAATTGGAGATAGTAGTTAGATCAGAATGTTAGTGTTCTATGGCTTCATTACGTTTGTCGTTGAGGGATTGCTGGCTGGGACGTTCTGAAAAACTAATGGAGTAGTGTAAGGTTGTAAGGTTGAGTCATCTGCGTATAAATGGATGGGAATTGAGGTACAGTTGAGGAGATCATTTATAATAAATAGAAAGAGAATAGTATATGAGACTTTATAATAAATAGAAAGAGAATAGTATATGAGACTTTATAATAAATAGAAAGAGAATAGTATATGAGACTTTGTTTCATGTGAATATTTGGGATTGATTTGGTACTTTTTTACATTTCACGTTAATATCGTGGTGTCTTCAATTATCTATAAAAGCTATAATAACGATCCATTGCAATAGAATTTCGAAATAGTACTTAATTCCAAATTGTTAAAGCATTCAAAAATATATATTGCATAATAATTACTATAAGTATAATAATCACTAATACGGAAGTCACAGACTGTTTATCATTCTTTTTTGTATACTTATAATTAATTGAAGTAACAAACATAAATTAGGAATTGTCATTAAAACAGTACGCTTATATGAATTCGAGTATGTTAAGAAGTACCTGATAGTTCCTTCAAACAACTATACTACTAAATGTAATGTGATATTTTATGCACACTCGTATCAGTCATACAGGCATTACCTTTCGTTAGAAACATTATATTTAATGACATATTTGTTATGCAGTCATTATTTCGTCTAATTAGTCACCTGGTTTATATCAAACTACACTTTTGAATAACTCAATCATACTAAATTTACTCCCATATTCCACATCATATGGACAAACAAAGGAGGAGGAGGCTGGAGGCACCCACCGAACAGTGTTTGACCCATGGTATCCACTCCACAAATTGCTCTGGCCCACTACCTTCTACTCATATTACACATTTATGTAATGTTTGTGGACTTTCCTCTAACTTACATTCAGTGGAACACACCTTCACCTATGCTAATCCTGATCTTCTCTTTCTCACCGACACCCAGTTGTCTGGGACTACTGGCAGCAAACGCTTCTCTGTTTCCTCACTCTATCTCTATCCTCAATTTCAAGCCAAAGGTGGATGTTGCGTGTATATGCGCAACAATCATGTTTTCTTTAGTGTTCCTAACTTTGATTTTGCTAAATTCTTAACTTCTCTGGCTACAGCTCTCTTTTCACTCGCAAGCTAAATATGTATGTACTGTTTATCTCTCTCCTAATTCTACTGACTATCCAGAATTCTTTGACTTTTTAACTTCGATAGTGGAACACAATTTTTCCATCTCTCCTTTCGCAGAAATCTCCATGTTAGGAGATTTCAGTGTTGACCACCGCCAATGGCTTTCCTCTCACTTCACTGACCAATCTGATGAACAAGCCCACATCTTTTCTATCCGAAATGACTTAGAGCAATTAGTACAGTATTCTACTTGTATTCCTAACCGCCTTGCAGATCGGTCAAACATTTGTTACATATTTCTATCCTCTAATCCTTCTACTTTCACTGTAAACCTGTTCTCTCTGTTGGGCTGCTCCGATCACAACCTTATCTCTGTTACCTGTCCTATCTCGCCAGTACAGCCATCCGATCTTCCCAGCTGGTGGCACTTGTGTCACTTTGACGCTACCGACTGGGTCTCTCTTCAGCAGTACTTCCTTGACTTCCCATGGAATTATTTTTGTTTCTGTGGGCGGGAACCCTCAGAGTGCCCTCAGCGCATTACCGAGGTAATCCTCTCGGGCATGGAGGCATACATTTCCATTTTCTTTCTCTCCGTCTAATCCAAAATATGATGGATCGCTATCGCTCGCCAGGCATAAATCGACACGCGAATGGGGATGAACGTCTTAAAACAGTAGGCTGAATGGGGCCGAATGAATACAACCCAGAGAGAGAGGGAGAGAGAGAAAAACACGAGGTGGGCCCCCTTAAGTATGTCTGGGGGAGGAGCAGTAGCGTTTGGGGTATGGGGAGGGGTATCTCAGCTTGATACCCGATGATTTAAGGGGGTAGTACTCGCTTTTTCTGGACCTGTTCTCCCTCGCGCTTAGCATATTAGTTTTGAGATTTTAAGACGTTCCGCCCATTAGTTTGGCGAGTTTAACACCTTTCGACCCATTTGGTTGTCAATGTTAGGATCTTTCGTGCAATTTATGTGTCGATTTTTCTCTGGCGAGCGATAGCGAGTCTGTAATTTTAAGAGGAATCGGCCTTTGGCCTGGAAAATTTTCTTCCGAAAAATGTACACATTTATCTTGAAGGAGGGGTCCAGGTTTTTGTTTTTCTAAGCTTGATGGAGGTCTATCAATGACATTAAGAAATAAATATATAAATGAATGGATAGACAAAAAACAAAAAAATGGGCACCAGCTGCTTAATGTCTACGTAACCCATTTCTATGATGTTTCGATTCCTCTCTGGACATCAAAGTTTCAGTAGAATATTTCGCATTAGCAGTGTAAATAATAGCACGAGATCATCATGATCGAGTTGATTACACTGGCTTCAGATAATTATGATAATACTATTATATTATATTATATATACTCAGGCCCAATCGCCACTGTTTCTATTATTATTATTATTATTATTTTTATTTATTTTTTTTTATTTTTTTTGGGGGGGGGGATTCAAGACAGCCAGAATAGGGACAACACAACAGAAAATAATGAACACACAAAAACAAAATACAAATTCACAAACCACTTCAGCAGTATAGTAACATTCTACGTGCATAAAGCCGGAGTCACATGAGCCCTTTTTCGAGCAATGTTTACCGGCAATTATGGTCTGGAAGCTTAATTAATAACACTTTATCAGAATTCAGCCGCTTAACATGATCTATACCTTCAGTCTCGATGCCGGTACCAGTGCGAAAAAGTCGCCCCAAAAAACGCTCATGTGACAGCGTCTTAAGGCTGTATCACACAGGGGATTTTTCTGTCAATTTTTACGAGCAATTGTAGTCTGGCAGGCTTAAAATCTCGGTTATATCAGAAATCAGCCACCTAGCATAATCTACCACCAGTCTAGTTTATGATTCCAATGTTAAAAAGACTCAAACTAACACGAGAACAAACTTGCTCACCAAAAATTGCCGAAAAAAGTGATCATGTAAAAGCGGCTTCACTACACCCACCAAGCTGAAGGCATTTTCTGACTAAGCCTCTGCCAGGGGTAATGTTTGTGTAGATGTGTCCCAAGAAAAATTATAATAAATGATAAGAGACAGAAGGATAAATGATAATAAATGATAAGAGACAGAAGGATAAATGATAATAAATTATAAGAGACAGAAGGATAAATGATAATAAATGATAAGAGACAGAAGGATAAATGATAATAAATGATAAGAGACAGCAGGATAAATGATAATAAATGATAAGAGACAGAAGGATAAATGATAATAAATGATAAGAGACAGAAGGATAAATGATAATAAATGATAAGAGACAGAAGGATAAATGATAATAATGATAAGAGACAGAAGGATAAATGATAATAAATGATAAGAGACAGAAGGATAAATGATAATAAATGATAAGAGACAGAAGGATAAATGATAATAAATGATAAGAGACAGAAGGATAAATGATAATAAATGATAAGAGACAGAAGGATAAATGATAATAAATGATAAGAGACAGAAGGATAAATGATAATAAATGATAAGAGACAGAAGGATAAATGATAATAAATGATAAGAGACAGAAGGATAAATGAAGAGGGACGGTAAGCGAGGGTAAGATATAAGTATGATAAAGAGAGACTGGAGGAAGATTAAGGGAGGGGGGGGGGGGGGGGGGGGCAGATTTATTTGCTACTTTATGTTTGTTTTTATGTTATTATTAAATTCCTCCCTAGACCTCCATCAAACTTAAAATTACACCCTCTTGACCCTCTTTCAAGATAAATTTGTACATTTTTCGATAGAAAAACGTCCCGGCCGGTTTCTCTTAAAATACAGGTTCGCTATCGCTCGCCAAGAAAAAAATCGACACATAAATGACACGAAAAGTCTTAATATTGACAAATAATTGGGACGATAGGTCTGAAAATCGCCAAACTAATGGGCCGGAAGTCTTATGAACTGATAACTAATGTGGCTAAACATGAGGAAGAAGGGGGCCCAGCAAAGCGGCCCACCTCCCCTTACGAGAGGCACGCACGGTATTAGGGAGTTTGTTCAGTAATTATCTTGGCCAAACATTTACTCACATTTTAGGGAACTAAAGGTAGGCAGAAATGTTCTCTCCTTTCTCTCTGTAATTATCAAAGGGGGTCACCTGCTTCCTTTCTCTCTGTAATTATCAAGGGGGGTCACCTGTTTCCTTTCTCTCTGTAATTATCAAGGGGGTCACCTGCTTCCTTTCTCTCTGTAATTATCAAAGGGGGTCACCTGCTTCCTTTCTCTCTGTAATTATCAAGGGGGGTCACCTGCTTCCTTTCTCTCTGTAATTATCAAGGGGGGTCACCTGCTTCCTTTCTCTCTGTAATTATCAAGGGGGGTCACCTGCTTCCTTTCCCTCTGTAATTATCAAGGGGGGTCACCTGCTTCCTTTCTCTTTAATCAAGGGGGGTCACCTGCTTCCCTCTGTAATTATCAAGGGGGGTCACCTGCTTCCTTTCTCTCTGTAATTATCAAGGGGGGTCACCTGCTTCCTTTCTCTCTGTAATTATCAAGGGGGGTCACCTGCTTCCTTTCTCTCTTGTTATCAAGGGGGGTCACCTGCTTCCTTTCTCTCTTGTTATCAAGGGGGGTCACCTGCTTCCTTTCTCTCTTGTTATCAAGGGGGGTCACCTGCTTCCTTTCTCTCTTGTTATCAAGGGGGGTCACCTGCTTCCTTTCTCTCTTGTTATCAAGGGGGGTCACCTGCTTCCTTTCTCTCTTGTTATCAAGAGGGGTCAGCTGCTTCCTTTCTCTCTTGTTATCAAGAGGGGTCAGCTGCTTCCTTTCTCTCTTGTTATCAAGGGGGGTCACTTGCTTCCTTTCTCTCTTGTTATCAAGGGGGGTCACCTGCTTCCTTTCTCTCTTGTTGTTGTTGTTGTTGTTGTTCCCTAAGCTGCCTGGCCGAACAGCCCCGAGTCCCTGAGGAAGGCCATGGCCACGATCGGGCTTTCCCACAGAGCTCTCATTGAGTGTAGATTATGTTGTTGGCGTAAGTGGTTGTGTGAAATGCAGTCTTCTATGATGTCTTTAATGGTATGGGGTGCTGTGTTACATCCCGGGCAGGCGTCGACAACGGAGTCATCCAGTCTCTTCTGATAGCTCAGGAGAGCTGGATGGTGTCCGCATCTCAGCCTGGCCAGGTGGACTCTGTCCACGCGAGGGAGGGAGGATTCGGAAGGATGGATTTCGGGAGGTCGTGCATGCAGCTGCGTGTTGTCTGTGAGTGAGTGGATGGATTGGCGAGAGATATGAGTATGGATGTGCTTCTGGAAGTTGGTTCGGGGTGGGCAGGGAGGGAGAGAGGACAATAATTGTGTGTGATACCGTGTGTTGGGTGTTGTTTTGATATTTCTTGGTGTCTGTGGGTGTGTTGCCATGTAGTTTAGTGGGTGGTCTTGGTTCGTGGAGGCTGCTGCCAGGAATTGAGTGCCTCTCATGTCCAGATGGTCTTTGACTTTGAGGATTTTGGTTTCTTGATGTAGGTGATCTGTGGGTGCAGTAGCTGTGCAGCCTGTAATGATCTTCAGGCTTTGTTTGGAATAGTCTGAAAGGTCTTATGATGGGTTTCAGCTAGGTTAGAAGCCCAGGCTGGGCTTGCGTATTCCATCACTGATCTTATGTATTGTTTATATACTGTGGTGGTAGTTTCTTTGTTGTGTCCAAATTTTGTGTGAGCAAGTGACCTGAGGGCGTTAAGTCTGGGTGTCAGTTTCTTTTTAATGTTTGTGGTGTGCTGTTTGAATGTCATATGAGTATCATATGTTAATCCTAGGATTTTGGGTGTGTGTGTATGTGTTAGGGGTGTGTTGTTTATGGTGAGTTGAGGGATGTATTCGTGTTCACCTGTCCAGCTTGTGAGCAGGGTTGCGGTGGATTTGGCTGGAGCTAGATTAAGTCTGTTTGTAGTGCACCAGCCATGTAGTGTGTTGAGATAGGGTTGAAGGAGATCTGTTGCTCTTCTTGGGTCATGGTGTGTGCATGTGAGTGTTATGTCATCTGCATAGGAGGCTAAGTTTATTTGGGGCGTATTGGGTGTAGTTATATCGTGCATGTACAGATTGAAGAGTGCGGGCGATAGGACGGATCCTTGTGGGACTCCGTTTGGAAAGTTTCTGATTTTAGATGACTGACCGGCAAAAGATACGTGTGCACATCTGCCTGCTAGGAAGTTGGCCAGCCACCTTTTTGTGTTGTTGTGCATGTTTGTGTTGTAGATTTTGTTTGTTAGGTTGTGGCGGGGGATGGCATCGAAGGCTTTACTAATGTCGAGTGTGGCTAATAGTGATCTGTGTGGTGGTCTAGCTGAGTTGATGCCGTCAAAAGCTCTTTGTGTAAGGTCTGTGAGAAGAGTGTTTGTGGAGTGCAGTGGCCTAAAGCCATGTTGTGTTGGAGCTAGGGGTAAGTCGGGTGTAATTAGTTGTAATACTAGGCGTTCCATGACTTTGGAGGGGGAGCAAAGGAGTGTGATGGGGCGGTGCGAGGAGGGTAGCGTGGGGTCTTTGTTGGGTTTGGGGAATGTGATGATGATACCATGCTTCCAAATGTCTGGTATTGTGTTGTGTGAATAACTGTAGTTTGATATGTTAGTGAGTGCTTGTATGCCTTGTGGTCCCCGGTGTCTGAGGTGTATGTTGCTTATGTTGTCTAGGCCACAGGCAGGTGAGTGCTTGAGATTGTTGATGATATGCTTTGTCTGGTGATTGGTGAAGGGTGTATAGTCAGGGTCTGTGGGGAATTGTCTCTTACATCGGATGACATGTCGGTCGTCTTTGTGAGGTTTTAGGTGGCTGACATGTGAGAAGTGCTTGATGAGAGTGTTTGCTTGTTGTTTACATGAAGGTGTAGAGTCTGTTGTTGTGATTGCAGCATGTGATTGTGTTGTGTTGCTGTTGGAAAGTGTGATGCTGTTTAGTGTTTTGTAGAGTTTTTTGGGATTTGTTTTGTGATCAAGTGTTTGTAGGAAGTTATTCCAATTTAGTTTTTGTTGTTCTTGTATTTTGTTGTTAGTTTGGGTGTTGAGTGCTTGAATTTGTTGTGTGATGTCTTGTGTGTGGGGTGCTGGGGAGTGTTTCAGTGTGTCGCGTTGTCTGATGAGGTTTTGAATTTCTGGTGTGAAGTTGGGGTTGTGTCTTTTTCTGTTACCTCTTGGAATGTGTTTCTTATCAGCATTTTGGATAGTTTTATTGAGTATGTGTACAGCATTGTTGATGTTAGTGATGGGCGTACTGTTTAGAGTTGTGAAGTGTTCTGTCTCATTTGTGAATGCTTCCCAGTTAGCTCTTTTATAATTGGTGTATGTGTATTTGTGGCTAGCTGGGGTGAGTCTGGTTTTGGTGGTGATAATGATCGGGAGGTGGTCAGAGCCTATGGTTCTGACCACCCTCCAGGATGTTGTGGGGGCGAGTTCTGGGGAGCAAAAGGTGATGTCTGGAGATGATGGGTTATAGAGGGCTTGGTGAGGAATATGGGTATGTTGATGGATGTCGTTAAGGATGATGAGGTTATCTGTTTGGTTTTGTAGTACCAGCCCTCTGTCTGTGTCGGGGTTGTCGACAAACCAGGCCGACGTCTTGGCGTTGAAGTCACCACCCAGGATGATGTGAGGGGTGTTTGTGATGTGTTGTAAGTGTGGTCTGTATTCATTTGGTACTGTAGGGGATGTTTGGGGAGGGATGTATGTGTTTATGATGGTTATGTTGGATTTGTTGCCAGTGCGTATTTTAATTGATTGTATTTCTGTTGTGTTATCATTTGGGGGGAGGAGGGATTTGGTTTGTACACTGGTTACTATGTATGATATTTCATTGTGTACCAGGGTGATGAGTCCACCGCCCCCGCCAACAGCCCGGTCTTGTCTGATGGTGGTGAAATTATGAAATGTGGGTGTTTTTTGTGATGTGCGGAGTTTTGTTTCTTGTAAGATGGCAATGTGTATGTTGTGTTGTTTGATGAAGTGTGAGAGTTCGTGTTTCTTTGTGTTAATGCCATCTATGTTCAATTGGAGAATGTTAATGTTATATGCACGATGTATGTTGGGTGCTGCTGCACGAGGATGGGGTGGGGGTGAGGGAGGGGCTGGAGGTTGGGATGGGTGAGGGGGGGGTGGGGATTGGGGAGCAGGAGATGGGGGTTGGAATAAATTAGGATGGGGTGTGGTATGTTGAGTTGAGGATGTGGATGGTATGGGGAGGTTAGGTGGGTTAGGGAGGACAGGTGGACCGGTTTTAGGGGGGGGAGTGGATGATATGGAAAAGCTAGGTGGGTTGGGGAGGAGAGGTGGACGGGTTTAAGGCGAGGGATTTGACTGGGAGAGGGAGGGGCATGAGGAACAGGTCCAGGTGTTCGTGTAGTGTTTCTTGGAGGCAAGTGTTGTACAGGTGAAGTGGGTCCAGTTCCTGCATGCATTGCAGAGAACTGAACCCTTAGTGTGGCGACTCGAAGTGATGGGTTTTGAGCAAGTTGGACATATGTATGTGTACGTGGGTCCTGGGGTGCTCTCAATGTCTCCGGCTAGAAGAAGTCTTCGAGAAATGACAGCCGGAGAGTCATTTCTCGCTGTAGGAAAAACTGTGTGATGTGTGTGTGTGGTGTGAGAGGTGTGGAAATTCCCGGCGCGACCGAAGCCGCTCCAAGGACCCGTGCCCCCAGGGAGGGGGCAGGGGATAGTTGTGACGGTTTGGCTCCCGAAACTGCTCCCCGCGGCCGGCATCCGGTTGTCCTCCACTGGTCGATTGATCTTGTCTCCGGCCGTGGAGGGTCGGCAGCCATCTGTGGTTGGCAGCTCCGGGAGGTGGTCCCACGGCGTAGACGCCACCACATCAGGACCTTTCTCTCTTGTTATCAAGGAGGGTCACCTGCTTCCTTTCTCTCTTGTTATCAAGGGGGGTCACCTGCTTCCTTTCTCTCTTTTTTTGGCTTTTATCCATTCGCCCCATTCATCCTACTGCTTTAAGACGTTTATCCCCATCTAGGTGTTGATTTGTTCCTGGCGAGCGAGAGCGAGCCAGCATTGTATGGACAAATCCTAAAATAATGTTTATATACAAAAATACACAAATTTAGCCTGATGTCAAAAACAATTTTTAAAATATGCTAAACATAATATAATCGACACCTGGATGGGGATACACGTCTTAAGACAGTATGCTGAATGGGGTCAAATGGATACAACCCAGGAAGAGAGGTAGAGAGAGAAAACAAACGAGGTGGGCCCCCTTAATCGGTCAACTCCGGGAATGTATTATGTGTTATACAGTGCAGCCGCGTGTACAGTATCTTAATAAATAAAGGTCAATGTTTGTCTGTTTGTCAGTTACCCGACCTTTGTTACTAAACTCCTCCCACAGTTTTGGTGCCAGGTGGGAGTGTGGGGCACCGTTGGAAAGCCCAGGCTTTGGAGAGGGTTTTAGGCGAGTTTAGTGGAAATCAGAGACACTTTTGTTTAATAAAATTTTCGGCAGAACTTGTGTAGTATACGGGAGCGAAAAAAATGCGAAAACAATGGCCGTTTGGGGCAGAAGGAGGCCTCCGATCGAAAAGGTGTATGGAACGAAAGTTGTTCGCAGCTCCCCAAAATGGGGGTACGGATGAGGTCAGATCCAAAATCGGAGGTCATTTAGCGGCCGAAATCGAGGTCGCCGTTTAATGAGGCACAGGGAGGTCGAGGCCGGTGATTATGGTAGTAGTAGTATTGTGATGATTGTGGTAGTAGTGATTGACGATGGTGATTATGGTGGTATAATTTAAACCCGGGCAACGCCGGGTACCCCTCCTAGTATAATAATATTTGTAACATCGTTCTTAGCACCAATAAACCCCCAGATTACATTAATGAAAGCATGTGATCATCCCAGATTCGAACCCATGATCTCAAACATAGCTTACACGCTCTAACCATTACACCATCAAGACAACTATGAGCTTTCAAAACGTTTTTTTTTTTACCTCGAACATTATTTATTTGAGAACTAAAAAGTACCTAAAGAATATTGAAATTTTGTAACTAACATCATTCTTCAAAGCACCAGTTAATTCACATGATCAACCCTTTCTGAACTATGTGTATACAAAACAGGGTCCTCTGAAGGTTTTCCTCTTTTCTCCATTAGTCAGTCACACTAACCTGGCCTAAATTTGTAACGGTACTGGCATGATTTCCTGCAAACAATGAATACTGCAAAGACATACAAAGTAGGAATTTTATCGGAAATATCAGGCAATAACCAACCTACAACAAATTGAATGACATCAACGACTTTGGGATCATCTATTTAAGGAGGGCGACCTGCTTTTTTTCTCTCCTGTTAAATTGTCTGGCTTGTATCCATTCGGCCCCATCCAGCAAACTATTTTAAGACGTTTATCCCCATCCAGGTGTCGATTTCTTCCTGGCGAGCGATAGCGAGCCATCATTGAATGGAGAAATCCGGCTTCGCCGGTGAAATGTTTCTATCGAAAAATGTAACAATTTAGCTTGCTGTAAATATATATATATATATATATATATATATATATATGCTGGCTCGCTACCGCTCGTCAGATTAATATTGACACCTGGATGGGGGTAAACGTCTTAAAACAGTAGGCTGAATGGGGTCGAATGGATACAAGCCAAAGAGAGAGGGAGTGAAAGAGAAAACAAGCGAGGTGGGCCTCCTTAATGCAAGTAGACTACTGTAGATACATCGGAAAACCATGGACTACCTGTTTATAAAAGTTAATCATCTTTTAGTACGCATACTCCATGTTAAGTTTTTCATATTTTTGTATTAACCGTTTTGATGTCCTAATGGTTTGAGTGTTTAAGACCTGTATGTGGTAACCCAGGTTCGAATCCTGGATGGATCATATGCTTTCATTAATGTAATTGCGAGGTGTGTGGTATTGGTAATAAGATAAATAAATTAGGTTATAACTTATTTATTATAATTTGTTTTGCTAGTTTAGGAAATGACGTAGCTTGTACTCCATATTCCGTATGTTATATGTTGTGATGGCATTCAAGACTGTATTTAATATTGGTGTAGATATTATTAGCCACAACAAACTGGCCATAAGACAGGTAATGCATTTTACCGATCGTCTACATGTGTTGGATATTTTGCATGCTACTAATGGGTTATCAAGCTGAATATCTACTACTCTTGTGTGACACGAAAGCGCAGGTACCAATTCCTTCATAGGCCTATGGGAATGTAAACACTCACATCGTTTGCAGTAAATTTAGTCTTTTCGAAATTTGTAATTGTTCCAAATTGTTACTCTAAACCATTCTCCAAGGTCTTGGGATATGGTATCAATATTCCAATTGAGAAAATTTAAGATTTTTTCATAATTTGTAATTATTAATTTATTATTTGTATATATTTAATATGTAAATAGAGACAAAACCAAAGCGTCCTGTAACAAGTGTTCCCCCCAAACAAAAGGGACAGGAAAACAAATTCAAGTTACGTTAGAGTCAAAGTGTCTGGACAAACGGAGCTTAAAGCACTATAAATCAGGGAATATAAGATTGAGGGAGAAAGTTCCAGAGCTTACTTGTTAACCCTCTCCGATATATGACGCGCTTTTGAGCCGATAAGGGATACTTGAAAGCCTTTGTTACCATCAGAGGTATTTAGAAACCTATAGTTTAGTTACTTCAACCTCTGCAGTTGTCTTTGAATTAGATGTGGGCAGAAAACTAAATTTGGAGAGGTAATTATAAGAGTGAGAGAACTCTATTTCTTATTGCTAATCTGGCAACCTCTGCGTCATATGAGTCTGAAGGGGTTAAGTATACGAAAATCAGTTTACAATACGATGTGCGGGGATGAAGAACCCACGGAGACGGTTGAGCATACTTAACTTCTGAAAAGCCATGTTAGCAAGAGTTGTAAAATTATCTTTCCTAGAAAGTTCAGAAGAAAAAGATACAAGAATATTGAGGGAAGAATAAGGGTTGATGTGTTGAAGAGTAAAAGATATGCTGGTTGAAGATTGCAATTGGTAGATAGATGGAGAAATTAGGTATTGGAAGCATTGAAAGTAACAAGATTCTCTCTGCCCCAATCAGAAATAGTTGATAGATCAGAAGATTGGCGTGCTATGCCCTCATCACGCAAGTTTTGAAAATCAAGTTGACAAATATTTGGTAGAGTTGTCAGTATATAAGTGAATAAGCAAGAGGTACGGTCGAGAAGATAATTAATGAATATTAGAAAGAATACTGGAGATAAAATAAAACCCTGGTTTGATAGGTTAAGGAAGTGAGCTATGAAACAGCCGGAACGGAAATGTGACACAAAGGCACAGATAGAGAGACGAAAACCGAAGGAGATTAGTTTGGAAATCATATATTTGTGCCAGACTGTAGCAAAGGCTTTCGATATAATCTAGCACAATACAAAAAATCTCCCCGTAATCCCGAAGAGATGAAGACCAAGAGTTAGTAAAATAAATAAGGAGATCACAGGTAGAGTGGCCCTTAAGGAAGCCATACTAGCAATTTGATAGAAGGTTATGGGAAAACAAATGCTTAAGACATTTATAATTTATAATAGATTAAAAGACTTTAGAGATGGAAGAAATGAGAGCAATTGGATGATCATTGATAATTGGAGGGTTGAGAGGGTTCACCCTTATTTGGGACAGGTTGAATGAAAGTAAACTTCCAGCAAAAAGGGAAGATGTTCGAGGAAGACAGAGATGAAATAGTTTGCTTAGGTAGGAAGCCGACATGGAAGAACAGTTTTAGAGTACAACAGGAGGAACTCCTTCTTAGTATTAAGCCCAGCTATGGCCGAAAATAAATATTTTGAAGATAGTAGGATATTAAGCATAAGTAAGAGAGGGAGTGGAGAAGAGGAAAAATACCAAAATCACCCAAGGTGGAATTTCTAGCGAAAGTTTGAGTGAAGAGTTAAGCTTTGAGAGAGGAAGAAGTGTCGAAAGTTGTAGGATTTTTTCCCTAGGTGACAGAGAGCAAGTGTTAGAAAGTTCAGAGCATTTGCTATTGAAGAAAGAGTTTTTGGCATGTCTGAGAACAGATTGGGCTCGACTGCAGGCAGAAACATAGAAAGTACAAGATGTTTTTAGTTTGAAGGTGAAGGTACAGTTTGAATGCTTACTCCCTATTGCTTACAACAATAGAACACGAATGAGTAAACCAATGTATTGTTTGCATTAGACTGGGAGATATAAAATGGAATGTAAGCCTCCATGCCCGAGATTATCTCTGTAATGTGCTTAGAATACAACCCATACATCATTAGCTTGTTCGTTCAATAATACTAGTGTTATAATTATTTAGTGCTGTTATATTCGCTATATGTACATGTGTTCATATTGTGTTTTATTTTAGTAAACACAAACAGATTTACTAGTTTCTAGCTTTGGTGACATATTTTCCCTTCATATATACAAACCTACCATTCAGATGTAGCATGTGTTCACGAATTAGCATGTGATCAATTTCCTTCATTCAGTTGAGCCTGCACAAAGTTATAACCTAAACTTTGTTGCTAGCCCATACAGATACTGGCTAACTAGGTAGAGTTATCGAGTATTAACAGGCGAGGGGGAGTGAGGCACCGGGGAGGGGAAGTTGGCAGCCAAGTAATTGATGGAGAGAGAGAGAAAGAGAGAGAGAAAGAAGTTACAAGGAATGGTTAGTATCTCAGAGACCTTGCAGTCCATTCCGAGGAGATACTCGAAGTAGAAGGAGAGAAACTGTTTAGTGCCCTACACTTTTTACAGAGTGTGCAAAATACTATCTACTCTCTTCTTGAACTGTTCTACTGAAGAACTGTTTACAACTTCGGAGGGAAGTTTGTTCCAGGTAGAACAGATCTTGTATGTGAAAAAGTGTCCACATATACTAGTGCTGAACCTTTAAATAATAATTTTCAGCCATGGTTGCGTGTTTTATTCATAGTGAGACTAAACATTTTCCTATAATCTACATTGTCAAACCCATTAAGTATTTTAAAAATGTCAATGAGCTGATCCCGTAGTCTGCATGTCTCCAACGGGAAGAGATCAAGAGCTCTCAACCGGTCCTTATAGCTCAGTTTTCTAAGCGATGGAGTAAGCTTTGAAGCCCTAGCTTGTACTCTTTCCAGTCGCTCTATATCTTTCCTGAGTGCTGGAGACCAGAATTGAACAGCATACTCCAGGAGAGGCCATATCAGAGTGTTATAAAGTGCGAAGACTATTTACTTATATCGATACATACATTACCTCATAATATAGCCCAATAATTTCTGAGCTTTCTTCACTATTTCACTGCACTGCTTGGAAAATTTTAGGTCACAGCTAATCAGAATATTCAAATCCTTTTCCAAGTCAGTCACTTCCAGAGGAATTCCCAACAGAAAATAACTTGACTTGTAGTTTGCTTGGCCGATATACATCACCTTGCACTTTTCCAAGTTTAGAGGCATCTGCCAAGTCTCTGACCATTCACCCAGTATGTTGAGGTCCATCCTGAGCTGTTCAACCCCTTTGGGGTCTTTCACATTCATTCCAAGCTTTATGTCATCTGCAAACTTTGAGATCACACTCAACAGACCAATATCGATGCCATTGACATATATGATCAACAGAAGTGGGCCAAGGACAGATCCCTGTGGAACTCCAGATGTGACTGGAGTCCACTCAGAAGAAACACCATTGATTACCAATCGTTGTTGTCTACCTGTTAGCCAACTTTTGTATCCAGTTTATGACCTCTGTATTGAAACCTAGTGCACTTACTTTTGACATTAGCCTGCAATGAGGCACTTTGTCAAAAGCTTTTTGAAAATCTAAGTAAAGGATGTCTATGGCTCTACTTTTGTCATACTCACTCAGCATTTCATGGAAATATTACAGCAAATTGGTAAGACATGATTGGTGTCGCCTGAATCCATGTTGTGAATCTGTAATTAAATTGTGAATTTCTAGGTAGTCTACTAGTATCCCTTCTAAGAGTTTTGCTATGATAGAAGTCAAGCTAATTGGCCAATAATTCTTGGGACACTCGTGGTCCCCTTTTTTAAAAATTGGGGTCACATTGACCAGTTTCCAGGCTTCAGGGACCTCTCAATTTTCCAGTGATTTATTGAAGATGTCTGCCAAGAAAGGTGAGATTTTGTCTCGCACTTCTCGTACAACTCGGGGAAGAAAGCTATCTGGGCCGGACGACTTGAACCTATTTAACTTATCTATTTTTGTTTTGCTACCTCCTCTGGGGTACATCAAATTGCTATGAACTTCGTCCTCATGTACTAATCCTGACTTGGTATGTCACTGGTATTTTCCCTTGTGAATACTGAGGCAAAATAGTCGTTTAGGGATTTAGCTACATCAGGTCAGAGGTTTGTAGTTGGCCTGTTGGTTCCTTTAGAGGTCCAATGCTACTTTTGAATGGCTTCCTGCTAGAATATTGTTGCCTCTGGTTGGATCGTTCACCCACTGGGTCAAAAAATAATAATTAGCAAAGTCCACAGGACGCCTATCTTCAGCATCGGCAGTTCTTGCTTCCCAGTTTACTAGGCAATTGAAGTCACCTAAGATCACACTGGTTTTACCCTTGATAACAACACTCAGTCTTGTGTACAGAAGGTCATCCTTTTCAACATTTTGATGTGGAGGCCTGTACTCCAGTTCAATCCTATAGATAGAGTTACCTAGATTGAGGTCTACTCCAAGCAGTTCATGTTCTGAGCTGATCTTGCAGTCAATTGGATTTAGAAAATATATAATGTACCAAAGAATTCCGCCCCATTCCTGCATAGTTCGGTCTTTGTGGAACATTCTATATTCAGGTATTTCAAATTCCCCAACATAATCTCTGGTATGACTTTGAATCCAAGATTCAGCAAAGCATTCTGTAGACAATAATGCCCGAAGTTCGGAGAATTTATTCCTAACTGACCTGGCATTAAATAATACTACCTTAACCCCTTCTGTACCGGCGTCGTGCTTTTGATTTTATTCAGGCTACTATTAAACGATTGTATTCAGTTTACAAAGGGCCTCCAGCCATTAAAAGGTTTCGAACTATCTCAGTTAACCCTTTTTACTACCACAGATCCTTGTTAAACTGCACAAATTCGTTTAAATATAGCGATAATAAAATGATAAAACATCGCCGGTAGAGAAGGGGTTAAGGAGATTCAGGATTTTCTTACAACCACCTAGTTTACTCTGTTTCCCAAAGAGAATGGGGTCTCTGGGGGTAGTGCATTTTCTTGCACACTATGTCTATGTACACTGTCAGAGGTGTTGCAATCTCTTATACTTGGTGAATCCTCACCTGGGGTAGAAGAACCACTATCTACTGGCTCAAAAATTGGAAACTGAGGTGTAGAGTCTAGAGGGAGTTGCGGGTCATCGCTCAATCTACTAGGGAACTCTGTCATTTGTTGAGAGGAATCTTGCTCTCCGAGGGACTAACTCCTTCTTTTGTGGGACCTCTTTTTGGAAGTTTGAGATCAGCTGCTGGTGAAGGTTTGCATTTTCCTGCTGGGGGGTGCTTTCTACATTTGTGTTGCCCTCAGCAAGCTGTAAAGATGGTGATTGAGTAAATCACCAAGTTTCATTTTACCGTTACTGTTTAAGAGCACACTGTCACGGAGGTAGAGGTTGCACTTCCCATAGAACTCATCAAATAGGTCCACAAATCTCACCCTTTTCTGGGTACACAGATCAGCTGACCTACCATTTAAGCCTATTTCTTTGCTGGTAGCACAACCCCCTTCATACATCTTGGCAAAATATCAAGTATCATGCATCTGTCTGTCTTGAGTCGGACCTCATCAGCCAAAGTTATGACCTGTCCTATTATCGACTCTGTGGCACCGACTTTATTTCATTTGAGGAACTGGTCATTTCCACTGACCTGGGCTATTATTGCTGTCCCCTTAGTCTTGGACCAGACCTTTTTCCACTTTCTTTGTGATCTGGGAAGTCCTTGCACCTGAGAGGCTCTTCACCTTTCTCACATCTCGGCGGAACTTAATAACTTAGCACACATACCACCACTAGCGTGGCTTGTAGGATACTGATATTGCAACGAAAGTTGTTGTTGTGTAGCACCCAGCTGGCTAATGACTCATAAGCAGCCCTTCTAAATACCTCCAGCAGCCTTGACAGGCTCCCACTCTCAGCATGGTGAAGCTATCCTATTTTTGGAGTCATCACAACACCGATGAAGCAGGCAAATAAGATGCAAACAACTCACAACCAGAACCCAGAGCACCAAATGTTTGACTGTGTTGTGCATGTGTACGGAAGAGGTATTTCGCCTCACAGTCGAATGCTGTGTACCCCTGACAACCTTTCCACTACTGTAAAGTAGTGAGCTGGCGCCTCTATTCGCCATTATCGTGAAGAGAGCAAGGTTGGAGGGTAGACTACCTTTTGAGTAGGGCTTTATGACAGTCCGTTTCTGTTGCGGCCCTGAAGAAGAGTTGGCCGATGGTCAGGCCAGCCCCTTCTAGTTGCCTCTTACAGCACTCAGGAATATGAGGTGGGAATGAAGCCTAGAAACATATTATATTATGTCGGACAACAGCAGAGCCAGATCAATTATACCAAATTCAGCCAGTAATAACAATGAATATGTGTACGTCGGCTGCAGCAAAGATACATTTTACATATGCATATTGATACGTCAGCCAATATGAAGAGCTTGGCTTTGGCTATGGCATTTTTTCTAATGAAAAATGCAGATTTAACTCGACAGGGATTTTGGTGGTATGTTTGTAAAGCTTGATGGAGGTCTTGGGATAAAATTAATAATAATAATATGACAAAATTTCTTTGTATGGAATCATCTCTTAAAGTTCGGCCAGGATATATATTATTCAAGAAATTGAACGTAGTATTTGAGAAAAATTTCATATATTAACTGTATATGGTTACACAAATTCCTGTAAATGTATTGACGGCATAAATATTAAGCAGACACATTTAATTGTCTCTCCTCCTCCTATCCACTTCACTAACCTAATCATGCACACCACACTTCATTCCTCCACACCAACATTTTTAAAAATGATGAACTACAGCCCAGCCTCGGAGTCCCCAGGCAGGGGGGGGGGGGGGGGGGGGGACCATAAATGCCCCCACACCCGACCGACCATCCCCTGACGACCCAACAAAATTATCTGGACCTCGGCCTGTTACTCTTTCTATTGATTTCTGCTACATTCGCGGACTTTCCTCTAACTTTCACTCTGTTGAACACCATCTCTCCTCCTCCAAACCTGATCTTCTCTTCCTCACCGAAACTCAGACTCAGGTGTCTGTAGCAACATCCAGCAACCCCTTCTCTGTATCCTCCTACTTTCTCTATCCTAGTTTCAAAGCCAAAGGTGAATGTTGTGTATATGTAGAATTGATGGATGGGGACAAAAGAATCTAGTTTCCTTTAATGCACAGAAAACCAAGTACATTCAATTTTCTAACCGACAGAATCTCACTGACTCACTTATATTTTTTAATGATGTAAATATTCCCACTTCCCCTAGTATTGACATTCTCGGTGTAACATTAACTACTAACTTGAGCTGGACACATTATGTTAGAAGCATTGCTAAGAATGCCTCTAAAAAACTGGGACTCCTGTTCAGAGATCGAGAATTCTTCAGTGACGAGCAGTTGGCATTTGGCAATACTATATAATATTCATGTGCGTTCTCAGATGGACTGCTGTCCACCTCTGAGGGCTGTGGAAGTGGAGTGGGTTGCATTGAGGCAGTTGGACAAAAATTCAAAATAAAGCTATTTGATTTATCAATAACCCTGCAATCACCACAGGACCTTCCTACATTATCCATAGCTAAGAAACGTGCATATCCCTGCATTATTCTACAGTATTTTCACAGAAAATGTTCCGAGGAACTGGCTTCGATTGTGCCGCCCACCTTATTCCACATCTTTCCCCGTAAAACTAGGGCAGCTGAGAGCGCCCATGAATTTACACTTTCTACTACAACAATGCAGAACCTTTGCATATCAGAATTCATTTATCCCCAGAGCTACTACTCTTTGGAATTCAACTTCCCTCGAATTGATTTCCACAAACTTCACAATCTACAAATGTTTAAAACAAGTTGTTACAAGCATGTTATGAATGGAGGATGCCTTTAGGCACATGGGACCCTTTTTGTTTTATCTGTGTTTTTCCTTTCCTCCGTTCATTGTCTCTTTACAAAAAAAAAAAAAAAATGGGTGCACAACAAACTCACTTGCTCTCGTGTTCCCGATTTCGACTCCTCTGAATTCTTTACTTTATGGATCAAAACTTTTCCTGTCATTCTCTTACTAACTATTTCTGTGCTGTCTATCTTTCACCTAACTCTACCAAACTTTTCCAAATTCTTTGACTATTAAACCACTCTACAGTGGAACACATTCTATCCCATTTCTCCTTTCTCAGAATCTCCATCCTTAGGAGCTTTCACGTTCACCACCGCCAATGGCTCTCCTCCACACTACTGACCCCCTGGTGAACAAGCCTACGGTCTTTTCTATCTAAATGACTAGAGGGGGGGGGGCCCCCAAAAAAGGGTTAGTTAAGTCAGCAAACCCACCCGTATCCCGAATCGCATCGGAGATCGGCCCAACATTCTTGACTTGTTTCTAACTTCTAACCCTTCTTCTTATACTGTCGATCTTTTCTCTCCTTTGGGCTCCTCCGACCATAAACTTAACTCTGTCAACTGTCCTATCTCTCCAGTCCGGCCACCCGATCCTCCTAGCCGGCGGCGCTTGTGGCACATTGGCGCTGCCGACCGGGAGGCTCCCCGGCAGTACTTCTTTGATTTCCCATGGAATGATTTCTGCTTCCGTGGCCGGAGACCCTCAGAGAGTGCTGAACGCATTACCGAGGTTGTTGTTGTTGTTCCCCAGGCTGTCTGGCCGAACAGCCCCAAGGTCTCGAGCAAGGCCAAGGCCATAAACGAGCGCCCAGACAATATCCTCCCTGCTTACCACTAACAAAGCCCGGGTGACCGAAGCCACTCCAAGGCAGGGAGCTGAGGAGGGTGCGGAAACGCCCCGGGGAAAACCAAAAGCCCCACCCAAGGCCCTGTGCCCCTCAGCAATTATGAGAAAGGAAAGTGGGGGGTAAGGGAAAAAATGTGACGCTTTGGCTCCAATCTGCAACTTCTAGGTTGGCAGGTAGGGAGGTCAATCCACGGAAAAGACGCCGCCACTTGAGATCTAGAAGATATATAAGTAAAAAGGAAACAGTCCAGAGTAAGCTATGGGTATGGCCAACGATGGTCGCTCAGTTTCTCACTCGGATAGACCAGCCCATCACCACATGACTAGAACCCAAATCACTCTCAGCATCAGCTAGGAAAAGGCCCTAGAAAGCCGCCTTTGGCGGGGGGAATAGCTCCCCTATTTCAACTCCTTTCGGGGTGGGCACCCGCGACCAACCCCGCATTACCCGCCATACTGAGGTATCCTATCGGGCATGGAAGCATACATTCCATTCTCTTTCTCTCAGACTAATGCAAAAAAATCTGGGTTTACTCCCGCCTGTTTAACTGCTGTCCCAAATAAGGAGGAAGAATTCAAACGGTACCGACGCCTTAAAACTCAAGACTCTCATTCTTCCTATGTTTCTGCCCGGAATCACGCAAATATGTTCTTAGACTTGCCAAACACTCTTTAATCAATAATAAATGCACTGAACTACCCAACTCTAGCTCTTCCCAAGCTTTCTGGCATCTAGCCAAAAAACCTCTCAACAGTTCTCTTCCTCGTATTTCCCTACCCTTTCCCATTCTGAGGCACAAACCATCACTTCTTCCTCTGACAAAGCTAAACTCTTCGCTCAAACTTTTGCTAGAAACTCCACCTTGGATGATTCCGGTGCTATTCCTCCCTCTCCACCCTCCTCTCTCTTACTTATGCCTAATATCCTTATCTCTTCTAAAGATGTACTTTCTACCCTCTCTGGGCTTAATACTAATAAGGCGTACGGTCCGGACGGTGTTCCCCTGTTGTTTTCAAAAACTGTGCTTCCGTGCGGACTCCTTGCCTAGGCAAACTCTTTCGTCTCTGTCTATCCTCTAACGTCTTCCCTTCATGCTGGAAGTTTGCTCACATTAAACCTGTCCCAAAGAAGGGTGACCGCTCTCAACCCTCCAACTGTCGTCCAATTGCTCTTATCTCATGTGTTTCTAAAGTTTCTGAAACTATTCTTGCTTCCAAATTTCTTAAGCATTTCTCTTCTCATAATCTGCTCTCAGATCGCCAGTATGGCTACCTTAAGGGTCGCTCTACTGGTGATCTTCTTTCATATCTTACTAACTCTTGGTCATCCTCCTTTTGGGACTTCGGTGAGACTTTTTCTATTGCACTTGACATATCGAAATCCTTCGATAGAGTCTGGCACAAATCATTAATTTCTAAACTACCCTCCTTCGGTTTCTATCCCTCCATCTGTGCCTTTGTCTCTAATTTTCTTTACGGCCGTTCCATAGCCGCGGTTGTGGACGGCCATTGTTCACTTCCTCACCCGTATAAACTCGGGTGTTCCTCAGGGTCTGTCCTAGATCTCCTATTCTCTTTCTAATTTTTATAAATGATCTCCTCAACTGTACCACAATTCCCATCCATTCATAAGCAAACGACTCAACCTTACCAATACTCCATTAGTTTTTCAGAACGCCCCAGCCAGCCAATCCCTCAACGACAACGTAATGAAGCCGATAGAACTCTTAAATTCTGATCTAAATACTATATCCAATTGGGTCAGAGAAAACCTTGTTACTTTAATGCTTCCAAAACCCAATTTGTCTCCATCTATTATACCCGCTAAGGAACTCCCAGCGGACTATCCTTATTCTTCAACAATACAAAAAATCAATCCTTCATCTTCTCTCAATATTCCTTGGGTCTGTCTCTTTTTCTTCTGCTCTCATTTGGAAGGACCATATTACCAGTCTTGCTAAAAAAAACCTTTTTTTTTTTAAAAAAAAAAAAAATTTTTTTTAAAAAAATTTTTTTTTTTTGTTTTTTTTTTATTTTAAAAACAAAAAAACAAAAAAAAAACAAGGCAGCCTCCCAGAAGGCAGCTGGGTGTGCTCAACCGCCTTAGGGGGTTCTTTTCCCCTGCACAGCTTCTTGCTCTGTACAGGGGCATAGTGCGTCCTTGTATTGAGTATTGTTCACATGTGTGGGGAGGTTCCTCCACACCGCTCTCCTAGACAAAGTTGAAAGGAAGGCCTTTCGTATCATTAACTCCCGTCCACTCACCAACTCTCTGCAATCTCTCTCTCTCCACCGCAATGTTGCATCTCTCTCGCTATTCTATCGCTACTATAACAATCAGTGTTCCTCAGAACTTTCCCAGTGTATACCACCTCCTTTACGTAGGGCACGTGGTACCCGTCTTGCAACTCAATCTCATCCCTACTCTGTGCAACTCTTTAACCCGAGAGTGAAACGTTACTCTCAGTCTTTCTTCTACTCAACAGCTGAGCTCTGGAACTCTCTCCCAGAATCAGTCTTTCCCTCTTCCTATGACTTAAATTGCTTCAAACTCTGTGTGTCCAGGCATTTTGGCTCTAACGTCCCTTGATTTTGGCCCTGTCACTCTTTCAACTTTGGGGGAGGCACTCGCTACAAGCAGTTCTGCCTTTTGCCTCCCTCAATCACATAGAAAAAAAATAAAAAATAAAGTAATACATTATTCACTCAAATTTAATACATATTGTATTTGATGATCTTATTCCGATGGCTATCTACTTATAATGTATAATGTATCCATAATTCTTCTGGTGTGTAAATAAATTATATAATTCACACATATAAATACACAATAATGTCTGTGTCCACGATAACTACTCTATATTTAATGTCACTTGTTAATTATTTTATTAATAATTATTATTAGACTAATCTATTGTGAATTATCATATTTGTCAAAAAATATTGTAGCAATACTCCGTATATCAGATGGGATCGATACCTAGTTATTGCTCCAGGGGTTTGATTTAAACATATTTAGTCCGAGAGAGGTCTTTATAATCTCCACTATTTCGCTCAATTTGTTTGGAGATTTTAAGCCATATCATCCTATTTTGGGGGGGTCATTGTGGTGGTGGGGACCATGGGGCATCGCTGTGTGTCTGCCTGCTTAGACCGGAAACTCTCCGGGAAGTCTGGGATCGGGGGAGTGCTGGAGGCTCCTAACGATCCTCATCCTTGGTCTCTGGGTCTTCTCCTTGTCGACCTAGATGTGTGGGAATATTGTATTTTGTTTTTTATGTTTTGTTTTGTGTTGTCCCTGTTCGGGCTCTGTCTCGAGGTGTCCACCCCCAGCTATGGGATATGTGCCCGAGTATATACAAAGGAGTACATAGAAAATCAAGCAACAACAGGTTTAGCAACCCCTCTAAGTTGCTTGCCCTTTAAATCACTTATGTTCAAAGTGAACTGTTCAACTGAAGGTGAACGTCAATAAAAGTAAAGTAATGGTGTGTAATAGGGGAGAGCATAGGGTGAATCTAGATGTGAGGCTGGATGGGGAAATATTGGAACAAGTAGAGTGTTTTAAATATCTAGGAGGAACGATAAGCAGGAGTGGAGGTATGGAAGTGGAGGTAAAACAGAGAGTGTGTGAAGGAAGGAAGGTTTCGGAGGCAATGGAAGTATGTGGAAGACAACGAAAATCTCGGAGTGAAAGTAAAAAATTGCACTGTATCAAGGAATTGTGGTGCCAACAGTGCTGTATGGGGCTGAGACATGGGCTCTGAAGGGAAAAAGGAGAAAAAAAAGAGGGCTGGATGTGATGGAGATGAGCTGCTTGAGGAGTATGTGTGGGAGGTTACTCGTAGAGACAGATTGAGGAATGAAGAGATACGTTAGGATCGAGTGGGGGCAGCAGGAACATTTGTCAGCCAGAGTGGGACAGAAGGGTGCTGAGCGGGGTATGGTCCATGTTGAACGAATGGGCGAGATGAAAGGCTTACAAAGAGAAAATGTGAGTCAGGCACAAGAGGAGATAGAAGGCCAGGAAGACCCCCATTGAGATGGAGAGACTGTGTAAGAAAGGCTTTGGTGATAGATAATGGACTATGATCAGCAGGGGAAGTGGTGTGGACAGGAGTTTGTGGAAGGGAGAATGCTTGTGAATAGTTGAGTGAACACGTGGTCATTTGGAGTAAGGGGTCGGGGCGCAAAGTTCGACTAGATAAAGTCCATCAGGCGCCTGGACTGGGGGGCCGATTAATATGAAGGGTGTGCCTGGAAGTGTGGTGGAGGACTTGTGGCTTTTGGCTCCGCTGCATGTCTGCCTGCCGAGATCGGAACTCTCCAGGTGGTCAGGGCCGGGGGAGTCCACCCCTCCTGTGGCTGGAGCGACCTTGGTAACCTGTTTCTGGGTGTTCTCCTGGGAGACCTGGATGTGTGAGAGTTTGTGTTTTTTATCTGTGTTATTTTTGTTTATGTTGTTTTTGTGTTTTCCCTGTTCTTGCTCTGTCTTGAGTCGGCTACCCCCAAAATGGGGATTGGGCCTGAGCATATAGATAGATAGATAGATGTTCAAAGTGTCCAACAGTGGTTCAGAGTGGGTAAGGGATAATTGGAAAGGGAAACACTACCTTAAGACCAATGTCCTTGGCAGGGTTAGGAGATGGTAATAGGGAAAAATTTGGGTTAATAACATAACACGATGTATCTGAGAAAAAGGTCATTCATTTACAAATGCAATCAGTCGCGGGTTTAAGGCGAGGGGCTTGTCTAGGCAATATCTAATGGAATCAATGGTGCTGCGGTCTATAACATCTCAAGGAAGCCCATTGCACAAGTTCAAAACTCGATTGAAGAAGAAATTCTTAGACTCGTGCGAGTTAACAGATTTAGCAATAATTTTGCAACCATTTCCCGGTGTGTAGTTTGATTGGTCGATCGTAAAGTACTTATTACAGTTTATATTGTCGATGCCTTTGATAATTTTGAAGACTTGAATTAGGTCACTTCTTATCTGCGCTGGGTTAATGGAAATAAACTTAATTCTCTAAGACGCTCCTCGTTTGTTTCTTAGGTTAGGTATAATTTTGGTAACTCTATGCTGAACTATTTCAAGTGTGTCGATATCTTTTTGGTTGTAGGGGCACCAGGATTGAACGCAATATTCCAGAAGAGGAAGGACTAGGGAATTGTAAAGTGTGAGGATTACATCTTTGGATTTAAGCTCGAATGACCTGCCTATAATATTGTATTTGCCTTCTTAACATCTTTTGAACATTGTTGACTGGGTTTTAGGTTACTCAATACTGTTACTCCCAAATCAGCTTCTCTGTTTACACTCTTAAGCTGAGTGCCATTCATTGAATAGTTTGCTTTCTCATTTCGTGTCCCGATATGGAGTACTTTACAGTTATCCGCATAAAAAACTAATTTGCCAAATTTGAGCCAAACTTGATAGCATATCAATGTTATTTTGCATATCTTCTACACGTTCATTTGAGAGTTGAGTATTTGCAGTTTTTGTATCATCTGCAAACTTTGAGATTGTACAGGTGAGGCCCTCATCTATGTAATTTAAATTAACTAGGAAGAGTACTGGCCCCAGAACCGATCCCTGGGGTACCCCGCTAGTTACATTGGTACATTTCGATGCTTTACCGTTTATGACAACCCTTTGCTTTCTTTCAATGAGCCAATTTTTCATCCATCTGAACACTCCCCCTAGAATTCCATGCGCTTAATTTTATCAATAAACGTTTGTGGGGTACTTTGTCAACGGCCTTTTGAAAATCAAGGTATATAATATCTACAGCTTTACTCTCGTCATATAGGTTGAGGATATCGTGGAAGAAGTCTAAGAGGTTTGTCAAGCAGGAACGTTTGTTACGGAAGCCATGCTGGGTATCTTTGAGTATGTTATTTTCCTCTAAGTGATTTATGAGTCTGTCTCTTATGAGTGTTTCTAGTATTTTAGATACAGCCAAGGTTAAGCTAATCGGACGATAGTTACTAGGTACAGATTTGTTGCCTTGTTTTAATATCGGCATTACGTTAGCGAGCTTCCACTCATCAGGCATAGTTCCGGACTGCAAGGATTTATTAAAAAGCAATGTCAGAGGTTTGGAGAGCTCACATTTAGCTTATTTTAGAACTCTAGGTGATATTGTGTCTGGTCCAGGTGATTAGTTTGACTTAAGTACATACTTACATACAGATAGTTTGGCAATAATAACAGGCTTCACTCCATTCAGGTGTCGATATTTTGGGGGGCGAGCTTGTCACTTTGAAGAAATTGTCTTTCGGGCAGGAAATTTTTCTATTGAGAAATGTTTCACAAATTTTGCTAAAATGTAGTCTGGGTGAGTTTTTTTTTTTTATTGTGAAGAAATTTTGAGAAAGTTTTTTTGTTAGCCTAGGGAACAAACTAAACTACATTGCTGGAAAATGGCAAAAACAAGCAAAATCCTCAATGATAATTATAAAAAATATCACAATAACCCATGAGCTGTCGGACCAAACAGGGTTAAGGGGAGGTTTTTAGTTTGCTCCCTAGATATCCTTCAAGCTTAAGATTACACCCCCTTGAGCCCCTTTCAAGATAAATTTGTACATTTTTCGGTAGAAAAATGTCCCGGCTGAAAGCCGGTTCCTCTTAAATTACAGGCTCGCTATCGCTCGCCAGGATAAAATCGACACATAAATGGCACGAAAGGTCTTAAAATTGACAGAAATGGGTTGAAAGTTCTTAAAATCGTCAAAATAATAGGGCAAACGTCTTAACATATCAAAAGCAATCGGGCTAGACATGAGGGAGAAAGGGGTCAAGAAAAAAGTCCCTCAACTGGATATCTCCCCTTAAAGCTAGTTTTCTTATTTTCGGAAAGGGGGCCAGAGGCACACATGGTTGTATACTGAGAATACAGCAATAATATTCTGTAGTATTGCTCTACAGATTAAACCAATGTATTCATAGTAATACTTGAGAAGTGCGTGCAGAGTTACATGGAGGGATAGACAGGCGAATGAAAAAGTACAAGAGCGGTGTGGTGTAGATATACTGTAGATGTGCTGGAAAGTGTGAAAAGAAACAGCTTGAGATGGTTCGGCCATGTGAAATCTATGGGAATCGAGAGAGTTACTAAGAGAATGTGCGAGAGTGAAGTGGAAGGACAAAGAGGGACAAGTCAACCGAGAGAGAGGTGGAAAGATGGAATTTAGAATGTTGGATGGGAGGACGGTCTTCAACTGATTGGGGACAGAGGTGCATGGGGGCAATTCGTTCGTGGTCACACCTTCGGGGATCACGGCGTCCGGCAATAGATAGATTCATAATACATATAAGAATATTCATCTAAGAAGATTCTTTGAACTTCTCATTGATCAAAACAAAGAGTAGGACCAGGGTAATCACGAACATCCGTATTGTTTTCAACGTTTACGATTGTCACTTTTTTGTCAACAGGATCTAAAATAACAAATGTTTACATTTTATTATTTACCTAGAATTCTTTATACATTCATAATTTTGAAATGTTGACAAGTCTACGGCTGATAACGTGAATTTAACACTCTGCTTGTTTTCTGGGAACATAGGATGTATATATTCACACGCATACTTACTGTAAGCAATTATGTTGTTGACACTAATAATTAATATGTTTCCGTTAAGCTACTTGACTCTAAGTACAGATACTTTTCTTACAAACGGTTTTATTCCTGCATAAAGCTGTCTATGAGTATGTATTTTGTAAATAAAACGATACTCTTATTGTTACGGCGATAGACACTTAGTTAGGATTAGTGGCAATTAATGTATGTGCTGTTAATCTTAAACGTGACACAAAACACATAAATGGTATAGATATATATTACCTATCAACAAATGGTATAGATATATATTACCTATCAACAAATGGTATAGATATATATTACCTATCAACAAATCACCAGTTAATAGCCCGTGAAAGTTGAAAGAGAGCACACATCATACACATCAATGGCTGGAAACGACTATCTCAATTACTGAACAATTCGAGAGGCACTTACTTTAAAGTTATTGTTACTGGATAATGGGGATGGGGGAGAACTGTTGACAAACCTATAGCCATTTACCTTCGCAGGTCTAAACTTTGTTGCTATGAATTTCCGATACAAGGTCGGCCACAAAGTAATAGTAAGAATTACCAGTGTTATCACAACATACAAACACAAATTAACAACAGATCTACTGATTCTCAATCGAGGACTGGGAAGAGGAGAGTTGTCACAGATAACAAGTTCAGATTACCGTGAGGAATCAAATTTAGTAAGTCGTGGTATTGGTCGAATTATTTATATAAGTATATTAACTTTGTATATAAATGTTAGAGAACATTATACTCACAACAGGAGTTTACTTAGTTGTCTTTCTTTTACTTTTTTTTAATCATATCAACAGATTATCACTCAATGATATGTGTCATATGATGCTATTCTAATGATATGTGTCATATGATGCTATTCTAATGATATGTGTCATATGATGCTATTCTAATGATATGTGTCATATGATGCTATTCTAATGATATGTGTCATATGATGCTATTCTAATGATATGTGTCATATGATGCTATTCTAATGACACAATATTTAAGGTATTCTTAATGTCATTCTGGAACTATTTTTGCTCCAGAGATGCCATAATAATGTTCTATACATAATGTGTAGATGCCATAATAATGTTCTATACATAATGTGTAGATGCCAAATAATGTTCTATACATAATGTGTAGATGCCATAATAATGTTCTATACATAATGTGTAGATGCCATAATAATGTTCTATACATAATGTGTAGATGCCATAATAATGTTCTATACATAATGTGTATATTATTTTAAATCTTATTTTTAAGGAGTAGAGATGTGGGTGACCCCACCGCCACTTTGTGGTGCAGATAGCCCCTGAAGGTTGGGACTGGGAATCCCAACGACAAAAATAATTCCTACATATGGATCAGCAAGCCTCGGAGCCGAGCTCTTTGCTTGCCGGTGGTCCAGTATAGTGTCTCTTGCTAATCCTCCCTACCCCTTGTGGGAGTAAGGGCTGGCTACTGACTGACAGAAGATCTACACAAAAAAAGTAAAATTAAGGTGGGCGGGCTTAGGCCAGACTATGTTTTGCTGGAACACTCATCATAAAACTAATACCTTAAGGGAGTTCACCTCGCTTTTTTTCTCTTTCTCTCCCTCGTTCTTTGGATTGTATCTATTCGGCTCCATTCAGCCTACTGTTTTAAGACGTTTACCCCCATCAAGGTGTCATTATTATCCTGGCGAGCGGTAGCGAGCCAGCATATATATATTTTTGTTTTGACAGCAAGCTAATTTTGTAAATTTTTCGATAGAAAAATGTCTCCGGCGAAGCCGGATTTTTCCATATAATGCTGGTTTGCTATCGCTCGCCAGGAAGAAATCGACACCTGGATGGGGATAAACGTCTTACAACAGTTAACTGAATAGGGCCGAATGGATACAAGCCAAAGTGAGAGAGGGATAGAAAGAGAAAAATAGCGAGGTGGGCCCCCTTAAGGATCTTGGAGTGCTTGAGATTCCCGGTCTGCTACACAGGGGTTTACTGCCTCTTATTCCGGTTAACTCAGATTGTCCTCGCCAGGATAAACCGCAGCTCTTCAGAACTAATGAAAATAGAACCCAATGGTTGAAAATTTGATAATGTAGCTCGTATTTATAACCCCTCGAATACCAGCGACGCACGACGCACGTAATGCGTCGGCAATGTATGAAACGCAATACCCCAGCGCCGCATAGGGTGCATCGCGGTTACTTACTCCGGTCCTATGGCACCTAAAGGGCTCAGATTTGTATGGGAACTGCGTAAGTATCTCACGCAACAATGCCGATGGTTGAAAACCCTCAAACTCCATCCACGTGCGCGTGAGAGCGCAAAAACATGTTTTTACATGTTTTTGCTTACCCATTTCCCCATGTTAATTAACAGGCTTCGAACTATCTCACTTGACCCTTTTTACTGTCACAGATCATTCCTAAACTGCACAAAATCGTCTAAATATTGCTGGAATGAAAAGACGTCGCCGGTACAGAATGGCTTAACACTATCTGGTCCGACCTCTTGCTGCTTATTTTGATATTTTCTATCTATCTATCTATCTATTGCCTGACGCCGTGATCCCCGAAGGGGTGGCCACGAACGAACCGCCCCCATGCACCTCTGTCCCCAGTCAGTCGACGCCCCTCCCCCCAACCAGCACCGCCTTCGTTCATGTAGTTCCTCACTCCATCCTTCCACCTCATATTCGGTCTACCTCTCCCCCTCTGTCCCTCCACCTCGCTCTCGTACACCCTCTTAGTCATTCTCTCGCTTTCCATACGTTCCATATGGCCGAACCATCTCAAGTTGTTCCTTTTCACACATTCCAGCACATCTACCTCCACACCACACCTCCTTCTTACTACCTCATTAGTCTGTCTATCCCTCCATGTAACTCCGCACGCACTCCTTAAGTAATTAATTTCCACTGCTCTCACTCTTGGTCTGAGTCTCTCAACCAACGTCCATGCTTCGCTGATATTTTGTTTAGTTATTATTGAGGATTTTGCTTGCATTTGCCATTTTTGAGCAATACATTTAAGTTTATCCCTTCAATTTTTTTTTTTTTTTTTTTTTTTTCTATATTCCAACTACTCCCTCTCGGGCATAGGCTGATAACCTTTACACTCTACCGCTGAACACAGTGAGGCCCGTGAGGTCTTGTTCCAGTCTAGGAAGTGAGACATGCGAAGCTTCACGGCTCGAAGCAACTCCATCTCTCAAGCTGCTCCGCCTCTGTGCTTCACAGTCTCATCCCCCAGGCTCGGATTCTCACTCTCAGAACGCCACCTATTGAGCAATTAACTCACTAGGCATTGCCCCCCTGTAGCATATTTTTGAATATGGGAATATTCATACAATGCTATTAATCAGGAAACAATGAGGGTATTTATTCGGCATTTCGGTGTGCTGTGGTAATTCACTGATACTAGGTACAGCACAAATTCCATCCCAATAATATCTTCCCATCGACATATTGGGATTCGAACCTGGGTCCATTAGATTACCAGTCCAGTGGCAAGACCACTCCGCCACACCTCCCCTAACAAAAATGCCTTCCTAAACTTTCTTCAAACTTAAAAATATTGCGCACCCAGGTCTCCTTCAAGCTTAATTAATCAGCCGAAGGCGATTTTTTCAAAGTTATTGGCTTGCTATCGCTCACCAAGATAAAAATTGACACCTGCATAGGATGAAGTGTCTTACTATCGCCCAACTAATGGGTGATACATTTTAAAATCTCGAAACAGATGGGGCGCATCAGTGGAGACCCCAAAAGATCTCCTTCGGACCAAATATGGTTAAAATGGTAGTAAACAGAAGAGGGAAACATACAATGTATTTCTACATTATTGTTAACCTTTTCTGTTCCGGCGACGTCCTTTTTGTCTATTCTAGCTACTATCAGACATCTAAAGGGCCTCTAGCATTTAACAAGCTTCGAACACTCTCGCTTAACCCTTTTGACTACCACAGGTCCATCTTAACCCTTTCCGACATATGAGGCAATTTTGAGCCTATTAGGGATACTTTAAAGCCTTTATTACCATCAGGGGTATTTACAAACCTTTAGTTTAGTTACTTCAACCTCTGCAGTTGTCTTTGAGTTAGCTGTGGGCGGAAAACTAATTTTGGAGAGGTAATTATAGGAGTGAGAGAACTCTATTTCTTATTGCTAATCTGGCAACCTCTGCATCATATGAGTCTGAAGGGGTTAATCGACATAAAATCCTCTAAATATAGGTAGAGTAAAAATAAATGACGTCGCCGGTACAGAAAGGGTTAACTCGGACAGGACGATGTATGGCCAGTAAGATCCAGTAGAAAAGTTGGTTGTTTTGTCCTGCAGGGAACTAACTCTGGCACATGGTAGTCACAATAGTGACTTTTTAGACTAATGTTTGCTGATAGTTCGGGACATTATTCCTATCGCCGAAGTTGGGAAATGATATGCCTCACCTCGGTTATCTCTCTCTGTGTGTGTAATTGTAATAATAATAATAATAATAATAATAATTAAAGTTGCAAGCAACGTTGTGCGGGGTTCGAGCGGGGTTGCACGCAGGGTATTGTGTTGGATACAAAGGCTGTGCCACATATATCAATATATCATGTATCTTATCGGGCATGGAGAAAGTACAGAAGGAATATAGTGTAGCCATTTTGGCTATGGCCACTTAGACCATTAAGGAGTGTGACCATTTTGGTTAAAGCTATTAATCCTGTACGAGTTGTTGTTGTTGTTCCCTAAGCTGCCTGGCACGAACAGCCCCGAGTCCCTGAGGAAGGCCATGGCCATGATCGGGCTTTCCCACAGAGCTCTCATTGAGTGAAGATTGTGTTGTTGGCGTAAGTGGTTGTGTGAAATGCAGTCTTCTATGATGTGTTTAATGGTATGGGGTGCTGTGTTACATCCCGGGCAGGCGTCGACAACGGAGCCATCCAGTCTCTTCTGATAGCTCAGGAGAGCTGGATGGTGTCCGCATCTCAGCCTGGCCAGGTGGACTTTGTCCTGGCGAGGAAGGGAGGATTCGGAAGGATGGATTTCGGGAGGTCGTGCTTGCAGCTGCGTGTTGTCTGTGAGTGAGTGGATGGAGCGGCGAGAGATATGAGTATGGATGTGCTTCTGGAAGTTGGTTCGGGGTGGGAGAGAGGACAGAAATTGTGTGTGATACCGTGTGCTGGGTGTTGTTTTGATATTTCTTGGTGTCTGTGGGTGTGTTGCCATGCAGTTTAGTGGGTGGTCTTGGTTCGTGGAGGCTGCTGCCAGGAATTGAGTGCCTCTCATGTCCAGATGGTCTTTGACTTTGAGGATTTTGGTTTCTTGATGTAGGTGATCTGTGGGTGCAGTAGCTGTGCAGCCTGTAATGAACTTCAGGGCTTTGTTTTGAATAGTCTGTAAGGTCTTATGATGTTTCAGCTAGGTTAGAAGGCCAGGCTGGGCTTGCGTATTCCATCACTGATCTTATGTATTGTTTATATACTGTGGTGGTAGTTTCTTTGTTGTGTCCAAATTTTGTGTGAGCAAGTGACCTGAGGGCGTTAAGTCTGGGTGTCAGTTTCTTTTTAATGTTTGTGGTCTGCTGTTTGAATGTCATATGAGTATCATATGTTACTCCTAGGATTTTGGGTGTGTGTGTGTATGTGTTAGGGGTGTGTTGTTTATGGTGAGTTGAGGGATGTATTCGTGTTCTCCTGTCCAACTTGTGAGCAGGGTTGCGGTGAATTTGGCTGGGGCTAGATTAAGTCTGTTTGTAGTGCACCAGCCATGTAGTGTGTTGAGATAGGGTTGAAGGAGATCTGTTGCTCTTTTTGGGTCATGGTGTGTGCATGTGAGTGTTGTCATCTGCATAGGAGGCTAAGTTTATTTGGGGCGTATTGGGTGTAGTTATATCGTGCATGTACAGATTGAAGAGTGCGGGCGATAGGACAGATCCTTGTGGGACTCCGTTTGGAAAGTTTCTGATTTTAGATGACTGACCGGCAAAAGATACGTGTGCACATCTGCCTGCTAGGAAGTTGGCCAGCCTCCTTTTTGTGTTGTGCATGTTTGTGTTGTAGATTTTGTTTGTTAGGTTGTGGCGGGGAATGGCATCGAAGGCTTTACTAATGTTGAGTGTGGCTAATAGTGATCTGTGTGGTGGTCTAGCTCAGTTGATGCCGTCAAAAGCTCTTTGTGTAAGGTCTGTGAGAAGAGTGTTTGTGGAGTGCAGTGGCCTAAAGCCATGTTGTGTTGGAGCTAGGGGTAGGTCAGGTGTAATTAGTTGTAATACTATGCGTTCCATGACTATGGAGGGGGAGCAAAGGAGTGTGATGGGGCGGTGCGAGGAGGGTAGCGTGGGGTCTTTGTTGGGTTTTGGGGAATGTGGTGATGATACCATGCTTCCAAATGTCTGGTATTGTGTTGCGTGAATAACTGTAGTTTGATATGTTAGTGAGTGCTTGTATGCCTTGTGGTCCCAGGTGTCTGAGGTGTATGTTGCTTATGTTGTCTAGGCCACAAGCGGGTGACTGCTTGAGATTGTTGATGATATGCTTTGTCTGGTGATTGGTGAAGGGTGTATAGTCAGGGTCTGTGGGGAATTGTCTCTTACGTCGGATGACACGTCGGTCGTCTTTGTGAGGATTTAGGTGGCTGACATGTGAGAAGTGATTGATGAGAGTGTTTGCTTGTTGTTTACATGAAGGAGTAGAGTCTGTTGTTGTGATTGCAGCATGTGATTGTGTTGTGTTGCTGTTGGAAAGTGTGATGCTGTTTAGTGTTTTGTTGAGTTTTTTGGGGTTTGTTTTGTGATCAAGTGTTTGTAGGAAGTTATTCCAATTTAGTTTTTGTTGTTCTTGTATTTTGTTGTTAGTTTGGGTGTTGAGAGCTTGGATTTGCTGTGTGATTTCTTGTGTGTGGGGTGCTGGGGAGTGTTTCAGTATGTCTCGTTGTCTGATGAGGTTTTGAAATTCTGGTGTGAAGTTGGGGTTGTGTCTTTTTCTGTTACCTCTTGGAATGTGTTTCTTGTCAGCGTTTTGGATAGTTTTATTGAGTATGTGTACAGCATTGTTGATGTTAGTGATTGGTGTACTGTTTAGAGTTGTGAAGTGTTGTTCTGTCTCATTTGTGAATGCTTCCCAGTTAGCTCTTTTATAATTGGTGTATGTGTGTTTGTGGCTAGCTGGGGTGAGTCTGGTTTTGGTGGTGATAATGATCGGGAGGTGGTCAGAGCCTAAGGTTCTGACCACCCTCCAGGATGTTGTGGGGGCGAGTTCTGGGGAGCAAAAGGTGATGTTTGGAGATGATGGGTTATAGAGGGCTTGGTGAGGAATATGGGTATGTTGATGGATGTCGTTAAGGATGATGAAGTTATCTGTTTGGTTTTGTAGTACCAGCCCTCTGTCTGTGTCGGGGTTGTCGACAAACCAGGCCGACGTTTTGGCGTTGAAGTCACCACCCAGGATGATGTGTGGGGTGTTTGTGATCTGTTGTAAATGTGATCTGTATTCATTTGGTACTGTAGGGGATGTTTGGGGAGGGATGCATGTGTTTATGATGGTTATGTTGGAGTTGTTGCCAGTGCGTATTTTAATTGATTGTATTTCTGTGTGTTATCATTTGGGGGGAGGAGGGATTTGGTTTGTACACTGGTAACTATGTATGATATTTCTTTGTGTACCAGGGTGATGAGTCCACCGCCTCCGCCGACAGCCCGGTCTTGTCTGATGGTGGTGAAATCATGAAATGTGGGTGTTTTTTGTGTTGTGCGGAGTTTTGTTTCTTGTAAGATGGCAATGTATGTTTGTGTTGTTTGATGAAGTGTGAGAGTTCGTGTTTCTTTGTGTTGATGCCATCTATGTTCAATTGGAGAATGTTAATGTTATGTGCACGATGTATGTTGGGTGCTGCTGCAAGAGGATGGGGTGGGGGTGAGGAAGGGGGTGGGGGTGAGGGAGGGGCTGGGGGTTGGGATGGGTGAGGTGGGGGTGGGGATTGGTGTATTCGTGAAAGTACGGTAATTGCTTTCAAATTACTCCTGAATCATCCCTGTACGACGTCTGGTTTTCTTGTAAGGATCTTGCAAACGAAGGGCAAAATTGCTAAAAACTACCAAATCCGATAGGCGAAATCGCTAAAAATTACCAATTATTTCCTGTTTTCGCTATGTGTGACGCTGCACATACTGTAAGTGAGCTCTCTCTCACACAAACCTCAGTGTCGTGGCGGGGCCTGTAGGCTCCGGCTGACGTCCATCCGTGCTGCTTGTAAAAGCTGGCCTGGCTCACAGGCTACAAAATAGCCGGAAAATCGTCTCCGTCATATGAAGGGCCCCGCGGGAATTGGGTTACGAAATGTGGTTGTTTTGATAATTTGATAGGGTCACCATAAGAGTAATGGTGTGGCCTTTTTTCTGTACAGAAGCTTGGCCTTTTTGGTTGGGGCTTCTTAGGAATGTGACCTTTTTCGTTAGCCATGGAGAAACTGCAGAGGTACAAATTATTATAAGCAACCTCATGTTAAAAATGTCTTATATATTTTTGTTTAGCTGTACTTGGCATTCCTCTTCCTCTAGGTATCTAGCAATTTAACCCCCTCAAACTCCTTATGACGCGATGGTGTGGTAATTACCCCGGGCCAAAAAGCTCTAAAAGACGATCGAGTGATACCTCAAGCGAGTTTGAAATACGCAGGCGTTTCGTTCATGGTCACCCCTTCGGGGATCAAGGTCTCCGGCAATATATACCGGTAGGCTATAGATAAATTCATTTTTGGGCTATTTCTTCCATTTTATTTATCCTGTTAAAGTGCTTGATTGATTTTTGTGCTAATGTAGTTAGTATTTGGTGTAATTTTACATATTTCAGCTAAATATGAAGAGCACATGCAATTTATTTGTGCATGTTCAGTAAGTATTGCTGGGGAAAGGGTTAACGTATTCATCTTTTGGGGTATTTATTCTATGTTTTTATCCTGTTTCTGTGATTGATTGAGTTTTGTGCTAATGTAGTTGGTATTTGGTATAATTTTACATATTTTAGATAAATCAGAAGAGTACATGCAATATATTTGGGCATTTTCAGTCAGTATTGCTGGGGCAACGGTTAACGTGCAGTATTCATCATAGGAAGGGAAGAGGATGTGTAGCTCAGATCTTTGCCCTGAAATATGTTGCGGAGAAATATCTTGAGAAGGGACAAAAGTTGTATGCTGCCTTCATGGACTTGGAGAAGGCCTATGACAGAGTTGATAGAGAAGGTACCGGTATGTAGAAAGTACTTGGAATATACGGAGCAGATAGCAAGTTGCTGAAAGCAGTGAAAAGCATGTATGAGGGTGCAAAGGTGTCAGTATGTGTTGAGAATGAACAGAGCGAGTTCTTTGATCTGAATTTTGGGTTAAGGAAAGGGTGTGTGATGTCCCCGTGGTTGTTCAATATATACTGTACTGTATATGGATGGAGTCATAAAAGAAATGCAAGGATGAGCAGTGGATGTGTGTGTACCACTAATAAGGGAAGGCAATGAGTGGAATGACAGAGTTGATAGAGAAGGTATGTGGAAAGTACTGAGAATATATGGAGTAGATGGCAAGTTGCTGAAAGCAGTGAAGAGTATGTATGAGAGTGCAAAGGTATCACTACGTGTGAAGAATGAACAGAGGGAGTTCTTTGATCTGAATGTTTGGTAAAGCAAGGGTGTGTGATGTCCTGATGGTTGTTCTATATATACAGTATATGGATGGAGTCCTAAAAGAAATACAAGGAAGAGCAGTGGATGTTTGTGTACTGCTGTTTGCTGACGATATGAATGGGAGCTGCAGGGTCTGGTAAATATGTTTGGAACAGTGTGCGAAAAATGGATTCTGAAGGTAAATGCGGGGAAGAGCAAGGTTATGGTCTTCGAAAGGGGTGAAGCCACAGAGTATGAGGTGAAGTTGAACGGTCAGGCTATGGAGATTGTCAGCTCATTTAAGTATCTTGGCAGTGTACAGAGTAAAGATGGGAGTATGGATGAAGAAGTGTGGGAGAGGGTGCAACAGGAGAAGAGGGTTGTAGGAATGCTGAAAGCAGTAACATGAAATAGGGTGGTCAGCATGGAACTGAAGAAGTCCTTGCATGACAGTGTGGTAATCCTGACACTGACTTACGGAAGCGAAGCATGGACGTTGTTGGAGAGATTCAAACCAAGAGTGAAAGGGATGGAAATGAGTTACTTGAGAAGTGTGTACAGAGTTACATGGAGGGATAGACAGACGAATGAGGAAGTACGAGAGAGGTGTGGTGTGAATGTACTGGAAAGTGCGAAAAAGAACACCTTGAGATGGTTCGGCCATGTGGGAAGTATGGGAAGCGAGAGAATGACTAAGAGAGTGTACGAGTGAGGTGGAAGGACAGAGGGAGAAATAAACCGAGAGAGAGGTGGAAGGATGGACTTAAGAAGTATATGCGTGAAAGCGGTGCTGGATGGGAGGAGGGGTGTCGACTGACTGGGGACAGAGGTGCATAGGGGTGTTTCGTTCGTGGCCAATCCTTCGGGGATCAAGGCGTCCGTCAATAGATAGATAGATAAATTCATCTTTAGGGCTATTTCTTACATTTTCTTTATCCTGTTAGTGTACTTTATTAAAAAAATTGGTAATGTAGTTGGTAATTGGTGTAATTTTACATATTTCAGATAAAGGATGTCAACAGAATAACAAATGATGAGCTGAAGAGACGTTTAGGTATAAAGAGTATTAGCGAGGAGATGCGTACAAGTAAACTGGGATGGTATGGGCATGTGGAGAGAATGGATGAACAAAATTGGGTAAAAAGATGCAGGTCTGCGATTTTGGAGGGAGCTGCACCAAGGGGTGGACCGAGTAAGACCTGGGATCGGACTATACGTGCCGATCTCAAATCCAAAAATTTGACAAGTAAAGCATCCCTTAACAGGGTTGCCTAGAACGCCGCCATTAGGAAAAGAGACTGAAACTGCACATCTGTGTGGAGCACTCAGTCTTAAAATTGTATGTACGTATGTATGTATAAATCTGAAGAGCACATGCAATCTATTTAGGCATTTTCAATCAGTATTGCTGGGTAAAGGGTTTACATATTAATCTTTTGGAGTATTTCTTCCATTTATTTATCCTGTTAGTGAGTTTTATTGATTTCAGTGCTACTGTAGTGGTATTTGGTGTAATTTTACATATTTTTGATAAATCTGAAGAGGACATGCAATATATTTGGGCATTTTCAGTCAGTATTGCTGGGGAAACGGTTAGCACACTGTAGTCATCTTAGGAAGGGAAGAGGATGTGTAGCTCAGATTTTTGCCCGGAAATGTGTTGTGGAGAAATATCTGGAGAAGCGACAAAAGTTGTATGCTGCATTTATGGAGTTGGAGAAGGCCTATGACAGAATTGATAGAGAAGGTATGTGGAAAGTACCGGTACTGAGAATATACGGAGTAGATGGCAAGTTGCTGCAAGCAATGAAGAGCATGTATGAGGGTGCAAAGGTGTCAGTATGTGTGGATAATTAACAGAGCGAGTTCTTTAATCTGAATGTTGGGTTAAAGCAAGGGTGTGTGTGATGTCCCCATGGTTGTTCAATATATACCGGTACAGTATATGGATGGAGTCATGAAAGAAATACAAGGAAGAGCAGCGGATGTTGGTGTACCGCTGATAAGGGAAGGAAACGAGTGGAAGTTGCCTCAACAGTACAGTACCGGTACTACTGTTGCTGACAAGCAAACTTTCATAAACTTAGAGCTATGTTTAAAGAAACTGACTGGAGCTTTTTAATTAACAATAACGACATAAATACATCTTGGAAGTTATTCGAAACCACTTACCTAAAAGCAGTGCAAGACTGCATACCATCGAAAATACGGCGTCCAGGCCATAATAATAAGCCCAAATGGTGGAATAAAGATATTTCAAACTGCCTGCTTGCTAAAAAATTTGCTAAGGATAGATTAAAATCCTCACAAAATGACGAAGAACGGGTGAAATTTGTAGAGCTACGACGCAAAGCCAAAAAGTTAATTAAGCAAAGTAAAAAGACCCTAGAGTTACATATTGTGAATCAAAGTAAAACAAACCCAAAAGAATTCTATAGTTATATCAGAAAGAAAAAAGTAGTTACTTCAACTGTTGGACCGTTAATCGATGAAAATGGAGAATACACCAAAGACGAAGTACAAATGAGTAATGCCCTCAATACCTTCTTTGCATCAGTTTTTACAACAGAAGACCTCAGTGATATCCCTACACCATCGCCGATTCAGATTGAATATTCAGATGTTCTAAGCAATATCACCGTTACAGAGAGAGAAGTATTGAATTGTGTAGATAAACTCAAGGTAAATAAAACGCCTGAACCTTATACAATCTCGCCTAGAGTTCTAAAGGAAGCTAAGGATGAGCTCTCCAAACCACTGACATTACTATTCAATAAATCCTTGCAGTCTGGAACTATGCCTGATCAGTGGAAGATAGCCAACGAAACACCGATATTAAAAAAAGGCAGCAAATCCCCACCCAGTAACTATCGTCCAATTAGCTTAACCTCAGTTGTATGTAAAATGCTAGAAACGGTCATAAGAGACAGACTCGTAAATCACTTAGAGGAAAATAACATACTTAAAGACACTCAACACGGCTTTCGTAAAAAACGTTCCTGTTTAACAAACCTCATAGACTTCTTCCACGATATCCTCAACCTCTACGATGAGAGTAAAGCTGTAGATATTATATACCTTGATTTTCAAAAGGCCATTGACAAAGGTCCCCACAAACGTTTACTGCTAAAACTAAAAGCGCATGGAATACAAGACGGTGTGTTGAAATGGATAGAAAATTGGCTCAGCGACAGAAAGCAAAGAGTAGTCATAAACGGTAAGGCATCTAAATGGACCAATGTAAGTAGCGGGGTACCCCAGGGATCAGTACTAGGACCAATTCTCTTTCTAATTTACATCAACGACATAGATGAGGGTCTCACCTGTACAATCTCAAAATTTGCTGACGATACAAAAATTGCACATAGCGTACTCTCAAAAGATCAAGTTGACGATATGCAACACAATCTAGATAAATTGTCACATTGGGCCCAAATTTGGCAAATGAGTTTCAATGCGGATAAATGTAAAGTACTACATATCGGATACCTAAATGAGAAAGCAAACTATTCGATGAATGGCACTCAGCTTAAGAATGTAAACAGAGAAACCGATCTGGGAGTAACAATATCGAGTAACCTAAAACCGAGTCAACAATGTTCAGAAGTTGTTAAGAAGGCAAACAAAATAATTGGCTTTATAGGCAGGTCATTTGAGCATAAATCCAAAGACGTTATCCTAACCCTTTACAATTCCTTAGTCCGCCCTCTTCTGGAATACTGCGTTCAATGCTGGTGCTCTTATTACCAAAAAGACATAAACAAGCTAGAACGAGTTCAACGTAGAGTTACCAAAATGATACCTAGCCTAAAGAACAAACCATAGGAAGAGCGTCTTAGAGAATTAAATCTATTTCCTTTAACCCAGCGCAGATTAAGAGGTGACTTAATTCAAGTGTTCAAAATCATCAGAGGCATCGACAATATGAACTGTAGTAAGTACTTCACTATCGACCAATCTAATTACACGCGGGGAAACGGTTGCAAAATTATTGGTAAATATTTTAACTCGCACGAATCTAAGAATTTCTTCTTCAATCGAGTTGTCAGCTTGTGGAATGTGCTTCCCCGAGACGTTATAGACTGCAGCACCGTTGATTCATTTAAACTCCGCCTAGACAAATATCTCGCATCAAGCCCGCGACTGACTGCGTTTGTAAATTAATAACTTTATTTTATCCTACCCTCAGTTACTAACCCATATGTCCCCTACTAACTTCCTAGCACTGCCATGGGCATTAGTTCCCGGGCAGTAGTTCCCTTTCCAATGTTCCCTTACCCACTCTAAACCACTGTTTGGACACTTGATCCTCAGTGTTTTGGAGGACAAGCAGCCTAGAAGGGTCACTAGACCTGTTGTTGCTTGATTTCCTTTGTACTCCTTTGCACTCCTTTGTACTCCTTTGACAACACAGTTCTGATGAGCGATAGTGAATGGGAGTTGCAAGGTCAGGTAAATATGTTTGGAACAGTATGTGAAAAAAGGAATCTGGAGGTAAATGCTAGGAAGAGCAATATTATGGTCTTTGAAAGGGGTGCAACCATAGAGTGTGAAGTGAGGTTGAACGGCTATGAAGAATGTCAGCTCATTTAATTATTTGGGCAGTGTGTTGAGTAAAGATGTGAGTAGGCCTATGGATGAAGAAGTGTGGGAGAAAGTGTAACAGGGGAAGAGCATTGTAGGAACTCTGAAAGCAGTAAGAAGAAATAGGGTGGTCAGCATGGAAGTAAAGAAGTCCTTGCATGACAGTGTGGTAATCCGGGCATTGACTTATGGGAGGGAAGCATGGACGTTTCTGACTGGGATTGATAATTGATAATCATCGGTTATGCTAGTTGGAAAATTAGTTAGGTAGAATATGTAGAGTTCGGGTGACCGCCAGCCTTGTTTACACTACACGGAGCGGCGGCGGACGCTGGCCATCATATTCCCGTCTATTTGACTGCTTTTGGATACAATAATAGGTTGAGGGGGGTCCCCCCTCCCCCCCATGACATATTGTCATCATCATATATATTGCCAGCAGTAGGCAAATAACCGAAAAAACGCCTTCAAAATAGACGCGAACTAAAGGCTGGTTCACACATAGCCGAGTCGGTGCGCGAGTCCAACACGAGTGATGAAATTTTGCTATTCAGCAATTACTCTTCGGTACTCCTCAACACTCGTATAGACTCGTGCTATGCTCGTGTATACTCTTTGTATACTCGACACACTCGTGGGTACTTGCCACGGGGTCCAAAAATTTCATGCATGCATGACATTTTTGGGCCCCGTGGCGAGTACCCACGAGTGTGGCCTAAATACGTGTAGACTCGTGTACATACGTGTTAACTCGTGTTTGACTCTGAATAACTCTTCGTTAATCGTGTTAACTCGTGTTGACTCGTGTAAACCTGTGTAACACTCTTTGGTGATTCGTCGCTTTTCGTCATCATTTCGACGTTGACGAAGCAACACGTGTCTACACGTAACAACACGTATGTAACACACATGCAACACGTACAAGAGTAGAAAGCATGAATGTGAGTGCCAAAATTTGGTGCCCCCATGATGCCAGAGTTTACACGATTCAAACACGAGTGAAAACACGAGTAAACAAGAGTAAACACGATCCGCTGAGAAAAAAACACGATTGTAACACGAAAAAGCAAGTGTCATTTGAAATCTCGTTATTTAAAAAATGTAGGACGAATCAACGAGAGTTTACATGAGTTTACACGGATGTAACACGAGTCAACACGTGTGCAACAGAGATCCAACGAGAGTCAACGCATTGTCTTTCGTGTTGATCCGTATAACAATCGTGTTGATCCGTGTAACAATCGCGTTGACTCGTGTTAGACTCGTCCATACTCTTTGTTTATGTGCCCTGGAATGTGGCCATTATGTTTCAAATTTTTGACATGCGTGTTGGGTTCGTATTACACTCGTTTTGACTCTCAGTTACTCGTACAGACTCTTGCATGAACACATGTTGACTCGTATTGACTCGAGTTAACTCGTGTTACACTCTCCTTGACTCGGAAGCAATTGCTACTCGCGGCCGACTCAGCCTCCAGCGACGGCGATAATCGACGAGTGTGACTCGTGTTGGACTCGCGCACCGACTCGGCTATGTGTGAACCAGCCTTTAAGCACGGTGATCGACATATGTAAACATGACGGCGGCGGTGTCGGCGTCGGACACTTGCGATAATGTTCCTGTCTATTTTGAATGCCATTGGATACAATAATATGTTGAGGGGGGGCTTTGCCCTCATGACGTGTTGTCATCATCATATATATTGCCAGTAGGGGGTAAACTACCAACAAAATTGCCGCAAAGCCCTCCCCTCAACATATTATTGTATCCAATGGCAGTCAAAATAGACGGGAACATGATCGCAAGCATCCACCGCCGCCGCCGCCGTCATGTTTACATGGTCAATCGCCGCAGTTACTGTAAGTTCGCGTTTATTTTGAGTTTTTTACGACAATTTTTTTTGGTTAGGCCTATTTGCCCCCTGCTGGCAAATTATATGATGATGACAATATGTCATGGGGGGTGTTTGCCCCCTCAACATATTATCGTATCCAACGGCATTCAAAATGGACGGGAACATGATGGCAAGTTTCCGTCGCCGCTCTGCGCAGTGTAAACAATGGTGGCGGTACGCCTGAACTCTACATTCTACCCGGCTAGGCCTATATTATAGGCTACAATAAATAAGTAGGCTAGGCTATTTTATCTATAGGCTAGGCCTAGTCTAATATTACAATTTAAGGTAGCATTCAAGTTGACTACAGCAGGACTTACCCTTGACCAGGTATAGGCTATCCTAGTGTTTACTAGGCCTATACCCCTTTGAAAGGACATTAGCCTAGCCTAACCTAACAACCTTACCTAACCTATTATAGTAGGCTATTATGGGTGGGGGCTGCTGCCCCCACACCCCAATTTTTGGTGTATTTGTCTGTGAAGTGGGAATTTTTTCAATTTGTCGATAACGAAAATCCTCCATGCGGACTATAGCCTATGGAGAAAAATATGGCGAATCTATTGTTGCCTATTATCTCTCATAAATTGTTTCTCATAATGCTGCAGTAGTGTCGTTTAATATACCAACCATTTAATTGTGTGCCTTTAAAAATTACCTAAATTAGGCTATAGGCTACTGGAAGATTAGAAGAATCTTTAACCCGCTGAGCCCAAGCCAGTTTTAATATTTTGTTCACCCCAATCCCAAGCGATTTTGACATTTTTTTTATTTTTTTTTTTCTAACTAAGAATGAAGAGAAAATAAGGAAACAATTTTTTTTTTTGCTTACCGATGATTTTTAGGGGTCCTAAGGGGGTGGGGGGTCCTGAGATGACAGCTGCAGTTTGGCCCGGTTCATATATCCCGCCCGCGCGGGCAGGCTGAGGAGCCCGGCAGCCAGATGTACGATGAGTCGAGTTTTCGGGTGTTTGGGCATTTGCATACCACCCGAGTATCTTGTGTGCCTTTATAGTTCATATTATACCATGTATGTATCAATAATGTCATAATAAGTAAAGTTCAAGTGTAATAAGTGCACATATGCAAGTAATGACGTAAGTGTTCACTCGTGGCAACGACTCCCGCCCTACATACAGACAGACGGACACCAGGTGACAGTTCTCACTCCCGCGCTCTCTGTCTAACTGTACATTAGTCCAGCACTTTACACACTGCCACACTGTCACTTTATTATATAGAATAGTTTACCGTATAGTTTACTTATATTATATCATTTGTAGGCACTTTTTAGTTAGAAATATTGGCTTTCACATTGTATTTTTGTTAGTTGTACAAGTAAAATGTATCTCACTGTTATTATGAAGTTATAGTTTATCACTTTATACAGATATTATTTACACTTAGTATTTACACTTGGTTTAGCATCTTTTTTCGCAGTCTTTTTTATACACTTAGAAGTGTTCAAGGGTGTGGTACTGGATGAAGCAGTCCGGGTGACACAGGGCAACATTACACTGCCTGCAGAAATTGGTGGTGTCAACACGCATAGGGCTTCTTCGTGTCGTGTTGCGACACACATGACACCGCCTGCGGGGTCTCACCTGGGCTTGAGTGGCTGGCACATACGTGGGGAAATGGCATTCAGTGAGTCTGGCAATCCCTTCTGCTGCTGGCTGACGATGTGCTGGTGGTTGCGGGTTGCGGGGTTGAGTCATGTATGTATGCAACATCTCTCTGCTCAACTCGATGCAGAAGTCCTCCATCGTCTCTCGCTTGCCAGTAATTGCATGGTGGAGAATGTGGCAGTTGTACAGGGTGATGTCTAGGAGATGGAAGAACAATTTTTTGTGCCACCTCATAGTCTTCCTCGCACATTCACACGAAGCGATGACAGCATCAGACTTGTCAACCAGCCGCATGTTGATATTATAATCACAGATTGCCTCAGGCTTCCGGATTATTTCCCTTGTTGCTCGGTCACGTCGTCGGCTGTTTTGGAAGATTGGTTGGTGGACTGTTGTGAGGACGTTGACGTCCCGGTTATCCATCCAGGATAACAGGAGGACATTATTGGCCTGCAGGTAGATGATGGAGCCCTTTTCCCGCCTGGGTGGTAGATTGGGCATGAATATTCTGTTCCTCCTGACGGTGCCACACACGCCTGTTGTGCGGTTATACAAGAACTTGGCAAGGGAGGGGCTGGTGTACCAGTTGTCCAGGTACAGTATGTGGCCCCTGTCCATGTATGGCTCCAACAAGGTGATGACAACGGCCCCTGATATACCATATGTCCTCGATGGCACCAACTCTGTCTTCTTCCCCATATAAAGAATGATGTCCTGGATGTAGCCAGTCAAACAGTCACACATGACGAAGGTCTTCAAGCCATACCTATGACGTTTGCTGGGGATGTACTGTCGGATGCTGATGTTTCCCCGCCACAGTAACAAACTCTCGTCAATTATGAGTTTCTGATGGGGTTTGAAGGCCGCAGCAAACTTTATCTTGAGGTACTAAAAAATTGGTCTTATCCTCTCCATGGGGTCTTTGGTGTTTCTGGAGAGGTCCTGGTTTCTGGTATGGCTTGCCAGGCTGTCAATGAAGTGCAGGTTCCCCATGATTGCAGAGAATCTGTTCCTGCTCATGATCTTGGCAAAGATAGGGGTGCGGATGAGGGGATCCCATGACCAATATTTTCTTATTGACGATTTCGTCGTCACCCCCATCAGGATCACGATCGCCAAGAAGGAGTAGAGCTCTGGGATTTGGAGTGTTTCCCATGACAGCCTGGCCGAGTACCTGGATTGTTCCTTACCAGCCATAAAGTACCAATTATACCAGTTTGTCTGGTCCACAATTAGGCTCATCAGGTTGGCAGTAAAAAAATGTAGAAAGATGTCCAGTCTTGGGGTGTCAGGTCCTTGGTGATGGAACGTAGGGCCGGCAATCCCGGCGCCTACAAATTGCCAGTCGGTGGGCTGATACCGTACCCCATCCTGCCAATCCCAAACATCAGGTACTTCGCCGGCATCTTCGTCGTCGTCGGATTCAGGGTCGTCTGGATCTTGGTCACCAGGGTGGCGAGGGGGCGCAACCGTGTCTCTTGCCACTGCCCTACCCCTTGCCCTTGCCCTTGCCCTTGGCCTGCCTCCTGACGACTGCCTGGACCCTCCTGGCCCTCTCGAACCGCCAGTGGGGGGGGCTCTAGCGAGGGTCACCTTACCCACCCGTCTTGGACGCCCAGTTACAACCCCACGCCCGGGAACTGACACTTCTGCGTGAGAATCGAATGGAGGTGGTGATGGTGTTGGTGTGTGGTAGGGCACTCGTCTAGGAGTTCCGGTGGGGGTGTAGGGTAGTGAACCCGGTGATGGTGGGGTGTAGTCTGGTGATGGTGCTGGTGGTGGTGTGGTGATGCGAGGGTCTCCCCTGGCCGCTGCGGCGGCGTCTTCCCGGGCTGCCATAACTGGGAAGAGACGCCTCGCAACCATCCGACGTCTTTCCACTTCCCTTGGTGGTGTGTCGGGAACCTCCTCTTCCTCTTCCTCTTCACTAGATGGTGGTGCGGCATGTCTCCTGCGAAGCCCATAAAAATGTTTGGGCTTTACACCTTTGAGAGGTGAGGGCTTCCGTGGTGGTGGTGATGGGAGGCGGCGAGGAGGGAGAGCATGAACGTGGCCTCTCACACTCGCGGCCGTAGGGGTAGGCTGGCTGTGGTGTAGGGGAATGTCCAGGAACGCCATTGGGTCGTCTACTTTTTCCTGTAGCTCGACCTGTTCCCCACTTGCTGGGGAGTCCTCTATATCCCTTGCCCTGGGAGACATGGGGGAATGGTAATTTCTAGCCTCCCTCTCCCTCATTTGTTCAAAACTGAGAGGGAGTTCTCGTATAGGGATGTAAGGTGCCTCCTGATTCATAGCGGCATATTCCTCCCTACTCGGGAAATATTCCTCTTCTGAATCATCGAGGCATGAGGATTCGGTGTCAGAGTCTTCCTCGTCACTTTGTAATAGGATTTCGTGGGCTTCATCAATGGTAAGGCCCTTAGCACGGGATGGGTTACGGCGTGGAGGTTGTTGGGACATGGTGATCACTCGCGGAAGACAACGGGTATACTGAATGTCCTTTGTCACGCACTATGTCAAGCCCAGAGCATCCTTTGGTCTTATCATATCTACCAGCCACCGAACTTTTCCCTACAAATTTCAAGGCAATATGACATAGGACAAGACATTATAAGGTCTAAAGTCGCGTGACTAAGGAATGTCACACCTACAGAAATATAGATTAGTCTATCATATACACAACTCATCCAGGTACTTCCTACCATATGCACGTAGTAAATAAGGTCCAAAGTCGTTTTGACAACTGCTCCAAAATAAAAAACATCCTAAGGAATATCCTATACCATTTTTAGACCAAACCACACCATACAACCTGAGTAAATAAGGTTGAAAGTAACGAGCCAATATCCGCATATAGGATTTTCTCACGCAGCCTGTAGTGTCTAGGAAATACTAGGCATGGTTATGTACACCCATACAAAGCTCTCAAACACCATCAAACTGTGTCTAACACAAATCTCAAGCCAAACCCGACCATACGACCCGAGTAACTAAGGTTCAAAGTCGGAGCGAAAAGGTGGATATTTATGCGCCCCTAATCCATCCCACCATCCAGCCGCTCACCATACCAACTCGTTTTCCCGCCAACCACTGGTTTCCCATATTGTATCGAATACCCTGTATCATTTTTAGGCCAATAGTTACCATACCACCTGAGTAAATCATGTCCAAAGTCGTGTGGCAATATGCGGGTATACGTAAATCCGTTTATTATCCATCACCCGCTCAGACTATGTTCATGTACACCAATAATACGTGTAGACAATGACATCCCACGGCTCTGACACAATTTTCAAGCAAAAACAACCAATACGACCCGAGTAAATAAGGTCCAAAGTTGCGGTCAAAAAAGGGGGTTCAGTACATGCCTCTCATCCACCCTGGTTCAGCCGCACGACCCACCAACCCGTTTCGGCCGCCAGTCCCGCCTTTCCAATACCCTAGAGTGTACCTGGTACCATTATTAGGCATTTCCTTACGATACCTGCCGCGTAACTGATTTTAATATGCCGGACGCACGTGTTGCGTCACTGGGAGCTGGTGGTCGAATAGTGCCGTCGCATCACGTGCGTCGCTGGGTCTCAACGGGTTAAGAAAGACTAGGTTAGGGTTATGGTCGTGCCAAACCTAGATTATAGCCTAAATATAAAAGGAAGTGAATAAAATGAAATATGCCGAAAAAATCGCCGTCAAAATAGACGCGAAGTTAACCGCGGCGATCGCCCTATGTAAACATGACGACCGTACACCCGGTAACTACATCCATCCCATTAAAAGTTACTGTGGGACACAAAATATGTTGAGGGGGTCTCTGCGGCTCTGCCCCCCCACGTCGGCCCGTCACGTATTATGATGTACGGTAAGTCATCATCATCTGTGCTAATTCATAGGATCCCCAATTAAGGACAAAGTCAACTAACAGACGAAATAAGCTCCCAAATTACAAAAACATAGCGGCCCGCCGTTTATGGGCGACTTTTTACACATCATTTTAAACGTTACTTTCCTGCCCTGGTCTAGGCCTAATAGATTTTTCCAAAGAATCAAACTTAAATTAAAAGGAAGTAGCCTAGCCTACAGTTTATAGGAAGGCTATTCCAACATGCATTCCAGAACTTAGGCTAGCCTAGGCTTAGGCTATATGAAAATTTGTGGGTGGTCTGCCAAAAAAAAATCACTAGGCCTATTAGGCTAGGGGTAGGCTAGTATGGGGTGCATTTTGCAAATCTTCTGCACTCTTAGGCCTAGGCTAGGCTAACTTAAAACTCACAAAATCTGAGTAAAACCAGCACTAGAATTTTGTCTTGTCTTGTCTTGGGGGTTAAGGGCAACCTCAGGCGAATACTCGCCCACTCCGGCCCTACCGTAGTCGCGGAGATCCTATGTCACAATTAAATTAGTTTATAGTTAAGGTTAAAATTCACCACCGTGTCACTTTCACTCTAGGTCATTCGTAGACCCGTAACACTGTAAAGGCAACAACCCAATAGCAGGTCATCAGGTGGCGAACCAGAGACCTACAAACCGCGGTACTAGGGCCAGAGCAATGTCTTGAAGCGAGGTGCCCTTATCAACCAACCCCAGACAATCCAGTAGGAGCTGTCGGAAGGAATCCAACTTTGAAGCCAGAAAGGGACGAGGCGAGGCTTAGGAGGCATATGTAGGACGACCAGATGTAGGATGTGGAGGGGAAGAGGTACCGTACGACGATACATGGGATGCGGAGACTGCGGAGGGAAGAGCTCGTCAAAGTCATACGGTTCCTCAGGACCTCAACAATAACCGGGGGACGGCCGGTGCGGACAATGGTCGATCGCCGTAGTTAATATAAGTTCGCGTCTATTTTGACGGCGATTTTTGTTTTAGTTAGGCTAGGCCAAGGCTATTTGCCCCCTGCTGGCAATATATATGATGATGACAATATGTCATGGGGGGCGATTGACCCCCTCAACATATTATTGTATCCAACGATCTCTAAGCTCTGTATCTCAAAAAGGGCTAGAACAAATTGGCTGTAAATTTCCACATCTAGGCTATTCCTTGACAGATTTGCTCCCTCCAATTAATATTTATTAGCATAAATTCAGCCTAGTTTAGCCTATAAAACAAAAACTAACATTTGTTTAGCCTAGGCCTACATATAAAAAGGAAAAACCCATTCGTACTGCAATTATAAGCATAAATATGAGTATCTAAGTTACAAAGCAAATGTTTTTGTATAAAATAAATCATAAAATTGTCATCTTTCAACTGTTGAGGTCAAAAATATAAACAAATCTGATACATTAGGAAAAAATGCGTTAAGAGTTGTGTTAGCGGGTCTATCGTCCCCTTTATTTACGTAGTCGCACGCTCGCAGTTACATTCGCGTCTAATTTGACTGTGGTTATTTGCCCCTGTTGGTGATATGATGATGACAATAAGTCATAGGGGGATAAAGCCCCCTCAACCCATTATTGTATCCCACGGCCAGGTGTTGGGTAAATTGTTTTGTTACCGGCCGGCGGTTTGAGGGTGGCTTTACTCCAGGGTGTCAAACGAGAGCCGAGTCCAATATTTGTTGTCTTTATTATTGTATATGTAAAGATAAAATTATGGTTTATAGTTTAAATTATGGGTCAATATTTACGAGTCACACCACAGCTGGAATCTCATTTCTAAGGGTAGTTTTGGGTTCCTATCATTCTATGCTTCATTTCTATATACTTTTTATCAACCGGATTTTTTTTTTTTTTTTTTTTTTTTTTTTTTTTTTTTTTTAAAGCCTAGGCTAGGCCCTTTTTTTTTTTTTTTTTTTTTTTTTTTTTTTTAGCATTAACCTAACCTAAAAACCTAACCTAACCTAACCTAAATGTATTTGGGGGCTATTAGGTTAGGTTAGGTTAGGTTTTTTGGTTAGGTTAATGCTAAAAAAAAAAAAAAAAAAAAAATAGCCTAGGCCTAGCTAAAAAAAAAAAAAAATCCGGTGGATAAAAAGTATATAGCAATGAAGCATAGAATGATAGGAACCCAAAACTACCGTTAAAAATGAGATCCCAGCTGTGGTGTGACTCGTAAATATTGACCAAATTATGTCTTTGTAAGTGATAAAGTGGCCAAAACAATGCTATTCCAAGTTAATTTTCTTGTATTCCTTCTCATATTCATTCGAGTCTCCACACAAAGTTGCTTCGGTTTAACACCCTGCTTTACCCCAGCAGTTAAATTAGAAGCAAATGTAGGCCTAACTGCGAGCGTGCGACTAGGCTATATAAACAAAGCTTTTGGTATGCCCACAACTACAACTCTTACCAAAACTGAAATTAGCCTTTTTTTTTTTTTTTTCAGTCTAGGCTAAATTGTGGAGGCTAGGCTAAATTATTTAGCTGCAATTAGCCTAGCCTATTTTTGTTTGTTCTTTCAGTCTAGGATAAATTGTGGTAGGCTAGGCTAAATTCTTTAACATGTGTACTATTGTGTAGGCCTGTGCTTTCCAATAGAAGTAAAAATATGTAGCCTAGCCTAATGCAATTTTACTAAAACCCAAGCCTACCTGAATATATGCAGAGCTCAACAGCAAAAACAAACAAAAATATGTTGAGCAGTGAAATAAAATTAAGCTAGGCCAAGGCCTGTTTTCTCATAGGCCTAATAGGCTAACCGGTTTAATTCTAGTTTCGCTTTCACAGCATACTCATAAATTTCTATGGCTACTTTAGAGTTGTCATATACCATACTTAATTCCTATATAATTATGTCCAAAGCGGCGGAAATGCATTATAAGGAATTATACCTACTGTAAAAAAAAAAAAAAAAAAAATCTCCCCATATGCGGCATCATAGCTATTACAGAATACTAGGTTAGGTTAGGTAAGGTTGTTAGGTTAGGCTAATGTCGTTAATGTAGTTTATTATCATTATATTACGTCTTTAACCCAGCAATTTCCCTGATCTTCATAGTTGGTCGGGAAGCTATGCCTTTACAACGGCGCCTCCCTTTTGTCGCTGTGTACGTGAAACTAGAATTTTACCGGCTAACCTAATGAAGTATACTATAGCCTAACCTAATTTAAGTTATTTCACAAAATACTAATAGGCCTACCCAGCCCTCGTCATGCATTATTTTCCATTGTAAAATAAGTTTGTGCTTAACTGCAGTAATGAAAGGTAGCCTATAAATAGGCTAGCATATGTTGGCTGTCCAATTGTCTCGATTTGACTATTTTTACCTAATTAGGCCTAAAGCAGCCTGAGCCTATTCCCAACCCCCAAACAGTATCCCATGTTAAGCCCTAGGCTAGGCCTAGGCCTAATCCCACTCTCAATACAAATTTGAACTGATAAATTCGTACCTACCGGAAGCGCTGCCTAGGCTAGGCCTATATTTTTCGTGAATAGATATAGAAAATGGTTTAAAGGAAAGACCATCCTATATAATGTTCAAATAATATGTAATAGCACTGTGTATGGTTGTATTAAATTTAAATAGTGATAGATGTGTATGCTAATGGGACAAATACTCCGAAGTTCGCATACGTTCAGAAAATTATAGTGCAACACTGTTGCCAGATACTAATCAATGCCATTATCATTATATCATAATGCATTTTACTCATTTGCATAATTTCAAATACCTAGGACATTAATATAATATTTTCCTATCTTTTTTGTAGTGATATTTGTATGATTTAGTGGTATATTGATGTCTGTCTAGGGTTATAATGCATTGTGAAAGTTACCTCTGAATCTCTGACTTGGTAACAGTTCGGTATGGGCCGGCTTAAGTAACCCTGCTTTCTTTGAGTGCTACACGGCAAGAGAAGCTTTCGGTTTTGTCATTACTGTTCAAGGTAAACAGCAACTGCTAAATTCAACATCATGTTCAAATAATATGTAATAGCACTGTCTATGGTTGTATTAGACAAAAATCGTGATAGGTTTCTATTTTATGTGGATAAATAGTATTAAGCTGAATAAACTAAATACTGAAAGTTCACTAGAGTGGTTGTTGTTGTTCCCTAAGCTGCCTGGCCGAACAGCCCCGAGTCCCTGAGGAAGGCCATGGCCACGATCGGGCTTTCCCACAGAGCTCTCATTGAGTGTAGGTTGTGTTGTTGGCGTAAGTGGTTGTGTGAAATGCAGTCTTCTATGATGTGTTTAATGGTATGGGGTGCTGTGTTACATCTCGGGCAGGCGTCGACAACGGAGTCATCCAGTCTCTTCTGATAGCTCAGGAGAGCTGGATGGTGTCCGCATCTCAGCCTGGCCAGGTGGACTCTGTCCTCGCGAGGGAGGGAGGATTCGGAAGGATGGATTTCGGGAGGTCGTGCATGCAGCTGCGTGTTGTCTGTGAGTGAGTGGATGGATTGGCGAGAGATATGAGTATGGATGTGCTTCTGGAAGTTGGTTCGGGGTGGGCAGGGAGGGAGGGAGAGAGGACAATAATTGTGTGTGATACCGTGTGCTGGGTGTTGTTTTGATATTTCTTGGTGTCTGTGGGTGTGTTGCCATGTAGTTTAGTGGGTGGTCTTGGTTCGTGGAGGCTGCTGCCAGGAATTGAGTGCCTCTCATGTCCAGATGGTCTTTGACTTTGAGGATTTTGGTTTCTTGATGTAGATGATCTGTGGGTGCAGTAGCTGTGCAGCCTGTAATGATCTTCAGGGCTTTGTTTTGAATAGTCTGTAAGGTCTTATGATGTGTTTCAGCTAGGTTAGAAGCCCAGGCTGGGCTTGCATATTCCATTACTGATCTTATGTATTGTTTATATATATAAACATATATATATATACAATACATAAGATAAACAATACATTTATATATATAGAGTGGTTGTTGATACATTTGCTAGATATGAGGGAGGAGGGAGGTAGGAAGGAAGGGCAGGTTAAGTCACACAGGCAATTGCCAAAACTTTAAAGGTCCATATCATTGTTATTAAACAAAACATTTGGCAAAGGGAGGAATTGTTAAAAACCTTAGCCAATACTCTATCATTCACAAAAAATAAATTTTAATTATCATTATTATTTGGTAAGGTAGGTATGTATAGGTAGGTTGGCTAAATAATTGCTGGAATTCGTAGGGACTCAAACTGTTTTGAGAGAGTTAAATACAAAACAAACAATAGATCTGAATAATAAAGAGATTATGTTATTTAGCAAAACTGGGGGATGCGTGGAAGCCTATAGACTGTAGACGGTAAGCTTTGTGTGGGTAGCGAATGCGGTTTTAAAGTAATTTAAGAATAGACAGTTTTCAATGCTGCGGCCAAACTATTCCACCCATTTATATTCTTTTGTTATCAAAACGTTCGGAATTGCGAGCCTCACCCAACTACGCAAGCATGGCTTTGATCATCGGCGTAGTTTTCAAGATGTGGAATTTTAAGCGGAATTCGAGGTTTTTTCAAGATTGCCGGAAAAAACCCCACGTGCAAAAGCAAAAACTTCTCTATAACATTTGCGGAGCATTAGTAGGGGAGTCCGTATTCCAAAGCCCAGTCGTTTCCTATGAGTGGGAGAGACAGTATTTAGGCATCAAGTTTTTCGGGAAATCGGCTGCCACGGACCTGTTTGGCCGCCATGCCGAATGTTTAGCATATCAAAGGTTGCCCAATACAAAAACGCATCTCTTGTGAAAGTTTGATCCCGATCCAAAAAGCGGTTCTGGAGTTATTGCGTCGAAACCGGCGTGTAAGAAGAATTTGGATGAAAAACAGGGTTTAATGATTACAATAGGGGTTCCCCGTAGGGGACGAACCCCTAATAATAATGATAATAATAATAATAATAATCGGTCTATTTCAAGCCGGCAGCCAATGGGGCTGATAATACACAGATTTAACTTAAATCTTATCCTAAGGGATCAACAGACTGATCCTGGCTGCTAACGATAACGCCTACATACCCCCGAGGAGGTAGGACGTGTGCAGAAGACTTTGTGGGTCCCTCAAGACGGTCCGTCCAGACCTTGCCTTCACGGCCAGGGAAAGTTTTTGAGAGAACTTCCCCTGCCGGCACGTGGGATCGAACCCCCGACACCAGAGCTAGCGTTCCCAATACAGTGTATTAAGCCACTCGGCCACCGTGACCGTGTGCGTGTGTGTGTAGCTCCATGCTGGATATAGCTCTTATTGGTATGGAATTGCCACCAAAGTTGATGAACAATGTAAGTACTGTATCTATATACTCAGGCATATACCCCATAACTGGGGGTGGCCGACTCTAGACAGAAACTGATCTGAAATAACATTTATAGTTCGGTCAACATATATTTTAAGTTGCGTATGTGTTTTTTGTATTATAATGCTTTTTCTCATCAGTTCTTTCATTGATTAGAGTGTTTTAAGGTGTTTTACCTTCTGCAAATGATGTTCTACCTATTACTTAACAATATTAAAACATGCCCCCCGAAAACCATATTTTGTCATTACCCTAACCTAACAACCAAACCGACTCCCGCTGGGTTAGCACTGATATAGAGGATGAAAAAATACCAAAAATACGGTAGAAAAGTGAAAAATATTAGTTCTTCACTGATCCAAGATGGCCACCATTTTCCTTCCACCATTATTTAACCCACTAAGTCTATTTAAATATAATTTAATTTGTAGTGGTGAATACATACATTATGGTGACTAATACTGTAAGACAAAGCTATAGAAAACACATAACATATCTCATACGTGACCTAAAGTACATATTGTCCTAAAATTCTTAGGGTCCTGGTCCACTGTCGTGTTCCCTCGCCCCTTACTCGGATGCCAAACTTCATTCTTATATTTCAAGGGGTTGCCGATTTAATTTATATGTTTCAACCCTCGTGTTACCAGTCAGAGCACCTACCTTTAATCCCTTAACTTCTAAGCTGCGCACGTATGGTATTTGAAACTGCTCGCGGTGTGAAGGTACTCTGATTCATTCCTTACTAAAATCGTCAATTTACCATATATATTATTAATACTTATCCATATGCACCTATTTTACTTTTAATACGAACATATGAACATGGGAAAGCATTAAAACAAGTGGTAACAGCAATTGGCTGGTGAAAGTTCTATATTTTAGCCCCGTGGTCGTAATCTGGCCTTGAGCAGTGAGAGAGAGACACCCTCTCTCTCTCGTGTCTCTCGCATAGCACTGAGAGGGCAGGGGTAGGTTGGAGGGTCGGATTTACACTCCTCCACCTTCCTTTCTCTCTCCCACCCCTCCTCCCGCGAAAATACTTGATAAATATCGGGAATAATAGAGAAAATACCTGATAATTGAGGAGGGGGCGACACATGTGTAGGAGTGGTAGAAAGTAATGGAGGGAAATTATCTCGCCTAAACACATATTGCTTTTTTTTTTAGTTGCCACTGGGGTGTTTTAAATGTTTTTTTTTCTCAGGCCTATGAGTCTTATGAGTCTTCCCGCAGCCGCCCAGTTAAACATCTTATGAGTCTTCCCGCAGCTGCCGGGTTAAGGACAGGCATATTTGTTGATATGACCGTGCTGCTGGGCGGGTATATTTACCGAAAACGAGCTTCATTCGATGCTCTTTTCCATCCATAAACAAGAGCCAGAGCGTAATACAATTATATATCCGTGAAAGGGCGATAACAGAGCTTTCCAATGACAGCTGAATCATCCTTGTACGACCACAGGTTATTTTGCAGCGATCGTGTAACCGGAGGTGAAAATACCCTAAAATAAGGTAGTTTCCTTAGTTTTTTCCTTGTCTCACAAGGACCAAAAAAATGGTGGTTGGGAGATGGCGGTGGTCCCAGACACATCATAATGTGCTCATAATGGTGCCCATCATATGATGGGCACCGCAGGGGTGGCCACTATTCTCTCGCCCATCATATGACGGGCACCGCGGTTTGAGTGTTAAAGTAACAACAGCAGCTAAAACAAAGCATGATGGGCCAAAAGTAGAATCATTACTGCAGTGAACCGTACAGATTCAACTCATAGTGTTTATCCTTTGATCCAAGTTACGATAAATTGTATTGACTCATTGACGTTCGATACTGATTCAAAAGGATGTGTCGCCATTTCTGCGCTTGATTTGTACGAACTAGCCCCTCTAAAATTCCTTCGATGTAAATCAATCTAAAAGTTAAGCAATACATCTAGTACTACTAAATCATTGTGGAAATATGTAAGTATTCCTTTGAAACCTAGCACAGTAAATGAGTATAAATATATAAACGCAGAAAAATTCAAATAATAACAATTTATTTGGTTGATTATAGTTGATGAGAATAATTGAATTTATATTTATACATATACTTTGTGAAAAATATTATCCCGACTTGCCCAAATCGTCCCTCGTTTACTAATTTTTCACATTTACGTAAATAGCTGGTCTTACATGATTTATCTATACTCACGGTTGTTAATCGCTTATAGCGTCCAGGATCACCCACTGAAAGTTAAAGAGAACCGAATAGGACTGTAATTATAGATAAGCAATTACTATGGGTTTCAGAGGCCGTGTTACATCGTTTTTTGGGAATAACTTATTAACAAACGGTTGGATCAATATGGTATTTTAACACAGCTTTGTTCACACCGTGCCCTAATTTACATAAATATAGTGCATTACCAAAATTGTAGAAATAAGGCACTTGTCCCTGTGTCATGAGGTTAAAGTCACATATTAATGACTAAGAAATGGACAAGTCTACCGTGGCTTACCTGTGAGAACCACCAAACCATTATTACTCCTCCATCAAACACGGTAGTTATCAGCCACCACCCAACCCTACTATCTCATTTAAGTTCAAGTTATATGTCAATATCAAGTATAAATATACAAAAAGTATGTATTTTGTATATTTCTATTTTGATATTGACAGATGACTTGAAATTAAATGTGATAGTAGGGTTGGGTGGTTTTATGTCAATATCAAGTATAAATATACAAACAAATATGTATTTTGTATATTTTTATTTTGATATTGACAGATAACTTGAACTTAAATGCTATAGTAGGGTTGGGTGGTGGCTGATAACTATATACCGTGTTTGATGGAGGAGCAATAATGGTTTGGTGGTTCTCACAGGTAAGCCATGGTAGACTTGTCCGTTTCTTAGTCATTAATGTGTGTGTTTAACCTCATGACACAGGGACAAGTGCCTTATTTCTACACTTTTGGTAATGCACTATATTGACGAAAATTAGGGCATGGTGTAAACAAAGCTGTGTCAAAATATCATACTGATCCAACTGTGTGTTAATAAGTTATTCCCGAAAAACGATGTAGCACGGCCTCTGAAACCCATAGTAGTAATTTAAGATAGCGCAATTTATGAAGCAGATATTATAATGAAAGTACAATAATATCACGGACTACTTACTAGGTGATTTTTTTGTTTCCATATGTCGTAACGCCTGCCTACAATAGAACCGCGACCTAACCTCACTGTCCAGCAGAATATATCTAGGGCACCTATCTGTAGTAGCGGTTAGGTCCAAACTCGTATGGACCAAATGGTAAATCTCTGTTAATGACTGACTTATTATCACAGTTAATTTTAAAACAGTGTACACGTGATTGACGAGGTTAACAAGATGGCGGAAAAGTTAGACAACAAAGAAGTAGCGGATGTAAACAAGAGCTCTAGCTCCTTTCACGGTAATTCGCTGTTTCACTGTTAATGTTACATTTCCATTATTTTCGTCTGTGTTCGGGAAACTAACTACACCCCCTAGCTAGTAAATCCGTCTCACACACTTAAGGGGCTAATGGCTGTTTTGTTCGTCAATTTATTCAGTTATTCACATATTTTCTAGTTTCCTCACTAAACCTCCATCAAGCTTAAAAATACACCCCCTAGATCCCCCTTCAAGATATATTTGTACATTTGTCGGTTGAAAAATATCCCGGCCAAAGGCCGGTCCTTATAAAATTACAGGCTTGCTATCGCTGGCCAGGAAAAAATCGACAGGTAAATGATACAAAAGGTCTTCATATTGACAACGAAATGGGGTGAAAGGTATCAACATCGCAAAACAAAGGGGTCGCTTTGACTCCGCTGCATGTCTGCCTGCCGAGATCGGAACCTCTCCTGGTGGTCAGGGGCCGGGGGAGTGCTGGAGCGACCTTGGTAACCCTGGTCTCTGGGTCTTCTCCTGGGTGACCTGGATGTGTGAGAGTTTGTGTTTTTTATCTGTGTTTATTTTTTGTTTTATGTTGTTGTTGTGTTTTCCCTGTTCTTGCTCTGTCTTGAGTCGGCTACCCCCAAAATGGGGATTGGGCCTGAGCATATAGATAGATAGATAGAATGGGCCAAACATCATAAAATTTAAAAAAAAACTAATGGAGCTAAACACGATGGAGAAAGTGGTCCAGAAAAACTACCCATCCCTCCTTAATGAACTTAATTAATTAGTTTTGTGAATAGTAAATATATTAAAAGTAATTAGAGTAATATGAGAATATTTACTAAATTGTTTTAGTTAACCCGTCCAATCCCAGCGACAGCTACTAGCCGTCAGTAGATAAGTCATTCCTCAGTCCCAGCGACTGCTAGGAGCCGTCAGTAATGTACTTTCCTTGTAACTGCCTGTATCAGGCTGTACCTGGTAACACAACCATTTGAAAACTGCTCTCGATATGGCAACACTTCTCAGCTTATATAAGACCCACTGAAAGGTTGGGAGAACTAGTCTTCCTTCATCTCTTGTGATGAAAGGTTGTTCTATCTTCCATTTTGGCCACATTGCTTGGGACTTGGGGGGACTTTGATTACTGTATCCTCTGGAGGTAGGAGTTAATGTACCCTCTTTTATAAACTAAAATATCTGTGGTAATTCTTGAAGTAAATGGACTGTAGAGTTATACCAAACCACACAATAGTATATTTACCTTGGTGCTGGAGCATAGACGACAGGATAGGGTTATTGAGGAGTGGAACAAGGCAACAAGAATGGCGGTGGAGTTGGTGATAATGAGTGATGAACAAAGAGGAAATTAGTTAATAGTTAATTTAAGGACAGAAGGGGGCCTCAAGACTTAAATTATAATGAAGATAATCGTAGATGATCGGTGAATTGATGGGAATCTACGTTGAGGTTTGTTCTAGCATATTAATGGAATGGGATGAGAGAACAAGAGAAAATAGTAATGTCGGAGGTGGCGATCGGAGCAAGAGTGCCAGGTCCCAGTCAAATCGCGGGGGCCCTGCTTATTCGCGCATTGCGCTGATAGGTCGGGAGATATTTACCCTTCCTTTAATTTATTACCTAAGTTTATAGGCATGATATATTACTACTTAGTATCTAATACAGAATATAATTGAATATTCTTCCCTTTTACACCAAATCATATTATTATGATTCTTATTCCTACAAACTTATTACTTATGATTACACTTAAACTTAGACTGTCCATGCTCATGGAATAAAAGTATGGACATATTCCCGCCACCGAGTTTGTACAACAGTTACATGAGCCCGGAGGCTAATTTATCCCACCATAATTGGGAGGATGCTTGAGCCGCCTGTCGATGAGGACGTCCACTTGGTACGTCAACAGGATGGCCGTTTGAGGTTGCCACTATGGGAACGTCTCTGGGCAACGTCTCCGATGAATCACCTTTGCTCTCAATATCCCCTTCAAGAGGGTATAAATGGATAGTTGGCCACGTGAAGATGCCCGACTTAGTGCGGATTTTAGCCACTCTGACTTCACCGTCACATCCGGGTAATAATTCTGTGATACGGCCCAAATTTCAGAAAGCACGAGGACCCTTATCATGGATGGTGACGACATCACCGATATGTGGCCACCGACTGTTGATTGGTCGAAGTTTATTCCTATGTGCCTTCTTGAGCATCACCAGATACTCATTAGACCAGCATTTCCAGACATCCTGCGACAACTTGCGGTGTGACGCTCACCGCTTCCCCCAGAACCGCATGGCTTACTCGCTAGGACTCACCAGGGCAGAGAATGTAGCTACAGTCTACCTATCATTGTGTACTTTCCTTCTCGAGAAAGCTTGTGTTGCAGACAGTTCAGAACTGTTCTTGGAGTTTAGACTGTGTAGTGCGTGAGGGCTGCTTGCCTAATCCACCCAACACTGTTCTAACTCTATTTGCTTTTACTTTTGAGGGTCGCCAGGAGGATACTCGATACTTGTGATCGAGAATCCTCAAGAGAGCACCCCTTCATATTAACGTAATCAGGCCGCACAGACCCAAGGTCCACACTAGGCTGGGAGCTGCCTTGCTCCACCAGAATTCTGTACCTTTGCGCATCCCAGCTAGACTTTATTAACCCGGGTAGACATTAGCTGGATTAGATCATATACTCTTTTATGCATACCCATTATTTCTACACAAGCATTTTGAGGTATAGGTTGCTGTAGAGAGACACAACCAGCATAGACCGGTTTTGTTAATAGGAGTACTACTTTTTCGTGGCGAGCATTATTACTGTTGCACCGCTTATAATATTCTTGTGTCCAATAACATTATAGGTCTAGACTTTTTGTGTATTTAGCCTACACGTGCATTGTCCTGCCTCCTGCTATTTTGTGGTTCCATTTCCGATACATTCTTCTTAGTAGCATCCGACATTATTCAGAAGATTCCTTGTTCGGTGCTTGAGGACTTTACAACACTTTCTTTCATAAAGGAGTGACAGATATTATTGATTAAAGTAACGTTAAGTAAACCTTCTTCTTGTTTGCATTAGATCACTCTTGTGATTTAATTAAGTTAACTATCTTTTCCTTGTGTACCATAACTAAGCAACCATATGTTATAGGTAATAGGCTGTTTCAGAGAACATCAGCCTATAGTAGAAGCACATAGATACTGAGAGTTAAGATACCCCGCTATCGCAGATATAACTCTGGAGGGTATATGTGTTCTTTGTTCGACGGGATTATATATCAGGGGTTGGATCTAGCGTTTCCGTTGTTGCATTTATGCCAGTCTAGTCCAATGTATAAGAGCCACTGATTTATACGAGACCCGATCGTAACAGCGGATATACCGGTATCTGGCTGAGATAACATCTTTGTTGACGTAGTCCAGGTCCTCAATCTCTTCCCCAACTTCACTTTCCTCAGGAAGATCCCGCAACCGATGTCCTCGCACCAATACTGAGGGTGTGATTGGGGTAGGATCCTCTAAGTCACCCGAAGCATAAAAGAGAGGACGGTCATTTATTGTTGCCTCAATTTCCAGGAGTAGAGTTGTCAGCTCCTCTAAAGAAATGAGAGCATGTCCCAACACCTTTTTCAGTCCCGCCTTGACAATGCCAATGGCTCTCTCCCAGATAGCACCGACCATGGTGCTCTGGCAGGAATAAACCACCATTCACACTGCACATTGCCAAGGTGAGACTGAACCTTAGGGTGATTGCAGATGTCGGATAGGTACAGTTCCGCACACATGAAACAGATGCACTACATCAGCCACGGAGAATCTGCGGTGTATCCTTTCTGGTTGAAGAGTTACGATGGGGCAGAAGGGGAGGGATGGAAGCGTTGGTGGTGGTGGTTGGGGGGGGGGGGGGGGGGGGGGATAGTTTGACGGGTGGGGGATAGCAGTGGTAGGAGGGGAGGCAGAGGAGGGTGGCTGTCCTATGAGTGGTACGGTAGCACCCACAGTGTAAGGTGGAATGAATTATTTGGAAGTTAAACTAAAGGTGTTCACTTATGTATCATCTGATAAGCTAGATCTGTAACGCAGCATTATAATTAAAATCGGAGGAAATTGTTCAAACAATTGTTTCAGGTCTCACGCGAATTGATGCGGAGGAGAACAGGGCAACCAACTGTACGGGGTTTGGTATTTTGTGGTTGGCAAGATTGTAACACCAAATATAGAAGTGATATCTTAATCACATAAAACAAACTTTATATAATTATACATTAGCTATAATAATATAACTTTCTTACCTCTTTATTTACTCAATACACCTTATGAAATGGACCCTGCGGTCATGTGCCGTTGCTGTCATATGCATTGGGTGAAACGAATTACCTTGTGGATCGGTCAGAAATATTTTGACTACACCTTCTAACTTAAACTAAATATAGTTATGCCATTTATTGTTCATCCTGTCGTAAAACATTATTGCGTCAGCGTGATCTGACCTCAGCTGTTTTTGCGCCTTTTCCTCCTTTACTCAATATATCAATTCATAGATGACTTCAATATAATTATCCCATCTATGGCATATGTTTCAATATGTTCAGAACACTATGATCTGTACTATATGTTATAATGCATATTGTTATAAATAAGTATTTATATAGGCTACTCTTACTATGATGTTCCATTACCAGGTAATCACGAACATCTGTGTTGTTTTCAACATTTCGACTTCTCATCTATTAGTCATCATCAAGATCTAAAGTTACAACTATATACGATCTAAGAATAGGAAACGATGTATCAATACTCAAATATTAGCCTACACATTTGCAGTTCGTGATTACCTGGTCCTCCTCTTTCTCCCAAAGGGACTTACTTACTGTCTGTCGTCCTTCGACCTTGGGCATGGAATCGTTATCTCCCTATCACACTGGCTTAAGGGGAGAGTTTTAGTGTGCTCCCTAGTCCTCTATCAAGCATTAACACATTTAATATCTACCAAGACTCCCTTTCAAGATAAATGTGTACATTTTTCGGTAGAAAAATGTCCCTACCCTAGGTCGGTTAATCCTAAATTTCAGACTCGCTATCGCTCGCCAGGAAAAATAATAGACACCTAAACAGTAAGAAAAGTTTTAATATTGACAAATGGGGCGAAAAGTTATAAAATAGCCAAGCTAATGGGGCAAACACCTTAAAATGTCTCAACATTAATGGGGCTAAACATGAGGGAGAAAGGGGTTCAGACAAAAATACTCTCAAGTGAAAATCTGCCCTTAACGCATGACCGTCGTCATACGAATATCTGCTGAACTCGCTCCTCGGATTGATTTACTCCAATGTTGGCCTGAATAGATTCCGTCTGTAGGCTGTTATTAATGTTTCGCTATCGCTACTAAGGAGTAGAGTCTATTATTATACCATATTAACGCAAATATGATTAGTTTGACCTCTAATACAATTTAAAAATTGACAGGAATTGAAGATCAATATGATCGAGAATACACCGACGATTGTCAGTTTATTAAGTAGCGCAATGGTAACCGTAATAGGCATACATTCAAGTGTAGGAGTTCGAGCCCCTCGGACGTAGTTTGTTATCTTTTGAATTCGTAATATGGATAATTTTAAACTAATGTATGGTAGCCTACAATGTTTAAAATTGGTTAAAGTATATAGAGTTTATAAAGTATATGTTTCTTAATTACAAGTCTTACAATATTATCGAATCAACTGTTATTACACTAACTACCCTAATGTAACTAGCCTAACTGCTAACTTAATGTTATCCTTTCATAAATTAACTTATTGTGTCCTAACTTAATCTTATATTCTAACCTAGATTACCATATCCTAGTTTATATACTAAACTACAGTATTATTGGATATAATAACCCAAGACACTCAACACGTATTATATATGAAATTAACACATTATCTGCACAATATGTTATTTCACTTCGTATAATGCATTTCTAAGTAAAAACTAAAACAAACCAAAATAAATCTATACAAAAATATCGGTGCCACGGGAGACTCGATCCCCGGTTAGTAACCTGTTGAGTACCGGTACCGTCCTTGTAACTATATATTGGCTACCGTTAGACAATATTAGTTAGCTTAAATAGGGCCTCCAGCGATTAACAGGCGTTGAACTATCTCACTTAACCCTTTTACTGCACACAATCGTCTAAATATAGCTAGAATATATTACATTGACGTCGCCAGCAAAGAAGTGGCTAATATTTACAGCCAGTGTCTCCTGCAAAAACAAAAAAACACTAAATACGATTATTGAAGATAAATGCAATCAATAGCGGATTATAGGGGAGGTGTGGTGGAGTGGTCTTGCCACTGGCCTGGTAATCCAAAGGTCCCGGGTTCAAATCCTGATGTATCAATGGGAAGATATTATTGGGATGGAATTTGTGCTGTACCTGGTATCAGTGCATTACCACAAGACCACCGAAACGTCAATAAAATACCTTCATTGTTCCCTGACTAAATAGCACTGTATGAATATTCCCATATTTTCAAAATATGCTATACGGGTGCAATGCCTGGTGAGTTATCTGCTCAACAGGTGGCGTTGTGTGTGTGTAAGTGTGAGAGTCCGAGTGTAGGGGGTGAGACAGTGAAGCACGGGAACGAGGTGGCTTCAGAGATGGGGTCGTTTCGGGCCATGAGTGAGCACCGTGCCTCATGTGAAGGCAAGATGGCAGGTGCTCGTTGTACTCTACGTGCTTCACATGTCTCACTCCCTAGACTGGAACAAGACCTCACGGGCTTCACTGTTCATTGTAAAGCGGTGAATGTTAAGGCTCTCAGCCTATGCCCGAGAGGAAGACTTAAGTTGGAATATAGAAAAAAAAAAAAAAACAAAAAAAAAAACACGACAACGCATTTTTACCCTTGATTCTGGCTAAAATTACAAAATTATATTCAGCTTCAGAATTACTATGTGTTATTCAGAGGCTTTTTTGAGACAGTACTGTGACGCATGTCCAGTGTGAGCATGCTGTACAGAACGCCTAGTCATGCCCCACTCTCGCTAGGATCGTCAGGGCAAGAACTTTGGCTGTAGTCTATGTAGAGTTTCCTAACTTAGTTCATGTGAGCCGTTGTACTATAAGTATTATGAATATGTATTTTGTTTTCATCTGAGTCAACGAGTTCTATTTTATATCATTAGTTATAAGTATTGTGTGTAAAACTTATTTGTAATGATGGGAAGAGAAACAGCCACCGTTGGGGATCAGTGGGTGGGCCAGGCGGGAGGTGGGCCTAACTCACTAGCACTCTCCCCTCCCCCCTCCCCTCAGTGCTAGGGGAGCCTTTGTCTATCCCAGAGGAGAGAGAGAAATTACGTAATGGTTGTCAGTGGGCAGTCCTTAGTAGTTCACGTTGGGCTCACTAGAGGGCCGGGTATAAAAAGGGAAGTCTAGCCATTTTTTCATCAGAACTCATTAGGTAGAGCGACTTCTCATTTCCCTTGCTAACTATATATATTCTTCTGACTGATGTGAACTTTCTCTTCTACCTTACATTCTTATCTCTTCTTTTCCCTGCCTGTTTACCTTCCATGGTCCCGTTGGTGCAGAGCTAGTCAGCCAACGTATTATTGCTGGAGTTCTCACGAGATACTCGCCTATTAGATAGCCTATTTTGGAAGGGTTAACTTAGAATAGGATTGATTTATGTTTGTTGCACTTGTATATGCATTTCCCTGTGTGTTATTATTATTATTCCTGTTTTCTGCTAGTCTAGGTAATGCTAGACTGGGGTAAGGCTTTTCTGTGTTACGAGTTGTTGTTTGATGCAGTGGTTAAGCGATAAACCTGCATACTCGTTTCGGTTCAGTGAAGCCTAGGTTGTCTTCGCGGCTGACTGTGTTGAGTTAATAATTTACAGTGCGTGAGGGCAAGAGCCTAACCACCCTGTATTTTATTAACAGTTTGTTTTTACTTTGTCAAGGAGCCGGGAGAAAACCGGATACAAGGGATCTGGATTTCTCAAAGTGCACTTGTTAGTTTTAACGTAATACTTTAAACAGTTGTGAGGACTTTGCTAGGCTACGAGCCGTTTTTGCTCAGTCACTGCTACCTTTTGCCCACAGTACCCCAGCTAGACTTTACTCGATTAGTAGATACAGAATAGTATTGAAGCTTTCCTTATGTATGATATTGTTTATGCACTATTGATTTCATGTGTTGCACGCTTGGCTACTTTAGTGATTAGTGGCCCACGAGCACAATCCGAGTAGGCTATTGCCGTTGCATTTGCGGAGTACTTCTTTTTAATGTTTGCCATTTACTATTGCATATTCTTTTAATTATTCTTATGCCAATTTAAACCTTTAATAGTATTTAATTGCCAGTGTTTTTGCTTATTGAATTACTGTTCAAAATCCGATACGTACTTCTTACGAGCATCCGAGAAGTATCTAACTTTTTCAGAAGATTCCTTGCTCGATGCTTAAGGACTATTAATTAACGTAACGTAATAGTGCCGATCCGAAGTAGAGGGTGGAGGACTTCTTAAGTTCTTAGTCAAGGGTGGATTACTTCGGCTTCGGCCAACACTATTCTTTGGTGTTGTTGTTTCTTACTTCTTTGTTTGATTGTTGACCAGACTAGAGAATTCCTGTCTCTTTATTAGTCTGTTGTTGAACACTAGTACCGAGTTCTTGTATACCCCGTTATAGCAGATTGAACTCTGGAGGGTATTGGTGTTTTTTGTTCGGCTGGCAGTACTCAGGGGTTGGGATCGTGTGTTTCCGTTGTGGCAGCGAGCCGTATTCGAGTCCTGATTGAGAGCCCTTGTGTACCCGAGTGCCAGTTCGTAACAAATGGCGACCTTGCTTAGGATTTTGTGAACAGTATACATTTTTGCAGAGTTGTACAACATTTGTTTGTTTGTATTTTAGCTTGCATATTGAAGAATATTTGTTTTGTATGGCAATTAGTAAAGCATTTAAGAGACTCCAGTTAATTTAGTAATTAGTGCTTGCATAGGAAGTTTAACACTTTTGTCTCGAGAATTTGTTGTGGACTTCAGTATGTCGTGCATTAGCACTGACGATGAGCGAGAGATGTCATTTGAAGGTGTGCCGTTAGTAACCAGTGAGGAGGATGCTAGAGTTTTTGTGAGTAAGCGGTACCACGTGACGGAGGAGAGGCTGACTGGGGTGGATGTTTGTGGCTTGCACCTGATAGCCAAGGTTTTGGGCATTTCCAATGTAGTAGGGATGTCCAAGGGGGAGCTGATTTCCTGGGTGTTGCGTGGGCTACATGGGGTTTCGGAGGGGGGGGCGTTGGGGGGGGTTCCTCCCCAGATCCCCTCTCACTCGACTCCCACAGTGCCGTCCACTCAGTAACCGGAGGTTAGCACTCTCCCACAGAGGGATGAGAATTGGCAGATTGGAGTGCCCTCGGGTGGTGCACATGGTGGTTCCCCAGTTTTTGCCCCCCCTCCTTCAGTAGTGGCAGCTCCCTCTTCCTGCCTGTCTCCAGATATGGTATTTAGACTTGAGATTGCTAAGATTGAGGCTAGGAAGCAGGAGAATGAGACTAGGATGCATGAGATTGAGGTTAGGAGGCAAGAGGATGAGACCAGGAGGCAAGAGGATGAGACCAGGAGGCATGAGGCTGAGCTTAGGTACGACTCAGAGAAATATTGTGCTAATTTAGATTTAGATAAGACTCGTGCAGAGTCGACAGGGACTCGGATGGGCCGTGAGGGCCAAGTAAGAGAACAGTCCTTAGCCCACTTAGTCAAATTAGTGCCGGTATTTAGTGAAACTGAAGTCACAGAATTTTGTAATCGTTTTGAGAAGAAGTGTAGGGAGCATAATTGGCCTGAAGAGAAGTGGGCAGCTCTAGTCTCCTCAAGACTTACGGGTAAGGGTCTGAAGGCTTATGATGCACTGCCTTTAGAGTCTTGTATTGACTACCCAGAATTGAAGAGAGCTGTCCTACGGGCATACGAGTTGCAACCGGAAACATATCGATTGAAGTTTCGGGGTGTTACAAAGACTAGGGAGGCGACCTTTCTTGAACATGCCCGGGACTTAAAAGATGCACTTAAAAACTGGACACGTTCTGAGAAAGCTGAGACGGCAGAACAGTTGACTGAGCTGTTTCTGCTCGAGCAGTTTTATAAGTGTACTGGTGCAGAAATGACTTTAACTATTAAAGAAAAGAACCCAAAAACTCTACAGGAGGCAGCTGAGATGGCTGACCTCCGGCTATCACTAATTCGTGGGTGCGGGTCTGCCCAGCGTAGTGAGGCAGGTAACAAGGGGCGTGACGCCCCACCCCCCCGAGTTAGTGATATACCTTATGCAAACAAGTACAAGAGCCATGATACCAAGACTGACCACAAGACTAGCACCGTCCCATTTAAGAAGGGGCCGGGCCCTTCCCAGTACCAAGGGAAGCCAAAAGGGGAGTTGGAGTGTTATCATTGTCATAAAAAGGGGCACTTTGCAAGAGTCTGTCCTAGCAAACCACCTACAGCAGCTGTGTCTTTGGCCTGCAACATTGGTGTGTCTCCGAAGTCATCTGAGTTTGCCCGGGGCAGTTCGTCAGAGGCTGAGGCACAGCCAATGCAGAAGCACCTGGGAGGCTCGAACCCTGCTCAGGATGTTTTTTGCGACCATAGAGGGCGGGGTTGCGTGATGTGGGCGGGGCGCAAGCATGGAGTAGAGGTCTTGCGTGATACAGGTGCTTCCCAGACTCTGATGAAAAACTTGACTGGCTACCCTATAAACGCGGCTCGGGTGGTAGTGGTGCAGGATATTAACACCTTACGAGCGGCCTATGCGGTTTATTTATATGTACCGCACAGCGGGGTGTTTTTAGCCAAAATAGGGCTGTTTACGTGATCATTTTCATGCCTAAATAAGACCCAGAACGTAAAACAAGTACCTATCCCTGAAAGGGCATAAACAGAGCTTTCGAATGACACCATAACGATCCTTGTATGATGGATAGTTTTCTTGCAATAACCGTGCAACGCGAGTGCAAAAAGCAGGTAATTCGGTACTTTCGGTACATAATTGAGTATGTAGCGAGTGAGAGAGGGAGGAGGGAGCTGAGATTTGTGTCAGTAGGTTCGCCGCGGTGGTCTGGAGCAGTCATACGCTCGCTAGTCTCCTGCCACCACTTGTCTCTCTCTCTCAGCCACATTACGTGCTGAAATTGCCACTCGACCTATGTCGAGCGCCGCCACATAGTCCAGCTTTATTTAACTCGACTTATGTTGCTCGCCGCTAATTAAGGGTTAATGCAACTCGGTCATACCCGCTGGTGCGGTTGGAGTTGGAGGTGGATGGTGTGGCACGTGAATTGGATGTCGGGATTGTGGAGAAACTGCCAGTGGAGGGCGTCGACCTTCTTCTCGGCAACGACTTTGCAATGCCCGCTTCTGAGGTTCTACCCTTAGTCGTTGCCAAGAGGCCGGCCAACGTGAGTAGGGAAGAGCAAGAGTGGGTCGAGCGGTGCCAGACACAACCCATGGCGTGTGTTGTCACCCGAGCTCGGGCAGCTAAAGTGTCACAGCCTAGTCCTCCGTCTTCAGACCAGCGGAGGAACGATCAACAGGAGGAGGCTAAAGCTGGAGTTGGTTTTAAGAGTTTTGACTCGGCGGCTCTCCTGGGTGATTCAGTATTAGCACCATTACTTAATTCTGGAGTAGCCCCTGGGCCTGTCATCGAGAGTGACGAGGCTGGGCATGACGAGTCTCCACGACAGCAACGTTATGTACATCGAGAGAGACAGAGGGAGCAGCCCAGTATCGGGGAAGGTCATGCATTGCTCCGGGAGCAGTTAGATCGCTTGGCACCCTCAGATATACGTCGGTTGCAACTAGAGGACCCTGAGCTCCAAATGTGTGCTAATGGAGCTGTAGAGTTCGACGAGGACGGCGATACACAGCCAGGAGAGTATGTGAGGCGCCCCTCTGAGCCTCTCACTGTCCCTGTGTTGGCTTGTTGCGGCCGTGGTGGAGAAGGAGAGGGGGACAGTCAAGCTTCAGAGGAGGATAGCTGGGATCAACATGTTTCAGCGGATCAGTGGGCGGGGAACTCGAGCCTTAGGGCTGACGAGGCTATAGCTCATTTGCCTGAGCCGCAGTTTGATGCTATCCGTCAGTTGTTTGGTTCATACCCCACTGTATTTGCTGAACACCCAGGCCTCACTACTCAGGCTATGCATAATGTTGACGTGGGGGACCATCTACCCTTTAAGTCAATCCCGTACCGTGTGCCCCCCATAAAACTACCAGCTCTGAGGGATGAGTTGGAGTATATGCTCGGTAGAGGGTTGATAGAGAAAGGCACAGTTAAGTGGACTTCCCCCGTAACACTGCAGCCTAAGCCAGATGGCAAGGTACGCTTTTGTATTGATATCCGTAGGTTAAACGGCTTGACTCCATCTAACCCATATCCTCTTCCTCGGGTTGATGATAGTGTTGACAAAATTGGTAATGCTCGTTTTTTGTCTAAAGTAGATTTAGTAACTGGCAAGCACCTTTGTCCGAGCGTGCTAAAGAGGTATGTGGTTTTGTTGTGGACGGGAGTACCTACCGGTGCAATGTTATGCCTTACGGACTTAAGAATGCACCAGCAACGTTTCAGAACCTGATGAATGAAATTGTAAAGGACATTCCAAATTGCACCGTATATTTGGACGATGTAATCATTTATGATGACGACTTTGAGAGCCATTGTGAGCACCTTGAGACCTTGTTCCGGAATCTTAGTGAAGCAGGTCTGGTAGTAAATTTGGCAAAGTGTGACTTCGTAAAAGCAACTGTGCAGTACCTTGGGTTTGTAGTGGGAAGGGGACAGGTGTGCCCGCCTCATAACAAGGTACAGGCTATCAATAAATTTCCGCACCCAACAACCAAGAAGCAGATTATGAAATTCTTGGGTATGATAGGCTACTACAGACACTTCATAAAAGGTTACTCAACGGTGTTGGCACCTCTCACAGATTTGTTATCTAAAGACAAAAAGTTTTTGTGGGCACCTGGGTGTGAAAAGGCTTTCACTTTGGTGAAACATTTGCTATGTACTCACCCGATACTCAGGGCCCCAGACTTTAACAGGCCTTTTCAGCTGGCAACAGATGCTAGTGGTGTAGGGGCTGGTGCCGTCTTGCTACAGACAGACAATGAAGGTGTGGAACACCCAGTAAGTTTCTTTTCTAAGAAGTTCAATGCTGCACAAAAGAACTATTCTACAATAGAAAAGGAATTACTGGCGATTGTGCTGTCGCTCAGGCACTTCGAGGTGTATGTTCCAGCCTATGGCCCAGTCGTGGTTATCTACACTGATCATCACCCTTTGAGATTCCTGAATCAATTTCACAATCGCAATATGAGACTGACCAGGTGGTCTTTGATGTTGCAGGAGTATAACCTGGACATCCGTCATATTGCTGGATGTGACAATGTGATCGCGGATTGTTTATCAAGGGTGGATGATCAGTCGTAGGCTATCACAGGTGTGTGGGTTTGAGTGGAGGAAAATAGGCTGCCCTTATAGTGCAGCCGGGAAAAACATATTAAAATATAAAAATCATATAAAAAACTCTTTCTTTTGATATAGGTAATCGTATAAGTTTGTCATAGCCTATAGAGTTTGAGTAGTCCACGAACTATCAAACGGCTGAGCTGCTGTAAGCTCACTCTGGGAGCATGATATTGTGTCTTTTTGCTATTGTTGGGAGGAGTTATAAAATGTGATTTTTTTTTTTATAATAAGATGTGTTTTGGTGATAAACTCAGCTTTGTTTTAGTGCCATGCGGTCGCTGGGTGTGAGGGGCTTGATGGGGTTCTGTGTTTGTCAGATTTTAGCTCAGGGTTGAGCAAGTAAAATCTTGGGGGAGGTGTGACGCATGTCCAGTGTGAGCATGCTGTACAGAACGCCTAGTCATGCCCCACTCTCGCTAGGATCGTCAGGGCAGGAACTTTGGCTGTAGTCTATGTAGAGTTTCCTAACTTAGTTCATGTGAGCCGTTGTACTATAAGTATTATGAATATGTATTTTGTTTTCATCTGAGTCAACGAGTTCTATTTTATATCATTAGTTATAAGTATTGTGTGTAAAACTTATTTGTAATGATGGGAAGAGAAACAGCCACCGTTGGGAGTCAGTGGGTGCGCCAAGCGGGAGGTGGGCCTAACTCACTAGCACTCCCCACTCCCCCCTCCCCTAAGTGCTAGGGGAGCCTTTGTCTATCCCAGAGGAGAGAGAGAAATTACGTAATGGTTGTCAGTGGGCGGTCCTTAGTAGTTCACGTTGGGCTCACTAGAGGGCCGGGTATAAAAAGGGAAGTCTAGCCATTTTTTCATCAGAACTCATTAGGCAGAGCGACTTCTCATTTCCCTTGCTAACTATATATATTCTTCTGACTGATGTGAACTTTCTCTACTACCTTACATTCTTATCTCCTCTTTTCCCTGCCTGTGTAACTTCCATGGTCCCGTTGGTGCAGAGCTAGTCAGCCAACGTATTATCGCTTGAGTTCTCATGAGATACTTGCCTATTAGATAGCCTATTTTGGAAGGGTTAACTTAGAATAGGATTGATTTATGTTTGTTGCACTTGTATATGCATTTCCCAGTGTGTTATTATTATTATTCCTGTTTTCTGCTAGTCTAGGTAATGCTAGACTGGGGTAAGGCTTTTCTGTGTTACGAGTTGTTGTTTGATGCAGTGGTTAAGCGATAAACCTGCATACTCGTTTCGGTTCAGTGAAGCCTAGGTTGTCTTCGCGGCTGACTGTGTTGAGTTAATAATTTACAATGCGTGAGGGCAAGAGCCTAACCACCCTGTATTTTATTAACACCTTACGAGCGGCCTATGCGGTTTATTTATGTGTACCGCCCAGCGGGGTGTTTTTAGCCAAAATAGGGCTGTTTACGTGATCATTTTCATGCCTAAATAAGACCCAGAACGTAAAACAAGTATCTATCCCTGAAAGGGCATAAACAGAGCTTTCGAATGACACCATAACGATCCTTGTATGATGGATAGTTTTCTTGCAATAACCGTGCAACGCGAGTGCAAAAAGCAGGTAATTCGGTACTTTCGGTACATAATTGAGTATGTAGCGAGTGAGAGAGGGAGGAGGGAGCTGAGATTTGTGTCAGTAGGTTCGCCGCGGTGGTCTGGAGCAGTCATACGCTCAATAGTCTCCTGCCACCACTTGTCTCTCTCTCTCAGCCACATTACGTGCTGAAATTGCCACTCGAGTTATGTCGAGCGCCGCCACATAGTCCAGCTTTATTTAACTCGACTTAAGTGGTGGGCCGCTTTTTAAGGGTTAACAGTTTGTTTTTACTTTGTCAAGGAGCCGGGAGAAAACCAGATACAAGGGATCTGGATTTCTCAAAGTGCACTTGTTAGTTTTAACGTAATACTTTAAACAGTTGTGAGGACTTCGCTAGGCTCCGAGCCGTTTTTGCTCAGTCACTGCTACCTTTTGCCCACAGTACCCCAGCTAGACTTTACTCGATTAGTAGATATAGAATAGTATTGAAGCTTTCCTTATGTATGATATTGTTTATGCACTATTGATTTCATGTGTTGCACGCTTGGCTACTTTAGTGATTAGTGGCCCACGAGCACAATCCGAGTAGGCTATTGCCGTTGCATTTGCGGAGTACTTCTTTTTAATGTTTGCCATTTACTATTGCATATTCTTTTAATTATTCTTATGCCAATTTAAACCTTTAATAGTATTTAATTGCCAGTGTTTTTGCTTATTGAATTACTGTTCAAAATCCGATACGTACTTCTTACGAGCATCCGAGAAGCATCTAACTTTTTTCAGAAGATTCCTTGCTCGATGCTTAAGGACTATTAATTAACGTAACGTAATCGTGCCGATCCGAAGTAGAGGGTGGAGGACTTCTTAAGTTCTTAGTCAAGGGTGGATTACTTCGGCTTCGGCCAACACTATTCTTTGGTGTTGTTGTTTCTTACTTCTTTGTTTGATTGTTGACCAGACTAGAGAATTCCTGTCTCTTTATTAGTCTGTTGTTGAACACTAGTACCGAGTTCTTGTATACCCTGTTATAGCAGATTGAACTCTGGAGGGTATTGGTGTTTTTTGTTCGGCTGGCAGTACTCAGGGGTTGGGATCGTGTGTTTCCGTTGTGGCAGCGAGCCGTATTCGAGTCCTGATTGAGAGCCCTTGTGTACCCGAGTGCCAGTTCGTAACAGTACTTACCCCTTTGAGTCCTGGAGGTAGATTATAAACCAAGGAACATCATCTAATGGTAACCGGAATATGATCAAAATTACGTCATTGTGCTATTGGGGTTAATTACAAGACCAGTTAACCACTTTCCAGTTCATACTATATATATGTTCAGGCTTTATATCATTAGTTCGGAATTCAGTTGAGATGAAAGACCACGCAAATCATAGATATGATGAATGACGACGGAAAATAGGCCAGTGTGATAACCCCTTAAGACTATGATTTCCAAGGAACAAACCCCTTTCTCAGGTAATATGTTCACTTTGCATACAGTTATGTCAGAGCATATCTAAGGTTGGAAATATATCTGCAGTTAAATAGAACTACTAGCAGTTATTGGAATTGTTGAAGGTTCCTATTGCGAAATGACCATTTCTGCCTCTACTGTGTGAACTTTAATATATAATGTGACAAATTACATATATTATATAATATGACAAATTACATATAATCATGGGTGTGTATAATATATCATACTCAGAGATCAAGCAAAATACAACCATACCGAAATACACATCACTAGAGGTTTAAAGTAAGCCCTATAATGTTGTGGCATTAAAACAAACATATTTAACAATTAACTGGGTGTAATTTATCATATGGTCGGTTATGTCACCTGATGGTAAATTGAATCCCGTAACAACTGATTTATCGATGCGTAATGGAAAAATATTAAATATGTCATATTACTGCCAAGTCCTCATAATAAACAACATATTTTGCTATATAATCTTCGTAATAGTTGAATAATAAAGATGAGGACATGACAATTTACCATCAACTAAAAATAAACAAACTATAGTTATAAATCATGGCAATATGACTATCAACGCAATTGTATGCCGCTTTTATAATTGTTGCCACATATTAGCAAAACATAAATCAGGCTTATATAATTACCATTAGTCAGAGAACATTACGTAATTAATCGGTTATTTGCCACAAATCAATGGATTCCATTTCCTCTCTGCTCCCACCTTAACTTTAACAGCCACACAAGCACACCCTTCTTTCCTACCTCGCTAACACTTCTACCCCCACTCCGCAAACCATCACCCTCCCACCATCGCCTACTTCCACTCCCGTTCTCCCCCATCATAACTCATCCAGCTAGAAAGGACACAATGACTGAGTAGAAGGCCTGAGGCGGTGTCTCTCTTTCATATGCTCGGAACTGTACCTAGAGGCCCCAACAAACGTAGTTGCGTTGTGACTCAAGATGATATGGGGAAAACCTTGTCGACTGCAAAATCTCCTGAAAGCGTGGAGGAAACTATCACATGTGAAATTGGTGACTACTTCAATGTGTATGGACCTAGTGACAGCACAGGTAAATTGGATGATGTAAGCCTTGACAGGAGAGTCTTTAATAGGGATTGCTCCACTATAATCCACCCCAGTGACCTTATAGGGGTCTCCAGGCGTGGTCCGCAGGGCAGGTAAAGGGGGTAGTACGCAGTAATTTTTTCACTATCTGCCGGATTCTAGGGACCCACCATATTTGTCTTTTGTAGGTAACCACGTGGCCGACCCCATAATGGTAACAGAGCCGATGGCACCTATCTATTATTAGGTGGGTCAAGGGATGTTTGGAGGGCAGAAGCTTTGGATATTTGCACATTTCTGAGATAGCCGCTAATCACAATCTGCCTCCACAATGTATTATATCTCCCATCAGGTGTAGGCCTAACTGGCAAATTAAATTATTTCTGGACTCTTCACCCTTCACCAATATTGAGTACTCTTGCAAATAACTTTCTTGTTGGCATAATTTGAGTAGAATATTGCCTGCAGTCCTGATTTCTTTTATGTGGGAGGCAGGCCATTTATTTTTGCCTTCAAATTTTTGATGAACAGCATCACCCATGCCGTGACACACTGTAATCTTTCATAGCTGCTATATCTGTCCCAGTCCCATAACTGTATGTCATCTTAGGGCACCGTGCCTACGATTTGGGTCACGATACCAGCGGGCTGCTCTTTGAGATCTATTTTTTCTGGCCATCCATCGGGGTTCGGGAGCCAACTAGGCTCATTCCCCCACAACGCAAAAGAACTCAAATACTTAGCAGACATGCCTCGAGATACCATATCACTTTGGGTTCTCTTTAGTCGACACATACCGGAAATGAGCAGTCGGGACTAGGGCATGTATCTCGTTGATGCGGTTTGTGACATACACTGGTAATTTCTTTTTACTATTAATCCTCTGTAGGGTAATCTGACTGTCACTCCACACATAGGTCTCAGAAATACGAAGTTTATCCTTATAGGCTACAAAGTTTACAATTCTTGCGGCAAGAAAAACTGCAGTTAATTCCAGTTTAGGGATAGAAAGGGACTTGATTGGCGCGACTTTGGCCTTTGTCATGACCAAATAGCTGCCTTCTGACCCAACAGGTTACACAGCAGTCCTATATGCTATACTGCTGGCATCAGCTAATGCATGTAGGGATACAGTATGATTGTATACAACCCTCCGAGCGAACTTAATATTACTACAGAGTACCAGATAATCTACTATCCCCAGCCATTCCGTGTTCAAGTCTTCAGAAAGATCCTCGTCCTAATCATCTTTAGTCTCCACAATTGCTGGAGAAATATTCTAGACCTTATAGACACTGGCAACAAAACACCCAAAGGATCAAAGAGTTTAGCAGAAAATCTCAAACACTCACGCTTCGATCACATGCTCGACCGGAGTGTACTGAACTCCATAGGAAAGATAATCAGAAGTCGTTTCCATACCAGTCCAAGAACTCTCACCAGTTCCTGCTGTTCAGCAGCAACACAATCCTTTTGCAACACCTCTCTCAGAACAGAACTATCGGTAGCCCATTGACGCAGGAACAAGTGGGCATTGTCCATAACTTCACGAGCCATGCCGTATACACGGACGAGGGAATCTTCATTGTCCCCCGTACCTTGGAGGTTATCGATATATAACCCGGCGCTAATTTCCTGTACGATCTGTGGGTCTACTTCAACAAGGGAAAGATGTTTTAGGATGGTTGCAATCAGCAGAAATTGGGAGAAGGTAGCGCCAAACAATACAACCCAGAACTGATAACAACGTAGAGGCGAATCCAGACGAAGAGGATCTTTTGGCCACATGAACCTGGTGTAATCTCTTTCGTCTTCATGTAGTTTCAACATCAAGAAGGCCTTCTCGATGTCACTAACCCACGCATACTAATGCAGACGGAATCTCAACAAGACTTGAGCTAACTCCGGTACTAAAGATGGTCCGGTGTACAGACAGTCATACAGACTGGGCTTGTACTGGTTAACCTTAGCAGAACAATCAAATACAATGCGCACCGGAGTAGTCCTGCTTTCCTTCACGATCCCATGATGCGCCAGATAGTGACATGACCCAGAGTCATCGAATGGAACTTCCTCAAAGAAGCCACACAACAATTGATCAGAAATTACCTGCGAATATTATTTACAAAACCAAGGGTCAGCAATAAATCTCTTCTGGAGTCCTCATAATCTACCCACAGTCAAACCTTATTTGGTGGGCAACCGTCCCTTTTCTTCGGTCCAGGGCAGACGTGGTCAAAGCTTGCCGTTCGGCTTGAGAATGCTCTTGAGGTGAGATACCAATATGGTCTAAATCCCACAAAGCAGTTAATTCTTTATGACATGGAAATTGTCCAGTAGACATACAGTGATCTACTGGGGTCACTGCCACTTTAAGTATTGTAACAACCTCAGTGCTGGAGATAGACGTGGTTGCCGCATGGAAACCACTATGGGCATATCCGTATTTAGTTGGAAGTAAAACCAAATTTCCGGCCCTTTTGTAGCCAGGTCGCACTATATTGTGGTACTCTCTCCCAGAATCAGTCTTTCCCTCTTTCTATGACTTAAGTTGCTTTAACCCTTCCTCCTCGGGCTGTCTTACCAAATGACGGTCGCCCCTACCCGGGCGATATGGCTGAAAAACGTCTAGGCCTCGGCTACCGTATTTATGTTTATTTTTACTGCTAGAACTTTCCCACTCATCTATAATCGTAGTGCGGTTTTCAATCTGTATTTTGGCATTGAGTAGAGCTCTGTAAGTCAACTGATTCAGTTGTGATGACGATTTCAGTGGAGCCAATATTGCAGAGATGTTGCCAATATGGGGGCTTTTTAGACACTAATTTCGTCATGACGTCAGAACAATAACATTGAGGAGTCTTCTCCTTGTTTTGGGAGGTGCGGTGACGAACGCTTGGGTTTGTTGACATACGTCGTACGCACAGCGTTCGGACCAAGCTTAATTAGGCTATTAAGCTCATGCCTTAGATAAGGCATACCGGGTAGCGGCCCTTCTTTCGTGCTGTCCTTACCTAAGGCAGACCGGGTAGGAAGGGTTAAACTCTGTGTGTCCAGGCATTTTGGCTCGAACGTCCCTTGATTTTGGCCCTGTCACTCTTTCAACTATGGGGGAGGCACTCGCTATAGGCAGTTCTGCCTTTTGCCTCCCTCACTCACATAGAAAAAAAAAAAAAAAAAAAAAGACGGCACATATTAGTAGCTCCAATTGTGCTGTCTCGGTAACGTATGAGTCGGCCAATTTGGGGAGATCATCGACAACTAATGCGTCAAGACGATGAAATCTGCCATGATGTATATACTTTAGTGCTACAACAGGATATTCACGAGAGGTTTGTGTTCCGGTGACGCCGTGAAGACTCAATTGTTCCGTTCCCTTTGATTCATAAGAAAGGGAAGGTACTACAGAGCTCTTCACGAAAGTCCTCTGCGAGCACTGATCATCTGAACATCTGACCTTTACGGTCTTCTTGTACTTACCCTTACAGGCAGTTGAACTGTGGGTAAAATTACTGTCTGTATACTCATACTTACTGACATTGTTGTTGAGGTTGTTGGTGTTGACTCTTCTCTATTACTACCACCACCTGCTGATCTCACCTCTCTCTGCTTTTGGCACATGCAGTGAAAATATTTGCCACGGCAGAATTTACAATTCTTATTATTAGAGTTATTACACCCATTACTACCGTGTTCACTGGAGAGACACCCGACACAGAGCCGTAGTTGCCTGGCTCTCTTTACTCTGAGAGAACCTGTCTTATATTTAAAGCATTTGTACTAGGGATGATTATTCCTGTTACACAATTTACAGGCAAATCGGCTACTATCGCTCTGTGTCGTGTATGTAGCTGTAGCCATACAAAATTCTTTCCCAGGGGTATCTTGACCCACCATGTTGTAGAGTTCTGCCTGAAAACACTGTGTAAAAGTCTTATAATCTTGACTCTGATCACCCATCTCCCTCTTAACAGTCTCCTTAACTGGTGATGGCAATTTATTCAACAATGTAACCACGCAGAATTCCTCTCGACTTACCTTTTGATTAGTAATAGATCGCATCGCACTTTCCATAATGGCGTAAAAAGCCTTTTGTTGTGCTGTTTGACATTTAGGTGAGACAAGGTCATGAAAGTTCATGATGTGTGCCGCTCTTACTCTGTCGGGATGCCCGAAGGTCTCTTGAAGCAAGTTCACGGCGGGGGCGTAGCTTGCACCCTCAACCGTAAAGCCTTCTATCAGTTTATAGGCGTCTCCCTGTAGCTGACCCCTTAAGTACGTCAGCTTTTGAATTGCACTTAAATCAGCCCTGTCATGCACCACACATCTAAACATATCCCAAAATCCCGTCCATAATGTGGGGTCACCTGCGAAGGTGGGCAAAGTCAGGTGCGGCAATTTAACCCCCGATCCCTTCTTAATTTCGGACCGATTATGTCCTTCTGAGTTACCAAGTTTCTCCTTCAGAATAGCGATTATCCCATAGATATCAAATAAGTAGATGGTATCCTCTTGGTTTTCCTTATAATACTCAGTGTCAGAGGTATATAGCGGCAACAAAACATCTTGATTGGCTTCAAACTTGGCAACCTGTGTCTGCACGCTATGCAGTTTTGCCTCGACTTCTACCCGAGTTGCGGTTTCCAAGGACTCCTCTAAATCCTTTGACAGGACGGTTAATGAACCTTTAATGCCTGCCCTACGGCGTTTGCCTTGGGCTAGAGCGTCCATGGTCACCTTTAGTAAAAAATGGATGGAAATTGCGAAATAGATTTTTTTTTTAAATAATGTTTTAGCCGAAAGAGAAAAATCTCTCTCCGATGAAACTCGGTTCGGAATTAACACTGAAACACGAGCGACGGTATTCATTGGTGGGAACTTATTACATGGTGATATCAAGGATCAATGGAAGAACACACATGTTGCAATAAATGTATTTAGTTTATCATGTGTGGTTAGGCCAACACCTTAAATTGCAAAACATAATTAAATTTGGTAGGCTAGGTTATATTTTAACTGAAGAAGTTAGGCTAACATGACGCTAAATTTAGAAGATTAGGATAACTTGATGGAAAATTAAATTTGATGTTAGGCTAACATAAGGCCAAATTTAGAAGATTAGGCTAACTTACTATAAACCAAAACTCAATTACTTATTAAGAATTACATTTAGGATAGGCTAACATAGATATACCAAAATTCAATTTAGGTTAGGCCAATTTTATGACCACTTTAAATTTTAAGAAGAATTTATTTAAGCCAACCTTAGAAAGAAATTTTAATTTTGAAAGGGTAAAGCTAACCTAATTAGTATCTAGAATGCGATATGGTGTTGGGCCAACCTAGTGCATATTTAACCCTTAATTAGCGGCGAGTAACATAAGTCGAGTTAAATAAAGCTGGACTATGTGGCGGCGCTCGACATAACTCGAGTGGCAATTTCAGCACGTAATGTGGCTGAGAGAGAGAGACAAGTGGTGGCAGGAGACTAGCGAGCGTATGACTGCTCCAGACCACCGCGGCGAACCTACTGACACAAATCTCAGCTCCCTCCTCCCTCTCTCACTCGCTACATACTCAATTATGTACCGAAAGTACCGAATTACCTGCTTTTTGCACTCGCGTTGCACGGTTATTGCAAGAAAACTATCCATCATACAAGGATCGTTATGGTGTCATTCGAAAGCTCTGTTTATGCCCTTTCAGGGATAGGTACTTGTTTTACGTTCTGGGTCTTATTTAGGCATGAAAATGATCACGTAAACAGCCCTATTTTGGCTAAAAACACCCCGCTGTGCGGTACACATAAATAAACCGCATAGGCCGCTCGTAAGGTGTTAACACCAGGGCTGTCGCATCAGCACCGAAAAACACCCGAGCCGACTCCACCAACTCCTTAACACCTTAATAGCGGCCTAGGCGGTTTATTTATATGTACCGCCCAGCGGGGTGTTTTTAGCCAAAATAGGGCTGTTTACGTGATCATTTTCATGCCTAAATAAGACCCAGAACGTAAAACAAGTATCTATCCCTGAAAGGGCATAAACAGAGCTTTCGAATGACACCATAACGATCCTTTTATGATGGCTAGTTTTCTTGCAATAACCGTGCAACGCGAGTGCAAAAAGCATGTAATTAGGCACTTTCCCCATACAATTCCGTATATAGCGAGTGAGAGAGGGAGGCAGGAGGTGGGATTCGTGTCAGTAGGTTCGCCGCGGTGGTCTGGAGCAGTCATACGCTCGCTACTCTCCTGCCACCACTTGTCTCTCTCTCTCAGCAACATTGCGTGCTGAAATTGCCACACGACCTATGTCGAGCGCCGCCACATAGTCCAGCTTTATTTAACTCGACTTATGTTGCTCGCCGACAGTTAAGGGTTAAACAGCCGTCTGATGCGGGGTAATTTTAGTGGACCCCGTCAGCCACAAAATCATTGGCCGACGTGTTCATGGATGAGCATCGGTTACGGGTGTACGGCAGATTCCTCTTGAGCCACTGGTTGACGGAGTTCCTAATTTCATTGAACTCATCCGCCCCAATGCCCCTAGGGTTCTGCCGCTTTTCGATGCCGATGATTCGGCAACAGCCATCGGTCTCACTCTCTACTTCCTTAGACAGTTCCTGGATTAAATTAGTCGGCTCCTTTGGTACGACCCCGCGTTTTATATCATTCCCCCCTATCACTAAAAATGTGAGGTGAGGTCTCCAGCTGACCAACCGGATCCTAGCTTCCGTTCCCTTTAGAGAGGTTACTGTGGCGCCAGGGGCTGCTAGAGGGGTGATGGTGAAGTACGGATGATATATGGGCTTATCAATGTAAAGGTTCCTGACAAACGAGTGTCCTATTATGGCCACTTTGTTGATTGCCCCAGGATATCCAGCCCTTTCAAGTACAAAGTCCTCCTCACCTACACCCCCCAAGCTACGCCATGCATAAAACCCTTGGGCCATGAGGCGACCTTCGCGGCTGACACACAATAAAAATAGGGAAACAGGGGAACAAAACAACCGCGCCGCCGCTCAAGCCGCAACAAACCGCCGCGCTACGACACCAAACAACCGAGATGAAAAAGGTAAAGTAAATGTTCGAAGGACCATTTATTATGTGGTTATTCTTGAAGTAAATGGACTGTAGAGTTATACCAAACCACACAATAGTATATTTACCTTGGTGCTGGAGCGTAGACAATGGGATAGAGTTATTGAGGAGTGGAACAAGGCAACAAGAATGGCGGTGGAGTTGGTGATAACGAGTGATAAACAAAGAGGAAATTAGTTAATAGTTAAGGAGAGAAGGGGGCCTCTAGACTTAAATTATAATGAAGATGATCGTAGATGATTGGTGAATTGATGGGAATCTACGTTGAGGTTAGTTCTAGCGTATTAATGGAATGGGATGAGAGAACAAGAGAAAGTAGTACTGTCGGAGGTGGCGTTCGGAGCAAGAGTGCCAGGTCCCAGTCAAATCGCGGGGGCCCTGCTTATTCGCGCATGCGCTGATAGGTCTGGAGATATTTACCCTTCCTTTAATTTATTACCTAAGTTTATAGGAATGATATATTACTATTTAATATCTAATACAGAACATAATTGAATATTTTTCCCATTTATACCAAATCATATTATTATGATTCTTATTCCTACATACTTATTACTTATGATTACACTTAAACTTAGACTGTCCATGCTCAGGGAATAAAAGTATGGACAATATCGGTATAATCCTGTGTCGCGGGAAGACCTGTACTTATATCTCAATAATTTGGAAATCTTACAATATATGTTTACATTTTACATTCATAAATAGTCCACTAATATACTAGATTAGGTTAGATTTGGTTTTGGTTAGATTAGGTTAAAAATATTGTTCAACGTTTCTTAGTAAATAGGCATTTGAAAAACAGTTCCCCCCGCTACACATGATATTACCAAAATATCTTAGTTACGTTATGTTAGAACAATTATTCAGGTATTTACAATATGTACAGTTAAGTGCATAAATCATGGCACACCCACTTGATACAGTATCGCATGCAAATGAGACAATACAAGGTGGTAATATAGATCAAATGATTCAGATTTTGGTTATAATGGCTCAAAGATTCGATCTTACGTAAACACATTAATTGTGACAGCTGTGCAAATAATTAAATGGTTCAGTTTATGAGTCAGTGGAAATATTTTTCTCATATTCGTCATTAATGATATTATCATATATTTAATTTAAAGATAACAATTGTTTTGGTTCGTATCTAGCTAAATTAATTCATCTTGAGATAACAATGTTTGGCTTATATTTGTATTCGTGGTAACACTTTTGAAGTTTTGAGTTATGCCTTTTCCTGTACATATAAATAAGAGATACAAGTGAAGGGCCTGCTTAACCCGTTCAGTACCGGTGCCGTACTTTTAACTTTAAGCTGGTTACTATTAGACGTATATATTCAGTTTATCAGCAATTAACAAGCTGTGAGCTATATTACTTGACCCTTTTTACTACCACAGATCCTTCTTAAACTGCACAAAATCGTAGTTAGAATAACATTTTAAAAACGTCGCCACTACAGAAGGGGTTAAGGTGAAGGATGTCGAGGCAGGTAATAATGAGGGGCAGGTGTACTGTACGTAGAGGTTAATGAGGAAGGAGACTCGGACCTCCTCACTTGAATGGCACCACAAACTACTAACATAACATTGCTTAAGATACATTCAAATTATTATGTTGTATGTTACATGATGAAATTAGACTATATTTTCCTCATACATCATGTGATTTATTCACATTTATACTAAAATATCCAGCAGCATTTAAATGAGCAACTTTGTTAATGGGAATTAAACCCAAGCCATAATTGTCTTCAATGATTACGCTGTTATACATAATAATGTATTTATGTAAATAAGATATGTTGACAACCGAGTCTCGGTTAATGTTTATGCTGGCAGAAAGACTTAAGGGAACCCACCTCGTTTTTTCCTCTTTCTCTCCCTCTTTCTTTGGCTTGTATCCATTCGGCCCCATTCAGCCTACTGTTATAAGACGTTTACCCCCATCCAGGTGTCAATATTTTCCTGGAGAGCGGTAGCGAGCCAGCATACATGTATTTTTGTTTTGTCAGCAACCTAAATTTGCACATTTTCCGATAGAAAAATGTCTCCGGCGAAGCCAGATTTCTCCATACAATGCTGGCTCGCTATCGCTTGCTAGGAAGATATCGACACCTGGATGGGGATAAACGTCTTAAAACAGTTGGCTCAATGAGGCCGAATGGATACAACCCAGGGAAAGAGAGAAAAGGAGAGAAAGATACAAAAATAAAAAACGTGACCCCCCTTAACTCAAAACACTGGTAATACAGTTTGATAAGTTTCTTTTTATGAATTGTGCATTATTCTTATCGATGACACTTGTTCAGTTCCGTTTCTCTGTACTACTTAGACAGTTAGTGGATATTCATTATTAACATACATAATGCCAGAAGGGCCCTTAAGGGGGGGTCACCGTTTTTTTGTTATTTTGCTCTCCTTTTCTCTTTCCCTGGCTTGTATCCATTCGGCCCAATTCAGCCAACTGTTTTAAGACGTTTATCCCTATCTAGGTGTCGATTTTTTTCCTGGCGAGCGATAGCGAGCCAGCATTGTATGGAGAAATCCGGCTTCGCCTGAGACATTTTTCTATCGAAAAATGTACAAATTTAGCTTGCTGTCAAAACAAACATATATAATATATATGCTGGCTCGCTACCGCTCGCCAGGAAAATATTGACACCTGGATAGGGGTAAACGTCTTAAAAGAGTAGGCTGAATGGGGCCGAATGGATACAAGCCAAAGAGAGAGGGAGCGAAAGATATAAAAGCGAGGTGGCCTCCCTTAATTATTATTGACACTCTAAATATAATGATGTGGACGATGACCGCTACTTAGGTTGTGGTGTTATATAAACCAAATAATGGACATGTGGTCGTCAATATTTATCGTATTTCTTCTGTTTATAATGTTCTTACTGGTCCACTTATATTTATCGTATTTCATCTGTTTATAATGTTCTTACTGCTCCACTTATATTTCTTCTGTTTATAATGTTCTTACTGCTCCACTTATATTTCTTCTGTTTATAATGTTCTTACTGCTCCACTTATATTTATCGTATTTCATCTGTTTATAATGTTCTTACTGCTTCACTTATATTTATCGTATTTCTTCTGTTTATAATGTTCTTACTGCTCCACTTATATTTATCGTATTTCTTCTGTTTATAATGTTCTTACTGCTCCACTTATATATCTTCTGTTTATAATGTTCTTACTGCTCCACTTATATTTCTTCTGTTTATAATGTTCTTACTGCTCCACTTATATTTCTTCTCTTTATAATGTTCTTACTGCTCCACTTATATTTATCGTATTTCATCTGTTTATAATGTTCTTACTGCTCCACTTATATTTCTTCTGTTTATAATGTTCTTACTGCTCCACTTATATTTCTTCTGTTTATAATGTTCTTACTGCTCCACTTATATTTTTATGATAAATATAATGAAATCTGTCTTTTTGAAATGCTGTCTCTCTAAATCCTTGATAAAAGTCCACTGCCGCAATTATTTTGTCAGATTAGGTCTACACTCTACACATCCTCATATTGACTTGATTTCCGGTGTTATCACTCTCCCCATCAGTCTATTATTAAATGAACCCACCGTATGAGAGGTGGAAGGATGGAGTGAGGAAGTATATGAACGAAGGCGGTGCTGGTTGGGGTGAGGGGTGTCGACTGACTGGGTACAGAGGTGCATGGGGTCGGTTCGTTCGTGGCCACCCCTTCGGGGATCATGGCGTCAGGCAATAGATAGATAGATAGACCTCGCTTTTGTTTCTCTTTCTTTCCCTCTCTCTTTGGCTTGTATCCATTCGGCTCCATTCAGCCTACTGTTTTAAGACGTTTACCCCCATCCAGGTGTCAATATTTTCCTGGCGAGCGGTAGCGAGCCAACATATATATATATTTGTTTTGACAGCAAGCTAAATTTGCAAAAAATATTTATAGCAAAATGTCTCCGGCGAAGCCGGATTTCTCCATACAATGCTTGCTCGCTTTTGCTCGCCAGGAAGAAATCGACACCTGGATGGGGATAAACGTCTTAAAACAGTTGGCTGAATGGGGCCGAATGGATACAAGCCAGGAAAAGAGAGAAAAGGAGAGAGAGATAAAACAAAAACGGTGACCCCCTTAAATATTCTGGTATAATCCTGTGTCGCGAGGTGACCTGTACTTATATCTCAATAATTTGGTAATATTACAATATATTTTCACATTTTACATTCATAAATATTGCACTAATATACTAGGTTAGGTTAGGTTAGGTTAGGTTTGGTTAGGTTAGGCTCAAGACAGTGTTCAATGTTTCTTAGTAAATACAATAGGCATATGAAAAACAGTTCTCCCCGCTACACAGGATCTTATCAATATTCTCACTTATTCCTTCTTATTATCCCCTTTCGTCATTAGAATATACATTTACCTTCAATATCTCTCCCTTACTAACATTATTATAAACTGTTCAAATGAAAAACAAATCTTTACTCAGATTATTACAGGGTTATCATAATTATAATTCCATATTATATTTCATGTGCGTCATTATCAACCCTTTCAGTACAGGCAACGTGTGTTCAATTTATTCTAGCTATATTTAGACGATATTATGCAACTTAGGAAGGCCCTGTGGTAGTTAGAAGGGTTGGTTGCGATAGTTTGAAGCCTTATTATTGCTTAAATTAAAATTGTAAATCGATTATTTGCAGTCATGGAAGCGATAAGCATCTACAATATATACAGTATATATATATATATGTATATATATATATATATATATATATATATATATATATATATATATATATATATATATATATATATATATATACCGGTACATATATATATATATATATATATATATATATATATATATATATATATATATATATATATATATACAGTATATATGCAGTATATATATTGCCTGATGCTGTGATCCCCGAAGCGGTGGCCACGAACGAAACGCCCCCATGTACCTCTGGCCCCAGTCAGTCGACACCCCTCCTCCCAACCAGCACTACCTTCATCCATATACTTCTTCACTCCATCCTTCCAACTCTCTCTCGGTTTACCTCTCCCTCTCTGTCCTTCCACCTCGCTCTCGTACACCCTATCAGTCATTCTCTCGTTTCCCATACATTCCATATGGACGGCCGAACCATCTCAAGGTGTTCTTTTTCCCACTTTCCAGCACATCTACCTCCACACCACACCTCCCTCTTACTTCCTCATTTCTCTGTCTATCCCTCCATGTAACCCTGAACGCACTTCTTAAGTAACTCATTTCCACCCCTCTCACTCTTGGTCTGAGTCTCTCCACCAACGTCCATGCTTCGCTTTCGTCAGTCAGTGTCGGGATTACCACGCTGTCATTCAAGTACTACTTCACTTCCATGCTGACCACCCTATTTCGTTTTACTGCTTCCAGCATTCCTACAACCCTCTTCCCCTGTTACACCCTCTCCCGCACTTCTTCATCCATACTCCCATCCTTACTCAGCAAACTGCCCCGATACTTAAATGAGCTGACAATCTCCATAGCCTGACCCATCAACTTCAACTCACACTCTGTGGCTTCACCCCTTTCGAATATCATAACCTTGCTCTTCCCCGCATTTACCATCAGATTTCGCTTTTCGCACACTGTTCCAAACATATTTACCAGACCCTGCAACTCCCATTCATTATCGCTCATAAGAACTGTATCATCAGCAAGCAGCAGTACAGGTAGCTTCCACTCATTTCCATCCCTTATCAGCGATACACCAACATCCACTGTTCTTCCTTGTATTTCTTTCATGATTCCATTCATATATACAGTAAACAACCACGGGGACATCACACTCTCTTGTTTCAACCCTACATTCAGATCAAAGAACTCGCTCGACTCATTCTCCACATGTACTGCCACCATTGCACCCTCATACATGCTCTTCACTGCTTTCAGCAACTTGCCATCTACTCCTTATATTCTAAGTACTTTCCACATACCTTCTCTATCCACTTTATCAGAGGCCTTCTCAAAGTCCATAAAGGCAACATACAGCTTTTGTTGCTTCTCCAGATATTTCTCCACAACACATTTCAGGGTAAAAATCTGATCTACACATCCTCTTCCCATCCTAAACCCGCCCTGCTCATCACCTATCCATTTCTCCGTTCCCGCTCTCAATCTCTCAATCACTACCCTACTGTACACCTCTTCCCTACTACGCTAAGAAGACATATTCCTTGGTGGTTACGACACACTCATCTTTCCCCTTTACCCTTATATAGGTGGGCTATTATGCCTGTCTTCCAGTCATCAGGCGCACTCCCCTTCTCCCATGTTAGTTTGCACATTTTCCATACCCATTCGATCACTATTTTACCACCATACCTTAGCACTTCCCCACACACTCCATTTATTCCTGGTGCTCTCCCCAACTTCATTCTGTTCATGGCTTCACACACTTCTGACCTCCTTCTCTACTACTTCTCTTCTTCTCCCTCCCATACCCCATCCAACTATGTTTGCTGATGCTTCATTCCTTACATTTAGCAATTCATTTAAGTACTCTGATTATTATTAAAATATCTGAATTGGTGGCCAAACAGGTCCGTGGCAGCCCATTTCCCGAAAATTTTGAAACATAAATACCGTCTCTCCTACTCGTAGGAAATTATTGGGCTTTGGCATATGGACTCCACTACTAATGCTCCGCAAATCTTATGGAAAGGTTTTGCTTTGCACGTGGGTTTCTTTTCGGCAATCTTGAAAAAACTTGAAAACACTTAAAAATCCACATCTTGAAAACTACAGGAATAATCAAAGCCATGTTTAAGTAGTTGGGTGAGGCTCGCAATTCTGAACGTTTTGGTACCAACAGAATAGAAATTGGTGGAATAGTTTGTCCGCAGCATTGAAAACTGTCTATTCTTAAATTACTTTAACACCTTACGAGCGGCCTATGCGGTTTATTTATGTGTACCGCACAGCGGGGTGTTTTTAGCCAAAATAGGGCTGTTTACGTGATCATTTTCATGCCTAAATAAGACCCAGAACGTAAAACAAGTACCTATCCCTGAAAGGGCATAAACAGAGCTTTCGAATGACACCATAACGATCCTTGTATGATGGATAGTTTTCTTGCAATAACCGTGCAACGCGAGTGCAAAAAGCAGGTAATTCGGTACTTTCAGTACATAATTGAGTATGTATGCGAGTGAGAGAGGGAGGAGGGAGCTGAGATTTGTGTCAGTAGGTTCGCCGCGGTGGTCTGGAGCAGTCATACGCTCGCTAGTCTCCTGCCACCACTTGTCTCTCTCTCTCAGCCACATTACGTGCTGAAATTGCCACTCGACCTATGTCGAGCGCCGCCACATAGTCCAGCTTTATTTAACTCGACTTATGTTGCTCGCCGCTAAATAAGGGTTAAAACCGTATTCGGTACCCACACAACGTTTTCAGTCTTCAGTCTATAGGCTTCCACGCATCCCCTAGTTTTGCTTAATAATATAATGGATTAATCATTCAGATCCATAACATTTTATAAATTTAACTCTCTCAAAATAGTTTGAGTCCCTATGAATTCCACCAATTATTTAGCCAACCTACCTATACATACCTACCCTACCAAATAATAATGATAATTCAAATTTATTTTTGGTGAATAGCAGAGTATTGGCTAAGGTTTTTAACAATGCCTTCCTTTGCCAAATGCTAAGTTCAATAACAATATTATGGACCTTCAAAGTTTTGACAATTTGTTGGTGGTGTGACTTACCTTCCCTCCTCCCTCATGCAGTAAGCAACGTCTTCAGGGGTTCAAGAGTATTGCATTCTTCCATAATATTATAATTTATATAGTCCGGTTTTTACGCAATAACTCTGGAACCGCTTGTCGGATCGGGACCAAACTTTGACACAAGGTGCATTTTTGTATTGGGCAACTTTTGTTATGACATCCAAAATGGTGGCCAGACACACCCGTGGCAGCCTTTCACACCCTACCAATCTCATGCTATCTAATTTTATGTTGAACTCTATTGTTCTTGATCCCACAATAGCACTCGGTAGCCTATTCCACATATCTACGATTCTGTTACGAGAAAGGCAGATCCCTTACACAGGCAACCTCTCTCTCTCTCTCTCTTATTTGCACACTGGTACAAATGAGGCAGATCCCTTACACATGCTACAAAGATGACAATGGGAGTTTGCAGAGAGCCAAGGCAGAGCCACAAGGCAGATCCCTTTCACACCCAACCCATTTCATAAACGTGATATGTTACACACTTACTATACACAAATGTTATCATATACACTCAACCCTCCATTTAATAAACTAAAAGGGAGGATGACCAGACTGTCTGGTGCTAGAAAAGTATTACATTATGTGACAATTCCTCTCCCTTGCTTTTGGTTCACACATTGGTTTGGTTGTTTTATTAACCTCTGTTTCTTTGATATCTCCCTATTAAAGTAAAACAATGTTAGTTGTTTGGTATGTTTTTAATCTGTGATTAATTTTAATGTGATGGAATAGATCTAATGTTTAGATTTATTGAAAGTGATAACAATTATAAAAAAAAAAAAAATGGACACTGTAAAATGAATGGTACAATCCTCCTATAAATATCATGCCCATAAATGGCATTCTCCCTTTCTTTCGGTTCACACATTGGTTTGGTTGTTTTATTATCTTTTGTTTCATTGATATCTTCCTATTAATGTACAGAAATGATAGTTGTTTGGTATGTATTAAATCTGTGATTAATTTATAATGTGATGGAATTGAAAATATGAACATCCCACCAACTCATTAGAAATAAAATTATTCAAGAGCCAAAAAACAAGATCTTATCCCTCTGGCAGGAGCTGATTGACTGGTAACATGTTGCCATACAAAGGGTATTGTTTTTCCCATTTATTAATTTCCTCATTTGGAACAAATGAGAAAAGTTGGGGGAAGAGATTTAAATATGTTTGTAATAACTTGTGTCTATTTTTTATTTTTTTTTGACAGTTGTTGAAATATACAGAATATATATTTTTAATTCCATCACATCAGAAATTAAACTCAGATTAAATAGAGACCATACATCTTGCTGTCCATTGATAAGAGAGATAGAAATAAATAGAAATATAATAAGGAAAATCAATTTATATACATGTAAATATAGATAGACCAGGACCAGCAGATCCTGTCCGTTAACCTGACAAGCGCGATATAGACCTAGGTGCTAGGGTAGTTATTTGTGCATTTCTAGCCCTAGATTCTGACAGAATTCGTTATATTTACAATATAAAGCATTATTTGTTTTCGGTATGCTTTTATTTTACATATATGATGTATATATGAACCTTCAAGAGTGCTAAAATAAGTGGGAAAAGCATTTGGGTGGTGAAAAACGAAGATATTGGCCACCCGGTCATAATCTCAGGCGAGAGAGAGCCACAGGCAGCCCTCCCCTCTCGCTGTCTGGGAGTCAACTGAGACGAGCGGGGCGGTGTGTGCCGGTGTCTGGGTGTTGCATAACGATCTTTTATGCAACCCACTTGTGCTACATTATCGCGGGAGAGAAAAATAACCGATAAATGATGATAATAAGAGGATAAATAGGTGATAATTGAGGAGGGGGGGGAGGGGGGAATAAGGTGGGGAAGGAGGGGAGGGGGAGGGGTGAGAAACATAGGGATGAGTACTAGAGGGGAATTATCTCACCTAGAGACAAAATCCTTTGTTTTGATAGGCCCTTTTTTTTTTTGGAAGGCTTTTTTTATGGTCTTGCTTCCGTGAGGCCTATCGCGTTCCCTATAGGAAGCCTTCCGTGAGGCCTATCGCGCTTGCTGGGTTAAAGGCGATATCCGTATCCGTTAACCCGGGAACTGCAGGGAGACTCTTAAGAGTTCCCCCGGCGGACTGCGGGGAGACTCTTAAGAGTCAGAGAAAAAGAAAATCAACTTTTGACATCGATTTTTTTTTTTTTTTTTTTTTTTGGCCCCTGGGCCATGCAAAATCTCAGTCCTCTACCTGCCCTCCTTCCCCACTTTCCTCCTCTCCTTCAGTTATCACCTATTTTCCCTGTTATTCCCTTATTCTGAGGTATATTTTCGTGCTAACATTAGAAATCCGGTTACAGGGTGTGGTCATCACTGATAGCAAGCGAATGCAAGAGAGAGAGAGAGTATCGATCGACTGTGTCTCAGTGGCCTTGGGGGAAATTGGCGGGAAAGCAGCTTGGCTCACCCATACATTATACAACTCGCGGGCTATATCTCCGATTTTGACCATCCAAACGCTGTTTTCACTCGTTTTATTGTTGTTTCAGGTTAATACCTTTATAATCAACCCATAATAGGTGCATATGGATAAGTATTAATGCTATTAATGGTACAATGAATATTTTAGTGACGGAAACACCTCAAATACGTCAGCACAGGGGGACGTTTCCAATTACCCCCATGCGCACTTGTTAGATTAAAGAGAGGTCCGGTGAATGGAGGTTCGAGTGTACCTGCAAGCAAGATATCTATCTATCTATCTATTGCCTGACGCCGTCATCCCCGAAGGGGTGACCACGAACGAACCGCTCCCATACACCTCTTTCCCCAGTCAGTTGACGCCCCTCCTCCCAACCTGCACCACCTTCATCCATATACTTCCTCACTCCATCCTTCCACCTCTCCTTCGGTGCACCTCTCCCTCTCTGTCCTTCCACCTCGCTCTCGTACACCCTCTTAGTCATTCTCTCGCTTTCCATACGTTCCATAATGGCTGAACCATCTCAAGTTGTTCCATTTCACACTTTCCAGCGCATCTACCTCCCCACCACACCTCCTTCTTACTTCCTCATTCGTCTGTCTATTCCTCCATGTAACTCCACACGCACTTCTCAAGTAACTCATTTCCATCGCTCTCTCTCTTGTTCCGAGTCTCTTCCCGAACGTCCATGCTTCGCTTCCGTAAGTTAGTGTCGGGATTATCACACTGTCATGCAAGGACTTCTTCACTTCCATACTGACTACCCTATTTCTTGTTACTGCTTTCAACGTTCCTACAACCTACAACCAACATATAATTGCAAGAAATAGGAACATAAGAAAATGGGAGTCTGCCGAGAGCCAATTGGCCCACACAAAACAAATCCCTTTCACACCCAACCAATCTTATAAACTCTCTCTCTCTCTCACACACACACATAAATTAGAACATTAGAAAACGGGAGTCTGCAGAGAGCCGATTGTCCCACACACGGCAGATCCCTTTCAAACCCAACCCATCTCGTCCTATCAAATTTTATGTTGAAGCTCTATTGTTATTGATCCCACTATAACACTCAGTAGCCTATGCCACATATCTACAACTCTTTTACCAAGCGAATAGTGGCAGATCCCTTACACAGCCAATCTCTTTCTCTCTCGCTCTTGTTTGTTTGCACATGGGTACAAATGAGGCAGATCCCTTACACATGCAACCAAGATGAAAATGGGAGTCTGCAGAGAGCCAAGTGGCCCACACAAGACAGATCCTTTTCACACCCAACCCATCTGATAAAAACTCTCTCTCTCTCTCTCATTTATCTCTGTCTTCCTTACATTTATGACATCCTAGTCTCTCTCTCTCACAAATGAGAACGTAAGAAAACCGGAGTCTGCAGAGAGCCGATTGGCCCACATATGTCAGATCCCTTTCACACCCAACCCCTCCCGCACTCTCTCTCTCTCTTTCATATTTATCGCAATCTTCCTTACGTTTACGACATCCTATTCTCTCTTGCCATACTCTCTCTCTCTCTCCCTCACAAATGAGAACATAAGAAAATAAGAAATTGGGAATCTGCAGAGAGCCGATTGATCTACACATGGCAGATCCCTTCACACACAACCCATCTCGTTCTATCTAATTTCAAGTTGAAGCTCTATTGTTCTTGATCCCATTATACTATCATCCAATTAGCTTAACCTCAGTTGTATGTAAAATGCTAGAAACAGTCATACGAGACAGACTCGTAAATCACTTAGAGGAAAATAACATACTTAAAGATACTCAACACGGCTTTCGTAAAAAACGTTCCTGTTTAACCCTTATTTAGCGGCGAGCAACATAAGTCGAGTTAAATAAAGCTGGACTACGTGGCGGCGCTCGACATAGGTCGAGTGGCAATTTCAGCACATAATGTGGCTGAGAGAGAGAGACAAGTTGTGGCAGGAGACTAGCGAGCGTATGACTGCTCCAGACCACCGCGGCGAACCTACTGACACAAATCTCAGCTCCCTCCTCCCTCTCTCACTCGCTACATACTCAATTATGTACTGAAAGTACCGAATTACCTGCTTTTTGCACTCGCGTTGCACGGTTATTGCAAGAAAACTATCCATCATACAAGGATCGTTATGGTGTCATTCGAAAGCTCTGTTTATGCCCTTTCAGGGATAGGTACTTGTTTTACGTTCTGGGTCTTATTTAGGCATGAAAATGATCACGTAAACAGCCCTATTTTGGCTAAAAACACCCCGCTGTGCGGTACACATAAATAAACCGCATAGGCCGCTCGTAAGGTGTTAACAAACCTCTTAGACTTCTTCCACGATATCCTCAACCTCTACGTTGAGAGTAAAGCTGTAGATATTATATACCTTGATTTTCAAAAGGCCTTTGACAAAGTTCCAACAAACGTTTACTGCTAAAACTAAAAGCGCATGGAATACAAGACGGTGTGTTGAAATGTATAGAAAATTGGCTCAGCAACAGAAAGCAAAGAGTAGTCATAAACGGTAAGGCATCTAAATGGACCAATGTAAGTAGCGGGGTACCCCCGGGATCGGTACTAGGACCAATTCTCTTTCTAATTTACATCAATGACATAGATGAGGGTCTCACCTGTACAATCTCAAAATTTGCTGACGATACAATAATTGCAAATAGCATACTCTCAAAAGAACAAGTTGACGATATGCAACACAATCTAGATAAATTGTCATGTTGGGCCCACATTTGGCAAATGAGTTTCAATGCGGATAAATGTAAAGTACTACATATCGGATACCTAAATGAGAAAGCAAACTATTCGATGAATGGCACTCAGCTTAAGAATGTAAACAGAGAAACAGATCTGGGAGTAACAATATCGAGTAACTTAAAACCGAGTCAACAATGTTCAGAAGTTGTTAAGAAGGCAAACAAAATAATTGGCTTTATAGGCAGGTCATTTGAGCATAAATCCAAAGAAGTTATCCTAACCCTTTACAATTCCTTAGTCCGCCCTCTTCTGGAATACTGCGTTCAATCCTGGTGCCCTTATTACCAAAAAGATACTAAACAAGCTAGAACGAGTTCAACGTAGAGTTACCAAAATGATACCTAGCCTAAAGAACAAACCATACGAAGAGCGTCTTTGAGAATTAAATCTATTTCCTTTAACCCAGCGCAGATTAAGAGGTGACTTAATTCAAGTGTTCAAAATCATCAAAGGCAATGACAATATGAACTGTAGTAAGTACTTCACTATCGACCAATCTAATTACACGCGGGGAAACGGTTGCAAAATTATTGGTAAATCTTTTAACTCGCACGAATCTAAGAATTTCTTCTTCAATCGAGTTGTCAACTTGTGGAATGGGCTTCCCCGAAACGTTATAGACTGCATCACCGTTGATTCATTTAAACTCCGCATAGACTAATATCTCGCATCAAACCCGCGACTGACTGCGTTTGTAAATGAATAACTTTATTTTATCCCCCCCTCAGTTACTAACCCATCTGTCCTCTACTAACTTCCAAATCCTGCCACGGACATTAGTTCCAGGGCAGTAATTCCCTTTCCAATGTTCCCTTACCCACTCTAAACCACTGTTTGGACACTTGATCCTCAGTGTTTTGTAGGACAAGCAACCTAGAAGGGTCACTAGATCTGTTGTTGCTTGATTTCCTTTGTACTCCTTTGTATAGCACTCGGTAGCCTATTCCACATGACTACAACTCTGTTACTAAACGAATAGAGGCAGATCCCTTACACAGCCAATCTCTCCATCTCTCGCTCGTGTTTGTTTGCACAATCTGTTCCTTCTGTAGTTTCTCCATGCCCGATAAGTTAAATGATCTTTTGATATCTGTGACACAGCTTTTGTATCCAACACAATACCCTGCTTGCAAAACCGCTCGAACCCCGGACAACGTTGCTTGCAACTTTAATTATTATTATTTTGGTAATTATAGGGAATACGCTCGCACCCTTATTTTTCATGTTTTTTCCTCCAGATTTTGAGAAATGAGTGTTTTCATGGTCTTAGTTATAATTCCAATGTGGGATACACGATGGGTTGAGGTGGGTCTTTGCCCCATATGATCTCCGCTCTTGCGTAACGAGGGATTGAACTACAGGAAGTTCAGATAGGGAATACTGACTTTGGCTATACATGTACTGTACATCTTCACAGGTGATGCATTCAGCACTGCCATTTCCACAAATTAATTATTGGTAGCATGCAGCTATTTTTAACGAACGGTCGCTAAAATACAGATAGCAGTATATATGTGCAGTTGGCAACATAAGTTCTGTTCCTCGTCGTGATCTAATGTATGAAAGTAAAATAGTATGAATTAATTGCAAGTGTTTCTTTTTTCTTAATTATCAGTTCACTAGTCAGATGAACTGTTAACCACTGCACTAAATAACTACACTCGTAATTCAGCCATGCGCATAATAATTCCATGTACTGTACATACAAGATCACGGAGAGGAACAGAACTTATGTGGCCAACTGTACATTGTCAATTACTCTTCTCTTTAATTATCACATATAAGCGTGTTATCTTTATAACGGTGAACTCCGTATTTTGTTTTGGTAGAAATTATATATTACAAATATCATATCTTTGCGTTATTCCTGCAACCCTGATTTTGCTACAATTATGTCGAGGCAATTATATCGGTAATGATAGGTTTAGGGATAAAGATTATTTAAGAAAATATATGTTTCATTAGGCTAGCTGATCATGCTATGATCAGTTTGACGGGAAAGTTCTCTAACATACTATATATATATATATCTCTCTCTCTCTCTCTCTATATATATATATATATATATATATATATATATATATATATATATATATTAGGATAATTAGGGATGCGAAGGTTGGTACCATCTTTATTTTGTTCTCAATTATTCTGCCTACCTTGAGCCATCTTCAGGATATCACAGCGATCCCTAAACATTTGGTTAACTTTAAAGCTACAAAAACCACGGCCTCATTATAAATTAGCTAAATGATTGAACCAAAATATAATCATTTTATATGAATAACAACTACAGGTAGAAACTGAAAGGGTCACTAGCAAAATTAATTCAGAATAAATATCGCTCCCTAATCAAGTTAATGCGTATCAGCTAACAAATACAAAGCACGATCAACTACTAAAGTAACTAAACCATAGAGTACAAAAGGATAGAGAGGAAAGAAGGACGGTACAAATCTGAAAATAGCGAGCCGCACGTTCGAGAGATGGCAGCACGGTCGCAAAGGAAAATGGGAGGGTCCCCATTAATTCGTAATAATCCCTACCTTGTACTAATAACGCTATTAATAATCAATTCTACGCTATCCAGAGACTCTGTAGACATGACAGAGTTAAATAGACATAAATAGAGGCTACTGTAAAGGCCAGATCATCGTGAATTTGTCGTCATTATGAGGAGGTTCACAGCCACTTCTCTTCTACCCCCACCATTGTTGTTGTGAGAGTGGGAAGTTGCCAACGCCAAACATGCTGGGCCAAAATATCCCTAGATGTTATAAGTATAACCTATGAACGTATTTCGTGAAATGTCTTGTTTTAGTGCAACTTTATAAATTAACATCTACATAACATGTAACTAATAATATATATTCAAAATGACATTGTAATTCTTGTTGTGTTGCTTTTAGTCATACAGCTTACATCGTATATAAGTATTTTTATATTGTATAAGTATTCCTAGTATTTTCCTCTTGTTTTTATATATCTAATTTATTTTAAATAATTTACAAGTGTTTTTACTAACATTAAAGCATTCTTAAAGACGTTCCCTCCTTAATCTATTGCCCCCTCATTTTGCGGAATTTCCCTTGACTTTGGTAACACTGCAGACAAACCAAGCGCACAGATAACAAGGAGTATCTAATAAGTAAAAACGACTGAGATGTTTTGGTTGTATGCCCTACAATAGTCCTGCCACCAAATCCCTAGGACGCACGGCAAAATAACCGTGTGACGTCACGCTTTTAACTCTATCCTTCTGTACTCTATGTACTAAACCTAACTAAATATATTAAGTTGTACAGTCTAACGTCATGGTTCTTTATGAAGCTTTGAACCACTTAAAATAAACCTACGAAAAACACATAACAAGTACAGAATTAATGAGAAGATTCAGTTCCCTTCAAAATAGTTTCGAAAATATCAGGTCACGACTTATGTCCCTGACTGTACACATACATACAAAATATAAATAAACTCACCCCAAGTACAGTACAAGACCACAAAATACGAGCGCCTCATGGAACCAGGCTCGGTAGTGCAATAAATGTATGTCTGACTCAAGCCAAAGCTGTGGGAGGGAAAACGAAAATTGATGGAACCATTTAAACTTTTGGAAACCCAGATTCTACCAGTTGTTCGAAACATTGAACTCTAGATTCAATGTCTTAATGAGGAGTTTTTCACCAATAAGAGCGTCAGTATAATGTCTGAATCTAGCCAACATTTGAAAGTCTCTATCTATGGTAATTCTCATAAGAGTGATTTCTGATCGCTGAGAATGCTATTTCATGTAGAAATTTACCCGAGCTGTAACTTTTACCAATGTGTTCGAATGTCCTGATCCTGAATGAACGACTAGTACATCCAAGGGAGTACCCAGCATTACAGCCATGGAGGAAAGAATATACGGAGTCAACTCCACACTTTAATTGCGAAAGCATTACATACACGCCATCTATTTTCCAAGCTAGTTGATTAGAGAATGAGAATACAAAAGGTTTTAAAGAAAATGTATGCAGGCAAATTTGTGGTGCATAATAATAACCTTTATTTTTGTATATTGTTTCCAGTTTTCATTATTTGTGATTACCAAAAGTCTCACTAATATTATCCTTGGGGTAATTGGAATGTAATACATTATACAATGCCCCTTAACAACATATTAATTCAAACACTGAGAATGTGGTACATAGATGTTTTACACATATATAGGACATGTAAATGGCTGTAATGCACAATTTAGTAGGTTTATCTTATAATATTTTAACTGTATTTCCTCTAACCTTTCTGTCGGAATAAGTTAAACATTTTGCAGTAACCTAATCACACACAGCTCTTACGTGTACATTCGTAAGAAGTTGGTCTCAGAGAATTACCCTTATTGATATTATCAATATTTACACCTATTCCGGTGTACACTACCGCAAGTGACTTTTAAAAACACATAATAGTTCAAATATATTTTTATAATGTATATTAGTCGATGAATAAAAGAGAAATAGGCATGGCAACATGAAACGCAAACAGGTGTCCGGTGTCAATATTAAATGTTGGATTGTAACCAATACACAATACAATATTACTATACACAATTTATTTTGATGTGAAAGTATAATCACTCGCTTAGCAGCTGATTGTTCCATACTTATGATGATTTTTTTTTTTTTTTTTTTTTTAACAATGAAATAGAATCGTAGGCCACGGCCAGTTCGTCTATTTTCCCGCATACGACACAACAATGGCCAACGTTTAGGGCCATATGTTCGTTTATTCCGCCACACCCCCTCACATATCCTTCCTGTCACTTGTTGTAAACAGACAGACGACAGGACGACGATCACAGCGCCATCCATTGCCCAAACTATGTAATTATCTTGGCTTCATAATTGCCTGTAAGAGTTAATTGACACTCCGTATATTCTTTCCTCCGTGATTACAGCTAGGACAAGTAAACTTATAAACGACATTCGAACTTGCAGGGTCTGTTGTACGGTCTTTGATACTAAGAAATAAACCAAAATTCGAGAAAACAATATAGATGATACCAAACATCATATCCCTAATTATCCTACTACTACTATGGAAAACAATATAGATGATACCAAACATCATATCCCTAATTATCCTACTACTACTATGGAAATTACGGAGTCCTTGACCATCTGCTGATATATATATGTATATAATTATATATATATATATATATATATATATATATATATATATATATGTGTTTCTAATCTCTCAGTGGGGTTCGAACTGCCGACCGTCAGGACGATAGCCGACGTTTTAATCAACTACACCACGGCTAGACTGCCGTGGTGTAGTTGATTAAAGCGTCCGCTATCGTCCTGACGGTCGGCGGTTCGAACCCCACTGAGAGATTAGAAAAATTTAGTGGCTCACATGTATTTGTGATATATACTCAATATATATATATATATATATATATATATATATATATGCAGTGGGGATAGATTGCTTGGGAAAAACCACAGGAAAGAGTTTTGATTCTTTAGTTTCTAAAGTTTCGGGCTATGGACAACCCATCTTCAGAGAGAGTAAAATAAATTGGGTTTGCTTACATATATAAACAAAAGTGTGGAAATTCCTTGACAACAAGGACCAGTACTGCCATATAGTCAGTATTTGTGTTCGCGCTTAACCTACTAATATCCATAATCCTAATTTACTTCTCATTCACATATATACAGTATACAGCAACACATGATACTAAAGAGTTTCTTTTCATTTTCTAGGTCTGGTTTCCTTCCTCCTTAGTCAGTACTGCAGTTGTTGGTCCTGGGCCACCAGACTCCAGCAGGACCAGTCAGGGGGTGAGCAGCAGCAGGGGAAACATATTGACTTTATCCTCCCCAGAGAACCGTCTGACGCCTGGGAGGACGTAAATATGTTAGTTAATGAAGAACACGACAATAGCGACGTGACTATGCTAATGAGTGAAAGAGGGAGGGATAGTAAGGACATAAATATGATATATCCTAAAGAACATGGTAATCCTGACAAAACTGTTTTAATGAGTAATGTAGACAAAGATTATAACGGCACACAAGTGGTACACAGTGGGTATGGGTCGTGCAAGCCTGGAGAGTGGCGGTGTAGTGACGACCTCGGCTGTGTGGCAGAACAAGACAAGTGTAGCGGTGTGGCGGAGTGTCCCGACGGGTCTGACGAAGCCGTGACTCTCTGTGGTAAGTACAATCAGGCAGCGTGGACAGTATTTCAATGTAACATATACCAAACATACCATATTATAATCTAATTATACCAACCCTAAGTAAACTGGCAGATGTCTTCAAGCAGTGAGTGATTTGCCAGCTGTGCCAGGCTCACCACATGCTGACGACCAACCCACCCCTGGGGAAGTAGGAATTAAGGTTGTGGTTTGGTGGGAAAGCATCTGGTTTTCTGGATTTTTTTTATAGTGGGAGCTGATGCCATTATATATCGGTTGATTGTAGTCTGGTTTAACATTAATGGGGTATACTGCTTGATTTTTGGTGTACATATTTATATATTTAGTTAAGTTCGAGTTTTCTCGCTAGACCTCCATAAAGCTTAAAAAAACACCCCTTAGACCCACTTTCAAGATAAATTTGTACATTTTTCGGTAGAAAAAAGTCCCGGCCAAAGGCAGGTTCCATCTAGAATTACAGGCTCACTATCGCTTACCAAGAAAAGATGGCACGAAAGGTATTATTATTGACATAGAAATGGGGCGAAAAGTCTCAAAATCGCCAAACTAATGGACCAAACGTCTTAAAATCTGAAAACTATTATACTAAAAATGAGAGGGAAAGGGGTCCAGAAAAAGCGACTAGGCCTACCTCCCCCTTAAGCATATTACTGGTACCATCCCTCCTGACTGGAAAGATGGCTTAGTCATCCCTATTTGGAATGGGAAAGGAATCAACAGGACGTAAAACAACTGCAACAACAACAAATACTGGCTACGGGGCAGTCAGAAAGAGTCTCTGAGGAAGTGGCTATCATTAGTCACAATATCCTTTATCTTGACCTTAATTCAGGGGGAAGGGTTTATTGTACCCCTTCTGTAGAAGATTTTATGCAGTTTAAGAAGGATCTATGGTAGTAAAAATGGTTAAGAGAGATACTTGAAAGCCTGTTAATTGCCAGAAATCCTTCCAAAACTGAATAGAATCGATTAGTAGCAGTCCAGTCCTTCAGCTTTAAGGGGGGATGGGCCGGTTTTTCTGGCCTCCCTTTTCCTTCGTGATTAGCCCCATTTGTTATTAGATTTTATGACGTTCGGCTCATTGGTTTGGCGATTTTCAGACCTTTCATCCCATTTCTTTGTCAGTATTAAGACCTTTCGTGCCATATATCTATCTATTGCCGGACGCCTTACTCCCCTTAATGAGGGTGGCCATACACAGAATGCCCCCAAGCGGACCTATTCCCTATAAGAGGGACGACCTCTGTGTATCTTGTTAGCAGTATTTTTCTACAGTGGTGTTCGGCTAGTCCATCCACTAACCTGCCTTACCCTTAGGTAAGCAGTACGGATTTGTGTCAAGTTTACTCACCTAGACAGGTTGCCGACCAAGGCTGACGAGTCCCATCCACCCGGATTTGTATAAGGTTGTCTCCCCTAGATGGGTCGCCGACCAAGGCTAACGAGTCCCATCCACCCCATTTAGGTGTCAATATTTTCCTGGCAAGCGATAACGAACCTGTAGTTTTAGGAGCAACCAGCCTTGGACCGGGAAATATTATCTTGATATGGGGTCTAGGGTGTGCTTTATTTAAGTGTTATGGAGTTCTGGGGAGGAAATTATAAAAATAATAAATTAATACATGAATAAGTCTACAAAAAGTGAATCACCTTCCTTACCTCGCCAGATACAGGTTCCTGTGAGCTCACCTATTATATAACTTAACCCGTTGAGTCCCAGCGACGTGCGTTATATCTTATTATACCTATATTGTGACAATATTATACAGCTTAGGAAGGATCTGTGGTAGTTAAAAGGGTTAGTTGATATAGTTTGCAGCCATATTATTGTTAAAAGCCCTTTCTAAGCTGAATACAATCATTAACACCTTACGAGCGGCCTATGCGGTTTATTTATATGTACCGCCCAGCGGGGTGTTTTTAGCCAAAATAGGGCTGTTTACGTGATCATTTTCATGCCTAAATAAGACCCAGAACGTAAAACAAGTACCTATCCCTGAAAGGGCATAAACAGAGCTTTCGAATGACACCATAACGATCCTTTTATGATGGCTAGTTTTCTTGCAATAACCGTGCAACGCGAGTGCAAAAAGCATGTAATTCGGTACTTTCCCCATATAATTCAGTATGTAGCGAGTGAGAGAGGGAGGAGGGAGCTGAGATTCATGTCAGTAGGTTCGCCGCGGTGGTCTGGAGCAGTCATACGCTCGCTAGTCTCCTGCCACCACTTGTCTCTCTCTCTCAGCAACATTACGTGCTGAAATTGCCACTCGACCTATGTCGAGCGCCGCCACATAGTCCAGCTTTATTAAATACGACTTATGTGGTGAGCCGCTAATTAAGGGTTAATAGTTGCCAGAATATAATGAACAGGATGTCACCGTTACAGCTTGGGTTAATAATTTGTATCGAGTCAAAAGGTAATTATTCTGTAAACTAATTCGTTAACCTGTTCAGTATCAGTTACGTTCTTTTCCTTTTATATACTGGCCACTAATAGACAATAATATTCAGTTTAGAAAGGGCCTCCAGCAATCAGCAGGCTTCGAAAAATCTTAATTAACCATTTTGACTACCACATGTTTAGTCCCTTAGTTTTCAGAAGTTAAGAAGTTTGACCCATTAGTTTGGCGATTTTAAGACCTTTCACCCCATTTCTTTGTCAATAATATTACATTTCGTGCCATTTAGGTGTCAATTTTTTCTTGGAGAGCGATAGGGAACTGTAATTGTACGAGGAACGGCCGAGACATTTTTCTACGGAAAAATGTACAAATATGTATCGAAAGGGAGTCTAGGGGATAGTTTTTTAAGCTTGATGGAGGTCTTGGGAGGAATCTACAAACTAATGTAAAGATAAATCAATTAGCAAATAACCCCCCCCCCCCCCCCCACCCCCCCTCCCTTAAGTTATAGCGAACCCGAGAAAGTTAAAACTAAGTCCTGTTAAGGGATCGCTTTTTCTGGACCACGTTCTCCCTCATGTTTAGCATATTAGCTTTGAGATTTTAAGACATTCGTTCCCTTAGTTTGGCGATTTTGAGACCTTTCGCCCAATTTCCTTGTCATTATTAAGACCTTTCGTGAAACATAGGTGTCGAAATTCTCCTGGCGAGAGGTAGCGAGCCTGTAATTTTAGAAGGAATCAGCCTTTGGCCGGAACATTTTTCTACCGAAAAATGTACACATTTACCTTGAAAGGGGGTCTAGGGGGTGTATTTTTAAGATAGATGGAGGTCTAGCGAGGAAACAAAAAACATAATTTATAATGAAATACATTGACCAAAAAACAAGCACTACCCCCCTAAAACAAGCACTACCCCCCTAAAACAAGCACTACCCCCCTAAAACAAGCACTACCCCCCTAAAACAAGCACTACCCCCTAAAACAAGCACTATCCCCCTAAAACAAGCACTACCCCCCTAACACAAGCACTACCCCCCTAAAACAAGCACTACCCCCTAAAACAAGCACTACCCCCCTATCGTAATTGGACTATCGTCCAATTGCTCTCATTTCTTGTCTTTCTAAAGTTTTTGAAACTATTCTTGCTTCCAAATTTCTTAAGCATTTCTCTTCTCATAATCTGCTCTCAGATCGCCAGTATGGCTTCCTTAAGGGTCGCTCTACTGGTGATCTTCTTTCATATCTTACTAACTCTTGGTCATCCTCCTTTCGGGACTTCGGTGAGACTTTTTCTATGGCACTAGACATATCGAAAGCCAAGCCTTCGATAGAGTCTGGCATAAATCTTTAATTTCTAAACTACCCTCCTTCGGTTTCTATCCCTCCATCTGTGCCTTTGTCTCTAATTTCCTTTCCGGCCGTTCCATAGGCGCGGTTGTGGACGGCCATTGTTCACTTCCTCCCCCTATAAACTCCGGTGTTCCTCAGGGCTCTGTCCTATCTCCTATTCTCTTTCTAATTTTTATAAATGATCTCCTTAACTGTACCTTAATTCCCATCCATTCATACGCAGACCAGACGACTCAACCTTACACTACTCCATTACTTTTTCAGAACGCCCCAGCCAGCAATCCCTCAACGACAAACGTAATGAAGCCATACAACTCTTAAATTCTGATCTAAATACTATTTCCAATTGGGGCAGAGAAAACCTTGTTAACTTTAATGCTTCCAAAACCCAATTTCTCCATCTATCTACCCGTCAGGATCTTCCAGCGGACTATCCCTTATTCTTCAACAATACAAAAATCAACCCTTCATCTTCTCTCAATATTCTTGGTGTCTCTTTTTCTTCTGCTCTCATTTGGAAGGACCATATTACCAGTCTTGCTAAGGCAGCCTCCCAGAAGCTGGGTGTGCTCAACCGCCTTAGGGGGTTCTTTTCCCCTGCACAGCTTCTTGCTCTGTACAGGGGCATAGTGCGCCCTTGTATTGAGTATTGTTCACATGTGTGGGGAGGTTCCTCTCACACCGCTCTCCTAGACAAGGTTGAAAGGAAGGCCTTTCGTATCATTAACTCCCGTCCACTCACCAACTCTCTGCAATCTCTCTCTCTCCGCCGCAATGTTGCATCTCTCTCGCTATTCTATCGCTACTATAATAATCAGTGTTCCTCAGAGCTATCCCAGTGCACCACCTCCTTTACGTAGGGCACGTGGTACCCGTCTTGCAACTCAATCCCACCCCTACTCTATGCAACTCTCCAACCCAAGAGTGAAACGTTACTCTCAAACTTTATTCTACTCAACAGCTGAGCTCTGGAACTCTCTCCCAGAATCAGTTTTTCCCACTTCCTATGACTTAAATTGCTTCAAACTCCGTGTGTCCAGGCATTTTGGCTCGAACGTCCCTTGATTTTGGCTCTGTCACTCTTTCAACTATGGGGGAGGCACTCGCTATAGGCAGTTATGCCTTTTGCCTCCCTCAATCACATAGAAAAAAACAAAAAAAACAAAAACAAAATCTCTTTCCACTACTATTACTTCGCTTTTCATCAATATTAAACCCCTCCAGCACGATGACACCCATTTAACCTATATCCTGGCCAGCCTTAGACGATGGTATGCCGGTTAACAAGGTCCTATGTTACTCAGAGAGTTAATTGAGATAATATTTACCCCTTTGATTCCTTAAGGTAGATTATAAGCTAAAGAAAATTGTCTAATAATAACCAAAATGAGATGGAAATTCCGTCATCGTGTTGGGCTTAAGGGGGGTCACCGTCTTTTTTTTTATCTTTTTCTCCTTTTCTCTCTTTCCCTGGCTTGTACACATTCGGCCCCATTCAGCCTACTGTTTTAAGACGTTTATTCCCATCCAGGTGTCGATATCTTCCTGGCGAGCGATAGCGAACCAGCATTGTACGGAGAAATCAGGCTTCGCCGGAGACATTTTTCTATCGAAAAATGTACAAATTAAGCTTGCTGTCAAAACAAAAATATATTTATGCTGGCTCGCTACCACTCGCCAGGAAAATATTGACACCTGGATGGGGGTAAACGTCCTAATACAGTAGGCTGAATGGGGCCGAATGGATACAAGCCAAAGAGAGAGGGAGAGAAAGAGAAAAAAGCGAGGTGGGCTCCCTGAATAAAATACCTTGAATTCCTCCAATATCCACAAACATCCTAACTGGCACAATTAATGTAGAGTGCGGAGATTGTATACGCACCAATCGATCAGGGCTAGACCCAGGTGAGGTTATAGGCATGTGATAAAGAGTCGCTGGAACTCCTGTTTCATTTGCTTAGCCTCTCTTGCTGATTTTCTTTGTGCCTCATTTACACTGAGATCAATCCAGCTAGCTCTCAAAAACACCTCCTCCTCCTATCCACTTCACTACACTAAACATGCACACTACACTTGATTCCTCCACACCAAAATTAAAACCAAATGATGAATTTTAGCCCAGCCTCGGAGTCCCCAGGGGGAGGGCGGGGGGGGGACATAAATGCCCCCTCACCCACCCGACCTTCCCCTGACAACCCCACAAAATTACCTGGACCTCGGCCTGTTACTCTTTCTATTAATTTCAGCAACATTCACAGACTTTCCTCTAATTTTCACTCTGTTGAACACCATCTCTCCTCCTACAAACCTGATCTTCTTTTCCTCACCGAAACTCAGGTGTCTGATGCAACATCCAGCAGCCCCTTCTCTGTATCCTCCTACTTTCTCTATCCTAGTTTCAAAGCCAAAGGCGGATGTTGTGCATATGTGCACAACAAACTCACTTGCTCTCGTGTTCCCGATTTCGACTCCTCTGAATTCTCAACTTTATGGCTCAAACTTTCCTGTCATTCTCTTACTAAATATTTCTGTGCTGTCTATCTTTCCCCTAACTCTACCAACTTTCCCAAATTCTTTGACTATCTAAACTCTACAGTGGAACACATTCTATCCATTTCTCCTTTCTCAGAAATCTCCATCTTAGGAGATTTCAACCTTCACCACCACCAATGGCTCTCCTCTCACACTACTGACCCACCTGGTGAACAAGCCTACGTCTTTTCTATCATAATGATCTAGAGCAGTTAGTTCAGCAACCCACCCATATCCCAGATCGCCTCGGAGATCGGTCCAACATTCTTGACTTGTTTCTAACTTCTAACCCTTCTTCTTATACTGTCGATCTTTTCTCACCTTTGGGCTCCTTCGACCATAAACTTATCTTTGTCACCTGTCCTATCTCTCCAGTACGGCCCCCTGATCCTCCTAGCCGGCGGCGCTTGTGGCACTTTGGTGCTGCCAACTGGGAGGCTCTCCGTCAGTACTTCTTTGATTTCCCATGGAATTATTTCTGCTTCCGTGGCCGGGGACCCTCAGAGAGTGCTGAATGCATTACCGAGGTAATCCTATCGGGCATGGAAGCATACATTCCATTCTCTTTCTCTCAGACTAATGCTAAAAAATCTTGGTTTACTCACGCCTGTTCTACTGCTGTCCGCAATAAGGAGGAAGCTTTCAAACGGTACCGACGCCTTAAAACTCAAGACTCTCATTCTTCCTATGTTTCTGCCCGGAATCAAGCCAAATCTGTTCTTCGACTTGCCAAGCACTCTTTCATCAATAATAAATGGACTGAACTATCCAACTCTTGCTCTTTCCAAGCTTTCTGGCATCTAGCCAAAAACCTCTCCAACAATTTTTCTTCCTCGTCTTTCCCTCGTCTTTCCCACTCTGATGGCACAACCGTGATATCACTTCTTCTTCTGACAAAGCTAAACTCTTCACTCAAAATTATGCTAGAAACTCCACCTTGGATGATTCCGGTGCTATTCCTCCCTCTCCACCCTCCTCTCTCTTACTTATGCCTAATATCCTAATCTCTTCTAAAGATGTACTTTCTACCCTCTCTGGGCTTGATACTAATAAGGCGTACGGTCCGGACGGTGTTCCTCCTGTTGTACTCAAAAACTGTGCTTCCGTGCTCACTCCCTGCCTAGGCAAACTCTTTCATCTCTGTCTATCCTCTAACGTCTTCCCTTCATGCTGGAAGTTTGGTCTCATTCAACCTGTCCTAAAGAAGGGTAACCGCTCTCAACCCTCCAACTATCGTCCAATTGCTCTCATCTCTTGTATTTCTAAAGTTTTTTAAACTATTCTTGCTTCCAAATTTCTTAAGCATTTCTCTTCTCATAATCTGCTCTCAGATCGCCAGTATGGCTTCCTTAAGGGTCGCTCTACTGATGATCTTCTTTCATATCTTACTAACTCTTGGTTATCCTCCTCTCGGGACTTCGGTGAGACTTTTTCTATTGCACTAGACATATCGAAAGCCTTCGATAGAGTCTGGCACAAGTCTTTAATTTCTAAGCTACCCTCCTTCGGTTTCTATCCCTCCATCTGTGCCTTTGTCTCTAATTTCCTCTCCGGCCGTTCCATAGCTGCGGTTGTGGACGGCCATCGCTCACTTCCTCACCCTATAAACTCGGGTGTTCCTCAGGGCTCTGTCCTATCTCCTATTCTCTTTCTAATTTTCATAAATGACCTTCTCAACTGTACCTCAACTCCTATCCATTCATACGCAGATGACTCAACCTTACACTACTCTATTAGTTTTTCAGAACCCCCAAGCCAGCAATTCCTCAACGACAAACGGAATGAAGCCATAGAACACTTAAATTCTGATCTAACTACTATCTCCAATTGGGGCAGAGAAAACCTTGTTACCTTTAATGCTTCCAAAACCCAATTTCTCCATCTATCTACCCGTAAGGAACTCCCTGCGGACTATCCCTGATTCTCTTCAACAATACAAAAATCAATCCTTCATCTTCTCTCAATATTCTTGGTGTCTCTTTTTCTTCTGCTCTCAGTTGGAAGGACCATATTACCAGTCTTGCTAAGGCAGCCTCCCAGAAGCTGGGTGTGCTCAACTGCCTTAGGGGGTTCTTTACCCCTGCACAGCTTCTTGCTCTGTACAGGGGCATAGTGTGTCCTTGTATTGAGTATTGTTCACATGTGTGGGGAGGTTCCTCTCACACCGCTCTCCTAGACAAAATTGAAAGGAAGGCCTTTCGTATCATTAACTCCCGTCCACTCACCAACTCTCTGCAATCTCTCTCTCTTCGCCGCAATGCTGCATCTCTCTCGCTATTCTATCGCTACTATAATAATCAGTGTTCCTCAGAGCTTTCCCAGTGTATACCACCTCCTTTACGTAGGGCACGTGGTACCCGTCTTGCAACCCCATCCCACCCCTACTCTGTGCAACTCTCCAACCCGAGAGTGAAACGTTACTCTCAAACTTTCTTCTACTCAACAGCTGAGCTCTGGAACTCTCTCCCAGAATCAGTCTTTCCCTCTTCCTATGACTTAAATTGCTTCAAACTCCGTGTGTCCAGGCATTTTGGCTCGAACGTCCCTTGATTTTGGCCCTGTCACTCTTTCAACTTTGGGAGAGGCACTCGCTATAGGCAGTTCTGCCTTTTGCCTTCCTCACTCACATAGGAAAAAAAAAAAAAATTGAGAAGAACAAATATTTAAGTGTACCCATTCTGCAATTGAATCACCAACAGAGATTGTAATATCAGTAACGATATATGTGACAGCTAAGTAAAACAAAAATAAGACTGATTAATGTGTATCTAACGCCTATGCCACACAATTAATAATAATTATGACGGATTTGCATCTAACTCTGGTATTCTCATTTAATTATTCAGTAATTTTCAGCATTTCCTGATTATTTTCCTTCACTTACTTTAATTGTCTAATTTCAGATAACGAACTACTGCTTATCAAAAATACAATATGTCAAGCTTCATCCACATTGCTATCGACATCTACTTTGGGCGGCTTAATATAAATTTAACCTGTCATCAGGGAAAATTCTATAATATATACAGTATATAATTATACAGTATACTCTATATATATATATATATATTTATATACTATATTATATATATATAAATATATATATATATATATATATATATATATATATATATATATATATATATATATATATATATATATATATATATATATATATATATATATATATATATATATATAGTCGGATATGAAGCTTATTGTGACTTTCCATTATAATACATCTTTGCAGGGTGTTTGTCCTTCGAGTACCAGTGCCGTAATGATTGTATAGATATTCTGCAGCGATGCGACACCAAGGAGGATTGTCAGGAGGGGGAAGACGAACGTGACTGTGGTAAGGTGCTTCTTGGTTAATATTATTGGTAGCGCCAACGAACTTAAGGGGGTACTACTCGCTTTTTCTTGACCCCTTTCTCCCTCATGTTTAGCATATTAGTGTTGAGGTTTTAAGAAGTTCGTTCCGTTAGTTTGGCAATTTTTAGACCTTTCACTTAATTTTGTTGTCAATATTAAGACCTTTTGTGTCCTTTAGGTGTCGATATTTTCCTGGCAAGCGATAGCAAACCTCTAATTTTAGAACGAACTTACCGAAAAATGTACAAATTTATCTTGAAAGGTGGTCTAGGAGGTGTTTTTCTAAGCTTGATAGAGGTCTAGCGAAGAAACTCAAAATATATTAATAAATAAATATACAGACCAAAAACCAAGCACTGCCCCCTAAACAATAATCTTGATCCCCGACCTTTCTGTTACTCAAAAGGGCCTAGAGCAAACTGGCTGTAAATATCCACACCTATTTCCTGGTGGACCCTTCCGAAATTATAGAAACGTCAGTCCGATTGCTATCATTCATTTCGAGTTAGATGCCTATGTTGTGGGTGTGTTGTCCCGAGTTCGAATCCCGGGAAACCATATGCTTTCATTAGTTTATTCAA